>JAGSMX010000017.1:12615849-13923774 GCA_029286785.1 Meandrusa payeni
TCTCCTCCAAGAATCGCAGCTGATGTCAGTCCAGTAAATTTGCCCAATTCTCTAACAAATCTCAATGTCTGAAATATATTTACAATGTGAAATTAGATGGAATAATTATACACATAGGATAACAAAAGATGTTTTTGTGAATCAGAAAATTACTTCTTTATTTATTATTGCTTTGTACTAGATACATGTTTTTTGCTATTATTAAGTCTTTTTTTTTTGCTATTTACAATTTATCTGCCATGAGACATAGAAATTTAGTAAACCACTATTGAAAGTAAATTAAAGTTTTATTATCAAATACCTGTAAAGCTAATTCTCTTGTTGGTGATAAAATTAATGCACGGAGATTTTTTCCTGGTTGAGCTTTATTTGTGGGTGATAACAGCTTTTCTAAAATAGGGAGTACAAAGCAAGCTGTTTTGCCTGATCCCGTCCGGGCCATAGCGACGACATCTTTACCTTCTAAAGCAATGGGTATGGTCTGAAATAAAAATATTAAATTCCATTAATGTTTGAAAAGAAAATATCTTTAATAAATGGTGCTACAGTAGCAATAAACTCTAAAATGTATAATTTTTTAAGGTTATGTTAAAAATAATATAAAAATTAAATAACCTTTCTTTGAATCGGTGTTGGTTGTTTGTAACCTCGTTTCGTAATTCCTTTTACAACAGGAAAACTAAATGCCATCGACTGAAAACCCCCGGATCCTTTCTTTTTCTTCTTACTCTCGTGCGAGCCATTATCCGCTGTTTCTAGTTTGCTAACAGCTTCAAATCCTGGAAGATCGTCACCTAAATCTTTTGGTTTTAACATTATAATTCTTTAATGATTACTTGATAGTACATAATTTAAATTACTATTTTAAATTGCACGTGTAGAAAATACCAAAGTACACAACATGTTACATATTTTGAACTAGGACATATAACTTGACGTTGACAGCTGTTTTCTCTTTAAATTAAAGGGAAGTTCCTCCAAGTTTATCATACATTTATTAAGATGCCTACCACAAAATATTTCTATATAAATATTATTGCTTTTAAAAACATGATATTATCTGATGATATTATCGAACGATACGCGATAGTTCTTTTTAAAAACCAATTGAAATCGATAATCCACTTGAGAAATTGAAATTTTTTATAAGTTGCTGGTTGGATTAGAAAAATTATTTTTTGTGCAATTAACCGCGTTACTTATTTCTTAAATTGAAAACATTTACTTTTTACGTTACGTACAGTCGGATTATTAGTAAAAGTCCGATATTTGTGTTTTGTGCAGTTAAAAATTTACGGAAATTTATGGACATACAATAGAAACGAAAATAGTTTTTATACACAATAATATCTGTGAGTTTTTAAAAATATTTTCTTATAACATTAAGTTTGGTTTCGAGGCTACTTCGTTGTTGATGTTCTGTTTAAAGAATTGATTTTTTTGTCTATGTTCTTGAGTAACCGCAAAATGATATAGGATTAGGTGAACAATGTAATAATTTTTCAAGGTATAATAATGCAAATTTGGCATAATTTATGCATTAATATTGTTCTTTCTTTTATTATAAACAATATTAAGAGAACGCAGTAATAAAAAGTACACGGTCGTCAAGTTTACAGAATCAAAATTATATCATTATATTCAAATGAGTTTTAACGTTAATGAAAACTATATTCTTTTACACAATATAAGCTCTTGCGCACTTTTAAATCTACCGGGGTAGACAGAGACAGCTTTCGTTGTCCGCTTTTCACCAAGCTTTTTTGTTTTTTTTTAAAGAATGCTAACAATATGTTTTTTCGCAAATATTAATAATATTCTTGTTAACTATTCCAAATACGGCTTGTGTTAGGAGATGGTTCACGTTACGATTCGCAGACAGTATCCTAAGCCATTAGGCAATTGACGCATTATTAGATGCTAAATGTGACAGGGGATGAGCTGATCGCCATACACCGGGCACAAATAATAGGTTGTCAAATATCTCCCTTCCGCCTTTTTGTCTTTTGAATTTTGTGGCTAAGTACAAAGCGCTACAGAGCTCGTATCTAGCAATACTATACATAATTTGAAAGGTCTTGACATAACCTACAAAACGACGCTATGCATAATTAGTTTGGATATTGCGTTCAACAGTTATAGACGTGTAAACATGACGTTCACTAACGCCGAAATTCGCGCTATTTTAAAGTTTTCCTTCGTTAAAGGCAAATCCGCTAGAGAAACGTTCCGTGAGATTAATGGTGTTTTGGGGATGGTACTCTATCACTTCGAACCACGGAGGAATGGTTTCGACGATTCAGAGCCGGTGAAAACGACACCATGGATAAGCCAGCCGGCGGAAGACCTGTGACGACAAATACCGATCAAATCATGGACTACATCGAGTTAGACCGGCATGTGGCATCTCGTGACATCGCCCAGGAGATGGGAGTTAGTCACCAAACCATTTTAAACCATCTGCAGAAGGCTGGATACAAAAAGCTTGATGTTTGGGTGCCGCATGATTTGACGCAAAAAAACCTTCTGGACCGAATCAACGCCTGCGATATGCTGCTGAAACGGAACGAACTCGACCCATTCTTGAAGCGGATGGTGACTGGCGACGAAAAATGGATCACATACGACAATATCAAGCGAAAACGGTCGTGGTCGAAGGCCGGTGAATCGTCCCAAACAGTGGCCAAGCCGCGAATTTCGGCGTTAGTGAACTTCATGTTTACACGTCTATAACTGTTGAACGCAATATCCAAACTAATTATGCATAGCGTCGTTTTGTAGGTTATGTCAAGACCTTTCAAATTATGTATAGTATTGTTAGATACGAGCTCTGTAGCGCTTTGTACATAGCCGCGAAATTCAAAAGACAAAAAGGCGGAAGGGAGATATTTGACAACCTTATATTTAGCAAGTGATTTTTTTGTACTTAAAAAACCGACGAAACTGCAATTCATTGGCACTAGCCGCCTGAGACTCGAACTTGCGACCATAAAATCGATAACCTCTTGGTCAATAGGCGATCACTGTCGTATTGAAAAAGGTCATTTCATTATTATAAGAGATAACATAGTGTAATTATATTAGTGTTTCATTTAATTCCAACAAATCTAATAAGGCAATCTAGTCTGTACAAAACGCACAAAGGGTTGGAATTTACTGATACGCTAAGTTAAACATTTTCGACCTCTCTGCCCGTTGTTGCAAATAAACTATTTGACCGATATCAAATGTAAATTCAGACCTAAAGCCCGGGGCTGTACTTAGATTACGTAACAAATCGATGCTTAATAGTACGATTTCGAAATGGATATTACTAGGGAAACCCACATTTCAGTTAAGTAATGGTTTTAATACAACACATTATAAATAAATAATAAGTCTACTCCTTTCTCAAAAGCCGGCAATGCCAGCAGCTCCTACGATGACGTGGATGTTCATGGGCGACGGTAATCATTTAAGATCAGGCGAGCCGTAAGCTCGTTCGTCTGTAAAAAAACGGAAATATATTCACGAGACAATAAAAACCAACTTCAAATCAATTGGAACTCCATTCCTTCCACTTCATCTCCCTTCGTCAACATTTAAAAACTGAATTTAAAGCTATTTGAATAGAAAATAGTTTTCTAATAAAAGGTAGAGACCGAGGTTCGGAATGCTATTGCGAATAGAGTAACCGCCCAAGCCGAAGTCCCTCTATGACGTCCTAGCACTGAGAAGTTATTCCTAGACGTTCAGGCTAAGAGCTGTCCCACCTCACAAGAACCTGGTAAAACTGTAGAGGCCTCTTGGCCGATTAGCGTAGTTTACTCAAAAAAAGACGGACGGATTCATTGAAAGACATTTCAATTAAACAAAATCAATATCATTCATTACAGTCGTATAGGTTATTTTGATACAGAATGAGAGAAAAAACATAACCATAGATATTCGTCCTTAGAGAACCTTTCTTTCAACTACTTTTTTGGAAATTGGTTATCCCTCTCGTTTCCTTCATATGTGTGATGCATACAGAAATAGCCTAGTGGTTATGCTTTCGACTTTTCGAATGGATGTCAATATAACTGAATTGTACACGAAAAAAGCGCACGCGAGAGAGCCCAACTGACTATACTGTGCACCATCTACGCAATTGTTATTTTTTGTTATGGATATTAGACGATATTTAAATCATACACGACGTTATAAAACATTAAAATAAAAGACCTTTAAATTTAGAATTGTTTCACCCATTACATCATTGTTAAAAGCGCACCTATAATGAACAACGGATTCTAAGTAAAAACTTATTGACTGTGAATACATTGACGCATTTCGCATTTTCAAGTTAAGAGGCATGACATAATGACCTCCTAAGTGTGTCCAGTTTCAATCATTCGTACATGGCAGGTGCTAATTGTCTTATACTTAATCAATGAACGGAATTTTTCACGTTTCATTGTAACAGGGTTTTATAAATAAATTAATGACGTCAACGGTCATTGAAGTCAACGGAGACACATTTAGCATACACAGACACATAAACCCACACATCCGTCCACTGAGGGATAAGCAAATAATATTGACTAAGATTTTGCACTATTGCAACGCGATCAACATTATGTTGGTTTTTTAACGCTTCTATGTTTGTTGAACTTTCGAAATTTTCATTATGAGTAGCTTGTCTGATTTTTTCAAGTGCGCGTTTCGGAAAATTTTATGTTAGGACTATTTTAGCGTATGACAAAGTAGCACGAGTAACACATATTTTTCAACTGACTATAGAAAGGAGTTTATTAACTCGATAGTAACGTTAAATACGACGACAAATGTGAAGATTACATTTATGTTATAGCGAAAAAGTTTGCCAGGAATATATGTTTCACCCTTTTTATCTCTGCGTAAGTGCTTTTGTTTATATTGTCACATATTGATGTGGCATCTTAAACTACCCGACATTTTGTCTATTCTGTAGCCATTATTCTAAAATCGATTACACGGTTCACTGACCTCTGAATACACTTTGGTTGTCCTATAAAAATATTGTCGACATATACATCGTACACATATCTCAGTTACACTTGAATAACAGTATACAATACAAAAAAAAATCATGGTCTTTAAGTAAACAAATCTTGTGTCTCTCGAGGTTTGCGGGACTTTATCGCAAACTATTTTCAAGAGGTCAAACAGACTCTCGTATTTGGACCACATGACGTCAGAATGTTAAAGTAACTTTCCTCTAGTTATCCTTAGTACATTTATCGTTGTATCCATTTCTCTTGAATGTTTTCCACACCAAGGGGCATTATCTAGACTATTATAATGATTGAATGTTGGGCCCAATGAAAGCTTTCGCAAGTTTTGTTACAGATAAAAATGTGGTAGTTATCGTGAGGGGAATGAGGAAAATTTATACGTATATTATAATAAAAGATTAAATAAAAATTCAGACATCTCTTAGTTGTTACAGCGCACTTCAAACCGAAATACACTTTTTAGGCCACTATGTTTTCCAGCGCCTATGCTTACTGATGTGGTATTTAAAGCTATTTGTTATTTTCAAAAAAGGAGGGTGTACACAAATTGTCTTTATTGTTTTTATTAATGTTTGTTACCTCTTAACTTTCGTCTGGGTGAACGGATTTTGATAAATATTTTTTTATCCGAAAGCTGATGCTTCCTGTGTGTTTAGCCAAAATAATTTGGTTTAATTTTGACAATGATATGCATGAGAAAATTCTTAAATTTGCATTAAGTATGTGCGCGATAAACGGACGAATAAATCAATATCACGCCAACCGATTACGATGATACATTTTTTATTATCTATATCTATAAGTATATATATATCTATAAGAGTAGTTTGAAGAGAGTTTGGTTAGGTTACGATTAATTCTATTTTGTAATATTACTACGATAATTCGGCGCTTTTTTTTTTAATGACGAACTACACAGATTGGCCAGAGAAGCTGGCCTCGACTGCTTCACCGGATTAAGAGGTGGCAGTTCTCTTAGGTCGCTTAGCCTGAACCTCTATCGCTAGTAACTCGACACAAGGGTCCCTCGGCTTGGACGGTTGCTATGTTACGCGTAAGCATTCCGAGGGCGCCCGAAACGGCCGAACCACGACTCGGTCGGTAGCTATTTCACGGATAATTCGGTGCGGACTTCAGCGTGAAATAGTTGTTGAAATAGAAATGATGTTGGGTTTTTGTTTTGCTCGTAAATATACTTGTAAGTTATTTGAATGGTCCAATAGCTTTCCTATAAAAGCTACTTTATTTACTCCCAGGTTCAGGTTAAACGATCTAAGAGCTCCGCTTTCTCTCTCTCTACTTTCAAAATACTCGTAGGTTTATGAAAAGAAAAGTAGTATAGTAATGCATGCTTTATAAATCACCTTTTTTTGTTGTGCTGTTTAGAGAGAGAATGAAAAGTTAGCTGTGTTGCATAATTTTTTTTCGACCCTTTTAGTTCATTGACCTACGGTCAGTAAATTTAAGAAATTTTTAAATTAGGATTTAACCAAATTTCCTACGATGTAAAAGATCTTTGTGTGCAGTGCTCTAGATAACTCCAACCCAAAAGAGATAAGCGCACTTGTTGGAAAATTTAATTTCCATCTAAACTACTTCAGGATTATGGAACGCAGGGGTTACGATAAAATATCACTGCTACCCTCTTTGACGTTATAATTTTCATTAAAATAAATGGAAGTTATTTGAAATTAAAGGTACAGTTTATAAGTTATAAATTTAAAACAAGTAAGTATTCAAAGAAAGAGTCAACTTAAGCGCTACAATAAACTTTTGTCTATACCATACTCGTATATACATTATTACGATTGAAGCATAGTTCGTTATAACTTTAATTTTTTACTGCAATATCCATATTTTAATGCCAGAACTACCGAATGGATAGACATAATGCTTATCGCCCGTGAACCAGAGGCCTCTTTTAGTCGCCTTTTACGTCATACAAAGGACATCGTAGCCTTATTCTACGACCCCAGGACTACGGACCTGATACATCTATCTACCTATTCTGACAAATCAATAATATCTTATCTAATTTTTTTTCTTTATTCGCAAACCATAAAACTAGGTTAACAACTAATAAAAGCATTACAATTTCGAATTAACAACCCTTCCGATATTTCTGTCAAACGCTACCCAGTGGGACAATAATGTTATAATTCTATCTAGAATTCCTGATAATCTGATTAATACTAGATCAACACGCGGGTCGGGCCGAGTATCCTCAGAACAGAATACTATCATGTTGGAGTAACAACGTGACCCAAAGATTCTCAGGGGCTTTTAAGTTAAGTTACGTATGATAGCGGCTCATAGACCTAGAAAACTCTAAATAATATTATGTTTGTGTTTGTACATGTATTTTGGTTCATTTAAATATTTTGCGGTCTATAACTGTACATATATTCATGTACAAATATATTATGTCTATTCTATTCCATTTTCTCCGACTTGTACTATTAAGTTATAGTGTCAATTGTATTGTATATAATTATGGCGAAATGTAGTCAAAGGAAAGAAAAAAGAAGCATAAGCGATAACAACAAAGAAAGAAAAAGCTCGGAACGTTAGGTCGTATGTAACGATAATGTTTGGGGAGGAGTAACCTCCCCGGGAAGTGCTCTCCTTGAGCACAGTGCAGAGGGGCTCCGGTGCGTTCCACTGGAGATCCCGGAGCCCCTCACCATGCACCGAGGAAGGGCCACCGGGGAGGTTTTAGTGGGTAAAAACCTCACATAACCGCCGCCTTCCCCCCAGAAGGCGGGGTATCTTTTTGAAGATTTCCTCCTCGTTAACAAAAAAAAAAAAAGGTCGTATGTAACACTCCTAGTCGAATTACATTCTGAAATGTATTTGTTATTGAAGCAATTTTGTTCACACAAAAAGTTCAAGTTGAGATCACTTAATCTTAGATCTGTATATATATAATAATGAATGTTTTTTTGTATGTCCTTTATAGAATCGTAAACTATGGATTTGATCATGTGATAATCTTTAGCAAATAGCCTACAGAGGTTTCTGAGTTGGTACTGACAGATGCCGCCACTATCATTCCAATGTTTTTGCCGTGATAGTTGAATTGAAACAAAAACAGCAAACCAACAGCCAATGTCGACAAAGACATAAATATTTAATAAACAGGCGTGTCCTTATCAGATTGTCTTCGGCGGGTTGCAAAAAATCACAGTCAAAGAGTACGTTTTTTAATTAAATGCAAGTTATCCAAGTATAATATTATATATATACGTATAGTGTTATTAATAAGTAGACACAGTCTAATAGCTAATCGATTGACTTAAGATCTGACAGATCTAGTCGGCTCGCACTAATGAATTTTCGTTTTTAGACTCCTACGTACAAATATCTATTCTGAATTTATGTCCATATTACCGGATAATTACATCTTTATATGTTTTATACGTATGTTTTTCTGTAAGGTAACAATGAGGTTTTTTGCCGTGTAATATTACTTGTAAGATAATTTATTCCATTATACAATAGCAGTCGATTACCGTTTATGTGTAGTGCAATAATTTGCACCTGTTAAAGTTCATGGGAAATTATATGCAATCATATTATAGCTCTAATTACATCATACAATTAATTTAATAACGATTTATTATTTTAATAATGATACGAGTACTTGCAATACTGACGTAATGTCTTACGATAAGATCTAGCTTTATTTATTTATCAATAGTTATTGTAACACTTTAAGGTTTACAAAGGAGGACTTAATGACTTAGTGGAATTCTTTTCCAATCAATGTTGAATGCGAGAGAAAAAATATCGGCAGATTGAAAAGAGAGAGATATCACGATGAATCAAAATAAATATACATACATATATACACGTGAATTTATAAATACGGAACTATATACATTAATAAGTAGTATAGTATATATGGAGATATATAGAAATATAGGTAAATAAACACTTCATCATCATCATCATTTCAGCCGTAAAACATCCACTGCTGGACATAGGCCTCCCCAACGATTTCCAAAAGGACCAGTTGTAAGCGGCCCGCATCCAGCTGCGTCCTGCGACCTTTACGAGGTCGTCAGAACACTTACTTACTAAATACTTACAAGAAGTATATAATAGATAGTATATAGTCTTAGAAGAGTTATATTATATTTATCTTTACGAAGAATTTATCTATTATTCGGTGCTCTTTTGACATCATTCGTGAGGCGTACGAGAGACAAATAGACTGTACTGTGAACGAATAATTAGAGATATCAGTATTATGGTTAGAGAGAGACATTATGTGACAGATTTTATCTGTATGTACTTGAATTTTTTTGCACAAAATTTATTTTAGGATACGCTGATAAAGGTGGGTGGATAAACTAAACTGATAACAAAGTTTTTTTAAAAATATTTTACATATAAGTAGCAGTTCAGCGAAATAAGTAACAATACATATATGTATATGGCTGAGATTAAATAGCGCTCCGCGAGACTTCATCGAGGAAACCTCGGCTTTGGCCGTTATTCTAGTAGGGTCCCCGCAGATGTCATCGCACTACTCCATCAGATACTTGCAGTTTTCAATTTAAATTTCACGTACTCCCTAGCCTAATTCTAGTTGAAGTTCGTTTCTCATATTACTGTACGCAAGTTCAATTTTTATGCCTATTTTGGGTTAAATTAACAAATTAACTAAGACATTTTCCCCGAAATGAACCAAAAGTGGCAGCGTCGTAAGGTTGGTCTTTGGCGAATGGACATATGTAATGCCAGGGCCATGTGAAATTGAAATTTATTTTTTTGATATGTAATCTTTCATTACATATACTTCGCCTTACGAACTTACGCTGTCGATTACATAGAGGGGCTATGTAATCTACAGCGTAAGTTCTTTTATATGGTCATCCCGACAGAATGATACCCAATAATGACCAGTTACTTAAATCGCAAAGCTACAAGGTCAACATGTTCCAAAAATTGTATTAGATTTTTTTTTAAATCAACGCTTACGGATTGCACAGTCAAAAATAAATCTATTTCCTGTTTTTTTTTCTAATTGAAAAAATTTTCTTCCGCACACACTGTTTACGGATACTTCTATATTTGGATGCCCAATTTATTCGTCAAACATAAATAAACAAAAACTAGTTCTCAAATCGTTTTATCCTAATATAGTGGCCAATACGAGTACATTCAAGCTTTTCTTTACATCTGACATTTAAAAACATCAACTTCATAAGTCAGTATAAAATAATCTCAACATGTTTCACCATTGTGGTATGTTGGCTAGACCATTGTTTCGTAGACCCTACGAGAACGCTCTAGCACACATCCGCGTCGCTGCCTGCGCCAGTGGTTTGAGAGGACAAATCTCTCTGAAACGTCCCAAGCAGGGCGCGTTGGGACTTGAGACAGACTTCCTCTACGGCCACTGTTAGCAGGACCGTATGAGAGTCTGTGTGTTGGTATCAGTCAACTGATTATATAAAACTGCACCAGATAACGCAGAACAGATTTTCGACGTAATTTCAGTCAATTATTTTGAGACAAAGAATCCTTGTTTAAACGAATAAAAAAGTTTGACAAGACCTTGTGACAAGACCGAGAATCTTTTTTTAAATAAATAAATGGTATTCGATTTTCAAAACCAAGGGTTTGCAATTAAAAATGATTTTAACATGACAGGAATAGTGGAAATATTTCATTCTCGATACTTTAAGAGCAGCCTATGTATATAGAAGATTTTTGTTTTAATGCATACAATAATAAATTGAGAAATTAAATATATAAATAAATTATGAAACAAATCATAGTGCTGCACGCAAGTTTTTAGGAGCAGCTACAAGCAAATAGAAATGATATTGATACACTAGGCTTTCAGTAACTTCCACCAAACAATTTAAACTTACAGAAATCGATTTGCAACGAGAAGCTTAGCCGAACAGACTGCAAGTTGTATTCCTAATAGACGCTACGTGTAAATATCAGATTTCAAATCGTAAATTGAGTTCTGTGACTTAGAATTAAGATATTCAGAGAGTTACAGGAACTCCATCACGAAAGACGTATACGACGGGCAAAAATGGAATGTCGATGTAGTTGTTTAGTGTTTATGTCTCGAACGTTTAAGTGATCTCGTGATATTAACCGTTTGAAATTTAACCTTCGTACAAAATACCTCTCCTTCCGGCCCGTTTGATTTAACTTGATCTTACTGCGTGTTTATTAATGTTTTTTCCTGTTAACCATAGATAATATATGTTTGTTTTTAATCTAACATTAATAACTGGAATGATTTATTAACTAATAAAAAATGAAATTTAATTAAATGAATGATTTACCATATTTACACGAATACACATAGAATTACACAATTCTTAGGAATTATGTCGCAGTTTAATTTGACATTTAATTTCTGAACAATCTTACGTTTAAATATTTTACATTGATCCTGGTCATGGGTTTGACTGGGATATCTGACACTACTGTTAGTGGTTTAAATTTATACATAAAATAAAACTATAATCTTCACACAATATTTTTGTGTTGTCATAAATGCTGTTAAGTGTTTATATATGGAAGTTAAGTCTGAGCGTTTATAACAAGTAGGCGTAAAAGATGCCGAATACGAATATTCAGCCGAACATTCGCCGCATTGCTAACTTTTTTTGAACTTTAGAACGTAACCACTCAGAGCTTTCTGGTATTAAATAAAAAAAAAATGTTAAAATATTTCCATAAACGTAGGCGTTGGTTCTTATCTTCAAATCATTTGTTTAGTTGTATTAATGCAGTAACAGGTTTTGTATAAGGAAAATTACGCTTGTGTTTCTTGTATGAATTCAAATTGTGTCGTGTTATTATTTCTAATAACGTATTATTAATGTTTTGTTTTAATCCTAAAATAGACTGCATGCTACTATAGTTGGAGTCTAATGCGAGCAATATAAAAAATATATATGAAATGTTTTGTCACTTTAATTTGCAATATTTATCGTTTGCCAGTGAGTAGTGAATAAGCATAATCGATAGTAACCTAAAGGTGAAGTGGTTTGCCTCAACGATCTTCCAGTTGGGTAGTACCAATGAATTTCCAGTCTTCAGTCATCCAAGACTCGGCGGGCTATCCACCCTTATGAGAACTTTTAAGCTTGGAGGAAAGCGGACAGAGATTTCAGTCTTTCAGTCTCATCTTATGTTTTCAATTTATATTTAACTTGATTTTTTTTCGAAAATTTATCCAGCTTTACTAGACTTGAGAGATGGCATAGCTTTTATAACGCACAACATGAACCTCTTTCCATTTATTCGTGGAGACATGTATAGGTATAGTCCTAGCGGGCAAGGACGATCTATTAGGACTCGCACCGACTGAATCCCCATGGTGTTCCTCTCTTTCAGACGGATTACCTTGAACTATTTAGCACAACGAGTCGATGTTAACTCTCGCCGTGGGACCCTTGTGTCGAGTTATATGAATAGAGGTTCACGCAAAGCAAATTAATAGCTATGCCATCTCTCAATCCCGTGAAACAGTCAAAGTCCGCTTCTCTGGCTAATTTGTGTAGGTTTATCACAAATAAGGGGGTGAAGCTGGATCTCTCTACCCCCATTGTATTTTATTATTGATTATGTAAGTGCATAGGTAGATTGGTGTAACTTAACTGATAAGTTGGGTAAATTTGTAAAAGCTCACTGCCTTAATGTTTATAAAAAATCGATGATACTACAAGGATATTCAGTAAATAAATCCGAACTTAACGCACAGCGCTTTGAAAATTCGTTTGATTTAAAAACATATTTCCGGACCTTAAATTAAGCGGAAGTTGTAACTTAGCAAAGCCGTCAACTTATTAACCGCTGTCTATGTTTGATTAACGCATATGGAAGTAACGAGGTCTATCGGGTACTGTGTCAATTGTCTTGACCACAGCCTGATAACCGTTACTTACATGTGAAGTGTAAATAAAGCATTGAACACATTGACGAGTTTCAATGTTAAATCACAAACAAATTTAGACAATTTTTTTTATGACGGACCTGTATCGATTAGCAGCATAAGTGAAGCTGGTCTGTATTCTTTCACCTATATTTGGGAGTAACTCGTCTCAATGGTTCCACCGGTGAGGGGTAACCTCGGCCTGGACTTATATTATAGGCGCGTTAGCTTTTTAGTTCGGGGACGCTCGAGAGGGCCAAACTACGACTCGAACTGGTATATAAAAATATTAGATTATAATATAACCTCGTATAACCCTTATTTAGCAGGTTGGAGAGAAACAGAAATCGCTCTTCACCTTACATTCAGCCTATTAGGGCCCATATCTGATAGGTGGTGGCCCTTCGCCAAAAACTGGGCACAAATTTTGATAAGTGATTTTTTAACGTAAGAAACCGAATTGTAACGTTTAACGTAAAGTTAAAGTCAACCTAACATGGTTCAACCAAACAATTCGAGTCTATGCTATTTGTAACCCATTTCAAAGTCAATACATAACAAAAGTGTTCCACTGTTGTCATGTATTTACTATTTACGTAAAAAAAGGTAAAATGTAAAGGAAAGAAAACATTACATCGTTAGCCATTGAATTATTATAAAAAAAAATCTAAAAACTTGCAGGAAGTGTATAAATTAAAAATTATATACTATATAGGTGGCGTTTTGTTTGTTTATTGATATTTTCACAAAGATGATGCTTATTAAGATAAATTCAAAGAGGCTTTAATAGATCTATTTATTAATTAAAAACAAAGACATTTTTTTCATCTTACCATGAAGTATCACTGCGCTTGTACGTAACTAACTTTTCAAATAATTGAAAGGCAGATAATAATGAATTCAAAATTTAATAAAAATGCAATAATTTATTTCAATTTTATTTATAACATAAATAAATTCCTGACTATTACCTATATATATACAATAATAAGGTGATTTAAAGCTCTTAATGGCGTCGTAACTTGTTTTAATTTAATTAAAATATACATGTGATAAAATATACATTGCATAAAAAATTGTATCCTTAATCTTATATTTATATTATTTGGTATTTATAACTGCTAAAATCTTTTTACTTTTATAAAACAGTAGTACTTTTAGATAACATAAAATTATTAACATTTTAAAATACATTTATATCTCTATGTTATACTTAATTAGATAAAAATTGGTCGGAATATGTTTAAAATAAATAAAATATACATTTTAATTGTAATTAAATGTATTTGATAACCAATTATTAAGTTCCGAACCTATACAACTTGGAAACTGTCAAGTACCAAGCCTACTCCGTTCTCAAAGACAACGCACCTGCCGCTCCGGTGTCGTGTTCATGGGTGACATGATCGCTTAAGATTTGGCGAGCCGTAAGCTCGTTTGTATTTTTACTTACAAGAAATGTACTATATACACAAGGTAAAATCATACAAAGTTTTAATATCAGAATGTCATGATGCAGCAGTTTTTCTTTGCCATTTATAGAAATAAGTAACCGTATATTTGATTCAGTTAAACGTTTACATCTATTACCTGTAACACGCAAAGGACACGCTTTGCGTCCTTCATAAATAATAAAGTGACAGTCTGTTAACACGCGATGACTGTTCTAATAAATTATGTACAATCATTCTGTTTCTATATGTAAAATTCTCATTAATATAATAAGTTGTTACCATAACTTGTCTTTATTTCATTAAAATCTTTCATTCGGAGTTGGGCTTCATAAGTTACATACATAGGCTGCACTAAAAGTATCGGGAATGGAATATTTCCACTATTCCTGTCATATTTAAAATCTTTTTAATTGCAAACTCCTTGGTTTTGAAAATCGAATACCATTTATTTATTTAAAAAAGATTCTCGATCATGTCAAACCTTTTTAGTCGTTAAAAAAATGGAATCGACTCGAGAAAATTCAAGAGCGATAATTTATTATGACTTTCGAAGTGGTTTAACACAAAAACAGTGTGTTGACCGGATAATTTCTGCATTTGGTGATGAAGCCCCATCCAAAACCACAATTTATCGCTGGTTTACTGAATTTCAACGTGGAGGTTTGACAAGCAGTCAAAGCCTCTGGCCAATATGTGTAGTAATTTATAAAAAAAAATCTCGCCATATCAAGAATTTTCTCATACCCCATGTTGTATTTAAATTACTAAGCACCATTTGTCCTCATTGATTAACAATAAAGCGATTAATTACTTTTAAATGCTTATATATGTTTTATTTAATTTTTAATACAGATTCATGATTTTGTAAATAAAGTATCGCAAAATTATCTGTTCTTGTGGATTGTGCTATTGAAATTGAATAATATCACTACAACTCGTACCCACTATGAATTATGCCATCACAAGAACATACCAGAATAGATGAATTTGTGTGTTGTACTAAGTTGTTGATTATTGTAGGTATGTTTATTAAATACCCATGACTTCCTTTGCAGATCATTATCTCCACTATCCGAGCGAATGCCACTTTTTAAATATTTGTTGGTTGTATACGTGTTGGTCCCTAAGTTCGCCTCTTAGTTTGAAGCCCCCTGGCATGTCTGCCAATCGGGGTTTTTAGTGCCCAGAATGTCTGTGGAAGTGAAGATACTTTAGTAACCCGAGCTGAACCCCACACACCGCCCTATCATCAGGGTAACAGTTCTGTTCTGGACAATTTTTTGCCCCGTCTATAAAATAGGTAGAAACAAAAAATTGCTACATTCCAAATCTTTTTGACAGAACGAGGTCTGTCGGGTTGCAGCAGATGTTAGCCAAACAACTAAAAATTGTCACTCGTCACTCAGTTTTTCTTTAACACAAAATAGGTCTACTACCTTTGTTGCTAGTAGAAGGAAACGAACTTTAGTGAAAGCATCAAACAAGCAATGAGTAGTAAACAAAACGGACGAGCAACCTTTCTCTTTCACAGTTTGAAAAATAACTCGTCAATAGTTTCTTGTATTTTCTGTGTCAGTGAAGGCAGTGGGCTTACATTCTTAAGCAAACTAGTTAGAAATCCATCGATACATTCGTTGTGCAAAGAAACTAATATAAATTATAATTACTCCAACTGACAGCAAGAAATTATGTCCAAGTGAATAAAACATAAATAGTTTTTCAATAGCAATGATAAATGACGCCTCTTTTATAAATGATCGGTCCAAGTGTTATACCTTGCGGGATGCCTATAACTAAAACTGTACTACCGTCGACTTCTTGAACAGATTAATATATTTAACAGTTTTCCATTATTTGAATGTGGAAAGTATTGCAACATATTGCGATAATCGTAAATCTTTCACACCTTCACCTTAAGAATTAGCATGTTTGCTGCACGTTATCGCATGTTATATAACGCTACCAACGCAATGATACATCTCAGTTATGCCATATCAGCTTATTTGTTAATCTTTACGTTACTAAATTGAAGGTAACCGTATTGGTGTTTAGCAATTAGTTACATAGGCGAGCTCAAGAGTTTGCTATTTATTTGCTATGCGTGTTGCTTACTTTTATGCTATTTAATTTCGCGTCGATTTCAATATAAGTATAGTTCCTTAAGTATAAGTATAATAATTTGACAAAACTTGTGCCCTGTTTACCAACGATGGGCTCATATTCTGTGTCATATTGGAACTAATAGCTTGTTGCAAAAAGAATAGCGATTGCTATGTCTGAGTGTATGCTATAGATTAAGTTTATTTGTCGTGGCGACGGCGTAAATGCTGACATGCTTATGCGACAAATTTAATAATGTTTATCAACATATTTTCTTGTTTACATATCGGCCTGCTTTTAGTTTGTTTGTAATTTTATTAATTTTATGTTTGTTTTAAACTATGACTTTTTAATTTGCACGTTATATCAATTTAATAATAATTAATAAACGGCGTCGACGTCAATTTTAAGTTTCCGTATCATCATCGAGTCTAACTTTTCCTTCCAGCCGATGTAATTTTTGAACATCCTTCAGTACTAGAACTTTTCATTTGTTCGAACATCCCAGGACACTGCTCTGCTACCGTTCTCTACGCCTCTTCTTTCCCTGCTCCAATCTCATTCTTGATTGATGTACCTGAAAAGACAATATAGTGTAAAGTATGATGAAATCTTTTAATCGTCATTTAAGAAAGACAGACTATTAAGAATTATTTATGTTTATATCTATGGCTTATTATTATCTATACCTTGTTCATGGGTCCTACCTGAGTGAAGTACTTTCATTAAAGGTTTGCTATTTTGAATTTTGTATTCTCTAATTATAAGCACTTCATAGTGATCGTAATTACGAGTGTGTTCGTACTTTTTTGTTGTTGTTTGATTTCCCAGTGTCATAATTGTTTGCGTCTGTTTTTTTAATTCATTTTGTTTCGATACACGCATAATAACTTCACAGTGTGCTTGGTTTTATATTAATTGTATTAATCACAGGAACACATCACCTTGCAGGAAGTAACATCCGGCCATTTTGCTAATAAAATCAGAATATTTTCTAATTTTAATAGCCCTTCACTAATGATCCTTGGTAAAGTCATGTTCTTTTGAAGAGTAGTGTAAAATCCGATCGTAGATACAGATTTCTAAGAAAGTATTTCTTAAAGTTAAAATAAGGAAACCGTCAAAAAATTGTCTATGGGTTAAGAGATCAAGTATATGAAATCAATTCCCGAAAAATTTGTGTCTGGAATAAGGCGATGACTCGTCTCACTCATCACATATAGGATAGAATAAGCTTGTTGAAAAGGGAGCAACAAAAGCTGTTGCTGTCTACCTTTACTCTAGGATTAAAGGATGCGGGGGTTTATATTATATTATTTAATGTGAAAAATCCGCTTCGATCTAAGAAATTATAAATAATAAAAATTAAATCGACATTGAAATTTTCGATGGGGCCAAGGGCGCGCTTTCCGGGCGTTTGGTGAGCGAATTTAAACACGTGTGGCTAGAAAGTGGAGTTTCGCAAGCGGTTTGTGCGCCGCCGCCGTCGGTTGCGCGTATTCGAAGTTTCCAGACCAGTTTGCTGTGCAATGGCCGCGGCGGTATATCGTACGTTTCTCAAGATTATATCAGTTCGTTGCTCATATACATAAATGTATATATAGTTAAGCTATTAAAAGGATTTGGATTGTGGATAAACTGGATCTCCTCTTGTCTGACTCCGGCACAGACAAAAAGAAGAAAGGAGACGCGGTTCACGCGCCTTCCTTTAACCTCCTCTCTGGCCGGGAGTTGGGGAACTCTACACCAGCCGGTCCCATCTGTATGGGGGTAGCTTTAGCTGGGGACGCTGGCGATCCAGTTTCCTAACTGGGTTTGCTGCCCGGGCCGAATGGTCAATGCCAATGAGACCCCATCTTGCCCTACCATGTCAAAGGACGCGGTTTACCATTGTAGTTTTTTGTTGGTGTAATGTTTAGCCTCTTTTAGGCCGAGTCCGGTATAACTCCCCCACTTCCCCTACGGGCGTGTATGAATGAACACATTTCATGAGTGGCAGTGGAGTTCATAGGTGGCAGTGGATAGATAATATGGTGATTAAAATTATTATTAATTTCCTAACGGTGTAAATTCAAAAGCGAATTGAATTGAAATGAAATTAAAGCGTAATTAGATTTTATTACAACTATCTAATATCAAATACGCGCTATTAGTAATTAAGGAATATAAGCTTAATGTATTACACCATTTAACTAATACAATATTCATAAATTCGTATTTATACAAAATAGATAATCGCGTGTTTCATCCGAACAACAAAGTAGGCGAGATGAATGAAAGGATAACTGTAGATAATATTAGAAATTTAATTAGCGATAAGAATAAGATTGATTTATTTTTAAGATTCTGTAAATATGTAGTAAATAAAGTAATTAATAGAAATAAAACATAATGTAAATAGATATTAAAATTAGATAATAAATCAGAATTGTATAATATAGAAATAAGTTTAGAAATATTAGAAATAAAACATAATGTAAATAGATATTAAAATTAGATAATAAATCAGAATTGTATAATATAGAAATAAGTTTAGAAATATTAGAAATAAAACATAATGTAAATAGATATTAAAATTAGATAATAAATCAGAATTGTATAATATAGAAATAAGTTTAGAAATATTAGAAATAAAACATAATGTAAATAGATATTAAAATTAGATAATAAATCAGAATTGTATAATATAGAAATAAGTTTAGAAATATTAGAAATAAAACATAATGTAAATAGATATTAAAATTAGATAATAAATCAGAATTGTATAATATAGAAATAAGTTTAGAAATATTAGAAATAAAACATAATGTAAATAGATATTAAAATTAGATAATAAATCAGAATTGTATAATATAGAAATAAGTTTAGAAATATTAGAAATAAAACATAATGTAAATAGATATTAAAATTAGATAATAAATCAGAATTGTATAATATAGAAATAAGTTTAGAAATATTAGAAATAAAACATAATGTAAATAGATATTAAAATTAGATAATAAATCAGAATTGTATAATATAGAAATAAGTTTAGAAATATTAGAAATAAAACATAATGTAAATAGATATTAAAATTAGATAATAAATCAGAATTGTATAATATAGAAATAAGTTTAGAAATATTAGAAATAAAACATAATGTAAATAGATATTAAAATTAGATAATAAATCAGAATTGTATAATATAGAAATAAGTTTAGAAATATTAGAAATAAAACATAATGTAAATAGATATTAAAATTAGATAATTTTCGATGGGGCCAAGGGCGCGCTTTCCGGGCGTTTGGTGAGCGAATTTAAACACGTGTGGCTAGAAAGTGGAGTTTCGCAAGCGGTTTGTGCGCCGCCGCCGTCGGTTGCGCGTATTCGAAGTTTCCAGACCAGTTTGCTGTGCAATGGCCGCGGCGGTATATCGTACGTTTCTCAAGATTATATCAGTTCGTTGCTCATATATATAAATGTATATATAGTTAAGCTATTAAAAGGATTTGGACTGTGGATAAACTGGATCTCCTCTTGTCTGACTCCGGCACAGACAAAAAGAAAGGAGACAGCGGTTCACGCGCCTTCCTTTAACCTCCTCTCTGGCCGGGAGTTGGGGAACTCTACACCAGCCGGCCCCATCTGTATGGGGGTAACTTTAGCTGGGGGCGCTGGAGATCCGGTTTCCTAACTGGGTTTGCTGCCGGGGCCGAATGGTCAATGACAATGAGACCCCATCTTGCCCTACCATGTCAAAGGACGCGGTTTATGGGAGTTTTTAGTTGGTGTAATGTTTAGCCTCTTTTAGGCCGAGTCCGGTATAACTCCCCCGCTTCCCCTACGGTCATGTATGAATGAACACATTTCATGAGTGGCAGTGGAGTTCATAGGTGGCAGTGGATAGATAATATAGTGATAAAAATTATTATTTAATTCCTAACGGTGTAAATTCAAAAGCGAATTGAATTGAAAAGAAATTAAAGTGTAATTAGATTTTATTACAACTATCTAATATCAAATACGCGCTATTAGTATTTAAGGAATATAAGCTTAATGTATTACACCATTTACCTAATACAATATTCATAAATTCGTATTTATACAAAATAGATAATCGCGTGTTTCATCCGAACAACAAAGTAGGCGAGATGAATGAAAGGATAACTGTAGATAATATTAGAAATTTAATTAGCGATAAGAATAAGATTGATTTATTTTTAAGATTCTGTAAATATGTAGTAAATAAAGTAATTAATAGAAATAAAACATAATGTAAATAGATATTAAAATTAGATAATAAATCAGAATTGTATAATATAGAAATAAGTTTAGAAATATTAGAAATAAAAATAAGAAATATGTAAATAGAAATAATAGATATAATAAGGAAAATGTATAAGTAGATATAAGACATTACAAATTAGTATTATATAAAAAAAAAGAAAAAAAAACAACAAAGTAGCACGTGCCGTTTACATGTCGTGTATGGTAAATTAGTACCAAACGTTAATTACATTTTTAAATAAATACTCAAATAAAATTATGAAACAAAAGAAATTGTTTATCGACCATGAACTCGACGATATTGATGAACTCAAAATTATTTAAAGAATAATTCTTCTTGTAGTTGCTGATTTTTGCCTCAATCGCAAACTTTACAGTACGAATTGTTAAGCATATCTCTTGATTTACAATTAACGTAGATTATTCTGCATTTATTTTGGTAAACATTATGTGACAACAAGAAGCAGCAAGATAGACTGCAAAGAAATGCAAGATAGCCAAATGATATAAGAAATTGCGATCCGGTTATTCTTAGTCGGTCATCTTTGACCGATGAATTAAATCTTCAATTACCAAGTGGCTTATGGTAAGGTCGTAGGTTAGAATCCACCATTTGACTATTAACGACCGTTTAGCACAAGCTTAAGCTTAGTTAGAATGTTCAGTCATATGTTAGTATGATTTGTGAAAAAAAAATCGTTTTTTTTAAAGAGAAGGCGAATCGGCTGGTCTACCAACCCTTTGCGTAAACAATGTAAAAAACAATGTAAAAAAGTTTTCATCCATAGTCGAGCACGTGGTAAATCACTACTTAATATTTTATTAAACAATTTATTGGTGTAGACATATCGAACTCGGGTTGCTGACTTACTATGGTCCCATGAAGCGAGAAAGAAAGTCAATGTTGTTTGGCCATAGCCACCAGCTTCCTCGTTACTATGCAACTTTAGGAGAGGGCCGGGACACTGATATAAACCGTAGCAGATATATTTCTGTTTGTAGTCAATATTACATATGTATTTGTATGTAATATTACAAATTACAAAGCATGAATTTCGTCGGAACGTAATTTGCCAAGATCTGAGTGTTTAAAAGATTGGACGGCACATTGTCGAAATACAAACGAGATGCGGATGACGCAAGACCACTACGAAATATGGTTGCCGACATTCGGCGCAAAATGTCATCGGTGTGCCTTGTTTGATTAACAATATTAATACAAACTAGCGGACGGCTGTGATGGAAATTTGACGATAATTCTTTTAACTGCGAAAGGGTCAGTGTTGCGGCTTCTATTGTTTCACGATACGATCGAGGAAGCATCACGACCTCGCAGAATACCAATACGTTTCGTTCGGTGAGTGAGGTACCGGCGGACCAACTTTTTTTAATGGTGTATAAACTAGCACTTGACCACGATCCCGCCTGATGTTAAGAGGTGATATAGTCTAAAGATGGTACGAGCTAATAAACTGTTCATAAAATATTGAGCGACGAAAGATGTATATGAAAGAAACGAAAGAAGGGTGCCATGAAAGGTGCAAATAAGAAATCCCGAACCTCTATTTACACCTCTGCGACAAAGGCGCGTCTGCTTTTGTTCCTCAGCTATAACGGGTGTTGGGACGTCGTAAACGACCGGGTGATTGGATAAGTTAAAATCAAATAATACAGAAAACTTGAAATGATTATGGTAAGTTTGGCAGCGCTATGACGACCATGACCACATATTATGTAAATTCCAGATGTCTGATATAAATAAAATTTATAAATATAACGAACTAAAGTTTATGCGATATCGCAACATATATTACACATAAGTTCATTAAATTAAAAAGTATGAAACATGTCATTATATTTAAATAACTCGTTCATATTTTTGGATCCAATTTGGATTTGAAACGTAATAGCTTCTAAATTTCACGGAGCGTATTAGATTCCTATTGTGTCAAGGGATCAGCAGAAATTTCAGTAAGCGGTTTATGTATACTAAAGAAAATAGAAAAGTCATTGCACAGAGAGATTGCTTGTAGTGAGAATGATGCAAATAACCTAATTATGAATGAATGAATATATTAACGCAAACCACGTATTTTGAATACGTTATGATATGGCAGACAGATATCAATAGTTATTCACTTTTCACCATTTATCAGGTATGAAGGGTAAGTTACCGTAAAACGGATCGTACAGTCGATTGCAGCTTAAAAAAACGCATTTTATAACGCGAATTACTCTGATACATGTTCAGGTTGAAAAAGCGGTAAAGCTGAGGTAGAGAGAGTAGACTGCTACCAAAAAAAACAAAAGTCCCAAAAATATATCAAAAGTAACTTACCAAGATGTCAAGTACACAAATCGAACATGACTAGTAGATTGTGGAACATTAAAAACAAATAAAATCACTAAATTAGTTCATTCATTGATACAGTCCCATTCAAGAACTTCTAATTCCGAAGACGAAAAATTTTCGACTCTCCGTCGACGCGTTAGAGATCGACGATGTGTTACTACTTTTTCTCGACAGAACATTTTTGCGAATGGTTCTCTTCGAATCGAGAAATCTATCCAAGACCTGCCTTATGGTCGAGTGCTTTCTGTCGAAAGGATTGGGGAACATGGTTGCGAGTGAACGTTCCGCTACGTACTGTGGCGGAATGTGTTCGTTGCAACGATCGAGTGCGAGAGAGGGGCGTTGCAAAATAGTAGGGGTCAAGTTCAAGCTATCTGATCAACATGCTCGCGCTACGTGTTTCTGTGAGTTTAAATATATAGGAAGACACTGCTTAATGTATACTACCGTATTAACTTGAATAAATATATACTGTATAGTATATAACTGATTTACTAAGTGTCAAAATGGCTAATAAACAATAGAATTACGTCATTTCATTCGTATTTTAGTAATATAATTATGAATTAGTAATGGAAAAAATATATATATATTCTATAGTATATAACTGATTTAACCTTCTGTCAAATTGAATAATAAGCAATAGAATTACGTCTTTTTTCATTAGTATTTTAATAATTGAATTACGAATTTCTCAAGGAGTTTTTTAAACAAAATGATTTTTTATTGTAAGTCGAATTTAATTTCTCGACGTTTGAGCACTTTATATTTGTTAGTTGGACTGTTTAACTTATGTTTAACATAGTGTACCTATCACTCGTTATAGAATCCTATTACGTTCGGAATAAATTAAATCATTGGAGATCTTATCTGTTTTTAACGATTAATTCAATCGAGAGATGTAAACAGAATTTTATATAAAGAAATTGTCCAAGGTAGAGTTACTTGACTTGTAGTCCAAGTCCCCGCTGTGGGGCAGAGGGCGTCTACAGTGCGTTGCTATTCCACTCTGTCTTGGGATAGGTGTTTTGCTCCAGTCCATGTCATCCACGTTTACTTAGTCCAGCCAAGTTTCCTTGTTCCTGTGGCATCCACTTCAAGGTTTGCTTAGGAATGTGAGTAGGATCCCGATCCGATTTGCGGGCTTTATTTGCTGACTGACTGGCGATTCTCTACAGCGTGCTAGAAGCTCTTCATTTCATAGTTGGTAGGATGAGCGTAAAATAGTATAGTGATCTACAAAGTACATTAAGGTTTTATAGCCAATCCGGCCTTACCTTCCAAATAGCTGCGGAACTAAACGTCGTCAATACGTCAACTCCAAGGATTCCGAGAATGGCCGAGGCAACACAAAATTGTCTCAGAATTTGAACAAACTCTAGAATGATACTTTATAAATAATATATTTGACACCCTAATAGTTAACACGGTTATTGATTATGAAAGATATTTTTTAAGTTAACAGCGATTGATTTGAATTAAACAAGGAACTATCAGAGAATTCAGAGGTCATTATAGTTCAATTGTATTAATTGACAAATTAGCTCGATGAGGTTGTCAGATCCATTATAAATCACTTAAGATGATCATTAGTATAACAAAACATCAGGGCCAAATATCTTTGAAACGATTTAAAGATATCTTCAAAATGATATATTTGAAGGGATCAAGGATACACGGCCAACGTTAGATGAATTGAACGGCCACATCTAGGGGTCAGATTTGATAGGAAATGGCAATTTAAAAAAACCTTACAAAACGTACTGACAAGGTCATAGAAGATTATATAGTAATCCATATATCTATATATAATCTGTATATCCATAGTATATGATACCGGTCCAGCGAACTAATAAACTTGATGAACAAGTATTTTTATGAGTAAAATCAAACATTAAACGTTATTACGCGCGGCCGCCCTCTTTATATTTTCAATTTATCGTAGGAGTATTACGAAATATAGTAGACCCGACAACGAATTCTGGCGTATTTCGGACACACAACTGATCGTAGTTGGGAACACCGCAGGAAAAAGATCTCGCGGCCGTTCACCAACAAGGTGGTCCGATCAGGTAAAAGACTCGTCGTCCTCCGAATTTTACACTGCTGTAAGAGACGCGCTGGACAGAAGCCGGTGGAGGCAAATCATACGATCCAGGTGCAACCCTGATGGTGACCACGATCCTTAGACATGAGGGACCGACACTAGAGAGAGATTACGAAATAGAATTAATCAGAACCTAACCAAATACTCATCGAACTACCTATGTAGCACAATTTTTCCAATAAAAAATGTTATTAAGGGCACGTAAAGTACTTAATGAAAATTTAAAACTTATATGGATGAGCTCTTGAATTCCATCATCAGGATTGGACTGGAACAGCACCAGCTTTCTAATAAAAAAGGATCATTCAAATCGGTTCACCCAGTACAAAGTTATGTGGTAACAAACATAAAAAGACGTACACACGAATTGAGAATCTCTTCCCTTTTGGAGTCGGTTAAAAACGAGCATCCATTGCTGTTTGTGTGCTAAAAATTCCAAACGGACATCCAAAGACGAAAAAAATTTACAATCTTCTCTGAAACTACAGCGCCATTGACGCTTGAATCTGTTTCTGACATGAATGTTTGTCAGAATTAATAAATTGCTATTTAATTTAAGAAAATATAAAATTGACACAGTTATATTTACTTACACCTGTGATTGGAGTCGTTAAGAAAAATCCGTAAGTAGTAATTTATCAGACAGAGTAATATTTTAATAGACATGATGCTGATATAGCGTGGTATTAAGTCATTCGACAAACGTCCAAGTTTCCAAAACGTCCCTGAAGAGCTATTTATCAAATGCTATTACAGAGAATCATGTTAGATATGTTGTTGCAATGCTATATAGCTGTGGAGTTCCAAAGTAACAGAACATATTTTTTAGCGGCCTTCTATAGGAACTATCAGCTATATTTAATTGCATAAAAATTTAACAACAGTTTTGTTGTAGCAGTAGGTAAAAAGTATTAATTTTCTCTATCTACTCGTATATTTATACGGAAACGGATTTTTATAAAAAAAAAGACGAATGTGCTAATAGACCAGGCAACTGAAGTAAAACTTCTTTAGCCATCTATGTGTATGTATATATATGTAAAAAATATATAGACAAAATTATTATTTTTAACAAGAAAGACAATATGCGCTCGGACGTCTCTCTCTTGCCCCTACAGTAATATACGAAACGAAACTTTCTGTCACCTTCACTTCACTAACTTATATCTCCCTCTCATGTCGCTAACGCCTCGTCCGATCACATTTTTCGCAACGCATTCACCGACTTACTCCGCAAGTCAAGCGTGCGTATGAACAAGTTTTACTTAAAAAACTTAGTACGTAAACCACGAATATTTGTGAAAAAAAGAATCATTATCAGTAATACGAGTACATTGTAATTCACGTGTTATAAAACGACATCACGCTGCGATTGCAAGCGCAAAGGGTCCAAGGGCATTAACTGACACCCTCTGATAGATAACCGGTCATTGATGTCTGGAGTCGGCTTCACAAACAAACTATTAGACAGTCGACGGTACTTCGCAAACAAACATTATGATCAAAGAAGATTGCAAACTATTAACGCGTATATTAATAAACGAAAACAAAGCTCTCAATGATTTGTAGTCCTTGCGGAGTAGACAGATTCGATATTCAATTTACACCGTGCTTATCAGGTGATGCGATTGGGAGTGAGTCTATCGCCATTCACCGGCCAAAATTATAGCAAGTGATTATACATGAATTTAGGAAATGGTAAAGAAAACGAATTCCATACAATAAATTTAAATACCAATTTTTTACCATGCCTTGCCAGCATACTCCTGAAAATCGTATGGAAGAATGCTTATTATTGATTAAGATCTTAGGAAGGCTTATTAGATTCATTGACAATATAGGTGCCAGAGTTTTGTAATATAATTATGATATTTCGGAAATAAAGGAACGCCTGAAACTCATTTATAGCTTGTACAACATCTTCATGGGATGTCTGTGACAAGTATTTAAAATGGTCTTTGTGTTTTCTAAACAAAGTATATCTTTACATTTAGTTACAGGTCCTTGGGTATAAATAATTTCTTTGTAATTCCTTTTTAACGTCAAAGTCCTTTTAAAAGTTTATTACATCCTATATTTCTTTCATTATTTTCTATTTAAAAAATGTAACCATCTAACGTAAGTAAATAATCTAACGTAGATTGTTACATCAATCTATGTTAGATTGTTAAAATTTATTTAAATAGAAAAGCAAGCAAACATCGCTCATTCCTCACTCCAGAAGAGTTGCAGGTAAATTCTCTCTTGTAATTAATTTAAGCAGAATTGAATAACACTATTACCGTCACTGTATAACAACGAACAATGTATGTTCGTCCGTAAGAACTTATTACAAGTGTTACAAATTCACATTATAAGCAACTAACTCCTAAACAAATAACATGTCACAAACGCTGCATAATCATGTCCGTCAAAATATATTATAGTAACCCACGGAATTATCTGCTTTGTAGACGGTTACTTAAAACTAAATTATGGGGTAATAGCTGATTGTACAAAACTTGTGCAGTGTTTCCGAATTGGTGATTAGTTTTTTATTTTCGTATTGACAAATTTATTCTATGATTTATATGCATTTATTAACGTATAGACATTATTTGAACCCAATAAATAATGTCTTTGTAATTTCTTTTTAACGTAAAAGTCCTTTTAAAAGTTGATAACATCCTATATTTCTTTCATTATTTTGTATTTAAATAAATGTAACCATCTAACGTAAGTAAATAATCTAACGTAGATTGTTACATCAATCTATGTTAGATTGTTAAAATTTATTTAAATAGAAAAGCAAGCAAACATCGCTCATTCCTCACTCCAGAAGAGTTGCAGGTAAATTCTCTCTTGTAATTAATTTAAGCAGAATTGAATAACACTATTACCGTCACTGTATAACAACGAACAATGTATGTTCGTCCGTAAGAACTTATTACAAGTGTTACAAATTCACATTATAAGCAACTAACTCCTAAACTAATAACATGTCACAAACGCTGCATAATCATGTCCGTCAAAATATATTTTAGTAACCCACGGAATTATCTGCTTTGTAGACGGTTACTTAAAACTAAATTATGGGGTAATGGCTGATTGCACAAAACTTGTGCAGTGTTCCCGAATTAGTGATTAGTTTTTTATTTTTGTATTGACTAATTTATTCTATGATTTATATGCATTTATTAACGTATAGACATTATTTGAACCCAATAAATAATTAATATAAAAATATAAGTAATAAAATTGGTCACTCCTTAGTATACAATAATCAAAAACAGAGACTGACCTATGGTGATCGGTCTATGACTTCAGCTACGTCTCTGTCCATAGATCTTGCCGGGAGTAGGGACGTCACGCTTGAGTGAATAATATTTAGAAGAAATAAGCTTTCCCGACAGAACTTGATCAAAGTTGGGGTTGGGTAAAAAAAAATTAAACTGTGTGGACCTCCTCTGACTTGATGCTTTGACGTAGCGTAGTAAGTAATATGCTAACGTCACACTTCAGGAACTCGGTCAGAGCAATGGGGACACTTAATGCATTTCCGGTCCCAAGCTTGGATATAGGAGAAGGGACACGAATTTTTACTTATATTGATGTACGAGTATCTACTTCTACATTTTATTCAACCTGTGGTAATCTTAATAATTATTAATCTACCCTGTTTATGTATTTTAATCTATTCCGACATTAGAAGGAGAATATATGTCGACAGCATAGGTATATATAAGTATGTTGTCGGTTTACTATATTTTGATCTATCATAAAACTTCTTTTAATGCTTAATTGTTATATGTACCATGTGTTTCACCAAATAAATGAAATATAAATCTCCATTAACCCTCATTGTGACACGATTGTTTTTTGAAGAAAAGTAAAAAAAAAATGTATATCCAAAAAATATCAAAAAATAAATTTAAAAATCGTGATATGAACATACGTATTTTGGACGCTACGTACACTATTCTAATATATTCAGTGCTACACGTACAGTGATTATCGCATTATTAGGAATGTATTTGTATACACGAAATCAAAGTAGTATGTTTAAATAAAACCCTTGCAAATGTTTACTCCTTTAATCTTGAAGTTCGAGTGACATCTTTTCGCACACGGTGTTCGGTGCGCGCAACAATTGACAATTCCCAATATATATTAGCGCCATCTGTTGCGGCGTTATTAATACACTTCATTCCTCCTGCATTAGTTTGAAATTCTGTAAGTTTGTAAAATTTTTACATTCAAAACAATTAAATCTTTAAATAATTACACCACCTTTAAATCTAAATTAGATCTTATAGTTAGGACGAATCTTAGGTCTAGGCCTAAGACACCGTCCACATTCCGGTACGGGGGTGGGCCCAGGGTCTTCCTCCGCACGCACTGTGGTGTTCTCCGCTTCCTCCCCCGGTTGCGATCCCGCGTCCGCGTCCGCGCTCGCGACACACGGCGGAGACGTGTCTGTTTGTGGCACCGAGTGTGACACAGGCGGTGTAACCGGCCTCACCCCAGATGGGCTTACCCCTAAATTATCGTTTTTACAAATATTCGACTCAGTAAACCGACGTATTTGATCAACGTGACGTTTGCATGTTCCTTGATTTTCAATATTTACTAAAAACATTCTTTGGCCTAACACCTTAAGTATAACGCCCGTGGACCAAATCGGTTTTCGCATAACGAAACACCGGACCATCACTTTCTGGCCGACTTTAAATGTTGAGCCTTCCAGCGCTACTGGGGAGCTTTTCGACTGTGGCAAAAGGAGGTCTAATTTAGTACGCAGCTCCCGACCGAACATCAACTTGGAGGGTGATTCGCCGGTACAACAATGAACACTACTGCGATATTGAAATAAAATTTCCATTAATTTATCGTTTATTTGTTCCGCCGAAACATTGTTTATATCCCTAAGACCACATTTTAATAACTTTTACACGTTTTGACGGAATTTTCAGCTTGCCCGTTACTGTTCGGATGGTAGATCGGCGAAGTGACGTATTTAATTCCGTTCATTTTGCAAAATCTAATAAATTCTGAATTAGAAATTTTGGATCGTTATCCGAAACTATAGTTATAGGTAGGCCGAAAACGGAAAACAAATATTTTAATTCTATTAATCAATACTTTGGTAGTCGTATTATTGTTGGGCATGAGAACGCATTCTAACCACTTAGTGTAGCTGTCGACGAGCACGAGATAAACGCGCTGCTCGAGCTGCATGTAGTCTATGTGCAGGCGCTCCCAGGGAGCGGCGGCGCGAGGCCAGGGCGCGGGGGGCGCGCTCGGCGGCGCCGCTCGCGTGGCGGTGCACGCCGCGCACGACAACACGCAGCGTTCGATCTCTGCGTCGATGCCGGGCCACCACATTTTACCGCGCGCCAAACTCTTTGTTTTGACTACACCTAAATGAGTTTTATGAATTTCCCGGAGCAACCGATCTCTTAACATTTTGGGAATAACGATCCTATGTCCTCGTAATAAACAGCCTTCCACTACGTCTAAATCCGTTTGGCATTTAAAATACGGCTGGACGTTTTTGCAATTTATTTTCCGGGGCCAGCCCTTCAGGACGTACTTTGTGACGATCTGCAAAGTTTTATCTTGCGACGTTGCCTTTTGCACGTCTTTAAATGAAATAGGCATATTTTCGTCATCGAGGAAATTTAAATAAAGACGATCGGCATTGCTATATTCCGTATCCTCCTGCTCGGAGCGGTCGGATGAATAGCATTTATCTATCGGCGTGCGTGAGAAGTAATCTGCTATAGCATTTTTTATGCTCGAGATGTATTGTATCTCGTAGTTATACGCCGACAAATAAAGTGCATAACGCTGTAGTCGTGAAGCGGCCATAACTGACACCCCATTCTTTTTACCAAAAATCGCCAAGAGCGGTCTGTGGTCCGTTTTTAAAATAAATGGCGTGCTGCGGCCGTACAAATATTGGTGAAAATGTTTCACACCAAATATTATAGCCGCTGCCTCCTTATGAATTTGGCTGTAGTTCCGCTCGCTACTAGCCAGTGACCTGGATGCATACGCTAAAGGCCTCTCGTCGCCTTCATCCCCCTGTGACAGCACTGCGCCAAGTCCCTCGGACTGGCGTCGACGCTGAGCACCAAGCGTGCAGCCGGGTTGAAATGAGTCAACACTGATCAGAAGCAAGTTCGCGTTTAATATTTTTAAACGCCTGCTGCTGGCACTCTTTCCAGGCCCACCTAGCGTCCTTACGAAGCAGCTTATGAAGGGGGTGTAATATTTGCGATGCTCCAGGAATAAAATTACGGTAATACGTAATCATACCTAAAAATCTTTTAAGCTCTGTTACATTCTTAGGGGACGCACATTTTACTATTGCATCAACTTTCCTAGGGCAAGTCTTCAATCCATTCTTATCTATTACATATCCAAGATAAGTAACGTTCTTCTTAAAAAACTCGCACTTACCTTTTTGTAGCTTAAGGCCTGCCTCGGATAGTCGACTCAATACTTCCCTTAATCTGGCTACATGAAGGTCTTTACTTGGAGCCGTGACGCACACGTCGTCCAGCCAGCAACTGACCCCTTCTATGCCAACCAGTAACGTTTCCATTGCCTTCTGGAAAATAGCGGGAGCACTGGCCAAGCCGTAAACTAAACGAGTGTATTTAAACAACCCTAAAGGTGTACTGATTGTGGTTAGCTCTTGCGACTCGTCATCCAACACAAATTGGTTATATGCATTACTTAGATCTATCTTGGTGTATCTCTCACCATTACCTAATCTCGCAAAAACCTCCTCGATCCGCGGCATCGGATATTTTTCTATGTGCATATCCCTATTCAAGGTCACGGAATAATCGCCCGCTATTTTTATACTACCGTCATTTTTCAATACTGGCACAATCGGCGTTGCGTACTTTGTAACAGTAACGGGTATTAATATACCTAGTTCAGTTAACCGTTTAATTTCTGAATTTACTTTTTCTTTCAAGGCGAAAGGAACGGTTCGAGGTTTAAAAAACTTAGGCTGAACGTTGTCTTTAGACGTAAACTCACTTTAAATTTATTAAATTGACCTAGCTCGTTACTCCACAAAGTATTATATGTATTCAATATCGCAGGTAGTTCATTGCTGTACTCATTTGTTAATAATTTCGTGTAATAGCTGCCTAATGATGTTGTAAATTGTATGTTAAATTTTGACATGAAATCGCGACCCAGAAGCGGTGGTCCGCCGTTTCGAATTACATAGAATTTAATTTCTTTTAAAACATTTTTATAAGTAATTTCAACACAAAAATAGCCTGATGGAGATATTCTATGTCCATTGTACACACACATTTTTACATTAAAGCAACTTTGTAGTTGTACATTGCCAAAATGTTTTAAATAATATTTTTCCGAAACGACACTTACTCCTGAGCCGGAATCTAATTCCATAGAATGTTGCATATTATTAGCGAGTATGGAGACAGTAAAAGGCTTATAATTATCGTACCTCATGTTAAACAGATGGCATTCCTCACAGTCCTCGCCACTGCTGCATGAATTGTTAAGTACCTCCTTATCGATGTTATTTACCCGCAATCTACACATCTTTTTTAAATGTCCTTTTTTACCGCAGCTTTGACACTTATAGTTTTTATAACGGCACCTTTCCGTCGGATGATTCTTCATGCCGCATACCTCGCAGCGCTGCCTGTCGCCGCTGTCCCGGGCGGGACGCGCGCCCCGGGCATCGCCTGCCCTCATGGTGCGGTACACCGGCTCCGTCTTGATCGCCGCACCCGCTTCGCAACTCAGCATGCCCTCCCTTGCACTTTCCGCCTTCTCTGCGATTTCCAACGCCTTATTTAAGGTTAAGGTGGATGCGTTCTGCTCGAACAACTTATCACGAGCCGAGCCAGCACCCAGGCCAAGGACGAAACGATCTCGCAGTATCGCTTCAAGGGCGGTGCCGAATTCGCAATAGCTTGCGAGTCCTCGCAGCCTCGCCGCCCATTCCCCTAAAGTTTCGCCTGGGTCTCTTGCTGCTCTGTAAAACTTTACCTTTTCTACAAAGGAGCACTCCCGGACCTTGAAATGAGCATCAAGGTATCCCACGAGGTCATTATAACTTGCCGTGTCCGGGTTTCTGGGATAAGATAAATTTCTCAGCAGACGGTAGGTATCTTCGGAAATATGCGTTAGCAAAACCGCACTTTGGTTTTCTGTTATTTTATTTAACTTGAGAAACTGTGTCAACCTACTTTTAAAAATGTGCCACTCGTTTATTTTATAGTCAAAGATGTTGAGTGAACCGATGTACGACATTTTGTACGCGCACTTTTTTATCTTCGTCGCCAAATAGTATGTTTAAATAAAACCCTTGCAAATGTTTACTCCTTTAATCTTGAAGTTCGAGTGACATCTTTTCGCACACGGTGTTCGGTGCGCGCAACAATTGACAATTCCCAATATATATTAGCGCCATCTGTTGCGGCGTTATTAATACACTTCACAAAGACAGCGTTTCTGTAGAATATTTAGAGAAACAACATTTAATGTCCTTACTCCATCTCTATCTCTTTTAAATAAATGTCACGACACTGACAATTGTGACATTAAACATTTGAATAATTATTATAAAATACAATTAAAGATTAGATTTAAGTAAAGAGATCTTATATCTTTCATTTACATGCATATTATGCTATACATTGTTATGTTTAGGGTTAAGAAAGACAAGACGATAGCTACGAATACTATAGCTACTAAGACTAGATAGCTCATTCACCCGGAGAAAGTCGTTAGTACAAAAGTTAATACAGCCTCGAATTAATACTACAGCAAAAGCGGTATGTACGTGCACGTGTAAGGATAGTGTAAATTTACCCGTTACGTGTTGTTTCAAGACCAAGCTGGGTTAATTAATACAAACACCCACACACGTGTACACAAACGTAGTTACGTGTATTTTAAAAAATGTGTTATAGTTAATATAATACTATAAAGTTGTGTTCAACCCTTGACAGAGTAGCTCTAGAAAATAGCAAAGTCGACGAGCGATTTATTAAGCGACTACCCCTGTTTGTCCGAAGGCAGAAACCTTAAAGTACAACCTAAAATAAATTACTACAAGGGCCTATGTTCTTGGGACGTGGGCTTAGAATCTAATACTTTATTAAATTATCTATAGCTTCGTTAGAGTCATTTTGTACTGGGAAAATTGATTAAAGATATATAGATAGGTACAAATCGCGTACATAGTCAGTAAAAATGATGGGATGCTTATGTTTTGTACATTCTTCAATAGCCGTTGCAAAATTACTAAAACTAAGAGACTTATTAGAAAGAAACAACCGAACCATCAACCGACCGAGCCTTGGTTCAGCTATTCGGGTACCCTCGGATCGGAATGCGCGACAAAATAACCCCTCACCGGATCTTTGTTTTTTTTTTTTTATAATTTCCAAGCAAGTGCTTGACTACGATCCCACCTGATGTTAAGTGGAAATGCAGTCCTGGATGGTAAGGCGCACTAGCTTAGTAAATGCCTATTCACTCTACTCTTGAAAATACCCACATTGTAATCGGAGGGAAAGACTGACGCGGGCAAACTATTCCAGTCCTTTGCTGTACGAAGAATGAGAGACGAAGCAAATCGCTTCGTTCGGGTTTGAGGGATGTTCACAACAAAAGGATGAAATCCCGCAGTGCGTCTAGAAGTCCGATGGTGGAAAGGGGATGGGGGAATTAGATCATGTAGTTTCTGAGCACACTCTCCAAAATGCAATCTGTAGAAAACCTGTGCTCAAGACTGAACAGATTGGTTTCAGCTGCGTCACCAAATAGCCTCTTAGCCTGCCTCTCCACCGAGTCCAAAGCTGCGAGATGGCATTTAGCTGCGCCTGCCCAAATGTGACAGCAGTATTCTACACACGACCGGACTTGAGCTTTATAAAGTGTTAAAAGCTGTCCCGCAGAGAAGTACGGTTGCACTTTGACCAAGATCCCAAGTTTTTTGCAGCTATCTTAGCCTTAGACTCGATGAATCGTCTATAGTTTAGGGTCGATGAGATTTCAATACCCAATACCCAATGTATCGAGTTATTAGAATAGAGATGCAGACAAAGCGATCTAAGAGTTAATCCACCTCTCAATCAGGTGAAGAAGTAAATGTCAGCTTCTCTATAAAATACATACTAGCGGACCCAGTGAACGTTGTTTTGTTATGTAAATTATCTCTAGTGAATATTTTGGTAAACAAAATATAAAAAAACAACTAACTCGTTTCTTGAAACCATTTTAAATAGTTATATATCATTTTAGTTATCGACCACCACAGTTGTAAGTTATTAAAGTATTAATATCGTTGTTAAAAATGGAGGTTGGTGGTTGAAGGGTCAAAATTTGGGGTTTTATGTATTTTTTAATGCCAAATAATATAAAATAAAAATAAAACTTACTACTGGGTTTTTACTAGCATCTTGGACCTACTGAATATACATATAGAATCATAAAAATCGGTCAAGCCGTTTCGGAGGGGTATGAGTATACGAGTATAACTAACATTATGACACGAGAATACATATTAGATATGTGTACTGTTTTATAACATGAAGAGGTAAAACAGGAATTTCGAATTATTCCTATCAAATTAATCTATTGCAATGAGCAGTTGATTGCTAATGACAATGCGTCGTTTGTTTATAGTCCCTCAATGGCGGATTAATTGTTTATCCATTATCATCATTTTCCGTTCGAAATACAGGTCTAGAACTTGCAATGTGATAAAGCACTTAACATTATAGCAATAAAGTATGTAATGGAACGTAATGCGTCGGTCATTTCTAGAACAAACACACTGGAAAATTCCTACAGGTGATTTAAGGTAATTGTGATCGCTTTGTCAAAAATATTCCTCTAATGATTTCTTGAATAATCTCGTAGTTTTACGCTGTCGCCAATGCATGCACATTAGCTTCCGGTTGTCATTTACTTAGATGACTGAGAATTGATTGAAAGTTTATACGTGTAGGGCTACTATCACATGAGCCTTGCCGTAACTTGCAACGTACTCCTCCAGCTCGATAGCTTATTCGAGCCCTCTGCAGTTAGTGAGTTGAACTACAGTTTTTATATTGAATATTTTAAGAACGACATTATTGTATTTATTTTCACGGAAACTACTGAAATATGTATGCCTTTTGTATGGATTATTTATATAAAATGATAGAGTCAGGTGCAGAATTTTGTTCTATCGTAATATTTAATAAATCGATTACTCGGTCGGCTCGGTTTAGGCTAATGTTCATTTGTTAAAATGCTGTATTCTAATTTCAGTATTTTCTATTAAATTAACAATACTTGTTTCTAGAGGAAATCAATCAATTAAATATTCAAAGAGCCATTGTTATACGCTTTGATTTAGTAGGAAACCATATTAGAAATAACGCTTTCGAGCTAGCGTTTGTTAAATAAGCGTTAGTTATAAATGACAGAAAATAAAATGTTTACTCGTCTATTACAAGTTATGATAACAAGAAGTATTCCGGTTTACACTAATCAATTCGTTGAAGAGTCACAGCTGAGGACTCAAAGACCCGCGGGTTGCTGTTTTCTGAACGAATGAAATTCTCGTCTTCTTTTATAAAATATTTAAAATAAAAAATAAAACTTACTACTGGGTTTTACTAGCATCTTGGACCTACTGAATATACATATAGAATCATAAAAATCGGTCAAGCCGTTTCGGAGGGGTATGAGTATACGAGTATAACTAACATTATGACACGAGAATACATATTAGATATGTGTACTGTTTTATAACATGAAGAGGTAAAACAGGAATTTCGAATTATTTCTATCAAATTAATCTATTGCAATGAGCAGTTGATTGCTAATGACAATGCGTCGTTTGTTTATAGTCCCTCAATGGCGGATTAATTGTTTATCCATTATCATCATTTTCCGTTCGAAATACAGGTCTAGAACTTGCAATGTGATATAGCACTTAACATTATAAGCATAAAGTATGTAATGGAACGTAATGCGTCGGTCATTTCTAGAACAAACACACTGGAAAATTCCTAGAGGTGATTTAAGGTAATTGTGATCGCTTTGTCAAAATTATTCCTCTAATGATTTCTTGAATAATCTCGTAGTTTTACGCCGTCGCCAATGCATGGACATTAGCTTCCGGTTGTCATTTACTTAGATGACTGAGAATTGATTGAAAGTTTATATGTGTAGGGCTGCTATCACATGAGCCTTGCCGTAACTTGCAACGTACTCCTCCAGCTCGATAGCTTATTCGAGCCCTCTGCAGTTAGTGAGTTGAACTACAGTTTTTATATTGAATATTTTAAGAACGACTTTGTTGTGTTTATTATCACGGAAACTACTGAAATATGTATGCCTTTTGTATGGATTGTTTATATAAAATGATAGATTCAGGTGCAGAATTTTGTTCTATCGTAATATTTAATAAATCGATTACTCGGTCGGCTCGGTTTAGGCTAATGTTCATTTGTTAAAATGATGTATTCTAATTTCAGTATTTTCTATTAAATTAATAATACTTGTTTCTAGAGGGAAATCAATCAATTAAACATTCAAAGAGCCATTGTTATACGCTTTGATTTAGTAGGAAACCATATTAGAAATAACGCTTTCGAGCTAGCGTTTGTTAAATAAGCGTTAGTTATAAATGACAGAAAATAAAATGTTTACTCGTCTATTACAAGTTATGATAACAAGAAGTATTCCGGGTTTACACTAATCAATTCGTTGAAGAGTCACAGCTGAGGACTCAAAGACCCGCGGGTTGCTGTTTCTGAACGAATGAAATTCTCGTCTTCTTTATAAAATATTTAAAATAAAAAAAATGTTTTATTTAACCTGAATAATTTCATTCATTGTTAACTTGAAACTCTCGATGCCTCTTAAAACAAGTTGAAATACTAACTTGTTGCTGTTTACGAATTTATAAATTTCGGAAGTACCTTAATAACAGTAACGCGTTAGAATGTTGGGTGGCCAGATTTCGCGGAAACTTTTAATGTACGTACATTAAGATACATATTTTAATTAAATTTGTACAAGGAAACTGAAGTTCCGGTGAATTTATGAAGGTAATAAATTCACATCTTTATTTCAATATGGAAAAAGTTGAAAGAAATTAAAGGATCATATTACATAGTAAACAGTAATGTTTTATCTACCGTAGGGTAGATAAAACATTACTCATTGTAGTCTATGAGGCTTGTTTTGATTAACAGGTCTATAATAAGTTTCCTTTTATGTTAAGTGTTAAGTCAGCCCTGTTGTTCTGGGCTCTCAAGAATAAGTAGTCTTATTCTAGTAGGTACGATGAATGCCTGTCTAAAAGGGGCCTCGGGTTCACTGGGAGAAAAGGGTGGGGGCCTTTGTCGTCCGCTATGGTGTTGCACGGGCACAAGTTGGGAGGGAATAACCTCCCCCGGGATGTGCTCTCCTTGAGCACAGTGCAGAGGGGTTCCGGTGCGTTCCTCTGGAGATCCCGGAGCCCCTTGTCATGCACCGAGGAAAAGGCCACCGGGGAGGTTTTAGTGGGTAAAAACCCCACATAAACGCCGCCTTCCCCCCAGAAGGCGGGGTATCTTTTTGAAGATTTCCTACCCGTTAACAAAAAAAAAGAAAAGGTTTCCTTTTATAACTACTTATCCTAATATTTATACTATACAATATTAGTTAATAAGGTGTTTATTCAACTTAAAATAAAAATATTATATATGTGTGTATTCTATTTATTTTGAAAATAAAAATACATGTCGTAGGTATAGTTAATATTTGCATACATAATATATGCTGACATACAAAGATTTACATTACAAATATACAATAGTTACTAGAGATGCTGTATGAAGTTTTAATAATTAGAATTTTTTTGTATATAACGACTTACGCCCGTCTTCCAGGTTACGGAGAGACGTATTTCCGCATAGTATAATCCTGAACTGATTTATGCACATCTATACTTCTGCGTTTACATAATCTTTGGTACTCCTTAGCTCCTAGCTCCTTCAAGTCCACTCTAAAGTTCGAAATGTCGGAAATTTAATAATATAATTAAACTTCGATAAAATCTGTAAAGTTATTTTAATTTCAATGAGCTATGTACGCATAAAAAGTAAGATCAAATTTACAAACAATAACGAAATTTAAATTCTTTAAAATCCTACGACCTCAGAGGTAAAGACATGTTTCGGAAAATATTTGTAAATTAAACAATCTAACAATAGTTTCCGTAAATACAATATAAAATCATGAACCAACAAAATGTATTTTTTTTAAGTGAAAAACGTTTAAAATACAATGTCTAATAATGTAAATGTATTTTTTTATATTTACAAGTTTCGCTTTAGCCCCATACTAAATATTAAACGTTAAATACATATTTTTATACGCAAACTTCGCGCGATTATCAATAATTAGTGTTTTACCTGCCTGCATTGAGCTAGTGTATTTGATATTGATTGATTATATAACGTAATTGATTTACAACTGCGAACAATTTTTTTTCCTGATAAATGGGAAAGATCATCTATAAGTCTATGGCATAACTATTTTTTTTTCAATCATTTAAATTAAATTAAATTGAACGATTATTCCTTGCCGATTTTTTAACTAGGGATGTGCAACAATTACTTTAACCTTTAATTAATATTAATGTAGTAACTATAATTTATTTTTAACTTTTACCATAAATATTGTCACTACGACTTCGATATATATATTTTAGAAGTTTGATAAACCAAGTTTTGTGTTCAAGGTTATTTTCAATTTTTTTTAAATGATTTATTTGTATGTGTGTACGCTTACAGGTGAGGTTATTTACTGGAGTAAACAGAGACGGCAATCATTGTCCCCTTTTTACCTTTTATCACTTATAAGATTGACATGTGACAGGGGAGCTCAGCCATACATCATTCACCAAGTGATTTTTCTAAGAGACATAAAATAATAAAACACTATATTTTAACAAAATTATGTCTATAAAATACAAGATAAGATCGCAACAATCAACGATTTGCTCAATAGCTTAATCGATTAACTTGTTTATACGTTTATCGGCATCGTTAAGTTACCTCTGGTATTTTCCACTCATCTTAATTAAGTTGAAGCATGCATTTCATAGGAAGAGCACAAAGCGATGATTTAACGCTACAGTTTTATTGTCAATTGAGATTTGATTTGAATAATTCTTAAAATCAAAAATGTTTCGCATTGTTACTTGAATATTCAAGCGTCAATAGCCTAATGGTTTAGAGTACGGCCTGCGAATCGTAAGGTCGTGGGTTCGAATCCACCATTCGACTATTGCCGTCAACCATGTCCTAGCACAAGCTTAAGCTTAGTTGGAATGGTTAACAAGATTGTTAGTAATATTTCTGAAAAAAAAGAAATATTGCTAGCTTTCTTTAAAAAAAAAAAAAAAACAAAAAAAAAACAAAAAAAAAATATTGTTACATAAACCAGCAAGGTTATTAGGTTATTTGTTTTTATTTAAGAACCCCAAAAAAGATTATGAAATTTATACAACTAATACTGCCATCGCGGAGTGTAGTATATCGTAACATATATACGATATTTGGTTATCGGATGAAATATATCGATATAAATATCGATATAAATATCGATATAAATATCGATATTAGGTGATTCCATAATCGAATTGAGGAGTAATATCGATTAACATTTTATGTAATATCGATATTTATCGTGCACTCCTAGTTGAGGGTACGGTCTGTGAAACATAAGTTTGTAGATTCAAGCCCATCATTCGGCTATTAATGTTAACCGTCTCCTAGTAAGAGCTTAACGCTTAGTTGGAAAGGTACTTAAGCATGTTAGCGGATTTTATAAAAAAAATGTTACAAATCTTTTATTAATAATAAGTAGTTCTGATTTCCCACGATTGAATACGTATTTATTCCAGAAGAGAATTTTCTTTTGAATGTTCTTGTTTAATATACAATCTCAAAACAATATACCTTTACAACATACTCTTAAAAAATCCACTCACCAGGTCACATAGTAGTCTACATTGCTATCGGCGCGTTTACCTTATTCGACAATGCAAATAGTATGTTTACATAAAACAAAAATAGTTCCAGGCAATCTTGTAGCAATAGATGATATTTACTTAGGTTGTAATTAAATAAATGATTAAGCATTTTGCCGCTTTTTTATTTCAGGAATTTTCCGTTAAATATGTTTCTATGTTATTTTGTATTTGATATATATTACCTAGTGCGCCTTACAATCGAGGACTGCATTTCCACTTAACATCAAGTGTGATCATATTCAAGCACTTGCTTTGAAAGAATATAAAAAAATTATGCTTAGTTTAGTGCTTAATACTTTTAGATCAGTTGAACCCCGATCATGAGGAATTCAATGTAATGCGTAGCAATAATCGTAATACAGCCCAGCTTGGTCCGCTATTACGATAGTATTCTATCTCGAGGGTGCCTTGATAACTTGTTTAGATTACTACAACATCTAGAGATAATACTTATAATGATTTCTAATATTTACATGAATTAAACTATGGAATAAATCAAAGATTAACCGTGATGAAATCCATGATAATAGTTTTATTCCAGTTGAAGTTGGCTTTGAAATATCTGCTGTGTCGCTAATCTTCATTTTACTCTTAAGTTAATATGACCTAATAAGATAATCCTGGAAAATAGGAAAGGTCTCCTTGTATGAAAGCATTATGAACTAAGAGATAGCCGACTGAAATGAAGTCGCTTGGAGTGGTCCCGCGTTACTTCGATATAATTAAAACCCTAGAAGACTGTCTTTGTATTTATGGTATATTTTAGTAAAAGAAGCCCTTATGACCCCATGTTTAATCTTCAAAAGATTAACCCAGGAGGTCTATCTTTTACAGAATAAACATCTTACATAAGAATGTAACTTGCTAAAATTTGTGCCTGGTATATTGCGATGGGCTCACCACGGATTAATGGACTTAATTAAGTTGATATAAAGCGAATAGCATTTGCTGTCGCAGTTATCTAAAGGAAATGCGTGAAATTATATATAGGTGTACAGAATAAGGAACAACATATATACGAATAGGGCTCAACGAAGATATTTAGATAAATCGGAGGAATATTAAGACGTTACAAATTATTCTCGTTTATCTAATTTAAATGGAGCGCTTAATCGGAGCTGTCGATCGAAGTGATCCGTCAAAATTATCGATGTCATAAGTTATCATCAACTATTGCGTTAGCTGTTGATTGCTTGTGCCCAATTGTGATAAGTTTATTTTTTTGAATGAAAGCCACGTGTAGATGAAATCAAGACTACCATAAAACTTAAGTATTTTAACCGACTTCAAAAAAGGAAGAGGTTCTCAATTTGTATGCTTTTTTTTACGTTTGTTACCTCATAACTTTGGACTGGGTGAACCACATTTGATGATTCTTTTTTCATTTGAAAGCTAGTGCTTTCCGTGTGGTCCTATTTTAATTTGGTCCAATTCTGACAATGGGATCCATGAGAAAATCATATGTCTTATATTTCCATCAAGTATGTACGCCAAAAATGGACGAACAACTAAATATCACCAACTTATTTTGATGATTCATTTTTTTATTGGAAAGGATGTACTTCAAGAGTAGTTTGTTGAGAATTTGGTTAGATTCTGATTTATTCTGTTTCGTAAATGCAAATAGGGTGTCCACGTGTAATAGCGTATAACGTTTGATTCAATTTGAAGTCGGATTTTGTTTTTTCTCATAATTATAACATAAAATTGAAGAAAGCAAGACAGGAAGAGGCTAACTTGACCGAAACTGCTATTCATTGCGCTTCTATTATTTGTACGAGGTAATCTCCCTTCACCTGAGTGAGATGCTAGTGTTTTGAGAAATTGTCTAGTCTAATATCGTCCGATCCTGAGCGAGTATCGTGGTCAATGGAGTCATTGAGGATATAGCTCGGTGGCCGAAAGAAGCGACGAATTTTAAAAGCGGTTCTTTTCGAAACATATCTAATGCTATATAAGCAAGTAATTCAGTAATGTCGTGAACTAAAAATCCGCAATGATGAAGGGCATTTCACGGTGGATGTACATTAAAGCAACTCGTCAGATTGAATTTTCAGTCCTTTTTGACCTTGGCTTAAACAGAAATCAATCTTTATTCGCTTTTCATTAACAAAAGTTCAACTAAACTGGCGTATTCAAAAGAATCCACAATCTGCACATTTACAACACATATAATAGAAATTTTCAGAAATCTTAAAAATTCAACAACACATAAACACTCCAATCTTAGCCCAAAAACAACAAAATAAATAACTACCAAATACCTTAAACTCAAAACACTTGCTCTTATATTTGATCCCTGTATCCCGATAGCAAGGATCAATATAAAACGGCATATGCAAACCACTTTGCCTTAAAAAAAAAAAACTAAACTGGCGCGTGACATATCCGATAGATCTCTTTAAAATACTTTTATGTTCATAGGTATATCAAGAATATTTTTATGATGACAAGCTACTCAGTCTCTTTCTAGCTTTCAAAATTAAAAATAATACTAATCGTTAGCAAATTTTACACGTATTAATAAAGTTTATTTATTGTTTATTTTTTAAATGTCCCATATTGTGTTTAAAGTAATGAATGAACCCCTGTATATTTCAAGAGTCAATTAACACATAGGGCTAATAAAAACCGACTGCATTCATCAAAACGAACAACGGTCAAGTCGGGGTGACCTTGTCAAGATTTGGCAGGTCCAAAAATTGGCATTCCTGATATAGTATGTTTAAATTAATTATTATTACATTTAAGAGCATGACGCACTTAATTGACGTCAATTTAAAATAAAACTTGATAATGTTATGTGTACAAAAGGTGTTCTGAAAAGTAATACTTTTTAAAATTAACTATATGATATATATGACTCGGTCAGGGATAGCGACAAATTGCCTGCATAGATTCTTCTAAATAAGCTCTTCTAAAAAGGCAGGCTAGTGGGTATGTTTATCGTATGATTCCATGGTTAGGACCTTGAATTGAAAGCAGACCCAATCTCTTTTGAACAGAAATATGAAAATTAGACCAGAAATGCACGTGCCAAGAGTGCAAATTAAAATAAATAATAATGAATCAGCGACTTTTTTTTAATTCAGCTAACAATACCTTCGTAACTCCCATGCGGTAATAAAATTCTTTGAACTTGTGTCTTTAAATACGAATGAAATAAGAAAGAGGGAGGAAGGATTCTTAGCCTCTTATTATTACCCTTTTCTAGATAATGCGTATCTAAATGTTTATATATATCTACAATGACAATTTAGACTGACTTCTCATACATATTTCCATGTTCAACTGAGGACTAGGGAACAAAATTATGCAATGGTTTCCCGTTGCCTTTTAACTTTTTATAAGTCTAAATAGACTTCAACGCCTCTTAAGCCTCTTCCCGCTGGTTGTCCAGGGTGTATTGTTAAGTATAAAACTATTCCCTAAATGGTAAAAGTGGTTTCACTCAATTAAAGTTCGTAAACACACTGGTACACTGGTTATTTTCTGAAAATATTTTATTTTGCAGAGTTGCAGAAGTGTTTAAGTCATAACAAAACATATTTAATTAATCTACATGCTTCACTGTCACCGGAATGGAGGTTTTAGACTGAAAAATTAGGATTCTAGATATCTCACGAATAAGCTTTATGTTTTTAAGCTTAGCAGTGACATACCAAGTGTGCTTCAGTGAACTTCGGGTAAACTATAAAATAAATACAAATACAGGAACGTATATTTTTGCACGTATACAAAACTTGCACAAAATAGTATGTCCGATTGTTTTGTAGTCATGACCTGAGGGACTGCAGCATTTATACAGTTGCGTCAAGTCATATATTATTTTTAGTGAGTCACAATATCGTACAAGATGAACACACACATACTTGTACACACACACACACATACGAGGACAGTTTTGTACGCAAGCAATAACTAAATAATAAGCAAACTATTCATATTATTTTATCTTAATTAAAATATAAACTTGAATGTCATCAACCGGATCGTCATCAAAGATGAGGCTTCTTTTAAAATGTTATATATGACTCCAGAAGTGTTAATAGCCAGTCAATAATTTTGCGGTCACTCGACTTGTATTGATAAGTTTCCATTTCTCGGTTTGTTATTTGGGTTGGCAACTGCCACCTATGCCAACTAAATTGTAATTAAATACAATAGAGTGACGTGAGATTATCTTCTTAAATTTATAATTAAATTAAACTTGATAAAATTCGTAATAATCTGTAGTGGTTCAATATTAGTAGAGCTAAACATTTACGTTTTATCTTGACATTAAATTGCCCGAAGGTCTTCTAGAATCTTCTTAAAAAAGTTCAACGCACCTGTGACTTGTTGGCGTTGTTTAAATTCGTTGGCGGCGGTAATCAGGTGATACGAATACTAGTTTGACCTTCTATTATAAAAAAAACGGCGTGTACCGCGTAAGAATTTAATTACATTATTTTCTTTGATGTAATGAAACAACACCAACTTAAAAAATCATTCCGCGTGCCAGTATTCTGTTTGGAAAATATATTAATAAATCATACAATATTGACTGACCAACTTCGTCGTTTTATATATAGCTATGTGCGGCCAACGTACTTATAAATCATCATTTTTATCTGATGCCCCAAAATAAATACAAATTCAAATACAATTTAGTTTAATAATACTCGTATATAGAGCCGTGGTATAAGTTGCGTAGTACGCTAGCAACTCGAGTTCGATCCCCGGTGCCGGTACCAATAAATTTGTTGTTGCAATTTTATGTGCTGATTTACCACGAAGGAAAACATCGTGAGGAAACCTACATGTTTTAGAAAAAATTTCTACGGCATGTGAAGTCTGCCAATCCGCATTAGTGCTGCGTGGCGGACTATGCCCTTATACTCTCTTTACAGAGAAGGCCTGTAGCACATATATAAAGGCTGTAACTTTAACTTTAATAATGTGTTAGTTTATAATTTTGTACATATTGCTTACGTTTATCACTGCATAGTATAAAACAAAGTCGCTTTCGGTTGTCTGTCTGTCTGTTCGCGATTAAATCAAAAACTACTTCACTGATTTTGATGCTGTGCTCACCTATGCATAGAGTGGTTCTCGAGGACGGTTTTAGTATATAATTTGTTAAGTTTTCGTATAAATTGGCTAAAATAAAACGATTTTTATGGAGGTGTCATCAATTTGTAATAGTACCTCCACGGTATAAACAGAGTTCAGTAAAATGCAAAAAAAAAATAGTAACTTTTTGTTAAATTCCACGCAGAAGAATTAGCTGGGCACAGCTGGTTTCTAATATCAATAGAGTTCAATCTTTATTAAAAAAAAATCTTGCTGTTATTTATTTCTTCTTGAATCTCCTACTTCTTACCTTCTTACTACCCTGCTATTTAATTATTTACTTTTCCTCTCTTTTCCTACACGTTTGCTTGAAAGAGATCGCTTATGTCGGATAAGGCCGCCCTGTCCCACATTTAAATTAAGTTTATTTTTACCTATTTTTAGTTGATTTTTTGAAGTCGGACTTCAAAAAAGGAGGACGTTCTCAATTCGTCTGTGTATTTTTTACCTTATAAGTTTCGACTGGGGAACCGATTTTAATGATTCTTTTTTATTGTAAAGTATGTACTTCAAGTGTAGTTTGATGAGAGTTTGGTTAGGTTCTGATTGATTCTATTTCATAATATTCCTACGATAATTCGGAAATACAAAGAGGGGGTCTGCGTCTAATAACGCTAAATTCGATTTGAAATAGGTTTCTGTTTTTGCTCGTTAATATACATTGATGTATACTTAATGTCTAAATTTGAACAATAAAGTATTTATCTATCTATCTACTGTTTTATTTAGTTATTGTCGATATAATTTACTTGTAATAATAATTACGTGAAATAGTTGATAGTTTTATCATTTAGGTCTTATCTCGTTGCCTCGGCATGCGGCACTTTATCACCTCCCACTTCCAATTGTCATCCGGTCTGTTCGAATAGAAAGCATTTATCAATCAAAGTGTTATCAAAATCGACCAGCCGCGAGATACGGGGCTTTTTGTGAGCATATTTCAATTGTCTAATTACACTTGGTAGATGATTTTTTGATTTATTGATTATCAAAAGCGGTTATAACTAATCGTTCGATTTTTGAATTAACAACGGCTTTATAATCACAATTAATCTTGCTTTAATTTGTGCCCATGTGACGATGGACCCTCCCTCGATTATATATGGGACCTAAGAGTAAAAGTCCAGTGGTAAACGATTGCTCTGTCTTTCTACTTCAAAGATTAATTGCATGTGAGAGCTTTTTGATGAATAGTAAAATATATATAGAGGTCGCAAAATGTTTGAAACTCGATAAAAATATAAAACTATGTTACTAATTTCAATAAAGGAAAATTTTATTGAAAGGGTTTTTTTACCAAACTTTACTACGTGTAATTCTAATAAATCAAATATATGTGGAGTTAGTATATCTATTGATATCGTATTTATGTATGTCTATTAAGTATAGATTTTTTGGTATATTTATAGTAATAAAATTTGCATCTATATGCCGTCGCTTTTGGAAATAAAGTTGTCTTTGATTTTGATTTACAATAAAGTTATATCTATCTATATAATTGTATCACTTACTCGTATCCGAAATGTAAGTGTTTGAGGAAGCATTAGATATAAAACTAATAAAGTCATGTCAGGAGAAAAAGGAGGATTTCCCGAGGGATAATCAAGTATATCGCGTTCCAATCTTACTGAAAAAATGCATTAAATATAAAATTTCTTTGTTTTTTTATGTTATTTGGAACTCTTTTCTCTCCTTCTCCTTCGTATATCGATTTATATACTTGCTTCTTATTTTCAATTGGTTTTATAGAGGAAAATTTATTAGTTGGAAGTAAAATTTATACGATATGTGTCCATTGATGAGTTTTTGATACATAAATGTAAGAACAGAGTTTACTTGCTGGTGGCTTATTTGATGTTAAGCGACCATCGTCGCCATAAACACCTATTATAAGAATCGCAGGTACACCTGACTGTGGATGGCGGTTTCCCTTCCTCTACAGCCATAAATATTATTAATAACTTTATTAATATGACAAAAACAGACATGTTACATATACAGGAGCTCTGTCTCCTGAACTAGGTACAGTGTACCTGTATCTCAGGAGTCAGTGCCTTCCAGAGTCCTGCGTACAATAAGTTTTTAATATAAGTTAAGTAAATTATACGATAGTTAATAATTAAAAATATATGAAAAAAACAAAAATGTGTGCAAAAGGAAAAAAAAAGAGAAAGAACTACAGTCATAGTTGAGAAGTTATGCGAATGTGTAGTGTATGTGCGTGTTTGTGTGAGTGAGTGACTTTTCTGTAGATCTATATAAGATACCAGAATTCCACCATACATTATTTTGTTATATCTCAATGGGTTTGGCAGCGTTTTCGTTGAAAACTCCTAGACAGCTTATATTTTTCCGAAATAGCGTTATATTTTAGCTAATGAAAACGAAAACTTAATAAATTATATAATTAAACCTTCCTCTAGAACCACACTATCTAATGGTGCACACAGCGGGAAAATTAGTGTAGTAGTTTTTGAATATATCGCGAACAGACACACAGCAAGAAGCGATTTTGTTTTGTACTATGTGAGGATTTCTGAGAAGGCTTGTACACTACATTGCCTATGTCCCATATGTAGACAGACTGTAACTGTTAACTTCAAAAAAGGAGGTTATCGAATTGTGTGTATTTTTAAAGCTTGTGCACTCATAGCGCCGTCATTTATGGACCGATTTTAGTTATTTTTGTTTAAAAAGGGTTTGGTTTTTTATTTTAGTTAAGATTCGATGTTGGGTTCTAAAGAATTACCAGGGAACTTGTCGCTTAGCCTTAACTTCTATCAAGCAATTTGTCTTGTATTAAAAATGAGTCAATTGACCTACTCAAGTATCTAGGCTCATAAAATTCAATTTTAAATTATTTATTTACAACGAATAAAAACAAAATGTGTTTTCAATTCCTTTTTAATAGGTTCAATAATGAATACATTCAAGTATACTTTCCATCGACCAAACTAATAACGATACAAAATTGACCCCGTATAAACTCATTGACGTCAAAGGACTGGAACCGGTCCGACCCGACCTGTGGACAAAAAAATAAGATAGTTATTTTTATTTATGAAATCCAACCTGTCTTAACTTATGTAATGATTTTTCTTAAGATCAAAAGTATTTACTCAAAATGTGGAGAATTTAATTTGAAAATATTAGTACAATATTAGATAGATAAACTTTATCATTTAAGATTTTATGTACGAAAACTCATTGGCCAGCTTGTGTTAAAACGTCAATAAGCCATTCATTTTTCAATATTTTTTAAAATATTATGCTTTAGTTATATTTAGATTTAATTATATCTTATAGGAATTATAAATTAAATCGAGTTAGTAATATCTTTTTAACATATTTTAATTAAAATAAAATTTTATAAGATTAATATAATCTGATGTGAAGATCAAACGAAGCTCGTCAACAGTCGAAACTAATTTGAAAATTTAGATAATGAATATTAAAATTTTAAATTATTTCACATTGATGGTATACCAACCTTTTTATAGAACGGACCGCGCAAATATTAATCACTGTCACTATTCATTACACTAGGGTCTTCAGCGCTTCTCATTGTATCGCGGAATGTACTCCATTGTCGATGCAGATCCAATAGACGAATTGCTGTTATTATTTTTCAATGTGACCTTTTTTGTTCTGAAGCTTAGCCTCGCGTCCCCTCGTATGAAACGGTCGAGGGCTTGCCTCAACGCCGAGTGCTTCCTTTCAAACGGATTTGTATACATTTTGATTGAGTCACTACGTGCGTGCGTTCAGCGCCAGAGTTGGACTTGATTTGATTCGCCGCTACTCCGACTGATTCTTTAATACTCACCGCGACGTATGCACTGATCGCTACAGACGTCATAGCTTTTTGCCCATCCGTTCATAATACATTGATACAGCGATAATAATCGTTGTAAATGACTCGGTATTTTTAACCAGACGCCAGACGGCATCTTAATATTTCTAAGTATAAATTGCATCCTTAAAGTACAGGTGGAGGTAGTGAGGTCAATGGCATTAGCTTTCCAATTTTTTTCTGCTTCCGAATTCATAACGGAATAGAACGTTAAGCCTTTCACGAATAACCGAACTAAATAATAAATTAGGAACTATAAAACGTCAAAACTGTAAGCTTCTGACCTTTTTTTTGATAATGGGGGTAAATCTTATACCCTTCTGGGGGGGAAGACGGGGTTATGTTGGGTTCTTACCCACTAAAAACCTCCCAGTGGCCCTTCCTCGGTGTATGGTGAATTGCTTCAGGATCTCTTGTGGAACGCACCGGTGAACTGCACGATGCACGTCCCGGGGTAGCTATGCCATCGTAGTGCAAGGCGACACGGTCCAGCCGAAGTCGTCTTCCTTGTCCGATTCCTCCCGGGTCCACTTCAGCCGACGACAAAGTTCCCCACCCTTGACGCCCACTGAACCCGAGGCACCTTTTGTTCGCCTTCTACTACAGGCAGGGGATACTGTAGCCTTCTGAACTGCGTCAAGTAGGACGTTTCAAAAAGTATTTACAAAATATGTCAATTTCAAGCAACGTAAGGTGTCCGAGACCCGTCCCGTCATGGTATCCGTGGGGCACTTTGATTCTGTCTAATTATGCTTTTGCCAACAATTTACTTGTAAATGTTGTTATATAATATCTATTATAGCTTATAACAGCTTAAGCTATTTAAACGTAAATTGCGATGGTCCAAGTCAATAAAATTCGTCAACCCAGGGTCACGGCCATGATTTCGAATAGTGTATCGGGGCGTCAAAAACATCAGTCCCATTGTGACTAATAACGTGCTTGAGCCGTTGGAAAATCAAAATCAAAATTAAATTAAAAATAAATTGTATGTTACATAAAATTTAAATATATTATGTGTTTATATTTTAATTACTTTCTGTATAAACATATATATAAGTGGTTCAAATTTTAATTTACCGTTGCCTAGATTTCTGGTGGATATTGTGGTTTCCTTAAATTATAGGGAGTTGGGTTTGCACTGCGATTGTTTTCTAAGATAGCATTGTATATTGGAGATCCTCAGATGTTAATTAAATCTGAAGTCGTATCCAATACCACTCAGTCCAATGTAAGCTGACACATCTATTGAACGCTATGATGACGTTATAAGTAAATAATGACTCAGTCCGAGGGCAAAAGGTAAACATAATTTTCCAATTCTGTGTGATTCCTTCACTTAGCGTAAGAAACACGGGTGACATTGAGGAAATTCCTCGCTATTAAATTTGAACGCAACGAGTATGGTAATGCGCTTCTGTACTTCCGGACGGAATGTTTTCCTTTCACTATTTAAATACAAACAAATTAAAGGATAAATGGTATATATATATATATATATGTATATGGATATGTTAAGCAGAGCTTATATGGATAAGTTATATGATAAGCAAATAAAACCTTTTTGCTTCCAATGTAAGATTTTTATGACTGATATGAAAAAAATGAAGGGACATGTTATTTTATTACAGCAGATGCACGTGTGATATCATATCAGAATTTGAATAAAATCCACCATCTTTTGATAAAACTTGCCTGCTCAACTAAGTGTATATTTTTTTTAGTACGAGTAATCAAAGTGATAGTAAACTTTAGTATATTTATGAATGTTTTATTTTGTGTAAAAATACGTATGTTCCCGATGTGTTTGATTTGGCACCAACTAGTTTGGTCGAAACTCAAAACAAGGTCAAAACAGAATTAAAACCTACAAATCATTGTAAACTCTAAACGGATGTCGAAAAATTCTACTCCGCATAGTATGTTTTTAGTGTTTTAATGGAATGGTTTGTACTATTGATATAATACTTTTTGCTTATAATGCCTAAAAGATCTTTGACCTTTTTTGAAAAACGCTTTTAAACATTCTAATTATGTAACTGGTATCTAAATATAATTCCCAAAAAACACGATTGACTAAAAAATACCGAACAAAGCTGGGTCATCCAGGCACTAATAAATAATGAAATAATTTTATGAAAATATCAAAAAAAGTGATAACCTTGTCTGTATTTGATTTGATGTGACATTCATTTGATTTGAAGTCATTTTTTTACCTAATTTAATTGACATTGAAATGTGACTAAACCTTTTGTCATGTGGTTTACAAATTTTATTGTCATTCGTGTATGTGCATAAACCATGTTGACAGATGTTAGATGTGTCATGTCACGTAAGCGGGGATGGACCGCTGATTAGGTCACGGATGGAGTCACGGCTTACTGATAACCCAAATTTGCTAGTAATTTAATAATTATTTGGTTGCTGGGAAACATTTATTTAAACGGGTTATATTGAAATGTTTATGTTGATTTACAAACTTCATCTTGCAAATAAAGTCGTCAAGTATGAATGAATGAATATGCTTCATTAATAATTAATAAATACGTCGAAAAATATTAAATTTTGATATATTACGATATAATTGAATGCGCAAATGTGTCTCATAGCTAAGAGCCTTATCTTCCAGACATCCTTTGAATGGTTAGAAACCTATTTCTAGAGAGGTTTTAAGTGGGTCTGTAATTTAATATATATTATATAGACTTAAACGCAATAAGATATAAATATATTAACATACACATATACTATTACGTACTCATACAATTAATTTATTAATAATAAGACATGTTTACAGATAAAAACGAAAACCGACTTCAAATCTAATTTAAATGTGAATTCCTATTGTTTAATGCGTAACGTTCAGATCTAATAAAGATATGCAGTGTTACGTAGGGTTTAATATTTTTTATTGTTTAAAATAATTTACAACGCCAATACAATAATAGATGTAGAAACGTGTACACTTATAATGCTTCTATTAAAAATAATTGGCACGAGAAGTAGACGTTACGTTGTGTACTATTCATAGTCTATGTGAATGGCAAATGCATACACACCTTAATAACCGATGCTCAGAAAGATTTAAATATACTAAATGAATGGTTCAAATACAACCTATTGACTATTAACACATCTAAAACATCATTCATGATCTTCGCCGCCAAAAACAAACATTTACCCCAGTTCTCCCCCCTTACTATTGATAATCAGATAATACATCGCTCTGAACAAGAAAAATATCTCGGACTATGGATAGATGACAAACTCACATGGAAGCCCCATATTGATCACGTAAAGGAGAAACTTATGTGTGTATTAGGAGCCATACGCAAAATATCAAATTGTATCCCCAAAAGTAAGCATCATTATCTACAATTCCTAGTAAAATCACACTTAGAATATTTAATAGAAATATGGGGTTCAGCTGCTGTCACTCATTTAGCTCCCCTGCAAAGAACACAAAATAGAATAATAAAAGTTTTGTTTCACTAACCACCTAACGCCAACAGATGAATTGTATAAAAGAACACAATTATTTAACATCACACAACTACAAACTTACTGTACTTACACTCTAATTAGGAAAATCATAACAAATTCAACTCACACAAATATACAATTGCATAAAAAAGAAACAACTCGTAACTTGAGGAACAAAGATAAGCTCGACCTAATCACCCCACGTACCAATTACGGAAAGAAAACGATATTGTACGAAGGAGCACAGTTATACAATAGCCTGCCAAATAAAGTGAAGGAGTGCGACACTTTCCAGCAATTTAAAACAAGATAAAAGATCTGATTATACACAGGTGACGACATCTACCTGCGACCCAGAGGCACATCATTAATTATATTATTTAAGTACCTTGTATCTCATTTTAAGCGAACCTTGTAAAAATGTTCTTATGAGAAATAAATTCTTTAAACCCAATGTATTGTAAGGATATCTCGCGACGAGCTAACGGGGTCGTTAATAAAACAAAATTGGATTCATCCGTAGAAGTCACGACGTGTGACCTTCTTTGTGCTAAATGTCTGTCTATTCTGAATGCGTTATAAAGATGAAGTGACAAGTATTTTTTCTTATATCTATACAAATAAATAAAATTGGAGTGTTTGTCTGTTTCTAATTTTAAAACTGCTTTATGCTATGAATGTACAGATACGGTACATATATTATACCAAAATGACATTTTTTTGAATTTTTATTCGTCCGTCTGTTTGTACCTGTTAATCTGTGGAACGACTGGACTGATTTTGACGGGACTTTTGCAGATAGACTGATGTAATGAGGAGTAACTTAGGCTACTTTATTTTTTAGAAAAATTTAAATTCATAGTTTAATCAGTTTTTTATTGCGGGTAGCACCGCGGTGCGCGATAACTATACTATTATATTAAATTTCAACTATAATATTAAATTTTGTTTCTATGTACATGTTGCATTTTATTTATGCCTTTAAACTAGCGCTTGACCATGATCCCACCTGGTGTTAAGTGGTGATATAGTCGAAAGATGGTACGCGCTAGTTTAGTAAGTGCCTATTCACTGTACTCTTGAAGGCTCCCACGTCGTACTTGGACGGAAAGACTGAGGCAGGCAACTTATTCCACTCCTTTGCTGTACGCACGATGAACGATGACTCAAATCGCTTCGTTCGGACGCGCGGAACATCGACTATAAAAGGGTGGAGACCCGCCGAGTGTCTAAACGTCCGAAAGTAGAATGGGGATGGGGGAATTAGCTCGTGTAATTCCTGTACACACTCTCCAAAATGTAACCTGTAAAACACCGAAAGGCTTGTCCTCCTCTTCGTGTCGGTATCCTCAATGCTGAGAGTAATGACCACCTCGTGGGTATAGCCTGTTGGTGATCCGTCGCCATATTACTTGCAGCCATTGCAATGCCAAGGGTGGTGCGGATCTGACCAGTCCAGCGAGTTGGGCTATAAATGATAACGATTTGGGCAAATGCAGGCAATGTATCTAATGAGACTGGTAACTTTATTTGTATTGTTTTTTGCTGTAGATATTGCACATATATTCTCCGTGATGAAATGCTGCGGCGCTGTCTGGTGACAAGTGACAATACCTGCATGGTAACGGAAAAATATTTTTCATTCGACTAATACCTATTTATGTATTAGTCGAATGAAAAATAGTAGATAGTCCCTGTAGATAAACTATACACAGAATACATATTTACATTACAATTACAAATTAAAATAAATAATAATAATAAATAAATCTTTATTAGTCACAATAGAAAATGTTTAAACAAAGAAATATGAATTCCCTGACTTCTGAGCTAGGTTCTATTGGACCTAGAGGTGCGTCGGCAGGAACACAGACATGCGATGGACGTGTGGCGCGAGCGGCTCGCCAAGCCGCGTTACTCGCGCTAACACATCGTCTGTGCCTTCCTGCCGAACTTCGAAGCCTGGCTACGGAAGAAGGAGATGTACGTCACGTACCGCCTGACGCAGGTACTCACCGGGCACGGGTGCTTCGGTGAGTACCTGAACAGGATAGGGCGCGAACCGACCGCGCAATGCCACCACTGTGGCTGCGACCGGGATTCCGCGCAGCACACGCTAGCCGTGTGCCCCGCATGGGAGGCGGAGGCGGACGGATCCTGGTCCAGCAGATCGGGCAAGACCTCTCCCGCCAGTGACAGTAGCGGCTGCACTGGCGGGGAAATCAAATGGAAGGCGCTGGTCTCCTTCTGTGAGTCAGTAATGACGCAGAAGGAGACCGCCGAACGGGATCGGGAGAGGGCCGATCCCGTTCGGAGATGGCGCAGGCGGGCCGGGGCAGACCGGCCCGCAACCCTGTAGTTCTGGGCTCTCAAGAATAAGACTACGGTATCCCCTGCCTGTCGTAGAAGGCGACTAAAGGGGCCTCGGGTTCACTGGGCGACAAGGGTGGGGCCTTTGTCGTCCGCCAAGGTGGACCCGGGAAGAAGGCGACATCGGCTGGCCCGTGTCGCCTTGCACTGCGAGGGCACAGGGGGGGAGGGAGTAACCTCCCCCGGGAAGTGCTCTCTATGAGCACAGTGCAGAGGGGCTCCGGTGCGTTCCACTGGAGATCCCGGAGCCCCTCACCATGCACCGAGGAAGGGCCACCGGGGAGGTTTTAGTGGGTAAAAACCCCACATAACCGCCGCCTTCCCCCCAGAAGGCGGGGTATCTTTCTGAAGATTTCCTCCTCGTTAACAAAAAAAAAAAGGTTCTATTGGACCTGTGTTTCAAGGGTCAGTGTCTTCTCCCATTTGAAAAGCACAATAAAATACAATAAAATATGAGCATAACAAATGATAACAATATTTTATAAATGTGTGTGTGTGTTGGTGTGTGTGTGTGTAAATTTGTGTTTGTGTATGTCCCTCAGCTTTATATTATGTTAAATTTTATTAAAATAGGAGGCGTTCAGTCTGAAAATAATTCAAGTCTGATCTGTAAAATGAAAGCCAACTTTTAATTTTTAATAATTTCTATTTTATTTTTCTTTTGAACATTTCAAGTTGTATTTCAATTGCTTCCCTTCCCTTTTTCAAACCTCGAGTACTTTCCATTAGAATTTGACATACTTATTTTCTGATTTGTAATTTAATTGAGAAAATGAAGCCTCTTTGATTTACTGTTACTTTACTTCGCAGTCAATAAGATTACTAAAGATTTATTTTGAAATACTCATAGAATTTACTCGAATTAACAATGACCGCAAGAATGTTTTCGTGAAAAATTCCAATGAGTTGTCCCCATATGAATAAGAAAATAAGCAACGCATATTAACACAATTAGTGCCTTTATAGTTCCGTTTCACAAGGTTATTTTCAATCTATCCTAAATGTACGGCGATAAGACATTTACCTTTTTAATTTTTAATTGTTTAAATGTCTAGATGTCACGTGTATATTCTGTAATTATTTTGTATTAAATGACTTATTGTAACAAAATAAATAAAAATGTTAAAGTCACAGCCTTTATATATGTGTCACTTATAACACAGATAATTTATATATAATAAATAACACACAAATAGAGTATAAGGTTATAGTCCGCGGCCCTAGTGCGGCCTAGCTCGTTGGCAGACTTCACATGTCATAGAAGACATGTAGGTTTCCTCACGATGTTTCCCTTCACCGCCCGGCCCGTGGTAAATCAGCACAAATAATTTATTAGTGCCGGCACCGTGGATCAAACTCGGGTTACTATCGTACTATGCAACTTGAGGCAACCGCCTGGACACTGAGCTACCACGGCAAGGCCATGAATATAAACAAGAAATTTACGTTTTGAAAAAATTAAAACAAAAGATATTGTAATTTTTATTCATGGTCACCATAGTTGAGATAAATTTCTGATAATAAATTGCCTTTGATTTTTTAATCGTTTGGTGTTTTTATTTGACGCCAAAATTTTATCTTTTTTTTTAACAGAACTGGGTTTATTCCCTTCAATAATAATAAAAAGATGGTAGGAAAGTTTTATTTGGCTGCTCTGGAAAGTTTATCAGTTTAATATATTAGGTGTGGAAAAGTTATTGTAGAAGTTGTTAGCGGTAACGGTAGTATAAATATAAATATCTCTCAATATTATTTAAGAACTATTTTTCGGTTTCTTAAGTGCGTTAATGCAAAATTATTTAGCATTTTTGTATTTCAAAAGGACAGTTATGAAAAGGATATATGTGTTACGAGGACGACTCTTCATTAGCTATTAGAATGAATTAATTGTTATGTAAATAACATTACGAAGTAATAATAATATTTCAATGCCTGATATGCATACGAAAGCGAGACGAACATATGTGTGAAAGAGAAACACTATATTATAGTAAATTGGCGCGCAGGTGTGTATGAAATGCAATTACATGAGTTAAAATATAGATATACATAAAAGATGCACTTTATTTAAGTTAATAGTTAATATATAGTTAACCAGATAAATATATTAGAGGGACTGCATATAAACAGCCACATAAAGAAAATTATTCAGATCTGTATAATAATAATAAAAACAGTACATAACAACCGACCCGATATAACTGTAATAGATAAATTAAATAAATAATTGACCTTTATAGTAGACATAGCTGTACCTAACACATACAATATCCAAAAAGCTATTACCGAAAAAAATCATAAATACACAGAGCTTAAAGAGGAAATAATGAGACTTTGGAACATGAACAGAGTATACATTGTGCCTCTGGTGATCTCCAGATCTCATTACATTCAACAGATTGGCTTACACAACAGTACGTATATCAGCATGCAAAAGCTGCCGTACTAAATACGTGTCGAATTATTCGGAAGCTCTTGGAAGATGAATCCGCTAACTTAGACAACCCTCAAAATGAAACCCACTTGGCTTAGGCCTGTGGTGTTCATTAAAACCGAAACTCTCTGGTTTCGAGAAGGAGAACATCTAAAAAATAATAATAATATAATAAGGCCCATCTCTCAAGAATCAGCAAGGAAACAATTGTTAAATAAAGAAGCTGTGAAAATAATAGTAAAGTTTTTTAGTTTTATAAAGCTCAAGTCCGGTCGTGTGTAGAATACTTCTGTCACATTTGGGCAGGCACTGCTAAATGCCATCTCGCAGCTTTGGACTCGGTGGAAGGGCGGGCTAAGAGGCTATTTGGAGATGCAGCTGAAACCAATCTGCTCAGTCTTGAGCACAAGCGTAAGGTAGCTAGCCTTTCGGTTGTCTACAGATTGCATTTTGGAGAGTGTGCTCTGGAACTGCATGATCTAATTCCCCCATCTCCGTTCCACCATCGGACTTCAAGACGCACTGCTGGATTTCATCCTTTTGTTGTGAACATCGCTCACACCCGAACGAAGCGTTTTGCTTCGTCCTTCATTATTCGTACAGCAAAGGACTGGAATAGTTTACCCGCGTCTGTCTTTCCCTCCGATTACAATGTGGGTATTTTCAAGAGTAGAGTGAATAGGTATTTACTAAGTTAGTGCCCGTTACCATCCAGGACTGCATTTCCATTTAACAACAGGTGGGATCGTAGTCAAGCGCTTGCTTAGAAAGTATTAAAGAAAAGGTTATGAATGCACAGCAAGAAATATGACGTCATGACGGGTCAGGGAAAGTCACACAAGGCATCGACCCATTGAACTCCTAGCATGAAAGTATGGGTGGTAGCGCTACAACTATGATTAGTGCGGATAAATACCATCTGTCTCAAAGTTGAATATTTACTTGTAAAAAATATTCAACTTTTTTTTTAAAGAAAAAACAATAATCTGGCAATAATCATGCCAAATAACTTTAGGCGTGTTCTTGGTAGCAGTTCAAGTCAGTAGTTAAATGGTGGATTCGAATTATCTGAATCCATCATTCCACTATTACCCACGATTAGACGATTCTTAGATACGGTTTGTCAGGCCGGTCGGTCCCTAAATTATTATGCTATATACCATAACTTAAAATAGGATATATGCATATTTATAAATCTTATTATACTAGTTAAAACAAATCCAAGTTAAGTCGAATCAACACCTCATTATACTTTATACAACGTTACTACACGCTGAGCCTTTCTTAATTTTAAATTTCGTAATACTCTTATTAACTCTGAATTACAAAAAGAGCGCCCGCGCCTAATAACGTTTCACATATGATTCAATTTGAAGCCTGTTTTTGTTTACTCGTAAACATGCATATTAAAGGTCCCCGGCTTTGGAACATAAGGTCTTATGTCAACAAAATTCATATGGGACGAAACTGAAAACAAATAATTGAGAACCTAGTCTTTTGAAGTCTGTTGAAAATCTGTATCTTCTGATTTGCGAGTTTGCGTCAACGTTTGAGATAATTTTTATCTAAAGATGTTTTTAAATGCAAATTTGTCTACTCGGACTTGTAAAGGAGCACATTTGTGGTTAACACAAATTCTGTGTACGGTTTGTGGTTTGTTTACGTGGGTTTTCCCAGACGGATTTGACGTTGAGATACCGATAGTCCTTCGCAATTAATGTAATTAGTGTGCGCAGAATTCTGTGACTTGTTTTCTTCTATGTAGCCGTTTTTATGACGCTTGCATATAGAGAAAGATGTTGGTGATATTTTGTTTTGTTCGTAGATTTGTTAGCAACGCTATTTTTGTTATTTTGAAGGCAGTCACAGCAATGTTTAAAATACAATTTACTTATCTAGGGTAGACAGTGAGAATTGATTTGAAGCATCATTATTAATGATTTAGGGTACAGTCTGCGAATCGTAAATTTTAAAGTTCTAATCTACCATTGGCCTATTGACATCCCAGCACAAACTTAGACGGAATGGTTAGAAAGAATGTTAGTGATATTTGTGAAAAAAATTGTTAGCATTTTAATTTTAAATAAATATTGCTATTCCCTATTTACTATAAAAATTAAAGCTTACTATAATATTCCAGTAACGACATAACCATAATCCTTTACCCATATATAATTATTATTAATGCGTGTAAAGCTTTTTTTTGAACCTAGATTTTTACTGCTTCACCGGATTGAGAGGTGACGTAGTTCTTAGGTCGCTTAGCCTGAATCTCTATTGCTAGTAACTCTACACAAGGGTCCTACCGGTAAGTGGTAACCTTGGTTTGGGCTGCTACTATGTTACGCGTAAGCACGGCTCGGTCAGTTGCTTTTTTACGGATCTAAGAGACATTCAAAAGCTAACTTTGACTGCACTTCGGGAAGCGATGGCGTTGGGAGAAGTGACCGAAGAAACTCTAGCAACGATCCTAACATCTATCGGATGAGGTATGTTCATAAAGAACGACCGTGTAAAACACGAGCACGAAATACTAAGGGTATTTCATATTATCCGATGAGATTGTAAGAAACGTCTAGAGAAGACAGAAAGCCACACATAAATAAGCCATACATTTTGTTTCGTTCTAATATTTCAGTAAGTCAAACCTCACTAAGACCCGTCTTATATAACAAACATTACTTAACTTTAACTTTACTCGTATCTCAGGGTCAGACAGACCTTTGCTTAGTTTGGGATTCACCGTATAATACTTGCACACGGTTGTTTGATCTCGCTGTGTACATTTACCATATAAGTATATTGTATCTATGTATAACTATATCGTACAACTAAACGCGATGTAAACAAGAACATATGTCGGAAAGTTTTGTATCCTCAATCAAATTTACCACGGTATGTGTTCAGTTAGCTTTTTTTGATTTATTTTATTTATTTATTATTTATTTGCACACAATAAAAAGGTACAATTTGGGGTTGTGTAGAGACAAAGTAACGGGTGCAAGCGAAAAGATAATATTTAAAAGAAAACAATAACAATATAAATGCATGCATATATAATACACATACCTACATACAAGTAAATTGAATATATATACATAATTATTATATATAATAATAAATAGATACAGATATATAAGTTTTTTTTTTGGACGAACTAACACAGCACAGAGAAGCTGGCCTTTACTGCTTCACCGGATTGAGAGGTGGCATAGCTCTTAGATCGCTTAGCCTGAACCTCTATTAGGTGGTAACTCGACACAAGGGTCCCCCTGGTGAGGGATAACCTCGGCTTGGACGGTAACCATTATTGCGCGTTAGCAGTCCGATCCGAGGGCGCCCGAGAGGGCCGAACCACGACTCGGTCGGTAGCTATTTTATTATCAAAAATCTATATAATAATAATCTTGGGCTAATCTAAGCGAATGGAAGCTTTGTAGATTTGTAAAGATCTAATATATAAGTACAGACGGATAGGGATTTTTTACCAGCAACCAATCATCAATGCAATCTCTGCAGTATGTGTTATTAAAGAGACAGGATCATTTAATATCTGCGACCCAAGTTCGTTGATAATATTTTTTCTTTTGTTACCTTTTACTAGAACAATAAAGTAAAAATAAACGTTTAATCTGGTTTAATGACAACATAGCACTTGATTTTTGCTAGTTTCGGTTTTCGTATTGGTTCAATTGTGCCAAATTTTTTAAAATTTTTAATATTTGGTATTTTCGTACATATTGACATTTTCCAAATATACCGTTACATTAAACAATGACTCGCCAATTGTCGGTTAAAATGATTAATTAATAGATTGATAAATTAGTAGACGGTTTTCAGCATAGCACCAGTTGAATTGTAGTCGGTCGGTTATCGTACAGAAGATTCTGTGACAATATCATACTTGGTATATAATATTATATTTAAATTGATTTATCTATCTTTCAATCTACTTGTGGTTTATCGTGTTTTAATTTAAAAAAAAATTGCATGATATAAAAAAGATAAGCTTTTACGTTTTTAATCCTAAGTTGGTTAACCCGTTTTTACTGAGCTTATTAGAACTCATTTGTGACATAGGGTAAGCCCGACGACGCTTGCGCTTGGTTAGGTACGATAAATCCGCTTTACACGTCGCTTGTGATTCGAAATAAAACCGCTTAATCTTTTATTTTCAACTGTACGTTTCGCGTAACTTTCTACCACGTGCTATTAACCTGTGCAACCAATAGTCGCCTGCAGTGTGTCCTGTGCGAATTGGGAACCTTCAAGAAACGAGCCTACTGCTTTCTCAAAGGTCTGCGCGGAAAGAAACGCACCTGCAGGATGTTCATGGGCGACGGTGATCACTTAAGCCGTTAGCTCAGTAGCCTTTTCCTGTGAAACAATAGTCACTAGACTGTCACAGTTATATTAAAAATATAATGAAAAATCATAAACCGTGTGCAGAATTTTGCTGTGTAACCTGACAAACTTTCCACGTAATGTGTGTGTAATAACAGACAATGATAAAATTGCGTGCCTGGGGGCACAGGAGTTATACGTCTATGCTCTAAAAGTTTCCTGTGTAGGTACTAAATGGTCATAATAAAGGCCATTTGCCTAAATTAGGGTTGAGCTGGGTTGAGCTGGCTGGGTTGCTGGATACCAAGAAGTATTTTTAGAAAGTTGTAAATTAACATTTAATATCATTAACACAATTATATATATGTGTATGTCCCACAGTTGGGCACAGGCCTTCTTTGTAAAGCCACGCCGCTACAGTGCGGATTGGCAGACTTCACATGTCTTAGAAGATGTGGTTTACTCACGGTGTTTTCCATTACCGCTAAGCGCATGGTAAATCAGCACTTAAAATTGCAGCGACAAATTTATTGGTGTCGGCACCGGGGGCCGAACTCGAGTTGCTAGAATACTATGCGACATGAGCGGTCGTACAGATACTAAGCTACCACATCTCGACTATATGGCTGTATGGCCCGCGTGGAAGACTATGCCCGTATATTTTCCTTACGGAGAAGGCCTCTGTCTATACGTAACAGTATATACGAGTACGTAAATGGGCAGTATCTTTAACTTTTTTATTTTTAGTAGATGAAAGTAAATATATATAGTAAATATATAGCATGATCCATTAAAAGGACAAATATAAATTCAATAACATAAATATGAACAATCAGATTATTTAAAATATTTAGACATATAAAGCATCGGCAATATATACACTAAATTAATAAGGCGTTTGACAAAAATAGTCTTTATACGGTAATTAGCACGTAATTATTGATATAATTGCCTTAAACCGCAAACACCACAACGTACAACACTGGCGGAATATGTCGCTAACTTGACGCAGTTGTCTTAGTTGACGTAAGTAAGAGATCACCACAAGTCGTGACATTGTGACATATCGTTGACGTTTGTCGTCGACTATTCGTTTGTGTTTGGCAAAATAAAAATAAATCTGTTCTGTTTTGTAAATATTGGGTTCCGTCTTACCAACAAGAAAACAAATAAAAAATATACTAAGATACAACAAACTAGTAAACTACAAGAAGAATTGGAGGTGCGGTGCCGACATCATTTAAGTTACATAGCTTTCGATTGTCCCCAGTTTTCAAATTAAATAAAAAAAATGACTTCTACAACTACAATAAATACAAATTGTGAGACCGTTGTGCCGAAAGACAATCACGCTTTACCCTGAATAAGGACTCACTTTCTTAAGATAGGGCCGTCTTTGTACATAATGCAGACGCTGTAAGGATTTCCTGATTCTCTATGGAACGATGAAAACATATTTTTTGCTTCTACATTATAACAATAAGTCTGGTACGTGTAAAATACAAACAAACAAAACTATGAGGTTAAAATTAAAATATATTTTCTTGGTCGCGTAGCAAAATATATAAGATATTTTTCATAAGTTTTCCTATAAAGCTAAATTGGGCTTTTAGTCGATCATTAAGCGCTTACGTTGCAAAAGACAATGGTAGGAGCTTGTATAGAATAATATCAATAAATAAAATAATAATATCAGTAGTAATTGTATCGAAACCCCCAACAAACGGGGGGACAGACACTAAAAATACCTTATGTTGGGTTTTGACTTTGTCTTGTAAAGAGGGGGGGGGAAGGATGGACATAGTCCGCCGCTTCACAATGTTAAAATGACATGGTCACGATGTGATTTTCTTTTATTATCAAGCACATGGTTATTCAGAAACATTTTCATTAATACGGGGACCAGGGATCGAACTCGGGTTGTTAGGGTGCAGCGTTGGCACTGAGTTATCACGGCCATATGAGAAATGGATAAGGATACTTCTTAACACTCTAGGACGAAATAAACTGGGATCGACGATCGTAAGTTTAGAATCCCCGATACACTTACAGCGCGTTAAGAGTATTCAAACCTCATTCATGACACTTGACGTGCTATTTGTCGTAAATTGCGCACAGAACAATTTACTATAATACTGTCGATTTTTATATTTTGATTTATTGTAAATAAGAAACAACGATACATGAAAAATATGTAAATAAGCCATTAATACTATTAAATATTGACAGAGAGCTTAGCTTTATTTTTAATGATTATTTTTCTTAAGGTATATGCATGTGGCTTTCAAAATTATTATAAGAATTACGTGAATGTGAGGTACAGGAATTCAGAGCAGATTTGATATATTTATTTATTTATCAAAACAATAAAAACAATAAAATATTTCTTCACGCCAAAAAAACCAGGCATTGCACATTCGCCTCAACATCCGTAAGGTTACAGCTTATTAAAATGAAAATAGTTAGTACTAGTAGAAAAAATAGAAATAAGTACTATCTTTGAAAAAGTATGATGACGGACGGTAGATGTATATTTTATTTTTAAATATTCCCTAGCAATTTACTAGCATTAACTAACTAGCACATCGTGTTAGATTGGTTAGTAATTTTTTTTGTGGATGTGTTACAAGGTGTTTTTTTCGTAAATTAAATGGAAAATATTTGGAAAAAATGTTTTAAATAATGTAAATCTATAAAGGCTTAGATTTTGAATACGTGACCCAAATATTTATTATAATTCATAAGAGCTGTTTATTTTGTATAAATAATAGATAAAATAAATATTGATAATGTAATTCATTTATTAAATTGAGAAGTTCTAGGAACAGTCTACAGGAAATTCTTTGAGCGTACCAAAGCATTATACAAAACCCGGTGAAGCCATATAAGTCTCGTAGCTGATCATTCCATAAATAACAAAGCATTGATTTTATAATTGTAATTAATAAATTTTGTAATTAAATAAAGCATAGATAGAGACAGGTCGAAGACCATGTGAACTCTCTGCTTGTACGATAACAAATCCATACTTTTTTAACAATTTGCTTATTATGATGTCAAAATAGTACAAGTAAATTATATCAAATTACCCGTAAATGCTTAATGGGTTCAAAATTTTCGTTTTCCTTACGTACACAAGACTTTGTGGACTCTTACGAATGGTTGTTTGGACGAAGACGCATGTACTCTGAATCGATCTCAGAAAAAAGACCCAATGTCAAGCAACGTCAAAGAACTGAGTCATATAACACATAGTGTAACTGCGTATCTCTTTGACATTGATGTTAAAAATAAACTAAAGTGACAAAGTTTACGGACGAACTAAGATAACTTCAATGTTAATATACAACACTTTAACTATCTTAAGCAAAGGTTATCAAACACTTTTATTAGAATTAACTGCTAAGAATAGGAAAGTTTTCGAGTTCATTCAATAGTAGTGGCGTAGTTTCACCAAAGCCAAACAATATACCGATTGTCATGTGACAGCGTAATCATTGATGAAAATAATTAAAAGCGGTTTGTATACGTACGTAACAAGTATTTAGTAGAAACAAAAACCGACTTTACATAAAATATGAATATTACGAAATAGAATAATCAAAACCTAGTCAAACTACGCTTGAAGTATATCCTTTCCAATAAAATCATCAAAATCAGATGGCTTTTTTTTTTTATGACGGAACTACACAGATTGGTCAGAGAGGCTGGCCTTGACTGCTTCACCGGATTGAGAGGTGGCACAGCTCTTAGGTCGCTTAGCCTGAACCTCTATTGCTAGTATCTCGACACTAGGGTCCTCCTGGTGAGGGGTAACCTCGGCTTGGACGGTTACTATGTTACGCGTAAGCATGCCGATCCGAGGGCGCCCGAGAGGGCCGAACCACGACTCGGTCGGTTGCTATTTCACAGATAATCTAAGAGACATTCAAAAGCTAAACTAACTTTGAGTGCCACTTCGGGAAGTGGCCGAAGAAACTCCAGCAACGCTCCTTACAACTAAGGGGTGGGGCCTGTCCATAAAATAGCGGTAACACGCAAGGATTATTCGCAACCTCCGACTGTCGCGAATGGACGCTTTGTGGATTTGTAGAGATCTAGCCTGTGCAATGGTAATCGAGTCGTCCGGATCGTCAAGATCGTGTCTCGGCCTCCGGGCGACGCGACGGAATTTATTATAGGAAGGCTTATAAGTGGCGGCACTTACAAGAAGTTTGTTAGAATGTTTGGTGGCAGTCTCGAAAAACCGTCGAGATGCCTGCTTAAAGAATTGGGCTATTGTCGGTAACCCTGTATCAACGTGGAGCTCGCGATTACGTACGAACCACTGCGCACCCGTGGCTCGTCGCAGAAAACGATTCTGAATTACTTGTAACCTATGGATATGTTTATGGGCGGCATGCGCGAAGACCGGGCTATTTAGTTGGCGTTATATTCAGTTATTCGTACATTTGTCGCGTTCATGCTTAATGCAAATTTAAGACTTACATGGTTCTCTCATGGATGCCAGTGGGCACCACATGCTTTCAAATGAAAAAAGAATCATCAAAATCGGTTCATCCAGTCCAAACTTATGGAGTAACAAACATAAAAAAGCATACAGACGAATTGAGAACCGCCTTTTTTGAAGTGGGTTGATAAACCCATGAAACCTAAAAACGATACTACTCTATTGTACGTCAAGCGCCAAAAAATTTGTAGATTTATAATAATATACGTAAAAAAATCAAAATATTCCATAAATTAAACAAACACATATAATATTTACATTTTAAAATATAAATGTAATTAACACACGATTACCGCTTTGACCTCAAATACGGGTACATGGTAACATTTTCAATGTAAACCGTGGCACAACAGATATACATATTGTAGACGTCATGTATTATGAGTACAAACGACCTAAGTATTGTGTCGATTGAATTGTCCTTGAGAAGCAATGTCTGGACAGGATGTTGCATGAATGGCGGCTTTATCGATTATCCAGTTACGTTGGCGACGTCATATCAAACGGTTCTAGAATGTAACCTTTTGTTTGTTTGTTTACAATACTTGTCAAGGATACAAAAATAAAAGACGTTTCACGTGTCCTGTTTCTGTCACAAATTTTTCGTATACATAAAAGAATAACATCGTCATTAAACTTGCTAAATAAACGGGTTAAAATGAAAGGTCGTATGATCGAATCCACCACTCGTATTATGGACGAAGATTATTTAAATCTAAGCATTTATGGCGCGTGACACCCTGTTGCCTTGTGATTAGATGGTAATTAGAATCTATATTTTTTATATGTGAACGGTGACATTTTGGAAATACAGTATTTTTTCTTTTACATTCTACACAATTGATCATATTATTTCGCCTCATCCTGCTTCGCCATACATTGTACACGTGTAATTCAAATTATCGTATTTAAATAAATAAATAAACACGATAAAATAATAATACTATAGTAAATATTGTAATATATTAAATAACATAAATAACTTATAAGTAACGTTTAATCAAATCTCTTCCAATGTGGCCAAGTTTCAATAAGGTCCTGTAAGGAACCCCCAGGACTTTGTGTGGCGGACAGCTGGCGGTGTCCGACGAGGTCATAGTCAACAGTTAAATAGTCATTGTATACTCCACAAGCTATAAGATCTTGGGCTGCTTTTAGCGCTTCCGGTGTAGGAAGCTCGTCTGTAATGAAGAAGTTTACATTTGTGTGTTTGTAATATAATAATAATAATAAAGCTCATTTATTACCATCCTTATCCTTTGAAGAGAAAAAAATAATACATTACATAGAATAATAAGATACAAAAAATAAACAAAGAATAAAATAAAAATAAAATCTTATAAGAATGGTAATAGGCTCAGCGTGTACTGCGTGACATAATGTCACACAGTGCTGGTTTTCAGCCTACCCCTTCGGTACTCGCGCGCCGCGTCAGAACAGGTCCGCAGCCTGCAGCTAGCTGTTTTAGGTTTTGTGATCGTTCTGTTAAAATAAAAACTATATAAGAAATAAAACTTAACAGAAACATGTCTTTGACGGTCAGACATTCTAATGCATACAATTACATCATAAACGTTAGTCTAACTAACAAAAAAGAAACAGGCATACAGATGCCTGTTTCTTTTTCCCGACGTGTTATTTATACTTAATGAAATCCACTCCAATTTAGCGGGGTAGCTCGATGTTTTTACCCTAAACTTAAGTTTTGTATAATGCTAGAAACTCTTGTTCTAACTCTGATGCCAGTACACCGACATTGAAATGACTTATTGCAATTTTAGGTACAGATTTACTACGTGATGTATTGGGCGGTAATAAGCAGTTACAGTCTACGGGCTAAGCGCACTAAGACATGTTTTTCGATTTCCAAAATAAGTCTAATCGATCCAAATAAAATCACTTATAATTACTTGTTTACATTAAGTAAATACAAATTGATATACTTTCGTAAAATTTAGATTTTTAAATTTACACTTATTATAGAAATAATTTACTCACTTTCGAAATTGCCAATGAAAGATATGCTGATAGATTTATCGTTATACCCTCGCGTATGTGCACCTATGAGGTTCCACCCCGCACCCTCATATACTCTTCCATTGCCACCGATGAGAAACCTGTAACAAAGTTTATGTGTAAATAGTATCGATAACAGGTTCATTTAGCAAAAACAAAAACTGCCTTTAAATCGAATCAAACGTTACACGCTATAACAAGTGGACGCCCTCTATTTATTTACGAATCAACGTAGGAATATTATGAAATTGAATTAATCAGAACCTAATCAAATTCTAATCAAACTGCTCTTAAAGGACATCCTTTCCATTAATAAAGGAATCATCGAAATCGGTTAGCATGACTTCGAGTCATTCCATTTGTAGACCACATACTTGATGCAAATTTAACGCTTAAATGATTTTCTCATGGATGCCGTTGTCAGAATGAGACCAAATTGGACCAAGAATGGGACCACATGGGAAGCATCAGCTTTCAAACGAAAAAAAATCTTCAAAATTGCTTCACCCAGTTCAAAGTTCGGAGGTAACTAATTTAAAAAAAAACATACAGACGAATTTAGAACCTCCTTTTTTTGAAATCAGTTGAAAGAGTTCGACAATATTATACATAAATTGTATTATGTTATGCAGGAAAGGTTAAAAGAGATGTAGCTCAGTTTTTATGCTTTATTTATATGGCTTATGTATTACATTAAATACACAGTTGAAATAAAAAGTGCGATTAGATTTGGTTGTCTGCGAATTCCTCGCTTGAACTTCAACAATTCAACCAGTATATTCCCAATCCATTGGTCTGGTAATAATTTATTGTATTATTACAGTTTTGCTCGTGAGGTTTTGTTTTATTGCATTTTATCCTGCTCAGTTGTTGAGTGAAAATCCCCGATACTTAGGTCAGAATATCACCAGAATATGATGGGAATTTAAAAGATCTTATGGTGTAAAATTAGAAGCGGTATCGTTTCATATCTGGTAAAACATATGTTTCAAAATCCTATGGCATCGCATTGTTATAAGTAGAGCGTACTACAGCCTTTTTTATGCCATGTAATGACCACGGAAGAAGTTTATAACATAGATTTTATGATTTCAAATAAAGACTTACGAGGTACCAATATCAGTAAAATCCAAATCCACGATGTGATGGATCCTGATGCCGCGTAGAATACCTTCGCAATCGTGGTCAGATAAACATGGGGGAGATACCGTATGCTGTATCACCACCAACTGGACGGGTGTTTTTAATATCGATGTTCTGCGTGATTTCCCACCACCCCATACTAAAATTGGCATAACGCCGCAATTCTTGTCTGTAAAAGTAAAATTAAAACAAGAAAAATAAGTTATATATTAATTTTTCTTTCTTTGTATATGTATATTCTTAATGTTTATATAGACGTTATCTGTGTATGTACATGTAAATGTTTATTTATTTATCTTATTCCGCTTTTAACCACCAAAGGTTAGTTGGAAGAAAATCTATCTATCAAAATGGATTTACTGCTGCGTCGCTTAACATCTTTTGTAGCCCCGTGAATTGCTTGTTTTTTCGTGGCCAAAAGAACAAGGTCATAAGGCAGGAAGCTTCGAAAGAAATTCTTTGTGTTATACTTGATCGAGAGCTTTTGCTACGACTCAATTAATAATATTAATAATATACTTTATTAAATAACAAAAAATAAGACAACAGTAAAACTAATTACAATTTTTACTGCGAGTATTAATACTATTTTTCGCTGCCACCTAAATTAGGAATTTCCTGTGCGATAGGTGGCAGTCCTTCTTCCATAACTATTTATATAAAAAAATATTAATATAAATTCAATTTGTTTTCTACTGTCTCCATCCATTTTCACTGCAAATTTAACACTTATATGTTCTTTATGGGTGCCAACTTTTAAATATAAAAAGAATCATCAAAATTTGTTCACCCAGCCGAAAGTTATGAGGTAACAAATTTATAGCGAAAAACATACAGACGAATTGAGAACCTCCTTCTTTTGATCAGTTGAAAAGTTCACCCATTGAGCGATCGTGACAGACTCTGTAAATGAATAGCTTCTACAGTTTGCTTTGGAGCTTACAGTTAATAAAATACATTTTGAAGTTGGAAGGTGATGGAGTAATGTTCACTGTGTAACTTGTTATTACCGTTGTTATCCTACGAAATTACTGCGCATATTCTTAAAATCTATTGTGGGGCAGCTCTGAGTGTCCAAAGCTGCCACAAAGCTAAAGAGAACTTTCTCTGAGTTAATGTTAGATGTATACGGGCAGCAGATCGAATAGAGATATTATATACTCTAATTAAATAAATAAAAATGTGAAAAATGATAATATAAGGAGAAAATTAAGCGTCAATAGCCTAATGGTTTAGGGTACGGCCTGCGAAACGTAAAGTCGTGGGTTCGAATCCACCATTCGACTATTGCCGTGAACCATGTCCTAGCACAAGCTTAAGCTTAGTTGGAATGGTAAACAAGATTGTTAGTAATATTTCAGAAAAAAGAAATATTGCTAGCTTTCTTTTAAAAAAAAAAAAAAAAATATATATATATTTACCAGTGGCTTCTACCATTTTTGCAACTAAGGCAAAGATAAGGTATTTTATCATAGTGACTCGTACAAATACACTTTTGGCTAATTAGAAAATAAGATCTCAACAACGCTCAAACGTAAAATGGATGGAGATGATGCTGTTACTGTATATATGTAGGGAAATACAATGGGCGGTTGTTTGTGATTCCCCCGCACGCTCATAATCTAGGAAAATGTTTTTTCAATAGACCTGAATAGACTTGAGACCCATTCAAAACAAACCATTTTATTGTCGTATTATTACTAGCCGAGTGATTTGAATAGATTCGTAGGTTATTTGTGAATATTGATAGAGAAAATTTACAAACACAAATTGACCTTAACAGTAAATATTTTGCTTAATCGTTCTATTTTCAATTAAAACACGGGACAAAAAAGATGCTGTGCCCACAAGCAAGTGATTAATGATGTTATTGCTAACTTGGGACATTACATATGTCAGTAGGACGGCAGGAAGTCGCTTAACTGTTTTTTTTTATATAGAAGGGGTAAACAATTACACTGTTTATCAAAATGATAGTTTTGCTACGAGATCTTTATTTCAATATTTGGCGTAGTGCCGAAACTAAATCTCATTTGAAAATAAATTTTCTGTTTTACTTTTTTCGTAAACCTGAAAAATAAATAATAAATAACAACAGAAGTGTTAAGTCGAAAACTTTCGGTACTAAAATACGACTTAACGTGAAAACTTCCAGAAAATGATTCCGAGGAGGAAAATATTAAACGGAAAATATATTATTTATGCCTTAGAATATGATTGAAAATCTTTTTTTGTAATTGCAAACAGCAGATCCTTGGCCTTTATTGAATTTAGAAATAATACTAGCGTTTGTTTGTTGTTAGATTACAATAATTAGAAATTAATAATAAGTTTGGATATAATACTTTTTAAATACTTCCCTAAAGAATAGTCAATTGGTTTTAAAAAAAAATCCCTTTCAAAGACTCATTAATGTTACCGTCTTGTCTGTCTTGTCTGCTAATGATTCAAACTTGATCATAAGCAGAAGAAGTGAACATTTGATGGTTCTCACCATCTTTAATTTTTCAAAAGTTTTTAAGAGTAAATGGAACAGCAATGGGTATTGGTCACTCTTATGATCTCCAATCTCTGGAACTTAATAATCCTAACGACCATTAGAGTCCCTGATATATTATGCAATATAACGTAATTAATGTTTTACTACGACGCAAACATATTGTGTTTATTTAGTTGATAAATCAATTTGTGGCTATCACGGCACGGGGAAGAACCAGTTCACAAAGTACGGCATATTTTGTTGTTGCAAGAGTTGACACGAGTCAATCATTTGTAGGTACATACGTAGATAATGAGGGTTGAGCAGACAACTATTTAAAATAATTTTAATAACAAATTTTACGATAAAATATATTCCTTTTTTTTCATTTACGATTTTCTCTTCTTCCTATGTGTAATAAGATCTGTATTTTTAATAAATAGATGTATTAAGTCGAAAACTTTCGGTACTAAAATACGACTTAACATGAAAAGTTCTAGAAAATGATTCCGAGGAGGAAAATATTAAACGGAAAATATATTATTTATGCCTTAGAATATGATTGAAATTCTTTTTTTGTAATTGCAAACAGCAGATCCTTGACCTTCTTTGAATTTAGAAATAATACTTGCGCTTGTTTTTTGTTAGATTACAATAATTTGAAATTAATAATAAGTTTGGATATAATACTTTTTAAATACTTCCCTAAAGAATAGTCGATTGGTTTTAAAAAAAATCCCTTTCAAAGACTCATTAATGTTACCGTCTTGTCTGTCTTGTCTGCTAATGATTCAAACTTGATCATAAGCATTCAGAAGAAGTGAACATTTGATGGTTCTCACCATCTTTAATTTTTCAAAAGTTTTTAAGAGTAAATGGAACAGCAATGGGTGTTGTTCACTCTTATTGGAATACCAATCTCTGGAACTTAATAATCCTAACGACCATTAGAGTCCCTGAAGTAATTATGCAATATAACGTAATTAATGTTTTACTACGACGCAAACATATTGTGTTTATTTAGTTGATAAATCAATTTGTGGCTATCACGGCACGGGGAAGAACCAGTTCACAAAGTACGGCATATTTTGTTGTTGCAAGAGTTGACACGAGTCAATCATTTGTAGGTACATACGTAGATAATGAGGGTTGAGCAGACAACTATTTAAAATAGTTTTAATAACAAATTTTACAATATAATATATTCCTTTTTTTGTCATTTACGATTTTCTCTTCTTCCTATGTGTAATAAGATCTGTATTTTTAAATAAATAGATCTATAATTACTATGGTTTTATATTTAATTTATTTCTATTTATATATTATATCTGTATATATATATATATATATATATAATTAAACATGATTAATAATCGTAATAAATTTTCCCGATATCATTTCAGGGGAAGAAAACTATATAAAAATAAATACAAGCATATATTCTATCTCTCTATTTATAGATATCTATTTATATTACAAATATAAATAGAGAATCCTCTCTTATGTACTCACTCGCACACACTCTCACATGCACCCACGCGCACTACTCTTTTGCAAAAACACACAAAACTCATAAGCTATATAACAAACTTTAGTCTATAAACTCGGACTTAGGTACAACATCTCCCTAATACAGGCTATAAATTAGTCTAGCAGGAGATGTGTACCGAAGGACGAAACAAAGTGAGGAAGTGTTTGTGGAATTTGTTATATAGTATGTGTTTTACATTTGATAATTTGTTTTCCAATATTTGTGTGCATGCCGGTAATTTAAAATGTATGTAATTTAAGTGTGTGTAAAAAGTAAAAATAAATATTTCAATTTCAATTTATTTTTAAATAGTTTTCTTATCTTTCTAGCTTGCACTCTTTACCTGCAAAAAATGAATAAATAAATAATTATAAGATTACTATATTTACTATGATGTTATATTCCCCTGAAATGATATCGGGAAAAGTTATTACGATATGGCTAAAATTTTGAATATAATGTTTAATTATTTTCCTAAAGAAATGCAATTTTTGTTCTTGTTAGATATAAGCTCGAAACTAAGTGAAACGGCGTTATAAAACAACGTAATTTACCATTGAAACACTTGTATAACATTTGATTTGTATGAAACTTTATATAAAATGTAGTAAAGGTTTTGCTAGTTCAATTTATCTAAATAGGTACTTTCTCCGATAGTATAAGAACCGAGTGAAGCTTGGTCGCCCAATGATAAAATAAAAACGGTGCCGTCTCAGAGGGTTAGATACCACATTTCAAATTTGTTACGCGATCCGACAGAGCTATAGACTTCTCATATTTACGCGAATACTGCACTTTGCAAAAAATTTTACTGATTTTATCGCTGTATAATCTTATTTTAAAATCACGAATCTGAATTGTTGATCCGACTTACAAAAAGAGGAAGATATTAGTTCATCTGAATGTTTTTTATGTTGGTTTTCTCATAATTTTCGACTGGAAGAATTGATTTTTCTTTTTTTTTATTTGAAAGCTTTGCTTCCAGTGAGTATAAATAAGTCTTAAATTTGCTTAAGTATGTGCGCGACAAATGGACGAATAACTCAATACCACTCAACCGATTTCGATGATTAATTGTTTATTGGAAAGGATGTACTAGTAGTACTAGTAGTCCGATGAGAGTTTGGTTAGGTTCTGAATAATTCTATTTCGTAATATTCAGACAAAAATTCGGATAAGTAAGGCGTTCGTGCATAACGGCGTTTAACGTTTGATTTGAGTTGAAGTCGGTTTTTGTTTTTACTCGTAAATATGCTTGTTTTTGTGAACGTATAACGTTCTTGGTCCGAGATGCTGGCCGCTACAGTGTCATCGGAATTTAAAAAGTAGCACTTCTTAGGTCACTTAGCCTCATCTTTTTTCATAAATACTAGGAGCAAGAGCCCCGAGAGGGTAAACGTCGGCGGTTACTTCAAGATCTTGAAACGAATATAATTTTTCGCGTGCATATATTATAATTTTCTTTCAGATTTCTTAATGAGTTCTATCCAGTATATTTACTAGACAAGTGCGTCTTAGCATCGAAGATCACTTATCCACTTGACATCAGGTACTTGTTTCTTCTTCTTCGTGCCTCTCCACAGCGAAGGTTGGCAGTCAGTTCACCATATTTCTCCCTGTGTCTTGCGAAACAGATGGGCGGCTTGTACTTATACTTGTTAAGAAAATAATGTAACTAGATGAATAATGACAAAAGTGTTGTTATAATAGTTTCTTCAAGATAGCAGGGTAATTACAACAACTGACATAGGTGAAACACGTTGAGGTTTTAGTCGGCTTGCACTGCGCTGGGAGGACTCGTACGCGTTAGGCTTTTCCCCTAAGTAAAAAAAGGATCTTTAAGATGTATGCATACATAAATTCATTTTCCAATATATTTGCTTTGAAGTAACTATGTTAAAAGCCAGAAAATCTTTGTAGTAACCGAGAGGAGAAATTGTGTCGAATGTGCGTGTTATAAAATACAGACACCGGCTCAGTTACAGCCAATTCGCTCGCGAAATATAGTGGTTACGGGAAATCCGACAAAATTGAATGAAATATCTGTACTGTAATAGATTGTTACAGAGCAAGGTTGCTTGAGAAAAATGCTTGTTACGATCTTAACGAAACATTTATATTTATTATAAATATTTCATTTGTAAGTAGATAACAAAAATAATACCTGTAACGTAATTGATTTACAATCGATATGATGATATGCATGCATGATTTACGAGTTATGCTTAAATGACGAGTGTTTTAAACTTAACGATTCGAAATCAAATTCAAAATAATAATCATACTTAATAACCTAATACAAGATCTGCCTCTAAAGTCATGTCGCTTGAAATAAGTATAATTAATTTAAGTATTATAACTATTTATTGCTTTTCAAAGAAGCCTCCGCGATATTTAACACACTTTCGCGTTCGAACCAGTATTAAAATATTTATTCCCCTCCTAAGTGGGCGTTGGTCAAAATGGTAGTAGTATTACAAGTTGCGGGTGGTTTGCAGACCGGCCCGCAGCCCTGTAGTTCTGGGCTCTCAAGAATAAGACTACGGTATCCCCTGCCTGTCGTACAAGGCGACTAAAAGGTGCCTCGGGTTCACTGTGCGACAAGGGTGGGGGCCTGAGTCGCCCACCAAAGCGGACCCGGGAAGAAGGCGACATCGGCATGCCCGTGTCGCCTTGCGCTGCGAGGGCACAGGGGGGGGAGGGAGTAACCTCCCCCCCCGGGACGTGCTCTCCTTGAGCACAGTGCAGAGGGGCTCCGGTGCGTTCCACTGGTGATCCCGGAGCCCCTCGTCATGCACCGAGGAAAGGGCCACCGGGGAGGTTTTAGTGGGTAAGAACCCCACATAATCCGTCGCCTTCCCCCCCAGAGGGCGGGGTATCTTTCCGAAGATTTCCTCCCCGTCAACAAAAAAAAGGTTTGCAAACGACATGACTTAAAAGGCAGGATACGCAAGTTAGGTGAAAAGCGGACAGGGATTGCTATATCTGCCTACCACATAAACAAATGTCAATCCATCCATTAAACCATTGTTAATTAATAAAACATTAAAAACATATATATTTATATACATATATATACCTGCCATTCAAAAATATTGACTCGTGGCGCACGATGGAGGCAGGAATACTTGGCATTTTTAAGGAATAGAATCGGCAACGAAGCAATTCAACGAAGAACGAAAGTAGTAGTTGGAGGTTTTAATATAAATTAATTAGTTGAATATTTTGTGGTACACCCATCACCCATCCGTCGATACTTTAACAGGTAGATGTTGAAGTCCTGGAATGGAGGCCAGACATGTTGTAAAAGTAGAGTACGAGGCCGCACCTTAAAATGGATTGTTTCGTTTCGGAATGTTATAAGTACGATTGAAAGGAGACTGAATATATAAAGCAGAGAATAGAAAGGCCATAGAAAAGCCTGATCTCTGTAGTGGATTAATTCGTACAATATGATGATTCGACATTACAATCATGGTCTATGTAGACAGCGTGATGAAGCGTCAATAGTGTAATGGGTAAAATAAACTTTAGGATACAGTCTGAAAAACATGAGGTCGTAGGTTTCAATCGACTATTCGACTATAAATGTGCAGCAGTTTCTCTCTCTCTCAGACTCCTAGCAGCCTTTTTAGAATGGTTGTCAGGAATGTCAGGAAAGTTATTTTCTTAAAGAGAGATATAAATGTTCTTAGTTATTGTTGTAATAACCAATATGGCTTGATCGTTTTTGCCACATTCACTAGTCTCTGAAAACTCAGCGATTTCAGGTGCGATTTCTACGCTATATTCCTTTCTTGTTATAACAATTTAAAAGTACAAGAGTAAAGACTTTCTATTAACTTATATGCTAGTAACTAATATAGGATTTTTGCTCACGAGGTCACGATCACATTTAGGTTTTAACTTAGAAAAATTAAATAGTAAGTTGTGAAAACCTTAGTATGTTGTACCGATATCACAACTTATTGCCCTATTATGTTTAAGTATTGAAAACGTTGATAAGAGATGATGGGTATTTTGTTCAATGATAGCAGTGGGGAGGAACCTTTGTATCATTTAAATACCACTGATTCAGATTTACTATTTACTATTTAGTAGCGGAACGAATTACTGTAACATAAATCATAATTTGTAATATTGTTCACAATGGCCAATAAAATGTTATTCATAGTAATTTTACAACAAATAATTTGGGCTGTACTTGCTGGTGAGTATATTTTTAATTAATTTATTATAATTTATTAAATTTTTAATTTTAAAAACGTATGAGAAAAATTATGGAATATTTTAATTGCATTGTTTAGTTATTTAATAAATAACCAAAACTGTAATAATATACTTAAAGTTATATGTTTTTTTAATAAAATAATATGAATAAAATCACATATTTTATATAATTCATTAGTCTCTAATTGTTTTAATAATAGTAGTGACTTGATATGTATAGATTCAGTATTACCATTTTAAAACATTGTTTTAAATTTCGTCCATTTAATAAATAAATTATTCTACTCTTGTTAAAATCCAAGATCTTATAATTCGTTATGTTGTGTTCAGTGAATTTTATATAAATTCTTATTTTTAAGTGTTAGAAAAGGTTAAGAAAGTCAAGTAAAGTTAGAGAATCTTCAATTCAAGAGACTTTAACGTCGCTTTATTTTTGCTGCCCGACCCGGTACGTGTTTACAAGCAGCTTGTAAACACATACCTACTTTTATGCATGTCTGGCTAATATTCTTGGTTGAGTCGGTTTTCTTGTAACGGCAAAGTAGAAGTGGTTTTAAGATTTTTTAATACCTGTCTGCAATAGGACTATCTGGTAGAGACGGGTATTGAGTAGGTAGTAACTGTACCCCTGAATTATTTTAAGCCTTCCTGCAATCTTTGGTTATTAACAATTTTGTGACCATTAATTTTTTTTAAAGAAAGCTAGCAATATTTCTTTTTTTTTTCAGAAATATTACTAACAATCTTGTTAACCATTCCAACTAAGCTTAAGCTTGTGCTAACACATGGTTCACGGCAATAGTCGAATGGTGGATTCGAACCCACGACCTTACGATTCGCAGTTCGTACTCTAAACCATTATTATTATTAGCTATTGACGCTGAATCAAATATAAACTATCACTATGCCGTTGTAAAGCTATAGGGGTAGATAGACAACTTCCACTTCGCTGTCCGTTTTCTGTCACTACGCTTATTAGCTTCTATATGAGACGGAGGGTAAACCGATTAACAAACGGGCACAAATGACAAAGCATTGATATAAGGTGCATATTATAACATTCCAACTCGCGACTATTAAATTGTTAGTTGAACCGCTTAAGCACTACGCTATCACTTCTATGTAGTTTATAACTTACTAATTCTTATGTTATCACTATAATATATATTTTTAGATGAATGTGGCGTTGTACCAATAACGAAATGGGGTTGCGATGCTCTACGCCGAACGAGCGTGTTGAACACACCCGTAAAACTTGTCGTATTCCAGCACACAGTGACGATGGCGTGCCACACTGATCGCGTGTGTGAAAGCCTATTAAAGAACATAAGAGATTATCACATCAACCATTTGTATTTCACCGATATCGGTTACTCGTAAGTAATATTTGATATTTTGTATAATATCACTATTATGTATAATGTACATCTATTCTATTCTACATCGTATATAATTTACGTATATGGATATATTATTGAAAATTTATACACGAATTTTGTATATTGATATATGATTAGGCCATACGGCAAGCGCCTCAGAGGACGCCCCCACATGAGATGGGAAGATGACATAACAAAATAAGCTGGCCCCTGCTGGCCACAATTGGCACGGGACAGAAAGAAATGGAATTCTTTAGAGGAGGCCTTCACCTTCGCCTGAGGAGGGGCTCTTGCAATATATGGAATATTAACTTACTACACTTTTTATTAATTACATTCTAAGCTAATATCTCTATTAGTATAATATGGTTAGGCGCGATATTGGGTGGTTCTGACCACTGCTGAAAATCAGCGCTGTGGCAGCCTTGCGACAGCATATGCTGAAGCGGTATCCAATGTTGGCATCATATCCCATTTGTACGTTCTCTCTTCGTTTGTATTTTGTTTCTTTTTTTTAATGTTCGTTATTTTTTGTCCATTTGTATACGGTATCGATATTTATGGCTTAATATGTATGTAATTAAGTGTCTACTTATAAAGTTATTCAGTTTATGTTCCAAAAATGGCAATCTTTTGTGTATGACATAATGACGATTCATATCACATTCCTTTTATAGTGCTATGTTTTATATTTCTTTCATTTGTTTTTTCTCAAGGCCATAGCGATAGGTAAGGCCACAGGATAGGTCCAATCATTCCATCGCTTTAGACAATGAATGCATCATGGAAACACTAGTGACCTCCCGACTATTTATTTCTTTTTATTCGACAGTTTATCGTGTTTCATCCTGGCGTTTCCAAATCTTAAAGTTAAAAATGTCTGTTTCTATAATAAAGGTATCTGCTTTTGCCGAAATAATGTAATGTATCCCTTGATGCATTATTAAATTTCTAACCAGCATTACGACTAAGTCAACCGTAAAGCAAACAACAACAGATATTTATAAAATAAACTTATTATCAATAATATAAAACGTAGAAACGTAACGAATGATGAATGTAAAGATCACGTTGTACCTTTCGGATGTAGAACATTGAATATGATGATATCTACGAATGCCTGAAGATACGAACCGGTTCTGAATTCTAATAATCTTATTCAATTCTAAAAGATAGTAAGAATGAGGTTTGTATTAATAGGGCAGTTAATTGATCCATAAATAATGTTTTTATTCATGTAATAGAGTTATATTATTAAAAAATCCGTATTATTTTTATATCTTTATACATTATAATTCGGAGAGTTTAACATTATCCATATACAAGTTCCCGTAATTCAACGTCCAACGGTAAGTGACTGTATGACAGCCTCGAAAAAAAAATATCCATGTAATTTTTGGTATGAGCATATTTGAAAATTGTATCAACAAGTATAGTATAAACAGATCTTATAGATTTTGCTAGAAATTGAAAATGAATCCACCGTTTTTTAAACAGCCATATATATTTTATATATATATGTTTGTCCCATTGTCGAGCACAGGCCTTCTCTGTAAAGAGACTATAAGGGCATAGTCCGCCACGCGGCCCTAGTTTGGATTGGCAGACTTCACATGTTTTTTTTTTAATTTACGTATACAAATTATTTAATTTTATAAACGTAAATGGGATAATCATGTCACAAATTTGAATATCATGCAAAATAAATCATCTAAAGTATCCGAACTCTTCGACTATTCCCTAAAATTGTCATATGAGATGATAACTGTGGATTTCATCAACAGTGGGACTTATGTAAGCTTTTATATTTACGTTAATTTAATAAACAAAGATTAATACTCTTTTAATAGTCGGTTAAGCAGTTTCCTTAATCTGATCGATTTAATTGTTAGATTCCTGATTGGCAATAACGGGAAAGTGTATGAAGGCGCAGGATGGACCCACGTGGGAGCACACACTCGCGGATATAATAACAAGACAATCGGTATAGCCTTCATAGGAGACTTCACTTGTAAGTACAATGTTTATTTCTATGTAACAATAACTAATGTAAACTCGAAAAATAAAAAGACTCGAACTCTCAGGCGCACTATGCAATCGCGAATAGAGTAACCGCCCAAAACGTCCCTTTTTTTCACCGGATTGAGAAGTGGCATAGCTCTTAAGTCGCTTAGCCTGAAACTCTATTGCTAGTAATTCGACACAAGGGTCCTTCCGGTGAGGGGTGAAAGTTTATAATATATATTAGATGAGCCACACGCTGTCTCCCCTCTTTAAATAAAATGTGCTCTATGTTTTTTTTAAATGTGATCATTGAATGAACTGATTTTTAGGGTAGTAGTACAAAAGATTACACTATGTGATCACTTGCACTACCAGTATTTGACAACTTTTGAGTAAGATAGTAGTAGAGGTAGAAAGAGAAGGAAAATGGGAGGAGTTATATAACATATTATATAAAATGTTGTGAGTTGATGTGTCTTTTCTTCTTGATTCTAGAAAGTGTACTCATACAAATTTAATGGAAATTTTAGATGAATTGCCAAGTCACGTAGCCTTGCAAGCAGCTGAAGACCTCCTAGCCTGCGGAGTTAAACAAAAGTATCTAACGGAAAACTATCGTATCGTGGGACACCGTCAACTGACATCAACGAATAGTCCAGGGGACTGTCTTCAGAATCACATTAAAACGTGGTCACACTGGACATATGCCGCCGAGTCGACTGTCATTTGAAAATGTGATTTGATTAATTCTAAACTGTGTGTTAATTATAACTTCCTTATATACTTTTCAGTCAAATAAAAATTTTATTTGGTTTTTGTCTTCATATATATTTCTTAAGTTGTGGCCATTTATCTAATTCAAAATAAATGTTGTGTAAATAAATAGTGTTAAAAATTTTCATTAACACACCATCCACACGTCATACATTTTACATTTACATTAAGTACGTACGCCACATATGTACGAATAACTCAATATCACGCCAATCAATTTCGTTCATTCATTTTTTTTAGAAAGAGCGATTTGATGTGAGTTTGGTTAGTTTCTGATTAATTGTAAATACAAAGAGGGCGTAATATCGTTTAACTCGATCAACTTTGATTCGATTGTTCGACTGTTTTTGTTTTTACTAGTAACTATACTTGTGTTTATCGATATTCGAAAAGCCATGTCATAGCTTATTAATTTATCTAAAATTTTAAATAACAATTATTGAGTGAAAGGGAAGCGAGAACGAGGAGCGGATCGCTGGATGCCACTATCCTGAAAATGTCAAGCTTAACCGATTATCTTGGTCTATTTTGTGTCACACCGATTGACTGAAAATATCTGCCCGCGGCGATACCTTCATTAAAATTTGACGAGGGTCCAATATAGACTTTTCCGAAATAATAACGGAACTGTAACAGGTAGAATAGGTATTAGATGTTTGTCGATAAACAGTTTTTGGTGATTAGGTAACTGTATTGACATAAATTATTAAATTTACTATTTATCGATACATTTCATTACATCATTACCAAAGCGTTAATAGCAAATGGCTTAGGATACGGTTTGCGAAACATAAGGTCGTAGGTCGTCCACCATTCGACTATTGCCTCGAACCATCTCCTAAAACAAGCTTCACACTTCAGCTTAGTGAATAATAAGGATGTCAGTAATTTCTGTTTGCTCGATCTGTCCGGGAGCTAATATTTTTATTTTATTTATCTATGGATTGAATTCAAAATTTTCCCCTATCTTTTACTGTTTTTAATTTTATTTCTCTACAAATGTTTAGGTTTCCGAAATAACTTATGATTCAACAGTTACATCACATTAAAAACAAAAGATAAAATATAAATATAAAAAGATGAAAAGAAATTCAAGGACGATGAATCCCGAAATTTAAAAGAGTAGGAAGACACATTAAAAGATGTTTAAGATAGCTTAATATATAAAGAATATTAAGCTATCTTTAATATGATTTCTAAATTTGAGAGCAGAAAACGAAACCAAGTCGACTTCTAGGAAATAATACACATGTAGTTAAGTAATGTGAAATCCAGCAATTGGGCTCGTGTTTTTTTAGTTCAATAATGATAAGAAAGTATACAAACCGATAACAAAGTTCTAGTTAAACAAATGCGGAACACCTTATCGTTCAAACGAAAGGGGTAATTGGACAATGAAGGTAAAAATAAGTTGATAACTCTCATGTTATTTTAATCTTAGTGGGATACACAGACATACAACATGTTGGTAGCTTTTCCGAAACAAGAAGATTGCACAAACATAAAAAAAAATCTCTCTCGAAGTCGGTTAAAAAAAATTAATCACACAAAAGCCTTGAAAATGCTCGTGTTTAAAGTTTCATCGAGCTAATTTCACGACATTGGAAAAAGATCAGAAAAGACTGTGCTCCAGCAATTGATGCCGTCCTAAAATAAATTGTGAGAACGTAATAAATTGTGCTCGTCAATTATACTTTAGGATATTCATTATTGGAATACCTAATCTTCATTTGATTTTTTGACAGATATTCCGTAACACTTTACGTACAACGCCTTGACAAATGACGTATGATATTGTTGTACTTCAGGCGGGTTTCACTGTTTTCCAGTGACAATTCCCGTCTTCCTAGAGTAAGATACGGAAGCTGAGTCAGATAGATCATAAGAGATAATAACATAGAGAAATAGGCTATTATTAAAGTGTTCGGTTTGCATAAGCCGTCAACATGAAATCGTAGGTTTAAACTAATGATTCGACTAGAACTTTTGAAATGCTTAATAAAAATGTTTATAAAATGTGAACAACGCAATCAGTCGCTTCATCATATAAAAACACCTTTTCCATACATTTGCAATACGACACAATTTATAAATCTGCTCTCATTTTTTAGTAGGCGCTGTAACTTCTTTTGACAACGGCATTTCATTGTTCTTGAATGCAGTTGTAGTGACAGATTAAAAAAAATATAATTCCAAGTCCAATAACATAAAATGAAATTTACAATTTTATATGATGTTTCTTCTTTACTAACTGCACTTAATAAGTTGTTCGATGATAACTTTAAATAGCTAAAAAGCGATAGAAGGCCGTGAAAAGTTTAATTTGCATCAACTGCGCAGACAACCTTCAATAATTTGTACACTTTTTAAACTTTGACGCGCAAGTACTGTAGAAATTTTATTAGTTTTCTGACTTAGGTTTAGTTTAAGCAGTACAATGACCTGAATTTAGCCCTGGTCTCCGAACACAAATCTTTCCATATCATTAAATGATTCCATGGCAGTGCATATGTCTTTTTGCATTCTTTAGCTTTCTTTGACATCCGCGCGTCCAAATTCGGTTTGTTATTCAAGGTATCGTACGTATCTTTCTCTACTTACCCTGGGTCGGTCCATCAGTGAAGTCTTCCCTTTCACGCATCCTTCAAACCTGAATGAGGCGTTTCGCATAGTTTTTCCCTCTGTGTTGTCTCTGGTGTTTTCAAGAGGAGAGTGATTAGCTGGGGTCGTGTTTAATCCCTTGCTAAAAAATTATAAAAAAAAGTTCATATGATTTCATGGGACACCAGGTGGAAACGAAGTTCCTTCGGATAAAACACAATCTGCAAAAAAAATATTGCTTACTTTAAAATATATCTTGTTTTTTTTTCTTGGTCGCGCAGAAAACTTCTTTCAAGCCAGCCTTCCTTCCAAACTTCATTCCAAAAATCCTAGTAGAAAATATAAATTGAAGTAAGAGGAAATCCCCTCTAACGTGATGTATATCACAGGTCATGGATAATTTACAATAACAATAGGCGATTGTTGTTGGTAACGTGCTAATTAATCTTATGAAGCTCCTACTCACGAATGACTTTGAAATTTAAGGAACTAAAACGATATCTATATACTATAACAGTCTTTTGGGATAACTATCTCCGAGAAGGTTAACGTGTAAACATAAATCTTTTATTTGATCCCTTATTCCCTTGGCTCATATACTCGAGGACGATCTTGGCCTTCGACAGAACGTCCTTCTTTGTTATTATCACCCATTCATTTCTTTGAACGTTTTCTTACTACACAAAAAGTTTTTTTCCGGAAGAACCTAAAACGGATAATAAAACCGCTACATTTTAGACAGTTTCTTTAAATTTGACATTTTAATTGTTTGTTTTTGTAAAAAATAACAGTGCCAATAGAGCTACAGGAGGTGCGTTGTATTTGGTGGTGGCTTTAAGAAAGGCATTCGGTCATCTAGCTTTTTCTTGTCAGTGGGGGAAATCTTCAAAAAGGTGCTCCTCCTTTTGGGGGGAGGCGGGGTTATGTGAGGTTCATTCTCACTGGTCACATGCTCGGTGTACCGTGAGGGTGGAACGCACCGGTGCCCCATTAAACTTTAAGCATCGCTATGCTTGAAGAGGTTAATCACTCCCCAGCACCCTTGCATTGCAAGGTCACACCAATGTCGCCTTCATCCCGGGTCCACTGTAGCGGACGACAAGGGCTCCCACCCTTGTCGCCCGAGAACTTGAGGCCCCTTTTATCTAGCTAAACTAACTAAGCAAGATACTACCGAATAAGCTAGTACCTTCTACCCAGCAAGTAGCTAAAATAAAGTAATTATTTAGGATGAATAAGATAGATATCTTTAGTGTACTCCAAGTAAAACAAGATACAAATTACAAACTAAAAAATAATGATGAGGTACTAGATTTTTTAACATGGTAAGGATTTTGTAAGACGGTAAGAATTTGGAAGGGCATTCCTCAGTTTGGTTGGAAATCTGAAGATTAGAGTATTAAGTATCAGAATTTTAAAGGAACGTACGGCTATGTTTAATTACTTCTTTAATTGATTGGACACTATCATGATGGTTGGCGTTCCACGACTCTACGTTTCTCGCGTAACTTTCTTCCACGCATTGTCAGCCTGTGGAATCAACTGTCTCCAGCGGTGTTTCCGAACCTTTACGATTTGGGGACCTTCTATGTACTATTTATAAAAATTTAAAATCAGATACCAGAGCCTAAGTTCGTTTGCCCTTTTTCTACATAAAAAGGTTTTAAGAAAATGGTTTCCTAATACTAAATAATAATGATAGTTTAAAATGGCTTCTTTATTGCTAATAGCACTGTGGATCAATATCAGTCAGCTCGCGTGACGTGAAATTGTCGTGTGTTACGTCTTCGGAACATTGTTCACGTCAATAGTCGAATGGTGAGTTTTAACCTATGACCTATGTTTCGCAGACAGCAACCCGATCAATTGTGCAGTAAACGTTTGATAAAAGAATTATTTTTTATATTAATATCATCTCAAATTTAATCAATATCACATGATTCACATTCACATATATAAATATGCCGTGAGTAAAAATTTAAGACAGAAAATCATCCAACTGTCTATAAGCTAAGCTATATGTTGTAATAATATTGCTTAGCAGATAAATCACTCTGTTTGTATGTTATAATATCACTGTTCTTAGTGCAAAATAGGATCAGATGGGCTAAGCAAAAAAATTCCATTTTTACGGCAGCTCGGATGCTTTTTCTTATATTATACTTATTGTAACATTAATGACCTTTGATTGATTTGGTTTAATAATGTAATGACGAAATTAATGAATATAGTAAATATAATGGAATTCTCTCCCAGTCAACCTTGTATGAAAACATTTTGGCACATGTAATCATCAAGGAAAATATCAGACACAAAAGGGCATATCAAGGAAAATACTAATCTTTAGATACATATATACATATGAATATGCATAAATAAATACAGGTGTATAGTCGTAACAGTGCTATATGTTATTTGTGTTCAAGTAATGATGACGAATTAATCTCTTAAAAATAGGCTTATTCCGTGTTCTTTACCAGATTGAGAAATGGCAGAGCTTTAAGTGTTAGGCAAAGGTCCTCGGGAACACTACCAACCAAAGGCTAAATATGTTGCCCCTCTATCTCTCTGATCCCTTTTAGCAGTTATCACGTAGACTGTTCAGAGGTATTGTAGGTTTGGAATTATTCCATCCGCTGAATTTCGCTTTCGTTTTTTAAGGCAGAAATTCATATTTCATATAATATACTTTCATCTTTAGGCGCTTCATGGTGTAAGTTTACTGGCGGGGTTCACTATTTGCTTCCTATCCTGTAATAATTATAAAAACCGTGGTAGCTCAGCGTCCGGTTATCTAATAGAGCCCCCCCCAGGACGTGCTCTCCTTGAGCACAGTGCAAGGGAAATCAATATCAATTATAAAATCAATTGAAATTAGATATGAAAATATGAAATTAGTAGATAACGGTTTTTGGCACAAGGAGAATGGGATTGTAGTTGGTCAGTCGTCATAGTCAAACAGTGACTGTAACAGCCAAGGATCTAAGAGAGCTCAAAGCTCATACAAGCATGTTTACAAATAAATCAGAAACCAACTTCAAATTGAATCAAACGTTATACGTTATTACGCTCGGACGCCCTCTTTGTATAAATGTGTTATCGTAGGAATTAATCAGAATTAATCAGAATCTAACTAAACTATCATCAAATTACAAAAAAAAAATTAAACTTGATATTAACTTATTCGTCCATTTATCGTCTACATACTTAATGCAAATTAAGGACTTATATGGTTTTCTCGTGGATGTATTGCCAGAATGGGAACACACTGGAAGCATCTGCTTTCGAATAAAAAAATAATCATCAAAATCGGTTCACCCAGTAGAAAATTACGAGGATATTAGATGGATTGAGAACTTCCTCCTATTTTGATGTCGTTTGGAAAGAACAATGTAAAAAGCATGTGGACACGATAGTATGGTCTAGATAAATGTAATAAATAAATGATTTTATGTATGTTAGTATTTCCTCATAAGATAGCACAATTAATTATTGTTTCACTGTAAATGTGTCACTGACCTCGGAATTCGACGAATGTCTTTTCCGTCTTCGGGGAAGTACCTTAGCTGTGTCTCTCATTGTGAAGCGTCACGTATTGACATGAGTCACTACGTTTGTAATGAATGCGGAAATGTACGTGTGTTAAAACGGCATTTTTTATTTTACTTAGTTGTATTTTTGGAAAGTAGTTTCACCAGATAACGGAGCTCTTAAGGCAGTTCAGCCTGAACCTCTATCAGAGTTACTCAGCGGAAAGGTTCCCGAGAGGAAATCTTGGCTTAAGAACTTAGTTGTGTATCGTATATATTCGTATATGCTGTCAAAGGTAGCAGAGAAATCGCCTTTGAAAACTATGGCAAGAGCGAAACGTAAAAGAAAAATTGGGACCCATCAAGCTGACGGGAAGACTGAAGCTATTATAAGGTTAGTATATAATGAAAATATAACATTGTTAATACTTAAAGTAAACTAATTTATTTATATAAGGTTCAGTGGAATGTTCATTTTGAATTACAATAAAAACCCGATAAAGGGAGAAAGTTTTGTAATGTTGCCAACCAAAAATGTTGCTCACATAGAATTTGGGTAAAATTTTAACAATAATTTTAATTAAAAAAAAATTGTGTTCAGTACCATACTGAACATACTCCTTAGTAGTCATAGAGTAGTTTATTCGATTTATAATCTGATGGTCAGAATTGAGTCTAGCGTTCGATTTTAAAGTTCTTCTAAATTTTACCTTTTCATGGAATCAATTAAATGAAATCTATTTTGGTCTGCGTGATAGGTGGTTATTGTTATTATTAAAAAGGATTCCCCGTTTACGATCGAATTTATGCGAGTTATATGAGCTTGGTTCAAGGTGGAGGTCACGTCTTGATAGGGCGGTAGAGTTCGTTGCTTTATCTGTTGAATTGAGTACGGCGCTGTTTTTTGTACACTACTAAATGCAGGACAGTATACAGTTCCTTGGCAATGGTAACTATGATAAATAATGACTGACTAATTCACCGAATCGTCAATACCGTAATGGTTTAAGGACCAGTCTACAAAACAAAAAGTCGTTGGTTTTTTATCCACCATTCCACTATTGATGTGAACCATCTTTTTTTTTTTTGTTGACGGGGAGGAAATCTTCACAAAGATACCCCGCCTTCTGGGGGGAAGGCGGCGGTTATGTGGGGATCTTACCCACTAAAACCTCCCCGGTGGCCCTTTCCTCGGTGCATGACGAGGGGCTCCGGGATCTCACGTGGAACGCACCGGAGCCCCTCTGCACTGTGCTCAAGGATAGCACGTCCCCGGGGGAGGTTACTCCCTCCTCCCCTGTGCCCTCGCAGCGAAAGGCGACACGGGCCACTTTGGTGGACGACGCAGGCCCCCACCCTTGTCGCCCAGTGAACCCGAGGCCCCTTTTAGTCGCCTTGTACGACAGGCAGGGGATACCGTAGTCTTATTCTTGAGAGCCCAGAACTACAGGGCTGAAAGATGAAGAGAAGATGTGAACCATCTAGCTTAAGCTTAGTTGGAATGGTTAACAAAAATGTTAGTAATGTTTATGAAAACAAAATTGCTAGTATTTCTTAAGAAAATAAATTAAACATCGAATAAGAGTTATACGAGTGTAGGACACTTCTAATATTAATTGAATAATTGGTTTAATTATGTGCATTGATTTGTACGGAACCGCTATAATATTAATAAGATCACCGTATTTATAATTACTAAATTGTTTCGTACAAGATATTGTAGTGTTTATATGTTGCAAATATTTTCTATCCTTATTTAGCATACTTGTAATGACAAAGACAACGCGTGTCGATGACCACAGTCTTTTGAACATAATTATTACTGCAGAATTTATAGCGTTGGTATTCTAAGCGGACTTTAGTATCCTTTGAATGCTCGAGGAAGTCAGACGTTGATAATGAATAACTTTTATTTTTGTGGACTTCTTATTTTATCTTTGCAATGGTGTTATTCCAGTGCAAGTAAGTATTTCTTACTATATAGCTATGAGTAAATTGATAATTAAATCATTTGATAATTGAAAATAGGTTTTATAAGAAATTCATTACTATATCTAACACACTGGCTGGCAGTCATGACACTATGACATTTGTATATATAGCACGGTAAAAATAAAATTGACGTCTTGCTTATTCTGTAGCGCCTGACTTTTTTTAACTAAATAATTGGCCTAAAATTTAGTATAGTTACTCAATTCACGGTACAGACGATTACTAAAATGGTATTTTACACATACTCCATATCTAAAATAGATTTTTAATCTACAATAAATTTTGTCTTATTTGCAGTTTTGTCAAACTATTAATTAGTGATACCCATGAGGAAGCCGGGGCGAGTCGTTTGTTTCTTATAAATCTGATTGCTGTTGTACCCCCGAAAGCCCACGATACTTGGTTGTAAAGAGACGATTGCGTATGAGATATACGGGTGTTAAAAAAGCATGTCATGATAAGACGTAGGATTAACTAAATTAACGCACCATATGAAATCTGATCCCGGTCCGTGATCTCTGCCTAACTTTCCCATCCTTCTAGGCCTATTAATTTAAGATTTAACAACAATCTGCTTCAAAAGAATCTACGAGGTCAACAGATTATTCACCGACCAATATAAGTTATAATTTCTATATATACATTTGTATATGTACACATTGATTTTATATAAAAAATGTATATTTTTTCAGCCTGTCCCACAATTGTGACACGGAAACAGTGGGATGGTCTTAAGCCTCTTCACGTCAGATACCTCCTGCGGCCGGTGGACCTCGTCATCGTCCAGCATACAGTGACCCCCACGTGCCAGTCGGATGAAGGATGCGCAGAGATCGTGAGGAACATCCAGACTAATCACATGGAAAACCTTAACTTCTGGGACATCGGACAATCGTGAGTAGTTAATCGATTTATTATCTTTAACCGACTTCTTTACAGGAGTGGGTTCTTAATTCGTCTGTATATCGAATGTAACTGAGCAATTCTTGTAAATATATATATAGTAATTTTAATCTTAAACTCGGCTCCAACGATTCTTATGAAGTATGCCTCACAAAAATATAATACAAGAAAAAAATATAAACGCCAGAACTTCGCAACATAACTATGATGCTTGGAGTTGACTCCAGCTGACTATATTTAGTTGATGTGCTTTTTAGGTTTCTTATAGGTGGTAATGGAAAAGTATACGAAGGACCTGGCTGGCTGCATGCAGGCGCACATACTTACGGGTACAATGGCAAATCAATTGGTATCGCCTTCATTGGAAACTTTAATAGTAAGTGAGATTTTCAAATTTAAGTATACTACTTTTGACTTCCGACTATTTCTAATCTTGGAATGTTACGTTGTTAATAACAAGTATATTTACGAATTAAATTAAAAATTGACTTTATTCATGGTATTTCCAAATTATCGCAGGAGTATTATGAAAAAGAATTTACAAGAACCTAATCAAACTCTCATGAAACTACCCTTGATGTTATTTGAAATAATAAATGAATAATCGAAATAGGTCGGCGTGAAAATACTTAATGCAAATTTAAGACTTATATGGTTTTCTCATAGATGCCATTAACATACTACTGGACCATTTTTTTAAGTTATGAGGTAACACACATAAAGACGAAATGAGAACCTCCTTTTCTTTGAATTCGGCTTAAAATAATGTAAACCCAACAGTACAACTACGGTAAATGGGGAACTACCACATACTCGTAGAATGCCGGTAATAAATGTTTTAATGTCTGTCATTCCGCAGTTGTTTGTTTTCTCATAATTTTTGTAACATGTACATATATATTATCATTTATCGTGGAATATTGTTACTTAACTCGATCTTACACTTAAAGATCACGAGCGTACCAACTGTCTCTCAGGTTTGGTCATGGACGGAGAAAATCGATCATTTAATATTAGTCCACAGCGATCATACTCATTTTATTTATTTATTGAAGTTATACTTCTGTACGCGCGTTATGAAAAAATGATGACAGTAACAGGTTAAAGCTGCAGTGGAATAAAATTGTGATTATATATTTTTTCAAGGGCTCCAATATAATTATGGTTAAGCATCTATTATTTATTGATATAAATTAAAATATTATTATTTAATACAATATTCATTTATTTAATTTTTTAAAATTTCAATTGAACTTTATTGACAATGTTTGACAATTGACAATTATATGAATGAAATTAAAAACTATTTGTAACGATGGAAAAGAAGTATCACTTCTTACGCGCATAAGTACATGTACCCATTTTTTATATATAAATCATCGTAAACGTAATTTAAATAATTCATTCGCCGTATATATTTGTGCCTTTTGCCGTGGAGACCTTGGGGCCTTGGGGTGCGGAATCCCGTCAGCTATTCAAGGAGATTTCCGCACGCCTCATCGACGCCTCAGGGGATCCAAAGGCTGGCGCGCATTTCGGGCAAAGGTTGAACCTGGCCATTCAACGGGGAAATGCCGCTAGCCTCTTGGGCACCCTGCCCTACGAGCGCAGTGATTTGGGGTTTATTTTTTACATAATTTAGTTTTATTTTTAGTTTGGTTTATAGTTTTGCCTATTATTTTTAGTTTTTAAATATCAAAATAATTTTTTTTTTAGTTATCGATAGTGAAGTGGATAATTTTTAATAATTCAAATATATATATAAATTAAAAAAAAACTCATAAGCTATTGTTTTAATGTAGCTGTGGTTTCTGAGTTAGTAATTTGTAAAAACGTGAGCTTTAGACCTTGTTCTTTTTTGTAGAAGATGAGCCGACATCTAAAGCCCTGGAAGCAGCAAAAGCACTAATGACATGTGGTGTTGAGCTTGGTCATCTGACACCTAATTACCACGTGGTGGGCCACCGGCAATTAATAGCTACGGAGAGTCCCGGAAGAAAGCTGTATAACGAGATCAGGAGTTGGCCAGAATGGTTGGAGAATGTCAGCTCTATTAAGAACAAGCAATAAAACGAAATAGTGCTGTCTACAAATTCAGACAGGACATTATTTAGATAGCATTTCACTTAAGAAATAGTTAATTTGTAAGCCTTTTTTTTTGTTCACGCCTAGAATCTTTTTATAGACCATCCTCCGGTACTCTGGGTGGGCCCGGAGGGATGTGTGGGACTCGGCCTGGGCAGCCTCTACCCACTAAACCTTCCGCAAATGCCATCAGCCGTTATGAGCGGGGTGCTCCGGATCTGTCAGCGACAGGACACCCCAACGACCGGCCGGTCCCGGCAAAGACCGGCCTTCATCCTCAAAGGGGACTTCTCCGGCACTCAGAAAAGTCCCGACGATGCCGAAGCATGCTGGGGCCAGGTACCCATCCTGGCCCCGCTTCGGATTACGGGGGCGGCAAGAGGAGGGGTTCGTAACGCCTCCTGCGCACCGGTACGTCGCCTGCAGAGGGGGGGAGCCTCTGCGCTCCCCTCCCTGACCCGCTCGTCAGCCTCCTTCTTAGTTTGTAAGCCTAATAAATGCTCAATTGTTGTATAAACATTAAATTAACTGGAAGTGTAAAATTAAAAAACATATAATATCTGACGCCTTTTTTCTAAAACGTTGTAGACAAAGATGACGATTTCTATCATCTTATTATCGATAGGATTCAATGTTAATGATTTCGTCACATATGTATGTATATTAATTTACTTCCCCGGCCTAATCCCGGCTCGAGCCTCAGCTTCCCTAGTGTTACTTCTTCATATTGCCTGGTTTTTGGCATCCTCATCGGTTAAGCTGTTAGAAGTCATGTCTTTATATACGTCATCCAGCCAGCACATTTCAGGACTACCGCGAGGTCGTGACCGTACACCTATATATAACCGTACATAGTATAAAACAAAGTCGCTTCCCGCTGTCTGTTTGTTCCCGAAAAACCCAAAAGCTATTACACTGATTTTCATGCTCTCTTATGGATAGAGCGGTTCTTGAGGAAAGGTTTAGTATATAAATATAAATTTTTTGTATACATTAGCTAAAATATAACGATATTTCGGAAAAATATAAGCCGTCTGGGACTTTTCAACGAAAACGCTGCCGAAACCCTTTGAGACATTTTGATATGTATCATATATAGGTCTGCAGAAAAGTCCGCGATGGCATGTCTACTCTTATAAGGATAACACACTATATTCACATACATTTAAAAAATTGGGCAATTATAAAGCGGTCATTGGAAAGCTAATTATACAAATACGGTATTATTCCTTATTATTTTAAATACGTTAGATGATATGTTTTACACCATGCAAATTAAATTAATACCTTAAGAGAAATAGAAAAATAAAAAAATAACTAAATTTTTTGTCAAAATCCACGCGGGCGAAGTCGCGGGCACAGCTAGTTCAAATATATTCGTTCTATGCAAAGGCTCTGCCACCAATAGTTCCACCAGTTAAAGCTAAATTGTACTAAAATATGGAATGAATTATGAGTGTTGCATAAATTGATCTTATCCCTCGCTCCTTTGTTAGTCTATGTTCTCACATTGTCAGCACTTAAGATTATCGGGAAGTCTGTTCAAAATAAATAGCAAAATCCTATCCAAAGCTCGACCCATCCTACACAAGGACGTCATTAAACGCGTGTTAACAATGCTTAATCTTTTTACATGATTAAACGTAGATTCGAAGCGATATTGACTGTAACGTAGGCGTTTTCCGAAGTTCTTACGTAATGGAAGCGTTCAATCAGTATTCAGAGCCTCGAGCACGAATTGCTTCTAAGAAATAGGGTACAGTGTAAGGGAACAATACACAAGTTGTACAAAACTTTACTCTTGGCTTCCGTGTTGAAACACAATACGGAAATATATCTTTACAAACTAATACCAGGTATATTAATTTCTAAAGATACTATAGAATTAGTTTACGAACCCGACGAGAGTCATAATTGTTATAGAAAATATGTGTGAAAATAAGCCTCCCCCACTCTGACACTATCTACAGTCCTCCGTTTTCTTCATCTATTTCTGGCTATCCTTATCCAACAGGAGAGACTCTTACGCTTTATGCGCGGCCTCTATTCCAAGTCTTTCCTCCTCCATCTGCCGTCACTGACTCGACAGTTGTGATCAGCCCACTATGCCACATATCCACCTCACGGAAGCTAGGACATAATAAATTCGAAGCGTCAATAATAGCGTTTAGGGTACGGACTCCGAATCGTAATGTCGTGGGTTTCAAATCCTCCATGCTTGCTAAGCTAATTTGGAATCTTATTATTTGATAAAATTTAATAATATAGTATATTTTAGCAACAAAAATGGTGTTCCTCCCGATATCCATTATCGGAACTATGGAAACCCTTTAGCATACTTCCTCAGTTCTGATGTTTCTGGCCCTTGACGATCCTTACTTTTTGGCATGAAGCCAAGTTTGCAAGCAAAAGGTGTGTACCCTTTTGCTTAAAGGCGCACATGAAAAGTGTGCGTAGTAGTGTTAAATATGTGTGTAATAGTTTCATAATTTGGTCTTTGAAGTATAATGAAGTATTATAAATCACTAAATGATAAGAATGATATTGTATTTACTTTTATGTACATGGGTGTAGGTAATGATCTTCACCCGCTCGAGAAGAGAATGGAATTGGATGAATAGGGAGAGAAATGAATAATTTAATATATTGCGAGAGTTAAATTAAATATTTAATGATGTTAGTTTATTGTTTAAATAAAATAAAGCAAAATCTAGCCCGGCGACGCGTGCTGGGTACGCTAGTAAATTTGAACTCTGAAGTTCAGCGTTACTCTGTTTTTTCCATTGTCCATTAACAAAATAGTGTTACGCAACTTATAGATTGGGTATGATATAAAATAAAATAATGTCTTATACAAGCATAGATTATAAATCATATTACACAAACTCTCCAATAAAAATGTCAGTATTATTATATTCTCTATGAATTCGTTTCCTTAAGGAAAAGGATTAAGGTATACGTTACTTATATGCGTTACTATTATGTGATTTTCCCCTTAGCTCTTCATAAAAACAAAATAGATGGTGTATCAATACAGGCTTTGTTGTTACTTCGTGTATGGATATAATAGGCAGACAAGGAAAATAATATAAAGTTAATAAAAGATAAAAAGAAAAAGCTATGGTAAAAACAAGATATATTGATGAAAACGTTATAATTTTAAATATCTCTTAATCAAAATATTACGTTTTCATCAATATATCTTGTTATGATCGTACTTTTTTTAACTTTATACTATTTTCCCTAAGATACAACTTAATAAATTAACTTTCTTTTTTTTTATTTTTTTTTTTAAAAGAAGGCTAGGAATATTTCTTTTTTTTCAGAAATTAACTAGAACTAAAGTTACATAGCTTCTTGTAGGCAGTTATAACTATGGAATGGACAGACATATTTTTTCAACTAAGCAAGTCCTACACTTAAAAGGCTCTCAAATTTTATATTTATAATTCGTTCTTCTTGTACTCGTTGTATTCTTTTATAACTTAGTGTGACAGTAATAATTCACGACGATCGGTTTAGTACATTAATAGTGAAAACGTTAATAATAGACAGACTTTTTGTCGCGTTTATATTTTAGAGTGAAATGTGTTTTTGTGTCTACCTTGGTGATAGAATAGCGATTTCTTATTCTATCTACCATGTTAAAAAAGCTAAAAGGACACGAGCCTTTTACATTTTATATTAGTTGCGATGAATAAAGAACGCGTCTAGATATATTCACGCAAACAACCTTTGTCATATAACATCATATTTAGATTGTCTTGAGAATACATGTAGAACTCGTACGCAGTAATGTCTTTTTTAAAAGTAAAAGTCACTTGAAATGTTCATTTGAAAAAATATCACATACGGTCAAGCGTATCTGTACTTGGAACAAGAAGTATCGCCTAAAGCAAGACATTATAAATGCTATAAGCAAATTATTCTTATAAAATATCCCAAAAGGTTAAATGGATTATATGGATATTTTTAGAAAGCAAAGAAAATGACTTATACAAAAACTTATTGAAATCAAATCAATGTCACGGATCAAACATACGGATAGCCCCCTCTTATTGCAGTATCATGGTTATAATACGAAGTTCTGTCGGCTATATTTTTCTCTTCTTCAACATTCTTGGTAGTTGTCGTTAAGAAATACTTAACTAGTTATGCATTGTCATAAACCTACCATACGAATTTTAGAATGTCTGAATGAATGTCTCTGGAATGTTTTCCGAGCCCAAAATGCTAACAAAATTCATATGGCACCTAATTGAAAGCAAATTCTTTTGAATAATAAAAAATCTTTTAAAAAAATAAAATAATAGATAAGTCCGAAAAAATAAAAAGACAAAGATAGATGAATTTAGAATCTGCTCCTTTTTCATGTTGGTTAAAATTAATATAAAACCGTTTTAACGCAACGTGATGATCCAAGCTCTCCAAATCTCTAGCCAAATCTTATTTGTTCTAACCTTACACGCTGTCTGGTTTTCGGTGTAACTTAGCCCTTGATATTTTATCATTCAAAATGAGGTTTAGCGTTTAATCGTCGCATAATCACGTTTAAAGGCTACTCAAGAATACATGTATAGTAATTTTACTGTCAATTATTCAATCGACTCGTGGTAGCTCAGAGTGCAGGCCACTTCAAGTTTCATAATACCAACGCGGGATCGATCACCAATGAACTTATTTGTTGAAAGTTTAAGTGCTGATTTACTACGCAGCACTGAAGCAAAACATCGCGAAGCATGTGTTAGCAAATCCGCCAATCCGTATTAAGGCCTGTGGACTTTACAAAGATCTGTGCCCAACTGTGGGACATATATAGGTTGATACTTGTTAAACTCGTTTTTCTTGAGATCTTAATATCCCATTATTGCCACGCCACCGAATAATGAATTTGAATAAATCTTTTAAGCATATGCCATTCATAGTTTGCCGAACGTATTGCCAAAAAAATATATGCTCTACGCCAATGTTAGTCGGGATTCGAGGAGATACAACCCTCCTGGATGGGTCTGACCTATTTATACAATACAAGTGATATCTTCTTCTTCGTTCCCTCACTGCTGAGGATCGCGACCACGTACAAGCAGCCTCCATTGAGTGCGGTCATAGGCGGAGTGGACCGCACGCTGCATGCTGCCTCCCACCGTCTTCATGATCATGTACGACCATTTTGTAGGCGCCCTACCCTGAGCACGTTTGCCGTCCATTTTGCCTAAGATGATCTGCTTCTCCAGACAGTGCTTGGAAGACCGCATGATGTGTCCAAAGAAGCTGAGGGCTCTTTGGCGGCAAATTTCGGATAGCCGTGTGGAGATCTTAAGCTCCTTCAGTATGGAGTCGTTGGTTCTCATGGCAGTCCAAGGTATACGGAGCAGTCTTCGCCAACACTACATCTCGAAGGCGTCTATGACACGACTATCCCGACTTCTCATAGTCCAAGTCTCGGCACCGTATAGAAATATGGAAAAGACATGTGATATACCCTAGGCGAATATACAATATCTATCAGATTGGTGACATACTTCAAGGTACATACTTGAAACCGGCGAACGCGTATATGAGACGAAGATGAATTGATGTGTTAGCACCGTGAAAAATCGAACACGATTATCTCTGTCTACCCCTCTATTACAACGGCATAACTGATTTTGTTTATTTATTTAAATCTGTAATGTCTACTTCGGTCTATTGATACAGTAAAATTATTAAACGTTATTTTATTACAAAATCTCGTTACGCTTAAAATTTCACTGTTCTAATAAATAACAATATTTCAAATTTAACAGTTGTTTCTTATTTCAATCATCGCCATTATTGTGCAGTTGCAGTCTCACCTCGTACTGGGACCTGTACCAGATCCACCAGCTCAATGTGTGACGAGTCGCCGCTGATACTATCCAGCAATAGTAGCACACCTGGTCAATATGTTTTTAAGTATATTTACGTACGTATATCATAATACGAGCATAGTGAAATTTCGTCAAAGGAAACCAAGTTGTTGAATGAGCCAATAGCTAAATGATTATCAGAACCTCTGCCATAAAGGGTTATAAAAAATATATTTACGTGCACGCCTAGGGGCTAAGCGGTTCAAATTAAGAACTGACTGTCGTGAGTTCGAATCCTAGTCCATTGGACTTGTAACAATATATTTACTTTTTTTGGTCCAAAACGGGGTCATCTTTTTTCACAAATGGCATGTAATAAGTTCGGTGAAAGGAGTCAACGGCTGTTTTGCACCGCTTAGGTTGGAACGTGAGAGCTTATATATGTGCGAGTAAAAACTAACATCGACTTCAAATCGAATCAGTAATGGATAACATGAAATAGCGCCTACAATCTTTTTCTTCTTCTCTTTCTCACATTTGTGGTAGTTCTTATCATTAAAGAGTACTGGCCTAATAATAAAATTAATTGCCATACCAATATCTTAAAAACATTAATCCTTACGAGTTTTAGGAGTTCCTTGATACCGATAGTGAATTATAATATTATATTAGTGTGTGGGATTTGAATCTTTGACCTTCTTCTTCGTTTTTGGTATCACTCTTGAAAAAGTCGTTGTAGTCATCCCTTCAGGTATTGGAGGCAAGCTCCACAACACCCCATATCCATTAGATTAACACTGCTTTATTGCAGTATATCTGCAGTTTTTTTAATGCCAAACAAAACAATTTCTATGTAGTCACAGTTCTTTCTATACTTACAAGGGTCATACAGGCTAGGACGAACGTGGAAGCTAAAGGCCAGGGCGCAGGCGCGGCGTGGTTCTCCTGAGATATTAGGGTGGAAAACGTTTTCCCGGAGAGCCATGCCGCCAGCACAGCGAGCGGTGACATCAGTATGATACCAAGGGTATCTACCATCAACTAAAAAATATTGTAATGAAATCCACACATAGTTCAACATTTTGAATAAGGATTCCAGGTGGTTACGAAGTGTGTAATTTTAGCGACTGAAATATTGGCACATATTTATAGGAAAAGTAGCAGCTTGTACATGTTTCCATCAGGAATAATGTTGCTTTATTATCATCATCATCATCAACCTGCAACAGTCCACTGCTGGACATAGGCCTATCCAAAAGCATGGCACGATACTTGGCCTCTCTCATCCAGCTCCTGCTTCGAGTCTTAGAGCGTCGCACTCCACGTTTGCTTCATCGCGGTTTCCACTCAAGAACTCGTTTCATCCAACGGTTATCCGTTCTACGGCTGATATGACCGGTCTATTTTCACTTCTACTTGCCAATTCGGTGGGTTATGTCAATAACCTTAGTTGAATTAAATAATTTTACTAGAGTTAATTAACATAACATATAAATGAATCACAATAATGATCTATATAATAATTAGAAAACTTTGTTTGTTGTCTAAATTAGGTCTAACCTTCTCATTACTATATAACTATTGGAAACTCCAACAGTCAACTCAATACAGGTCAAATTATTGATCGTTTATCCTTTCTATAGAAAAATATATCCTGACTATAGAGGCATCAAAACAAAATTCATACCTGTTTAGCATTTTGACTTAAGATCCACATAATAAGAGACCGCGGCACACCGTACCGATGAACTCGCCGGGTTATGTATCGTATACCGCACAATTCACACCTTGATTTCCCAGACTCTGTTAACCAGCGTTCCAAACATTTCACATGCACTCGTCCAACAGTACCACGGCAAGAGCAAGCGGATATCAAATCGCCAAGCTCTTGGCAAAATGTGTCACCTCCATGACAAATGCGACACATATCCCCGATGGAATTATCGCTTTCTCTATCTGTATTAAGGTATGTGTCTGTGACTCTTTCAATATTTGTAGTCTTAAATGTTGACTTTGAATTTTGTGTAGTAGTTCCTACAGACCTTTCTAACATTGATTTCTTGTATTTATCCGGCAATACTATTCTATGCCTTGGGTTTCTTATTTTAATTCTGTGTTGTCGACTATGTCTTTCTCTGTGTGTCTCTGTTCTTTGTTTACTTGACTCTGCTATCTTTATTGTATCTTCTTTTGATGTGCTGAACTTTTTATCGCGGTTAATGAGAATGGACTTAGCATTATCGTAATCGTTACACGAATCTTCTGTACTCAAGCTAACTGTTACATCTTTATCTGCGGTAATCACTGTACGTTTGACGGCTGCTACTGCGTTTGACGTTTCAAAATCGTTTTGATTTTGAGTTGTTGTTGTATTTTCAAGGGTCTGATTAATCAAGTTAGATTTAAAACTTGCGGTACCGATTTTGAATCTACATGTGAAAAACTGCAAAAAGCCAACTATTGTATAAGGCAATATAATGAAAATGAATTTCTTATATTAACCTAGGAAGGATTGCTTATCGTGAGAGGTCGATGAATGGAGGAAGCTCGAGATTGTGCTTTTGTAGTAAATTAAGGACCACTAACACCTTCAAGGATTAATGGATGCATAAAGAGATTGTTGGACCTGATCCGAAGAACTGGAGTTACCTATCAACGCGTCCATCGCCGGGCCATAGATCGGCACGTTTGGAGTCAGAATGATGGCCTTTGAATGTTAGAATGATTCACAATCTTCGAGAAGATAGAGAATACCGTCAACAATAAAATTCTGAGTAGATTTTTTTTCACAAAATTGGAGACCGGGCACTAAGTTTTGCTTTCGGAAAATGATACATACTAAAAATATTTAAACATGTGTCAAAACCAACATATGTAACTTACTTAACTTGAACAGCGTTTTGTGATTGAGTACTGGTCTTGTTTTCAAATTATTCTTCACGGAAAATTTTCTGCGTCTGGAATTCGGCATTTTATTTAAAATTTTGATATTACTTCGTAGTGATATTGTTTGGTTTTAGGTTATTTTTAAAATTTTCATTGTCATGTTGATTTTGATAGATTAAAAGTGAAAAGTAAGATATGTCAGTTTTATTTTTTACTAATGATGAATGAAAAACGAAAATGTAAAGAAAATTTCCAGTGGGTTTTATATATTACTACAATATTTTATTTAATATAATAATGTATCAAAATTAGCCGTTCGAGAATTAATTAAATCGCAGTTATATTAACCCTAAACATAGCAATGTATAGCATAATATGCATGTAAAGATATAAAATCTCTTTACTTAAATCTATTCTTTAATTGTATTTTATTACAATTATTCAAATGTTTAATGACACAATTGTCAGTGTCGTGACATTTATAATTAAAAAAGAGATGGAGTTGGAATAAGGACATTTTTTTAGAATGCTAACAATATTTCTTTTTCGCAAATATATTTAAAATTCTTATTAACCATTCCAAATAAGTTTAGGCTTTGATAGTACTTACGTACGTTACGTACTTATAGTGTAGAACTGTATAGAATAGTGTACATCTTGGTTTTCCAAAATACGTATTTTCTTATCACGATTTATTAATTTATTTTTTGATATTTTGGTGGATATACATTTTTTTTACTGTTCTTCAACAAAACATGTTAACATGCAAAATAATGACAGGAAATTGTGTGATACATTTTACTTCTTTATGAGAATTTGCGCAATTGTGCAAATGGCTCACCCGTTGTTTAGTATAATAACTTGTAGGTCTTGTGGAATGAAATAGTCCAATAGACGAATTATTTTAACGAATACGGCGCGTCCTCACAATCTTTATACAAAAGTCAGATTACAAACTAATAAAGTTAAACTATTGTTTACAATGCCAAGTATATGTGATGATCAACTATATTATTAATTATTTATTAAAGATACAATAAAGTTCAGGTAAATCGCTAAGATAACATTGGAAATAGGTATAATACATAACAATCGGTGGGTGTTGCTAGCTAACATTTGTAATCACCGAGGCCGGAGACTAACCACGAGATGCTACGGACGTTGTTTTAAAAAAAATTCTTAGATTATTTACTTGAAGATTCCTACATCGTCTATCTTTATTACATTTAATGTAAGGGGTTATTACGGTTAGTAAATAGATCAATATTATTTATATAGTAGTATCTTTTAAAGATTTCCCTCCTTGATAAAAAAGTCAATACAGTAAATAGAGCAAAACTAAACTTAAAAAAAACACCGTAAATGTGAGCAAGGACGGCGGTATCCACTTTATGCAATTCCAGGTAACTCTGTAGAATAGGATAGGAAAAAAAAATTTCTAGAATAATTAAATAAAAGCAAGATTAATGTATAAATCAAACAATATACCAACTATAAGCAAAAGAGAAATCAACAGTCTATGTTCGTTTAAGTGAAAAATGTAGTTAGGAAAATTTTAATGCTTTCATTTGTTTAATTGATTCGCTTAAATTAATAACAACATCCTTTTAATTACAACGGTACTTCTTCGCTACATTGTTACCGATTTGTATGCGTATTCGAAAGCTTAAAGAGCTTTCGACTGAAGCCATCAGTTACATTCACTTTCAGCCGGCAGACGGACGTGTTTTGTGCTGAATGTACGACAAATAGTTAAAACGCGTCGAAGTGCATTTGGGATAAATTATTTACGTATCGTGTTTTCATATTATATGATTGTACATATCGAGTGTTTGTGCAATTACGTTTAATCAAAGTTTTGTTTTAGTTGAACTTTCAAAAGTTTTATAAAGAAAAGTAAGTTTAAAATTAATAAACAAGTCAATTTTAACGTTTAATAATATCCACTTCCAAAAACAGGAGAAATTTTTTTGTTATTAATACATTTTATTTTATTATACAAATTATTTAAATGAATAACTTTTTTTTTGCAATTTTCTAACCTGATGCTTGACCACGATCCCACCTGATGTTAAGTGAAATGCATTCCTGCATGGTAAGCTGCTCTTAATAAATGCCTACTCACTCTACTCTTGAAAATGCCTCCATTGTAATCGGAGAAAAAGACAGTCGCGAAGACACATTTTTTAATTAATTTTTAATTTAATTAGAGCAGGAAATGTATGTTTCACCTAATCATACTTTGATTACTTATAAGATAACTTGAAAAAATAATTAGCTGTGACAAAGAAACTCACAAGAACTTGTTTTATTTACTTCTTGATTTTTTTAAATTTATTTGCATTTCAGACCAGTTGATTCATATGAGCGGAAGGTTAGGAAGCTTTTAAAATAAAATACAATATGTTTATTTTGTAATATTTACGTGTAAATGGCACATAAAATTAAAAGCAATTTTTGTAAAATGAAATTAAAATTTCAACCTAATTTCGAGTTCATTGCTCATGCTTTGGACGTGTCGGTTATTGCCAGGAAAGTTAATACTTAAAGTGCGATAAAAGCCATTAAATTATTATTTTTTTAAAGAAATCATTCATGTTGCATGATGGTCTTCAGTTGTTCATATGTATAGGCATCTGTATAGAATTCTTACAAGATTTCCTGTATTACATCATTTTAAAATCAGTCCATGTTATTAAATATACTGTAAGGCTTTAAGAAGAATTTAAAAATATGTTACATTAATCAGTTTTACCTGAGCTACCCGTGCCCTATATATTATTTTAATCTCAATTCATACGCAGAAACGCGTGGGAGTGCGAAATGTGGCGAGACATATTTGCTAAATGAACCGTTCGGAAAACTTTCCACCTGTAATCCAGTTACCGTGGCAAAATAGAAAATTCAACAACTTTAAAGTCAATGAGATTTTGGAAAATATTATTAATATTGGTCACAAATATGTTACGGTATCGGCAACTAATTGTTATGGGGAAAGATGCATCGATTATTTAGTTTAACAGTTTGATGATATCATATGGCTGAGAGTTGATTAATTAATAAAATCCTGGAGTATTAATTGAATTGCAGGTTGGCAATACTCAAATGTATTTATTGTATTTGGGTGTAATATGTAAGTAAAACGTTTGAACGTATGTATATTTATTGTTGTAAGAGTATTTACTGTCGCCATTAAACTATGTTTGGCGACGTACTTGAAGTAAAATAATGTGCCTTTAATTTAAAAATGTATGGCTGTGAATAAGGCGAAAAAGTTGCGCCAGGATTGTAAGTCCAGCCCTGTAGTTCTGGGCTCTCAAGAACAAGACTATGGTATCCCCTGCCTGTCGCACAAGGCGACTAAAAGGGGCCTCGGGTTCACTGAGCGACAAGGGTGGGGGCCTGCGTCATCCACAAAAGTGGACCCGGGAAGGAGGCGACATCGCCTGACCCGTGTCGCCTTGCGCTGCGAGGGCACAGGGGGGGAGGGAGTAACCTCCCCCCGGGACGTGCTCTCCTTGAGCGCAGTGCAGAGGGGCTCCGGTGGGTTCTACGTGAGATCCCGGAGCCCCTCGTCATGCACCGAAGAAAGGGCCACCGGGGAGGTTTTAGTGAGTAAGATTCCCACATAACCGCCGCCTTCAGAAAGATACCCCGCCTTCCTTCCTCCACGGCAAAAAGAAAAAACGATTGTAAGTCTGTGCCTAGCCCTCTGGGAGACGGACGTGAACGTTTTTACTGTATTTTATTAAAATATATATTGCTTACTTCAGGCGGGAATATAGGATACAATAAGTATGATGAGTACAAATGTGTGAAGAGCATTATAGAATCGGGTGTAAGATTTTACCATTCATCTTAACATTGGGTCCTTTTTAAAATCATCGTAAAAATTTTATAACCTCCATCGTATTTCATTTGAATACAGCTTATGAATAGAGCATGCATGACAGATATAAAAGTCAGCTTTTCAACCTTTCTTCCGGGATGCTTTTTTATGGCCTAAAGGGTAATGTATACACATATAACTTGATATACCAAAAGCAAACAAGAAAGTTGTTGAATTCGTTTTTAAGAATTGCGAGCAATATTTTTTACAATTATTATCTTGTTAATGTCTCGTTAAAAGTTAAAGTTATATAATATATATGTCCCACTTGCGCAGGCCTTCTTTGTAAAGAGACTATAAGGGCATAGTCCACCATGCGGCCCTATTGCGGATTGGCAGACTTCACATGCCTTAGAAAAAATTTCTAAGACATGTAGGTTTCTCACGATGTTTTCCTTCACCGCCAGACGCCTGGTAAATCAGCACAATTTCAAATCAAAAGGTTATATTGACGACAGTTGTAATTTAATATAAAGGAGTTTTAAAATGTAAAAAGAAAAGATTTTCTAAAAGGTCACAGGCGAATAGTTAACCAGATAAGTTTAAGCTTGTGGTAGGAGATGTTTCACGTTCCCATAGCGCCGCCAACATGCGACGATGGTCTAGTCAACTTGAAAGCCCGGCATAATACGGCTTTCTCTCGGAGGGCGCGTACGCGTACGTTCCCTAAATAAAAATAATAATGTTGGATTTGAACCTACGTCTTTACGTTTCGCAGACTGTACCCTACACTATTGATACCTCATTATCAACGAGCGTTATTATCTATTACGGAAATAAAGCACATTTGATCGTAAAATCGTAAAGTCGAATGCTTAGCCATGTCGATCTTGAATGTACTAGTAAAAATCTTCTATTCACACATTTAAAGGTTTGTTCAGAAAAGGAGAGGGTATTATAAGGTATATGTCTGCCAGTTTAAATAAATTGTACTTAGCCGTCTTGCTGCGAAATAGGTTTTAAATTTCTTTATTATCTAGTCAATATAATGCTCATCTGTCGGCAGCAAGACAAACGATTTATATAATAAATTATTCATTCAAAGCACTTAAGCACTTGTGCCAGCAATGGAAATTGCTTATGTATTTTTATTGTACAAGCATATTTACGAGTAAAAACAAAACCGACTTCAAATCGAATTAAACGCTATTACGCGCAGACGCTCTCTTTATATTTATGTACTAATTACGCTAGGAATATTACGAAATAGAATTAATTAGAACCAAACCAAACTCAGACTACTCTTGAAATACATCCTTTCCAATAAAAAACGAATCACCGAAATCGGTTGGCGTATATAATTATATATATTGTAGTAATTTGTACGTTTGTGGAGTACATACTTGATGCAAATTTAAGACTTATATGGATTTCTTATGGATGCCATTGTCAGAATCAGATGTCAGAAACCACACGGGAAGCACCAGTTTTTCAAATTCAAAACATCATCAAAATCGGTTCATCCTGTCGAAAGTTAAGAGGTAACAAACTTAAAAAAATATAGACGAATTGAGAACCTTTTGAATTAGTTTGAAAAAACTCTGTGTAAAATGCGCGCCAATGTTAGTAAAATAGTTATTAAAACAGCTTCAATTTTGACTATTATTATGCTTAAATATGTTTTTGTGTCAGGGTTGTTCATCAACATGTATATTTATGAGTAAAAACAAAATTTATAATCAAACGTGACGGATCAAACATTAAACGAACTACGCCTGGGCGCTTTTATTTGGATGTTGTGCCTAGATTCTTTTCGCTTTCTCATGCGTTGACGTTAAGGTGTACTTATTTAGACTTAAATTGTCATAAATATAAATTTCAATCAACAATCATGTTTACTTTTATAGGGTCCCCCTTTTTACATATTTATATTTTTGTGACGCACCTACCACGTTAAACGCCGATAGAAAAAAATAAAATCGTAAAATACTTTTGGTCGTAATTTGTTTATTATGTTACGATACGTATAGAAAATAAGTTTTATTCAATTTTGTACATGGGTTACATACGAGTAGTTACAGTCAAATACATAGCTGAGGTCACCGGTGCACCCCATGGCGTACAAATACAGAAAATATATTTTCCGGTACCCGGCGCCGCGCCGGCCACCCCGCCGGCCACCCGCTACACCAGTAGTGCGCTCGCGCTTACGATAGATAGAATGATAGAACGTGTGTTACTAGATCAATTACGTTCCTACTATCTTAGCTGTCATCATTTTCTTATTGAATAGTATATATAATAATATAATAAAGACTAATTTGAATTATATATCCTGAATTTTTATTTTGGTTACTTTTTCGCTTTCATTTTTCAATTCCTTACAAGGTATGTTTGTCCCACTGCGCAGTATAGTTCTACAGCGCCGTGCCGGTCACGGAGTACGAATAAAGTAACAGTCAGTATGGCCGGAGGCGAGAAAAAGTAGTTTGAATATGACTATACGTTGAGGTCACCGGTGACCCCATGGCGCTATGATAGAGGAAGGGTGAGGTCACCGGTGACCGCCATGGCGTTTAACGTGCTACGCTGATTGGCCAGAGACGCTGACCGCAACAGTTTCACCGGATTAGAGTTGGCGAAGCTCTTAGGTCGCTTAGCCTGAACCAACCTGGACCCCGAGAGGGACCTCGGCGTGGACGGTTTTTTTATAATTTCTAAGCAAGTGATTGATTACGATCCCAAATGATGTTAAGTGGAAATGCAGTCCTGGATGGTAAGGCGGCGCACTAGGTTAGTAAAGAAGGAAAGACAGACAAAGACAGACGCGGGCAAACTGGAATAGTTTGCCCGCGAAGAGTCCTTTGCTGTACGTGTACCTTCCATCATACACGGTTCTCCGCTTGCCTTGTACAGTGACTTCCGGCTATCCTTATAAGGAATTCTGTTAAGATACTATTAGATTATAAAATTATCTAGTTAGGTTCTAAAGATGATACGACTTCTATTGGTGAAGTTATGTTTCCCTTACGTTAGCTGATTCTTAATCAAGGGTAAAAGAAATATAAGTCGTAGTAGTATCATATATGTGTAAAGATTCATTACTCGAATTAATGACGAGTGAATGTTCGACTTTACGACGATTATATTTTTTTTTCCAACGCTCGAGGTCTGCTATAAGATATTTCATTTTGTTATCTTAAAATAAAATCATCATCTTGAACTTTGATTTTTCGTTAAAGAAAAAAAATCCTCAACTTTTTCCGAAAAAATCTTTTAACTTTAAGTTAGATAACTCAATAAGACGTCTTGTGATATTCATTAAGATAAGGAATGTTCACGGATGTTTTTTTTTTCAGCACTAAAAATAAATTGTGACAAAAAAACTTTTTTCATTCTCAGAAGTTGAATGGTTACCGTAAGTTCGCGTTTGAGTTGCGCTAAGACTTGTCCGTTTGTCATGGAGACGAGAAAAGTAAAGTCAAAGCAAAGAAAATGGATCGTATGCTTAATGTAACTTTGGAAAGAGAAAAGCTCTATGCGCGTCATATCTTCAAGGATCACCATATGATGCAAAACGTTGAGGTAATAAAATATATTTTTTTTTTATAATAAATACAACAAATAAGATTGCGCTTGTCACTTTAAGGGTTAGGATAGTGAATTATTAAGCTAACTGAAAAGCAGGCACTGATTGCACCCCCCTAATAAATGCGTTATAACTTAGTTTTTTAGTTCTTTTCTTTAAATTCTCCTAAACTATTTTTTTACTAATACATACTTCAACTTTTTAATAATAATTAAATTAAGTTTATAATTAGTTAAATAGTGTAATCTTATTTGATCAACTTATTTGTGATATTTGTGTTTCCTATCATTACTAGCGTAGGAGAATTGTACTCATTGTTGGAAAACTTTAGTAAATAAAATATAGTTTATTTTAAACCGACTTCAAAAAGGTGTAGGTTCTCAATTCGTCTGTTTTATAACTTCGGACTGGGTAAACCGATTTTGATGATTCTTCTTTCATTTAAAAGCTGGTGCTTTCCGGTCTCATTTGGTCCAATTCAAGGGCATCCACGAGAAAGTTATATGTCTTAAATTTGCAAAGTATATGCGCCACAAATTGACGAATAACTCAATATCACGCCAACTGGTTTCAATGATTCATTTTATATTGGTAAGGTTCTAACTAAACCAATTTGATTTCGCAGTATTCTTACGATTATTCGGTAATACAAAGAGGGCATCCGCGTGTAATTAATGTTTAACGTTTGATTCGATTTGAAGTCGGTTTTGTTTTATTATTAGAAAGAAAAATCTTTTAACTTTAAGTTAGATAACTCAATAAGACGTCTTGTGATATTCATTAAGATAAGGAATGTTCACGGATGTTTTCAGCACTAAAATAAATTGTGACAAAAACTTTTTTCATTCTCAGAAGTTGAATGGTTACCGTAAGTTCGCGTTTGAGTTGCGCTAAGACTTGTCCGTTTGTCATGGAGACGAGAAAAGTAAAGTCAAAGCAAAGGAAATGGATCGTATGCTTAATGTAACTTTGGAAAGAGAAAAGTTCTATGCGCGTCATATCTTCAAGGATCAGCGTATGATGCAAAACGTTGAGGTAATAAAATATATTTTTATTTTAAACCGACTTCAAAAAGGTGTAGGTTTTGAATTCGTCTGTTTTAATAACTTCGGACTGGGTAAATCGATTTTGATGATTCTTTTAAAAGCTGGTGCTTTCCGGTCTCATTTGGTCCAATTCAAGGGCATCCACGAGAAAGTTATATGTCTTAAATTTGCAAAGTATATGCGCCACAAATTGATGAATAACTCAATATCACGCCAACTGGTTTCGATGATTCATTTTATATTGGTAAGATTATAACTAAATCAATTTGATTTCGCAGTATTCTTACGATTATTCGGTAATACAAAGAGGGCATCCGCGTGTAATTAACGTTTGATTCGATTTGAAGTCGGTTTTTGTTTTTATTATTAGAAAGAAAAATCTTTAGCAGCTTTTTTTGACATTGATAGACATGTGTAAAAGGGTAACCGTTAGGTTTTAAAGTAGTGGGAGCTTATTTTTTAATTAACACGTTTTAGCTGCATCAAATGTGTTTATCTTTTCTTTATTTTTGTAATAAAATGAAAAACAAATGGAAAATAATTCCTACAATCCAGGTGTGATTAACAGGGCCTCAAAATTTTAACTCAAGCGGAACAGGCATTAAATTTGACCTAAAAAACTTTGCAAGTCTCATGAATCTTTAAAATTTTAAACACACAAAATAAATTTCCTGTAGTAGTTATTACGTAACGTATAAGAATGATTAGTGTAATTACTTTGACTAATGATGGGTGATTTTTCAGGTCGTATACACTTGGGAGATGGATTTCAATCGGAGCACGTTAGGGGCGTCCACCCTGCTCGTGCCTAAGACACCCACGTCCGCCCCTTCATCCCCTGTCACAATGCCCCTGTGGGCCCATAATTCATGGGTATGCCTCTTCGCTGCGATGCTGGCAGTTGCTATCGGGGAAATGCTATTGTTATTTGGATAGTGACAGGTAGAGTTTCAAGTAAATTTAACAAAGATCCTCTAACTACGACACTAAGCTTATTGTACGCCTCAAAACACGTAGTGGTTGTGGTTTGCTTTCAACACGTCAAGGAGCAATTTTGTGGTCGTAAAATGTCTGTGTACAACTATATTATTGCTACTGTTTACTATTGTTCCACTTATTCAATAATATGAGTAAACATTTATCAATAATACGCTGTAACTAATCCATCTTATTTCTGACATTGACGCGAATGTCACCTATAAAACAAAATGAGTGTACGTTAGACCACTCGACTCGGTCAATATGTATATGTTATAAATATATGGACATATAAATTTGTATATGTTATATTGTTTTTATATTTTCGGTTGTTCAAGAAAATATGCGCGCGCACTGTTCTCTATTGCTCGTACAGTATCATGCAGACAATAGGCCTAAACTCTTACGAAACTTAAATGGCTTTGAGAGAACGATAGTCCAGGTTGGAGACTGCATCGTTTAATAAATACAATACGCGCAAACTATGGAATCGCGTGGAATACTGTAGTACTTTTTTAAATCTCATCTCATATGTTTCTGTTGCGTCTTCTCTTTTTCTGTTGCTTTTTCGTTTCATCGAATTAACAAATCACAACGATGACTAAGAAGTTACACTTCAAAAAGTCTATCTATATCCTAGATAACAAATAAGATGTATTATTGATCATTTTTTGTAATCTGTCAAATAGCCCATCGGAGAATGCGCACAGTGACAAATTACTTTCTGGTGAATTTGTCCTTCGCCGACCTGATGATGGCGGTCCTTAACTGTCTCTTTAATTTTATCTACATGTTGCACAGGTAAGTAAAGTGAATTGTCTTATTATCTCTTAATTAGTTTACATTTATTTTGTGACCTAACGTAACCTACACTGGTTGGCTAGAGAAGCGTATCAGTTTCACCTGATTTAAGAGGTGGCAGCTCTCAAATCGCTAAGCCTATACTTCTATTGGGATTGATTGATTCAACATGACACAAGAGCTCCCGTGTTGGGACCTCCGCTAATACGGTTATTCTAATCTCGTTAGCATTCCGATCCGAGGGCGCCCGACCCCATAGTTCTACACAATCCGAGTTTTTCTTTGAACAATTGTAGGTATTTCTTTATTATGTCCAATATCATACTTTGTTAAGACGGATGTCATATATTTGTATGTTTATAACAGAGAATTTAGACCAAAAGCTCATTCCACGTATTGTATGAGGCTAAGTTACTTTTAAGTTAGTTCTTCCGGTCCTTTTGGAAATCGTTGGGGGAGGCCTATGTCCAGCAGTGGATGTTTTACGGCTGAAATGATGATGATGATGAAGTTACTTCTAAGAAAAACGTGAATAGGTGTTCCTATCGGTTACAATTTCATTACGGTTTTATAACGTTTTAACGTCTTAACAATAACTCATATGTATTTACAGATTAGATTAAACATTAGAGTTTAGACGTTAACAGTGTTTATATATTGTAAGTGAGGCGTAGTTGTGTAGCAATTTATATAATTGCAAAAAGTCTCGTTGGAAATACTGTAATAAATGTTAACAATACATCTCATTTAGTATTTCCATATAATGCTAAGGATTCGTTGTTTATTTCGCGCCGTAATATTTTTCATAATCGTAGCTGAAAGAAATCAAAAATAAGAGGAAAAATATTTTTCTTTGAGAAGACAGACTACAAAAATACTCTCAATTGTGTGTCAATGATATTACGTTTTGAAAGTACTGGCACATGAATGGGGTATTCAAAACATATTGTTATCGAATTTAAAGTAACTCATTCCTAAAGTTATGATCAGGAGAAAAGGTCATTTATCAGCTGTAGTACGCTGCTAAAAATAAAGATAGCGTCGGTATACGCCATATATACGTCGGTATGGAGGCCAATCGATCGGAATATAGTATAGTTTAGAAATAGTTTTCCACGCTGAATTCCATCTAAATCCTTTGTGAAAGTTTTTTTTTTTTTGGACGAATTATCACAGTTGGCACAGAGAAAGCAGTCCACTTCTGCTAATTTTCGCATTATTTGTTATACTCCATTCTGCGAAGACAGGAAACAGTTGATTCTTTTCACAGAAGTCTATAACTCCAGAGATGTTATACATGTTCATGGGCGGTTCTTTTAGTCTGCCTCGTTTTCAATTCAAATTAGTTTTCGATGGTAAGTCACGTGTATGGTAAGGTACACCAATGGACAAGTGTATGGTACAACGCGCATAAATTGTAAAAACGACTTCTATCTACAAACAAAAAGCGCTTATTTGAAGCCCCGACCATAAGTTTGCAAAGTAAACCGTATAAGCCACTAAGCTATTATTGCTTTCAGTATATACTGTAAATTAATTTTAGCTTTCCTTTTCTATATAAAACTTTAACTTAACAACACCTCACATCTCAAGTTATTGCTATAGCTTTAACTGCGTAAAAAGTTTTTTCTTGATGTATTAACGTTGAGATTCACAGAATTAAAATACCCAAGGTTGAAAGTTTGCCTTTACCCCCAATAGCTGTCATAACTCCGCGGAATTCGTTTGTTGAAATAGACCTCCCCTTCTAAATTATTTAATTCGTTTAGATTTTTCGCAATTTAGGGCTCTTTTATCGTGTATTAGATTTAGAATTCTACAAGCACGTTTCCACTGGAACGCGCTATAATGTAATTAATTATTTTATAATTTTCTCTAGTGACTGGGTGTTCGGAGTGCGGTATTGTCAGCTGAGTAATTTCATAGCCAACGTCACAGTCGCCGCCAGTGTTTTCACCTTAACGGGAATTTCTTTTGACAGGTAAGGTTATACTGTGGAAACAAAAGCGACGATCGCGTGGGTTGCGGTACACGGGTACAAAAGAACATTTAGTATATGTGTACAGGTATTGTTACTATATTATAGCTTAATAAAATGGATTTGAACCGACTTTAAATAAGTATATTTACGAGCAAACACAAAACCTATTTCAAATCGAATCAAACGTTAAACGCTATTACTCGCGGACGTCATATTTCCCAATTATTGTAAGAATATTCATCTCTCATCACTCTCATCAAACTACTCTTGAGGCTCATCCTTTCCAAAAAAAAAAATCGGAATCGGGTGGCGTGATATTGAGTAATTCGCCCATTTGCGGATATATAGTTTTCTCATGTATGTCATTATTAGAATTGGATGATGGAAATGGGACCACACGAGAAGCACCAGTTTTTAAAAAAGGAATCATCAAAATGGTCAGTCGAAAGTAACGAGGTAACAATAAAAATATGCAGACGAATTGAGAACCTCCTCATTTTGAAGTCGGTTGAAATAGAAGTCACAATTATCTGTGGAAGAAGTCTATATCTTATTTAATTGTTGGGACACTAAGAGCTTGATAACGTGTACCATCATTTGTGAACCAATCTTGAGTTTTTTATTTGGAAGATTTTGTTTTCAATTAGTATCTCATTAATTTTGTTAACATAGGACCTAAAGTTCCGAAGACAGATAATCTTTTAATACTAGATAAACTCCTTAATGTAAAAAAATAAATACAAAAAGCAAGAAGTAATAAAACTTGGGTCAATGTAATTGTAAGTTTGTCAAAATTAAATTTTAGTTGTAAGTATATTTAGTTATTTTCTTGAAGATGCATACCACTTATATATATTTGTTATTTTATAGACTGGATATCGGTTACGGGTGGTTTAGTTGGTTAGATTTCTTGCTAATACTTTTTTTAATACATGACGATTTCGTAAGGCGACATGTTCAGATGGATTTGAGCCGTGGTAGCTCTGTGTAAGTGCGGTCACCTCAAGATGCATGGTACGCTTGCAACCCGAGTTCGATCCCTGGTGCCGGTACCAATAAATTTGTTGTTGTAATTTTATGTGCTGATTTACCACGCGCTCAGCGGTAAAGGAAAACATCGTGAGGAAACCTATATGTCCTAGAAAATTTTCTAAGACATGTGAAGTCTGCCAATCCGCACTAGGGCCGCGTGGCGGACTATGTCGTTATACTCTCTTTAGAGAGACGGCCTGTGTCTGTTACTTTAATGCTGCTATAGAATTAAGGTGCTGGTCCGATATCACCGTTACAGATTCTCTGCAACATCTTATGCTGAGATAGAGTCGGTACCTCTTTTAGTGACCAATTTCTGTTTTGTTAACTTTGTTTATTTCTGTTTTTCTTTTTTCAATTCTGTGTGCGGTTTGGTGAATAAATGATTTTTTTTTATTATTAATATTAAATCTCAATGATATAATTGTGATACTTCGGAAAGAGACAACGACCGCGATTCATAATGTAATGTTTAATCCATCACTTATTTGATCAGAGAAATCAGAGGACCTGTGAACAAGTCAGTGTTACGTATCGCATATGGAATGCATTGCCGGCGATCCAAATCTTAAGTACATACATTTATTTAATATAAGTTGACAACGCACACGCAATTACTAAGTAGGTGTTTGTGGGCGGTTACTATTTCCCTTTTATTGCAATTTTAATGTTTTAAGTTTTGTTATGTCATGACATGGAATCGTGTTTAGTTTGTATTTATTCATGTTTAGTCAATTTTTTTCTTCTACGTACCAATTTGTTGTAGGTACCAAGCTATTGTGAGACCGATGAGGCCAAGAATGTCGAAAACCTGTTCCCTGATAATGATAGCGGGAATATGGATCAGTGGCATGCTCCTAGCTATACCCTGTTTACTTTATTCAACAACAAAGGAATACCGGTAAGAATTGTAACGTTGAAATTATATTATATTCCTCTTTAAATTGGAGCTGTGAAAAAGGGAAAAATAACTTGAAATCATCTCTTTTAGTCCTGTAATAGTGCTGCATTTTCCACATTGTTGATCAGCAGAAGTGGTTTAAAGTTATTTTAATAAATTCTGGGGTTACAAGCCCGAATAGATGACGATATGATGGTCTTGGGTTCTGGACTCAGCTAGTAAATCATCGTGTCAATTTACGCAGTCAGTTTTAATCATTTCTTTTATATTTAGGTCAAAAGGAACTTTGAAAACTGCGTGTTTGTTATCTTGGCCTGACGGACTACCAGACGTTTCTTATATGGATTTTGTGTAAGTATTTATTTTCAATTACATCAATGACATTTATACCGTGTTTCCATGACTATTCCATTAATAGTTCGTAGGTATTTGTTCAATAGGTATTACCATATTAGCTTAAGGCTTAAAAGCTTTAGGTTAACAATCTCTATCTTCCGGATCATTTTTCCGGAATTTTGCTTTCCACTTCGCTCTGTCCCCGACGATTTTTTGTGGCATTGTGGCAAGATTTCCCGCAATGGCACAATGTGGTCCGCCTTGGGTCTTCCGCTACGTCTCGACTGTGAGGGAAAGATATAGTGCCGGGTTCCCATCGTAGTCGGGAAGACAAAATACATAATTATTGTCTTGTGGATGCATTATTATTTTATTTATATTTTCTTTGTTTACCTTTAATTCCTGCGTTAATATATTCAATAAAAAGGATATTCGTTTACTTTTAATTTAGATATCAAGTACTGTTTTTCGTGGTAACGTATGCGGTTCCGATGTTGGGCATGACTTTCTTCTACTCGGCGATGGGGAAAGTGTTGTGGGGATCCCGTTCCATTGGAGAACTCACTCAACGGCAGTTGGATTCGATACGCTCAAAGCGCAAGGTATGATCGTTAAAGTTTTGTAATAAGTGATTAATTTTATTGTTATACCAATCTTACATTATTTATTAAAAACAATAATTATTATCTTATATAGCCGTGAGCAAAAATAAAGGGTCGGTTGAAAAAGTTTAAATATCTCGGAAGATAAAGACGCTAGGCTAACTGAAATAAATTGTGCATGATAGACAATTAAATATACTTAAAATAAAATATTTTTATGAATTTATTTATATTTCATTAAAATAAATTTAAACTAAAAAGTATATTTTACGTAAACTTGGATTTTTTTATAAAATTTTATTTTTAATTAAATTTTAGTACTAAGTGTTGCCTCAATGTGACGGAATATTCATCGGCGTAGATGATCATTTAAGTTCACCTGATCTGAAATGATTATCTACCGCCATGAACATCTACAAAACCGAATTAGCTGCAGGTGCGATACTTATTGAGGAAGGAGTAGACTCGTTATAAATTTTGTTGTTTTGAATGCCACATTTAATATAGAAGACAACTTTTAAATTTACGATAAACATTTAAAGTGTAGTAATATTATAGAAGTGAAATGTTCCAGGTTGTGAAAATGTTTATATTGGTTATCGTTATCTTTGGAATCTGTTGGCTGCCGTATCATTCGTACTTCATTTACACACACTTCAACCCGTCCATACTGTACATGAAGTACGTGCAACACATGTATCTCGGCTTCTATTGGCTGGCGATGGCGAACGCGATGGTGAACCCCATAATCTATTACTGGATGAATGCGAAGTGAGTACTTCCTAACACTACCGTTTCTCTCATTCATATAGAGGCTGTCCAGTAATTTAACGTCCAACGATAAGTTGCTAATAGGTGACTGTAAGGCAGCTATCTATGAAGTTATAAAATGAATTAAAAAAGACAGCTTCGACAAAAATAAAAAAAATAATCCATGTAATTATTTTGGCATATGAAAACTGTGAAAAAATTACACCTTGTTCCATATTTTTAAGTACTATAACGACAAATAGGCTAGTTTTGGCGACGGATATATTTAATTGGAAGCGCAGATAACTGCGCTATCGATCTAGTGCAATGAAAACCAGACATGTTACAAAACATAAAAAATGTATTTGTTGTGACTATTCTTTAAATTTTTGGAAGTTTAGTCATCTGACTTTCACAGACCCTGCTGTAAAAAATGTACCATAACAATAGTGGCAAGTGATTTCAAAAGATTCGCAAAAGCCATTTATCAATCCAAAATGTAAAACCTTCCACATTTTATCGTAACTTTTGAAAATGAAAAAACAATCTTTTGGTTGAATATGTCGGAAGTTTATGATAAATATTTATTTTTAAACAAAAGGCTAAAGCCTTTATTAGCATAAATTAAAAATGAATCATCTTTAACTTACCGTTGGATATTAAATTACGACGCATCCTGTATACGGTAAGATTCAGTATTTTTTAGGTTGTTTACCAATATATATCTTTTCATTGACCGCAAAACATAGCAACCAATAAAAAGACCTTCCTTGTTGGTAGCTGGCAATATACTTGCATCTCCTCTGGTGTTGTGGAGCCAAATTTATAGACAATTTAATTTTATTCAAAGAACTATTTAACATTGCTTACCTTTTTGTAATAGGAAAGCATAGTGCGATAGAAGTACACAGTACAAGTGTTAAAAGAGTATTTCCTTAAAATAAGAGTGGGTAATTTATAATAAGACTAAGTATATATCCCTTTAAAATTCAGAAAGATCAGATTAGTAGATTTCATTTGATATTATTTTTATCAGTAGAACTTACATTTACCCCAAGTATTCAACAAAATGATTTGATGCAACGCTTTCAATTAATATTGTTTCCCACAGGTTCAGGTCATACTTCCGGACGGCTATACTGTGTAGGTGGCGCGATACTTGCTTCCGCCGGAAGCGTCCGCTGCCAGATTCGCCGCCGGACTGTTTATCGCAGTCCGGCAGTCGATCCCGATCAGGTTTTTACTCGTTAACGTAATTATATTTACAGTGATAACAGACATTATAATCATTATCATAAACATGAGGCGTTGAAGATCGGGTCGTAGTTAGTTTTAAGGATTTAAAACAACAGATACATAGACTTGTGTCATACTTCAAATAATGCAGAAAAGATCAAATATTTGTTTAAATATACATACCAATAATAATAAATGACTTTCTTTTGGTAGCGTTTACTGCAAAAACTACAAAAAGATATGATATTTTTACCATAATTTAAAGGATTCGAAGAAGGTTTAACTTTATAATTAATTGTTAATTACTTAATTTTAAAACTATTATTCCTTAAATTAAAAAAAATATATATTTTACACACTCCTTTTTTCGAATCGAATGATATGTAATTATATTGTTTATTATTCGATTGCCACTTTTGTAGATAAGCCGAAAGAAAAGAACATTGATTATTTTTATCGAGTTAATTAGGTCACACGTGTTTCTGACGAGCCATTTGTGGTATATTAAGGACAATTTTTTTAGTATATTAATGTAGTGATTGTAACCAAATCGAGAGGGATTTTGAACCCCAGACCGCGAGTCAAATGCTTAGACACTAGGCTGTCAGTGTTTAAATAATAAAGTGTTATAAACTTATCAAATAATAAAGCGATTTTATCAAACTTACACAAACAGGTTTAGAAAATAAATAACAAAATTGTATAGAATGACAAATCTTCAACAAAGATACAAAGACTTAAATTTATTTAGTAGAAGTTTGTATAAAAGTCGTAAATTTCTATCATAATGAACGAGTTTTGAAGATTGAGTAAAGGAAAAATTAGTTTTTCTACACTAGGATTATTAAAATATAAATTAAAATTTTATACTTCACAAGTTACCAGGTTTTTGTTCGTTAGAGAGGAGTATTCATATTGGGTCTTACTTCCATTAATTCTCATGTTAAAAATCATGAATATAGGACTTACAATTATTTCTTTTCACTAACTTGCTTTTTTACGTCATTCGTTACTAATAAAAAACGGCTATTTTTCAAATTACTCATATCCTTACAACTAGTGGTATGGTATTAGCAAGTGCTACAATTTTCATCCGTCTTATATTAAGTCCCATAAGTGATAGGTGGAGAGCATTAGAAAGTGATTTATTTTTTTTATTCACTTAAGAAACACAGAGATCTAGTCAAGTCGGTTAAGATTCGAGGTCCCAACAATCAGATTGCAAAATGAAGAAATAGCCACTTGGCTGACACTGCTTTTTTGGATAGTATTTAATGATAACTTCATTAAAAATGTGAATTGTAGTTTTCCGTAATTGAATAAACTTGTACGAACTACTTTCAAAAATCAAGTTTGACTTTCTACATAGCTGATGGTAATATAACTACAGCAGTAGAGTTTATGCAACATGATTTGAAAAACATTGAAAGATGGGACGTTTGTGTTGACTGGATGTTTTTCTATAATAAATTCATCTTTATCTAGTTATCTGACGATCTTCTCGTAATACAAAAATACGGCGTTAAAGAAATGGATAAATTTAGATTTCGTCAAATGTAATCCAATGCTCTTTGACTTGTAAAATAAGCAATACATTTTAAAAAATGTATTTTCTTTCCATCTGTCGTTAACATTAGAAATGTTTCGGCTGTTGTATGAGAAATAAGGCCCTGGGTTAGAACCAACCATTGTACTATTGACATGAAACAATCCCTTGTCTCATTTTTTTTTATATAATTGAAGTAATACATTTTTGTAATTTTTTGTAAATAATACTCTTTGTATTTTACCGATCCTACCGACCCATTATTGCATCAGCAGAAGCCATTACAGTGGCCGCACTATGTTATTATGTAAATAGATCGGAACAAAAATCAATATAATTAAAATGAAATGGTTTCCTGCAAGTAAAATTGTTATTAACGGACAAATAATTTCAGTCGTAAGATATTCCCATAGGTCATAGGACTTCGTCCTGCGGCCTAAACTCGTTAATAAGTAGTTTATATTGGTATGTTTATATTGGATTTGTAGTACTCAACCAATTCCCAAAATAACAAAGTTGAACACATTGCCAGTACTAATATTCAAAAATTGGGGAGGAAATATGCGAGCATGTAAATTATCATTATAATTCCCCAGAAGCGCTCCATTCCACAGGTATAGAGGGACGCAACGAATCAAGAGGAAATGCTGCGGGCGTATGGCAGCGCTCGTTGTGTCGGGAACCTCTCGCCCCGCGGTCGCAGAGACCGAATTCGCTTGCTAGCTGCCCCCGATGTTCCCATAGCACCTTTTATGATGGTAAGACGAACATATTATATCACTCTATCATCATCATCAGCCCGTGTCTATCCACTGCAGGAAATATTATAATTAATGTTTAGTTTTTTTTATGACGAACTACACAGATTAGCCAGAGAAGCTGGCTTTGACTGCTTCACCGGGTTGAGAGGTGAAACATAGCTCTTAGATCGCTTTGCCTGAATTAATCTTTAGTATTTGCGTATAGTGTAACGGGTAGTGACGAATGTTTGTAAGAAGACCTTAGCTGTCCGTAACACAGATCTATGACCTAGCATTTAACTTGATAACGGTAAGAGTAACACTATATTCAGCGATCAGAGTCCATGTCCCTGCACCGTAGATCATAGCTGGGAGGACGTACTGGTTGAAGAGCTTCGTCTTCAGGCATGGAGATGTTTGCGCTGTACCTAATATGTTCACGAAACAAATACTAAGTAATACTTACGCCTGTCACCCAAAAGATTAAAGGAAAAGAATCTCTGCCGAGTAGTAAATCTACTTTAAATTTCTAATTCACTGTGGGTTAAATTGACTTTGCGTTTTCTCTCTTTCAACTTTCGTTCTCCTTCGATTCTTTAACGATATTGTTAAATGTTTAGTAATAAAATATAGTAAATAGCTGTATAGAGCCGTGGTAGCTCAATGTCCAGGCGGTTGGCTCTTGTTGCATAGTACGCTAGCAACCCGAGTTCGATCCCCGGTGCCGGCACCAATAAATTTGCTGTTGCAATTTTATGTGCTGATTAACCACGCGCTCGGCGGTGAAGGAAAACATCGTGAGGAAACCTACATGTCTTAGAAAATTTTTCTAAGGCATGTGAAGTCTACCAATCCGCACTAGGGCCGCGTGGTGGACTATGCCTTTATACTCTCTTTACAGAGAAGGCCTGTGCCCAGTAGTGGGACATATATATTATATATATAAAGGCTGTAACTTTTAAATAGCTGTATATAATATGGTTTTATATTGCAGCCTACATCCACGGACGGAAAGTGTGAAAACTGTAAGTAAAATAACTTCAGTAACCACGAAACTGTTATATTGTACAAATGTATTTTTTATTTTAAAATAATTTATTGATAATAATTAAGGTTCAGGTAAATATAAACACTTTAATAATAATACTAAATTGTTATACCTAATTCAAGTGAATATAGTTCGTTAAAAGTGTTTTGTGTTCGTTGTGAAATGTTTATAAACTTTAATGTAAATTAAAGTTGAAACCCTTTTAGAGATGTAAATATATATATTATACTAAGGAGTGTAAAAATAATCTAAATAGTGATTCAAAGAAAGATAACTTTTTATTTGACTCGATATATTCATTTTATGTTTAAAATTTTGTTAAATAGTAATTGCTACGGATTACAATTTCAAAACTCGAATGTTCGTACAATGAAACGTAATATTTTAGTTACCCTCATTGTTTAGTTGAAATGAGAGTATCTTACCGACGAAACCACGAAAACGATACGCTGCAAACTACTAAATTTTAAACAGTTTAGGAATTACGTATTGAGTAAATCATACCAGTTTTACTTTCCGTAAAAAGATAGACTCGGTAACTTTTAAATATGTCTAGAAAAATTGTCGTCATCGTCATCATCAGTCCCTATCTATCCCACTGGAAGTAGTTTCAATGCCTTCTCCTATACACGATCCGCTTTCCGCATCCAGCCACTTCCAACTATTCTTATAGGGTCTTCTGTCTACCTGGAGGCGAGGGTACCTTTCTCCCCATCTGCCGTTACTGACTCGACAGATATGGCCGGCCTACTGCCTCTTCAACTTACTATCTGTATGAGTTATGTCGACTATAATTGATCTCTTACAATTTTTGATTAGGATTTTATCTTGTAGAGAAATGACAAGCATATCTCTTTCAACTCGTAGTGAGATTTTAAGTTTTGACAATTGCAAAATTTTTATCGATGACACTATATATACTTTCACTAATACTTTATAAATAAATCGACTTTCACTATTTAAAATATTACTATTATCATATATATATATTAGGTCGCTCAGCCTGAACCTCTATAGCTAGTAACTCAAAACAAGGGTCCTTCCGGTGCCGCCTTACAGGGCTTTAAGAAAGGAGTAGGCTGGTTTTCTGAAGGTCCCCAAATCGTATAGGTGCGGAAACACAGTTGCTGATAGTTGATTTCACGGGTTGATGGAGCAAGTTAAACTTACGCGAAAATTCTGTTAAACCATCAATGTAGTATCAATGGAATTTGGAATTCTGCCTTGATGTGCGGTAATGGAAACGGTAGCTGGGGTGATTTATTAGCTTTCATAATAAATAATACTTCACCCCTTTTAGGGCAGCTAAAGGCGCTTCACTGCACCTCGTTACCTCAATCGGCCGATAATTGTATTGAATGTCCATTTTATTCATTCATCGCATCATGAATATTTAAGGTACTTGGTGGTTGGTCTCAGTAGGCGGGCTTTAAATGTACTAATCGATAAGAAAAAGCACTCCGACAGAGCTATCGTTGGCTTGGTTCTACAAAATATCAACAGTCGACCGCTTTGTACCACGTCCTTGTGAAAAGCGCGCCGTATTGCCCTTTGAATGTTTATTCGAGAACTGTCATTTTTATTGATGTCCAAAGTTTTTTTAAACTTCCGAAACACTATTGATTAACTATGCGATTCTAAAACCAAGTTATTATGGTCGATATTGTACGGTCAAATTCTAAGCTGATAAATATACAAAGCGTTTACTGCATCTTAAATCTTATGTAAGTCCGTAATGTTTATTTTATTACTTGTATTAATATACATTATACTTCCAATTAATTGTAAAGTGTGTCAATTATTCTATTGAGCAACACTGTATTTTTAATTTTTAATTCAGATGAATTAAAATACTTTCTAATATACTTCAGACGATAGTAGGCTATTATTGTGTATTATCTTAAGATATTAAATAAATAGGATTAAGAAAAAAATATGTATTCATATATACGAACTTTGTAGTATGTCTATAGATTTATGTATAAACTTATGGATCCCAGCTTGTTTACATTTTTTGTCGACTATTGAAATATACATTTCATGAATGCTAAAATAATAATTATACATTAGAATTTTAAAGTTTACACGTGATTATTGTCTGTTTCATTCCCACTGTGACTAGTACAACGTTAATAAAAAATTCTGAAGCGACAGGCCATACTGTCAGTTATTTTGGTAATGGTATTTGTACTAAAAGTTTGATAGATTTATGAAAGTCGTATATAAGTTCTAGAAAAGGTCTAAAGTTGTGGGACCTTGCCACTAAGTTACTCGTAGTCGAGGCTCAGGCAGCTAGCCGATGTTCTCAATGGACTCGAAAATGGTCAAAAAACCAAAAAATGACTAACCCTTTGAGCAATCTTTTTTACGGACGAACCTAAGCTATTGGTCAGGGAAGCCGGCCACCACTTGAGCGAGAGCTTAGTAACTTTGCCTGAATCTCTTATTAGGAGGGAATCCCAAAAGTGGCCTCGGCTCAATCGGTTACATTCTTTGGGCTCACAACGACCCTCCTCCTCCTCGCGTTAGGTTTTTGAATGCTCCGCAATTGCAAAAAATGCAAAACCTCGTGGGAGCCAGCGGCCACCAGCCTGTCGTTGGTGATTTGTTGTCACATTCCCCTATATGCAGCAAACCAAAGCATACAACAACTGTTAGCCTTAAAAAGGTAATTAAAAAACCATTTCTGTTTACATAAAACCTTAAGCTAATGTGAAAAATTGAATCTGAAATTGCAAAGAATCTCGATTTGAACTTCGGTTGATTTGTATCAAACCAATTCAGATACTTGCGCTCAAAATGTATTTAATTAGTTTAAAAAAAAAACATTAAATGTTTGTAAATATTTTTGTAAGTACCGTTAGCATATTATAATAAGCTTTAATTGTTGTTATTTTTGTAAAACGTTACAACTATTTTTCGACCATTAAAATCCGAATTCGTAATATATGTTGTTTTTTTTAAATATGACCGAAGTCTCTGATAGAGGATCTCCTAAGCTAAAGGTTAAAGGTGAGACTAAGCATTGAGGAAAGAGGTCTATGGCTTAGCAGTTAATTATTGATTTCTGAACTTTTTGTGTTCAATTTCCGAGACAAATATTTGTACAGAAAATAAATTACTCTTGAACAAAGGTAGAGGTGGGTTGCCAAGCTTATTATAAAGATATTGGTAGCTCACTCGTAAAGCGAAACGCGTTAAAATATAAGTACCTGGATGACCGAGCTTAGATCGCATTTTTAAATAGTAGTAGCTTTAACCGAGTGGCTGCACCGTCGTTTTATTTCAAAATTTTTGTTCTGTGATCGTCCGCACAAAACCCATCTCCACACGCTATTTCACTCCGGCTCCTGGAGTATGTTTCGGTGACATCGCTGTCGGAGTCGGAGTTGTGCCACGGCAAAAGACTTTTTTCAAAGGTGTCGGGTGGCTCCGGCTCCGACACCGAAACAGAGGAAGATTTTGGGAAGGGGAAGGTGAAGGTGTCCTCTCCAAAAAGGGGGAGATCGAGAGGGTTGCAAGAAAACCTTGCGATAGCGCGGGCGGTTCTGCTATAATATGTGGTATGCCTTACGCTAAGTAGGCAGATTTATAGAAAGTTTTACATTGCTTTGGATCTCTAAGTTTGTCATTGTGTAATTCGTTTATCAAGTGGTAACTTATTGTGATAGGATTCTAAGTAATAATATTGGATTTTACTTCTATCAGTGCCAACGAAACTTTTTTTATGACAAGCATTTCATTCCACATGTTGGTCCCCAAAAACTGAACACTCGACAAAATGTTATTTGCGTCCCGAAGAAAGATTGATAAAAGGAAACTTTTCGGATAAATATAGGGAAATGAATAAAATACGCCATCTGTCCCATGGGTATTTGGTAATGCGATAAAATAAGAAAGTACATGGGCATATGCCATGAACTTTATATGTTAGGGAGTAATATATTTTTACCTTGGGCGACGTTTTCTCCTGGTCAGTTTACCTCGTATCCTCATGAGTTCGATAGAGGCAAATATTTGTGAAGATCACAAATGTTTCCGTTTGTTTTGTGTAATGTTTGTAGGCGTATTTACTATAGTATTATTATACATTTAGTTTGGCTTACTTGACTTATAGTCCTAAGTCTCCGTTGTGGGGCAGAAGGTGTCGCTATTTCGCTCTGTCTTGGGGCTAAGTGTTTTGCCCCGGACCATGCAACCCGATCATCTTTATGTCCGCAGCCACTGATATTCTCCAAGTTTCTGTTCCTTGTGGGAATCGGCTTGCCTAAGAATGTGAGTGGGTTCCCAAGGGTGTGACCAATCCAAGAACATTCGCGCGCTTTATTTGCTATAGCAAATCGATACACTCACTCATCCTTACCTCCCTTTATTTTAAACGTTGTTTAACTAATAAGTTGACAGGATGTTTTCGATTTATGTTATATGTTGTAAAAATGGTTGTTAATGCATTAAATAAATATTTTGTATTAATTGCGTAACGTAGCAAGTGCCTACGTCGTAGGTAAGTTCTACAAATATGCAGGCTACGATATAGGCCTCATTTACTGGTTACTATTGGTATAGTTACAATAATAATTATAAAGTTACAATAGCAATCACCACTATCACTCTTGTGTGGCAAAGGGAGATTTTTTATTGTTATTATTCCAAATAAAAGCTGATTAACTTTATTTGTAACCATTTTAAAACATGCCATAGGAGATGAATCAGGTTAGTCGAATGATGTACCGCAAACCATTAGACTGTTAAAATATTGAAGTACCTACTTACAGGGATGATGCGAAAATGGACGCCTTTTTTAGTAATTGTGCCAAAAATAGCAGTAGATCCCAAAACGTGAAATAGAATAATGATGAGCATTATCTAATTTAAGATCAAGGGTTATTAGATTTCACAGGAAATTTATTTGACATTCAAATAAAATTTACATAAAGGAAACTTTATTTATTTATGACTAAAAATGTTCTTATATGAGTGTTTTTGTGGAGCTGTAATAGCTAAGTCTCCGGGCGGTCACCTCAAGTTGCGTAGTACACTAGCAACGCAAGTTCCATCTCCAGTGCCGGCACCAATAAATTTGTTTGTTGCAATTTTAAGTACTGATTTACTACGCGCTAAGCGGTTAAGGAAACCATCGTGAGGAAAATTTACGTGTTAAAAAATTTCTAAAACATGTGAAATCTGTCAATCCTCACTAAAGCCGCGTGATGGACTATGCCGTTTTACTCTCCTTACACAGAAGGCCTGTAACCTGACAAAGCCTCCACCAGCAGTGAGACATATATAGTATATATAGGCTGTAACTAACTTTCAACTTTATAATTGTTCTTCGTTATTAGGGACATATAATCTGAGCAGAATTACATGTGTATTTCCTTTAGAATTAATTATTATTAATATATATTACATCTTACAGTACAATTTAATCTAAGTTTTCATTTATATGGGAGTCACATTTACTACGGTACTCAATTATTCGCACAAACGAATCATCTTCACAATAACCCCTGATTTCAGCGATTCGTCCTGAAATTAGGCGTTATTACATAAACACTTAATTAAATAGCTAACAACCTACATTTTATGACAATGATAGTTTTTATTTTGTTGAATACCACTTACATTTTCAAAATTAAGGGTGGCTTGCACCAAAATCGTTAAATATGTTTAACATAATTACGTTTATTGACGCCTTGCACGAAGCTGTTTTAAAGCTTATTTAGTTAAAAGCATTTATGTGTCGGTAAAACAATTCCCCTGCGTTTCGTGATACGTAAATGTGTATTATGTCCACGTAAATATGTATGTATGTGTATTAATTTTTCTAAATAGACGTACCGTTTGATTGGTTCTGGTTTACAAATATTTTAATCTTATTTTATCACAAATTTTTGAAAATTCTCTTCAATCGTAAAATTTACGATAATAAGGTAAATATATTTACCGATTTAAACGTATTAATTTAGCTCATATTTAAACGGAATTTGGTGGAAGCCACCCTAACGGTTTATACGCGGGAATAAATAATTTTCGTTTCTTTACCCAACCGCTTTTACGGCTACTAATGATCCATTCAAATTTAGTGGCCTAAAATGAACTATAACCCTATTTCTTCTAATTATTACACCCCTGCACCCACTTAAGACGCTAATGAATATTATTCACCTCTAGGTCAGAAGCAAAATCATCAAATAATTGAAACTTCAACGAAGTAAAATGAGATTAAATAAAGAACCCAAACCTGTAACAATTTAATTATAATGTGAACCTTAAGTGAAATAATAAAGTCGTATAACTTTTTTATAAAGAGAAGTTTTATTCTAGAATAAACGTTTTCTTTCTTTGTAATAACAATGTCTTTATTGTTATCGATTTTTATTTAAAAAATGAAAATTAATGTCAGTACATTATTGACTTTTATCTTAGTGCTAGCACAATCAGGAAAATAGGAGGAACAGGAGGAAAGTGTTGGTCTGACCATCGGCTACTCTCTTGACTGCATCGTCTACAATGCTGTGCGAGTGGACGGAAACAGGCATATCTATCTATCTATATATATATATATATATATGTATATGTACTAATCATCTTAATAGAGACGCCATTTTATAAATTATGCATGAAATCATTCAATGAAAGCAAACGTAATTATTTTTCTGCGTCTTAAATAAGCTTCAGCTTCTTATGTAATACAATTTATGCTTTATTATATTTCATCGTTAAAGTTCATTAATAAAACTAGATTTCATTCGGATTTTCCCCGTAGCACGGCTCTTTGATCTGGCGAACAAATTACTAAACATTTAGGTATTACAAAATAAAATATCAAGTTTCTAGGGATTTAACGATCTATGATCTAACAAGGCTTTACTAAGTACTATTTAAATGTATTTACCAGCTTTCCAATTTGATTGAAATCTCTTTGTACTCGTGTAACCTCGACTTAGATTGAATGGAAATAATACAAATACAAAATACTTGGAGTATTTATTGCTACAAAACTGAGATTGAACGTAACTGAAAATAACTGAGTTAGGACTTACATCTTTGGTTTCCTTTGGTGGTGTCGCTTCCGAGCCTCGCTCTTGCGATGGTCTCGAGCGACAGGTCTTGGAAGGCGGTCGCCTCCTTCTGTGAGACGGTCATGTCCAAGAAGGAGGCGGACGAGCGGGTCAGGGAGGGGAGCGCAGAGGCACCCCCCCTCCGCAAGCGACGTCTCGGGGTGCGCAGGAGGTGTTACGAACGCCTCCTCTTATCGCCCCCGTAATCCGAAGCGGGGCCAGGATGGGTACCTGACCCCAGCATGCTTCGGTGTCGTCGGGACTTCTCTGAGTGCCGGAGAAGTCCCCTTTGAGGATGAAGTCCAGTCTTTGCCGGGACCGGCCGGTCGTTGGGGTCAAAACGGCTGATGGCATTCGCGGAAGGTTTAGTGTGTAGGGGTTGCCCAGGCCGAGACCCACACATCCCTCCGGGCCCACCCAGGGTACCGGAGGACGGTCTATAAAAAGATTCCCCCGCGTGAACAAAAAAAAAAGGACTTACATCTTTTGTAAATTTAAATAAAGTATTAAAAAGTTATACATTACAAAGTATTCATAATATAATTAGAATTGAATCCCATCCGAATGACCTATTATTATACACTAACCCGTTGAACGTGTAACGTTACGGCAAATATATTTGCTTAAATCTATCAATACTCCCAAATCACGTCTGTTCACGTCACAGAGTTATATTAAGTCAATAAACTTTATTCTGAAATTGATGAGATTCAGTTTATTTGCTCAGTTTTTTTTGTGCGAAAAGTTGATAGGATATATTCCAAAGTGGAAATATTACGCTAGAACTATTTTTATGGCTTACGAGATGAAACTGGAACTGCAGATGCATTCGCAATTTATGATCTTTACTCACCAGAGCGAAACTATCTAAGGACACACTTTACAAATTTTACTAAAATAAGTAAAGTTTAGTATCAGCCTAACACTAATATTGGGCTCAGACCATCCCTATAAATATGGTGTTAGGTATTTTTTAACCCTGTAAAAGCAACCGACCGAGCTATGGTTCGGCCTCTCGGGCGCTGTCAAATCGGAATGCTTACGCGTAACATAGTTATCGTAGATGCCGAGGTTACCTCTCACCAAGGGGACCCTTGTCGAGTTACTACGAATAGAGGTTCAGGCTAAGCGAACTAAGAACTATGCCACCTCTCTATTCGTTGAAGCAGTAAAAGTCAGCTTTTCTTACTAATATGTATAGATTTGTCAAAAAAAATGAAAGGGAAAGTCCACCACGCGGCCCCAGTGTAATTTGTAAACATAAGGAGCCCTTTCTGGCTAACATGCGAAATACTATTAGCATTTGTAAAAATGTTTACTTCGGAGTGTTAAAATCTTACCGTTGCATTTCAGAAGGACACGTCTAAGAACCGCGAAAATCACACAAAATGCTTGCGTTTCCATTATAAAGTAATGTTTTTCAGTTCGTTAATATATTTCCTGTTAAATCACAACACATTTGATATTTCATTTTCCATTCGATAACGAGCTCGCAAAACAATCTGACAAATGATATATTATTTTCCCTAAATGGTGAAATTTCTGTGAATACATGAATAGATAATGTAAGATTGTTTTGTGTATTTAAGCAAATATTACAAAAGAAATAAGAGAAGAGGAACTGATATTGTTAAACCATACTTTACTTGAAAAGAAACGAATCTAAAACATCAATAAATAATAAAAGTAGATTTTACAAGACTCTACATGTACTACGGCTGCGGCTCTACATATATCGGCAATTATATATTATTATAATATATTATATTATTACAGTTTAAATTAATTCTTACAATCACATATTACAATATATTTAATAACAAGTATATAAGTAAAAACAACCGACTTCAAATAAAATCGGAAAATAACGAAATAGAAATAATCAGAAGCCTACTTCCTTTTCAATAAAAAGTGAATGATCCAAATCTGTTAGTGTGATATTGAATTTGATCATTTATCGCACATATTCTCTGGACCAACATTGATCTCACATGGAGAGCACCAGCTTTCAAATATAAAAAAGAATCATCAAAATCAGTCCAGCCAGTCGAAAGTTATGAACAAACATAAAAAAAAACATACAGACGAATTGAGAAAGTTCTCCTTTTTTGAAGTCGGTTAAAAATATAAAGCGCATCCATTTCAGATACATCTATTAACGATTTTTTTCTTAAAACATTGTTTATGAAAAAATCGTTATCTTTATTCTTTCGTAATTGGGAATTTATTAAAAATGTTAGTATTTCATCTGAAATTTTCAATAGCAAATTACAAAAAATTACATTCTTTGCCACTTATACAAAACAACCAAGTAGATGGTTTATGTCAATAGTTGAATGGTAATGGTACTTTGAGCCATCGCAATATTGACGCTAGTCCTGTCTTTCCTTTTATACCTCGGTAACATAGAGGAAAAATGACATCCTTCTTTCCAACTCAAAGATACGTTACCAGTCTCCATCATCTCATCTTAAACTTCTATTGCGTAATTAAGAGCAAGTAAGCCGCAAATTCGTATAAAATTACTTTTCCTGCTATAAAAATAAATATTTCTAGACCTTTTACCATCGCAGTGTTCGGGACCGATAAATTAGAAGCGACGCCGCGTAGGGAATGTTAAAGCTAAGGGTAACTTGAAGTAAACAACTTATAACATATTCAGCCACGTACTCATTACGGACATGTGACTAAATTAGATAATAATCCAGTTAAAGTGCGTAGAAAGAATACAAGAATACAAGTAAACATTCACGATGATAGAAACATCAGTGAAAGAAATACAGCTATCAAGATGCTGTCGATGGCGTTTGGAACTTTGCCGCAACAATTCATATGTTTTATAGGCAAAAGCATTGTCTAACGAGAGTTAAGAGTAAGGCGTGGTTTCCTACGCGATTCACTCAACAGTTTTTCTCATGACGTTTACCTTGACTTTCGAGTATATGGTAAATGACATGTGCAAATAACAGTGTCATTGATACCGGCATCGGAGCTGAACTATATTGGTAAACATACATTATACGTTTGACGCAGGTCGCACATGCAATTCATCTGGTATTTATGGGCATCACCTCACTTAACGTCAGATAAGTCATACGTTTGATCACTTCCTCCTTTAAATATTAACAAGATTTAAAAACAGGCCTAAATAATCAGACAAATTACACAATCCGCTTCTTTGTGTGATATATGAAGGTTATTAATCTAGCACGTAGCGTCATAAAAATGTTCAAAGTGTCCAATAACTTTACAGCGTTCATAGAAGTTTAGTTTCCACCCGGGAAATCATTTATTTTAGGAACAACAAAATAAAAAATAAGAAATTGATCTTCTTATTTGATTAATCCCGGTATCTATTACACTACAAATAACATTATTTGTAATTTTAAATATTTCTTTCGGAAACAAAATAATAAGTTATATCTTATCAATTTGTACAGTAAAGTAATTTAAATAAACATGTATGGAGATTTATTCTTTGATACCTCTGTCTAGCGCCTTGGCTTAAAAAAACATGAGAGATTATTTATTTTGATCTGTGATAATATCTATTATACCTGTCACATACAGGACCTAACGAAACTGTCTCTATCTATCCCACAAAGGTTAAAAGGGCGTAATAACACACTAATCAAGGTTAATTAACAGACTAAGAACAAAATTCACTTCGAACGATATCAGTGGAATGCTTTAAAGTCAGCCTAAAACCTTTAGGAGATGTTCAGTTTACGACATGGACTTGAGATAAATGTGACAATTCGCAGTAAAACAAAATCCAACGTAAGTATTTTATCTGAAATTAATTTATTAATTTATTAAAAATAAAAGCCGACTTCAAATCAAAACAAATGTACCTAAAACGCTCTCATTTACTATCGAAGTTCTGACAGCTTCATTCTCTTTGTTCTTCCATTACCTAATCCCTTTTGGATTGTCGTACACCTACCAAAATCTCAAAAAGCATTCCTCCATACGATTGATTGGAGTTCCCTGCTATATCTTCATAAACCAACTTGTAATTGAAACCAACAGACATTAAAAAATACACATGGATTGAGAACCTCCTCTTTTGAAGTAGGTTGACAAAATAAAACATTAACTAGTTACCGTTATTAATGAGATTTTATTTTTAAAGAAAGCTAGCAATATTTCTTTTTTTTTCAGAAATATTACTAACAATCTCGTTAACCATTCCAACTAAGCTTAAGCTTGTGCTACGACATGGTTCACGGCAATAGTCGAATGGTGGATTCGAGCCCACGACCTTACGATTCGCAGGCAGCACCCTAAACCATTAGGCTGTTGACGCTTGATTATTTAACAACATTGAATGTGACAAACAGCTATTTAATTGGGTCACCAGATTTCTGTGTAAGTAAAATGTAAAATATATTTGATATCAATCTACCTTGAACAATTACAACAGTACAATATAATAAGCAATTCGTGACATGAATGGGGAAGATGGTTGGAATTATCAATGTTACATTATTGATGCCTAATTAAACCTAATTATCATCAACCTAATTAATAATTAGAGTCTGATTGCAGGTCATGATTAGAGCTAAATGCACGAATGTCACTAATAAGGACGCCTACATAAAATTGATAACATTGTAAAACTGGTTTAATTATTCTTGATCATTTACATTTGACCCTAAAATTTATGATTAACTACGTAATCTCAACTACGTTATCAGAAGCTAAAAGAATGGATAAATCTCTGTTTATCATCTGCATAATAAATGGGTGGACGGTACATTATCGAACGGCGTAGCCTGGGGATGTAATTAATTAAAAAGAATAATGAATGTTAAATGGTTCCGATTCTGAAATATTTCTTTTATCTATCATAAAATTTTGAACAGTTTATGGAATTTATAATTGTTCATTTCACAAATAATAATGTAGTTTTGATTTATTTCAAAACAACGTGACTATATATATTTTGTTCAATCAATATTTTTTTATATTGAAAGTATTTTGTTTAGAACTAATTATTGGATTAATTAAGAAACGACAATAGAATTTTGTGGTACCAAGTATCTAAGAAATATTTATTTATTGAGTAAAAAATATAATTGTAGGACTATTTCTGAAAAAATAATTTTTGTTTTACATCTCTAGACAATGAACAGCTAGGTTTAGTTTTAGCATATAAATTTTACGATCAAATAAAACAAAATGTGCAAAATATACGGCGGTATATAACTATCTTAAAAATTCCACCTGCATTGCAGTGTGGTGTTCAAAATGCAAAGGACGAAAGTGTAGCAAAATAACTGCATACATGAGAATAATTTAAGTAAATGAGACATAAACCTCTTGGATACAGCCGGGCAACGCAGCAGAATTAACTTTAAATAAAAAATCAGGATGCTTTTTCTCCGTAGGTCACGTAGACATTTCTACAATAAGGCAACGAAACTAGAATACAAAGAGATCATTTGTCATATTGTGGTAGCATCTAACACACTTTTATAAATTTCTAGAATAATTTCTATTCGTCTTCTTTTTCTCCCGTTTGTATTATTATACCTTATTATCATAATTTTAGGGCATCCAATCCTGGAAATGGTTCCTTCCTTTTTATATTGTTATATGTTTTAGTATTGGGTATAAAAATATATATAAATAGTGTTTGTCTATCTTGTCCTGTCATCAGTATTTTTCAGGCATCAAGAATTTTTTAATCTCGTAGACCCATGACTGGATGGTCTACGAAGCGTTGATGTCTATTGTTACATTCATGTTGCTGAGATTCATCATCAAAATTGTTCTTTCCATTTACAATGTCAACCAGTTGCGGATTATCGTTAGGATACCCTTCATAATTGATGATACCAATTATGATGTTAATCCTCACAGGTTAGGAAGACGTTCGTAGAAAACAAGAGCCATTATTTCAATCAAAGAAAGCAGACATTGTCTGTTCCGTCCCATTGCATGAAAATTCACCCTAATTTATGATAGAGGATACTTAGGTTTTTCCCCAGCGCCAATGTAATCTGATTAAATAATGGTCAACGTATTTTCAGTAACTAAAGGCCGAAAACGTGTGTAATAAAGTTAGCAACAGCTGGTATCATTTGACTCGTATTTATTTTTTCCACATTCGTTTGACAAGTAGGGATGACGTGACGCTATTTCTTTTTCCTTGTTCAAATTTTTAAGAGCTGAGAAATCATAGAACATGTACGCAAGGAGGCACTGATGGTCATGAAGTAAGAGGGTGTGCCATGGCTGTGAAAAATTTAAATCCATAATCTCTGCATACACCTGTGGGTCGAAGGTCGACGTAGACTTTTGCAATGTCGAAGGCGTGCAAAAAGAAATAGAATGTTTAAAGTATTAAAACTTTATTGGATATTTTTTTGATTCATAATGGGCTTTAAAATAAAACGTGAAGCAAATAAATGTAGTACGTAAAGTAAAAAGTAACATAAAGTTAGGTTTACGTAATCCAGCTAAACGTAATGTTATCAAATTTAACGCAATTTTCCTAGAAGTGTTCTTCCCACCAAGAACTGCGTGGGCCGTCGGTGTGCGTCATTTGTAGGGTAAATCACGAGTCGATTAATTGTGGTTTTGTAAATGTCTTCCAGATAAAACGCAAAGTAGAGCGTTAATATTCATAATTCAGCTGAACGTTTGCGTGTTGGTAACTGGAGAGGAAATTTTCTGTACGTTCTCATCGCTTTAAGAAGTACGTGGGCCATGTTTGCGTCATAGTTAGTGTCGATCCCGCATCATAAATCTTGCAAACCCACATCATTATTAAAACAATACACGGGTATAGACTTTTGTGGTGTTAATCGTACCGCGTTGTGTACTTGAATGAATTATTGATGAAATAAGTATGGTGAGCTCATAAACGGATACATGTCGACTGAACATTTGAAAAACGATCTAGTAACTCTCTGTACTTTGTTCCGCTTGAGATTTCATGGTATTCTTCATCCATTCTTACTATACATTTAATACTGTGTAACTTTGTTGGCCACAAATTATGCCACTAATAATTTAATTAATTATTGTGCTGTCTTTGTTACGAAAATATTTAAAAAATAATTAAATAAGATTAAAATATTGCAAACTACATTTAATAAGACGGGGAAAAACGAAAAGAATTTCTATAGGAAAACAAAGAAAGTTAGACAACTTTAAAAAACTACAAGGTAATTTGGTTGTAATTTTTAATCGTTTGTAATTCTAAAATCCTCTTTTTTGATGATAAAAGCTTAATTTTATTTAGATATTATTTTTTTTACCATTGTATCTTGAGTATCGAATAGATAACTATGACCAACACAAATATGGAAAACAAAAGAAAACGTAGATGACACAACTTCATAATATAACTATATATTTAATAAAATAACGTTTCAGTTACTTTATGTATACAGGACGTTCTGTAATTAACGAATAACTTTGTAATGGGTCACGGTAAAACTAATGGCCATCCAGAAAAAAATACAAAAAAATAATAACCAGTACTAGATTAATGGTTGTTATTTTTTTGGCATGGGTTTTATCTTATGTTTTATTTTTAAATCATTTTTTTATTTAAAATTCCATCCAAAATTCATTTTTCTTAATTAAATAAGTATTGAATAGTATTGCTTTATTAATATTAATAGACTATTATTTGTTTAATTATGCAATAAAATTTATTTTTTAATATTGCGATGTAAGTAGTGAAATGAAATGTACTGATAGATTGTAAAGAAAGCTGCTGCACAAAAAATAGCATGAATTTAAATAAATAACTAATTAAAAAAAGACCCATTATAAGGTAATCCATTAATTATCTGACAGCCTGTATAATATTTTTTTGGATGGAGTTTATGGTAGCCCGGTAGTTTTGTAAATTTATCGCTTTGCGAGATAGCAGAGCTCCTAGATTACTTTGCCTAAATCTCTAGTTTGAGTACAAGGGTCCTCGAAAGGGAGCCTCTATTTTGGTAGTATTCTCGAGAACGTGCGATAGAGCCGAGATCTATCTATAGCCTTGGATTAACTAGAAATCCTTCAATTACAACTATTTTTAATGCCACTTCTAGAAGCGTTGGCGTTGATCAAAGAAAAGGCCGAATAGGAGGAAACGGAATATACTCGTATATTATTATTTTTTACAGTATTCAGTTCACAGTCCTTCATTTGTATACACTGATCTGGAATACTAAAAAAGGATTAGATAAAACGTTCCATGTAAATTGCGTTTGTTTGAATTTTTATGTATCAATCTAAAAGGGATTTGTCCTATTATACGTTTCACTTAAATTTTACATCCATAGGCTTTTCAGGCGGTCCGCACATTTGATACTGAAGTTGGTCTTTTTTTTGCTCATAAATATATCCGATAACCATCTTACTTGACACACAAAGTGTTTTGTAACACTGGAGTCCGTAATATCATCACCAGAAAACCATAATTAAACAATAAGTCAAACTATAAGTTTGACTTTAAAACTTTCGAAACTGACCTTGAAATGGCGTCTCATTTAATCTTTCCGCTTTATAACAACAATTTAATGATGTTTCTTATTTTATTGAGTGAATTCGACGAACGGCTTGTTTTCACATAAAAACTACCTCTTGTCACAATATGGTGTAAAGTGGGCAGCGTGCGTCTAACCCACTAAAATGGGCTAAAAGGAAATGACATTTTATTTTTACAAGTGTTTATTCTCAAAATTTCAAAGTTGTTGTTAAAATTAGAATCAGTAATATAAAGTTTCTAGGATGTCTAATTTAAGACTTGCTAATTAGAAAGCTTGAAAGAAATAAAAGATCCTAATTTGTTCCAAACAAAATCTTCAGTCAAACAACAATAAATTAAAGTGTATAGCAGCCCTGAAAGAAAAGCAACAACTTTTTAATTAATTATTGTGCTGTCTTTGTCAAGAAAAAATAAAAAAATTAAATAAGATTAAAATATTGCGAATAACATTTAGTAAGACGGGGTAAAACGAAAAGAATTTCTATAGGAAAACAAAAGAAAACGTACAGATGACACAACTTCATAATACAACTATATATATTATAAAATAACCTTTCAGTTACTTTAGGTATACAGGATATTCTGTAATTAATGAATAACCTTGTAATGGGTCACGGTAAAACTAATGGCCATCCAGAAAAAATACAAAAATAATAACCAGTACTAGATTAATGGTTGTTATTTTTTTACCATTGTATCTTGAGTATCGAATAGATAACTATGACCAACACAAATATGGAAAACAAAAGAAAACGTAGATGACTTCAACTTCATAATATAACTAGATATAAAATAATATAACGTTTCAGTTACTTTATGTATACAGGATGTTCGGTAATAAATGAATAACCTTGTAATGGGGCACGGTAAAACTAATGGCCATCCAGAAAAAAATACAAAAAAAAATAACCAGTACTAGATTCATGGTTGTTATTTTTTTACCTTTGTATCTTGAGTATCGAATAGATAACTATGACCAACACAAATATGGAAAACAAAAGAAAACGTAGATGACTTCAACTTCATAATATAACTAGATATAAAATAATATAACGTTTCAGTTACTTTATGTATACAGGATGTTCGGTAATAAATGAATAACCTTGTAATGGGGCACGGTAAAACTAATGGCCATCCAGAAAAAAATACAAAAAAAAATAACCAGTACTAGATTCATGGTTGTTATTTTTTTGGCATGGGTTTTAATTTATTTTTTATTTTTAAATCATTTTTTTATTTAACATTCCATCCAAAATTCAATAAGTTTAGTAATTCAATAAAGTAATTCAATAATTCTTAATTAAATAAGTATTGAATAGTATTGCTTTATTAATATTAATAGAATATTATTTGTTTAATTATGCAATAAAATTTATTTTTTAATATTGTGATGTAAGTAGTGAAATGAAATGTACTGATAGATTGTAAAGAAAGCTGCTGCACAAAAAATAGCATGAATTTAAATAAATAAGTAATTAAAAAAAGACCCATTATAGACCCATTAAAAATGGATTACCCATTAATTATCTGACAGCCTGTATAATATTTTTTTGGATGGAGTTTATGGTAGCCCGGTGGTTTATGTAAATTTATCGCTTTGAGAGATAGCCGAGCTAGATTACTTTGCCTGAATCTCTAGTTTGAGTATCTAGGACAAGGGTCCTCGAAAGGGAGCCTCTATCTTGGTAGTATTCTCGAGAACGTGCAATAGAGCCGAGATCTATCTGTTGCCTTGGATTACTATAAATCCTACAATTCAACTATTTTTAATGCCACTTCTAGAAGCGTTGGCGTTGATCAAAGAAATGGCCGAATAGGAGGGAACGGAATATATATTATTATTTTTTACAGTATTCAGTTCACAGTCCTTCATTTGTATACACTGATCTGGAATACTAAAAAAGGATTAGATAAAACGTTCCATGTAAATTGCGTTTGTATGAATTTTTATGTATCAATCTAAAAGGGATTTGTCCTATTGTACATTTCACTTAAATTTTACATCCATAGGCTTTTCAGGCGGTCCGCACATTTGATACTAAAGTTGGTTTTTGTTTTTGCTTATAAATATATCCGATAACCATCTTACTTGACATACAAAGTGTTTTGTAGTACTGGAGTCCGTAATATCATCATCAGAAAACCATAATTAAACAGTAAGTCAAACTATAAGTTTGACTTTAAAACTTTCGAAACTGACCTTGAAATGGCGTCTCATTTAATCTTTCCGCTTTATAACAACAATTTAAAGATGTTTCTTATTTTATTGAGTGAATTCGACGAACGGCTTGTTTTTCACATAAAAAAAAACTACACCTCTTGTCACAATATGGTGTAAAGTGGGCAGCGTGCGTCTAACCCACAAAAATTAGTTAAAAGGATATGACATTTTATTTTTACAAGTCTTTATTCTCAAAATTTCAAAGGTGTTGTTAAGATTAGAATCAGTAATAAAAAGTTTCTAGGATGTCTAATTTAAGACTTGCTAATTAGAAAGCTTGAAAGAAATAAAAGATCCTAATTTGTTTCAAACAAAATCTTCAGTCAAACAACAATAAAGTGTATAGCAGCCCTGAAAAGAAAAGCAACAACTTTTTTAATTAATTACTAACAGTAATTACCGGATGAATTGAGTATTAAAATATTAATCACTTGTCCCAGCATTAAAACGTCCAATTAATTATGTTAACTGTGGCCATGTTTGTTCCGTGTTGTTTACTTAAGTATCGATAACGTCCAAGTTAACGTACTTCTACAAGGTTTTATGTTATCACTTCATTAAACGAAGAGATGATAAAGGGAAGATTAATATATACTACATATTACAAAGAGGATGGCTGAAGAATTTTCAAGCGCAAAACAGAACATCGTGCAGCGTTAATGTTTTTGAAACATGGAGAACTCAAATGCTACGTCACATTGACGTACCATCTGCGTCATATTAGCCCTTCAAGCCGGAACACATTCATATTCCCCAGCTTAGCGTTAGAAATACTAAGACTTATTTATATCATTTAGAAGCATAAGAAACAATTATATATTATTTTTACAGTATTCAGTTCATCCGGTAATTACTGTTAGTAATTAATTAAAAAAGTTGTTGCTTTTCTTTTGTTATATTGTTTGTTGTTATGTTGTTTGATCTAGCTAGCTTAAGCTACCTTTTTTTTTTTTTCATTCCAGCCCTGTAGTTTTGGGCTCTCAAGAATAAGACTACGGTATCCCCTGCCTGTCGTAGAAGGCGACTAAAAGGGGCCTCGGGTTCACTGGGCGACAAGGGTGGGGGCCTTTGTCGTCCGCTAAAGTGGACCCGGGAAGAAGGCGACATCGGCTGGCCCGTGTAGCCTTGCACTGCGAGGGCACAGGGGGGAAGGAGTAACCTCCCCCCCCGGGACGTGCTCTACTTGAGCACAGAGCAGAGGGGCTCCGGTTTTTTTAGTGGGTAAAAAACCCACATAACCGCTGGGGGGGTATCTTTTTGAAGATTTCCTCCCCGTTAACAAAAAAAAACCTTTTTTCATTTACCGACCGACCATAACCTTGACCGTATGAGAACTACCACATCATCATTTTAACTACTGTTATCTCTTTTTATGGCAGTTGACACAAAAAATTAATTCCATTTCTTTATGTGCAGTAGTTGGCTTAAGTATTGTATAGTTACAATCCGGACCAACATTATTATAATTGAGTTGAGGTTTTATGTACCTATTAACTTAAAGTTTACAAAATATCAATGTCGTTCATACGATTTAAATATTATACAAACAATTTCTGTTAGCACTAGAATAAATGGAATTAAAGGGAGTTCTTAAATACACTCCGTAATTAAGAATTCCATTGTTTCATTGTTATTAATTCGTATATTTTATTATCCGAAGAACCGTTTTTGATGATTCTTTTTTTTGTTTGAAAGCTGCTTTCCATGTGGTCCCATTTCAATTTGGTTTTCAAGTCTGACAACGGAATCCATGAGAAAACCATAAGTGGTAAATTTGCATCTAGTCCGAAAATGCATGAACAACTCAATATCACGCCAACCGGTTGTGGTGGTTCATTTTTTATTTGAAAGGAAAATTAAGAAAAATTTTTTATTGAAAATAAATTTCAAGAGTAGTTTGGTAAGGTTGTGATTAAATCTACTTCGCAATATTCCTACAATTATTCGGAAATACAAAAAGGGCGTACGCACGTTATAGCGTTTAACGTTTGATTCGAAATCGGTTTTTGTTTTTGCTCGTAAATATACTTGTATAAAATTCTTTAGTTTGTGTTGATATTTTATAATCAAAATCATCAAATGATGGTTTTGTATGTAAGAAAAAACTAATTGGTGTAAGTACCCGGCATTCCAACTGTCAACCATAGATTCTAGGTCAAATGCGAAGAGCAATTTTATAAAAAATCCTTTCAAAATTATTTATATGATATGATATTTTAACGTCTTTTTTTTTTTTGATGATTCTTTTTTGTTTGAAAGCTGCTTTCCATGTGGTCCCATTTCAATTTGGTTTTCAAGTCTGACAACGGCATCCATGAGAAAACCATATGTGTTAAATTTGCATCTAGTCCGGAAATGCATGAACAACTCAATATCACGCCAACCGGTTTTGGTGGTTCATTTTTATTGGAAAGGAAAATTAAGAAATTTTTTTTATTGAAAATAAATTTCAAGAGTAGTTTGGTAAGGTTGTGATTAAATCTATTTCGCAATATTCCTACAAATATTCGGAAATACAAAAAGGGCGTACGCACGTCATAGCGTTTAACGTTTGATTCGAAATCGGTTTTTGTTTTTGCTCGTAAATATACTTGTATAAAATTCTTTAGTTTGTGTTGATATTTTATAATTCAAATGATGGTTTTGTATGTAAGAAAAAACTAATTGGTGTAAGTACCCGGCATTCCAACTGTCAACCATAGATTCTAGGTCAAATGCGAAGAGCAATTTTATAAAAAATCCTTTCAAAATTATTTATATGATATGATATTTTAACGTCTTTTTTTAGATTTAGTTCAATTTACGACATTTTTGCGACATCAAAAGCAAACAAGGTATAAGAAAACAATTTGAATATGATATGAATAGGAATATTTTAGGAACACATACAAATTTTGTTGCGAGCTTTTACCCAAGGGCAAAGTATAAACAAAAATCTGCTGGCGCTGATTTTTTAAACGAAGCTAATTTTTTTTGACACAAGATTAAACCAACACAAAAATTATACAATTTAATTAAATGTGCCATTTTCTCATAATTGAATGAGATCATTCGTTTAAGAAATTAATTGTATTCAGGGTGGTGAGCATAGATTACGATTTTCATGTTGCAAAATATTAGCACGCTTCTCTAGCTTTTTCCATCTTCGATTTTTTATATCATCGGTGCATTGTCACGGGCTCCGAGATTGGTAGAACCCACCACCGGACCAGCCAATGTCACCTTCTTCCCGGGTCCACTTCAGTGGACGACAAAGGCACTCACCCTTGTCGCCCAGTGAACCCGAGGTCCCTTTTAGTCGCCTTCTACGACAGGCAGGCCTTATTCTACGAGCCCAGAACTACAGGGCTGACTAGCCTGACTTGACCGTGTGTAGTGTGATCAACGGCTCCAGATGCAACCCTGATGATGCAACATCGCGATGGCGTTTCGGAACAGGGACCCGAAGGCGATAGACCAAGCCAATCAAGTAAAGGCGTTGGCAGCATCTGCGAATGCGAAGTGTTGAAGTTTTAAGTAAACTCTTTTATAAACGGAGCAAAAGTAACAAATAAAAATCCAAATAAAAAAGGCACGGACGACGATCAGTCCGTGGAAAAGCAGATTAAATTAAAAAAAAATCCCTGATGGTACTTGATTGTGGTGCATGGTCCTCAGATATGAGAGACCGACCGTAGAGACTCCTCTCGCGACACTCATTATTGATATATAATATGATCGAAAGATAAATTGTTGTATCTGAGGCTTTCCTCTTCACCAAACAGATACGAGGGATAAGACAGTCACTATCACCCAAAATGTCGAAGCCAAAGTTCGCTTAGCCGCTGACAGCTTTAATCCAAGTGTAATAAGTTATTTAATTCTAAATTCTAATTGTGATTGTTACGAGGTTAAGAACTTGTAACAGACGGCTAAAGGAACGTAATTAATAACGTTTATTGGTTTCCATTAAAAGATTGTCGTCGTGGAGTTTTCCACAGCGGTAATTACAGACTTCGGTTAATAACGAGGGCACAGGTGTTTTCAAGCGCCATTAAGTTTGTTCGTAGCACTTCATTAGTTTCAAATCATTTTGGATTTTTTTTTGTATTTACTGTAGCCATTAAATATCATATAAGTGATAAAATGATTGGTAGATTTGAATCTCAACCGGCTTATACCAAAAAAATGGTAGAAGGAAGTATAACTTCAAAATTTGTAGTGTTGGGTTTCTGAAATACAAAAAAATAAATGGTGTAAATTTGTGCGCGGTGTATAGTAATCATCATACTTTTACTTTATTAATATTTACTTGGCGTAGGCCTCGTAGCCACGTGGAAAAGACATCTGGCTGCTACGGCTACGATTACGTGTTATTCGTAATGTGAGATAAAAAGTTTATTTCCGTGTCTGTAAATACTGCGTTATATTCTGTCAATGTCCACTATATTCGAATATTATCTGGTAATAATCAGAAGATATCAGTTTGCAAAATTGATTCGGAAGAGACTATCATGTAAATTTGCTCAATACTCTATGAATAATGCAATGTTCATTACAGTTGTGAATTAGACAGAGCAAAAACGGAAACGATTCGTGAATTTTAAATCCTCCAATATTTAATAACAGTTATGTTTTGAATTTTGATATCGTGTTTAATCTTCCAATTAACCTGATATACGTGTATATCCAGTAAACCTTCCACGATTACTGAAACGTAAAAAATTAAATTATTTTTGTAGGTATCGTGCAATATACAAAGTTAGAAATTACAATACCTTATTAATATGATCAACAGAAGGCAAAACAAAGCATTACTTATTTAATATTCAGTTAATTAGTCAGCCAGAAACAGTCGCGTTTAAGCCTCGTCAAGGCCATAAATTCTATTAGTAACAGAAGAGTTATTAACGGTGCGGCTTATAGAATATAGTTTCAGGCTATGCTATGCTTACGACTTAAAGGAGCATCTCATCCAAGGAAATATATTTTAATTTCTACACAAGAATTTCACCACAATCGCATCTTATAGATAGATAGATATAACTTTATTGTACACCGCAATGAAACAAAACGAAAATTAAGACACATTTTAGAATTCGGTGTACAGTGGGCGACCTTATTGCTAAAAACGGTCTCTTCCAGGCAACCTGTGTATCGACAGAAAAAATATGAACTATTATACTAATACATACATCAGATCACACACACAATCTTCGCTACTTATACCTACATAAATAAGTTATCAAATAGTTTCGACGATATTTATTTATGACGCTGACAGATTTTTAAAAGCAGGTAGGGACTTAGCAAGCTGAACAGAATTAGGAAGCGCATTCCACAGTCTAAAAAGGAATGAGTAGGAGTTTTAAGTGTAAAGGTTTCATATGAAAGTAAATCTAGAGAATTGGAAAGGTGCATAAATTCAAAACGTTCTTTAAGATATGTTGGAGAAGATGGAATGAAGAAGATGCTATAAATAAGAGAAAGGACATGTAGATGTAGCGAAGTGCTGGTTACTAATCCGTTCTCGCCGAAATAATTCCGTGATTCTGGACAAGGTGGAGCACTAGTTCCGTCAATGCAGGGTGAGCGTGAGTAGAATGAAGGATGATACTCAGAGTGGAACGAGACATTGTTATGTGAACCCAACGACGGGATTGAAGTAGCCTCTGGACCAAAGGATACATCATTTTATTTAGGTGGTTAATAGTGCTTTCTTTTCTGGTGTTTTGATTAATATTTTTTCGCATTTTTTTGCAGAAATATTACTAACATTCTTGTTAACAATCCAACTAAGCTTAAGCTTGTGCTAGATGGTTCATGTCAATAGCCGAATGATGGATTTGAACCATTGAACTTACGTTTCGTAGACCGTACCCTAAACCATTAGACTTAGGACCAAAAGTATCAAAATCCTTGTACAAACAGTAAAAGGATTTTGATACTTTTGCGTATTGATCGACTTCCCATAAGCTTTCACAAATTTCTTATAACCTAGAGGAAAGCAGTCTTTCACTCATAATTTAACACATCCTCGTATCATTCTTAACCACTTAATGCAAAAGATATGAGCCATGTCCCATTTTTCTGGGTCTACGTACATTGATAGTATTTCTAAAAAATTTCCACGACCATGTCAAGTTAATGACAATTCTCTTCAATTAACATACTTTAACGCCGTCTCATCCCCACGAGTACACTCAACGTTTGCAACAAACTTTTCCTATTAACCAGCGGAAAATTAAAGTGACAACGACTTCCAAACGACCTTTCTCATCAAGCTGGAACTTGTTTCGAAAAATTAATATTTATAAAAATATATATTTAGTTATATCGGCGCAATCTGAGTCTAATATAAGGAAAGTGCATTTATTTATTTCATATCTAAATTACCATCTAATGAATCATCGAAATCGGTTCACGCAGCCCAAAGTTATGATATTAAAAAACGTTTAATGGAAATAAATTGTATTTAGTCTTCGCTTCCATACTCCAGACTTCAATCTTTTAATAGAATAAATGTAATATTAAATATTATGTCCATTTTACTCTAGTAATAAAATAATTAATAATCTTTTCGGCGCTAGTAACATTATTACAATTTTACTTTACAACGTAAATTACTAGTAAATTAGAAACTACTTGAGCTTAATGACAAATTGTAATGAAAGATATTAAACATGCTACGCCTGTAACGCCGTCATCTGGATAGTCCATTGGATTCCTTGCTATATTAAATTGTATAGGAATTTATTATACTCATAAACTTTGATTGCGACAAGGAGTTTCTCTCATTCAATATTTCATCAGTTAATATTTTCCGCAGTAGAGCTGTTATGAATTTCTGAAGTTTATGTACGTGTATGTTATACCACAGTTTGTAGATTGGATGAAAAAAAATCAATGTAGCAAAAATGATAAAAGAAGCGGCATTTAATCGTAACAAGCTAGAATGTGTCAAAACAGAAACGTCCACTAAAATCCAAATTGGTTCCCACACTAATACACCATGTACGGTATCCCCTGCCTTTCGTAGTAGGCGACTAAAAGGGGCCTCGGGTTCACTGGGCGACAAGGGTGGGGGCCTTTGTCGTCCGCCGAGGTGGACCCGGGAAGAAGGCGACATTGGCTGGCCCGTGTCGCCTTGTACTGCGAGGGCACAGGAGGGGAGGGAGTAAGAGGAAGATGAACATGATTCAGCAAATATTACTATTAACAAATATAATATGTATTAGCTGCGCCCCGCGGTGTTATTTTTAATTAAATTAGCTATCTGACAGTGAGAGTCCCGTCGAAATCGGTCTAGCTGTTCCAGTCGGAACAAATGTACAAACACAAAAATTTTAAAATATGTACCGTAAACACATTCATATGCATGTAATACTATTATATATATAAAGTAGAAAAGTAAAAAGCAGTTATTTTAATATTACAAACAGATACTCCAATTTTATTTATTTGTAAATATCTAGACATAATATGTATAATGATTTTACGCTTTTTTACGCTACTTTTAGCACATAAAACATTTTTATTTTAGCTGGGAAATTGACAATTACCGCCCGCCTTGTTGTCAAATATTGTTTTGTCAGAGTTTTATCGTTTTAATATTCGGCGACCCACGATTTCCGTGATAACTTTTAAAGGGGATATCCAAACGAAAATAGAATAAAGATTACTGTGCAATCACAAACGATGCTTCTTTGGACAAGATTTTTATAACATTTGCATGACTAGAACGTTATTGTTTGCGTACTTCTAATAGGTGGCTTAAATAGTCTGCGTTGTAGTACCCACCTGCAAAGACGATTGAATAGATACTTAAATCTCTCCATCACCGAACGACAAGGCGCGACGAGCAGCTCCACCCTTACGTCGTAGACATCCCATCAATACGCACGAAGCGGTTAGCCTCCACCTTCTGTACTATCTGGACAACTTTAAGTCCAATATCGACACCTTATAAGCTCACGTGCTCCATCCTAGACTTTAACTTCGCCTTCCATCAAGCGAGATAGAAACCAAACGTGAGCCTATTTTGTTTAAAAAAATATCCTATTTCATCCTCAGATCTAGTTCAAGATATAATGTAGGGTTATGTTCAAACCGTTGAATTTCAACTACTGCTGTCATTTCGGCGCTGTCTAATTTAACAATTCGATGCGAGTCTGTAATAGTACTGAATTAAATGGTCCACCAGAGAAAATAGTTCCCAATGTCCTAATGAACGAAGGTAACGCCTTACACAACGTACAACGACTGCATTAGTGCCCACATTGACAGACATAAGACAAAAATTAATACAATAATTTAATTTATTTATTCATTCAAGTAACTTTGACTCATATTCACATAGTATAGTAACATTTTTAACATTATCATTATTTCTAACCGCTAAGCTGGCACAGCCATTTTGCGCAAAATGTCACATCTGGCAGCAGTATGACGACAGGCGCGCGCACTATGGGTCAATTGCTATTATAATGCTTTTATCTAAAAAAAAATTCTATTGGAACTTCTTTTTTACACAAATATTTTAATTTTACTGTTTGTAGATTAATCTGATATCATTATTTCGTGAAAATAAATCATTTTAAGTACTATAAATCTGGTTTAAAGTTAGGGTAAATACATTTTTACTGGTTTTGGGTTCAATATCGTATAAAAAAAAGATAAACTAATATTTTAATGTATTTATTCCTATTTACATGACCTAATAGTGCAACATTACAAAAATAATACAAAAACAAATATCTCCAAATACATTTTTTATACCCAAACCAATAAAAAAACGTTTCACCGCGGAGAAGTGACCCCGACTAACCGCCAAATGTCGACTCGATTGTATAAGAATTTTTTACGAAGTGGTTTTTGTATTATGGTTGAAACACCTACACTTGACTATACTCTATTTGATTCTTATAAATGGCTGTGCCAGCTTAGCGGATATTATAATAGTATCATTTTTTGCTGAAAAACTATTGGAAGTAGGAATTACACAATAACATTTAGTACGCCTAAATAGTACGCAATAACACCGGCGTAAGCTATATTTGAGAAAAAAAAGAAATAATTATATATGTTCAACTAAATGTCTTCCCATGAATTAAAAATCCGAACACAAAAGTCAGGTGTTGTTCGAATTCAACGACGAGCAGTTTTAGTGGCTACAGATATAAGGTTCAAATAGCTTAACTCTTTTGCATTGTCTCATTTTGTCAGTCAGGTGTTTTAATGCTGAAATAAAATTTCATAGCTCTGATAACGGACAGCCTCCTCTACAAGTAATTTGAAGGAGGAAATGGTCTGTGAAATTACCGCAGTAAACAAAGAATTTCAGTTTATCGTAGCGCGTAGCAAAAGAATTATGTCTTGTGTATACAATAAAAATACAAGAGTTCTTTTCTGAAATGTTACAATAGAGAAGGTGAATGAGTTTGTGTACTTGAGATGTAGATTGCTTTCTTTAATACAGATAAGCAAGAGATGGGTAGAGCAGAAAGAGCATGTGAAAATAGGTATATTTACGATCAAAAACAAAAACCGACTTCAAAATCTATTTTTTCTTTGTATTTCCGAATTATGAAATAGGAATACTTTGAAATAGAATTAATCAGAACCTAACCAAGCTATAAGGAAACTACCCTAGAAGTACATGCTTTCGGTTGGCGTAGTATTAGGCTATTCGTCCACCTGTCGCACAAATACTTAAGTCAAATTTAAGTTTTATATGGTGTTCTAATGGACGCCGTAGTCGGAATGATGTGTAATAATAATGATCAGTTGTTAAAATTTTTACCCGTGTGAGTGGGCCTCATAGCTTGTCACTCATGGGATCATGAAATCACTAATAAGTGAAGTGGGATATTGTTATCCGTTATCCTTATGTTTACGATTACCACTATTAAGCCACCCATACCCAGTGGAAATTTATTTTACAGTTAGTTGTATTAATTTAAGAATTGAACTGCAATTTTGAAAACCAACTTAAATTAAGCAATAAACAAGTAGGATCATAAATTTTGTTAATATTTCGTTCACGTTTCCCTTTTACTGTTTTAAAATTTATGATCGTTACTTTGTTCAGGAGCTAAGAACGTTGGATAACTTACGTTTGACTTACGTTTATGCTTAAATATTTTTATCACTTTATTTATAAGACTACGTATAAGACTACTGGCGGATTTTAATTAATTTGGAGTACAAACACCTCACTAAATGAATTAGCCTATAAAAATCAAACATCCACAGAACTGACATTTTAAATACATGTTTTCAACCGACTTCAAAAGGAGGAGGTTGACAATTCGTCTGCTTTTTTTTTCATATTTGTTACCGCATAACTTTCGACTGGGTGAACCGATTTCGATAATTGTTTGAATTTTTATTTGAAATCTCGTGCTTTCCGTGTGGTCCCAATTAAATTTGGTCCCATTCTGACAATGGGATCCATGAGAAAATCATATAAGTCTTAAATTGGCATCAATTATGTCCTCGACAAATGGACAAATAACTATATAATCACGTGAACCGATTTTGATGATTAATTTTTCATTGGTTGTAAGATGTACTTCAACTGTATTTTGATAAGAGTTTGGTTAGGTTATGATTAAGTCTATTTCGTAACAATCCTACGATAATTCGTAAATAAAAATCGCATCCGAGCGTATTAGCGTTTAAGGTTTGATTTGATTTGAAGTCGGTTTTTGTGTTTGCTCGTAAATATACTTGTTCTTAATATAAAAATTTTATCTCTCATTGGAAACGCTTATCAATACCCCAATTACTCTACTGAAACTTGAAAGAAATACCAACAAGTGAAAGCATTAAGTAAGCTTTACGTTTCCGCTTACACCGGTATATTTTCATAACAATTTCCGGAGGCCTTATAAACTTGACTAGGAACGCTCATTCGGCACAAAGCTTCTACACAATTTATGGTTATGAGTATTGCGCTACGATAACGATGTTTCGTCTTCCAGCATAAACAAGCAAAAAGAAATTGTCCCGCTTCCATTATGCTTTTGATGTCGTGTCAGTGATTTAAATCTCGATATCTTTTCGTTCTTTTTTTTTTTTTTTTTTAAAAAAAAAAAAAAAGAAGTAGAGGTAGACAAATTAAAAGATGGGAAGACGAGTTTAAGAGAATAGCTGGTCCGCTGTGGAGCCGGTTAGCAAAAGACAGACATTCGTGGAAATCTTTAGAGGAGGCCTTTGTCGACAGACAAGCCATCCACAACCAGTTGCCGAGCACTTAAATTTGGTATTCAAAACTTAGAATTAGGAAATTAATCTAGTTTAGTAAGTAGGCAAACCGTTTATTACTTTATTATAAAAAAAAAAAAAAAAATGTGAAGGCAATAAAGGCTATTTTATTTTTTATTTTATTTATTTTATCTTTTCGTTGTAACCAGATAACATAATCATAATAATTTATTAATACAATAAGCGTGCACGCAACCATAAACACGGTTAAGTTTTTTCTGACAACTTTATCAGTTTGAGAGGCATCAAAGCTCTTTTGTGGCAAACTTAGCTAAAGGGTTATTTTAAGGGAACCTTGAATTAGGCCGCTATTATCAGCGCCGTTGTCCTGTGCTCATAGAACTACTACGGTATCCCCTGCCTGTCGTAAAAGGTGCCAGGTTCACGGGCGACAAGGTCGGGGACCTTTGTAGTTCGCTACAGTGGATCCGGAAGAAGGCGAAACGGGTGGTCTAGTGTCGCCTTAGCATGGGTGATTTTGCTTCGGCGAGTACCTGAACAGGATAGGGCGCGAACCGACCGCGCAATGCCACCACTGTGGCCGGGACCAGGATTCCGTGCAGCACACGCTAGCCGTACGCCCTGTCCACTGAGCGAAGGATCGTCACTTATAAAAGAGACAACTTTTTTTTCTAAGATCAGTAATTAATGTGAAACAAAAATGAAATAATGATAAACAATTTCTACATATTAGGAAGTGGTTCTTATTATGTTATCTGTAATTTGCCCCTATGTATAATTAAATGGTTAAACGTTGACCCGTATAAAATTGGTGGTTATTTTTTTTTGAGAAAAGGGTTGAAAGAGGAAGCTTAATTTACTGCTGTTATTTCAAGAAATTTAATGTTTCGGAATCCAGATGAGGTATTGAAATAACTTAATATAAATGAACCACAAATGCTTGAACAGATCGAGTCTGCTAAGTTTTATTATACCGTAGTAAATCAGCATTTCATTTAATTTTAAATAAGAAACAGTCGAGTCGAGTGACACCTGAAATATTTCACTACGTTGCTCTTGTAGCAGATAATAAAACGATTGGAATAAAATAGGCAATTTGCACAACGCATATAAAACATATACATGGGCATATAACAACACGCTTGTCACCCGGAAGGGCAGACAGAGATCATGGATCACCTCGTCGATGTGAAACATCTTTATATAATAAAAATATAAAAAACATGATTAAGATCACGCTTTCAAGTCTGTGGTGCTACAATGGTAAAAGAGTTATTAAGGGCTATGTCTTAAGACGGCATGCTAAATCTGCTGAAATTATTTCCACCACGTAACTTTTTTAAAAATCTTTTCTAAGGGATTTTTAGAACAAAATAAATAAAATTTGCTAACTGGGATCTAATTAGCTTAGTGAAAAGCGGACGTCGTAAGTCTCTGTCTACCCCGCTAGTTTTGAAAAGATTTTATAGCTTATTATTTTTATTTATATTTGTTTAAATACTAAAGTCATGTTTAATTTATTATTCAACTTATTCAAGTACATGTCAGAAGAGCAATTGAATCCCTGTTAGTTAAATGTAACTCGATTAAGCAACTAAATGCTTTCAAAATGGTGTTCTACAAACGGTACTCGAACGTGGTTTGAATTAATCATTTCCCTCTATCATTAATTTAACATGCTACAAATGATCACTGTTTGAAACTTTATTACATCTATAGATCGCTTTCATAGAGTTACATTAGTGAAGGAAATAATTTATATAGCAATGCTAATTTCACAACGCAAAATTAGTCTTCAGGAAGATACTAAGTCTCGTGGAAGAAAAAAGGTGTCCTTTCTCTGCCAATTTAAGATGAACTCCAGACTATCCGTTTTCTGCTACCGCCGAGTCCTCAGCTACTTTGGCCACATTGCCCGAAGACAACCAGATAATCTGTAGAAACTGGTCGTTGTAGGGAAAATCAAGGCCAAAAGCTACCTAACCTACCCAATGGTCTGACCAAGTCCAAACCATACTGGGACTCGACATTCCTACCACCACGAGACAAGCCGAGGACAGTGTATAGAGGTAGTTCGTCGACACTTCAAAATATGTCAGTAATGAAAAACATGAAGAAAAAGAAGCATCGAAGAATAGTACAACGTTTTTTTCTGCGAAGAAGGGGCAAAAGCACACTCTTCACCATATAGCAAGTGATTACAGCAGAGGAATTGTAGCACCGTTGACAACCTTTTTAATAAAGCACTATCTGAGCGAAGCCCAACGATATAGTATCTTCTGTACGTATAGTACGTATACTTAACGTCAGCACTCATAGAGGTTGGTAGCTTCTTTGTGCTAATTCGTACATCAGCTGTAGGGGTGGGCTTACCACTGCCTTTGATTTTACTCCCGAGTATCAAATTGTAATTACGTTAATCAGTTACTAGCCTAATAGTTTAGGGTGCGGTCTGCGAACGTAAGATCGTAAGTTCAAATCCACCTTTCGACTATTGACGTGAACCATATCCTAGCACAAGCTTAACCATTCCAACTAAATGAGAATGTTAATAATATTTATATAAAATATTTTTAGTAATCTTCTTTAAAAAAAAAACTGTTCTAAACTGAATCGTAACAAGTAGTCAGATAAAGTAGAATTTCAAAAGTCGTAGCCCTTTCTACGATTTCAGTTTCGAGCTGTAGTTCATTAGTTTCGTTAAGTGTTAAATTATTTATTGCTTTATTCATGGCGTAGAATTTGGAAGATACGATAACTTTTATTAATCGGCTTTTACGAGTGAATTGCTTTTATATATAACAATATATTACATAACAGATACAGAAGTTAACACATTTACTTCCTTAATTAGTTTGGTTGCGGAAAATAAACGAATTGTTTCCGTTAAGTTCACTGATTTACTGCTTTTGTTTCCTGTCTATAATTTTTTTTTAAAGACATGTGTTAATTGTTTAACTTTGACTCTATAAGTATTTTCGAAAGAAGCAGAAGGGGTTAAATTAACTGAAATTATATTCGACAAGGTCGTGTTAAGAGGCTATAATCAATTTAAATTATATATGACTCCCAGCAGGAAGTGCATAACAAAAATCTGACATTACGGTCAAATTTTTTGATACAGGCAATAGTTGGATTATAACTTCAACTTTTGCCGTTTTATTAATGCTCGTGACAAGTATTACAAACTTGCAGAAATCGTGCGTAAAACGGAGGTAGATTATATTTCTGCTTTCTCCTGGTTAGTGATGCACAAACGACCTAATTGAAAAACAAACATTAAAAACTATCTTGATATTTAATTTTCGTAAACTTTCGTAAATAAGCTTTATAAAAGAAATTTCTGTAAATAAATGACGCCTGGGAAAATTAAATAGCAAATATTAGTGTGGGAAAATAATTTTACAATTAGACCTTACTAGAGTTGCACTGTAAGTAAAATCAACTGTCATTAACTATATCATTTAAGTCTTAAATTTTCATAAGGTATGTGTGCGACAAATGGGCCAATAAGACAATATTACACCAACTGATTTCAATGTTTAATTTTTTATTGATAAGGATGTACTTCAAGGGTAGATTGATGAAAGTTAGGTTAGGTTTTGATTTATTATCTTATATTTGGGAAATATAAATCGGGCGTCCGCGTGTTTTTTGCTCGTAAATATAATTGTGTTAGCATATTTTTTCAAATAATTATTATATCGAAATGAAATATGTTGAAAATTTACTAGTACGTTAATAATGATTGGGAACTTTGGTAATTGGCTTGTTTTCGACGTGAACTACCTAAAAGGTTAGCTCTCCAATGTCACGTTAATTTAGTAACGTAAGAGGAAAATTAGGGAGGAACGTGACCGAGGCAAAGTATAGAGTTACCCTAATCGGTGAACTTAGATAGGTAGGATTAGATATTTTATAAGAACAGACTTGTAGTTCTGAGCTCTATAAGACTACGGTAGACGCGACGAGGTGACTAAAAGGGGCCTCGGGTTCACTGGGCGACAAGGGTGGGGGTCTTGGCCCTCCGCCAAAGTGGACCCGGGAACGGGACATCGGCAGGCCCGTGTCGTCGGGACCTCAGGACGTACTCTCCCAAGTGCAGGAAGAAAGGTATTTCTTTTTCAGTACGTCGCCAATCTGAATGATATACCTCCTTCTAGGATGCCCACAACCTACGTTCCCACTCACTTCCGTGTTAATTTTTAAAACAAAATGGACCGATGACTTTAAACTATAGGAAGAATGATGCAGCCTGACGATGATGAATCAAATTATAAATTCTTCTGTCTTTTCATCCTTTTTTCATAGACTATATGAAATGACTAATTATTTAACGATGTAAGGTATAAATAAACGGTATAGCAAAGTTTACTGTTAATACCCAAAAATATCTGTTGGCGGTATGATTATTATCAGGCTTATTTTACCTTTTTCTGCCATAACTATAGTTATAGCAAACTTCTTGAAGCAAAAGTGATTACGAACTAAAGAAGGCCAATAGAAGATCTCGAAACGAAAATGTATACGAAGATGCATGGATGTGCAAAAACCAATAGAAGACCTGAGAGACCCTGTGAGTCAACAGTGTCACACCGACTTTTATTTATTAAGTCGTAAAAAGATTTTTTATATATACATATAGTCTAGTACAAAATAATGATGTTAGAGTTTGTACAATAAAATGAAAAAAAAAGAAATTTATTTGTGTAATAACATTGATATATATTAATTTATATATATAGCAATATGCATCACAAAATACTAAATCGGATGGTTTGTTCTAGAGAGGAATGAGTATTGTCCGACATAGGTCGTACAGAGAGCTTAGGCGGACAAAATACCGCATGTTCGTTAAAACGTGAACAAAACGAAATACCTTTGTGGAATTGAATTTCGAAACGCAAATCCCTTAACAAGATTATGTATATTGTTTTTTTTTGTAAAAGAAAATCGCCAATATCTGTTGCGACCATTTTTTTTTAGTAATTTTGAGATATACTCTCAATATTTATATATTAAATTTCTATATGAAATACTCATTTAAACGGAATCAAAGTAAATAGCGGTCTTCTTTTCATTGATCTCATTAAGGTTCAAATGTCCGTTATATCGAATTTGTGAGTCAGTGAGAACCAACGAAGGATATTTGAATTCTTGTATGCGATAAATGTATGCATAGCTCATTGATACAGGTTGAGATTTGAATCGTGCAGTATTTGGGGATGTTATGGCTTGAGATTTCCCTTATAAATATATTCTAGATGGTGGTCAGAAACTACGCAATATGTCTAAAGCAAACGCACAGATGGGATTATTACAAAGTAAAAAGTTACAGCATTTATAGGTACATATGATATGTTCCACTAATGGGCACAGGTCTTCTCTGTAGAGTATAAGGGCATAGTCCGCCACGCGGCCATACTGCGATTGGCAGATTTAGAAATGTGTCACATGTCTTTGAAAATTTTCTAAAACATGTAGGTTTCCTCACGGTGTTTTCCTTCACCGCCGAGCGCGTGGCAAAACAGCAAATAAAATTGTAACAACAAATTGATTGGTGCCAGCACTAGAGATCGAACTCGGGTTGTTTTCGGTTGAACCGGGACACTGAGCTACCACGGCTCTTACTGAGCTACCAAAGCTCTTATAAAGTACTAGTACTAGTAACTAAAGGGCGTTGTTTGTTTTGAGTGTTAATTGACCAGAAATCCGTAATTTCTTTCTACCCCTCTAAACCTCTTGGGTAAGCGTGTAAGTAGGGATGAGTCTTGTATCGATATATGAAACGATGTATTTCATTTGTATTCAATTAAGTTATCGACATTCTCAACAGCCACGAGTGACTCAGGAAAATATTAAAAACAAGGTCCAACAAGTCTTAACATCAAGCCCAAATAAATAAATCCCACTTCATATCCATCAGGGTAAGGTCAAACGAGATTCTGATTCATTCCAACATTCATTGCCGAGTAAAACCTTCCGGATATTTGAAATGCAATCTTAATGCTTGGACATAAGATTTATTTGTGATTGTTGCATTCACTGTAGATTCAGATTACCGCTATTTAATACTCACCTCTAAAGCTTGTAAAGCATGGTTCAAATTAAGAAATATCGCAAGGAAAATAATGGTAGTAGGTGGGGGTTATAGAGGCTTCGGCGCGTACGCAGCCAGTGTGACGCGGACATCGGTCGATTGCGTCCGAGCGGTTTTAACGGTTTAAGCTAACCGAAACAGAACTGCTTTTAACGAGTGAAAGTGCCAAGAGTATGAAATGCACGTGCAAAGTGTTTAAGTAAACAAGCGCTTTACATGGATTTTTGTGCTGTGGCAAATACAGAGTAAAGGGAAGGAGCGTTAGAAATCACGGTATGTCAAACGGTGATTCTGAGTTTATGGTTGTCGACTAATTTAGTGCATTGTAACAAGTTAACACGTATTATACACTGTAATTAGCATGAATTGGATTTTTTTAGGTTATTAATTAACAGATACATTACTTAGCGATCCATATTTTGGATAGCGTGCTTATTAATTACATGATCTAATTCCTCCATACCCGTTGTACCATCGGACCTCAAGGCGCTCAACTTAGGAATTCATCCTTTTATTATGGGCATCCGAAAACCCGAACGAAGCGCTTTGCTTCGTCTTTCATTATTAGTACAGTACAGGACTAGAAGAGGTTGCTCGCGTCTGTCTTTAACTCCGATAAAAACGTGGGTGTTTTCAAGAGTAGAGTGAATTGGCATTTATTAAGCCCCCAGTGCTCCCTTGCATTTCCACTTAACATCAGGTCATCACAGGATCAGGGGATCACGGTCAAGCAGTTGTTTTGAAAGTGTAAAATAAATATTATAGTATGTTAATTAAATAAATTCAGTGTGAGTGAAATGAAGTGAAAAATAAAAATATGAACATTTTATTTAATTCAATGTTTAAATCAGAATCGAACCAAATTGAAATGAGACTACATGGAAAGTTCTGGCTTTAAAAAAAAATTAACAAAATCGGTTCACCCAGTCAAAAGTTATAAGGTAATAAACACAAAAAAACACAGACGAATTGAGACCCTCCTTCCATCTCCTTACTTCATCCTTTTTAGAAATCGGTTGAAAACATAAAAAAACTGCGTGTCTTATTTTTATAATACCAGAAATAGCGATTGTTATTCGATTTCCACCGATATTAGTATGCCACATTTGTAACAGGTAATCCAATCATCATACTCTAGGCATAAATGTTAACATGTGACGTTTTTATAACTAAATGCCAGCTGGAAAACCGAACCCCTGTCGTCGAGGTTTTAACGATCGTAAGTCGAATTCTAAGCCATTCGATATAAACGATAAACCAACTTAATTCAAGTCAACGTAAAGTTCTGTAAACCTTTAAGGTCTACGTTTTATTGCTTAGTCGGCAACAGACTTATAAATTTGATAGTCAGGTATTTAAATCCCATCTGAATTGTGCAGCCAACCAACTAACTTAACTAACCGATTCCAACTGATTGGCCGACTCTAAAAACAAGAGGATATTTACTAGAATTAAAAATTATTCCAATTATTAACATTTAAATTCTTCTGTTTTAATCTCATACTGACGTGTCAAATCATTTTTCATCATAAAACAAGTTTGCGGCTCAATTTTAATGAATATATAAAAATGATTATCTTGATGATGATGATGTCCTGCCGATTTCGGCTACGGCGACGCTTCGGGATTGACATGACATGAGCCAGGTCACGCGGCTCTTGAGTGTGCCCTCATGTGGCTTGAATAACCACTCTTCCTTGTAAAAGTGCGCCCGCATTGGGAGCACGTAAGCACACCATTATTGATGTTATAGGATATGGCAGCTCGTGGTCGGGCCTTCAGGGTTTCACGCTTGTCATCTAATTCAGACCTGCGCTTCTGCTTAAAAGCGCACACCCTTTCCCTTATGAGGTTCCGCCACTCTGTTCGCTGAACTGCCATATCCTTCCACTGCGACGTAATATGGAAAATGGAATAAGAACATGGGTTCGGTAAATCTATCAGTAAATTCCTAAAATGAATAGAGATCTTGGTAGGTTAGGTTAGTCACCTAGATTTAGTAGGTAGTAATCAAGGAGTAGGTAGCTTCTGCTTAGCAAAATCTTAAACGAAAGCTCCTTGTCTAGACTTAGGATGTAGAAAAAAAACAAAATACAAACGCTAGAACTTCGTGATATAGTGTTCTTATGTAGTTGTGTTTTTTCTGTAAGCGACAAATAGACGTTTGCAATTTTTAGCGTAGATATGATCACTCTATTTTTAACTTATAAATAAGTAAATATGCTTGAGTCTAATTAAATTAATCAGACTCATTTTGATGGTTGACGTTAAACTTTTTACTAGCCCGCATGAGTTTACTAGTAGTATTTAGTTGTTTTTAGTATTTAGTATTTAGTTGTAGTTTAGTATTTACTCACCTACTGTGGTTCTGAGTTTAAGTACAGTCTGCATGTATGAGTTTCTATTTTTCAGTTTATTTATTTATCACAGGAAAACTTATAGCCATAAAAATAAAATGTACAGATAGTTCACTAATAAGAATGTAACAAGTGTTCAGAAGAGTTTATCAAAAAATCAATATAACAAATTAAGATAACATCAGACAAAACATCGCTAAACATAATATAAAGGACTGGAATAGTTTGCCCGCATCTGTCTTTCTTTCCGATTACAATGTGGGTATTTCCAAGAGTAGAGTGAATAGGCATTTACTAAGCTAGTGCGCCTTACCATCCAGGACTGCATTTCTACTTAATATCAGGTGGCATCGTAGTCAAGCACTTGCTTAGAAATTTTAAAAAAAATCTGAATAAATATGTAATACATGGTTCAAAACTATTTTATTTTAACATTTGATTTATTTGTATTATTTTCTAACTTATTCTGAAATAGTTAAAAAATTAATTTAAATAAGAAATAATCAATTAATTCGTATTATGTTATGTAATAAATAATAATAAAAATTGTTATTTATTAGTATAACATATAGGTACAATAGGATTATCGTATACCATAAAAGGAAAATTAAAAAAAAATATCTTGCTGTTATTAACGCCCATCTACAATCACATTAGGGCTCCAATTTTAATGAATATATAAAATGATTATCTTATTTGTAACTTTAATGGCTAAATCTATATTCTTTCCATCTGAATATTTTTTATCTACATATGCGCATAATATCGCATTTTTCCATCAGAAATAATCTCCTGTAATATAACATCTTAATTGGTGTACAAATAATAACGCCGTTTTGACAAAAAATTGTATTTGTTAAAGCGTGATTTTAAACGATGTGAGAGTGCTAAGTGTTTTCGTTATGGACATATTTTATTGAACTGCTCCTATAACTATATTTTATTAATAGATCTGATTGCTCAAGTTTCACCCTTACGTCGTAGACATTCCATCAATACGCACGAAGCGGTTTGCCTCCACCTTCCTTATGCGAACGGCTAAGGAACTCTCTGCCGCGTTCAGTCTTTCCTCACGGGTACAATCTGGACACCTTATAGGCTCACGTGCTCCATCCTAGGCTTCATCTTCGCCTTCCATGAAGCAAGATAGAAGCCAAATGTGAGCCTATTTAGTATAAAAAACAGTTTCCTTACACTCAATTTTCATTGTATCTCAACGTTACACATAACTATTTATCTTATAATGATAGAATAAGTAAAAGAAAATAAATGTAATTGTAGAACTTTTACTCAACACTAATCTAAAAAGACGTCCATGTTACGCTTTTTACTTCTTAAATGGCAGGTTAGAAAGATATTCATTGATATTGTCTTGAAAAAACTTAAACTCAAACTTGTCACATGTTGTTCTAGCGAAAATTTAATTGTGCATATCTCACATGGTATAGAAATAACTCAAACTATGAGAGTGTACTTTTAATGTGTTTTGTTTTTAACCGACTTAAAAAGAACGGAGTTTTATTAATTCGGTTGTTTTTCATGTTTGTCTCACGACTCCATGATTTATAAAACGTTTTTGAAAACTATTTTATTTTAACATTTGATTTATTTGTATTATTTTCTAACTTATTCTGAAATAGTTAAAAAATTAATTTAAATAAGATATAATCAATTCATTCGTATTATGTTATGTAATAAATAATAATAAAATTCGTTATTTATTAGTATAACATATAGGTACAATAGGATTATCGTATACCATTAAAGGAAAATTAAAAAAAATATCTTGCTGTTATTAACGCCCATCTATAATCACATTAGGGCTCCAATTTTAATGAATATATAAAATGATTATCTTGATGATGATGATGTCCTGCCGATTTCGGCTACGGCGACGCTTCGGGATTGACATGACATGAGCCAGGTCACGCGGCTCTTGAGTGTGCCCTCATGTGGCTTGAATAACCACTCTTCCTTGTAAAAGTGCGCCCGCATTGGGAGCACGTAAGCACACCATTATTGATGTTATAGGATATGGCAGCTCGTGGTCGGGCCTTCAGGGTTTCACGCTTGTCATCTAATTCAGACCTGCGCTTCTGCTCAAAAGCGCACACCCTTTCCCTTATGAGGTTCCGCCACTCTGTTCGCTGAACTGCCATATCCTTCCACTGCGACGTAATATGGAAAATGGAATAAGAACATGGGTTCGGTAAATCTATCAGTAAATTCCTAAAATGAATAGAGATCTTGGTAGGTTAGGTTAGTCACCTAGATTTAGTAGGTATTAATCAAGGAGTAGGTAGCTTCTGCTTAGCAAAATCTTTAACGAAAACTCCTTGTCTAGACTTAGGATGTAGAAAAAGAAACAAAATACAAACGCTAGAACTTCGTGATATAGTGTTCTTATGTAGTTGTGTTTAATCTGTAAGCGACATATAGACGTTTGCAATTTTTAGCGTAGATTTGATCACTCAATTTTTAACTTATAAATAAGCTAATATAATATGCTTGAGTCTAATTAAATTAATCAGACACATTTTGATGGTTGACGTTAAACATTTTACTAGCCCGCATGAGTTTACTAGTTTAGTATTTACTCACCAACTGTGGTTCTGGCTTTAAGTACAGTCGCTATGAGTTTCTATTTTTCAGTTTATTTATTTATCACAGAAAAACTTATAGCCATAAAAATATAATGTACAGATAGTTCACTAATAAGAATGTAACAAGTGTTCAGAAGAGTTTATCAAAAATCAATATAACAAATTAAGATAACATCAGACAAAACATCGCTAAACATAATATAAAGGACTGGAATAGTTTGCCCGCATCTGTCTTTCTTTCCGATTACAATGTGGGTATTTTCAAGAGTAGAGTGAATAAGCATTTACTAAGCTAGTGCGCCTTAACATCAAGGTGGGATCGTAGTCAAGCACTTGCTTAGAAATTATAAAAAAAAATCTGAATAAATATGTAATACATGGTTCAAAACTAACATTTGATTTATTTGTATTATTTTCTACCTTATTCTGAAATAGTTAAAAATAATAATATAAATAAGAAGTAATCAATTAATTCGTATTATGTTATGTAATAAATAATAATAAAAATTGTTATTTATTAGTATAACATATAGGTACAATAGGATTATCGTATACCATAAAAGGAAAATTAAAAAAAAATATCTTGCTGTTATTAACGCCCATCTACAATCACATTAGGGCTCCAATTTTATCCCTAATTTTTTTTTTGTTGAAATCCAAATAATATATGTTGTTATATACGTGTGTGTGTGCGTGCGTGTTTACATGTGCGTGCGTGTTTACATGTGCGCGTGTTTATTATTTAAATACATATTCAATTGAGCATTGAATCAATTCAATCTGAGATTCCAATTCATGACCAACAGAACGTAAGTCGAACTGTTTATCCATTATGCTCTCACTGCTCTAATTATAAAGCGTCATTAGTTTAAAAATCCACCATTCGACTATGTGACTATCCTAGCGCAATCTTAAGCTTAGTGGGTAACAAGAATATTAGTAAAAAATGAGTTAACAGAATGTCGAAATCGTGCCGTGAAATGGTTAGTTTCGGTTTTTAAATTTGTGATGGAATGAATTTGTTAGGGAATTCACACATGAAGGACCAATATGTGCTCATATCTGAATGCAATACTGGATGGATTGAAATATTAGTGAAATGTTGTATTTGAAAACAATTTTAATAAAGCAATTTTTTTTTCTAAACAAGTGCTTGACCATGATGTTAAGTGAAATTAAAGTCCCGGATGGTAAAGCATCTTTAGTTTCTTCAGTACCTTTTTACTCTTGAAAACATCCATATTGTAATCGGAGAAAAAGACAGAATGTACGAATAAGGAAAGAGGAAGCACTTCGTTCGGCTTGAGGGTCGTTCACAATAAAAGGATTAAATCCACCAATGCGTCTTGAAGTCCGGTTGTGAAATTAGATCATGTCAACGTCGGCTATATGTGCTAGCATTAAAATATAAAAGTATTTTAATTACAGCTTCAAATTTGAAAGTATTAATATATTTCCGTGTCACTGAAGGCCATGTACTGAGAGTAATTAATAAGTCAACGTTTATTGTTTCCGTTCTCACGCCACGGGGCAGTCGTTACACAACATTCTACAACATGATATATTCACACTAAGTAAAATATTCCCAAGTGTGAAATATTCCCTTCAAATTTTGCAAATTGTTATTTTTGACTCAACCGACTTAAAAGGTTGATCCCTGGGATAAGCGATTGATGTCTTATGCTTTTTAGAATCATTCATTTAATTAATTAATTTGTTTTTATGTATCCGTAGTACTAAGTCTACATAATATATTGGAGCTTTTGAGGAACCTTTACCTGGAACAATTTCTTCTTTTTTTAATAATCATCAACCAGCTTTCATCTCAAGGCTGGCACTTAAGCGTATGCCGCAATTTATTCGTGCTCATTTTTTCTTGTGCGATGAAAAGGAGTATTTACTTTGGTCGTTTCACACAATTATGGTGTTGCCAATTTTCTTGTCCTCACAACGAGTGATGAGGAATTACGAGCGTGTGTTACTTTACACAGAAATTTCATTTGCATCATATTTATTACTTCCTCAGATAAGTCGTGTTTTCTTAAGACGAAGATTTCAAACTGTAAGTACTTCAACTCTTTTAAATCCTGTGTATTGCAAGGTGGACAGAGAGAGTAACGACTGTCCATTTTTTATCAAAACTACCAAATGAGACAGGTGCTGAGCTTATATTGCTTAACTTGTCCTAGTTAAGCTGCGAAATAATTCTTATCCAACAAAAATTGATTCATAAATTTTATATTCAGTTGAATTTAAGTTTCGATCTCTTTCCTCATTTCAAAAATAAACAAGCACAAATTTTAGCGTATCGATTTCGTAGACGCGGCCATTTGGCAAACGTAGTTTTTGAAGTCGGTTAAAAATGTTGTGACTGTAGTTAGAATCAAGAAATATATTTGGTTAAGGAAAAAGGTGGTGAAAGAAAGTTGCAGAAAATTTTTATCTTGGAATTGGGAATTGATAGGTCACAGGTTGGAAAACCGCGGTTCTTTGGATGTAAAGCGATGGCTCTTTAGTACTTAAACCGTGTAACTTTATTTGTGGAAGCACTTTTTATTGATCGCGCGAAAAAAAAATGTGGCTCTTTAAAAAGCTTAAAATTTTGCAAATTGTTATTTTTGACTCAACCGACTTAAAAGGTTGCCGACCCCTGGGTATTGATATATATAAGCGATTGATGTCTCTTGCTTTTTAGACTAATTAATTTTATTAATTAATTTGTTTTTATGTACCCGTAGTACTAAGACTACATAATATATTGGAGCTTTTGAGGAACCTTTACCTGGAACAATTTCTTCTTTTTTTAATAATCATCAACCAGCTTTCATCTCAAGGCTGGCACTTAAGCGTATGCCGCAATTTATTCGTGCTCATTTTTTCTTGTGCGATGAAAAGGAGTATTTACTTTGGTCGTTTCACACAATTATGGTGTTGCCAATTTTCTTGTCCTTACAACGAGTGATGAGGAATTACGAGCGTGTGTTACTTTACACAGAAATTTCATTTGCATCATATTTATTACTTCCTCAGATAAGTCGTGTTTTCTTAAGACGAAGATTTCAAACTGTAAGTACTTCAACTCTTTTGAATCCTGTGTATTGCAAGGTGGACAGAGAGAGTAACGACTGTCCATTTTTTATCAAAACTACCAAATGAGACAGGTGCTCAGCTTATATTGCTTAACTTGTCCTAGTTAAGCTGCGAAATAATTCTTATCCAACAAAAATTGATTCATAAATTTTATATTCAGTTGAATTTAAGTTTCGATCTCTTTCCTCATTTCAAAAATAAACAGGCACAAATTTTAGCGTATCGATTTCGTAGACGCGGCCATTTGGCAAACGTAGTTTTTGAAGTCGGTTAAAAATGTTGTGACTGTAGTTAGAATCAAGAAATATATTTGGTAATAAAAGGTGGTGAAAGAAAGTTGTAGAAAATTTTTATTCTTGGAATTGGGAATTGATAGGTCACAGGTTGGAAAACCGCGGTTCTTTGGATGTAAAGCGATGGCTCTTTACTTTATTTGTGCAAGTACTTTTATTGCTCGCGCGAAAAAAATTGTGGCTCTTTAAAAAGCTTAAAATTTTGCAAATTGTTATTTTTGACTCAACCGACTTAAAAGGTTGATCCCTGGGTATTGATATATATAAGCGATTGATGTCTCTTGCTTTTTAGACTAATTAATTTTATTAATTAATTTGTTTTTATGTACCCGTAGTACTAAGACTACATAATATATTGGAGCTTTTGAGGAACTTTACCTGGAACAATTTCTTCTTTTTTTTAATAATCATCAACCAGCTTTCATCTCAAGGCTGGCACTTAAGCGTATGCCGCAATTTATTCGTGCTCATTTTTTCTTGTGCGATGAAAAGGAGTATTTACTTTGGTCGTTTCACACAATTATGGTGTTGCCAATTTTCTTGTCCTTACAACGAGTGATGAGGAATTACGAGCGTGTGTTACTTTACACAGAAATTTCATTTGCATCATATTTATTACTTCCTCAGATAAGTCGTGTTTTCTTAAGACGAAGATTTCAAACTGTAAGTACTTCAACTCTTTTAAATCCTGTGTATTGCAAGGTGGACAGAGAGAGTAACGACTGTCCATTTTTTATCAAAACTACCAAATGAGACAGGTGCTGAGCTTATATTGCTTAACTTGTCCTAGTTAAGCTGCGAAATAATTCTTATCCAACAAAAAATTGATTGGGAAAGGAGTGAAAGTGCCGCTGTAGTAGGGTAAGAAGAAGAAACTTAGCAAACGTTCCTTATCAAACAAGTATAAAGGTATCTTTTGGACGAACTAATACAGTTGGCACAGAGAAGCTGGCCTTTACTGCTTCACCGGATTGAGAGGTGGCATAGCTCTTAGGTCGCTTAGCCTGAACCTCTATTAGGTGGTAACTCGACACAAGGGTCCCCCCCGGTGAGGGGTAATCTCGGCTTGGACGGTTACCATTCAGCCCTGTAGTTCTGGGCTCTCAAGAATAAGACTACGGTATCCCCTGCCTGTCGTATAAGGCGACTAAAAGGGGCCTCGGGTTCACTGGGCGACAAGGGTGGGGGCCTTTGTCGTCCGCTAAGGTGGACCCGGGAAGAAGGCGACATCGGCTGGCCCGTGTAGCCTTGCACTATGAGGGCACAGGGGGGGAGTAACCTCCCCCCCCGGGACGTGCTCTCCTTGAGCACAGTGCAGAGGGGCTCCGGTGCGTTCCACTGGAGATCCCGGAGCCCCTCGTCATGCACCGAGGAAAGGGCCACCGGGGAGGTTTTAGTGGGTAAAAACCCCACATAACCGCCGCCTTCCCCCCAGAAGGCGGGGAATCTTTTTGAAGATTTCCTCCCCGTTAACAAAAAAAAAAAGAACGGTTACCATTATTACGCGTTAGCAGTCCGATCCGAGGGCGCCCGAGAGGGCCGAACCACGACTCGGTCGGAAGCTATTTTATTGACAAACATCTATTGGGACAATCTAAGCTAAACTTATAAGCTGAGTGTCGGATCGAGGTGCACACCGAGGTATTTCATTATAAAAACCACCATGTAATCAAATCTACGTTCAAAGGTTGTAAAAGTCAGTAAGGCATTAAACAGACGCCTTTTCAACCGACTTCTAAGGTAGAAGGTTCTTAATTCGTCTGATTTTTTATGTTTGTTACCGCATAACTTTCGACTATGTGGGTGGACCGATTTTGACGATTCTTTTTTTATTTGACAACTGTTGCTTCCCATGTTCCCGATTATTTCCCCAAATCTGGCTGTGGCATCCATAAGAAAACCATATAAGTTTTAATTTGCATCAAGTATGTGCCCCACAAATGGACGAATAACTCAATATCTCGCCAGCGGATTTCAATGTTTAACTTTTTTTTGTTGAAAATGTGTTTGTGGAAAAGGTTCTGATTGAGTTTGACTTCGTAATTCGGAAATAAAAAGAGGGCGTCCGCACCTAATAGCGTTTGACGTTTAATTCGATTTGAAGCCGGTTTTGCTCATAAATATACTTGTAAGCGTGATAGACAGACAGCAATCGCTATCAATTTTTCACCAACCATGTTATATCTCACAGGTAACCTCCTCGGCCGACGCCGGCCTTAAGTTTTAGGTAATTATTTTTTACATAACAAAGCAATACACGGAAACTTTTCGAAAAGCCGAACGCTAAAAGATTAAATAAAACCGATAGACCAGTTTTTTTTACCAACTACACAGATTGGCCAGAGAAGCTCACCTTGACTGCTTCACCGAATTGAGATGTGGCATAGCTCTTAGATCGTTTAGCCTGAACCTCTAGACAAGTTAGTTACCTTTAGACATTATGTTGCTTTATTGTTTCAACGGCACTACAAACCTTTGTGAGTTTGTCAGTTGGCCAATTCTACTATCGACTGCCACTCCCTTCGAATCCTGAGATTTCTCTTTCAGTGAGTAAACAATTCCATCTCCATAACTAGTTAATTTAGCTAATTTCATTGCAGTAATAATTACATCTGTAAGGTAAGAGTGAGGGTATCAAAATCAACATTAGTGCGTGGTCTTATGAATAAAAATAAAAACGATCATTACTTATCCATCACAAGACGTGTACCGTAAATCTTGCGGCCCTCAACTCGATGTCGTCAGAGAGGAGAAATATACCGACGCTAATTACGTCTTATTTACATCGCCGGGTTCTTTCAACTGTCTTAACGACATTTAAATTACTTTCAATTTATGTAAAGTGTCTCATTGTCTATGTACAAACGACTTACAACAAATCTATCAATCATTATATCGATGAACGTTTTTTTTTTCGTAGTATAAATTACAATTCGGCCGTTTTAACTTTTCGGACCAACCCTCCCCGACACATTATACCTGGTATACACCCAGACGGAAAAAGAATCCCTTTCCAACCAGGAATACGGATCGTGGGCAGGTTCGCGTATCCTTACCGTGCACGAGGCCCAAGGCCTCACGTACGGATCAGTGGTGGTCATCAGAACAGTGACGAAAAATCTGCAACTGCACGACCGCGTCCAACATGCTGTAGTGGCGATATGCCGACACACCGTCAGCTGTGCCTATTATACAGATGACTGTGACGACGCCACAGGAAGACTGATGATAAAGGCAATGGTCGCATCAAGGGAGAGGATAGTGGACTACAACCTAAAAATGGCCATGAGAAGCAGGGACACAGCGGTCGCAGAAAAGCTAATAGCAATGCGATGCCTACGAAGATCACAATCCGCGAATTGAATGAGGATCGATTGTTAGAAGTAAGGAAATCTGTTTTAATCTTTAGTGTGTTGTATATTATTATTAACAAACAGGCTGACAGACACAATTTTGTAAAAAATGTCATTTGGTCATATGTAACGTAAGACTCCGATATTATTTTTTAAATAGATAATATACGACATGCCTAGACAAAACCTGTTAGCCACCGACCGGTCCTCATACGCGTCTAGATTTACAGGCGGTCATCTATCAAGCTGTCGGGACCCGTTCACGCATAAGTGCGCCCATTTGGCTGTGCCCGTAAGCAGGTGGGTGGCCATAAGATGAACGAGCGGGGAAACCCTGCAATCCACAGCTGTACGTACACTACTACTTTGTACGTACGAGTATATACAATATCCAAGTTACTTTCTATCTATGATGTCAAAATCAGACCAAGCTTTTTTTGACCTTGACTACTTCAACGTATTAAGAGGTGGCATAGCTCTTAGGTCGCTTAGCCTGAACCTCTAGACAAGTTAGTTACCTTTAGACATTATGTTGCTTTATTGTTTCAACGGCACTACAAACCTTTGTGAGTTTTGGCCAATTCTACTATCGACTGCCACTCCCTTCGAATCCTGAGATTCCTCTTTCAGTAAGTTAACAATTCCATCTCCATAAATAGTTGCTAATTTCATTGCAGTAATAATTACATCTGTAAGGTAAGAGTGAGGGTATCAAAATCAACATTAGTGCGTGGTCTTATGAATAAAAATAAAAACGATCATTACTTATCCATCACAAGACGTGTACCGTAAATCTTGCGGCCCTCAACTCGATGTCGTCAGAGAGGAGAAATATACCGACGCTAATTACGTCTTATTTACATCGCCGGGTTCTTTCAACTGTCTTAACGACATTTAAATTACTTTCAATTTATGTAAAGTGTCTCATTGTCTATGTACAAACGACTTACAACAAATCTATCAATCATTATATCGATGAACGTTTTTTTTTTCGTAGTATAAATTACAATTCGGCCGTTTTAACTTTTCGGACCAACCCTCCCCGACACATTATACCTGGTATACACCCAGACGGAAAAAGAATCCCTTTCCAACCAGGGATACGGATCGTGGGCAGGTTCGCGCATCCTTACCGTGCACGAGGCCCAAGGCCTCACGTACGCTTAATTAGTGGTCATCAGAACAGTGACGAAAATCTGCAACTGCATGACAGCGTCAACATGCTGTAGTGGCGATATCCCATCAACACATCGTCAGCTGTGCCTATTATACAGATGACTGTGATGACGCCACAGGAAGACTGATGATAAAGGCAATGGCCGCATCAAGGGAGAGGACAACCTAAAAATGGCCATGAGAAGCAGGGACACAGCGGTCGCGGAGAAGCTAATAGCAATGCGATGCCTACGAAGATCACAATCCGCGAATTGAATGAGGATCGATTGTTAGAAGTAAGGAAATCTGTTTTAATCTTTAGTGTGTTGTATATTATTATTAACAAACAGGCTGACAGACACAATTTTGTAAAAAATGTCATTTGGTCATATGTAACGTAAGACTCCGATATTATTTTTTAAATAGATAGTATACGACATGCCTAGACAAAACCTGTTAGCCACCGACCGGTCCTCATACGCGTCTAGATTTACAGGCGGTCATCTATCAAGCTGTCGGGACCCGTTCACGCATAAGTGCGCCCATTTGGCTGTGCCCGTAAGCAGGTGGGTGGTCATAAGATGAACGAGCGGGGAAACCCTGCAATCCACAGCTCTACGTACACTACTACTTTGTACGTATATACGATTTCCAAGTTACTTTCTATTTATAATGTCAAAATCAGACCAAGCTTTTTTGACCTTGACTACTTCAACGTATTAACAGGTGGCATAGCTCTTAGGTCGCTTAGCCTGAACGTATACTGTGATAATGCGAGGGTACCCCCAGTGAAGGCAAAAGCTTGGACGGTTACTATGTCACCCGTGAGCATTCCTTTCCGAGGGCGCAACCACGACGCGATCAGTTGCTTTTACAACGATAAGTTAAGAGACATTCAAAAGATAACTTACTTTAAATACTACTACGGCAAGTGAATCAGTCCGAGTTAACTATTCTTTCTCTAAATATACTTTTTAAAAGATTTCTTTCCTTTCTTCCTTCGTGGAGCATTGAAAGATATCTATTATTTCTCAAATATCATTGAGCGCCCTAAGTGCGCATCAGTGGCCTGTATTGCAGCAAGTATTTAAACATTCGTATTATATATAAGATTAGTGAGACTTTTAGAGTCTTTTATTAACTAGATTATATATATATATATATATATATATATATATATATATATATATATAATAATTCATGTGTCGGTAAGGAGTACTTACTTAGTTGATTGTCATAAATCTACCAATATATCATTATTTAACAAACATATATTTATATGTACATCTTTAGGAGTTACCTCGATTATATACGGAACCCACGGTCATATGCCAATAAAATTAACATAAGACCTAATTGAAACCAAACCCTTATAAAAAATAAACAATTGACAACCTCTTTCTTTGAAGTTGGTTAAGAAGTATACGGGGGGAGTGTGATGCTTTTGTCTTTTTATGTCTTAAAGTATAAATTCACAAAGTGACGGTACTTTTCTAGTATAACCATTGAACGAGTTTGTTGTCCGAGAAAGTGACTTCAAGTGAATTTACGACAACGCCTACAAGCGATGTTTAAGTGGACTTTTAAATCGCAATACTTTTTGTACTATATTCATTGTTTTGAGATTGATTATTATAATTTAAAGTACATTTTTTATTACACCTAAGCGAATGCAAGATTATGTTTCTACCTAATTAATTGGTGATATACTATTGGCTGGTACGGCATTTCTCTCGAAGACAATTCGAAGACAAAAAAAAAAGAAGGAACCGGTAGTAAATACTGACTTGGCCAATTAATTCTTCTTACTTTCTACAAATATAACGAAAGACCAAGCAAAGCACTGCGGCACGTCTTCCGTACATGGGACGTCCACAAAACAATGTTGGACAGTACTCGAAGCTAGGCACCTTGGTGTTGGTGTAACTTACATAATTCCTATAAGTTACACTAACACACAAACCGATATTTTACCCACCTTATGTCCGTGCTCAGCAGCAGATTGATTCAAGTTACGTTATTGAGTAATTTAATATCATATTCTCTTACTAATTATATATATTTGCTTTATATAATAATTCATGTTAATTCGCATTCGTATTTCTTGTCGGTAAGGAGTACTTACTTAGTTGATTGTCATAAATCTACCAATATATCATTATTTATATGTACATCTTTAGGAGTTACCTCGATTATATACGGAACGGTCATATGCCAATAAAATTAACATAAGACCTAATTGAAACCAAACCCTTATAAAAAATAAACAATTGACAACCTCTTTCTTTGAAGTTGGTTAAGAAGTATACGGGAGTGTGATGCTTTTGTCTTTTTATGTCTTAAAGTATAAATTCACAAAGTGACGGTACTTTTTCTAGTATAACCATTGAACGAGTTTGTTGTCGGAGAAAGTGACTTCAAGTGAATTTACGGCAACGCCTGCAAGCGATGTTTAAGTGGACTTTTTAAATCGCAATACTTTTTGTACTATATTCATTGTTTTGAGATTGATTATTATAATTTAACGTACATTTTTTATTACATCTAAGCGAATGCATGATTATGTTTCTACCTAATTAATTGGTGATATACTATTGGCTGGTACGGCATTTCTCTCGAAGACAATTTTGGTACCGGTAGTAATTACACGAGTTAATTCCCCCATCCCCATTCTACCTTCGGACGTTTAGACACTCGGCGGGTCTCCACCCTTTTATAGTTGATGTTCCGCGCGTCCGAACGAAGCGATTTGAGTCATCGTTCATCGTGCGTACGGCAAAGGAGTGGAATAAGTTGCCGGCGTCAGTCTTTCCGTCCAATTACGACGTGGGAGCCTTCAAGAGTAGAGTGAATAGGCACTTACTAAACTAGAGCGTACTATCTTTCGACTATATCACCACTTAACACCAGGTGGGATCATGGTCAAGCGCTAGTTTACACGCATAAAAAAAAAATACTGACTAGGCCAATTAATTCTTCTTACTTTCTGCGTTTATAACGAAAGACCCAGTAAAGCACTGCGGCACGACATCCGTACATGGGACGTCCACAACACAATGTTGGACAGTACTCGAAGCTAGGCACAAGGTGCCGTGTGTTGGTGTAACTTACATAATTGCTGTAAGTTACACCAACACCTGTCCACACAAACCGATATTTTAGCCACCTTATGTCACTGAGTAATTTAATATCATATTCTCTTACTAATTATATATATTTGCGTACAAAGTGCCGTCTATTTCCCGTCCATATATTGAGTCTCGTAATAAGAGCGCGTTATTCCGAGAAAAGAACAGAGCAACCGTCCACTGACCCAGTGCAAACCTGATCGATTTATATAAACATTTTTTTTACCGGACACTTGCCAAGAACGGAACTCCACCAAATGCCAAAGAGAACCGTTAACTTTATCTAAAACTTCCTTCATTTATTGCATTTCTTACGTATAGGACGAACTAATAATTCTTGTCTGTCCGTAGATATTGTCTTATCTTTTCCTCTACCCTTCGTCTTTATTTTGTTCCCTAAGAGTTTTACTACATACTGTACGCTTTTGAGAAGTTGTCTTTCGTTGTCGTCGGATTTCAACAATTTGGCAACACAATCTTACAGTGAGAGTCTATAATACTAATAATATTAAATTATCTTGGATAGTATATGTAGGTAGATGAATACCTATAGGTAAGCTAAACTACACATGTAATAAAAATTATGAGTAAAAAACATGACTTCAAATCGAATCAAACGTGATCACGCGCAAACGCCCCCTTTTATTTCCGAAGTATCATAGTTAAATTACCACATTCTTGATCGTTGTGCTTATAAAGTACTTTTTTTATTTTTTTTTGTTAACGAGGAGGAAATAAACCTCCCCGGTGGCCCTTCCTGGTGGAACGCACCGGAGCCCCTCTGCACTGTGCTCATAGAGAGCACTTCCCGGGGGAGGTTACTCCCTCCCCCCTGTGCCCTCGCAGTGCAAGGCGACACGGGCCAGCCGATGTCGCCTTCTTCCCGGGTCCACCGTGGCGGACGACAAAGGCCCCCATCCTTGTCGCCCAATGAACCCGAGGCCCCTTTTAGTCGCCTTCTACGACAGGCAGGGGATACCGTAGTCTTATTCTTGAGAGCCCAGAACTACAGGGCTGATGCTTATAAAGTACTTAACTAGTCTTGCGTTACTTAATTCAAGTTAAACACTATCAAACATATAAAATATTAGCTATTGAATTATATTAGCTACTAAATTTTAATTATACGTGTATCTCACGAGTAAATGATAAATATAATACGACAGATCGTCAGTAATTCGACAGTATTAATTGACATAATATTAGTAACAACTTCCTAGAACACTCTGTACTAATTTACATACGAGTACGTATATTATTCATAAAAGGAATGAATGTTCCATCGCCTCTATGTTGATTATGAATTAGATTTAATTAAACATTTCGCTTCACATGAGCGGAATCAAATTTCCATAGAATGCGAAGAATTAATGAATACTCGTAAGAATAGAGACAAATTAATTCATTTGAATCTAATTTTTAGCTGAAATAAATACTTACATTTTTTTATTTTTGTATGGGGTATAAACTAGTACTTGACTACAATCCCACATCATGCCAAGTGGTGATATAGTCGAAAGATGGTACACGCTTTACTTTCCAGAAGTTGCATATAAGTTAGTTAACTTAGATTGTCCCATTTAGATTTTATTAATAAAATAGCAGTCGACTAAGTCATCGGGCGCCCTCGGATCGGAATGCTTACGCGTAATATAGTAACCGTCTTTTTTTTTTTTTTTGTTGACGGGGAGGAAATCTTCACAAAGATACCCCGTCTTCTGGGGGGAAGGCGACGGTTATGTGGGGATCTTACCCACTAAAACCTCCCCGGTGGCCCTTTCCTCGGTACATGACGATGGGCTCCGGGATCTCACGTCCCGGGGAGGTTACTCCTCCCTTTGCCCTCGCAGCGAAAGGCGACACGGGCCAGCCGATGTCGCCTTCTTCCCGGGTCCACTTTGGTGGACGACGCAGGCCCCCACCCTTGTCGCCCAGTGAACCCGAGGCCCCTTTTAGTCGCCTTATACGACAGGCAGGGGATACCGTAGACTTATTCTTGAGAGCCCAGAACTACAGGGTTGATGCTTATAAAGTACTTAACTAGTCTTGCGTTACGTTTTACAATTTCGTACCAACAATATTTATTTGAAATTTAATTCAAGTCAAACACTATCAAACATATAAAATATTAGCTATTGAATTAAATTAGCTACTAAATTTTAATTATACGTGTATCTCACGAGTAAATGATAAATATAATACGACAGATCGTCAGTAATTCGACAGTATTAATTGACATAATATTAGTAACAGCTTCCTAGAACACTCTGTACTAATTTACATATGTATATTATTCATAAAAGGAATGAATGTTCCATCGCCTCTATGTTGATTATGAATAAGATTTAATTAAACATTTCGCTTCACATGAGCGGAATCAAATTTCCATAGAATGCGAAGAATTAATTAATACTCGTAAGAATAGAGACAAATTAATTCATTTGAATCTAATTTTTAGCTGAAATAAATACTTACAATTTTTTATTTTTGTATGAGGTATTAACTAGTACTTGACTACAATCCCACATCATGCCAAGTGGTGATATAGTCGAAAGATTGTACGCGCTTTACTTTCCAGAAGTGGCATATAAGTTAGTTAACTTAGATTGTCTGCTGGAATGCTTACGCGTAATATAGTAACCGTCTAAGCCTAGGTTACCCCTCACCGGGTGACCCTTGTATGGAGTTACTGGCTGATAGAGGTTCAGGCCAAGCGACCTAAGAACTGTGCCACCTCTCAATCCGGTGATGCAGTAAAGGCCAGCCTCTCTGGCCAACTGGCAGTTGGCTAGTTCGTCCATAAAAAAAGCGCTTTAGTAAGTGCCTATTCACTCTACTCTTGAAGGCTACCACCTCGTACTTAGACAGACGCCGGCAACTTGTTCCACTCCTTTCCTGTACGCATGATGAACGATGACTCATCTCTTCGATCATCGACTTTAAAAGGGTGAAGACCCGCCGAATGTCTAAACGATAAAAGGTAGAATAGGATGGGGAATTAACCCGTTTAATCACTGTGCACACTCTCCTAAATATAATCTGTAAATCACTAAATATCTGGCCAACACCGAAAGACCGGCCACCTTGCGCCGGTGCTAACAATCCACAAATATTTCAATCTCCGCTTGTACTTTGTGACGGTGATTTTTTGTGATTATTCTTTTTAGGTATCTTTTATTGTACAAGCTAAAATGCATTCTCTGCCAGTCTGTATAGAGGGTTGTGTAGTCTGTATAAAAGTACATTTGAAATACTAGAAAAAATAAATAAATAATATATTAATATAAATAAGTACAAACAAAAATCAATAAATTAAAGACATAATCAGATCAATTATATGTAACATTAAATATTATATGCACAGATCTAGATATAGATGGATAACTTGTTTAGCTATAGAATCCTGAGTAAGCTTTTGTATATAGTGTTAGTTCCTGCTGCACGTATATTTACTGCGTACGTGTGCATTCCAGAGCCTTATTGTGTTAGAGGTAAAAGTGTAAGAAATCAGAGTGACAGGAGACATATGAATAGAATTACTTTCAACGGAATGAAGAGAACGGTCATGAGATTTGCCCTGATACTGATTTTTTAAATATTTTGATATTTCTAGTATTCAGGGACAAATGGATCACGTAAAATAGAAAATAGAGTACAGAGTGTCCTGAAGAATCTTCGATCAGACATCGGAAACAACTTAAGCTGTAAACGAAACAAGGAAATATGGTCATACTTTCTCACGCCAACAAGGAAACGAATAGAAATTATGTTTGTATACGAATCAGTTCAGGAAAATTGAAATCGAAATTATTTTTTAACGTTTATTTCTTTGTTTATTGTTGTTTTATTTGGCCTTTGTTCTTTGTAATATTTTGCTCTTTGTTCGTTATGCGTAAACGTACTGATTAACTAGATTGGTCTCTCTTGCCACTTCATTATTATTTTGTAGAACGAATACTACGTTTACGACTTTTACTATATCATTGCTCTCTTTCCACTTTACATAACTTTCCAACTGGTTTCGGCACATTTTTAACGTTTAAGAAGGCAACAGAATGAATCGTCAGATTTTTAACCGACTTAAATTTTGTCATTTCGTCTTAAATTTCTTGTTTGTTGAAATGGTAGTAAAGGTTTGGTTTCCAGGATAGGTTTAGGCCCCAAATAAATTTTATTGGCACAGGATCTCGAACAAAAACATCGAGTTCGAATGTGATAAAGAAATAGTATATAGGCGCCAGAAATTATTATTAATTATGTGTATAGAATACAACTATGATACTTTGGAATGTGAAAGAAAATCTGCAAACAAAGGGGAATATACAATGTCTTCAAGGTACGAGCGATTAGGGGTTATTAGTAAGCTATAACCAAAAAGCGAGAATGCGATCAACGATTGACCTCTTTCATTTAGGGCAAAACACTTCCTTCTTTATAATGGGTATGAATATAAATGCCGAAAATAACATAATTCCGCAATTTATGTTATGCTTAGTAGGAAAGCTTCCCGACACAGAAATAAATGCGGTGAATACAACCGCTCGGCGTAGTTAAATGCCGAACGAATATCTGAGATCTACGTGACCGGCCTTGTGGAGTCACGAAATTCGTGACAATGCTCTTATGGTTCCGTGGAAACTGATGAACATTTAATTATAACTTATATTGAAATGAATAGAAACAATTTCAAACATAAAATTAAAATGGTGTTTGAAAGAGAAGAACTGATCAATCGAATAAAAAAGGGCGCCTATACTTATGTGTGTACTCGCGTGAGATGTTATACTTGTTTTGCATCATTAAAAAATGGATTTTAATTGCATGCAAATAATTAAATAGACATAGACATTTAGTTATTGGCATCACAATACAAAAACACATCACAGACAGAATTTAACACACATTAAAAAAGAATGAAAAATAGACAAAACACAGTTAAAGTATACAAATCAGTACAGTGCTCATATCAATGTAATATTTGATTTATTATAGTATTTTTGTTTCATGTTCTATAACAAAAATCGGTAAATCCAATTTAAGACTCATACGATTTCCTCATGGATTTCACTGTCAGAACTGGACGAAATGGGAATGAAATCACACGGGAATCACCGGCACAGTCGAAAGTTCTGAGGAAACAATATAAAAAAAACAGTTGAATTGAGAACATCCTCCTTTTTTGAAGTCGGTTAAAATAAACACCAATAAAACTGTCACCGCCATCGTCTCTTATATTATTATCCTAAATAATTTATTATTAAAAAACTATACGGAACCGAAATATTAACACGTCGCGCGGTCTTTTCCCTATTCATTTAATTTAATTCTTTTGTTTCCCAGGACTTGAACAGTTATTTCTAAAGTCTTAACCTTTTTATTTGTTGACGTTGAATAAAAACAAAATAAAATTACAGAGGAACTCTATTGGCGTGGTTATTTTTAAAGGTGAATGGGGAACATAACAGAACAGGTCATATTTAACCTGACAAGACTAGCAGACAACGATTTTTTTACATTATATGTTTTCGTTTTAGTCACATTACACATTTTGGTATTTAAACTTAACAAATTAATAAAACGTAGTTAGTGAGAAATTTGTGTGTTCTTATGCCTAGTAATAAATACATTTTATTTCCATTCAAACAGTTCCGATGGGCCACAACAAACTTTTTATCGGTCTTTACGTCTTTTGAAATAGGAATACGTTACAAAATGTGACTTAAAGATGAAGTATCACAAAGAATACTCAAAATAATGTCAATAAAACTTTGTACGGGATCGGGATCGAAACAGAAATCGTCAAAGTTTATTATTCAACGCCCTGTTTGAGTTAAATATGGAAAGTTGAGGACAATAAAATTGAGCTGGGTAAACGCTTTAAGCGTTTATCTCCGAGTACCTCTACTAACATCGGTCAGTATATTTCACTACATTATGCTAGCAAATAAATGGAATATTTTATTATTGGTTATAGGCGTCGATTCGATTTAAGGCGTCAATAGCCTAATGGTTTGGGTCCGGTCGTAGGGTTAACCCATTATAAAAACTCCAGGCACGACCCGCTTAGTTCAATTAATCTCGCAATAACGTGATATTTAAAGAACAAATAAAACATACTTCTGTTTGTTCTCAAGCGAGTTTATATTGCAAATGTTTGGGGTAGTCTCCAGAATCCTAAGTAAAATAAAGCTCGCCTTGTAATAATAAAATATGATAAATGCTAGACAAGATTCCACTATAGTAAAATACTTGAGCACTCTACGACTAATGTTATGTATAAGACAGCAACAATTTATTTATATTTATTAAAAGTATAATTGTTTTTGTACGGATAACAGATCACATTGTATTTTTGACATATAACGTAGTTACGCACACTGATCGAATACATAATTTATTTCTTCAAAATAAATAAGATGGTAACTTGTGTTAATAAATACTTTTTTACATAAGGAAATATAAGTATTGTCACGACATACATACATAAAACAAATCAGTGCTGGATTAACCATTTAACGCAACTACATGTGGACGCTCTGTTTAATTTCAGACAGATTATAGTAATATAACGAAGTTCTAATGTCTACAAAAAATTAAAAATATGTAGACAGAGAATTGGGGACTTTCCTCTTTTTTTAAGTCACGTTGAAAACTAACTGAGATTAATAGCTATTTTGCCATTACGCGACACTTAGACGCCCACACCAAGATTCATAATAAATCACATTATGCATAATAAACTACAGCAAATGACCTCAAGGTCATTCCTCTCGCCAACCTCATGGGATGATGCACCTACGCGTGTTAGTTCCAATGAGTGACTCACACTTCAAGACCGCTCTAACATAAGTTACCATTAGAAATGTTACCTTAAACGTTAACTTAAACGTCGAGGTACTGGTTAGAAAGATTTCCAATAAACATTCTGGTTGTGTGGTTACTTTTAAAAAGTCATAAACAGTATTGAATGTTCCCTCTTCTCTCAATAAAATAAAACACACCCCAGAAATTATTGAGCTATCATTTTCCTATCCATCTCCCCGTGGAATCTGTCGCCAAAATTTACTTATGTGTCTCTCTGATTTCACTCTCAATAAATACTCTAAAAGGTCAGAACTAGACCTCTTCAATGCTATCACTTATTACACGGGCATGTGTATTGTAATTTTTTTATTGATAAAATTGTTATTAATAAGTAAATCAGTTGCGTAACTCTCAATGTCCTTATACTAAATGCCTAATTGTTCCCGGAGACTTATAATACAAGTTTTACTTAGCTCCTGATTCCTACATCCACCTATTGTATGTAATTTGTATCAAAAATGTACCATAAAATGTGTGAGAAAAACAAATAAAGATTTTATTTTATTATTAATAATATACTATTTGTTCTTTCCTACACAACAAAATAATTGTAATGTTCGTTCTATTCGTGATGATCTGTTATTATCTGTCAGTTGCTTATCATAATTTCACAAAATTAGTTGTTGATCTTCCTATCAATAAATAAATAAAAAACTTTTTTTTCTAATCATTGTATTTTGTCTCTGGATAAAGACTGCTTAAACATCTTTACTTATTTATTTATTTATTTATTTATTACACCAACACAATGAACATTTTTAACAAACAATACATAAAACAGTGAAAAGTTGTGAAGTTAATGCCATCGCAGTTATAGGCATAGACTGCAAGCAATTAATTGGCGAGTGACAATGTAAGATAAAAACAAAAAGGACACAAAAGTAAAAATAAAACTAAATTTATTATATTGATTAATCTTCTATTCTATCTATTCTAATCTATCTATTTATATCTAAATTAATCTAAATTATATTAATCTTCCTAAATATCTTTAAAAAACTATCTATTCTAATCTATCTATTTATATCTAAATTAATCTAAATTATATTAATCTTCCTAAATATCTTTAAAAAACTATCTATTCACAGTCCATTTATAGTCTTTTAAAATTGATACCGTTTGAGTAATGTTATATGTTTTGTAGACAGAAATTAGAAGAATAGAAAGAAACATTTGAATGTAAGCTTTATAGCTTGTATATAAATATTGTATATAAAATTGCTTCCTTTGTAATCCTTATTTAATCCACATTGAACTGTATACGATATTTTACTGTGAAAGAGCAAATGTCAAAAACATGGTTATCGTTTTAAAGGAAAACATGGGTGGAAAAAATCACAAACAGTAAGGTAACACAACATAGCTAACAGGTTTATGCATAAAAATATGAAAACGCTTTGTAACAAAATGAAAAATATTTCCAAGAGTATTTTTGAAGAAAGAAAAAAATTAAGTGTAAGAGCGAATATTAAATGGGATATAGATGGAAATGTAAGGTTGGAATTCACGGTTACAAAAGTTTATGTAAATGATGATGGTAACAGACATTGGCATTCATTCGTCCATTCAAATGCCTGACTGCATAGATGCAAGAGTATTGCCAAACTGTTACAGCAATGGATGAAGAGGTCTCATCGTAATATACGTATTAAGGAAATATATATGATATATTAATTATGCAGGAACATCATATTTATTCGACTTTTCCGTACTAGCGTTTTATAGTTCTTATGTTTCAAAAGTTAAAGTTACAGCCTTAATATATATGTACCACTGTTGGGCACAGGCCTTCTCTGTAAAGATAGTATTAGGACATAGACTATTAGACTAGATAGCATTAGGGCACTAGTGGGAATTGACTTCACATGTCTAAGAACTTTTTTCTAAGATATAAAGGTTTCTTCACGATTTTTTCCTTCGCTGCCGAGCGCGTGGTAAATCAGCACTTAAAATTGCAAATAACAAATTCATTGATGCCGGCGTCAGGGACCGAGCTCGTGTTGCCAGCGTACCACGATTCATCTTTCGTTTTAAATGTATGACACGGACATATACGTATAAAGATACATAAAATGTATAATTATCAGCAATAATTATTTACACTTACAAAAACTCACTTTCGACTTTGTCCGGTGTAAAAACAGTTATATTCATAAAAAAACGATCTCATAAAGGCTTATGAACTTAATAAATACATCTACCAGTTGATATTTACCGTAAGTAATTATTATTAATCTTTTTTGTTTAACATGGTATTTTTTTTTCTTTTAACGGGGAGGAAATCTTTAAAAAGATACCCCGCTTTCTTGGCTCCGGGGTCTCCAGTGGAACGCACCGGAGTCCCTCTGCACTGTGCTCGAGGAGAGCACGTCCCGAGGAGGATACTCCCTCCCGCCCTGTGCCCACGCAGTGCAAGGCGACACAACGAGCCAGCCGATGTCGCGTTCTTCCCGGGTCTACCTCAGCAGACGACAAAGGCCCCCACCCTTGTCGCCCAGTGAACCTGAGGCCCCTTTTCGCCTTCTACTACAGGCAGGGGATACTGTAGTCTTATTCTTGAGAGCCCAGAACTACAGAGGGCTGATAATATGGTAATATAACATGGTAACCTGAATTAATATAAGAATTTGAGAAAATTATTATTTGTCACTTAACAAACTGCCACGAAAACATTAGTCACTATCGAAATTCTAAACGCAAACTTAATACAGGATAAATATGGCGCCATTGTACCTTGACTCATTCATCTCCAAGAATTAAATATACTTTGTCAATGAATACTTTGTCAATGACTACTGTGTCAATGATTACAATTAAGTAAACGCTTTGCTTGGTAGTTTGCTTGAGCCGTGGTAGCTCAGTGTCCGGGCGGTTGGCTCAAGTTGCATAGTACGCTAGCAACCCGAGTTCGATCCCCGGTGACGGCACCAATAAATTTGCTGTTGCAATTTTATGTGCTGATTAACCACGCGCTCGGCGGTGAAGGAAAACATCGTGAGGAAACCTACATGTCTTAGAAAAATTTTCTACGACATGTGAAGTCTGCCAATCCGCATTATGGCTGCGTGGCGGACTATGCCCTTATACTCTCTTTACAGAGAAGGCCTCTGCCCAGCAGTGGGACATATATATTATATATATAAAGGCTGTAACTAAAAAAAAACGCTTTGCTTGGTAGTTTGCTTGAGCCGTGGTAGCTCAGTGTCCGGGCGGTTGGCTCAAGTTGCATAGTACGCTAGCAACCCGAGTTCGATCCCCGGTGACGGCACCAATAAATTTGCTGTTGCAATTTTATGTGCTGATTAACCACGCGCTCGGCGGTGAAGGAAAACATCGTGAGGAAACCTATATGTCTTAGAAAATTTTTCTACGACATGTGAAGTCTGCCAATCCGCATTAGGGCCGCGTGGCGGACTATGCCCTTATACTCTCTTTACAGAGAAGGCCTCTGCCCAGCAGTGGGACATATATATTATATATATAAAGGCTGTAACTAAAAAAAAACGCTTTGCTTGGTAGTTTGCTTGAGCCGTGGTAGCTCAGTGTCCGGGCGGTTGGCTCAAGTTGCATAGTACGCTAGCAACCCGAGTTCGATCCCCGGTGACGGCACCAATAAATTTGCTGTTGCAATTTTATGTGCTGATTAACCACGCGCTCGGCGGTGAAGGAAAACATCGTGAGGAAACCTACATGTCTTAGAAAAATTTTCTACGACATGTGAAGTCTGCCAATCCGCATTATGGCTGCGTGGCGGACTATGCCCTTATACTCTCTTTACAGAGAAGGCCTCTGCCCAGCAGTGGGACATATATATTATATATATAAAGGCTGTAACTAAAAAAAAAAACGCTTTGCTAATTCGCACCAAAGAGACTATTGTTAATAAATTCGAAAATTAATTAAAAACCTAATGTAAAGTTACAATATTTACTAAATTGCCTTCACGAACAAACTATGTGTATAACCTATTGCGCAACACTTAATTACAGTTGTCAATAAAAAAATCTTGTTTGTTATAATTACATATTATATAGCACAACAATATGTTATGAATACATGTGTATTTACAAGTAACACAAAAACCATCATTAAAGAAAAGAAACTCGTCGTCAAAAAAGAAGCGTCAATAGCCTAATGGCTTAGGGTACGGCCTGCGAATCGTAAGATCGTGGGTTCGAATCCACCATTGGACTATTGCCGTGAACCATCCTAGCACAAGCTTAAGCTTAGTTGGAATGGTTAACAAGATTGTTAATAATATTTCTGAAAAAATAAGAATATTACTAGTTTTCTTAATCTAGTAAGAATATTATGAAAAAGAATTTATCAGATCCTAACCAAACTCTCATCAAGCTACCTTTGAAGTGCATTCTTTCCGAAAAATTGAAACATCAAAAACAATGGGCAAAATATTGAGTATTTCATCTATTTGTTTCGCATATAATTAATAAAAATTTAAGATTTAAATAGTTTTCTCGGGGATGCCGCTGTCAGAAGTAGACTATATTGTGAATTTTTTTAGAAAAGAATTCAGAACCAATAGAAATAAAAAACGGGACCACAAGGGAAGCAATACCTTTCAAAATACATACGTATAAAACGAAAGAAAATAAATTTCATTTTCCTATTTTGAAGTCGGTTGAAGTGATAATGAACGGGAACAAAACATCTGAGCTAACGAAAACAAGAGATGGTCCCTGAGATCAAGGAATTGTTTAAATATAATCTGCATCCCTACAACTAGACCCTTTTATTATAAATTATTAGTTTTATACACCAGAAGGTCCAAGCCATAAGAAGGGGCCTCCATAAATTCCGATACAATGCGGGCAAGAAAGATGGCAGTGTAGAGTTAGGCGACAGTGTTTGCAGATAGAATATTAAACGGTTCCATTGTGCCTGTAGGAAGTGTTTGGCTCAAACAAATAGATCCGTCCACAAATTGAAGGCAATCCAAACGAAGTCCTTTGTAGGAAATGCATTCGTTCTAGAACGATCTATGCTTAACTATGAAAATGATAATTTCATAGCTTTTTTGTATATGTCTGTGGCTTTTAAAAACAGGCGTCATCATCATTTCAGTTGTATATGTATGTAGGTAAGAATTTATAAAAAAAATATACAGTGTTGTTAACGTAACGTAAACTTGGTAACGTAGCATTATTGATATTGTCGGAACTACGAATAGGGACTGTAGTTTTTTATGTATGTTTAATATATTTATACATTTCTTTTTTTTTTTGTGTACGTACATCACCATAGCACTTACCTTGCCCACAGCACTTGGCCGGTGTTCATTGTATAACGAATCAAACAAGAATATTTAAAAGCAAAAACAAAAACCGACCTGAAATCGCATAGTTAAACGCTATTACGCGTGAACGCCCCCTTTGTAATTCCGAATTATCGTAGAAATATTACGAAATTAAATGAATTAGTACTTAACCAAGCTTTCATTAAACTACTGTTATAGTACATCCTTTCCAATAATAAATAAATCATGGACATCACTTAGCGTGATATTAAGATATTCGTCATTGGCGCACATACTTGATGCACATTTAACACTAATATGGTTTTCTCATGGATCCCATTGTCAGAATTGGACTAAAAAAGAATCATCAAAGTCGGTTCACCCTGTCGAAGTTATACCTCCTTTTCTGAAGTCGGTTGAAAATTTCTTTCAGTAATTAGTTTCTCGTTTAATTTTTGTTTACAATAAACTTACATCTCTCTGTCTATAGGATTAGAAAAATAAAACGCAAATCTCGTTGTTACAAACTGATTGAAATACTAACCTCCGAATGACAAACTCGAATTACAATCTCCGATGAGAGTTCCGTTTAGTTAACATGTACTTAAGCTTAGACGTAACTTAATAAACTTGGAGGACTGGCAATAACAGTTGTCTCTATCTACTCCGATATGTAAAAGAAAGACGGGGATTATATATTTTTTAATTAAATTGTCGTTCTCATAGCCACCTTATGCATATATTACTCTGGTTTGTTTTGAGGGGAATTTGAAAAAAAGTCAAATTACATGCCTTAGAAGATGGATTGATGGATAAGGATCTTTTAAAGGAACGTACGCAAAGGTGTAGCTATTTTTATTCCAAGACCTCCTGTAGCAACGCCATGTCGTAGTAATTTTGAAGTAGGCGCAGCACTTACTGTAAGGTGAATGCTCTGCTTAAATAAATGCTTTGTTTTTCTTTCAGTTACCAATTTTATGACGAACCCACATTAAAAACTATTTAATAATCCGGTAAACACAGCCGTAAGTACACGCTCAACCTTGTTTTCTCTTTCTTTAAAACACGACAAGTCACGAACTCGTGACTTCGGCGCTCGATAAAAGTACAGATGAATCCAATAACTTGTCGCGTTTCACTCGCTGAAACGCAAGCGTAAATTCCTCTTAGGAAAAAACTTAATTGTAGCCTGCGTTGTTTGAAGATATCTTAAATTAGATCGCTGCTGATATAATCTATGCGAAGTTGCGACCACTTTTTAAGCAAATGCAATGGTGTAGAATTGTAATACCAACTTCTTCCGTTTGACCGTGTACAACGTAGAGCTGCTCCAATTGTCGACGATCAGGGTCTTTCCTATCGACTCGACCCTCTGAGTCTGCGAAGAGATGTCGGTTCTCTTTGCATTCTGTATCGCATTTACCATGGGGAGTGTTCTGAGGAATTGTTCGGAATCATCAGCTACCGATTTCTATATCGATATTCCACCGCCACCATCTTGATGGTTGGCGTTCAACGACTGTACGGTTTTTCAAGGAACTTTCTCCCACGCACTGTCACTGTCGCCAGCGGTGTTTCCGAACGTTTACGATTTAGGGACCTTCAAGAAACGAGCCTATTCCTATCTCAAAGGTCGGCAACGCACCTACTGCTCCTCTGGTGCTGTGGATGTTCATGGGCGACGGTGATCACTTAAGATCAAGTGAGCCGTATGCTCGTTTGCCACTTTTCATATAAAAAAAATAGATTATTAATGTTATTATTACATTGAATTCCGTCTCTAAAGATGTCCATCTATAACTGTCTCATGGTTTATATTTTACTGAATGAGAGTTAAGGCAGGTGATTGGAGTTCTATCTAGCTTATATTAATATATTTTGCTGAAAGGCATTTTCTGCTAGTATACATTGGGATTTAGTAGTGACCAAGTAACGAGAGCAAACTAGATGAGGAAAATAACAAAATATACAAACATAAATACATCTATACCGTACACTTATTTTTTCTTAAAAAAGAACGATTAGCAAATATTGTCAACATTCTTATTAACCATTCCAAATAAGCTTAGGCTTGAGATGGTTCACGTCAATAGTCGAATGGCGGATTCGAACCTACGACCTTAGGATTCGCAGCCCGTACCCTGAACCATTAGGCTATTGACGCTATATAAATATATAACTATAATAACTATTTTTAATAAATAATAGAAGAAGGTTAGAGACAGATAAAGGTACATTATCTTTATGTTTTGATTCCTTAAAGTAAATGTTTAAAAGAAGGTATAGTTCCTGCTGTACGTAGCGCTTTATTTCGTCTTTCATTATTCATACAGCAACAGTCTGGAATAGTTTGCCAGCGTCTGTCTTTCCCTGGTACAATGTGGGTGCTTTCAAGTCAATCGCCTAACCATCCAGGATTGCATTTCCATTTAACATTAAGCGGGATCGTAGTCAAGCACTTGCTTACAGTAAATTTTTTTTTTAATAAAGTTTAAATATTTTAAAATGCATCAGATTTTCCTTAGCACGTGTCACCTCGTTAGATACGCTCCTACCTGTCTTTGAAGTATAGTCACGATCGGGGCTTTAGAAATGTATTTCTAAGGTAAAATTGTGAGTCTAGACGTGAATCTTATTGGTTACAAATTCTCACAAAAAATATATATTCGATATTCAAAATGCGTTCATCAGTACCTTGAATCACACTTTCAGTATCGCTTGCCAACTTTTACACCTATACCTTTATATCTACTAATATTAAACTAATAATATTATTATAATATTATACTCGTACTACTGATATAGCAATACCAACAAAGGCTTTCTCAACCTTGAGCGCCTTTCAAGTAAGAGTACTTTCGCGTTTGGAGAAAAGGTTTAAGTTGCACATCTCTTTTTTTGCTATGCTAGCAATACTTTTGCTCGTAAATATTACTAACATTCTCGTTAACATTTTTTTTTTTGTTTACGGTGAGGCCCCCGCCTTCTGGGGGGTATTCGGCGGTTATGTGGGGTTCTTGCCCACTAAAACCTCCCCGGTGGCCCTTTCCTCGGTGCATGACGAGGGGCTCCGGGATCTCCAGTGGAACGCACCGGAGCCCCTCTGCACTGTGCTCAAGGAGAGCACGTCCCGAGGGGGGAGGTTACTCCCTCCCCCCCTGTGCCCTCGCAGCGGAAGGCGACACGGGCCAGCCAATGTCGCCTTCTTCCCGGGTTCACTTTGGTGGACGACTCAGGCCCCCACCCTTGTCGCCCTGTGAACCCGAGGCCCCTTTTAGTCGCCTTGTACGACAGGCAGGGGATACCGTAGTCTTATTCTCGAGAGCCCAGAACTACAGGGCTGACATTCTCGTTAACTATTCCAACTAAGCTAAACCTTGTACTAGGAGATGATTCACGTCAATAGTCTAATGATGTATTCGAACCTACGACCTTCCGATTCGCAAACCAAACCCCAGACTATTAGCATATTGCCGCTTCAGGATCTCGCCCAAGCTACCCACAATCATTTTAGCGACGGTAATTTTATATTTTGATTTAAATAGATTTTTCGATAAAGATTTATTTTTGTGACGCATGTAAATTAAAATTTCGATCTATTCATAAAAAATAATGAATGTTCTGCTACAATTAAGGCTTTGGAATCAGGCCATGTATATCTTACTAAATGTTTAAGGTCGGTTTGTTGTAATGGTTTACGATTAACATCTTAATTGTTCGCTTTGGAACAAGGGGAGTCAAGTGGAGTTCTTTACAATGCTGCCAAATTACGTCTGACGTTTAAAGAGAATTTTCGGCTTGAATAATGTTTTTAACTGAATGATTTATTATTATTAGTAAGAATTGATTGACAAGTAGTTAAAACGTTAGATTTTAATTCTAACCTTATAGTCCATGGTATGCAGTATGTAATAATACTTGTGCAATCTAAAATGTTTGTTTAAGGTAAGTTTTGTTTATTACTCGTGTTTACGGATACGGCGCTTCAGTGAACCCGGAAAGAAGGCTGGTGGTACCGTGTCACCTTAGCATTGCGAGGGTGCTACAGTATACAGTGAAGAGGGGCTCCGGTGCGTTCCTCTGGAGATCCTGGAGCCCCTCGCCATGCTACGAAGAGGGCCACCGGCGGGATTTTATTGATTAAGAGCCTCACATTGATTTCAAGATTTCCGCCACGCAAACAAAAAAATGTTTTGTATAATTTTTGAGTTTTTATTTCTAATATCAATATAGCCTTGTCCACACAACTTTACGTTATAAATATTTCTTGCTGTTTTTTCTTATTTGACTTTTCTTAATAGATAGGATAGGCTATTCATTTTACCTGTCCTGTCCCACAGGGTTACCTGGAATAGAGTAAGCTTAGATGTTAATTTGATTGTTTTTATGGTGAAATTAAAGCCATAATCTAAATATCTATCTAAAAAAATCGGCATTTCTCGTTTTTTAGATAGATCAGTAGATCGTAGATCGCACAGGCAAGCTTGATCTCAGTGGGACACTTGACTTAGAGGTAGTTAATAACTTTATATCAAGGCTCAAGCATTAATTGTAATGGCTTATGCGAGAACGAGATCAGGTGAAGAATCGGGATAGCAAAGGGGGCCATGGCGCAACTTCAAAAAATATGGAAAGATAGGACCATATCACTAAAAACAAAGAGTTACATTGTGCGCACACTTGTGTTTTCCATATTCACCTACGGAGCTGAGACATGGACCCTGAAGAAAGCCGATCGTGATCGCATTGATGCCTTCGAGATGTGGTGCTGGGGAAGGATGTTACGGATCCCATGTCGTCCGGATCCAACGTGTCCATCCTCAAAGAACTTAAAATCAAAGCTAGGCTGTCCACGATATGCCTACGCAGGGTGCTGGAATAGTTTGGTCACATTGCCAGAAAAACAGCAATAACTTAGAAAGGCTAGTTGTGACTGGTAAAATTGACGGGACAAGACCGCGAGTTCGAAGCCCGACACGTTGGACTGACCAGATCCGCACCACTCTCGGCACGTCGGTTAACGATGCTCTGCGCACGGCTGTGAGAAGAGGAAAATGGCGACAGATCACTAAAAACACAGAGTTACCTTGTGTTTTCCATATTCACCTACGGAGCTGAGACATGGACCCTGAAGAAAGCCGATCGTGATCGCATTGATGCCTTCGAGATGTGGTGCTGGGGAAGGATGTTACGGATCCCATGTCGTCCGGATCCAACGTGTCCATCCTCAAAGAACTTAAAATCAAAGCTAGGCTGTCCACGATATGCCTACGCAGGGTGCTGGAATAGTTTGGTCACATTGCCAGAAAAACAGCAATAACTTAGAAAGGCTAGTTGTGACTGGTAAAATTGACGGGACAAGACCGCGAGGTCGAAGCCCGACACGTTGGACTGACCAGATCCGCACCACTCTCGGCACGTCGGTTAGCGATGCTCTGCGCACGGCTGTGGATAGAGAAAAATGGCGACGGATTACTAAAAACAAACTGTTCCCACGAGATGGTCACGCATTAAGGAAATCGACGCGAGGAGGAGATAGATCAATAATAAAATAACCTAGAATCCATCCACTTACGGTCAATTACTCGTAAATCTACCTAATAGAGATTTTAACCCGGAATTATACTTTCACCGCAGTGAATTATACTTATTGGTGTGCAGAGCGCCCTCGTATATTGTTTATGCACATTCATTACCCGCTGTCAGGACGGTGCTCATTCGATGTCAATCCGATCATGATAATACTTCATCGGTCCCGCGATCCGTTGCAAGTATAGCTGATATAATAGCTCTGCTATTTATGAGCAACGGTATTTTAGCTCGTTTTTGATACAAGCAGGTTAACGAACTGTGTTGATTTTCGTACATTTCTTCCACTTTATATTATTTTTGTTTAGTTTTATTGGAGCAAACGAGAATATTGCTCACCTGATTTTAAATGAACACCGTTAACCATGAATATTCACAGCAGTGGATGCGGCAGATGCGATTAAGTAAGGATTAGACTAATTCTTAATGGTTCCGAAGTAGTACAGGTTTAAAAACATCGTTAGTGAGAGTTACTTCCACAAGTAACGCGTGAAAGTAAATCGCATCAAGAAGCACAATTATAGAAGTCAACCACTAAGACGATATCAATGGAAATTGAGGATTTATCTAATAGATATTATTGCATGAATACGCTTCTCGTTCACTTTAAAATTTAATTACTAATTTGAATAAATTATTATTACTAATTTATTCAAATAAGTAACTAAGACTCATGATTATTTTACATAAATATTAAATAACAACCTTACACTAAATTATAAGATTAAAATATAAAATTATTATTATAATTATTTGATTATAATATAAAATAAAAAATATAATACAATATTATACTAAAGGCTTCACTATGCTTATGAATACCTTACCCCATGTGAGACGGGCATCTGTTTACATAAACACAGTCAAGCCTTTGAGCAATCGTGCTCAGGATGCTGTTGGAGCTGGTCCGCACCCTGCGCACCAGAGATGCACTCCTCTTGCGCATTGTTGCAAAAAAGCATGCCATCTGTGCATCCGCGAACATCCCCGATGTACTACAGAAACGGGGCAACCCCAACAGAAACCTGAACGCGTTGTTATATTGAACACGGAGAGTAACTTTTTGAATCTTTTAATTTCATGTCATTTCCTTTGTGCCACTATTCGGGCAAAATATAAATGTAATATCTATAAAAAGATATATACGTACATCACAATTAAAATTTTTAGACAAAAGAAATATATACTCTGAATTGTCTTTTTAACGACTCAAAAACTCAAAAAAAAATCACTGATTACAGTGCGGGTGTTTTCGAGAGAATAGTGAATGGATTTTTACTAAGCTGATCTTATCATCCAGAACTGCAATTCTACTTAAGATAAAGTAGGATCGTCAACCATCGCCAACCGATTTCGATGATTCATTTTTTATTAGAAAGGATGAACTTCAAAGGTAGTTTAATAAGATCTTGGTTAGGTTCTGATTAATTCTATTTCGTTATATTCCCACGATAATTCGGAAATTCAAAGAGGGCGTTCGCGCGTAATAACGTTTAACGTTTGATTCAATTTGATTTTTTTTTTTTTTTTTCAGCCCTGTAGTTCTGGGCTCTCAAGAATAAGACTACGGTACCCCCTGCCTGTCGTAGAAGGCGACTAAAAGGGGCCTCAGGTTCACTGGGCGACAAGGGCCTTTGTTGTCCGCTAAGGTGGACCCGGGAAGAAAGCGACATCGGCTGGCCCGTGTCGCCTTGCCCTGCGAAGGCACAGGGGAGGAGGGTAACCTCCCCGGGAAGTGCTCTCTATGAGCACAGTGCAGAGGGGCTCCGGTGCGTTCCACTGGAGATCCCGGAGCCCCTCACCATGCACCGAGGAAGGGCCACCGGGGAGGTTTTAGTGGGTACACATAACCGCCGCCTTCCCCCCAGAAGGCGGGGTATCTTTCTGAAGATTTCCTCCTCGTTAACAAAAAAAAAAGGTCTCTCGTAAATATACTTGTTCTTATTGTGCTTTAGTGAGTGATACTTCAAAATACCTCAATTTAATTTTAAGTTATGTATTTACGGTGCTATCAGTATGCGAATTGAAATTGTGAGCGAGAATCATGAAACTTTTGTCTTAAAACAATTCGCTGTATTCTACATTCACGCCACTCAAATGTCAGAATTGTCTTGTTCTAGCTCCCTCTGGATTTTATTTCAAAACACATCTGACAAGACGCCTCTTTCAACATTCAAAGATGGCAGGGCAGATATGGGTCAAGACGAAGACCTTCATCTTGATGAAATTGAAAATATTTAACACATTTTCTTAATTTTCAAAATTTAATTTTTAATTCTCACGTTAATTTGTCAAATTATAATTGGTCAACCAATAGCATATTCATTATGTATAGCTTTAATCATATGTATACATAGTCAACAAGTTACCACATGCACACAGCATGCGTAGTAGACAAACATTTCTTTTTAAAAGATTTTTTTTAAGAAAGCTAAAATATTACGTTTAACTTAACTTAACAGATCTACTTTAGACATTTTGATGCAACATCTATGTATCGATTAATTCTTCGTTGCACCAAAATACATGGCACAAAGGCGAACAAAATGCTATTTAGCATTTTCTAAGTATAATTGTGTCTTACAATTGCATTGCATTGGCATTGTATCCCAAATAGACTGCCATTGCAACACATTTGTGTCAGTGATTTCATTAGCTAAATTCCCCCTTAAACCGAAATGGGACCGTTTGCACTCTATTGCCTATCGATAGAGATAATATCAACCAGTCTCTTGGTACACTGTAACTTTTTATATGTTATCATCTCGGTACACATAATTTTTTTATTATATGTTTTCTATTAAATTATATATCTATTCTTAAATATATAACATAATATTAAATCAAGATTCATGATATAACGTTATTGATTAATAAAAAATCTGTGTACTTACCCATTAAGCATTTATAATATAATATAATACTTAAAAAAAAAAACAAAGGAATATAAAGCTAAAGCTAAAGCTAAAGCTAAAGCTAAAGCTAAAGCTAAAGCTAAAGCTGGTTTTGTAAGCCTAGAGGCTTTTAGATCTTTGCCGTGCCGTGAGGGGACTGATGTCTTTGAGCGCTCATCTTGGGTCTCTGTTAAGAGTAACTAAGCGCAAGGCTCCTCCAAAGAGCAAATGACTTGAGCCGTTACTTTAAGCATAATTTGAAGATAAATAAATAATTAAATAAATAAAATTTTATTTGGACAAAAGATAAAGAAATATTACAATACAGAACGTACGTAAACTGCTACAGTAGTTGGCAACTGTGTCGCAGCAGTTCACGCCCACCTCGAGACACAAACAATATAAATACAAATTAAACTTATAATTATGTACATATTATTAGAAGAAAAGATACATTATTGTGCATGTGTGTATGTGTGTGTGTGCTTCAGTGTCTTTATAAGTTAAACTTTGCAAGTAGTTGCTGATTTTAGTTTTACATTCCCGGTGCGAGAGAGGATACAAATTCAATACTTTATTAATTAAATTTAATTAATAAATAATAATAATAATAAATAAAATAATAATAATAATAATAATAATAATAATAATAATAATAATAATAATAATAATAATAATAATAATAATAATAATAATAATAATAAATAATTTAGATAAACTTACTGAAGTTAAAACGTACTTATGCTATGAACAATTATCTTTCAAGATAGATTAAATACGTAGTTATGGTCAATTACTACACAAACACAGTCAGTATATAGTTTCGTACTAGATCTATTTAGTGAGATAGCTTAGTATCATAGAGACAAATTTTTAATTATTAATCATGCGCTTAAAGCAAAGTCGTAAAACTTTCTCTTTTTATGAATTTAAACACAAAAGTCGGCCGGCGTAGTATTTGCAATTTCAAAGTATAATTGTAAGACAGGCATTGTTTCCCAGATAGACTGCCATTGCAACACATTTGTGCCAGTGATTTCATTAGCTAAATTCCCCGTAAACCGAAATGGAACCGTTTGCACTCTATTGCCTACCGATAGATAACATATAATAATATCAACCAGTCTCTTGGTACACTGTAACTTTTTATATGTTATCATCTCGGTACACATAATTTTTTATTATATGTTTTCTTTTAAATTATATATTTTCTATTCTTAAATATATAACATAATATTAAATCAAGATTCATGATATAACGTTATTGATTAATAAAAAATCTGTGTACTTACCCATTAAGCATTTATAATATAATATAATACTTAAAAAAAAAAACAAAGGAATATAAAGCTAAAGCTAAAGCTGGTTTTGTAAGCCTAAAGGCTTTTAGACCTTTACCGTGCCGTGAGGGAACTGAGGTCTTTGAGCGCTCATCTTGGGTCACCGTTAAGAGTAACTAAGCGCAAGGCTCCTCCAAAGAGCAAATGACTTGGGCCGTTACTTTAAGCATAATTTAAAGATAAATAAATAATTAAATAAATAAAATTTTATTTGGACAAAAGAAAAAGAAATATTACAATACAGAACGTACGTAAACTGCTACAGTAGTTGGCAACTGTGTCGCAGCAGTTTACGCCCACCTCGAGACACAAACAATATAAATACAAATTAAACTTATAATTATGTACATATTATTAGAAGAAAAGATACATTATTGTGTTTGTGTGTATATATATGTGTGTGTGCTTCAGTGTCTTTATAAGTTAAATTTTGCAAGTAGTGGGTGATTTTAGTTTTACATTCCCAGTGCGAGAGAGGATACAAATTCAATACTTTATTAATTAAATTTAATTAATAAATAATAATAATAATAAATAATTTAGATAAACTTACTGAAGTTAAAAACGTACTTATGCTATGAACAATTATCTTTCAAGATAGATTAAATACGTAGTTATGGTCAATTACTACACAAACACAGTCAGTATATAGTTTCGTACTAGATCTATTTAGTGAGATAGCTTAGTATCATAGAGACAAATTGTTTAATTATTAATCATGCGCTTAAAGCAAAGTCGTAAAACTTTCTCTTTTATATGAATTTAAACACAAAAAAGTTGGTCGGCGTAGTATTTGCAATTTCAAGTATAGTTGGAGGTAATGGGGTTACGTCAATAAAATGTTTCTTTTATTGCGACGGACCGTCAGTCTGATTAATATGTTTACAATTAGCGGTAACCCGAAGTTTCGGTTACCTTGATATTTGACGTTATATAGTTAACACACACACATCGTTTCTTAAAACACTTGAGTCTCATGTAGCATTTGTTTTAAAGCAAGAAACACACATGCTAATGTATAAGGCCACAATCTCCGAAATGATATCTATATTTGCTAGTGATCGTCAGTTATTTTGTGTGTTTTGATTTTTGTAAATTCTTGTGTGTCTGTGTTTGTTTGTCTACCGGCATTGGTTTCTATACTTTTTAAATATAAGTATACTGCAGTTTACTGTTACTTTCTTGTTGTTATCTTCTAGAAGAAGTGTAGTCCACGAGAAAGAAGAATTCTGTCCTTTGCACTATGAGTGACTTTAAGCGTATCGTAAGGAAAGCAAAGTCTACGTTGACGAAGTCAAAGAAAGACAAGAAGAGAAAAAAAATAGGAATTTCAATGGTAGGCTTCAAGGGAGGAATATAGGCGTGGAGATGAGAGACGATGACTCCTTGATAGTGCGAATTGTCGAAGGCCATAATAGGGTGCTCCTCTTATCGAAATATTTCGAAAAATAATGGTACACGTTAATATATACTTGTTATATACGTACTTTTAATTCATGTTTTCTTATAGAGGAAGAAGGTGTACCAGGATCCTGCGAAACGGTTTGAGCGGATCGACTCTCCTCTCGACAATCACTAAGGCATAGAGTGGAATAATCTAAATCTCTACGTACCAGGAGTACATAAAGACACCTCCTCCTACGTCGTATTAGTTATAATAAAGGTCAATGGCTTACGTGACAGCTACGTCATGCTGTTGGCACGCGACGCGCGTCCATAATCAATTTACTAATATTTAATTTTATATTCTTGACTAGCGTCTTGTTTTAATTCATTCAAACCGGTCATTTGTCGGTTTTTGTTTTACTATTAACAAAATAAATACCTACCTAGATTATAGAACTACCAAAGGATCACGTTACAACGAAGCAAGGAGCATGTGTCATTCTATGAGCATTTTGTGAGAGTTTTCAACAGTTTTTTCAGGATGGTGGGTTGTCGCCACTAGAACGTGTGCTTCATTTGTCATCCTCTAATCACGCTTGCTATCATCTTAAGCAGTTACTAAGAAGTCTCTTCAAATACCATATTTTTTTATTTTAAAAAAAGAACGCTAGCAATTTTTTTTCAGAAATATTTCTAATAATCTTGTTAACCATTCCAATTAAGCTTAAGCTTGTGATAGGACATGGTTCACGGCAATAGTCGAATGGTGAATTCGAACCCACGACCTTACGATTCGCAGGTCGTACCCTAAACCATTAGGCTATTGACGCATGTATGTGTGTGTATGTAAATACCATATAGTTGAAATTTTCTAATTTACTACAAAGGAACAAGATCATAGTTTCTCGTTCAAAAATTTTTATATGATTAATCTAATATAATTTATTATTAACACATATTCGTCTGTATTTATTTGGCGTCTGGGTGAACCGATTTTGATGATGCTTTTGTTTGAAAGCTGGTGCTTCCCGTGGGGTTCCATTTAAATTTGGTCCAATTCTGAAAATGGCATCTATCAGAAAACCACATAAAGTTTAAATTTGCATCAAGTATGTGCGCCACAAATGGTTTTTTTTTATGACGAACTACACAGATTGGCCAGAGAGGCTGGCCTTGACTGCTTCACCGGATTGAGAGGTGGCACAGGTCTTAGGTCGCTTAGCCTGAACCTCTATTGCTAGTAACTCGACACAAGGGTCCCCCCGGTGAGGGGTAACCTCGGTTTGGACGGTTACTATGTTACGCGTAAGCATGCCGATCCGAGGGCGCCCGAGAGGGCCGAACCACGACTCGGTCGGTTGCTATTTCACGGAGACCCACAAATGGACGAATAACTCTTAATATCACGCGAAACAATTTCGATGATTCATTTTATTGTAAAGGATGGACTTCAAGAGTAGTTTGATGAGAGTTAAGTTTCTGATAAATTCTATCTCGTAATATTCCATATCTATATCTATATCTAAACGACATTTCGGAAATATAAAGAGGGCGTCCGCGCGTAATAGCGTTAAATATTTCATTCGATTCGAAGTCGGTTTTTGGTTTTATTATGCACCTTGTATATATAATGAGGTATAAAATTGAGCATTCGAAATAAATAATATAAACTATACATATACGTATAAATATAAGAATACATGTGGGATGTTGTGTCATGTTGATCACATTTCATGTGTCTATAAGGGAACGTCTTATATCTTTACACAATAAAAAATCTGTGCTTTTATTTTATAGTATACCTTGGCAGGATAAAATATACGCGCGAAATGTTTGATTCGTTTGAGTTAATTTGAAGTGCAACGGTTTGTTTTGCTAGTAAATATAATGAGGTATAAAATTGAGCATTCGAAATAAATAATATAAACTATACATATACGTATAAATATAAGAATACATGTGGGATGTTGTGTCATGTTGATCACATTTCATGTGTCTATAAGGGAACGTCTTATATCTTTACACAATAAAAAATCTGTGCTTTTATTTTATAGTATACCTTGGCAGGATAAAATATACGCGCGAAATGTTTGATTCGTTTGAGTTAATTTGAAGTGCAACGGTTTGTTTTGCTAGTAAATATAATGAGGTATAAAATTGAGCATTCGAAATAAATAATATAAACTATACATATACGTATAAATATAAGAATACATGTGGGATGTTGTGTCATGTTGATCACATTTCATGTGTCTATAAGGGAACGTCTTATATCTTTACACAATAAAAAATCTGTGCTTTTATTTTATAGTATACCTTGGCAGGATAAAATATACGCGCGAAATGTTTGATTCGTTTGAGTTAATTTGAAGTGCAACGGTTTGTTTTGCTAGTAAATATAATGAGGTATAAAATTGAGCATTCGAAATAAATAATATAAACTATACATATACGTATAAATATAAGAATACATGTGGGATGTTGTGTCATGTTGATCACATTTCATGTGTCTATAAGGGAACGTCTTATATCTTTACACAATAAAAAATCTGTGCTTTATACAAAGTCAAAAGCTGTCCCGGTGTAAAGTACCGCCGTACCTTTGATAGGACTCCAAGCTTCCTAGCAGCTACCTTCGCTTTGGATTATAAACTATACATATACGTATAAATATAAGAATACATGTGGGATGTTGTGTCATGTTGATCACATTTCATGTGACTATAAGAGAACGTCTTATATCTTTACACAATAAAAAAATCTGTGCTTTTATTTTATAGTATACCTTGGCAGGATAAAAATATACGCGCGAAATATTTGATTCGTTTGAGTTAATTTGAAGTGGAACGGTTTGTTTTGCTAGTAAATATAATGAGGTATAAAATTGAGCATTCGAAATAAATAATATAAACTATACATATACGTATAAATATAAGAATACATGTGGGATGTTGTGTCATGTTGATCACATTTCATGTGTCTATAAGGGAACGTCTTATATCTTTACACAATAAAAAATCTGTGCTTTTATTTTATAGTATACCTTGGCAGGATAAAATATACGCGCGAAATGTTTGATTCGTTTGAGTTAATTTGAAGTGCAACGGTTTGTTTTGCTAGTAAATATAATGAGGTATAAAATTGAGCATTCGAAATAAATAATATAAACTATACATATACGTATAAATATAAGAATACATGTGGGATGTTGTGTCATGTTGATCACATTTCATGTGTCTATAAGGGAACGTCTTATATCTTTACACAATAAAAAATCTGTGCTTTTATTTTATAGTATACCTTGGCAGGATAAAATATACGCGCGAAATGTTTGATTCGTTTGAGTTAATTTGAAGTGCAACGGTTTGTTTTGCTAGTAAATATAATGAGGTATAAAATTGAGCATTCGAAATAAATAATATAAACTATACATATACGTATAAATATAAGAATACATGTGGGATGTTGTGTCATGTTGATCACATTTCATGTGTCTATAAGGGAACGTCTTATATCTTTACACAATAAAAAATCTGTGCTTTTATTTTATAGTATACCTTGGCAGGATAAAATATACGCGCGAAATGTTTGATTCGTTTGAGTTAATTTGAAGTGCAACGGTTTGTTTTGCTAGTAAATATAATGAGGTATAAAATTGAGCATTCGAAATAAATAATATAAACTATACATATACGTATAAATATAAGAATACATGTGGGATGTTGTGTCATGTTGATCACATTTCATGTGACTATAAGAGAACGTCTTATATCTTTACACAATAAAAAAATCTGTGCTTTTATTTTATAGTATACCTTGGCAGGATAAAAATATACGCGCGAAATATTTGATTCGTTTGAGTTAATTTGAAGTGGAACGGTTTGTTTTTGCTAGTAAATATACTAGTGGGCATAAACAGACTGATATTCAGCGGCGTAAAATTCCTATAATAATAGACACATTAATAGCTTACTTGTTAACAGATTAGCTGGAACCTCTTTCTAAGCTTTGATACATCGCATTTCAATCAGTGATATGTACAATGACTAATACACGGAGAAGTACATGATCTAATTCCCCCATCCCCGTTCCACCATCGGACTTTAACTGCGGTATTCCATCCTTTTGTTGTTAACATCCCTCAAACCCGAACCAAGCGCTTTGCTTTGTCTTTCATTGTTCGTACAGCAAGTGACTAGAATAGTTTGTCAGCGTCTGTCTGTCTCTCCGATTACAATGTGGGTATTTTTAAGAGCAGAGTGAGTTGGCATTTACTAAGCTAGTGCGTCTTACCACCCAGGACTGCATTTCCACTTAACATCACGTGGGATCGTAGTAAAGAACTTGCTTAGCTTCCTTAACTATTAGGAATATTATAGAAATAGGAGATTATTATCACATTATAAAGTAATTATTTATCATAGTTACTTAACCGTTGTCAAGCAACCATATAAAATCAAATATATATGTTTCAAACGCTATATAGTAGTGTGTCTAAAGTTTATTTTTATTGATTTGATGCATAGTTTTAAAATAATAAATGCCTTCTCCGCTCCTCTCCATGTTTACTATAAGTGTGAGAAATTCCATACTCTCCGTTAACTTTCGTAAAAAGGGGTACACATTTTTACATGATGTATTAATTTAGTGATACTTTAACTATAAGCTATGTTCTAAACTCGTTAGCATTTGACGTTATTAGTTTGCAACAATTTGAGCATCGTATCACGATTGTCACCTAGCAATATTACTTCCACTTGTGTTTTTCCCAAGACGACAACAACCTGGCCAAGTCAATCGAGACAATCGATACTATGATATATTTTATACCTTCCTGGCACAAAATAAAGTTGTAAGTCAATTAAAAAGCAAATAATAGAGGTGGGACTTGTACTAAGCCGTCGGCTTCTACAGATGCGCGGGCGCATTCAGTCACAACCGCGCGCGCGTGCCTGTTGGGTGTCTTTCCGTGTTTTGGAATTTTTACGAGACAACGGTTATACAACGCAAAGGAATGCAAACTGTGAGAAATCATGCGATCAGTGAAATTTATGCTGTGAAGTGTTAGAGAAAAAATGTGAAATCTGTTCTTAACTTTTTGGTTAAGTGCTTCAATCAATTATACAGTTCTAAGTAAAAGTAAGTTATTTTTTTAGACTTTCATGTCGTATATTGATGTTTACACGATCGATCAAGTGTTGTAACTCTCTATGAACTTTCTACATTGGTTTATTGCTTAATGAATGGCCGTTGGACGTGAATTAAAATGACTACGAAGTTCGCTTTCCTTCGTATACTTTCTCTAACGCCTCTGTTACGTCATGGCGCGGCGCCGGCCTTTCTGACGTCGATATTAAGTTATCACATTCAACAACATCCTCATTAGTACACCGATTACCGGACCAAGAATAGCCTGTATATACCATATTCAAATTATCATCTTAAATATTTCTTCGGAAAAAGTCAATTGAACTTAGGACCGATTAGCAAATATTTAAATATTTTGTTTTGATAATAATAATTATATTGAAGCGTCAATAGCCTAATAGTTTAGGGTACGGCCTGCGAATTGTAAGGTCGTGGGTTCGAATCCACCATTCGAGTATTGCCGTGAACCATGTCCTAGCACAAGCTTAAGCTTAGTTGGAATGGTTAACAAGATTGTTAGTAATATTTGTGAAAAAAAAGTAATATTTCTAGCTTTAAAAAAATAATTAATTATGTATTATTGTCACTTATACTATTTGTACATATGGCCTGTGTTTTCTTTCTATACCCTATTAAAATATATATAATCACGGACCCACTTAAAATCTTTCTAGAAACAAATTTCTGTCCTTTCAAAGGTTGTCTGGATGAGATCTCTCTTTGTGCTAAGACCGTCCATTCGTGCATGCAATTAAATCCAAATGTGTATTTTTTATTATTTCTGTGATGTATTTGTAAATTGTTGTGTAATAAAATATATTCATTCATTCACTCAAATGGGAGAATAGCATAATGCTTCGTAACATAAGGTCGTAAGTAAACACAGTAAACTACATACGTGCGCAATGGTTATAAATTATATTTTTGCGAATAAAAACAAAACCCGATTGAAATTAAATCTACGTTTAAATAACGTAAACGTAAACGTCTTACCGTCAATGACGGATTAAAAGCTACTACACACGGACGCTTTCTTTTATTGCTGAAGTATCATAGATATGGAATTCGTAATTGTTATCTTTCGGATAGATAGATAGATAAAGCTGTATTGTACACCAAAATCAAACGAGAAGCAAATTACGAAATTATGATCCATTTCCTGATGAATAATGGATGCATCGTAGTTCTATGTCATATTTAATAGACCGACACGCGCGAAGGAATGCAACATGATAGATACGGGACCCTCATGCGACGTGAATGACTATACAAATTGGCTAAAAGTCGACAACAAGACAATTATTATGTAAGAAGTAGATTCTAACAACGATTTTAGTTTGTTTTCTTCATTTTGTATATTAATAAAATATATTCATTCATTCACTCAAATGGGAGAATAGCATAATGCTTCGTAACATAAGGTCGTAAGTAAACACAGTAAACTACATACGTGCGCAATGGTTATAAATTATATTTTTGCGAATAAAAACAAAACCCGATTGAAATTAAATCTACGTTTAAATAACGTAAACGTAAACGTCTTACCGTCAATGACGGATTAAAAGCTACTACACACGGACGCTTTCTTTTATTGCTGAAGTATCATAGATATGGAATTCATAATTGTTATCTTTCGGATAGATATATAGATAAAGCTGTATTGTACACTAAAATCAAACGAGAAGCAAATTACGAAATTATGATCCATTTCCTGATGAATAATGGATGCATCGTAGTTCTATGTCATATTTAATAGACCGACACGCGCGAAGGAATGCAACATGATAGATACGGGACCCTCATGCGACGTGAATGACTATACAAATTGGCTAAAAGTCGACAACAAGACAATTATTATGTAAGAAGTAGATTCTAACAACGATTTTAGTTTGTTTTCTTTATTTTGTATATTAATAAAAATATATTGTGAAATATTTAGCAGACCTATTAGCGTAATAAAAAAGATCTCAATTCATTCAAACCAATTGATAGAACTATAGAGGAAACAATCGCTGTTCTTATTCTTAAAAAAACTTTCTAAGTGCTTGACCACGATCCCACCTGATGTTAAGTGGAAATGCAGTCCTGGATGGTAAGGCGCACCAGCCTAGCAAATGATGTATATATGTACCATATTAATGTAAAAAGTATAAAGTGGTTATTTTAATATTACAAACAGACACTCCAATTTTATTTATTTGTATAGATTACCATTCAAATTACATTTAGTTACCAACATAAAATAAGTATTGTTAATTAAATAACACACTTGTATTTTGCAAAAGTAAAGTTTGTATTTTAATTCCGTTGATTACGTGCTAAGTAATTCTCTAGAAATCCGGTATTTTGCAAACACGGACTTCCCGTGTAGTCACTTACATAATGCTACGCCGTTCACCGAATTGTGCAACTTCGATCGGAACCATTTTACGACAGCATTTTGACTTTATTTCTTAATGTGATCTCTTGAATCCAAACATTTAATTTTGTAAAAAAAATATCGCGTGTTGCATGTGCTACCATGCAGCTAACCTGATTATATATGATCATTTGGTGCATGATGACGCCATCATATAATGTTTGATTTATTGCACCACGTACGTTTAGAGCTAATTACTCATCATTGTAGTTGTAAATACGAAAACAAACCCCCATAGTGGTAAGGCCCCCTCCAATTCGCATGAACGAGGAAGAGTCACGAGACATTTGTTTTTGTCTTTTTTTACGAATAACGACAAACACCGACTTTAAATCGAATAAGAATATTACGAAACAAAATTAATCAGAACCTATGCCATCAAACTATTCTTGAAGTCGATAACCGGGTCGTTTCCGGTCAAAATTTAATCATAGAAATCGGTTGGCATATTTCTTTTTTCGTGCATTTGTCGCGAACATACTTAACGCAAATTTAAGAAATATGGTATTATCATGGACGCCATTGTCAGAATTTGACTAAATTGGGAAAAAAAGGACCAGCATTCAAATAAAAAAAGAATAATCAAAATCGGTTCACCCAATCGAAAGTTAACAAACATACACACGAATTGAGAACCACCCTCTTTTTTGAAGACGGTTGAATTGGTCCCACTGCTGGGTACGGGTCTTCTCTGTATAGAGAATATAATTTTGTATACAGTTGGCGGACTTTCATAAAGAATTTTTTTTAATGACGAACTACACAGATTGGCCAGAGAAGGTGCCTTTGACTGCTTCATCGGATTGAGAGGTGGCATAGCTCTTAGATCGCTTAGCCTGAACCTCTATTAGAAAATTTTCTTGTGTATGGAATGTATGTAAATCAGAACTAAAACTGAAATGTCATAAAAGAAATTTCAATTGTACGATCTTAAACTTTAGGTCCCTAGAATACTATTCAGCGAACACCCGAATACTCAGCTATGACTTACTATAGACCAAACATAGCAACGTAAGCAATTATTATTCACTTGTATTTCGTGAAGTATAGAATAAGAGAATGAAACGTCGAAAGATACAAGCAAGTAATTAAATACCATGTACAATGTAGACTTGGCGTGAGCATCGTTATTAGAGCGTGGCACGAAGATAAAATTCCAATCGCGCGTCGACATAAATATTGTGTACAAAAATAGAAAGACAAAAAAAAACATTTTAAGAGAATCGAACAAGTCAGCGACTTATATAGAAAGGGGCGCATAACATTGGGGGAAAAATGTCCTCGTAACCGTCGAATATATATGCGAAGATGTGCGGATTTGTCTGAAGCGAAAATGGTGTGTTAAATACGTGACAAAGTGGAGAACAAATCATCGTAAAGTGTGTACAAAAATCCTTGATTTAAAGTCCATATAAAAGTACTGCCCACTCTTGTAAAGCATAATTAGCCTCCGACGTTGTGGATGTTCATGGGCGACGGTGATCACTTAAGATCAGGTGAGGCGTAAGCTTGTTTGCCCCTTTTATGCATAAAAAAAGTATTTCTGTATGTAAAAACCGACTTCAAATCAGATCTAAGGACACTTTCTTTTATTTCCGAAGAATCATAGTTATATTACGACATTCTAGGGTCAACTTTGTCTCTCTTCTTTCATGTGATCGAGATCGTTAAAGTGTATTTAACCAAGTCTTGGACGTTTATAAACTTACATATTACAATATACAATTAACAATAACGTTCATTTTATTTTTCCTGATATAATCGTCTTCAGAACGCAAGCTTCAATAATTTTTTTTGCAAATTTTGGAGCGTCAATAGCCTAATGGTCTAGGGTACGGCCTGCGAATCGTTCACGAGTTCGAATCCACCATTGACGAGACTATTGACGTGAACCATCTCATAACACAAGTCTAAGCTTATTTGCAATAGTTTACAAGAATGATAATAATATTTGTGAAAAAAAATATTAGCATTCTTTTAAACAAAAATAATACCAATAAACCAATATGGGACCTTTTTTCTTTTTTGACGTCGGTTAAAAAACTAATACTATATGTTGTGAAGTCATCCCATCACTAGATCAAATCGTTAACTTTTTAATCGTTCCTAACGAGGCTTTAGCGTGATTTAAAATGAATGGCTCTTCTTTATTCAGTTAACCGTGGACAAACGGAATGAGGAAATATCACAACAAAAGCATAATTGTGTTTAGTTAGCATTATACTTGGAACATCTTGATAGTACAGTATTTTTATTCGTTAGTGATAAACGTATAACCATTAAAGTACCAATAGGTGTGTGTGTTTGACTGCTTGTCACAAGACATATTATTAAAAGAAACCATTGTGCTATAGACCACACGACTGAAGTAAAACCGTCTAACTATATGTTTATATATATATATATAATATTCACAAAATATACATATACACGATTGTTTAAAAGAAAAAGTATGCTGTGTCTTAGATTTACGAAACGTTACTCGATATGAGAGAAAGTAATATACGAAAAGTAACTCTCTTTCTATCTTCAGTAACTTATATATCTCCCTCTCAACGTCCATTCGCCTCACCCGATTACATTTTTCGTAACGCATTCACCAGCTTACTTCATCAATTAACAAGGTCTCACGTCCTTTTAACCTGAGCTATGTAATTCGTTTGTAGTTTAACGCTTAGTACTCAGATCTTGACCATCTCTTAGTGCTGTGGCGTAGTAAGATGGAATTAAGAAGTACCGTATGGTTCATGATCATATATATATCAGAAAACCATATAAGTCTTAAATTGGCTATAAGTATGTCTGCAACAAATCGACGAATTTTAATATCACTCCAATTGATTTCGATGATTCATTTTTTATTGGATTTTTTACTTCAAGGGTAGTTTGGTGAGAGTTTGGTAAGGTTTTGATTAATTCTATTTAGTAATTTTTCCTACGATATACGATAACAACTCGGGAATACAAAGAAGGCGTCCAAGCGTAATAGCGAATAATGTTTGATTCGATTTGAAGTCGATTATTGTTTTTACTCGTAAATATACTTTTGACTACATGCTTCTTCGTCGCGTATTTGCAACGTATTTTAGTCAACATACAGCGGTAACTTGGAAACCCGTTTTCATAATAGACAATGAAAAAATACTTTGTAAATTTTGTTAATTTGTTTTTAAATTGAATTATCAAAGCGACAGCAATTGATCAAATTGTTGTATCTATTACATTTATTCTCCAAAAATTTAAAATATAGACGCTGTTATGTATCGATAAAAATCATTAATAATAGACATCACTATCGCCACAGATTAAGCAGTAAAAACACTCATTATACTTTTTGCCGCCGCCACAGATCGACGTCAATGGAAATAATAGCATTCCAATCAGAGAACTCCGTAACATTATAAATTATATAATTACATAGCACTCTATATCGTGCCGTAATAAGAGTGAACAGTGTTATTACGATGCTGATATGTCATTTTAAACTACGATGAAGCAAAACCCTGGAGATAAAACAAGCAAGTTATTTTTTTTTTATTTAATTTTATTAGATTATAAAATTAGCTTAGGTTTAAATTTTATATATTAAAATGAATGTTTGTCTGCATGTACGCGCAAAACTTCCGAACTACTGTACCAAAAAAGATGATTCTTATTTTGTTATGTTTGTTATTTTTAGGACATAGATAGATGTTATATGAATATGTATATATATAAATATATTGGTTTAAACGTCATTAAAGACAGAATAAGCTAAGACAGAATGACATTCAATTGTTCAGCCAACTAATGATAACTTCAAACAGACCATACGTCATAATTTTTTTTTCAATGGATCGCAACCATAGACTGATGTCCGTGATCTTTTGTAATAATCTTGAATTGGTTGCTTTGGTTTTTTTTCAATAAGGGTGCTGCCTCTACAGTTACTACATTTTTTTTATGCCTGAATTTTTGAGGGTGGTGCTGGAGAATGCCCTGGTTCATGCGTCGAAAACGCCCCGTTGCGTTGTTATAAGTTTCTCCGCGGCCGCTGCGTCCCTGTTTCTCATGGCCATTTTTAGATTATCGTCTATAATTTTCTCTTTCACAACCGGTGGTTAGGGCGATATAGAAAGAAACCTCCTGACGTGCCGTGTCCAGGAGTACCACACTTTGGCTAGATGGCTGTGACAAGGTCAGATAAAGACCCTTGTCACAGCTATCTAAGGAAAGTCTTACGGGCTGGAATGACTATCGGGACATTGATCATCGAATCCACATCCCATAACCCATTTACCCTCCTTGGGTGTTTAGTATTATGCTGAGCAGTGAACGCTGTCGGTTCAGCGTTGCATAGCCTATTTGAACCTTTCGGGTTTTTACTGTTATTTTTTTATATTATTTAATTTTTAACTGTGTTCTTAATTTATGTGTTGTAATGTGTCTACCCGATTAAATGGCTTATTGTTATTATTATTAAACGTGTATGAGGTTTAATATTACATTTTGTTATCTTTTATGGAGAAAGTCTGCATTTAATGTTGTAAAAAGATAAAGATAAGCACCTATTTGTGTGGCCAAGTGATAGGCAGAGATTATTGATTCATATTTTGCACCTTACTCTAATCTAGCGTTATTTACGTAAATGCTCCTCTTTTATGTTGTACTCATAAACAGTGTCTCAACTATTATACTGATGCAAGTCAGACTGTGCCATTACCAACATGGCTGTAAATAGCCATTAAAAATTTATGTCTTTCCTGATTCCATCGAATCATACGTATCTGAATTAAGGGGAACAATCTTATGTACGCGTAGTACTACAAAAATGCTATTACAATTGTTTCAAAATGAAAGTTCAGTGACACAGTTGTCGTTATTTGCTATGGTTTTCCTATGGCAACTTCGATGGATCTTTGACACAATTAAGCAATATGAAGTGATAAAAAAATTAAGTTCATTACGATCTATAATCACCAATGATCGATCAGTATAAGGCACTTTTTCTCGACACTAATGAAATTTGTAATAATAATCTTGAATTGGTTGCTTTGTTTTTTTAATAAGGGTGCTGCCTCTACAGTTACTACATTTTTTGTCATGCCTGAATTTTTGACGATGGTGCTGGAGAATGCCCTGGTTCACGCGTCGAAAACGCCCCATTGCGTTGTTATAAGTTTCTCCGCGACTGCTGCGTCCATGTTTCTCATGGCCATTTTAGATTATCGTCTATAATTTTCTCTTTCACAACCGGTGGTTAGGGCGATATAGAAAGAAACCTCCTGACGTGCCGTGTCCAGGAGTACCACACTTTGGCTAGATGGCTGTGACAAGGTCAGATAAAGACCCTTGTCACAGCTATCTAAGGAAAGTCTTACGGGCTGGAATGACTATCGGGACATTGATCATCGAATCCACATCCCATAACCCATTTACCCTCCTTGGGTGTTTAGTATTATGCTGAGCAGTGAACGCTGTCGGTTCAGCGTTGCATAGCCTATTTGAACCTTTCGGGTTTTTACTGTTATTTTTTTATATTATTTAATTTTTAACTGTGTTCTTAATTTATGTGTTGTAATGTGTCTACCCGATTAAATGGCTTATTGTTATTATTATTAAACGTGTATGAGGTTTAATATTACATTTTGTTATCTTTTATGGAGAAAGTCTGCATTTAATGTTGTAAAAAGATAAAGATAAGCACCTATTTGTGTGGCCAAGTGATAGGCAGAGATTATTGATTCATATTTTGCACCTTACTCTAATCTAGCGTTATTTACGTAAATGCTCCTCTTTTATGTTGTACTCATAAACAGTGTCTCAACTATTATACTGATGCAAGTCAGACTGTGCCATTACCAACATGGCTGTAAATAGCCATTAAAAATTTATGTCTTTCCTGATTCCATCGAATCATACGTATCTGAATTAAGGGGAACAATCTTATGTACGCGTAGTACTACAAAAATGCTATTACAATTGTTTCAAAATGAAAGTTCAGTGACACAGTTGTCGTTATTTGCTATGGTTTTCCTATGGCAACTTCGATGGATCTTTGACACAATTAAGCAATATGAAGTGATAAAAAAATTAAGTTCATTACGATCTATAATCACCAATGATCGATCAGTATAAGGCACTTTTTTTCTCGACACTAGTGGAATTTGTAATTGGCCATGATCAATATTAGCATTACTAAGCGTTTAGAAGGTTCCAAACAATTATTTTGAACATTACCCGATGTTTATATAATACAGTCCCTTACTCGAATGGGGTAAGCATAGATAGCAATCTTACAACCTAACAAAAGATACTTTCTTAATATAGTCCTGCTTATTTGGCTAACAATCTTAGGGTAAAAAATATAAAAATATCTTGATTTTTTCTTTTAATGGTTCATAATTTTATAGACCTTTTATCAATAAACTTTTATTTGGTACAAAGTTCACTGTTGCGGAAGAGAATATTAATGAGTTTCGAGTCGACAAAGGTCCATTAAAAGGTTTCACTTAGGGATGTTTTTGGTGTATTTCTATTTAGAAAAATGAACGTTAATTGATTTTCAAAGACAACATCAAACGTTTGAATTTATAAATTGATTTTGAACAGCAATAGCGTAATGGCTGAGGAACTATTAAAAGAGTTATGCTTAAAATGTAATAAAAGCAGATATTATTAGTTCATAAAATACAAACGAAATGATCAATTGTATTAATACCATTTTACACAATTGAACCACAAATATCTTCCGAGTAATCAAATCTTTCTTCAAATAATTGGAAGTTTAGTATAGTTTTTAAAAAGGCAACACTAAAATTTAACGTTATACAATTTTTAATCTATGGTCCGTCGGCGAGGAGAAAGGCCGCCATTACGGTGCGTTCTACCGTGACGTGGTCAAGTGGATCACCAGATAACTTATATTCACATCGAGCAGTCAATGCCAATGATTATTTTATGCTCTACTCAAGGTAACTGGGACTTATTCCGTACGCCGAATTTCGTATAAGTCGCAAGAGACTCGAATTACATCAACATTTCTATACAACATTTCTACCGGACTTTCGTGCTGGATTTTATCCTTTTTTTGTGGACATCCCTCAAACCCGAACGAAGCACTTTGCTTAGTACTCATTATTCATTGAGCAAAATAGTTTCCCGGTGTCTGTCTTTCCCTCCGATCACATTGCATGCATTTCCACTTAACATCGAGTGGGTTCGTGGTCAAGCGGTTGCTTTGGAAGTATTAAAAAACCATGGAGCTGAATTCCACTACTGCTGAAAAGAAATTATGCTTTCTGCATAATTTCTTACACGTAGCGTTGGTAAGAGAAAACGACATGAAGGCTAAAGTCCCGAACTCCCATGCCGAGGTAACAGGAAAGTTAAAGAAAGAATAAAGAAGCGTTGCCTGGTATTATTGTCTATTCATTTGATTTATTTTTATTTATTTTAAATTACAATTAAATTATTTAGAGTTATTTAGTAAGTTTATTTTAATATCGTCAACGGTATATACGAACTGGTGCGATTTAAGGATCTTTAATAAAAGTGGCTATTCGTTTCTAAAAGACCAACAACTCACTTTGAATCCTCGTGTTTTTATCAAAGATTCAACAGATAATAACTAATTTAAGGAAGTATTACTTTCAACATAAAGAAATGTTGAATTTCCTTCCTTATTTAAAATTCGAAATCACTTTGGCCATCTGTTTGAAATGTAAATTCTAATTTACAAATTTGCACGACGCGTTCGATTATACCAATGAAAAGACTTCGGTCACAATAATTAGAAGTGTTACCTTCGAAATCACGAGGAAATTGGATTTGTCCGCATCTAATTCTGCCACAAAGCGTTACTGGCAAAATGTGAGTTTTTCATTTTACATAAATCTTAAAATCAAAAAGTAGCTTTCTAAAATAAAAAAGTAATTTACAGTATAAATAAGAATAAGAAATAGAATTTGCAATATAAATAATAGTTATTACAAATAGTAAAAAAAATATCAGACCATCTCCTGCTTTCTCTTCCAGGGCATTACCCTAACGACCGGAAACAAAAGAGAACGGTGACAGTTATTTACATTTGCCATAGATAACGAATTAAAATTGAAATCAAACATGAAACTGCTTTGAAATTTAATAAAACTAATACCACGTACACGTACGTAGCAGCTACAATTGACGTTTTAAATACCAGAAAACAATACCTAAAAATTAATTTTAGATGCCATTAATTAAGTCGTCATACAAACATACACGTAAATTAAGTACTGTCATTTAATTGTATATCCCTTCGTTGTCTGTCTGTACAATATAAGTTGACACAACAACCTTGAGGTGTGAATTTTCCACCGACTAAAAAAAAATTGGTCCAATACTGACAATGGCTAGAAAACCATACAAGTCTTAAATTTGAATTAATTATAAGTGCGACAAATGGACGAATAACTCAATATCGCGACAACCGATTTCGTTGATTCATTTTTTATTGGAAAGGATGTACTTCAAGGGTAGCTTGATGATAGTTTGGTTTGGTGCAAATAAAGAGAACAGAAACTAACCGATCTAGCTCACTGGGATAGGTCAAATCTTTTTTTTTTTTTTTTTGACGGGGAGGAAATCTTCATAAAGAAACCGCCGCCTTCTGGGGGGAAGGCGGCGGTTATGTGGGGATCTTACCCACTAAAACCTCCCCGGTGGCCCTTTCCTCGGTGCATGACGAGGGGCTCCGGGATCTCCAGTGGAACGCACCGGAGCCCCTCTGCACTGTGCTCAAGGAGAGCACGTCCCGGGGGGAGGTTACTCCCTCCTCCCCTGTGCCCTCGCAGCGAAAGGCGACACGGGCCAGCCGATGTCGCCTTCTTCCCGGGTCCACTTTGGTGGACGACTCAGGCCCCCACCCTTGTCGCCCAGTGAACCCGAGGCCCCTTTTAGTCGCCTTGTACGACAGGCAGTGGATACCGTAGTCTTATTCTTGAGAGCCCAGAACTACAGGGCTGCGGGCCGGTCTGCCACCGGCCCGCCTGCGCCATCAACGAACGGGATCGGCCCTCTCCCGATCTCTTATTCTTCCTGATCTTGTTTATTCTTAGCGGCCTTTTTAGTGACTCATATATGATCTCATGGTCCCAGTTAATAATGCTCTGTTTTATAGCCCGTGGTCGTTCAAATATTTTTATAAATTAATTAGATCAAGAGGTGGTTGTACCCGTTGAACTTTCGAACTTAACTTCTGTTTTAACGGCGTCGATCTGATGTTATTACTAGCCCCGAGTAGAACGTTATGTTAATTAGATACCTTTTATGAAATAATTTCGTTGCCACCAGCCATTATAATACAAAAGCTTTCATTCAAAATACCGACAATGGCGGTATATACAATGGGTAAGTTTACTAATTAACTCTTGAATGGTTGGGAAATTAGTTTACTAAATTGAAAGTGCATAAAATTATTATACATAGTTATGGTATCGCGATTTTACTTACGGTGTTTCAAGTACTCTACTGTTAGCTGGCAACACCTGACACTCAGCGATTGTTATACATAATAACTACTTCCAATGATATCTTAAAGATTTACCTGAACCTTATTGTATCTTTAATTCATAATTAATAATTTAGTTGATGGTCACATTAACTTGGCATTGTAAAACAATAGTTTAACTTTATTAGTTCCTAATCTGACTTCTAATTAATTTTGTATAAAGATTGTGAGGACGCGCAGTTGTGACGTTACTCGTTATAAATAATTCTTGTACAACGTTACTCAATAAAGAAAGTGTATTGTTGGACTATTTTATTCTACGAGACTTACAAATTAAAACACTACGGTTTTTATGGGCATGGTCGAAGGCGATTGAATTCCTAAAATAAATAACACTTAATTATTTATTTGTAATAAATTCATTAGTGTATTTAGGAGAATGTTTTAGTATAGATTAAATTGTCGATTCCTTATTATTACTTTCAATTCTATAGTTTTAGTTTTAATATAATCGTTTTAATTCAAATTTTAGTTTACTTTGATTAATTAACATGTAATTGTATTGCTTATTGAGGGCGTATTTCTAGTGTAATATAAATTCTATGATATAATCGTGTAGTGATAGTCTAGTGCAGTTCGACTTATCTCTGTCTGTTCCATCGGTGGTGTAGACCTGTCGCTTCCGAGCCTCGCTCTTGCAATGGTCTCGAGCGACAGGTCTTGGACGGCGGTCGCCTCCTTCTGTGAGACGGTCATGTCCCAGAAGGAGGCTGACGAGCGGGTCAGGAAAAGGGGGGCGCAGAGGCTCCCTCCCTTCCGCAGGCGACGTCTCGGGGTGCGCAGGAGGCGTTACGAACGCCTCCTCTTGCCGCCCCCGTAATCCGAAGCGGGGCCAGGATGGGTACCTGGCCCCAGCATGCTTCGGCGTCGTCGAGACTTCTCTGAGTGCCGGAGAAGTCCCCTTTGAGGTTGAAGTCCGGTCTTTGCCGGGACCGGCCGGTCGTTGGGGTGTCCTGTCGCTGACAGATCCGGGGCACCCCGCTCATAACGGCTGATGGCATTCGCGGAAGGTTTAGTGGGTAGGGGCTGCCCAGGCCGAGTCCCACACATCCCTCCGGGCCCACCCAGGGTACCGGAGGATGATCTATAAAAAGATTCCCCCCGTGAACAAAAAAAAAATCTCTGTCTGTTGATCACCAATGATGGGTTGAAACCCAGTAGGCTTGTATCAATGAATGGCCTTTTTAAGAACAAAAAAACTCTTGCTTAAAATCTGAGGTGGTCTATGGCGATAGACTGCCTATCACATATGAGACCTAACAGACTAAAGCTAGTATTAAAAGGGCGCGAGAGCTTACTATATAGTGTTGTTTATTGTAGGAACAATTCAGTAATTTTTATTCACACGTGTCTTTCTTCCCATGAGGCTTTTTGTACATTGTAGTTGCATCTATGCTAGAAATAAATTGTTTTTACTTAAAACTGTTGAACGTAATCGTCCTATAATCATATTTCCTTCAACTTATAAGCGAACTTAGTCGAGCGTACCGTTACTTACACATACATAATTATGAACAACCACTACTATGATATGACTATGAGAATTTAGTACAAGTTTTCTTTAACCAAGATAACCTTATATTGTTTACGGATGGATGGTTATTATTAAATACAGTTGCTTTGATAGAAGGGCGACTGAACAACGGGTTCATTTTAGTTTACTTTTTCAGTGGCAGGTTTTTTAAGAAAATGTGCCGGTGTGGTACAGTGTCTCATTCCAATAAATGCACCAAGATTTTTGGAATTACTTCGGCTAGTTATTAAGCAAACGAATTATAAATATGTATTTTTAAGGAATCCTAGCAATTTTTTTTCATAAACATTGGTAACATCGTTGTTAACCAAATCAACTAAGCTTAAGTTTGTGCTGGGATGGTGAATTCGAACTTACGACATTACGTTTCGTGGACCGAATTATAAAGCATTAGGCTATTGACGCTTTAAATTATAAATCATAAAATGTGGCATATCAATTTCTTCATTAAAAATACTAGCGAATTTCTTATCAGTTGACTTAATCTCCTTTATCATCACGAATTTATTCTGACAATAACCTTAAATTTGGAAGTTAAAACATTTCATATCTCTTTTTTAAAAGAAGACTAGAATTTTCCATCATACATCATGTTGAAGCAGCTCTCGGTGATACACTTAAAAATGTACATAGCCAGTCAATTTTCAGAGATAAGAGCAGAAGATCTCTCATCTAGACTCGATCTGAATAATTTAATTGAAAATAATTTCTTATAAGTCTTCTATTACAAGTTATGCTTAGCTTAAGTGCTTGAATATACAACACTTCTATATTAAGCATCCCAAGAAAACTCTATCTCTCCCCAGAAATGGAAAATTTCCCATTGGAGCGGGTCATATAGTCAAAGACAATGAGAATAATTTCCAATTTAATTATATTAATTCTTTTAAACCGAATACAGTTAGACCAAATAGAAAAAGCTACAAAATATTCCACAATGTATTCAAAAAATAAACTAGAAACTTGTTTTACTCGTAATAAACATTTTAAGTAACAAAATGAAGTCACCCGAGTGAAAAATAACCGCACCGCTACGCACACACTATACACGACTTATACATTCTTCGAGTGGAAATGATAAAAAAATATCGCGTAAATCTACATCAGATGTAAAGCAGACGTTAACGTTAGCGTTAGAGCATGGACGGTTTGCGGTAAACCACTAACTTTCACGGACAGTCGGTTGTCGGCTGGATGTATATTTTATTAGTAACCAACGATACTAAGGCCGTTATAGACTCGAATTGTGTGAGAAAGTAGAAGTTACGTATACAACGTACACATTTGTTTCGAGAACCGCGACCCGCTGTGTGCACTGGAGCATTTTATTTTTAACCTACACTAAAGAAAAAGTTAATAAAATATTCATAGTGACAGTGATTGTAAACATCTTACCGTCAGTGACGGATTAAATTCTACAACGCAAAGATCTCTTTTTCAACCGAATTCAAAAAGATTCTCAATTCGTCTCTGTATGTTTTTTTTTTTATGTTCGTTGCCATATAACTTTGAGATGTACCGATTATGATGATTATTTTTTGTTTGAAAGCTGGTTTCCATTTCAATCTAGTTAAATTCTAGCAATAGTATCCATGAGAAAACCATAAAAGTCTTAAATTGCTTCCAGTGTGTGCTCTACAAATGGAAAAATAACTTAATATCACGCCAACCGAGTTCGATGATTAATTTTTATCGGAAAGGATGTACGATTTTTTTTTCGTCATAAAAGCTGGCCTTGACTGCTTCACCGGATTGAGAGGTGGCATAGCTCTTAGGTCGCTTAGCATGAACCTCTATTGCTAGTAATTCGACACAAGGGTCCCCCCGGTGAGGGATAACTTCGGCTTGGACGTTACTATGTTACGCGTAAGCATTGCGATCCGAGGGCGCCCGAGAGGGCCGAACCACGACTCGGTCGGTTGCTATTTCACGGATAATCTAAGAGACATTCAAAAGCTAAACTAACTTTGAGTGCCACTTCGGGAAGCGTTGGCGCTGGGAGAAGAAGTGGCTGAAGAAACTCCAGCATCGCTCCTAACATCTAAGGGGTTAAGGATGTACGAGTACTTTAAGAGTAGTTTGATGAGAGTTAAGTTCTGATTAATACTATTTCGTTATTTTATTTACGCTCTAATTCTCTAATAGCTCTTGTAATTCCAAAGTATCATAGTTTTAATCAAAAAACTTTTAGCATCATTTTCTCTCTATTCAAATCCGCGAACGATGTTTTATAGGAGGTTGGTAAGAAGTAGAACTACTTTTTGATGGTCACAGACCTACCAATAACTCGATCAATTTTTCCATACGATCTTTAAGAGTTCACTAGTATATCTCGGGTCTCCAAAGGTCAAGATCAACGAAAATAAAATGGGATCTAATTGAAAACAAACTTATTTAAACAAACATATTCATCATTTATCAATACGAAACAAAATCTGTTGAGAAATGAGGCTATGAATGCACTAACATACAAATACAGAGGAATTAAAAAAAGGTTAAAAAGACATTCTTGCCCATTAGGCTGACATTGCATTTTTGTACTTGTAATTAAATGTTTATACGGGACTAAAACCGCACCAAATTCCAAGCGTATTATTATTTTTCTAATAAAAAAAGAGCAATGGCTGTTAAATATATACTTGGTAATAAGTCGAAACATTTTTATTAATAATTAGACACGCCCATGGACTTTTTTTATGTCTACGTTCTTTGTTCTAGATAGTCAAAACTTGTTGTAGTTTTTATACATGTACGTATAGAAGGTGAAACTGACACATTGACGCATTAAAACACCGACATTGTTACCCGACTATCGCTAAAAAGGTGGGTTCACCTACGCTCGAAAATTAAACCCAGTCTCGAACATCGATGTACCTACAACCTACATTTTGGAATTTAATCAATGCGGCGAACTAGATTTGTCTAGACGCATGGAACGATTTATTCTTTCATTAGAAAAACAACCACGTTTTCGGACGGAAATGTATCGCCTTTAATATATATATTTTTAAATAATCCAAAGATACAAGACACATTTTTTTTTTATAATTTCTAAGCAAGTACTTGACTACGACCCCACCTGATGTTAAGTGGAAATGCAGACATGTGATAACTAAGTAAATAGTTTCTGGAAGAGTATTATTACTCGCCAATAGATGGCAGGAAGAGCCGTATTTTTAGTTCAGGTCATGTTCAAAAAGATTATCGATAAAGATTTATTGGTTTCACTCTTATTTTTGTACCAAAATATCCCATATAAAAAATATTTGACCAATGTCGAATACTTTAGTAATACAATTATAACCTTATTCTTTTTGATAGCACAGACAGATGAATTAGATGCGTTAGTAAAAGTCACCAGTTCACAAAAAAAGGCACTTGAAAAAAAGGAAAAAGAAACAACCGGACTGGAAACATTGTCTGAAAACACGGATACGACAATACGAACGATATTTTAGAAAAATATACCCTTGCTAGGTCGATTTATCCAAAACCCATTGCATTCTAAATTTCACGAAAAATGTTGACCCGTTTCCGAGATTATGAAATGAAATGAAATATTTATTTATTTACTTTTTACACACACACACATATTTTATATACCGACATGCACATACACAAAAATATTAGATACATATTATCATATATTATCTATCATATTCCATAAACATTTCCTTACTTCGTTTTCGTCCTTCTGTCTGGAGATGGTGTACCTAACTCCGAGTTTATGAACTAAAGTTTATTATATAACTTATGTGGTAGTCGTGTGTTTTTGCAAAGAATAGTATGCGTGGGTGCATGTGAGAGTGTATGTGATTATATATATACAGGAATTGCTCGTTTAAATTAAGCAAACACTAATTTAATATGTAATTTCATTGTTTCAGATTTCAAGACCTTACCTTTCAATCAAGTGACAGTGTTGTTTGTGCCTCTTAAATCAAATGTAACTTAAAAATAGAACTGTTGTTATATTTGATATTGATTGTGTTGTGTAAAGTGATTTTCGCCAGTGTATCGCCAACTTCTCACAAATGAAGCGACGTAGAGCGGATGCTGTTCCATTAGAGACCGCAGTGCAGTAAGCCGAGCACAATGTTGGCGCGACTGTTCGGCGTTTTGTTCTTAGGATGCGTCAGCCATGGTGAGTTAAACAATACGTAAACCTATACAGGGTGTCCTAGAAAGTAACGATATACCTCGCACCATTGGAAAAACCATCTTATGAGCAGCGTTCTAGACCCAAGAGATAGTAATGGTTTTCTTCGTGCTGAAACCACGTCCTTCTGGAAATATTGAGTGGTATATCTTCTAAAAAACTTTGTACCTCATTTTTGTGAAATTCCAAATAGTTTACGCCATTAAAGTTTTCAGATAGTTCTGTTGGTCCTAAGAATTTAAAACGTTTAAAATACCGGTCCACTACTATCTCTGTGTAACGATAAAAGCGTCACAAAAACATAACTTACTCAAACAACTGTAATTATTTCTTTTGCCTATATGTAGACGACACAATAATGAAATACCTTTCCCAAAAAAATTGATATAAAATATTATTTTGTTACAGAAGATACACACGTTCGATGTTCGATATATATATATATATATATATATATATATATATATATATATATATATATATATAATTAAATTAAATAAAATATATATATATTGTTGGTTTGTATTAAAATACATATCATCACAGACCCACTAAAATATTTTTAGACGAAAGTTTCTGTCCATACAAAGGTTGTCGGGAGAGATCGCTCTTCGCGATAAGACCGCCCATTGCGCATGCAATGACCTTGTCTAATGTAAAAATTGTATTTACTGTTTCTGTGATGTATTTTGTTTTTAATTGTTGCGCAAAAAAGAATATTCATTCATTCATTCATTGAAGTGCTTGCTTAGAAAGTAGAAAACAAGCTATTTGGTTGTGACTATTATTTGGTACATACGTATTAGTAATAACAATGATTTCATCGCTTTAATTTGGACATTTTAACGACCGTTTTTCTCATCGATGTAACTATAAGTTGTTAATGTAACATTGGTAAAGTTAATATTTTTCATATTTTCTAAACAAGTGCTAGACCACAATCCCATCTGTTGTTAAGTGGGAATGCAGCACTTTAAACATACACATTGTAATAGGACGGAAAGACAGACGCGGGCAAACTATCACAGTCCTTTGTTGTCGAATGAAAAATGAAGCAAAGCGCTTCGTTCGGGTTTTGAGGGATCTAAAAAATATATGTTTAAACCAGAACACAGTATACTTGCTGGCATAAGTACGTACCGTAAATAATGTCCCGCCATGAATAGCATTAAATAATAAAAATTAATACGTAATAAAGGAAGCGAACGAAACAAGATTTCTTGCTCAAAGGTAGCTTAAAAGTAGTTTCTGACCAACCAGTTGACCTTAGCGGTTCGACGATGGTACATCAAGGCGCATAACATGTTTATCTTAATTTAATTAGTTAAAAAAAACATAACTAGCTTTTTTGCTACAATAACTCACTAATTATAACAATACTACGTTGTATATTTTTAAATATTAATTGTTTTTAAAAGTATTCGTAACGTCGAGAATTTCGACGTTACGAATACTTTTAAAAACAATGGAAGAAAGAGATAAAACTTGCCTCAATGACTAATTTTGACAGTACATTATATTATAGATGTAGCGAGAAATTATTTTCGATAAACTCGGATCTATATCGGAATTTAATGAATGATCGTATTAAATTAGTGACATTTTTTTATCCACTAATATCTAGTTATTTGAGAGAGCGCGATAAATATAAACTTTTCCGAAAAATTACGTAGGAAAATCTTTTCTTACAGGATTATCCGTGAACCGTAACCCGTAATCCGTAGCAACCAACCGAGTCGTGGTTCGCCATCGGATCGGAATGCTTACGCGTAACATAGTAACCGTCTAAGCCGAGGTTACCCCTCACCGGGGGGACCCTTGTGTCGAGTTACAGAGCAATAGAGGTTTAGGCTAAGCGACCTAAGAGCTATGCCACCTCTCAATCAGGTGAAGCAGTCAAGGCCAGCTTCTCTGGCCAATCAGTGTAGTTCGTCATAAAAAATTTTTTCTTACTACACATTTCTATACCCTTGTTGATGTAGTTTATGTTCAAATTTGCTTGACTGTCCGATGTGTTAATAAAATGCGTGGTGCTTGCTTGAATCTATATTATAAGCAGTACGGGGTGTATCCTTACTTCCCACTGATGTACCCGAGCCTATTTGTACTGGGCATGGTCGGGTACAGCAGGCTGCAGGTGAGGAGAGACGTCGCACTGGTTAAATATGTGTGGAGGGTGCTGCGGGGCTGGGTTCATCACCCAGAAGTGCTGGCCGCGCTACAGTTGCGGACGCCTGACAGTTACGTGTACAAGCGCCGTCGTCCGCCTTTGTTCCTACTGCCTGTCTCCAGGACTAACTTGTTCAGGAACTCCGCTGTCGCGCGCGGTTGGGTTTGTTAATACCATCTCACTGCACATTGATATATTTTGTTGCACAGAGTCTGTGTTTATCGAAGCTGCCTACAAATGCGTAGAAGGTGTTTTACTCTATTATATTTATATATTATTGTCAATACACAAAGCAGCTTTTTATTTGTTTTAATTTTAATATATATATTATAATAATATATATTTAACTAAGTTTTTATAACATCATATTGGTATTATCTGTAACGGTGTTATAATTTTTGTTGATTTAAATAAATAAATAAATATTTAACACTAACTCATAAACAAAACAACAGCTTAGTTAAATGAGTTTGTGGTGAAACAACACCAGATTAGATTTGACAGTACAATAACAAAAATCGTGCGGCCAGTGCTTAAAAAAGGAAAAACCTGTACGAAAGATATTATGAAGTTAATATAATATTAAAAATGAATGCAAATATCGAAATATGTTATGCTATGCTAAGTATCCTAAGTATATAATGACTCCAAATTACAGGATAAGAAACTATGATATAGAGGAAAAGTGTGGCTTAAAAGTAGAGATAGGCAAGAGAAGAAAACTATACTTGATTGAGTATGTATGTCAGTATGCTTGTATGTGTTTGGACACGTAGATTATAAGTAAGATTTAATTATAATAATAATTCGTTGCCGATGGCACAAGCTAGGTTAAGTTTTTGTGTCCTGTCGCTGACAGATCCGGGGCACCCCGCTCATAACGGCTGATGGCATTCGCGGAAGGTTTAGTGGGTAGGGGCTGCCCAGGCCGAGACCCACACATCCCTCCGGGCCCACCCAGGGTACCGGAGGATGGTCTATAAAAAGAAACCCCCGCGATAACAAAAAAAAGGTTAAGTGATAATGTTTTTATACTTTGTATGCTATTATTTTTATATAAGAAACTGTGTATTTTTTTTATTAATGCTAATTAATTAATATCTTTGAAATATCAATCAATATTAATTTGGATAATAACAATATATATTTAAATATTTTAAAATATAAAATTATATATTTAAATATTTAAATTGTTCGTATTGTTTGTCGTATTCGTATTGTATAAAGATTCACAAGCCTACAACAGGCTGTTAACAACTTAAAATATCTGCCGGTTTTCTTCATTATCAATTATTGGCAGGCTTGTATTTGAGTCAATAATGAAGTTCGAAATAACCTATTGTCGATTTGAAATACATTATAATGAAACTACCTACAAAGAGCGAACTGGACTATTGCTGAAACCGCTCCGAACTTTGTGATGAGTCATTAACTTGAAGTAGGAAAACTTTAGGAATAGATAGATTTCAATGCGCTGTGTATGGAAATTTGAAGACAAAGATTTATTAATAACTAGCTGCGGCACACGGTGTTACCCGCGATCAAAATCTATTTATTTATATTTTTCTTAAGTAAAAGTAGCCTTAGTTATTCCTATTGTATCAGCTAGCGTTAAAATCGGTCCGGACATTCTAGAAAAATCTTTTTGCCGGAACAAACTGACAGATAGACAAAAATGCAAAAAAAACCGTATATAAGTAATAAGTATAATACATTCTGGGTTCAAAAGCGGTTTCACATGTTTCAAAATTATAAATGGTTTATTATAATTAAATATATTTAAATTGTTCGTATAGTTTGTCTTATTCGTATTGTATAAAGATTCACAAGCGTACAACAGGCTGTTAACAACTTAAAATATCTGCCGGTTTTCTTCATTATCAATTATTGGCAGGCTTGTATTTGAGTCAATAATGAAGTTCGAAATAACCTATTGTCGATTTGAAATACATTATAATGAAACTACCTACAAAGAGCGAACTGGACTATTGCTGAAACCGCTCCGAACTTTGTGATGAGTCATTAACTTGAAGTAGGAAAACTTTAGGAATAGATAGATTTCAATGCGCTGTGTATGGAAATTTGAAGACAAAGATTTATTAATAACTAGCTGCGGCACACGGTGTTACCCGCGATCAAAATCTATTTATTTATATTTTTCTTAAGTAAAAGTAGCCTTAGTTATTCCTATTGTATCAGCTAGCGTTAAAATCGGTCCGGACATTCTAGAAAAATCTTTTTGCCGGAACAAACTGACAGATAGACAAAAATGCAAAAAAAACCGTATATAAGTAATAAGTATAATACATTCTGGGTTCAAAAGCGGTTTCACATGTTTCAAAATTATAAATGGTTTATTATAATTAAATATATTTAAATTGTTCGTATAGTTTGTCTTATTCGTATTGTATAAAGATTCACAAGCGTACAACAGGCTGTTAACAACTTAAAATATCTGCCGCTTTTCTTCATTATCAATTATTGGCAGGCTTGTATTTGAGTCAATAATGAAGTTCGAAATAACCTATTGTCGATTTGAAATACATTATAATGAAACTACCTACAAAGAGCGAACTGGACTATTGCTGAAACCGCTCCGAACTTTGTGATGAGTCATTAACTTGAAGTAGGAAAACTTTAGGAATAGATAGATTTCAATGCGCTGTGTATGGAAATTTGAAGATAATGCTTTAATGACTAGCTGCGGCGCAGTGTTGCCCGCGACTAAAATCTATTTATTTATATTTTTCTTAAGTAAAAGTAGCCTTAGTTATTCCTATTGTATCAGCTAGCGTTAAAATCGGACCGGACATTCTAGAAAAACCTTTTGCCGGAACAAACTGACAGTCTACAGAATATGGAAATAAAGACGTACGGAAATAAAGGTACGAATTGCATGCATCCTTATTATTATTTTTTTTACAGATTTCCTTAAAACAACAATGTCAATTGATATATATTCTATTTTAGCAATTTAATAACTTATAACTAAACAATCAACGTAATAAGCAACCGTAGAAATTCAATGTACGGGGGGTTGCTTCAAGTTGCATAGAATATTAGCAATCAGAGTTCTAACTCCAGTGGCGGCATCGATGAAATTAGTAGCCGTTAGTGGAATAGAAACAGCCTTCATACATACATGTCCCACTGTTGGGCACAGGCCTTCTCCGTAAAGAGAGTACAAGGGCACAGTCCGCCACGCGGCCCTAGTCCGGATTGGCAGACTTCACATGTCTTCGCGAAAAAAAAATCTTTACAAAGTATATGTAGGTTTCCTCACGTTGCTTTCCTTCACCGCTGAGCACGTGGCAGCACATAAAATTGCTAAAGAAAATTTGTTGGTGCCAACATCGAATTCTAGCCCTAGCTCTTGGGTTGCTAGCGTACTACGTAACTTGAGGTAACGTTCAGACACTGAGCTAAGGCTCCTTGATTTGATTTGATTTCAATTAAATTGTTTGTTGATATTTTTTAGTGTGAATTTATCACGTGCTCGAGGAGGGAGAAAATTTGTTTGGAGTCTGTCAATCCACTTGCCCTAATACTCTATTCACAGAGAAAAACCATGCCAAAAAGTGGTACATAATATATATCTCTTTATAATCGTTTCCTAAGAGCTGAGGGTCGTGACCACCAAGAGAGCTGCTTTGAACGAGCATTCCCCACTCTTTCCTATTTTGGGCCAGGTGGATAGCCGCCTGGAGTTTCAATTTGGTAGCTCCTCCAATAGAGTCCGTCCATCTAATGGGCGCCCTGCCTCTGCTTCTTCTTCCTTCGACGCCGCCAACCAGCAGTAATTTTTCAAGGCTGTCTGGCTGGCGTCTATGTGGTCGAAGAAATTAAGAAGACGGCGAAAGCAAGTCTTGATGTTTAGCTCATTAAGAATAGACTCATTGGTACGGCGCTCAGTCCATGAGACTCCTAACATTTTGCGCTAACACCACATTTCAAATGCGTCTATCTTTTCTCTCACACGAGACCTCCATGTCCAGGTTTCTGAAGCATACGAGAAGGGACATATATAGGGTGTTATTAAATTTAATCAATAACATTTACCTTTGTACAACTCAAAAAATACAACTCAAGCTGTAAATATCAAAGACGTATTCAAGTACATACAACGATCCTTTGATTTTTTCAGTGGTTATTAAATAGAATTACACGTAAACTGTTGTCGCCATATGTGGTCTGCGGTGGGTATCTGCTTACCTCGTTAGGATTTAAAAGATGTGATGCTTAGTTTAGTTTAGTTGTTAAGTAGTTTAGTTTGAATCCTGTTAATTTTGTTTTCATAGGTCCTTCTAAAAATCGTATAGAAATGTTGATTGAATTGTTGACCACGAACTTGAAAGAAGAATAAAGCGTCCCTGCGTGTAGTAGCGTTTAATACATCATCCGTCCGAAATATATATATTTGAAATCATATAATATATTTGAAATCAGTTTTTGTTCATCATCAGTTACTCGTAAATTAAAGTAAAGTTTCTCTACACCGAAACACAAAATTCACGAACGTAAACTACACCGTGATTGGAAACGATAAACCGTGGGTCGCACGAATATTCGTTGCGGATGAGAATCGAACCCAGAAACGATGTCTTAATAACCAGGCCAATAGGCCACGAATATCGTATACGGTGATAATAGCTACATGGACTATTCAATTTAATGTACTAATAAATCTGTGGACGCATGAGCAAATATTTTTAGAAATTCAATTTATAGATAAAACTTTTTTGATAGATTGTCCCAAGGCTTGATAGATGGCCGTAGAAAATTTAACCCAATACTTATTTAAAAAGGTCTTTACAATGTTTCCAACTCGCTTCAATAATGAAACAGAATAAGCGTTCGTATTTTGAAATTTTTACAAACATGACATCATTTATTCATTTCAGTCTAAATTAACGTTAATTTATAGCGTAGTTTTTGATTTGAAGTCTCGTTTATTTCGTAAATATGTTTGTTTAAGAGTTGACGAGTTAGTTCGTCGACACTTCACCCACTAAGTAAAGTATGATAATATACGAGTACCTCTTTACGCCGGTATTCTATGAGTTCCTGGTATATCGTTTGTCATGCATACGCTTAAAGAAGCTCTTTCATTGTGAAATTTCGATTATGTGTGATGTATACGCGACAGACAGAAAGTTTATCTTAGAAATAGTATTTTTATAACATACTACCGCCTGGCCTGTGCGCGTTGCTACGACACTAAATGAAATAAATTTGAAGGAAAGACATTACACAAATATTGCGGGATGTTCGCTGTTCGTTTGCTGTTTTCGTTTCAATTCAACTGTTACGGCAATATATGAAATTCATTGGAATCATAGTTTTTCCATTTGTCAGTACCAACTCAGAAACCTTCGTAGACTCATACACAACACTTTTCTGAGGATGCATAGTTTACGATTCTATAAAAGACATACAGACAAACATTAATTTTATGTTTATAGATATCATATGTATGTAAGTGACTAAGCGTTTAACAGAGTCGGTACCAAGAGACAGAAATGGAAGGAAAGGAAGACCAACTATAAGAAGAAATACCCTTAAAGAAAAATAACTTAATTTTTGGCTATTTTAAATAAGGTATATTTATATAGATGTATAAATTAAACTTTATATCTACACACAAATAAATAAAATTGGAGTGTCTTTTTGTAATATTTCAATAACCGCTTTTTACTACATGCATATGAATGAATGTAATACTATACGCTACATATTCCAAAATAGCATTTTTTTTCAATTGTTTTCTGTCTGTTGATCTTTGGAACGGCTGCACCGATTTTGATGGGACTTGCAATGGCAGATAACAGATATAATAAGGAGTACATTGGCAACTTTTATATTAGAAAAATTTTATTAAATATTTTTTAATCGCGGTAAAATCTTGGGGCGGAGTTGGTGTTAAATATAGTTATCTTAGCATCGTTCTATAATAGTCCTTTACACGTTTAAGTAGATATTGTGGCATCTAAAGCCGGAAGTTACACCGTTCGCTTTCTCTATTGGAGTCAAGCGCAATAGTTGTCGTTGGACCGTTCCAAAATCACCTGATTACCATCCGCGACACGTGCGTAACAGGTTGTCGACATCTGCATTCTTGCACCGATTGTGGGAGTTGAGATATTTTGACTTGCTATCGTTTCTAACTCACATGGCAGGTCGCCAGTGGCTTCAAACACTTCGAAACTTCAGTAAAAGTTTAAGTTTTCTGTCAATTAAAGAGATTTGCGTTAGGTACACGTAATACCAGGAGATGATGCAGTATTTTTAATATCAACATTATTGTTTTAAATACACAATATTGCTCACTTCAGGTCAAATGCGATCACAGCTTAGGTTTATAAGAATATTTTGCCTCACTATAAGAACCTAGGATAGGTTTCCTATTCTGACTACTAGGCTCGATATGGCAATACCAAGTCGTTAACGAAGTGATCTTAAACTACAAGATCAAGTGGCTTTACTGTAATCCGTTCTTACAGTCTCCTCGGACTTCTGAATTCCTATTACTTACTTGATCCAGATTGTGTGTAATTGGGGAATTAAAGGCCCCCAACCTTACAAAATACGTTAAGTTGAGCAATCTATTCATATATTTCTTATCTCCAAAAACTTTATATACTCGTATATCAGGGCGATAAGTTCGCCACGTGTCTCTTATAAGATGTGACAGAATAAACACTGACTCAAAGTAATTTATACTATATTTATATCAATATTTACCTTAACACTGCATTGATGAATCTATTTATTTAAAAAATAGTGTTTGTGTGTTTGATCATTTGATGTTCTTTAGCAAAATTTTGTGCATGAGTCTACGAAGGATCCTGAGTTTGTAATGACAGATGGCACCACTGTCACTCCATCGAATGAAATATGCATTTTACACATTGCCGAGACAGTTGAAATGAAACGAGAAAAAACGAACAACGAATGTGCCCCGAAATTTGTGTAATGTCTTCCCTTCAAATTTATTTTTGTTAGTGGCCTAGCAGCCTGCGCAGGGTACAGCTAGATTATAATAAAAATCATTTGTTAAATTAATGGCATTAGTTAAACAAGTCTTACTAACAACCTATACGTTATTAACCGGCTGAGATTAGTCCAATATTAACTGAAATGTTCATTGTGTTTATTTAGACCGATGTATCAATGACCTTGAGTTTCTATTTTCGTGGTCAACGACATACATGGTACTTAAAATTAGAGAAAGTCATTGGTACGCGTCTGCGGAATCCAACTACTTGCCTGCCTATTAATATTTGGTATCACTTAACAGATAACTAATACATCAGTTTTCCATGTCATAAAATATTTGATGATCGTATTTAGTATATTTTACTTTAACTTCAGAAAGCGTTTATAATAAAACAATTTTAAACAACAGCACTAATTTAGTTTTAATCTGAAACTAACTTACAAATGAAGCGCTAAGGTCCAAATTTAATTAATGGTAAATTGCATGTGCCATCAATATCTATTTAGTTCTTCGTCAATTATATTCGCAATCAAATTTGATTTTTACTCCGCGTGCTTAAAGAATACTTTCGTTTCAAACATACTGTTGCGAGCTCTTTGGATTTCTGTCGCCCTGGTACTCTCGAACGCACACACGTCGCAGTCTCGATGTGACTCTCAATCCATATATCAAGGTCACTCACATAGAGTCCGCTCACATGCAGCTGCCACTTGCCCTCTCTATCACACACGGCACCTTGCCTTGCGTACGACAAGGCTGTCTATAATCGCCTACGCTCCATGCGTAATGGTGTCTAGAGTATGTGAACTTTCGCGGACGCAGTACTGAGAACTTGTGATAAGTAATAAAACACGGTTTCTTTACGATGGTCCGCTTCAATGGGGCTATTCGTTTATTGCTAATACAAATTTATAGGCGCTGCAGCGCTTTCCTGGAACGATAATATCTTCTGTTGTCTATTGAGAACGATATTTGTGTTGTCTGTTAATATTTTCTAACGACAGTACAGGCAATACTTATGTGTCGAGCGTCACAAGTTTCACAATTGTATTTTTTTCATTGCAATAATGCGGTAGAAGAAAATTAACACATATTACATATAAAATAAGTGTTAATATACTAAATAAACAAAGGCATTATGAACGTAACGTAAATTTGGACAAAGATGAAGGTGTTTTATTTGTTTTTCATATCTCCATCTCAGACTGATTGATGAACAAAGTGTAACAATCAAATTAGATGCCAAGATGGCCTTGGCTTTTGTCATACATAAAAAGCAGTTATATACTAATAGCTATATACTATTTGACTTAAAATCTGCCTGTTGATGGTTTGAATAAGTTCTTTTCAACCGACTTCAAAGAAAGAGGTTCTCTATCCGTCTGTATGTTTTTTGATTTGGTTTTGTTACCTTATAGTTGTCGACTGGGTGAACCGATTTTGATGATTCTTTTTTTTTTGAAAGTTGGTGCTTCTAGTGAGGTCTAACTTGGACCTGTGTTGACGACGGTATTAATTTAAAAACGATATAAGACTTAAATTTTCATTAAGTACTAGCGTACCCAGCCCTAGAGGGCTAGATTTTGCTTTATTTTATTTAAATAATTGACTTAAATCGTTGAATATTTAATTTAACTATCAAATATATTAAACTATTCATTTCTCTCTGTATTTTTTCTCTACTATTCTCCTCTCGAGCGGGTTAAGATCATTACATACACCCATGTTCTGTCAAAAGCTGTCCCGTAGAGAAATATCGCTGCACTTTGGCCAGTCATTGATCGCGATTTACCAGGATAACATAATCCATTGAAGGTTACATACGCCTCCAGCTTAGTATTCTAGACGTTTCATTAAGTACAATATATAATGCAAATTCTTATCCACATTTGGCAACGCTGTGGATTCGCAAACATCCTTTTGTAATAACATGTTTTCTGGGGCACAGGTTGGTCACAATGCCTCGCGTGGTGCATATGGTAAATCCGCACATAAAATTAACATAATGTTTCCTAACATTTGGCCTATCGAAGCGATTTAACAAACAGGTACATTTTGCTTTTAAATTTTTAGTAACTATTTGTTGCCGTACAGTCGAAAGTCCAATTTAACTCAGGAATTGGACCATTGAAATCACCCACTTCAGTCAATATTAAGCATAGTCAGTCATTATTTATCATAGTTACTTAACCGTTGCCAAGCAACGTAAGATAGGCTGGGTGTATAGGGATGTACTCGTATATGAAACGGAGGATAGTGTGTGTATTGATTTAAGATAATGTATTATAATTTTTCATTTATAACTTGCAATAACACAATAAAAACCATCACCGAAAAACTTATGAACGCTACATGCGTTGCATATTATATTGCCCATTGGAAAAAGGATTGTGACAGGATTATAAATCAATGTAATTTATAATCCTGTCATTCACATTCGGATACATTGCCAAAAGAAACGGTGATAACTCGGAAAAAGTATCTGGGAAAATCAACGGAGCAAAACCTAGCGGTGTAAGTCCAATACGCTGGACCTGGACCGCATACTCTCGGCACCTCGGATAGCGATGCTTTGCATACAGCTGCAGATAGTCTCCAGTGGCGAGAAATGGCGATGGATCACCACCGATACTCGAATCGTCAATATCCTTGTGATTTACGGTAGGGTCTGCGAATCGAATCCACCGTTCGACAATTGACGTGAACCATCTCCTAGCACAAGCTTAAGCTTAGTTGAAAGAATAACAAGAATGTTAATAGTATTGAAAAAAAAATTGCTAGAAATACTAAAAAACACGATAGGCTGTTCCCACTGAGACCGACGCGTGGAGGAGAGGTCTTATTAATAAAAAGAGATGAGTCAATCTAAATTAAAAAGTTAAATATAGTACGTACGCCATTTCAATAAGCATTTAATTTAACCATCGTAGGGCTAGTGTTTGGAGGCCGTCTACTTACGTCACCATGTTTCCCGTCCAAGGTTGTTTCGATGTAATTCCAAGATGTCGCGTTCACTTATAATTTGTTTTCGATGTAGCTCCCGGGTACATTTTCCTGTTTATACATAAAATGTGACATAAAAGACAAAAGCCAATTCAAAAAGTTGCACATAACATACAAATGCACATACACTCGCAATAATCTTCTCTCTAGGGTCATGTCTGAGGTCACCGTCAGGATTGCATTTGGACCGGATGGTGTGCCTCCACCGGCTTCTGTCTAGCGCGTCTCTTAAGATCGTATAAAGTTAACAGGACGAGGGACGAATCCTTTACACGCTAATGCGTAATACAAAAACTATAGTAACACTAATAAAATTGGTATGTAAAAAAATTGATTTTTTTTTTTAAATGAAAGCTAGCAATATTTCTTTTTTTTTCAGAAACATTACTTACAATCTTGTTAACTATTCCAACTAAGCTTAAGCTTGTGCTAGGACATGGTTCACGGCAATAGTCCTATGGTGGATTCGAACCCACGACCTTACGATTCGCAGGCCGTACCCTAAACCATTAGGCTATTGACGCTTCTTACTTTATATTTAAAAAAAAATTGACAAAAAGCGTTTATAACTTAACCATCTTAGTTATATCATAGTTAAGAAGCCCTGAAGTCTCAATTTCCTATCTTCTTCCACAATCGTGCTAGTTGTCGTTAAGGTGTACTTAACTTGTCTTGAATCATAACTATCGTAAACTATCGTAAATCTATGTATTTCAATTGATATTTATTCTACTTTACGAGTACTACTGTACGACTGTACTTGTTGTTAGGAGTTCCCCTGTTCAATCCAGGGTTCGAAGCCAAAAATATAGTTATGTATAGACGATGGTGCTGTGTTCAATAACATAAAAAATGAGGTGAATTGAAAGTCGGTTAAAAGAAATTCTAGTGATCCGATCCCAACCAAACATTACACGATCACCCAAGGGGCTGACTGAAACTAAAACAACTGAAACTGAAAAAACTGAAAACTAAATTTCATCTAAATCAATCCAGCCATTTTGTAGTCAACGTACAAAGTACACATGTCTTTTTTTTTTAAATTGCTTGTTTTTATACTTACCAAGCATGTGCTCGAACACGATCCTGATGTAAAGTGAAAATGCAGTCTTGGATGGTAAGGCGCACTAGCTTAGTAAATGCTTAATAATCAACTTTCAAAGTACATAGTAAATTTAAACATACACAACATTGTAATCAAATCAAACCAGATTCATAATACAATATCCACACAAAATATTTTCGAGTAATGATCGACCGTAAATATTTGTTATGTATGTATTACTCAAACGGCCTATTACTTGCACGAATTGATCGTTATGAAATCCCATAAACCCGGTTTGAGTAACGTTAATTGTTTTGTATATAATATTTATGTATTCCTGGTCGGACGAGATTATAGTCTCACATTAGATTGGTTGAAAGGATTATTTAGGATCCGTTTGCTTGTTGTTGATTGGTGTAACGCCCTCAATTTGTCTCAAGAAAATATTATTAGTTCCATTTAATGACCCAGAACAATTACATATCATCTGGTATTATGTATATTATACAAAATAAACAATTTATTTATATAATAAAATATACTTTTAAACAAGTAGTGGCGATAACAACACATTATCTCCAACTCCATATGGCATTAAAATGTTTGGTTATACGTTACGTCTATGTTCTCCTGGTTGGCGCATAAACGTAATGTTATTTTCCTGGTCTTTATGACGATCTGTATTTATTTGTTCGAGGCCAACAGTTCGAGTGATATTGACACTTTTCATGTATTCCTGGTAGGTTTTTACTATAACGATATCGAAATTATGCGCATACGAACCAGCTGTTGTTTGTGTTTGAAACATGTTTTGTCTTCTTACAATACATGAGTTTTTTTACTTGTGATAGAAATATTCCATATCTATATATAAGCTCTCATGTACTTTTAACCATAGCGGGGTAGATAGAAACAGCTTTTTTCAGCACAAACTCTTAGCAAGTGATTTGTTGTATTTAACTGGGATTTAAACGCGTGACCATTAAATCGTAAAGCGAACTGATTAGTATTACATATAGCATTAAAAATTATTATGATAATATTACTGATAGATATTTTATAATATCTATCAGTAATATTGCTTATGCATTACCGCGGCAACTGAAAGACCTGAATTTTTATTTTTTTTATTTATTCCTTTGAATATATTTAACTTTATCTAAAGAAACCGTGTTTACTTACTTATCACTAAAGTACTAAAACTTGCAGGGTTTAAATTTAATTAACAAAGAATTAAATATTATATTGTCAATTATATTCGCGATCAAATTTGATTTCTACCCCCTCCGCTTTAAGGTATACTTTCATTTTGAACTTTATATCGACTCTTTAACAAAAATATTGTATCTCCTAACGTCCGACTGTCTAGAAATGTCTGTCCGTATTCATTTAGCGTAGCTTTCTTATATGGTTAGTATGTATAATAGTTTCTAATTGTTCTTTGTATTCTGCAGACAGGGTTACGTAAAAGCAATGTCGAAGCGAAGAGCGTCAAGTTATGCGCGTTCCGATGCTAATACATCGCATACAAACGAATTCCTAACGGGACCCTCACGGATGTACAATAAGCTGGAGGAAATTTTAAAGTTTTAACACGTTTACCGCAAACCATTGTCACGTAATATTTACTGGAGACGTAAATTTCCAGACAAATATTATTCACTAGCAATCCGCCCTGGCCTCGCTCGAGTAGAACTGAGGTTTTTGACAAATCTACACAGATTAGAGAAGCTGGCTTTGTCTATTACATCGGATTGAGAGTTGGAATAGCTCTTAGATCGCTTAGCCTGCATTTCTTGGTAACTCGACACAAGGGGTAAGCCGTAATCTCGACTCGGTCGGTTGCTATTTCACAGATAAGCTAAGGAACATTCCAAAGCTACACAAACTTTAAATGCCACTTTTGGAAGCTATTGCGCTGGGAGAATTGGCCGAAACAATCCAGCAACGCTCCTAATATATATCAGGTAGGGCCTTCCCATATATGGTACGTAGCAGATATCATTTAATATAAACAATAATAAAGATATTATAAACTTATTAGATACAAAGTACATTTACGAGTAGAACAAGAATCGACTTCAAATCGCATCAAACGTGAGACGTTATTACGCGCGGAGGCTCTCTTTGTATTTCCGAATTATCAGAACATATCGAAACTTTCAACAAACTACCCTTGAAGTACATCCTTTCCATTAAAAAATGAATAATCGAATTCGGCTGGTGTGATATTGAGTTATTCGTCCATCTGTGGCGCACATACTTAACATAAATTTAAGACTTACGTGGTTTTCTTATGGATGCGATTGTCAAAATCAGACGAACCTCACCCACTGTTACGAGGTAACAAACATGAAAAATCATACAGACAAATTGAGAACCACCCTTATTTTAAGTCTTTTGAAAATTACATTTGAACGCAAGTCTTAGTTTTACATAAACAAAATTTTATTATGCACATTTTCATTTACTTAAAATGTATTCTGTGTTAACAAAAATCCTCAGCTTTAACATCCAATATCTACTAAACCTCTAAATAAAGAATGCGGTTTAGTTCCCAGCTGAGCTACCAGAGACGCAACTATAAATTGATATTATAGTAGAGTAATAAAATACGGTTCAACTATTCGCACAATCCCTAGAACGCTGTCGATTCCTTTAAGATTGTCGACAGAACGACGTCCGCATTTAGAAATCGTTTTAGAATTCTTTTATAGCGACAGTGAACTATTATAGAATGAGCAGCAATTCCACGTCATGTCTTTTACTGAGAACCGATCGAGGGTTGTTTTACAAGATAGACGTAATTATAATTTAAACAATTATTACTTGCTGAAGACGAAAGACCTACAAAACCATTAATTATTAATTTAAATGAAATAAAAAATTTTCTTTTTCAGTATTTGTTCAATAGTATATTTAATACTAGAATATATATTATCGTGTCGATGGATACACTTGTCATAAATAAGACCTAACAAGCTTAGTCAAAAGTGGACAACGTAAGCGGGCTCTGTCTATTCTCCTAGAATTAAATGGAGGTGAGAGTTTATTTAATATATTTTCAAAATCATCATAATTTTTCCCGAAGTGGCATATAAGTTAGTTTAGCTTAGATTGTCCCAATAGTCTTTTGCCAATAAAATAGCTATCGACCGAGTCATGGATCGGCCCTCTCGGGCGCTCTCGGTTCGGACTGCTAACGCGTAAAAATAGTAACCGTCCAAGCCGAGGTTACCCTCACAGGGGATCATTTCCTAGAGGTTCAGGCTAAGCGACCTAAGAGCTATGCCATCTCTCAATCCGATGAGGCAGTAAAGGCCAGCGTCTCTGGCCAACTATGTTAGTTCGTCCAAAAAATAATAATTATTGAATTCATTATGATGATTTTGTTAAATATATATTTATGTATCAAAATCTAATGAAAAAACATCTCACATTGTTAGTTTTTATGGGATTATGAGCAAGGAAGCTTCCTCAACACAATCATATAAAACACTATACTAAAAACGATGGGAAGACGTTCTTTCTGTCACCTTTTACTGCAATAACTAGAGAAATTATAGGCTTGATATTTATATCGTAAGATCTAGCTTGTTTTCAAGAAGGTTATAAATTTAAAAACAAACGATATAGAATCTCCTTATGTCCCTTATGTCCGATATTTTTTTATAATTTTATATTTTTAATCGAAATATAGCATTTCAAATGTCACTAAAGTCCTGAAATTTAACATAAAGATGGAGATTGATTTGAAATAAGTCTAATAGTCACTTGTTAACAATGGCCACGCTATTGCTAAAATGTGATCTCTTCCAGATTGCCTGGAACTTACTATAAACATAAAATATATAGTTTAGTTATTACTATTAAGCTCTTATGGATATAACATTATAAAATATAATAATGGCCCTCTAAATTTACCCGTGACATTGTTGGCGGGGAGATTTTAATATGTTAAATGCGGTCGGCGCGTACGCGATATGATATGGTAACATTACGTGGCCGCGCCGTAATCCAAGGTTGTTTAGTGAAAGTGGGAGGAGAGCCACTTTCACCGCGGATCAACGCCAACACTTCGTGTATTTGTAACATACAAATTATCCATTAGCACTTTGTTTCAATTGCTCATGTTTTCTATTGCTTGATTTTGGCTTCGCTGTTTTTTGTTCGTTACAAAAGTCAATGCCACATGTTCGCTCTCGCGCTTTTATTTTACTAACTTAAATGAGTACATTTAGTCGCTTCGCAAGTTGTAAACACAGTTTATTGGCGGAGTGTAAGATGCGATAACTAAGCGTCAATTATTCAATGGTTTAGGGTATGATTTGCTATTTGGGGGCCTTTGTCGTCCGCTAAGGTGGACACGGGAAGAAGGCGACATCGGCTGGCCCGTGTAGCCTTGTACTGTGAGGGCACAGGGGGGAGGGAGTAACCGGAGGAGGTTACTTCCTCCCCCCCGGGACGTGCTCTCCTTGAGCACAGTGCAGAGGGGCTCCAGTGCGTTCCACTAGAGATCCCGGAGCCCCTCGTCATGCACTGAGGAAAGGTCCACCGGGGAGGTTTTAGTGGATAAAAACCCCATATAACCGCCGACTTCCCCCCTAGAAGGCGGGGTATCTTTTAGAAGATTTCCACCCCGTTAACAAAAAAAAAGGGAATGATTTGCAAAACATAGGTCAACAAGTCTTAAGTTCAAAAGTACCATTAGACTATCGACGTGAAATCAACATGACATTTATAACAAAAATTCTGTAATAAGAAGAAACTCATCTTACTACTTTTTATAATACTCGTAGAACTATTTAAAATTAGTTTATAATACATGAATTTCAATCGTTACTTTGAAGGGTTACTTTAACCAAAGGTTAAAGGCGAATGGATTTAGAGGTGTGTTTTCTATATAATATAGGGTTGGGACATTTCCCTTATCAGACGAAGCGCAGAAGTATAATTAATAAATTAATTATTTTATATAATAAATTAACTATACTTCTGCTTAGTACGATAAGGGGTGACGACAGCTTAACCAGCTCTTATTCAGCTTTTTATTATTTTTACTTTTAAACAATTCCAAAACAAGTTCGGACGAATGGGAAACAAGTTATGGTTCACGTCAATAGTAAAATAGTGCATCAATATACAATTCATTGATAATTAAAGTTCCGCGAACTTCACAGCTCTAGTCAATAAATGTTTCGAACAGTTAAATTCCCACCGGACGGGTACTAACGGGGACGGCCGTAAAATAAATTTTCATTGTAACCAAGGAAGCGTTTGCACGGAACATTAAATTTTCAATGACCCTTGGCCCTTATAAAAATCTTCTTCCCAGAGATTTGTCTTTGTAAAAACGGTTTTTTCTTGTATTACTCCTACTACTGGTAGTAGTAAGACGACAGTTGTATAGAGAACTAGCGTACCCAGCCCGCTTCACCAGCTTAGATTTTGCTGTATTTTATTTAAAGTTACAACATTAAATATTTAACTTAACTCTCACAAAATATTAAATTATTAATTTCTCTCCGTATTCATTCTCTAGAAGAGAGATTCCCTTCTCGATCAGTAGAAGATCATTACCTACACCTCAAGTTAATGTTAGAAATAAAAGTACGACGTATGGCTTGTTTGACCGTTCAAAAAGAGGAGTGCTCCGATCGTCACCAAACTTTACAGGATTACTCGCCAGATCAATCTGAAGATTCCTTGAAAGTTTTATATATAAAGATAATATTTAAATAAATTATATTTTCGTGAAATGTTTTAAAATACCTTCGATTGGGGTTGCCACAAAGCACTTTTTTCCATTTCTTTACCCCCTTAGTGTCGGGTTTATCGAGCGATATTCTAGCGCAGTCTCTTAAGAGTATAAAGTTAAATTGGTTTCTAAACGGCTTGCTATATTCCCCCAGTAAGGCAACACTGTATATCACGACTGCTCTTACAACTGTACATAGCACAGGTTCAGCCACAAATAGAAGACTAATGTCTCTGGTCAGAGTAACTACTCCCAGTACTAATACAAGCTCGATCTATTTGTTCGTTAACAAAACATAGAAATCATGGATCAACGAATTCTAACATGGATGGTCAACCTTGGGAGACTCTTACGATCAGCTGTGTACTACCACAGGGTGGCCATAAGACTCTCTTTCCAGTAAACCCAGTCCATTGTACAAAAAATAGTTACCAGTAGTTTCTGTTTTCAGGATCGTCACTGCAACTTCCCGGCATCGTGCACGTGGATCGAAACTGGTTTGCGACGTCCACTGACCCAATAGGCACAGTGGTGACGCGGGTGCAACGTGAGATGACGGGCAATGAGAGCGTGAGGTTCGGACTGGAGACCAGCGGCCCGCCAGCACCATTTAAAATTGACTCCGCCACTGGAGTCGTCACTGTTAACGACACACTGGTGGATAAGGTATTTCAGTAATTTTATACATTCGTTTATATTTAACATTTGTACATATTTTTATAGACTTTTAATAATGGTTGACCTGAATTCGAAATTAAATTTTAACCCAGGAATTGGAGCATTGATTTTAATAATATTTGATGAAATAACACATAATTCGCAGAACGTAACTGATTCGGTGAATCCATTAGTCATTATATTATATATTATCTGTAATATGTATTAATGAGTTTAAAGTTCGGTAGTGAGTGTAAATTTTTATCGATTTAATGCATTTTGTATGTAATAACAAAAACAATAAAATTTTGAATATAATAATTTGAGCATTTTTCACTCCTTCCCAATATAAACTATAAACATAAGAAATTTTTTACTCCTCCGTCCGCTCAATTCTGACGTATTAACATTATACGAAATACAGGCTGGACTTACACGCAACAAAATCATATAGAAAAAAATCAAAACAAAAAATTATCACCAGGCTATTGTTTTGATTTCCTTTTTATTTTATGTTGATTCACCGATAAAATTTCTAATTATCATCATATATAATATCATCTAATAAAGAGACACTTTCTATAGCTGAAATAATTTATTTTTACAGGAAAACCAATCGTACTCATTGTGGGTGACAGCTGATGATGGATCTATTCCCCAACGGCTGGAAGTCCTCGCGACGATAACTGACCGTTCGGGTCAAAGACCAAAGCTACCTCGCCCACCATCATTCAGCTTGCCCAACAACTTTCCAAACATACCAAACCTATCAAGTCTAGAGCAACTAACAAAGTTCACCAGAACGACACAAAGAACAACCAAAGTAACTGATGAAGTCATCGAAGAGATAACAGTACCTGAAACTACGCCTTATACTACCAAAAAACCTGACGAAATTCCTCAAGACAAAACAGATCATGAAGAAATTAAAAATAACACCAAAATACAAGAGACACACATCGGAAGTGACGTATCACTTACAGTCATTCCTCTAATTGCGATCGGCGGCTTAGTCGTCATTGTGGCAGCAGTTATTATTTTTGTTTGCAAAAAGAACCATTCCAATGGATCGAAGAGCAAAAAGGACGACATGGTAAGTCAATATATGGATAAATTAACTTCACTAAAACTAAATTTTTAATCCAACCCTCTCGTGTTATACACTTAAACAACTCGTATTTAAACAAATTTGTTTCACCTCCAGCGATAAAAAACTATTCAAGTAATCGTTTCCTCATCAGAAGTTTGCACTATTACAATGACAATTTCTGCAACGTGGAGGACTTAACTTCAGAAGTGGATATTTATAGCAACTCATTTATTAGGTTCAAAACTTTAATTGTAAGTAAATTCTCCTGACTGTATTCTGTTTGCTTCTTCTAGTTTGTACGCGGATGCAAATTGTAAATTATAATAAACTAATCGTTCTCGGCACTGTTGGTCGATAAGAACTTGTAAAAAAAATATATATAATGTAACATAATAGACAATAAGGACTGGTTGTTGCCACAATAAAGAAAAAAATAACTTTTTGATAACATTACCATGAATAATAATAACATTTGAATGAGTAATGATACGGTGTTATAGCCGTTACAACACGTTTGGGTAATGTAAATATTTTGATTGAATCATAAATCAAATTGAGAATTGCATAGTATAATGTAATGACAACTTGACAAATTAGTGATGAATAAGTTGTGAACCATCGTTTTGTAGCTTTCTACAAAATCATTTGTTCATTATCAAACTTTTATAAAAACTAAAAATGTAATTTACATAAAGTTTCAGATTAGTTTTTGAAACCGATGCTAATAAGATTTAGCTTGGTAGCCTTCACTTGCTACTATTAAAATGTGGTCTTACTCTTTCAAAATTCAATTTGTCGTTAGTGAACTTTATCTCTCAAAGAATTTATTAAAACCGTTATAGTCGCTATATCAATAATAATTTTTGATCAATTGTTGAAATTATAATTTTTTGGCGAGTTTAGGAAAACAAATTAAAATTTAGTTTTGCGTGCGACGAAATATCACCGTCACAGTGGACCGTCACCGTCAAACGACCTATATCATCTTTTTGACAGCAAACACTTTTGTCGGTTAAACTATTTATCGTTATATGGCTCTTGATTGGTTGTCTCAAATTATATTTACTTCAATACGCAAAAATTCGCTGAATTATCAAATATTTTTCGCTTAATGCTTAAGTAATATATAAGTAACCTTTAAATCATTTCATATCACACTCATAAGAGCTTTATAATCCATTCCAATTTAGACTATCAACGACTGTATCTTTACGAATTTTCTAATTACTGTCTGTTTTACTATCTGTTTATCATTTAACGGAAATTTTATTCAGTGTAATTTTGCTAGGGTGGCATATTAATCACCATACTCAAATTGGATCACGTCGGGGTCACCAATTTAGGTATGCTGTTTAATGTGCCATGTCACTTTGGAACGCATTAAGACGCCACAAGTCTTTGGTTCTTTACACACAAACAAAAGAACCGTGTCCTCGATCCTCTCTTTATCTTTCATACAAAAGTCATTATCACATAAATCCATATTAGTTTAAATAAAGCCGTGTTGTCCACAGAGCAAAGACTCGAGTGGCATCGTGCTACAAGACGCGTCAATCAACATGTGGGAGCGACCGCGCGCTTACTCTAACCGATACGAGTCCTGGGATAACGGTCATTTGCAGGTCAGTCCCGTGACCTCAATGTTTCATTATCCCTATAAAGTACACGGCGGGATGCAAGAGTATTTATGATAAAAACGGATCAAATATGAAACGAACTATTCGCGGACGTTCTCTTTTATTTTCGAAGTATCACAGTTCATAATTCATTCATAAGTCTAATGGCTTAGGGTACGGTTTGCGAAATCTAAAGTCGTAGGTTCGAATTCACCATTCAACTATTGACTTAAAACATTTTCTAGCACAAACTTAAGCTTGGAATCGTGAAAAAGAATGTGTGTCGTAATATTTATAAAAAATAAATTACGAAGTTCTGATACATTCTCTTTCAAATTACTTAATGAGATTAGTACTTTAACGAAACTTGGCATACTTCAGTTTCCTCAAGATGTTTTTTTTACCGCCGAACACGTGGGTAAATCAACACTTTGAAAATTTGAGACCCGAAGGCGATAGGCCACGCCATTCCAGTAAACGCGTTAACGGCCTCCGCGAATGAAACGAACAAGTTTAGCCAGTAAACTGTAGACAAAATAAAACTGTATTTAAATAACCAAAATAAATATATATATACAGATATATATATATATAGATTTAGAAAATTAGAATTAGTGGTCTTATAGCTGTAAGTAAACCTTTGTAAACTCTTTTATAAACGGAGCAACCATAACAATTAAAATTGAAAAGGCAAAGACGATCAGTTTTAAATAAAAAAAAAATAATTAACAAATAATTTCATTGGTACTGGTTCATCGGCAAGAATTTCGGGTAGCTAGCGTACTCTGCAATTTGATGTTCAGCTACCCCGTCTACACAAGATCACATTAGGAACATACCAACAATTCGATAAAAAAATTTCCTAAGTATTTAAGGGCTTGAATAACAAAATGGCTTATTCTTGTTTCCATATAATTTTTTTTAGATTATATAAAATGAAAGTAACAATCAAGTTTCAGTATAAATTGCCCTAAATAACAACCCTTAAATATTTACGATTTTCGGTAGACATAATCTCCGTGGTTGGACGACGTGAAATATTATGGTTGAAAATTATAGCCCTTTGTATGAAGATGTTGAATGGAATTTTTAGCGTATCGAAATTTACATAAAGTACACTAAGCGAGTTCCGTTTTTGATTTAAAGATAAATATCTTATGTAATTTATTAACACTTTTTTATTAAGTTCATAGAGAGTATAGGAAATATAAATAATGGGAAAATGTAATTTCTTCAAAGATTTATTTATTTAAAACAACAAAAATTATAACACGTTACAGATAATACCAATATGATGTTATAAAAACTTAGTTAAATATATATTATTAAAACTAAAACAAATAAAAAGCTGCTTGATGTATTGACAATAATATATAAATATAATAGAGTCGAACACCTTCTACACATTTGTAGGCAGCTTCGATAAACACAGACTCTGTGCAAAATATCTTTTTGATGTCATGAAATGCTAATGTATATACACTGACTGATTCAGGCGTCAATAATTTAATGGTTTATGATACGATCTCCGAAATATAAGGATGTGGTTTTAAACAGTTTTTCATTTATTGTATACCTTGGCGGGGTAAACGGTTACAGCTTTTCAATAGGCTTCTTGGTGGTGAGTCCATTGCCATACATCTGACACAAGTTTGGCAATTGATTTTTTTGTACTTAAAAAACCAAAAACTGCATTACAATTCGACTGAGATGGGACCCACTAGGTCGTCAACAGAAATCATCTAGGCCCATCTCTCAAATAGATTAACAACATAATAATCATGGCTATACAAAGTTACGATAGGCATCGTGGAAGGCCTATGTCCTAGTAGTAGATTAATAAATGCTAATAATTATGACATGATAATGATGATAGTGAATCTAGAAAGGTACATAAAGACGTGTAGAAAGACTGAATAAGTAAAGAAAAGACGTCTATTAATAATTATATTAGCTATATATATAGAGAAACGAAGGATGTCTATTAATAATTAGATTGGCTTGAAATAGAGAAACGACGGACATCTAATAATAATAACATTGGCTAAAGAGAAACGAAGGACATGTATTAATAATCACATTGGCATTTATGGTTGCACTCTTGTCAATTGTTCTAAATGAATTCGCAATCTATTAGAATTGACAGATATTAAATGACATAAAAGTAATTCTTTCGCATAAGTTTTTCCTTCATCACCGAGTAAGCCCTTAAATTCAGTGATTGAATTTCCCCGGTTTAATTTTTTTTTCAGCTGTCAGAAGAAACGACAATCAGCAAAGAGGAGCCGCGCGACGAGTGGGAGTTTCCGAGACATCGACTCAAAATATTTAACATCTTGGGGGAAGGCGCTTTCGGACAAGTTTGGCGCGCTCAGGCGATAGATATCGATGGTAACTTAGAAATAGAAATAGAATCTTTTTGAAGATTTCCTCCCCGTTAACAAAAAAAATGGACCATGTTTGTATCAAACAGTCATTAATCAGTTATCGAGTGGGATAAAAAATGATTCAATTACGAAAATGACTATTAAAAAATAGGGGTGGGTGATAGAAAGGTAAAAATTTTGTATTTTTAATGCCACATTATAAAAAAATAAAATTTTGTCCAAAACATAAAAAATACATTTTAGGGGTGCACAACCCTTATCATTTAGGGATAATAATAAAAGATATTTGCCGATTCTCAGACATGAAATACTGAATACATAATTTCATAAAAATCGGTCAAGCCGTTTCGGAGGAGTACGGTATCTTGACTTTAACATTGTGACACGAGAATTTTATATATAACATAAATAAATAATAAGGAATTATGGTATATAACTCAGGATTCTACTTGAAGTAATTAATTCCAAAAAACTATAATAAATTCTAAGCAGTTTATGTCGTACAATGACAACCGTAAGACATCGCCGCAAACGTAATCCCAGGAGGGCTATCATCGCGCCAAATAAATTGCTCAGTCATTTACATGCTTTCCAAGGACCGCAATAAATTTAAACCGAAAGAATTTGATACAGAAGCGTATTGAAATTTTATAACGAGAAGGGTCACAGACCTCTTGTCGACTGGTTTTTTACTCCTGTCTTTTGTTCCGATGAAAAATATGGTAGGACTAAAGACGAAATACTAAATTAAAAACATTTATTTTATAAATTTCAAGTTTGTTTCAAAATTGTATACGGTCTATTGATAAATTTACTACGTCAATTTAGATACTTGGCTGATTAATAGTATGGATATTAATTTAAAAGGCAATTTATATTTTAAATATTTATTTTCATGGCCAGTATTAATTATTATAATTAAAGAGATGGTAATCTTTTTTTTTATTTAAAACGAAATGCGAATTGTTGGGCAGTCGCGAATCAAGTTTCTTTTTTGTCTGAAGTAACTAGCTGTGGACTCAGCTATAATAGCTGGCTTGTACTAATCCGTCTTTCGATTTTCAGATGCTATAATTTAAAAAAAAATATGGCGAAATAAATATGGTATATCTGTCATCCCCCCTAGGCGTAATGTTCTTGTTTTTTAAGTTACTTAAATAATTTAAATGAACTTAACAAATTTGCGTCACTTGACGTGGGGTGTGAGATAATTTTATTCAAGTACGAGTTACTCTCTTGTAAATATATTATTTTATATATTTAGGACATAAAGGTGAACAAACAGTTGCTGTGAAAACGCTAAAAGAAAATGCTTCGGAAAAAGAGAAGAGCGATCTACTCCAGGAGCTGATTGTGATGAAGAATTTGGGTACACATCCCAACGTCGTACGGCTGATCGGCTGTTGTACCGAGAAGGTAATGTTTAACTAATGAAGTTTAATTTTTTTTGCTAGTTCTCGCCCACAAACTCTCGCTTAACGAAGTGTAGCTTGAATGATTTGATAATCTACAAAGGCAGTTCGACTTAGCTCTTAAAGTCAGCACGTTAAAGTGGCCTAACACATCTGTCAAGTCTGTGACGTCAGATGAGGAAGAAATGTAATGGAATGGAGGCTGCGCAATTAATGGTGGTTCAGCTCTCTCGGGCGCCCTCGGATAGGAATGCTTACGCGTAACATAGTAACCGTCTATTCCGAGGTTACCCCTCACCGGGGGACCCTCGTATCGAGTTACTAGATATAGAGGTTCAAGCTAAGCGACTTAAGAATTATGCCACCTCTCAATCCACAAATAAAGCTGGATGTGGAGAGCAGATAGTCATATATGGTGGAAGGCATTGGAGAAGACCTATTTCCAGCAGGAGATTAATACGGAATGATGATGATTTATAATATAACAAGAATGCACCTCAGGAACCGACACTGGTTATAATGGAGTACGTGAGCCTGGGCAAGCTGCAGCAGTTTCTGCGCGAGTCGCGGGCTGGTCGCCACTACGGCAACACGCACGCCGGCAGTCTGTTCCTCACCTCTCGCGACCTGACGCACTTCGCGTTCCAGGTGGCACGGGGCATGGACTTCCTCAGCTGCAAGGGGGTGAGTGTCGAAGCCTAAAGAATTTTGACTCGCGATGAACAATACAACATAGCAAATCCTTCATTGGGAATTGCTTCGGGCATATAGAGAGGGAATTCAAATCCCAATTCACTGAAGATGGGCACCGGACAGGTTTTAGTGACTAGAAATCTCCCATAATCTGGCAAAACAAATCTCAAGGCCTGTCATATAAAGGACTTACCTATGTCTATCTACCCTGCTTAAGCTTAAAGGACGGTACAGTTTTTATTTATCTTCTTTGCTATGGGCAAGGAGTAATATTTATAGATATAAATAATTTAATAATAAAATATTATAATAGTATCTAATAAATGAATATATTTGTTGTAATTAATTTTGATTTTACAGATAATCCATAGGGATTTGGCGGCTAGAAACGTCCTGATCACTGACGAGAGGACGTGCAAAGTCGCGGACTTCGGTCTAGCGCGGGACGTTGCTGGGACGCATGTTTACGAAAGGAAAAGTGATGGCCGGCTACCCATCAGGTCTGTTAACAATTTAATTCCGATAGTCGAGTTTATGGATTCCGCATATTAAATTCTTCATTCATTGAATGAATATTGTATTGTATTGAATTTAATTACTTATTGATTATAACTACTTTCACGGATTTTATCGCATTTGAACGTTAGTGTGACTGAGTGACAGTCAAGATCCATAAGGAGACTGCCGTACGAAAAAGGAAAGAGTTGGCCCCGCTTAGAGACGTAGATACGAGATTATTTTTCTCCATATTTACGCTCAACAGAGATATAAAGGCTATTTTCCTTATAGATGGATGGCCCCGGAGTCCCTGTACGACGATATATTTAGCGTGAAATCAGATATTTGGAGTTTCGGTGTGCTGTTGTGGGAGATAGTGACGCTCGGCTCCACGCCTTACCCGGGACTGTCGGCGGGCGACGTTATGCGAAAGGTAAACAAGCAAAAGGATCGCATATTTTATATAAAAAAATATTATCTTGATTTATTCATCTATACAAATAAATAAAATTGAGTGTTTGCTTTCAATATTAAAAAAAAACAATAAATAAAATATATAAACAAATACCATAATAACTTTAATTACGATTTTTGTCTCTGTTCGTACCGGCTAATTTCTGGAGCGGCTGGACCGATTTTGGCTGGCTGTTTTTAATTCAACATGAATGTTTATGAAGATTTGATTGAAAAGTTTAAATTAGTGAAGCGGGTTCTTTCTATAATTTCCGATAGTTATCACTGAGTTCTCGCGCCTGTAATTTTTTACTCCTTCCACATGCGTTGTAGTTGTCGCTGAAAAACGTGTAATTGAAATTGAGTACCACCTCCATTTTTGAAATCGGTTAAAAACCCAGCCTTCACGTTAACCAATGCAGCGTTTGCATCATTAAAATTATTTAATATTATTAAAAAATAATTCCCAGGTCCGAGACGGGCATCGATTAGAAAAACCGGAGCACTGTCGTCGTGAGCTCTACAATATAATGTACTACTGCTGGGAGGCTGAGCCGACGTCACGGCCCGACTTCAAAGAGGTGGTGGGCATGTTGGAGCGGCTGCTTTGCACTGAAATGGACTACATAGAACTTGAAAGGTTCCCCGATCATTCGTACTATAACGTGCAAAATTTGGAAGGCGAAAAAGTATGAAGCCAGTGCAATTTTATCATTATCATATAGAACATCGACATAGGTTTTCCCCTGAAGATTTTCAAAAGGACCGGTTGTAAACGGCTTTCGTCCTGCGGTCTTTATGAGGTGGTCAGACGACCTTGCGGGTGGACGTCCTACGCTGCGCAGTGCAATTTACTGTCGTCCATATTTATAAGTCATTAAATTCATCTCCATTGTTTTTCAAACATGTTCACGCTGTATAAATAATTATGGTATTTTCGTTAATTTCTCTGTAAGTTTTGCAAAAAATTTATTTAATTATCTATTTATTATAGTTGATTTTATGAATATCGAATGTTTTAAACAATAATAAAGCGATTCGTTGCAAGTTTATTAATAAAATGTAAACTAGTCTAGTATTAAATTTAATCTATTTTGGCTACTATTTTGGCAACAGATCAGTGTTTTGTTACATGTGACACACACACACTTTTTCACGCGTTCTTTATCGGAAGTGGTGCTTTAGATTCAAAAAGTTTTATTGTAGTTGTAAAATGCCTCTAACACAGCACTATTGCAAATGAAATACGGTTTTATGTATAAATATAACATAATATATTTTATTATTTGTACAGCAAAACATTGGAATAGTTGTCTGCGTCTATATTGCCTTCCGATTACAATGTCGACCACTAAGTTAATGCGCCTTGCTATCCAGGACTGCATTTCCATAACTTCAGGTGAACAGGCATTTGCAAGAAAACACTAATTAATCCATCCTCTTCCTTCTTAATATGACTTGATTTTTTTATACTAAAATATTCAAGCCTTTTAGGACCATAATATCTTTTGTTATCTTAGAAAGCTTTTGGTTTATGTTATAAAAATGATATATCCTAAGATCGGACCTAATGGTGTGCGTGTGCTTGAAATGCCTTATTGTTATAGATCTAAGTTTGTCTGTGTAGGACAATTCAGCAAGACAAGCATTCCGTACAATTGTAAATGTATTTAATTGAAACTCAGTGAGCTGATATAAATTTATTCCCGGATACTTCGCTTCAAAATGAAAGTCGAAAATCGAGTTTGATTCGAGTAATTCAGACTCGGTTATGGGCATAGGGCAAAATAAAACAATGAGTGTATTTGGATGTTATTTTTAAATGAAAACTGCCGACTTAAATGTTGTTTTCCAATCTGCCTTGTGTCTACTCCATTGGGGTGTTCCAGCTTGCTAATTGAGCTTGAGCTGTTATCAACATATTAATATAGATCAATATCCTTGGTGAATCAAAAGAACGAGGGTTTTTTTATAATGAGATTAATATTGACAATTAAGAAATGTAAAAAGTATAAGATTGAGGAAATTTTGTTCACAATATAATATGTAGCGACTAGTCCTTAGTGATAATACAATTTATGTAATAGGTTGTCAAATATCTCCCTTCCGCCTTTTTGTCTTTTGAATTTCGCGGCTATGTACAAAGCGCTACAGAGCTCGTATCTAGCAATACTATACATAATTTGAAAGGTCTTGACATAACCTACAAAAGGACGCTATGCATAATTAGTTTGGATATTGCGTTCAACAGTTATAGACGTGTAAACATGGAGTTCACTAACGCCGAAATTCGCGCTATTTTAAAGTTTTCCTTCGTTAAAGGCAAATCCGCTAGAGAAACGTTCCGTGAGATTAATGGTGTTTTGGGGGATGGTACTCTATCACTTCGAACCACGGAGGAATGGTTTCGACGATTCAGAGCCGGTGAAAACGACACTATGGATAAGCCAGCCGGCGGAAGACCTGTGACGACAAATACCGATCAAATGATGGACTACATCGAGTTAGACCGGCATGTGGCATCTCGTGACATCGCCCAGGAGATGGGAGTTAGTCACCAAACCATTTTAAACCATCTGCAGAAGGCTGGATACAAAAAGCTTGATGTTTGGGTGCCGCATGACACAAAAGGCGGAAGGGAGATATTTGACAACCTATTATTACTTGCATTATACAATTTAAGTCACTTCTTAAGATCTGTACAGCGATTTAATATAATTAAAATTATAAGACTTCAATATAATGTTTGTTTCAATATTTTGTGTATTTTGTTATTATTATAGCAAAGTGGAACAAGTTCCCAGCGTCAGTCTTTCCGTCCAAGTACGACGTGGGAGCCTTCAAGAGTAGAGTGAATAGGCACTTCCTAAAGCGCGTACCATCTTTCGACTATATCACCACTTAATATCAGGTGGGATCGTGGTCAAGCACTAATTTATAACCCACGTAAAAAATGTATCAGAGAATGGATGAATGAAGAAATATTAACAAATAATAAGTCTTGGACGGCGAGATTCGAATGTCAACGCGTGAAGTCCGATAGTCGACCATTTAGCCACGAAGTTATCACAGTTCATGTATACGCTATTATACTACGGTTAATATAGTACAGTTATAAACAACGAGAACATTAGTCCCTCTAGTGACCGATAAAAAATCCAACTTTAACATCATTTGAAAACGATAAAATCCTTAAAAATAGTTTCACTTCAAAATATAACATTCGCGTAGAAATATTAAATCATTATAATCATAACATCCTACAGAAACAGGCAGCCATACACTCATCAACAATAGTAAGTCCTAGGAGATAACGTATAACGCAAAAATTTAGACACAGAAGACCAGCCAAACAGTTAGTGTGTATGGGTATGTATTTATAATTATATATATTACTATATATCCATATAATAGCGCGATTGGAAAGTGGCATTCTTTTTCTTGAAGTATCAAGACGGAATGCACACATAAGACCGGCTATAAGCCGAGAAAAAGGGCAACCTACACACTTAACAACTATTAGATTATTCATGATGCACGCATTGATTTTTTTTTAAAAAAGAAAGCTAGAAATATTTTTTTTTCAGAAATATTACTAACAATCTTGTTAACCATTCCAACTAAGCTTAAGCTTGTGCTAGGACATGGTTCACGGCAATAGTCCAATGGTGGATTCGAACCCACGACCTTACGATTCGCAGGCCGTACTCTAAACCATTAGGCTATTGACGCTTCAATAGCCTAATGGTTTAGGCTTCAATTAGTTCAAAGATTTTGGTATAAAGATCTTTTTAAGGCCAATCTAACCAAGGCGTACTAGCTAATCACTCAGCTACCATAAAAGTTTATTTTCTATTAAGAAAACAATAACAAAGTATATAAAATTCAGTATATTATTTCTCGCGGTCTGTGTAAACGATAAAACAGTAAGGAATTCATTGAGCGTTAAAGTTTACTACCGTTGCGAACCTGACTGGATTTATTTACTTGCAGCCCTCGGGAGATATTGCTTCTTAAGCTATCAATGTACAAAGACATAAATATTAATAAACACTCACGTCTTTTCAACCAGTTCCTGAGGCACAAGGGGAGATATTTGTTTACATGAGAAACTAAAACATAAAACCCATTGATGCATAGAAAAGTAATTCAATTCCCGCTTTTTAAATTTAATTGAAGTAACAAGGTTTTTGAACAATTATGTAGCATTGCATATTTTATCGTATATACTAACAATTCTTTGTTTTTGCTAAGTCTACCTTAAGGAAATAGGCTTTGAATAAATAGAATATTATTTACTAACGGTTTATTAATACTAATGGAATAAATATACTTTCCTATCGTTAAGCGGTTGAGTGTAACGGAACGACAAGCTTCGCGGCTCCCCGTCGGGTGTAAGAATTCTGCTTGCATCGATCACTGCAGACTGAAAACCATGAAACACTGAATTTTTATTGAACCATAGCCGAGATAATTGCTTCAGCTTAATATGTGTTCTTATCCAAAATGACTCTTGTCATCTATGAGCAAGAAATATCAATTTAATCAAGTAGATGGAATTTTCCTAGACAAATAAACATCATCAAAATCAGGTCGCTATAACTGCAAACAACTCCTCAGAACAGTCTTCGTAGAATATGCGATAAATGATGCTATGAGCTGCTACATTCCTGAGCATGGCGAGTGTAGTGTAGTGGCCGTCTGATCTGAATAACTCGGAGTATTTGTCCAATGTTGTAGCTAGCCGACCGAGCGATGGTTAGGCCCTATCGGGCGCCTTAGTATCGGAATGCTTACGCTTAATAAAGTACCAACCGAGCGGAGGTTACCCCTCACCGGGGGGACCCTTATATCGAGCTACTAAGAATAGAGGTTCACGCTTAGCGATCTAAGCCATCTCTCAATCCAAACCTCAATCATTTCTTCAATCTTTGTGTCACCATACCTCTGTAAGTTAAAGTATATCTAATTGCCAGTGAAAAAATTCATCCCTCTATTGCTTTAAAATAAACTTTTTATTAATAAATGATATAATTAAAGTTTACCTCTGAAACAGGCAAACTCTTGGCCCGTATCATCCACAACACAGACTCGGTGCAGGGTGGAATGGTCAAGGAACCCTGGTAGGCCGCATACTCATTGAAATTCGGAACAAAGTAGCTCAAAGGATGAACAAATCCGGTAGTATTATACGAATTTTTTCTTAGAAGAATTTGAAGCACTTCACTTAACCCCTTCTGAGTGTTACTTGCGACCTTATAATAACATTAACAAGTTTTATAATTCATTATCCTATTTTAAACGGTCTAAAACTAAACGCTAAGCTAAGCTAAACGGTCTCAATATTGTTACTCAACGCGTTATGGATGAATCTTGACAAATTGGAAATTATGTACGACGTTTTCATGACATCCAGGCGAGTTTTCTTCATCATATATTAAGCATGACTCAGTCCTTACATTTAAGCTAACTTCAACAAAGAGATCGATAGACATATTCATGTAGTTAAGGCAGTATTCGGTAAACTTTGCTAGCGCATAGGCCTCAGCGTACACGTAAGTCTTCATATAATTAATCTATGCTATAATATGTTTGGACTTTCGATTCTGACCTTTAGCTTGGCATGCAAGATCATTTACCAGCCAGCCGTGTAAAGAGCTACGCCTGATTAGATTAATTAATTTAAGAGATAAAAACGAAGAAATTTGACCCAGAATAAACATACCTTTCAAAGTCAACAAATTAAAATAGATATTATAATGATGACTTGTTTTAAGTCCTTACTTTTACATTTTACTGAAACTTTTAATCACTTCAGAAACGTCCAAAATTCTGATCGTTCATTATTAAAACTTTAAAGGGTATGACATTTAAATTAAGAGAATATATTGCTTCTAACACTTTCGTTAAGGACTCCTCGGCATATTTTATTAAATGTCATCCTAATATTATATTTAATTATTTTTATTTTGAATTTTTTTAATTTAACCTCTTAACATTTATGTTAACCATTCCAAATAAGCTTAAGGCCCAGATGGAGAGCGCCGAATGGGATCGGCCCTGTTCCGATCCCGTTCGGCGCTCTCGGAGATGGCACAGCCCTGTAGTTCTGTGCTCTTAAGAATAAGACTACGGTATCCCCTGCCTGCCGTAGAAGGCGACTAAAAGGGCCCTCGGGCTCACTGGGGGGAGGGGAGGGGGCACACAAAGGTGCCTCTGTCGCTAAGGTGGACCCGGGAAGAAGGCGCATCTGATGGCCGGTGTCGCCTTGCACTGCGAGGGCACAGTAGGGAAGGGAGTAACCTCCCCCCCCCCCCCCGATGTGCTCTCCTCGAGCACAGTGCAGAGGGGCTCCAGTGCGTTCGTCTGGAGATCCCGGAGCCCCCACCATGCACCGAGGAAGGGCCACCGGGGAGGTTTTAGTGGGTCAAACACCACATAACCGTAGATACCGTGGTCTTATTCGAACCCAGAACTACAGAGTTGTTTGACCATCATCTTCTAGCACAAGCTAAAGCTAAGTTGGAATGGTTAACAAGAACGTTGGTATAATTAAAAAAAAATGCCAACATTCTTTTTTTTATTACCTTATAAATATTTACGATTCCAAGAAGAGCTTGTGGGTCTCCCGGAGATGCGTTTAAAGCTTCTTCCATTGAACCGTATTCAGCTGAAACGTGCATTGCTTGACTCTCTATAGGGTACTGCCGGTTACCTATCAGGTGTTCCGCAGGCCAGAGGAATCTTAGTGAGTGGAAAATATAGCGTCGGCTGTAGGCCGCACCGCCGTATACAACTGGCATCCGTTTAGCGTCCCATTCCCCAGACAAAACCACTAGAAGACATAACAACAGATTACGATTTGTTAATCTCTCTTTTGTAATAATAATAACAAATTTATTTTCACTACATACACTTCACTTTTACAAACGTTAATAGCCTAATGGTTTAGGGTATGGTCTACGAATCGTAAGGTCGTGGGTTCGAATCCACCATTCGACTATCGACGTGAACCATCTCCTAGCACAAGCTTAAGCATAGTTTAAATGGTTAACAAGAATGTTAGTAATATTTCTGAAAAAAAAATATTGCTAGCTTTCTTTAAAAAAAAAAATAAAGACGAATTGATAACATTTTTTTGAAGTCCGTTAATTTTTTTATAGCTAACTTTAAACCGGTGCCGGATAACAACTGGTATATTATGTAGTCCGTGGTAGCCTTAATGTACGTCTTAAGTTACGTCCTATTCTAGCAACTAGAATTCGAATTCCAGAATTCTGTTATATATTTTTAGGCAACTATTAAGAGACAACTTGCATTTCTATGTCAAAGACATGTCGGAATGAAGTTTGTCAACCAATAGTACCGCACAAATGGCCTCCTCCTTACAAATCCCGTGCGCGACAATAGAAACAAAATATTATATTAAAAACGAGTAAACTAACAGCCTTTTTTATCTTAAAAATGTGAACTTTCTCTCAACTTTAGAGAATATGAAACTAAAAATGTATATAGTATACTACAAAATTCCTGAGCAAGTCTATTTCCGTTAAAGCGGTTCACCTTTGGAATGCTCTGCCACAAAATATACTGTGCACAAAATTCTTGGTGTATCCTTTTTCTATTATATTTATGTATTATTGTTAGTAAGTATGTATGTGTATAAATATATGTCAAAGTTTTTTTCTGTATTCAACTAAAATTAGATATAGTCACAGACCCACTTAAAGATTTCTAGAAACGAATTTCTGTTCGACCGAAGTTGTGCAAGAAATTAGTTTTAACGATAAGACCGACCATTTCCCAGCAATGTTATAATCGTGTAAAAATTTATTACTACTGTGATGTAATTCATGTGCAATAAAGTATTCATTTCAATGTAATAATCTGAAATTGTTAGTAGTGCGTGTTAGAAAATTTGAATGTACTTGAATAGAAATTGATTTGAAGAAACTTGTTGAAGAATATTGTCAAATAATCTGTCTTTTGTTTATGTTTGCCACCCCTTAATAAAAAAAGTTCTCTAGCTGTTTGTGTAATGAATGCTTAACGCTTTGGTAATTTCTTTAAAAAATTTACTAGCGTTAAATTGCACTGTCACTTGCGAAAGTGCTACAAGAATATTTCCACTAAGTATTCTAGTAGAGGTCAACACAGGACAAAGTTACTTGAGCAATTCTAAACAGATAAACTTCTGTATAATATATAAATACGACTGTGTTCTCTGGAAATTGTGGGATTAACCTAAGAAGCGAAGAGAATGCAATATTAAGTTACCAATGTTTATATTTTCACAAAGGATATTGTAACTTTACCAAGTTATATTTACACAACACAACGCTCATTCGTTTTAGCTAGTTTTCTACGGGTCTTTGTGAATAGGAGAATTGATTTAATAGTGACTTGTATATTAATCCTTTTTTTTTTGTTCACGCGGGGGAATCTTTTTATAGACCATCCTCCAGTACTCTGGGTGGGCCCGGAGGGATGTGTGGGACTCGGCCTGGGCAGCCCCTACCCACTAAACTTTCCGCGAATGCCATCAGCCGTTATGAGCGGGGTGCCCCGGAACTGTCAACGACAGGACACCCCAACGACCGGCCGGTCCCGGCAAAGACCGGTCTTCATCCTCAAAGGGGACTTCTCCGGCACTCAGAGAAGTCCCGACGACGCCGAAGCATGCTGGGGCCAGGTACCCATCCTGGCCCCGCTTCGGATTACGGGGGCGGCAAGAGGAGGCGTTCGTAACGCCTCCTGCGCACCCCGATACCTTTTATGTCTATTATGAAGTAATATTTTTTCCTAAATTACGCTTACGCTTAGCAACATAATTTGTAATTGTCCTTTATTTATGTAATCAATATTAAGGAAATAAATATCTCTAACATCAACTTTAAAAATTACACGGATTGAGAACCTTTTTCATTTTAGAAGTCAGTTAAAAAAGATTAGGCACTTGCAATACTCAACGCATTAAGCCCATTTTCGGATCTCACGAAATGCGGGTCAGGAAAGTTGTGTAGATAATAAGACGAACTTAAAAGCTGATATGAACTTTCTTTACAATGGTAGGGTTTTATAGTTAAAATTACATAACCATATTTGTTAACACAAGGGCGAATAAAGTTAACCATATCCCTAAGTAAATTGAAAACAGGAGTTATAATGGAGTGTTATATTTACATGTGTATCTATTGAACTACGAGTATAGTTAATCCTCGTGTCGTGTCGCTTACAAACATTTCATTGATAGAAATTAAAGGTACTTTGGGTTCACGAATTTCTCTCTAAAGTCAACAAAACACAGATATTTCTTCCCACTGAAAATGTATTCAAGGACCCGTAAATGTTAAGTCTTTCGTGTACACATTTAATTCTTGGTTGGAAAGTTGTTTAAACAATATTAATTTAGTTTTATTAGTATAGACAATGGTAATCAATTTTCATCGAGTCTTCAAAGTACTCGAGCCGCCTCAACTTGTAAAATACGCAATCATTTTGTTTCGCAACAAATTGTTTATTAACATTTTAAGTGCTGCTGTTGTTATTACTATAATTTCGGTAACCGGCAAAAAAAAACTCAAGAGTGTTATTTTACTTTAAATTTAAATGCAAAATTTAAAAAAAAAGCCTAAAGCATGAATAGGACGTGAGAGTTTATTTTTATTTCTTTATGTTTTAATTTCTATTACAAGTATGAACCGATACATGAATTTGTTTGTTGCAATTTCAAGTGCTGATTTACCACGCGCTTGGCAATGAAGAAAAACATGGTGAGGACATCCGGCAAACACAAACAGGAGATACACAAACTCCAGCAACGCTCCTAACATCAAAGGGATGGGCTATCGCCTCTACAGTTTTGCTCTACGTACTTACCAGTTTTTCCATCGTTTTCAATAGTTATCTTTTTCGGGTTGGCGTCGTAGTTGGTGAACAAGAGTCGCCTTGCACCTTTTGCTCTGACGAAACCTTGCACGGGCAAATTGACCGGCGATTGCGACCGACCTTTACATGCCGGGAATATTTTCCCCCATTCGGATTGATCTGTTTATTTGTTACATAGATCAGCTTATATACATAATAATAGAATGGATATTATATTACACTTAGATAAAACTTTACAATATATTTACCAAGTGTTAAATAAATAATAAAATTTCATGTTAATTGAATGGAGCGAATGTAAATTAGACAATTATTATTTTTTAAATAAATAATAATACCTTACCCGAAATACGTTACATCTTATGGTATAAGTATCATGTCGATCATAAAATATTCTTCTTTTTTTTTTTTTTTTTTAATAATTTCTAAGCAAGCGCTTGACTACGATCCCACCTGATGTTAAGTGGAAATGCAGTCCTGAATGAACCTGGATGAAGGCGCACTAACTTAGAAAATGCCTATTCACTCTACTCTTGAAAATACCCACATTGTAATCGGAAGGAAAGACAGACGCGGGCAAACTATTCCAGTCCTTTGCTGTACGAAGAATGAAAGACGAAGCAAATCGCTTCGTTCGGGTTTGAGGGATGTTCACAACAAAAGGATGGAATCCCGCAGTGCGTCTGGAAGTCCGATGGTGGAAAGGGGATGGGGGAATTAAATCATGTAGTTCCTGAGCACACTCTCCAAAATGCAATCTGTGGAAAACCGAAAGGCCAGCTACCTTACGCCTGTGCTCAAGACTGAGCAGATTGGTTTCATCTGCGTCACCAAATAGCCTCTTAGCCTTCCCGTTTATATGGTTCATAACACAAATCAACAGCTGTACCGCCATGAAAAATGTAGAAATTATACATTGTATTAACGGTACGAATCAGTTAGGAGAATAAAACCGAAAGTCTTAAAGGTCACGATGATTATTACCTATTATATACCATATTATATAACAAAGTATTTATCATACACTCCGTATGTAATCGATGAAAAGCAATGATGTCTGCTGTTAATTGCAAAATATGATGATAGTTGTGATTTGGATAGATCCTAGGAAATTAAAATCTAACTTACTTCTATAGTCCCAGTCGTAGGCGATGTCATCTGTAATAATAATAATTGAGATAAAACGACACCGATCGATACTGTCTTACCGTCGTCAAATTGACATTTATGACAAGAAAAAAATGTTTAAAATTCTTACTAGGTATGGTCTTTTGAGAAAAATTCTTCTTCGGTGAATGCGAAAAGAATACCTTTAAATAGAGAAGTTTAATTTATTTTATAATCCATATTAATTAAATAGGTGGATATGAACGCCATAATAATTTATCACTATGAATGCTTTAAAAAGTAGTCTTGTGCATTAGTTCGTGACTAAGTTCGAACAGTTTAGTTCCCCACTCCAAAACTAGTTCGCTCTTCTAGTTCGTCAGCTGTTTCCACCAGCTGTCAGCTGTTTGCCCGAGCCCAACTCGAGTTAAAGGTCCACAGAATTGGTCGCTCGTTTTAATACTACCTTTGCACGCTATAAGATTATTTGATTTTTGTACTTTTACCTACTTAATTTTAAACTCTAAAAACAATAAAATGTCTGAATTAACAAATTTAAAATGTGTATAATTATTTTGAATCATAAATTTTAATAATATTCTTTTAAATAAAAATTTTCTTTTACCGCATCGAAGCTTATTCGAGCAACTATAATAAAAAAATTTACAGTATATTTACGATTAACAACTAAACCAGTGATTCCCAAAGTGGTATATATCGACCCCTAGGGGTCTATGACAACCTGCAAGGGGTCTACGTCAGCGAAAAAAAAATTGGGGGTCCATGAAATGAAAATTCGGGTCTACGACAGTGGATCTTAACACACACTGATAGTCCCTATTTGCCTATTTCTTAAAATTATGGACATTGCTTATGTTATTTTATTTATAGTTTATTTTATGTTACGTATATTTACAGATACAAAATTTTATTTTGAGTAGTTTTAATTCAAATTCAATTAATAAATGTATAAATTAACATGTGTTTTTACTTTAAGTTTTTAACACTAAACTTCACTACAGTTAGAAATTTACAGGAAATCAATATCAGGTATGTAGGGGGTCTACCCAACACGCAAAAACATGGCAAGGGGTCTACGACACAAAAAAGATTGGGGAACTCTGAACTAAACGAACGACGCACATGTGCTGTGAGTGAGCGAGCGGCAGGATTAGAAACCAGAACGCGGGACCGTTCTGGTTGAGGTGTGAGCGCGACAACGGTCGGTCGGGAACAAATGAACTATGTAGAGGCGAATAACGGAACCAGTTCGCGTAGTTCTTCTGTGGGATCGCTCTTAAAACCTAGTTCGTTCTCTAACTACACAAGACTATTAAAAAGTATTTTCAAGATATAATAACAATCTGTAGTAATGTTATTCAAAAGTTATTTTTTTAAGTATATTTACTAAATTTCTTTTATGATTATTTAAAATATTTCTCAAGATCCTAGACGACCCTTAACGACATACGCTATAATAATAATAAAAAATATATCATATATCATAAGTAAAAGATGGAACATTTATCTATATCTGCTTAAGCATACAAGAATCACTGACCAAGTAAGACATGTTCTATTTATTAATGACGCTCGAAATAAACTTAAAGAAACAAGTTCTTTCTTATAAAAACTATTAGAGTAGCTGTTTAATTGATAAAAACAATGTAATGTTGAAGAACTACAATTATACTCGTATTTATTATAAGGCTATAATGAAAATTGGGCCTAATAATATACCGTGGGGCACACTTATGTCCAATACATTTAGAATTACGACTATTGTAACTATTACTAAGTGATCATTAAGGGCTGTAAACACCTGGCAGTAAAGTCATCCAAATACTGTTATCTTTGATGATATTAATCAATTCCTCTGTGGAATAAGCATGTGTTAGATAATTGTATTATAGTTGCTCTTTTGACTATCGAAAGATTCGTTTATTCGACACATATGGTATTTGTGTGTTATAATACGAATAACTAGTTGTTAATGTATGTGCTATTAAAACCAAAGAGTATTAAATAGGTAAAGGATTTGTGAGGAGTCATGTTGTTGACTCCTCACAATAGAATAAGAGCAGTAGTACAGTTCAGAGGCTTTAGAGTTGCTCTGCTGTGTTGTGTTGTTAGTGTTCAGAGTGTTATTAGTGTTGTTCGCCGGTAACGCCTCTGTACATAAGCTAAGTACTCTTTTGTTATTTTTGTTTTATATATTGTGTATTATTATGTACTGCCTGACCGGATCTCTTATTTTACTAAAATATATCTATATAATAAATATATAACCTTGATTCTGACACATGTATCGTTATCAGTTCTCTAATCACAAAAAATGACACTGTGTTTTTGAGATAAAAAAAATTGACGTCAGTTTCTCAGTAATACGAGTGATGCCGATTGAAAGCCTTAAACCAGCTAAAATTAAAAAGGTAAATAAAGAAAGTTTTATTTTTATAAATTATTAGTTGAATTGATAAAACAATAATTTTCGTAAGACTTACAGCATTCCTCGATCGTCGAGTGGTCACTAAATATGTTATATCTGGAAATGGCGTGGGCAAGTGAAACACCCAAATAGTCTTAGGCTGGAATACATATGAAAATTAATAATAAATACAGCTTCCTACAAGCAAATATATACATATAACAAACAAAAGTAGATCATATACTATTGGGAATAAACATACGTTATAATAGGGCCCTTATTCCCTATTATGTTATCTATGTGTATCTAATGTGGGAACATTTCTTTACTATGCAGATTAAGGGTCTTGAAATGATACATTGACCATAAGCTTGAATGTCAAGGTAATCAAAAGCTTGAAATTAACAAGTACAATTAGTTATTTAACTACTTTGTTATATGGACTAACCTTTCCGAGTTTAATTTTGTCCCTAGCTTCATTGTCTAGTTGCTTTTGTAAGTCGTCGGCGTCATCAAATAACGTATTGGGTCGACATGAGGTCTGATCTTTAGTATCACCTTAAGTAATTAATAAAACAAATATTTAAATATACTTTTTAAACAACACAAGCATCGTTAGCCTAAATGGTACGACTTACTACAGTCAAGGGTTTTTGCCCAGCCGGCTTGTATTAATGAGGTTTTTTTTCTGTTTCTTATCATAAAAAAATACGTGCGTGTACTTATGTACGCGCGTGGAAAGTTATATTTTTTGGAGCCATTAATTTTTTTAATTATTATTAAATTAATTATTTACAAAAAATTATGATTGGACTGGAAAAGACTAGTCAACACAGTCAATAAAGTTCAGTTTAAATTTAAAAATAATACTATAATTATTATTTAATACAATATTTACTTATCATATATAGATAAATGTCTAGATAATCGCCATTATACAGGAGCACTAGAAAAAGTTTATAAGCCCTACTATTTTCACAGCAGCTTCAACCTGTTACTGTCATCTTTTTTTCATAACACGTCCTAAGAAGTACGAGTATTAATTCAAAAAAATCACTACCTTAAAATGTCTATAAAATGTAAAAATATGGGCGTACTTAGTTAAATTTCTCAGTTATTTGTCTAAGTACGATATTCAATGTGTTTACCCTATTTTTGTTTAAAATACGCAAATATTTTTGTCGGAATCGACGATCATATATGCGGAGATGTAGAGAATTGGAAGACGTTAAAGAGATGTGCTGTTAAAGGTGGAAACGTGTCATCCTTCTCTCATCTTCCTTCAGCACCCCTGATTGACTTATTTAATCTATTTCAATAAAATAATGTTACATTTTACTAATCATCATCATTATCATTTTAGCCGTAAGAGATCCACTGCTGGACATAGGTTTCCCACAACGATGTCCAATTGGATCGCTCTTAAGCGACTTCCATCCAGCTACATTAGACCTTTATGAGGTCGTCAGACCACCTTGCGGGTGGGCGACCTACGCTATGCTTCCCGTCCGTGGTCTCTAATAGAGAACTTTTCGGCTTCATATTAATTAAAATTAGTTACACGTTTTTACAACCTGTTATATTTCCAACGAATGAAGCAGCTGTAGTCAACAAAAATACGCCAAGAACCTTCCATAATACCACCTCATCGAGCACCATACCATATTAATAAGGTTCAAATGCAAATTATTGCATAAAATAATCGTATTCATAAAATGTATAGATGAAATTATATGTTTAAATATCGACTAAACCTTTTAAAATTTCTATATCAGATGAAGCTAAATATATCAAAATTACTTTAACTCGTTGTTATGACACGTTGTCATAATTTTTCCTTTGTCGTTTATTTAATAGTCGTCACATATAAAGAGATTTTACTTATTTGACATGCGACTTTATTGTATTTGACATACGCATTTTACTTATGTATTTAGATATACCTTTATTTTACTCCAAACAAGAATTACAGAACTAAGGTACATTTTACAATTAGTTGTAAAGGTCGCCCATCTTAACACTAAGAGCCATCCCTTACAAGCAATTTTTGTCTAAGGAAATGTATCAGTATAGTACATACATTTCCCACGATGCCATATAGATGCAAATTTAAAAAAAAAATTAAAAATACACAAATTATAAATAATCTACACAAGATATATACATAAATAAGAACATACTTTATTGTTTACAACACAATTGTTTGTGTGTTTTTAAAGGATTAAAAATGAAGCTTAAGCTTGTGCTACGAAATGGTTAACGTTAATAATCCAATGGTCGTTTTGAACCTAACTATATTACGTTTCGTAGACTGTACTCTAAATCATAAACCTATTGACTTTTTTAAAAAAAAAAGGTACAGAATTTTTTTTTGACGAACCACACAGACTGGCCAGAGAAGCCTTGACTACTTCACCGGAATGAGAGGTGGCGTAGCTCTTAGGTCAGTAAGCCTGAACCTCTATCGCTAGTAATTCGACACAAGGGTCCCCCCGGCGAGGGGTAACCTCGGCTTGGACGGTTACTATGTTACGCGTATTCCCATCCGAGGGCGCCCGAGAGAGCCGACACCACGATTCGGTCGGTTGCTATTAGATAAACAAATAATCAAGCAGAGAAGAGGCAACACACCTGATATTTATAGAGATTTGATGAGTCATGATGCTATAAAAAGTAAAAATATACCAAATTTTGAGCACAAACAAATGAAAGACAAAATGTAAACAGACAAGCAGTAAGCTATAAAAGAATATATATATAGTTAACCCTTATTGTGCCAAGAGTGTATTATGAAGGAAAGTAAAAAAAAAATCGTGATATGAATAGACGTATTTTGGAAAACCAAGATGTACACTATTCTAAAGAGTGCTACACGTACAGTATATTCATAATATATATATTTTTAGGAATGTATATAATGAAGTCCACATAGTCTTCCATGTATTTGTATATACATGAAATGAAAGACTGCGTTTCTGTAGAATATTTAGAGAGTTTTTTTTTTTAAAAAAGAAAGCTAGTAATATTTCTTGTTTTTTTTTCAGAAATATTGCTAACAATCTTGTTAACCATTCCAACTAAGCTTAAGCTTGTGCTAGGATATGGTTCACATGGCAGCCCTACAGGGCTACATGTGAACTACAGTTCTGGGCTCTCAAGAATAAGACTACGGTATCCCCTGCCTGTCGTACAAGGCGACTAAAAGGGGCCTCGGGTTCACTGGGCGACAAGGGTGGGGGCCTGCGTCGTCCACCAAAGTGGACCCGGGAAGAAGGCGACATCGGCTGGCCTGTGTCGCCTTTCGCTGCGAGGGCACAGGGGAGGAGGGAGTAACCTCCCCCCGGGACGTGCTCTCCTTGAGCACAGTGCAGAGGGGCTCCGGTGCGTTCCACGTGAGATCCCGGAGCCCCTCGTCATGCACCGAGGAAAGGGCCACCGGGGAGGTTTTAGTGGGTAAGATCCCCACATAACCGCCGCCTTCCCCCCAGAAGGCGGGGTATCTTTGTGAAGATTTCCTCCCCGTCAACAAAAAAAAAAAAAAGGATATGGTTCACGGCAATAGTCGAATGCTGGATTCGAACCCCTAAACCATTAGGCTATTGACGCTTCAGTTTGTTTCTTATTCCAACTCTTATCTCTTTTAAATAAATGTCATGACACTGACAATTGTGACATTAAACATTTGAATAATTATTATAAAATACAATTAAAGAATAAATTTAAGTAAAGAGATTGTATATCTTTACTTTACATGCATATTATGCTTTACATTGCTATGTTTAGGGTTAAGGCAGCCTATTCAATTACTAAAGCCACCAAAAGTGTTAAAAGTATTTTAAAAAATTTAATTTCCTTTATCATTTGCATGGTAAGCAAAACAGATATAAAATGCAGAGACGTTGTGTAAGCGTAAAACCTTTATACTTTATTGGTGTTGAAATTACACGGAACTGTTTTGTTATTATCAACACCTTTGGATGGAATGCCACTTTTAGGTTGCGGTTATGATACTTTTTATGGATAATAAAGATTGTTATTCAGGGATATATTGCGTGAAAAGAGATACGCGAATTCTATATACGTCTTTATGAAAATCATTTTAGGTGAAATTAAAGGAAGACGTCCTCTTCTTATGAGATTCGAGAATCGTTAGAAATAAATTATTATAACAATGCTAAATTTTAAATGCGAAATATGTTGTGACTTAACGTAACGATTTGCAGATAGGTACCCTTTAGAGCTGATCGGGTTGCGAAAACACTAAATATACCTACTTAAAGGTAGATAGTACTTACTAATATTGATAAACTTATTTTTTATCTTTTACTGCAAAAATAGAAAGGTAAATGATACTTACGCCACAAGGTTGTCGATAATCCGGAACGTATATTTATTTTTATTTAAAACTTATTTATTTTCTATTTCAAAATTCGTTTGCTTGATATTCAATTCTATGTTATACTGTTTATTATATAATATGACAGTGGGTAAATCAGTCGTAAAGCAATGTAAACAGAAATGAACCGTCCACGTCCTCTCTAGATTCAACGACAAACCCGTAAGACCTTTCAACTCCAAGCGCCCTTTCTCATGCCCTTTTCCACAGATGCCAGATCTCCGCATGGCAAGACCGCATAAAAATTGTTACAATTACACAAAATAATACTAAATCACGCTATTTAAATAGGTTATTATATTTAAATAAATTATAATTAATTAAATTAGATTCTAATTAAATAAAGTTTGAAAACATTCAAACAATTGAGCCATCCAAACCATGACCATGATATTTAAGCATAGAAAATATTCCAACCTAAGTAAACAATTTTTCTCAGTACCTTAATGCAGTGAAGTGTAAAACCAACATTTTAAGCAGTAAAAGCCAGGAATTTTAGGGCCTGTTTATCTTTCTGCCTTCGTTCAATATGACCAACAAACTCCGATTTATTGCGGTATAATATTGATTTTTAAGGGTTTTAAACAATTTAAATTTTCATACCGGTTTTCACCTCATTATAATCAGAATTGTTAGCACATAAAAATTTATACGGTCAACGGTATATATTATATAGGATTATATTTCGAGTAGCAAATGGTTTAAAATAATATTTATACTCAGTGACATCCTCTTCATTCGGTCATCCTTAAAAAATAAAGGCGCGTGCTATGAACGTTTTAAAGCTACAAAATGTGTTTACGTTATAAATAGATAACGGAAAATATTGTCGTGTTATCGCACGATGGTGATAAATCAAATTTTTCCAGATAGCTTTAAAATGTTAATAATAATCTATACTAACATTGTAACTAACAAGTATGTTTACGAAAAAAAACGACATCATTTGCGTATATTTGACAAATACGCTAAGAATTTAAATAACCGTCTTAACGTTAAATGCTGCTTCAGACAGACATAATCAAAATAAAATTGTAGTCCTTTGCTGTACGAAAAATTAAAATCAAAGCAACGCGCTTCGTTCGGGTTTCGAGGAATGTTCACAACAAAAGGATGAAATCCATTAGTGTCTTGATGTCTCATAGTGGAACCCCTTCTATCCATTCCATGGAGGATTTAGATCATATAACTTCTGAACAACACACTTCAAAATGCATTCTGTAAAACATCGAAAGCCCCTTCTACCCATCTTACAATCCACTTGCAAAATAATGCTAAATCCAGTTTTATTTAGTACAACAAGTTTGAATTCTGTCACGTGTATTGTAAAATCTACGCAATGACGGTAAAATTTCAAAGAATTCTTAGAAATTTGGGAAGAAGGTATTTCGTATTACATTTTCGTGAATTGTTTCAACACTACTGTATTACGCGTTACGAAATACAAGTCGATCTATAATTGGCAAAAATACTGTCGCCTCTGTCCCACAGTTGATCGTTCCTTGTCGTACTGCCGTTCTGTTGGGCTCTTTTACCATTGTAAGGCTTCTTCAATTGTTAATTGTAAGCATGTCTTTGGAATCACTGTTTTCTCTGTTCTGCTGTAATACTTTTAAGAGAGATGTAGATATTGATGATGCTAATATAATTACAAAGAGTTAATCTGCACCATCCTTATTATAATAGTAATATAATAAATAATAAAAACTTTATTTTCAAAAACAAAAAACATATAAAGCAAGTATACAATGTTTGGATCTTCTTTTAAGTATAAAATATACTTGTGCCAGAAGATCTAGCTCTTCCTTAATCGTATCATATATATTTTTTTGTTTTATAGTTAATTAGTATAAAGTAATTTTATGTATGTATGTGTGTGTATGTGTATGTGTGTGTGTGTGTGTCAGTGTGTGTGAATGAAATTATATATCTTTTTCTTACCTACAAAAAAACAATTAATAAAAAATCGTGGATGGACTTATCTCTATTTTTAATGAAACATGGCTTAGGGTAAAACGGACCAGAGAGCTTATCCACTGCCTTTCATTTTTTTATTTAAATTAAACCTCGGTTTTCTTCTTCGCACATTTAAAATCCTCTATGACACATATCTAGTGCTATATTATTTTGAAATTGTTGATTTGTGTCACGTTTTTATAGATATATTCTAATCAATAATGTCATTGGCAAGAGTATCCTCGTTTTTATACAGATTCATACGTCACATGTTCGTAATCCTTATTTACTTTCCTTTATCCTGAATATCTCATATTATAAATATGATTGATCGGTTATTCAAACGCAATGAAAATACATTTAATATAATACAGTAGTGTAGAGCACGTGGATAGTTATCTTATCGATAGCGGACCGAAACTATCGCGCTTCATTATCGATAACCTGACGCGGTAATCCGGAAGGATAACAATGATAGATCAACTCTAGTCTCCTCTTTATTATATAACGCATACTACACAAGTCGTAGACAATGGTGCGTGTCGCCTAGTTATCACTCATTTCTTTATTCTCATATAAACTCTCACATATATCGAAGCTTAAATAGCCTAGTAGTTTAGGGTACGGGCTGCGAATCATAAGGTCATGTGTTCGAATCCACCATTTGACTATTGACGTAAACCATCTCCTAGCACAAGCCTAAGCTTATTTGGAATGGTTAAAAATAATGTTAGAATTATCCATCTAGAAAGCCTCTGCTGATAAAATCGAATCGTGACACAACGTTAAAATATTCTATGTAATTAATCCACAATTGTATTCCTTACGGCTATTGTACAAGACTCAAAATTTAAGTAGAAAATAAAAAAGTTACAATTTCATTGTTACGGCCGTTGGGGATCTCTGCATATTTGGTGCCAATACGCAATCAATTTTGCCCAGGCCAATTGATAATCTTTTTTGATAATACAACCCTATATCTAATCTCGTTGATTGTAGTTTCGACTTTAAAACAACTGTTTTCTTATAGAAATCCAAAGCGGAACGTGTCTTGTGTTACGTAAAGTGCAAAATAAATTGAAAATTATGGTTAATAAAATTATTAAGCTGATACTTCCGTCTCTGAATGTTACGTCATCGAATACGGCATCGGAGGGTAAGTTGAAACAGTCATCGAAAGTGTTCTGAATTACCATGCAATAACATGTTATGTAAACATTATTAAAAAAATTGGGAACAACTTTTTACATAACTAACATTCTAGTTAACCGTTCCAACTATTAATTAAATGTAGTATTACTACACTACTTAGTACACTTTGCGTAGTCCTGGGCAGCCTTGAAAATCAGCGCCGACGCATCCTTGCGACGGCATACGTTGAGACGGTGTCCAATATTGGCATCAAATCTTATGGTCTATTTGTCCTTTTTTTTATTTCTTTAATTGTATTTCTTTTTCATTTTTTTCTGTCTTTTTGATGTATTTCAAATTTTGTACTAATAAAAAATATGTCTTAGTCTATGTCAATTTGGCTTAAGCTTGTTCTAGGATAGTTCGGTCCCCGGTGCCGGCACCAATAAAATTGCAGTTGCAATTTTGTCCTGATTAACCACGCGCTCGGCGGTAAAAAAACGTCCTTAGGAAACCTACATGTCTTAGAAAATTGGTCTAAGACATGTGATGTCTGCCATTCCGCACTAGCGCCGCGTGGTGGACTATGCCTCTATATTTTCTTTAGAGAGAAGGCCTGTGCCCAGCAGTGGGACATATATAAAGGCTGTAACTTTAACTTTTTTAACTTTGTGCTAGGATATAGTTCACGTCAATAGTACGAACCTTACGTTTCGTACTAACAAAACCGGCAACCTTTTGAGTCAGAAGAGTCAAAAATTACAATTTGCAAAATTTGTAATTTTTTAAAGGGCCACAATTTTTTTTCTTGCAAACATTAAATAGCACTTGCAACAAATAAAGTATCAAAGTTAAAGAAGCAAAGCTATGGCACCTATACATCAAAAGAGCCACTTGTGCGGCTGCCGTAAACCATTACCGCTACGAATTATTTATACTACTATTTATACGAACTAATTAAATAAAAAAAAAACCATTTTTGATTATAAATTTCATTATTTTGAGTCTGATAGAATATATCGAGAGATTATCATTTCAAAAGATAATAGGAAAAGGAAATAATGTTTCTGGCGAGACCCGTAATTTTTTGTTATCTGTAGCCCTGGTTAATCATCGGCTAATGGAAATAAGGGACGCGATGATAAATAATATATTATTATAATAAAAAAGCAATTAATAATATGGTTAATATGTATATTTTTGTATACATTGTTATATAATATGTTAAAAAATATATATTAATAGTTATTTTTTTCGAAAAGAACAAATTCAATTTTTGTAACTCTACAACGCTTCCCAAAAATTTGAAAATAGTGTAACAATTATAGGAAAATTCACGAACTCTACCTACCTAATTATTTAGGTTATTAGTTAATACTTTTCAAAGAAAAAACGAGGCGGTTTTCATTTCGTCTGTATTTTTTTTATGTTCGTTCTCAACTTTCGACTGACTTGATGGAGAACCGATTTCATTGTTTCTTTTTTTATTTGAAAGTTGGTGCTTCCCTCGTGGTCCCATTTTTGTTCCACTTCTGACAATGCTATCCATGAGAAAACCCGATGCAATTTTAAAACTGTTAGTCTTAAATTTGCATCACGATGTGCGCCAAAAATATGCGAATAACTCAGTATCGCGGCAACCGATTGATTGTAGATGATTCATTTTTTTATTAATAATAATAATAAGTAATAGCGCGAAGTGTCAATAGCCTAATGGTTTAGGGTACGGCCTGCGGATCGTAATGTCGTGGGTTCGAATCCACCACTCGCCTATTGACTTGAGTCCTCTCCTAGCACAAGCTTAAGCTTAGTTGGAATGGTTAACAAGAATGTTAGTAATATTTATGAAAAAAAGAAATATACTTCTCTCTCTCATTCTTTTTAAAAAACTTATGATTCGATTTGAAATAGGTTTTGTTTTTGTTCGTAAATATGTTCGTTAACATTACCTAAAAGTCGTTTGAATGTTTTAAATTTCACAATAAAAATACTACATTCTAACGAGTAAACCTCGTCTTGGTATTCAACAACTTGACGATTTTATATTTCGTTTGTAAACAGCGTAACTTACGTAATTAAACCATTCTAGGACGGCTAAAACGATTATCATATCTAAAAGCCTTCAAACAATTTCAATTAAGATTTCACGCTCGTAGGATTTGTCCAATAAATAACACAAACCAGCTTACATAAATAAAATTATGTTATCGAAGATAAAGCCATTGGATAACATGCATTAGGGCATCACGAGTAAATTTGGCTTACATACTATTTTGCAAAAATCTCATTAGCGATGGAATTTTTTTATAACTTTATCACAACGATAAAATTTTATCTCGAGATTCTTTGAGCTTGTACTAAATTACATTCTTAATTCACGGACGATTTTTAACATCTTATTAATTTGTATAGCTTGCTGTGATTTAGACTATCGATTACGAGAAAAAACAAAAACCGAGTACAAAGACGAAAAAAAGTTAGTTCGTCCAAAAAAAATCATGAGAACCTTCTCGATTATTAATGTCGTCTGAAAACAGAGTAAAAGGATTTATTTACTTGTGATTTTAAATTTCTGACGTTCCCAGCAATTAAAAGTTTACGTATATTTTGATGCAATAAAATATTTATCTCTATTATATATTATATCTGTTTCATCTTTATATTTATGTCTGTTTTAAGCTACAATAGGCTAATGGCTTAGGGCACGGTCTGCGATACGTAAGGTTTCCTCGTTAAATGGTTACGTCAGCAGTCGAATCCGCCATTTGACTATTGACATAACCATCTCCTAGCACAAGCTTAAGCTTAGTTAGAATAATAACAAGAATGTTAGTAATATTTGTGAATAACGAAATTGTGAGAATTCTTTAAAACAAAAAATAGTTCTCGGTATCAACGGGGAAGTTTCACTGTCATTGTTGTTTGCTGGCTTTTTAGGAGTTCGAGTGGCAAAACACAACAAATAACACAAATTAATATATTATTTATTTCAGCTCAACAAATATCAAAATTGAGAGCATCACAGTCGCCTATAGCAATATCGGTGCAAAGGTGCCCGACTTGGTCTTCCCTAGATCCATTGCAATTTCGAGGCTACTGGGACAATGCATCGAAAGGCACTTTACTTAATACAGGACAAACAGGTATCTACCTATACGTTTTTTTATTAATTATTTTGAAACGTCAATAGCCTAATGGTTTAAGGTACGGTCTGCGAATCGAAAGATGGTGTTCGAATCCACCATTCTACTATTGAGGTGTACCATTACTTAACACAAATATACGCTTATTTTGAATTAGTTTACAAGAATGTTAATAATATTTGTGAAAAATATATATTTAGCATTCTTTGAAAAATAATTCAAAATTTAATTAATGGTCGTTTCGGAAATCCGACGGAATCCGTTCGGAAAAATGACGTGACGTAACCAAAGTAGCATAGTTAAAATACAAAACTCAAAAAAAAATATTTTTCAATCCTTAACGATCGAACTAAAGGACCTATGCCGACAAATTTAATATGGGTAGGTCCCACATTAATTTTGTGGGAGAAATGGTTAAAACGAACTCTTTTAAAAAAAATCAAAATTGATTTACGCAAAATTATGTGTGCGCGAACTATAGAAACAGTATTGTAAGGAACCAACGATAGCTTTAGGTCTAATGTCTCGACTATTTGGTATGTAGCCACGTTTAAATTCCTTAAAGTTATAATCTTTAAATAAATGTCTCACCGTTAGGCACAGGCCACCACGCGGCCCTAGAGTGTTTTGTCAGACAGACAGAGAAAATTTATCTAAGACATGTAGGTTTCCTCGCTATGTTTTCCTTCACCAAAAGCGTAGTAATTCAGCATATAAAATTTTAACAACTAATTTATTTGTGCCTGATTAATGGCGATGGGCTATTCCACCATACCGGTCACCGGTGACCGAAAGCTGCATCTGTCTACCCGGTAGGGTTTAAAGGACGTGACAGCTTATTATTAGTTGCCACGTTGTCTTCCTTCATGTCATTATTGGTTCAGTTTAGACCAAATCTTAATCTATTTAAGATGGAATATTATTTGTGCGTTACATTTTGTTTTCCCTTTGGAAAACACTATAATTTTTTTATATCTTACATGTTACTTAAGAGATTAGATAAAATAGTTTGGTATGTACGTATTGTGTTCAAGGTCCAGGTGTTATACGTAAATTCAATATCGACTTAATGTGTAGGTATGTTGAACATTACTTGAGTGCTACAAGATATCTTTATCAAGTATTTACAAACTATTCCTTAACTGTTGTGATTATTTTCTTTTATGGCTTAAGATCAATAGATAAACGAAGGATCGATATAAGATACTGCATTCCTAATTTTTTCACGAACATGTCTCTCTTACGTCTGTCACGTCTTAAAGCGTAAATAGCCTAATGTTTTATGGTACAGTCTGCGAATCGTTAGGTAGTTGGTTCGAATCCGCTATTCGACTATTGACGTGAACCATCTCCTAGCACAAGCCTAAGCTTATTTGGAATGGTTAAAAATAATTCTAATAATATTTGCGAAAAAGAAAGAGAAAACGGACGGTACTCATATCTCATTTTCTTATTCTTTCACACTGTAAACGCCTTCTTAGCAGAAATCCAATCTTCTTTAAAGAATTAGAATTGAAATAATATATAATAATAAGGCAAAATGGACGGCATACGTGCTAAGGAAAGGCTTACAAGGGTTAACAAGAAGATTGTTTTAAAAAGAGCATTCTTTTTTAAAAAAAATAAAACAAAAAAATTAACTAGTAATGCGTTGTTGGCAACTTATTCAAAATATAGGTTCTTGTAACCGTCTCATCCTAGCGGGGTAGTCGGAGACGTGACTCGACATTTTTTTCATTATTTATTTCACATTTATACATTTTTAATACAATTTCAATATCTTTAAACCTATTTTAGGTTCGACTAAACATTAAATTTTCATGTGCTTGTTACACATGTCTAGCCAGTCTGCAATTAACAATATTATTAATTTTGTTATTCGCCGTTGCACTAATACAATAGTAGATATATGTGACTCTGAAATTGCTATGCTACTACTGCTACGTCTAAAGTTCATTAAAGGTATTTCTTTTTCATAACGTCGCCAATCTGATTGATATACCCCCGTCTAGGACGCCCACAAACTACCTTTCTACTCACTTCCGCGTTAGAAATTTTCTTCAACATTCATATTTTCTATTTGTCTAAACAAGTTGACTTGAAAGTAAGACCTAAGAGGATGTTGTGACTAGAATCAAGAAAGGTAGTTGTTTAAGTCCTCCTTTTTCCTTATCTTTTCTTAACCTGTTATTCTGAGTCACAACTGACAAATTCATAATGTTTAAAAAAAAATAGGATATTATTTTGCTTATCTTGTCTTTACTGCTACGTATTTAAATATAAACAACAAACTGGCCAAATTACTCTGCCGTCATACAGTTCTTGTAACTAGTACGTAGGATAGTTATTTATCTGATATTGCAAAACTAACCAAATTTTAATAAAAAATACTTGCAAAATAATGTTAATAGATATAAGATATAAGAGATATTTGCGTAGGTTGATGGAATAAAAGATTTATTTATTTAATTAAAACTATTGCCACTTGTGGGACTTAACTATATTGTGTTACTTTTTGCAGCTTACTTTACATTTGATGCATCAGCCAAGCCCCGCCTGAGCGGTGGTCCGCTGATCGGAGAATATATTTTCGAGCAGATGCACTTCCATTGGTCAGTTGACGACTTCACTGGATGCGAGCATGTCCTCGACGGTCACGGGTAAGTTAAATGACTTAATCCAAAAGAAGGTAATTTAACAGCAACAGAACCCACGTTTAGTCTTGTGTGAAATAGATTCTCTCATTATTCTATAATGGAAAATGGGATATATTACTTGTTCTTGTTTATGACAGGTCTTAGCAATCCACTGGATACAAATTTTTGCAAGTGTATTTTATGTATGTCTTTGCCTGACTTTACCTAACGGTGGGAAACATATATGATACTTTAAGTATATGATTAATAATTAGAATGTAAATAACAAACGATTTTAACACTAACAATGTAATATTTTATATCCAGAACAGACATTATCAGCTTTATCAGCTGTTGTATTTTTTTAAACATATAACATCTAAACGAGTTGACAAGGACAGTAGGAAATTCACTACGTCAGCACGGAAAATGACAAAACTAACAGATTTACGATAAGAATATGTTTAGTTGACCTTCTTCAACTTATCTTGATGGTCGTAGAAGGAAATCAAGGCTTCGTAATAGAGAGTAGATCGAAATTGAGAGTGATGCCTATCTGTTTCGCCTCGCATGAGACAGAGACAAATATATATACCTTCACTAGTCGAAGAGACGCTTTAAGAAGAAGAAATGTTTAGTAGAAGTCAATAAAGGGGATTATAAATTAGCTGTTGAGTGTAAATTAATTCTTTATAAATATTATTGACCAGTCCCAAATCGTGGGCGTAGAAGATAGATTCGTCGCGGCTGACGCTTGAGGGATTAGCCACGACGCAAAAATAGTTATACCTAAAAAATCCGTGTTAAAACGGTACCCAAGACTAGGGGAGCAGTCGCCCCCTGCGCTGATAACCCGGGTAATGGGGTATCACTCCGAGGCCCGTACCTGCGAGGTTCCCGGGAACCTTGTAGATGACTCCACACACCGAATCGTAAATTAGTAGTACTGCTATTGTCGTTTAAATTATGAAACGACCACGAAGTTACAAATATAAAACTTTATACATGTTATTTCCAGATATGCAGCTGAATGCCACTTGGTGCATTATAATAATAAATATCAGTCTTTAGAGGCGGCCGTGGCCCATCCTGACGGGTTAGCTGTCGTAGGCTTCCTTTTAGAAGTGGTCGACGCACCGAATCCAAGCTTCGATGAATTCGTTGAAGGGTTAGAGAAGATTAAAAAACGCGACGAAATTTGTGAAGTGTCTTCAGGTATCTGTCTTATCAATTAGTTCAATGTTTAAGTCTCGTAGCTCACGAAACGTAGCGCCTCAAGTTTCGTAGTACTCTGGTAACTGAAGTTGAACCCACGATGATGGCGACAATGTAATTGTTTATTGAAATTTAAGCGATGATATTTCTTATGGCTGTATACCGTTAGCTTTAAGTCGCTAGCACGTCATCGGATTAAGAGGTGGCTAAGTTTTTAGAGCACTTAGCCTGCCTCTATTAAGAATAATTTGGCGCAAGAGTCCGCAGGGAGTGAACCTACTACGAACTCTATTCACTTAAAAATTTCAAGCGTATTACCGTAAGTAACGCATTAAAAGGCTACGACGAACAGATGCTCTCTTTTAATTTCTTGACAATGTGATGATATCTCGATATTTCGACCAAAAAACATTTGAAATTCCTTTTTTACGTATTTGTGTGGAGCCGTATTTGTGTTGTTTCCTTCATCTCAAATTAAATAACCAGTCGCGAGGAGCTTCTATAAAAATAAAGAAATCACAAAGTATGAATGGAGACAATCTTTTATTGTACCGACCGATAACCGTAACATGATTCATTTGTTTGGGGAATCACCGTTATCGTAAAAAATTACAATGAATATCATAAAAAGAAATCTCCGACGTTCTTTATACGAGTATGAGATAGTAAACTGGAGTAATTTTTATTTATTACGGGTTTTAAAATACTATGTCGATGAAGAAAATGTTATTAGATTGAACCTTTTTATGCTAAGCCGTGGTCGTCCTCTATCTGAGTATCGTTCCTTCGAATTTTAGATTCTGTTTTCAAATCCAAATCACTCCAGAGATAGATTGAATGTAGATTCAGAGTCTATTTTATAAATTTGAAATATAATTTGACTTGACGTCGAAATCCGAAGAAGTTATAAAACCAGTAGTCGCCCGAAAGTCGAAATTCACACATAATTCACAGTTCGTAACTTATTTGGTGAATATGTCGGTCATTATTTGCCATCATAGTTACTTAACCGTAACCAAGCAACCGTTTAATATCCGCGTGAAAGAGAGTTACATACAGCCTTTATATATGCCACACTGCCAAGCCTTCTCTGTAAAGAAAGTGCGGATTGGCAGATTTCAAAATTTTCTAAGAAGTGTAGGTTACCTCACGATGTTTTCCTTCACCGCCGAGCGCGTGGTAAATCACCACATAAAATTGTAACAACAAATTTATTGGTGCCGCCACCCGGGATCGAACTCGGGTTGCGGCAACTATGCAACTTGAAGCGACCGCTCGGTCACTGAGCACTCGTATGTCATGTCCGCGTGTCAAATACAGGGTGGATAGTTTTTTTTTTCTATTTTATTAATTTTGTATGCATTTGTCTTTCCCTTCGATTACTATGTGGGTGTTTTCAAAGAGTAGAGTGAATAGACATTTATTAAGCGTGTGCCTTAACATCCAGTATTCCTATATTATATTAGCCTTACAGCAAGTACTTGCTTAGAAAGTATATAAAAGAAAATAGTTTTGCCGTGATACGTATTCTATTACATGCTATGAACAGAATAAGTAGAATAACTCTTTGGAACATTCCCTTGCTAAACGCCATAGTGAATTTTTAAACACTTTTTTTGTCAGTCTAACTTTGCTTTATTTTTTCTTTTAAACAGAATCACTCGCCTGGATGGACAGAGAGGACATAAGCAGCGGAAACTACGTCACCTACAAAGGTTCCCTGACCACACCTCCGTACACCGAATGCGTAACTTGGATTATATACGAGAAACCTGTACAAATTGGCGGCGAACAAGTTAGTAGAGACAATATAAAAAATAAAACGAATTAATGTTTAATTACAAATAAATTATAAAGCAATGGTAGTCCTATGGTGAAGCGTGAGACCTTAAGATGTTACGGTTGAGGGTTCAAATCCCTGCCGTGGTACAAATAAATTTAGATTTTTCGGTTTCATAAATACAAAAAAAAATACTACTTAAAATTATGTGCATTAAAATATTGAAGGCTCACCATGGTATTAACATATACCAAAGAAATCTGTACTAATAATTATTATTAGCTATTTGAAGGTATTACATATAGTTTTCCGATAAAAGCTACATTCGGAATCGTGGTTGAGCCCTCTCGGGCATCCTCGGATCGGAATACTAACGCATTTAGAGTTATTAATTATAGATTTTTTAATGAGTAATTGCTTTTGAATGAGAAGAAAGTATTTATCGTTTTGTAATTAAGTTACAGGACACATACGTCCCACTGCTGGGCACAAACCTTCTTATCTGTAAAGAGAGTAAAAAGAGCATATTCCGCCATGCAGCCCTAGTGCTGACTTCACATGTCGTAGAAAATTTGAACACATGTAGGTTTCATCACGATGTTTTCCTTCACCACGAGGTACGTGATAAGTCAGCACTTAAAATTAGGACAAGCAGTTTTATTAAATTTTGAAGGTTCGAACCCGGTTTTCTAGCGTGTTATGTTTTTTTTTGTTTACGCGGAGGAAATCTTAAAAAAGATACCCCGCCTTTTGGGGGAAGGCGGCGGTTATGTGGGGTTTTTACCCACTAAAACCTCTCCGGTGGCCCTTTCCTCCACTTAAGGCTACCGTTCGGGCACTAAGTTATCACGGCTCTAATTAGTCACGCTATGTAATAAATAAGATTAAGTTCTCTTTTACTTTAGTAAACAGTTTATTCACAAACTCTTAGACTTCCAAATAATTGAGAGCGACACAAAAAGCGATGTAACATATACAATTTCGGAAATGTAAGCCACTTCATGAATCGTTTAAGCAATTCACCCTTACGACCTTGTTTGTTTCGCAGCTGGGACTTCTTAGACAATTGGAAGGGCCGGATAGCATTCCGATCGAGAGGAACGTGCGCCCGACTCAGAGACACCCGCCCGGACATTCGGTCATTTACGTGAAACAAGTGAAGGCTAAACTATGATCTTATTAAATATATAGTGAATTTAACGAAACGCCGAAGTGAAATAAGACAAATAACTTTTAAACAATTTAACCAGTGTTCGCAACTTAACTGTACAGTTTATATCTTAATTAGTATATAATATGTATTTGTTACGGTAAAGTGTTTTTTTGAACAAAAATATATTTACATTCTACGGTTTCATGTCATTTCTTATTTTATTGACGAAAAGATCTTGGGGTAGACTGCTTGAAATCTCTTAAAACACAAATTCTATGTTAACAGTCAAACATATTTCGTAAAAGTGAGGTTTTGGAGTCTTTCGCTGTATTTTTATCCGCCCAAAAAAAGAGAGGTTCTCAATGCTCCGCCATTCGTGAAGCGATTTATTTATTTTTTGTTTGGAAGGGTTACTTTCATTAACCTTGTTGGTATTGGACTAGAAGATACATCAGATAACTCTAAGACATGGCACAAAAAAATGTTGGATTTGACGTATTGGGAGATTTCTATCAATCCAAGACTAGGGTATTACTCCTTAACGACAACAAGCACGCATGTGGAAGGAGAAAGAAAAAGTAAGTGGATACCCTTCAATGCTTTCATGGGCATTTTTTTATAAAAAGAATATTCCCCGTAATTGTATTGTATTAAAAATGACTGATTACTGTTTTATATTTCTTTCTATGTTTCACATTTTATTTTCTCCTTTGTGTCGAAAAAATGTTAATTCTATTCTATTCAAAAATTCATTATAATTTAATGTTTATTTACTTTAAAAAAACATTTCAAATTAATCAACAAAATCAAGCATCACTGGCAAAATCAAAATGAATCCATCTATTCGAATCCAGACTACTCAAAACTCCTGCACAAGTTTCCATAGCCAGTGCAATATGTTCGCGCATGCGAATATAAAATATTTCACGTATTAACAATTTCGTATCAGAATTTATAGTGACGGATGACGTGCAATCTATGCTTCTTCGTAGATCTTCAGGGGGCGAATCACTTACATTACTTTCATTGGTTAGCTCTAAGTATACCTTATCAAACTCATCAGCTAATTTCATTAAAATTACTTTTACTGCTGAGTGCTTAACCTTTATATGGTTTTCTTCCTCCTGCCAAGGTTTTATTAATTCACAATGTGATTGTTTTAATATTTCATAGAATCTCATTCTATCAGCAAACTCTTTCTTCATCATTATATCTCTCCATTTATTAATTGACAAATTCCAAGTACTCTCCGGTATCATTTGCGTATAAACTTCTTTCAATTTCATGACTTCTGTCTGATGATAGAAGCACACTGGATTCTTCATAAGAAAAAGGTCAGATTCTAAAAGTAATTTTTGATACGGGTATATCTGTGGTTCGACACTTGTTGCTTTCTGAAAAACATCGTTAAGTAATCTTCTAATCAGCTTCCTCATAGCTTTTCTGTTCAGTCTAACTTTGAGTATATCAATTTTGCGGCGAAAATATTCCATATCTTCTACAGTATCACCTTGCAGGTTTATTACAATTTTTTTGTTTATATCTTCGAAAAATGATACATTGCAAAAACTTAGTTCCCACGATTCCTTATAAAGGCTGATATCATTAGAAACAAATGTAAAAAACACTTCTCTTGATTGCCCCGGGGACAATATATCTTCATTTTTGTTAAAGAAAAACACTTGATTCCCAGTTTCTTCAGGAATGAAAGGTATATCTTGTTTAATTTTTTTCCAACAGTAACGTAATGTTACCGTACCTAAATTACGAAGAAAAAGTTTAGCGCGGCCTACCCGATTATTCGGGACATTAAAATAATACGACCATGATGAACAAGATTCATGCCAACTTTCTTTTTGCATTTTATACAACGCAGACGTAAGACACTGCGTAGTATTTTTTCTAATAATAACGGTAGAATTAATTCGAACAGCATATACTCGAAGCGATTCCTTAACATCTTTAGCATTTGATATTACTATGTCTGGTAACTCTGGCAAAGGTTTAGAAATTGGTTTTGGTCTATTACCTTTAACAAACAAATCGCTAATATCTGACCTATAAAGAAAGAATGTTTTAATAAGACTTTCTAGAGTATATAAGACTAATTAATAATTTTAATTATATTCTAAAACACATATTGAAATTAAACACAAAAAGAACAAAATTTTCAAAGTTAATAAGAAATTAGAAATTTGAGTATTTCAAATAGACTGTATTTGTGTAGCCAAATTGAACAGAAGACAAACTAGTCCTTTGTCTCTTGAACATCTATTATTGAAATTTTTTATATTATTATCATTTCAGGTTATTAGGACACCTGCCAAAATTATAGGGGTAATCACATATAACCTATAGGGCATTTAGACATATAAGCTTGTCCGTCACGAAGCCCGCTTTTTACAGCAGTTTAACGTACACACTTCGACATTGGCATCTAAATGGAAACGCCATTAACAAAAACAATCAATCAATCATATAAGCTTTCGACTATACGTTCAAGGAGGCTTAAATGAAATATCAATTATTTAAGCCATCATTAATCATCATTTCAGTTGTAGAAAGCTAATCCACTATTGGAATTGCAACCCAATAATTTTCAAATGATTAGTTGTAATATAAATTGAAATTACTATCGGTATATAATTATTCCAATTGTAAACTTGAGTTTACCATCTTATTTCTTTGTCTCACCTGTATGGATCAATTTTCTTTATTTTTTCTTTAAGAATATCTTCTCGTTTCTGTTTGTACTTGTAATATTGATCATTTAATCTCAAACATTTGTTTCGTTTTGATATTCCATAAACGGATTTCTCGTTTTCCAAAATATATTGCGGTACCCCAACATGCTCGATAATACCTGGTCTTCCTTTTTCCTCCCGTTTTCTATGAACTTCGTATACGGGCTCACAGTAACACTTTTGCTTTAACCTTCCCGGTTGTTCCCAGGGCAGACCCCTTACGGTTGGTTTTTCATCTATTTGCGCATTTTCTAATATTATTTTCATTTCTCTATCACCGCGAACTCTTTCGTGCAAATTCATAACCATATCAATTGGTGATCTGTGTATTTTTTGACCGATACTCACGATTTCTTCTTCTCTAACCTTTATCCACTTTTCCCAATTCTGAAGGTCTCGATCGGGTTCAATATAATCTTTAATACGAGCCATTTTAATGCCTGTGTAAGGCAAAATGCTTCAAAATATTTATAAACGAATTCTATTTTTTTTAAATTGTTCTACATAGTTGACAACACACTATTGTCAAATAAATATTTCGGCCAAACGCTTGGATATTGCTACCCTAACATAACATCTTAAATTTATGATACCAAGAGTCCATAAACCTTGACACAAGACTATAATGTAGCGTAATGATATACTAATATTATGTATAATATAACTTTGTCGGCCTGAAACCAGTATCTCATATCAGGTAGTAAGTATAGCAATTTTTATTTATATAGAGAATTCCTTATTCATCCCTCAGAAAAACAAAGAAAAATTTTGTCACGAAAGAAAGTGGTGGATGGGATAGGTGTACGACGCGCCAAGCCTAGAAGGATGTATAGCGACCAGATTCTCAAAGGATTAAACCCACATTATGCATCCACAGATGTCGTAATCGTAAGTGGATGTTCGTGATCTCTGCCTACACTTTCGTTGACGGGCATCAGTGTTTAAATTTGTATTTCTAGAAATAATTCGTGTAATTGACAAGGCACTAGTTTTATACTATTCATTAATTCATGTCCGTATTAAATTTGTAAATAAAAAATTGTTTATTGACGTTATAGTATTGGCTAATAATGATCTTACACAATAGCAGTAATACCTTAGTGGCTAAGTCTTCATTCGCCTTACAATCAGGAGTTTGAATTCGATTTTGAGTCGGCTTGTAATAAATGAGATATTATTTTTTCAGTCACATAAGTACAAAGAATCACTTACTACAATCTGCGCCCGATGTATGGTGATGAGCAATTATGTAAGTGGTGACGCTTGTTTCGTATGGGAACTAATTAGCTTCAAGTAAAGCGAACACCGAGAGCTATATTATTTTAATATTATAGCAATTATTTATTTGATTAAAATTATGAATTGATTATCTACAAGTAAAAAACTATTGCATAATCTGAAGTATCACCTGACAGGCCGCCAACACATAGAGATTTTGACAATGGCTCAACAACATGAATGAAAATTGAAAGCGAAAAAAATGCCACCTAAAGTACCACAACCAGAAGGTATAACTTACATTCTACTTTTTTAATTCGCCTTGCGTTTATAGCCTAAAAATCTAAAACTATACATATGCAGCTTTCTAGAGTTTAATTGAATGGCCGAGTAACGTTGTTAATATAGTCAGTCGCACACATAAGTCACACTGGAATGTTCGTCCGCTTATCCTAAACCTTTATTATGACTTAACATGGCCGTAAGTGCCAAGAGAGAAAGTTGGCATCGATCGTTACACTGGCCTGAAACTCTTAGTAGTATAAGGTCAAGTGTGTGGCATTGTTATAGTGTATGGTATCTCTAGGGCGACGGGCTATTCCAAAGAAGCGCAGAGGGGTTGTGCGTAATGAACGTTAGTACCTCACGGAAAATTTGCGGCCCCTCACCGTAAGGTTTTAATCGGTACGAGTCCAAAATAACACACACGTCGTCACAGTTTTTTTGATCGCTAGCTCTACAGATTATGTTTTCCAGCCCCTCCGGTAACAGAGGAAACAACTGAAACGGGGCCTCGAATAGGAACAATTGAATATATCTACACGTTGAGCAAAGACGAAGGTCGTCTCCCAACGCCCATTGAAGTATCAATCACAGGGTCCACAATTTGTAAATTTCCTGAACTTAAATGGTACAATTTCGACGTGTACCCACATAAAATAAAGGTAACAAATACCGGATACACTGGTGAGTTATATAAAGATGATATACTCTTTACTAAATTTCGACCTTAGTGGTATTTTTTTGGTGCAATTCGATCTTGTCATGAGACATATGCTGAGTGGCTATATCTTCAGAAGTGAGGGATGAAGAAGAGGACTATAGGGACACCTAATCTACTTTAGGGCAGAAGTAGATTGCTGAAGGTTAATTCGTCAAGGGACGGCATACACTGTAACGGTATTAGCAATTTTAATAAAGACCAAAGCTTTTGCATGCAACAATCTACACACAACGCTTTGCATACCAGAGGGGAAAAATAACACTGCATAATCTGTCGTTTTTTCGTTTAATTCGAGTACAACAGTTCCAAAGAACTTCAAAATTCAATTATTAAGAAATAATCTTATAAAATGTATATAAGAGTATATCAACTAAAACGAATCGTAAATGAATAATGTTGAATAATAAGAAGGATTGGGCAACGGGTGTTATGTGCGTAATAGCCTACGCCCAATGCGTTTTATGGTTACCATCTACATGCGTTGAAGGTCGTGTTTCCTGATCACACGTACGTGGAACACGTCTAAATATAATTTAATCACATTGTAAAATATTTATGACCCCATCCTTTAAAGTTACGACTCTTATGGTGCTCATAGTCTGTAACTAACGCGATAATTAATATGACACGTTTGAAAAACGACAAAACACACATAATTATATTATACTAGAGAGGCTGAGTGATAGCTTTACGATAACTGTAAACGGTTCAACTTACGATCTGATGGTCGTGGGTTCGGAATCAAAGTTTAAACGCAATTACGTGCAGACGTCTTCAGTGTATTTCCGATTTATCGTGTGAATATAACGTAATAGAATTAATCAGAACATAACCAAAATCTCATTAAAATAATCATCGAAATCGGTTGGCGTAATATATATATATTTTTTAATAATTTCTAAGCAAGTGCTTGACTACGATCCCACCTAGTGTTAAGTGGAAATGCAGTCCTGGATAGTAAGGCGCACTAGCTTAGTAAATGCCTATTCACTCTACTCTTGAAAATACCCACATTGTAATCGGAAGGAAAGACAGATGCGGGCAAATTATTCCAGTCCTTTGCTGTACGAAGAATGAAAGACGAAGCAAATCGCTTCGTTCGGGTTTGAGGGATGTTCACAACAAAAGGATGAAATCCCGCAGTGCGTCTAGAAGTCCGATGGTGGAAAGGGGATGAGGGAATTAGATTCATCCATTTATCGCGCATAAATAATACTTTCTCATGGATACCATTGTCAAAATGACCAAATTGAAATGGGAAATTTCAAACATAAAAGTATTCAAAATCGGTTCACCGAATAGAAAGTTCTGAGGTAAAAAATAAAAAAAAACATATGGACGAATTGAAAACCTTTTCCTTTTTGAATCCCGTTGAAAAATGTCAATTCATTGCCCGTTTTTTAAAGTACAAAAATCACTTGTGCCCTAATAAGGTTGTTGAAAAGCGGACATCTAAAGCTGACTCTGTCCTCCCCCAATATGGTTAAATGGACGTGAGGACATATTTAATATTATTGCCTTCGTTTCATTTCGCCCTATGGCAAATTAGATTACACACAATAGAATTACGTGTAAATCGAGTGAAACAATGTTTTAATAGTATTTATTTCACTAAAATTTCGAGATGTATTTAAACTTTACCTAAATACCTGAATCTTATAGTACAAATATAATTTCTAACCACTACAAAAACGACAACAGGGTTAGAAATTATATTAACTTTTAGTAAAGGTAACAAAAAAATCGTCTTCCCTTTTACTGTAATATAGATTTATCATAAAGGAATACATAGTGTTGAAAACAGTGGATAAAGTTAGAAAGTCTACAATATAAAATAGCATAGACATACGTATAAATGCAAAATATATGACCAAATACGACGGTCGACATAGTTTGCCCCATCGATCGCTATAAACATGTTCATTTTATTTCCAGTGTTACTCGGAGCTAAATGGAGGACTGAAAGACCATATTTAGAAGGAGGTCCGTTATTGGAAAAACATGTCCTCTCGCAAATACATTTCCATTGGGGACCCAATTTGATGAAAGGCAGTGAGCATTCAGTTGATAAAAGAATACACCCGGGTGAAATGCAGGTGTGAATTTTTACCCGGTTATCAAATCTGTTAATTCTTTTGAGTGGACCCTTTGGGTCTATAGGAAGTAACATAAGACCACCAGGGGAAAAGGGTGGGCAGTGGTCAATACACGAGTGGGCTCACGGTTTCGAAATTCCTCTAGCCTTTAAAATACCTGCTTGAGTTATACTAACGTGTTTCGTTCAATCAGTTCACTTCTTATTCAGCACCTCTCTTTACCCCACCTACAACTGATCATATACTCTACCCACGCAAGGTTTAAACTATTTTTAAGAGGTCCAGGCTATGCGACTAGAGCTATGTTACTCTCTATTCTGTGGTTATTCTTTTTTTTCTCTCTTTATTTGGGACAATAAATAATAGCACAATTGAAATTATAAAAGACACAATAGAAATAAAATATGTAACTGCACTACCAACAACATTATCCTCAATCATTATTATTTTGATTATTTTAACGTGCAACACTTTAAAAACAAAAACACAATCAACAAAATTTAAAATAAGGAAAAGAATACGGAAATAAATGAAGTAATAAAGACGTATTAACTAAATTAACTGAATAAGCTGTCTTTAATACATTTTCTAAACTTAGTGTTATCTATAATATAAATTTAGTTATCTTCTTTATTTTAAAAGCTTATTAGGTATTATAAAAATTCCTGCTATAACTGTTACGGAGGTATTCTGTAAATGCTTGACTCGGCTTAATTTTAAAAACATACTATGATTGCCGGAGTTCGGACACCGATCTGGTTCCCATTAGCAGTGCTTAAGAAGTATTTTTTTTGATCTGAAATACAGAGCATACTGTACACCGAATTATCAGATTTTTTATGATATTATCATAAGTATACCAATTATATTACATTTTAGAAATAAAATTATTTTTAAGAATTTTATTACAATTTTAATCACCGGCGTTTCAAGCGCATTTGCTGCCTGCAATTAAGCTCACTGGAGGGACTATGGTGTTAGACATCCCAGTATCATAGTTGCTTGTTTTTTTTAATTATTTTTAATCATAATTTTATTGACTTGTATTCCGATCAACACAAAACAAATGCACACTGTCTTGAAGTCATCGTTTTTAAACTTTATTTTTATTACGATATATATATTGTAATTGAAAATAAAGAATTGCGTTGTCAACGTAATACTTATAAATCGGGTGTCGGGACCGTTTTGCAAAACAAACAAGGTAATTATTAAAAATAATATTTATCATTAATGTACCGGAGAGGTAGATTGGCTACCATTCAGATTCAAGTGATTAAAATAAATCATTGTCACCTTTTGGGTATTTACTAGAGTAATGCGTTTGATCATCAAAGACGTTTTCAATTAATATTACTTGGGTTTGTGGTCAAATAGTTTTGGATTTAATATCGTATTGAAACAGTTTGCACTGTGACAGATCGGAACAAACGGAATGTGGCATAAAAGCAATAATACTTACAAATTCGACACGACAGGTGACCGTGTTGAATTTGGCAAACGCGCGTTGTATCTGCCATGCATCAGTGTCGAAACCGGCATTGTTTCTTAATTGAAGTTGCTAATTTGATGTAGCAATGTAAATTTTACTTCAATAAATGCGTAATTCGATCAAGTCTACAACACAAAACTTGTTCTTTATTTAATAAAAAAACCCTCTTAATAATTCTTCTACGTAAGATACCAATAAAAATACATAGGTGGACAAAGTGTATTATAAAACTGTGCAAATATATTAGTCTTAAGAAGGTACATAAACTTTCCCCCAGATAAACATAAACACAACTTCTAGTCCACACCTTGACAAATTTATATGTGATTAAGTTAAGCTGGCTTGTAAGTACTAAGTATACTAATTAGTGACTAGGGAGTGATTCTCCTTGTCTTACAACGTAAATAAGTACACAAAAGTAAATTTTCCTTTTGTATCTCTTTCCACGTAGATTGTATGTTGCACATGTGACTGGGTTTTTTTTAATGATGAACTACACAGATTGGCCAGAGAAGCTGGCCTTGACTGCTTCACCGTATTGAGAGGTGGCATAGCTCTTAGGTCACTTAGCCTGAACCTCTATCGCTAGTTACTCGACACAAGGGTCCCCCTGGTGGAGGGTAACCTCGGCTTGGACGGTTACTATGTTACGCGGAAGCATTCTGATCCGAGGGCGCCCGAGAGGGCCGAATCACGACTCGGTCGGTAGCTATTTCACGGACAATCTAAGAGACATTCGAAAAGCTAAACTAACTTTGAGTGCCACTTCGGGAAGCGCTGGGAGAAGAAGTGGCCCAAGAAACTCCAGCAACGCTCCTAGCATCTAAGGGATGTGACTGGGATTAATCATAGATTGGAAGCGGAGAAATCGTTAATCTTTTGAACCAAGTTTAAAAAGACTGTAAAAGTATTTGTCTATTTGGCGTTTATAATAATGTTTTTTTAATATTTTCAAATCAAATGCTTGACCTTGAACCCACCAGATGTTAGGTCGAAATGCAGTCTTGGATGGTAAGGCAACAACCGCTTGGCCTTTTTAGCGTTAGTATTAGGGCCCTCTCACTACTGGAAAAAATATTATTTCCACCTCTCTCTCTCTAGTGTCGGTCCCTCATGTCTGAGGATCGTGGTCACCATCAGGGTTGCACTTAGAGCGGATGATTTGCCTCCACCGGCTTCTGTCCAGCGCGTCTGTTACAGCACTGTATATTTTTATGTGCAGTTTGTCAATTAGAGTAAAAGGTAGCATTTAACACGAAAAAGTGAAAATGCTCAAATTGTTGCATTGGCCGCTATACGTAGGACTTATCGATATATGGTGATCTTTCTCACCACCTATATTTTATTTCAGGTCACATTTTTTAGAGCCGAATATATGACGCAACAAGAAGCGCTGAAACATGAAGATGGCGTTGTTATGATTTGTTACATTATAAAAGTGAGTTTAAAGGGATATTGAATGTAAGCCTTCATACTTAATTTCTAGCGCTAGTATTTATTCTAAACGGACATCGATATTTATTCATAGACTTTTGGGTATATTGTATCCTTATGAAGTACTTGAACTGTGGCTACACGCATGTGTATTCAGAGTAAACGAAACGCATGTTCTCTTTCTGTTGTATAAATGAAATACCACGTCCTCAAAGAACGAACACGTTGAAATATTTATAAGTGGTTATCTATCCCGGTGGATAAGGTAAAAGAATGAGTGGAAGTTTTTCCAATATCACGAATATTTCTCATTGATCATTATGATGAGAATAAGGTAAGTTACCGCATGAAAATTAGAGTTGACTTTAAAAAAAACATAACCGTTTCAATCGGGTTACATCATCCCCAGAAGTAATAACAAATAATTCTTTGTTTTTCTTCTATGTTTTACAAAAATCGCTGTAATAAAGGTAGGGTGTTTGTAATGCTCAACTTTTTAAATAATTTGTAGAACATTTAAAAACTAGAGCTTTTTTTTTGATTCCAACACTAACACTTGATATTTCATATGTACTGGAATTTTAGTATATGTGTTAATATTTCTTACCACACGCAGATAGCTGATGTAAAAAGAAGTAACTTAGGCTACTTTTAGTTTTAATAAAATTTTAGTAAAAATAGTATTGTATCGCGAGTAACACTGCGGGGCTGGTAAAACAAATATAATTTAATGTCGATTGGGTCGCGTGGTCGTTTTAGTAGGAATTTTAGTAAAAGAAAATGTAAACAGTAGCTCCAATGAAAACTTTTACAAAGACATTGTTATTGAAATTGCTTACAGTCGCGTAAAATTGCTATCTATTTGAATTCAGTCACTGCTATTAATTTAATTGTATATTCCTCGGAATTGAAAGTTCTAACATCTTGTTTACAAGCTTTACTGTTGCTCAATGACTTCCCGCAGTTCGACATACAATAATAATTTGAAATACTTTACTAATTATAAACATCCAACACCCGGTAATTGGATTCTTGTTTATCTTTACCAATATTAATAATTATTATATAAATAATTACCAGCTTTGCCACAAGAAATGTGGCAAAGCTGCTACGGCAGCTACGCCTGCTATAACTGCTACGGAGGTATTCTGTAAATGCTTGACTCGGCTTAATTTTAGAAACACACTATGATTGCCGGAGTTCGGACACCGATTGGTTCCATTGGTAGTGCTTAAGAAGTATTTTTTTTGATCTGAAATACAGTACACCTCATTATCAGATTTTTTAAGGATATTATCATAAGTATACTAATTATATTAGATTATAGAAATAAAATTATTTTTAAGAATTTTATTATAATTTTAATTACCGGCGTTTCAAGCTCAATTGCTGCTTGCAATTAATAATAAATACTCACTGTCTTGAAGTCATCGTTTTTAAACTTTATTTTTTAAAGATATTTACATTATTCAAGTCTTAAGTACGATATATATTTTGTAATTGAAATAGAAGAATTGCGTTGTCAACGTAATACTTATAAATCCCATAGAAATGGTTTCCGCCTTTATTGATTTAACACACGATATAAAAACAAAGGAAAAATCTTATCTAACAATATCACAGTAATCACAAATACAAACATAATTTTCCTATCTATTTTGGGAAATTAATTGCCGAAACGAGATATCAATACAAAACCTTGTGTAGTATTTTGAAGGCAGTTATTAATTCCAGAATTATGTTAAAAAATTGTTACAAAAATATACTTAATTTTATACTGATTATAATCTTAATATAAAGTCATAGAATTACAAATATATGCGATTGTTTATTAATCTCCTTGATAAAAAATAGCAGAGCCGTTGTGGGAGCTTATTAGAAGAACTCACAAACTAGATCAGACAAGTAATGTGGTAAATTTTTACAGTATGGCGTTAAAGCAGACGAGCGTCTTCAGTGCATAATAGATGGGTTGTCCAGAATCAAAGAAGCACAGACGACCACTCGTATTGGGCCCTACCCGATGTCACAACTCATGCCAATGTTCTACGAAGATTATTTCCTTTATTGGGGTACTCTGCCCACAGTCAGAGGCGAGAAATTTGTCATACGCTGGATTGTCCCTAGAGCTATATTGTATGCTTCAACAGAGCAGGTTCTCTCATTTAACATAACTAAGAAGATTATGTGTATATATGTACATATTTTTACGGCAATAGGACATAGTGAGAATAAAAATAATTTGTAGGTTTTAGAACTATAGCTCAGAATATTTTCTTTTCGAGCTTTAGGTTCAAAAACCTATGTATTATTTATTAAACTATTTAAAATATTTGTTTTTTCCAATTTTATTTTAATTTTATTCTAACTGTATTTTTAGATGGAAGAATTCCGAAAGCTCTGGGATCCGTGGGATAACCCTAACTTGGGAAACTTTAGACCATTGCAAGAAAGAGCTGACAGACATGTATTCTTTATCAACCCTCATTGGAATCAATACAGTTCTCTGCTACCCATACCAAGAGTGCCGGAAGAATCGATATCTATCTTATCGCCGTCGTATCAAAGATACTCCTGGATGCTCCCGCCGCAAAACAGAATTTCGGTTTCTGCTAATGAAGCTGAAGAAAATAAAAGGGAACAAAATAAGGAAAACAAATAACTTAAAAAGGGCTTAGGCTTACTTAAAAACATACAGCAGTAAAAGTGTCATTCCTGGAATAAGAAGTTAACATCACCTTTCGTTTTTTAATTCGCATTGAAATTTGCAACACAGTACTGTGAAGTATTTAAATCCTATATTTTATACGAATCACAGATTTATATATACACAAATATACCATGTTAAAAAGTCTAATTACCTCTACGACAATATTAATTTTAGGTACCTATGATAATCAATAAGTTTGAATAGTGTCTCCTCCGTTTTGTGTAAAACTTTAAATTATAAAAAGATATGAAATATACAACGATTTTAAATTGCCGTCACAATCATATTTTCTATTTAACTTTTATTTATGTTTTATATACCATAATCCTAAATTAAGTACAAGATAAATGGTGGAGGATTGTATTTGGTGGATTTTACATAACAGTAATATCCACAAAATGCATAAGCATGGACCAATAATATTTTTACCGGAGTCGTTGTAAAATGGACGTATATGTGCTTGTATAAATTAACCAAAATATACTAGGAACGCATAGCACACTGCCGAATTAATACAAAGTACAGACATAAAATAACAAAATGTTACCAAACATTAACAAACCTAGTGTTGAATAAGTATAGTACTTCACTTGAATTCGTAGAATCAAACAAAAACTCTGCTCTCTGACTTATGTCAACTGTCAAATTGTTATTTTAAATGTCAAGAAGAACAAATTTATTAGTGTACTCAACTATTTTTGACCTTAAAATTTCAACTCAATTTTGCAAAAATCTGAAGTTCACGTAAAATGCTAAGAAACATCTGTCGTACCAGCCGTTGCCTGGTACGCAGGCGAATCAATAGTTTTACCCCTGTAATATTAAATCAATGTTCAGCCTCGGATGCTTTTAAAAGTGACTACATTCTGCTAAAACGAACATTTTCAACGAATACATCTAATAGTTCTCAGCTTTCTGAAGAGGTTGATTCAATAGTTTATGAAGAAATTTGTAACGAAACTCTGGAGTCTTTGTGTGAATATTTTGAAGAAATTGTCGATCAGTCTTCTAATTTAAAGGGTGCTGATGTAACATATAGCGTAAGTTATAAGAATAATATTTGGTTTGTTAACATAAGCATATCTTTAAAATGACTTTAATTTCTTTTTAAATAGCTTTATTCAATACAAATTGTCTCAAATTCCTAATATTGAACTCAATATTACAATTTAGGAAAACAAAATAAACATTGTTGCAATAAGTTCAGATTCAAATTAATTCAGATACATTGATTCATACAGATTCAATCCCCACAGCCATCCATTCACAAACACAACCCTCTTGGAATCACAAGTACATTAAGAACTTTTTACCATACCATATCATAAGATGAAATGCATGTACTTTACATCTATTTCTCCTTTTTTACGATAATCATCTCTTTTTTCTCTTTTATCTTTTAATACTGAGCGTTAGAACTTTATAGTCTCTACTACACTCATTTAGGTCAAAATATTCCAAAGCAGTATATCACAAAAATTCCCCACAAAGCATTAGAAATTTGAAGTAAAATTATATGATTTAATTGACTCCATATAGTTGATTAGAATTTAAGCCAATAGGCTATATAATTACAAACTATGGCAACCTACAAACTACTACCTCATAAGGTCATAATGATTAGGCCTTAAAAGGATATTTCACATAAGGTATTGTTATAGTTTATTGACTAAACAAAATTAGTAATAGTCAGGCACAAAAGGAAAGCATAGAAATAGTTGATGGTCGGAAATTATTTATGAAAATTAACATTTTCACGCATCTGCTTAACAATAGAATCCTTCTGACCTAAAATTATGAATTTTAGAATTTAAAATTATATAATGTAAAATTTAGAATTATATGTAGATTTAATTTTATTCAACACAAAATTTGCTTTTTCGCAAGCTTGTGAGTAAATAAGTAATAAGGGCTTTTAAATGATCGAATAATCTACTTTGCTGGTTTGCTTGTAATATGAGATATTGTGCTTCTCCAAGGAGCTATAACAAATGTACACAAGCACCAACTGATATGTATTAATACTTAAAGATAAAAACTAACAATAACTAATGATGTAATTGAGGCTTGCCATTTTATTCTTCGAGGTAACGGGCTATTGTGATTTTGTATTTGAAATTCCCGAGTGCACAATAGCAGGATTTAATACTTAAGCAGGCTGTGTCATTGAATATCCTGCTAAATTTCTTTTATTTATTACAATTCTTATTTTATTACAGGATGGAGTACTGACAGTAACACTTGGTTCTCCATTTGGCACTTATGTAATAAATAGACAGAGTCCAAACAAGCAAATTTGGCTCAGCTCTCCTACATCAGGGCCTAAAAGATATGATCTAGTACTAAAAAATGGTGGATATTGGGTATACAAACATGATGGTGTGACCTTACATAAGCTATTACAAGAGGAAATATCAAAAATCCTTCAAACCAAAGTAGATTTCGGATGTTGCACTCATGCTGTGGTCTAATTTATTTTGTTTTTATCTTAGTTTCTGTTAACTATTAAATAGGCTCTACTTTTACTTCTCGTTTTATTTTATTTTATCAAAATGGAGGTGATAGAAGATGGCAATATTATGGATAGAATTCCCATTCTACTTCAAAGAGATCTTCAGTATTATCAGGTATGTATGTAGATTTACCACATTTTTTTAATTGTGTTATTTTTTATATTATTTACATTTTTGATTAAAAAATTCTAGATTTCAATATTAACTTAGTAAAATAGTACTGCAATTAGTCTTTTCAAGATCGGGAATTAGGGACCTTTGTTAAGCTTAAACATTGTTATTTTTTATAATTGCTCCTCTATAACTCAAAAGTCAATTTGGTTACATGACTGGAAATTTTTATCATGAAATCTAACCTTTGCTACATAAATTGTAATTATATTGTAACTTGTAACTTTGTAACTTTCAATAAAGCGCAACCACAGACTTATGTCCGTGCTCTTTTGTAATATTTTTGAATGGGTTGCTTTGGTTTCTTTTTTAATAATTACCTCTACAGTTACAATTTTTTTTATAATGCCTGATTTTTGGAGGTGGTGCTGGGGAATGCATTGGTTCACAAGTCGGAGACGCACCATTGCATTATTATAAGTTTCTCCATGACCTTGTAGGTTTCGTATTTTTGGAGTTTCTTTTATGAACACAACCTTAATCAATCAAAATTTTAAAATGTATATACAGTTTAAATATATTATTTATATAAATATACCAATCGCTATTGTATTATTTAAATAAAATAGTGTTTATACTCTGCATCAAAGCATATAAGACTTAACACTATTGGGGTAGACAGCTTTCACTGTATGCTTTTCAACAAGTTAATAAGTCCCATTTGTAACAAGTGTTGAGTCTATCGCCATACATACAATGTTAATATGGATAATAAACTGTTGTCCATTCTATAATATAAAAATAAGTGAACTAAATTTCAGGAAAAACAGACAGTACTATCAGAGAAAATATGTCAAGGCGTGGTCGGCGGAAGATTGGATTTTCCAAGGAATGCATCATTTGCTGCTGTTAAGATTGTTTTGTGGTTAGAAGAGGAGTTTCACATTGCATTCAAGTATGGGTTTTTCATTTTTTAAGCAATTGGTTCACCTGATGTTGAAATATATTTGAAAAGTTGTAAGCTTCTACCCAACCTTTGTGAAGTAAAGAAGATATCATGGGCAGTTAGGAGGTAGGGTCACAGTCTCTGGAATAAATACTTTTATATCACTTCGTCGTCGTCGACTTTTAAATGCTGTTATTAATGCAGCTGTTAAATGCTACTACTATATAAATTCTATTGACTTGCCCAGCTCATCTCTACATACGAAGAACAGCACCACAATAACGGTTCTAATATCTGACTCTTCCGGTGTTTCCCACTTTCGTGGCAAGAAAATTTCTGTCTGTCAGACAGTAGGTAGTTTTAACCTCTACTGCATCAAGCCGCTAAGGGAAGGCCCCTTAACATCTTGAATCGTTTTTGCTTGCTTGCAAATCACCTGTTCATAAGCGATAGATGTGCCCATTTAACATTCTAATCATCCGAGGATTTGTAGTTGCGTTAGGGCCATGGAGGCGTTATCCTCCATAGACTAAGAATCAGCTCATTAGGTCTAGATACATACTTGACAAATGTCAAAATTTAGGACGTAAACCACTTGATCATAGACTTATAAATCAATTCATATTTCAGTCAAGGTTCTGGAATGTTCGTAAAGATGGATGGTGACACTGGCGACGGTGGTGTAGCGAAGACCTCCGATCCTGACAAGTTCGTTCAATTGGCTATAAAGTCGAGTGATTCATTGCTTGGTAAAAAATTTGTTTTATATTGATTTTTGTATTAGCTAGCTAGCCTTGTTTCATAGACGTGTCGTCGATAAACGACCTGCGTCGTTGCATTGTTGAGTGTTATAAGGTTTAGACTCAGTCGATTATTGTTTCCAATTACAGAGCACCTTCATGTTTTAGCGCAAGAAGCGCTTGATCACGCCGATCTACCAGTGTTAACAGCGACACTCGGAGCCGCTGCCTTGCTTAAAAACAGTCTCCATTGCTACGCTCAACATGTGGAGGAGACTGGCAACTCTGAGCGACATTCGCGTTTACAGGTAATTAATAGCCGTCATTAGGAGAATGTATCAATACACTGCTGTGTATAATCTATCTCCAATACCTTTTACTAAGTAAGATATTATGATTCCCATGTTGGTTACCTCATAAATTTGGACTGGGTGAACCGATTTTCATGATTCTTTTTTTATTTGAAAGCTGGTGCTTTTTTCAATTAGGTCAAATTCTGCCTATGGCATTCATGAGAAAACTATACGTCTTAAATTAGCATTAATATCACGTCAACCGATTTCGATGTTTCATTTTTAATGGAAAAGATGTACTTCAAGGGTAGTTTAATTAGGTTCTGATGAATTCTATTTTTCGTGATATTCCTACAATAATTCGGAATTGCAAAGGGGGCGGCCGAGCGTCATATCGATTATAAGAATCAATAGCCTAATGGTTTAGGGTACGGTCTGCGAATCGTAAGGTCGTGGTTTGAATCCACCGTTCGACTATTGATGTGAACCATCTCCTAGCACAAGCATAAGCTTATTTGGAATAGTTAACAAGAATGTTAGTAATATTTCCGAAAAAAAAAACAAATGTATTGGTAGCTTTTCTGTTGCTAGAAGTCTGTTTTTGTTTTTACTCGTAAATATATTTGTACTAAAGTCATTCGATATTATCGTCAATACTAGTCATGAAATAAGTTCAATTGTTTTAGGCGTGTTACAAACGATACGTGACGATGTCTGAAGCAGTAGGCGAGCGAGTACTAGACCTCCATAACCGAGTTCTATCGCTGTACATCCTGCAAGACTCTGGCGGTCGCCCTATAGAAGAACAAAGACCAGCGCAAACTTGTACGCCATCTGTACAAGGCTGGTGGCTGTATATGAATGGTAATTATAGTGTTTTTAATATCAAAATAACCATTTATACTACATGCATGTAAATGTATACACGGTACATTTGCCAATTTAACATTTTTTTACTTTTTTAGTCTGTGTCTGTTGATTTGTTCCGGTTAATCTCTGGCTGGAACTGCTTTACCGATTTAGACGGAACTTTCACTGGCAGATGTAAAGACAATCTTAGGCTTCTTTTATTTTCGAAATTATTAAATAAATAGTTATGAATCGCAGGCAACACAGCGGGGTGCAGCTAGTGTATAACTGAACTAGACAAGACATACACAATATTAATAGATGAAGCTGGATCATTTAATTGGATTTTATTACAGGTAGTAGAAAAGACTTGTGGGATACCGTACCGCCAAGAATGGCGCAGAGAATCTTTGCTGGAATGCTCAATGAAACTTTGACTATTCTCACCGTCAGGTATTGCCAGGTTCGTATTACACAGTCGTGGAAAAAAAAGAGGTAGGGGAGGGAGGGAACGGAGGAAGTTATGGCGTTCCCGTGAAGGCGAGGCTTCCAGCTACGAAGCAAAACTCTTAGTCAACTTAGTCTTGTTGTGACATTCGTTTATCGTTTAACAGTATACTAAGCATGTATAATACATTGCTATTAAAAATCTTAATCCTTGAATTTTAATATCAAGGAGTAATTTTCTTTCCCAGTATCTAAAAGATTCGAATAGTTTGTGCGCCGTTTTAGATTGTCATAAGACTACTATATCTTAACCAACAAGCATTCTTTAATAAAATTAGAACTCAAGTACCGAATTCAATCAAATCCATACAAAAAATTGCAAAATTGGCTCATAGATGACAGCTTTGAGTGCCCAAAAAATAAAAAAAACGTACCTACGAATTGAGAACTTCTTTTTTTTAAGTCGGTTAAGACAAAGTTATGTGTGGCCTACTATACGTAAGTGTAAGAAGTATTTGGAAGAAGCTTGTCGCTTCTTGTTGTTGGATGCCAAAATAGCCTAGTCGTAGTAGTAACGTAGTCTTTTCCCGACTAGATCAAAAACCCTTTGATTACATGTGTCAATAATTAAATTTTATCACATAACAAAAGCGTCAATTGCTAAGTGCTTTTTGCGTTCAAATTCACCTTTTGACTTTTGACGTGAACCATGTCCACGTTAGCGTAAGCACATGCTTAAGCTTAGTTGGGAATGGTTAACTAGAATGTTAGTAATATTTGTGAAAACATTCTTAGCATACTATATAAAAAATTAACAATGACATCAATAACTTGCAGACTAATACAAGTGAGTCAACGACGCCATTATTGTTAAACGATATACTGAATATATTGCTTTGCGTGGCTCAACTGTTGCCCTCCATATGCACCAGCGGATCTGACTTAGCTGGACTTGACGTCCAACAACAAACTAGAGACGTGAGGGATGTCCACGCGAAATGCAACGAGCTCTTCAAGTGCATGATTTATAGGGGAGCTGAGTTACATTTTCTTCATCAGGTAAGTGATAGCTAGGTAGGAGATAGGAGGTGATACTGTCACTCGGTAAGATAAAGCGTCTTGCCACGATCGTCAGAGTTTGCCAGGAATCTCCAGGAACCTCCGTTTTATGCGTAGGTGTTTGAATTTACATATATAATATAAAAATTAATACGGTTGGCCTCACTGACTGCTGTGACTAGGTTGGCAACATTGATAGTGGCTTTACTGACGTTTTCCATTTTCGTATTGAATTTAACGGTATAAAAATGGTTCGCGCCACATTTCTCTTTATGTATTTGAATTCCCTATTCTAGGAAACTTTTGAACGGTTAGGCTTCCCGTCGCCGTGGGGCCTCGACCTCTTTTTTTTGTTAACGGGGAGGAAATCTTCAAAAAGATACCCCGCCGTCTGGGGGGAGGCCGCCGTTATGTGGGGTTTTTACCCATTAAAACCTCCCCGATGGCACTTTCCTCGGTGCATGACGAGGGGATCCGGGATCTCCAGTGGAACGCACCGGAGCCCCTCTGCACTGTGCTCAAGGAAAGGTTATTCCTTCCCCCGCCTGTGCCCTCGCAGTGCAAGGCGACATGGGCCAGCCGATGTCGCCTTCTTCCCAGGTCCACCTTAGCGGACGACAAAGGCAAGACAACTCACGCCTCCTGTTCAATGGGCGACAAGGGTCATGTCACCCAGTGAACCCGAGGCCCCTTTTAGTCGCCTTCTACGACAGACAGGGGATACCGTAGTCTTATTCTTGAGAGCCCAGAACTACAAGGCTGCGGGCCGGTCTACCACCGACCCGCCTGCGCCATCTCTTAACGGGATCGGCCCTCTGGGCCTGGACCTCTGTCTCGACTGAGATGGCGAGGTCGGGAGGGCGTAGTTATTCGATACCGTATCATTATTGTTAGATTTTTCTGCGGCCCATAGGTTTATCAAATAAAATATTCTACATTGTGAGTATATTTATTTACTTAAGAATACCCGTATTTTTTTTATTATTATTTAAGTACCTGCTATTATTTTTTTTGAAGCCTTGTCTACAGTATGTATAAGTACATTACATTTCACTGTTTACATCGCAATTAAATAATGCAATTTATTGTATATTTGAACGTAAAAAAATTATCCATATTAATAAAATAATAATTTTTAGTTTTAATAATATTATATATAGACATTACATAGACAATCTTTGCAGGTGTTTAAGCAAACTGATAAAGGCCTGACGGTGCAAGACTGTCCCTATCCATGGTTCACCTTCACCAGCCCAAACCTATTCGACAGTTTAGACGACTTCAGTATTAAGCATAGCAAAGACCTGCCGGATAGAACTGCCATTGGACTGGAGCTTTTCGTATTACTGGCTAAGCCGCAGCCGTCGTGGAGTTTATTAGTAAAAGTAAATATTTTTTTACGCCATATTAAAAAATAGAGAAGAGAATTTCCCATCACTTATGAATCGATTTTAAAGTGTCATTTTGGTTGAAAGTGTTTGGATTATATTATCGAACTTTATGATAAATGGAAGGTCAAGTTTTATACCAAAATTATTTTTGCAATGATTAAAAAGTTATATCAAATTAATAAATACATTTTTAAATTAAATACTGAACGTGACAGCTTCTGAACAAATCCGTGTGACGTTATGTTAGCTTACGCTCATTACAGCACACAGAGTTATAGTCTTTTTATAATGTTTTAAAATAGTAAAAAATATATGGAAAAATCAGTCAAGTGGCTAATTGTGCCATTCTAACTTTAACATTTATTATATGTATGTGTATATTTATCATATTTTTTCTCTATATTTACACATCTGTTACTGTGTTTGTTGTGTCTTTATGGTATGTGGCAACAAAAGTAAATCTGAAAATATGTACGTAAAAAATATCAAAAGTATAGAGATACGTGACACGATATTTTTTTAAGCAAATTCTTAACTACAATCCCACCTGATTTCAAGTGGAACTGCAATCCCGGATGGTGAGGAGAACTTGCTTACTAAGTGTAAATTCCAGGTAATCATGATGCGAGATTGTCACCTCGCCAGGGTCTTGGTGATCCATGCAGTACGCGAAATGTCCATTGATAACGCACGGTGGCCGGCTGACGGCTTGTGGTACAATGTAGAGGAGCATCAGGAGAAATGTGAGGGGTTCTTGTGCACAGCTGACGGGTTCTGCAGGTTTAAAGGCGATAGTGATGGTGTGTATAATAGGATTATCTTGTACACAGAGCTACGGTAGCTAAGTTTTGGGGCGGTCGTCTTGTTGCAGTACGCTAGCATCAAGAGTCCGGTACCAATTAATTTATTTGTTGTAATTGTAAGTGTTGATTTGCCACGCGCTAGGTGTTGATGAAAACATCATGAGGAAACTTACTTCTGTTAGAATTTTTTAAGACATGTGGAGTCTGCCAAACCGTACTACGGTCGCGTGGCGGACTATGCCATTATACTCTCTTTTCAGAGAAGACCTTTGCCCAACGGGACATATGTATATAGCTTTAACTTGTTTTATCATATCGCCCTATAATGCATCTATATAGTGGATACATACACATACATATACTTACTCCAAAGATAGACAAACACTAATTTATAGCCATGTATAACATACATACACTAACCACAATTTATTATGGCTTCTTATATTTGTTATGCAAAATTCACAAACATTTGAGAAAAACAGCATTATAATAAGTGCAGATTACAATAGGTGCACTTAACACTTTGGGCAGCGCAGCGCCATGACATGGTATCATCGTATCGGTGGTGTAGACCTGTCGCTTCCGAGCCTTGCTCTTGCGATGGTCTCGAGCGACAGGTCTTGGACGGCGGTCGCCTCCTTCTGTGAGACGGTCATGTCCCAGAAGGAGGCTGACGAGCGGGTCAGGGAGGGGAGCGCAGAGGCTCCCTCCCTCCGCAGGCGACGTATCGGAGTGCGCAGGAGGCGTTACGAACGCCTCCTCTTGCCGCCCCCGTAATCCGAAGCGGGGCCAGGATGGGTACCTGGCCCCAGCATGCTTCGGCGTCGTCGGGACTTCTCTGAGTGCCGGAGAAGTCCCCTTTGAGGATGAAGTCCGGTCTTTGCCGTTTGGGTGTCCTGTCGCTGACAGATCCGGAGCACCCCGCTCATAACGGCTGATGGCATTCGCGGAAGGTTTAGTGGGTAGGGGCTGCCCAGGCCGAGTCCCACACATCCCTTCGGGCCCACCCAGGGTACCGGAGGATGGTCTATAAAAAGATTCCCCCGCGTGAACAAAAAATAAATAAAAGGTGCACTTAACACGCTGTTACAACCCGTTACTGTTACAGGAATATTTTAACACTTCAGTCTAATGGTTATTGGCACTAATTGCATGCCATTAACAAGCATTTTTAAAATCCCAGTCGCTTTGTACCAATGAATTGCCGTTTTATAGTACAAAAAATCACTTGTTTTAAAGTTTGTGCCTCATGTATGCTGATAGGTTTACCTCCTGTTACATTTGGGACCTAGCCTAGTCTACCACTCTAGGGAAAAAACACGTGAGAGTTTATTTCACAAGCATTGAAAACAATTTTAAAGTGTGGAGAGTTTAGGATCTTATTAACGAATAAATTTCAGTTGGTGTACAATACGCTCGAAGTGTGGGTGCCTTGACAAATATTTTAGCCACTGTTGGAAGTAAAGGCGAGATGAAGTCTACGTTGTGTTACGCATTGGAAATTTCTGGACGGGATTGGGCGTCGTGTTTGGACAAACGCCAAGTATATATTGATATAGACATACACTTGTATATAAGTAACTAAGTGGTACATATCGTAGAAAGCGGAAATGTTCTATCTAGAAATATCCAATTTTACATCAGAGACAAAATACTATTTCAAAAGTTCATTATCACGTTGACAGGGCAATCTACTAATACTAGTCTTTCACAAGGGATAGATTAATACAGTTGCATGTAAATGTAATATATAATTTGTATACCATGTGAAAGAAAATAAAGAACTATTATTATTTTGAAAATCTAGAAATTGCTCACGACAACAAATGCTGTATCATTATTTTATTCGCGGTATGCAGATGAGACCTAGAACATTCGACGCAGCTTTTACTCTGATCAATTCTTAAGCAATAATTCATTTGGGACAATATTTGACATAAGACTTTTCCGCTTCCTACCGTAAATATGTACATAAGTAACTAAATAACATAAACTGAAGATCTTATTAGATGGAATAGATGCATCCTTAAACATAATCATTTACAAAAAAAGTTAGTATTTTTCAAAACGTATCATCCTTTATTAAAGAGATAAGCCTGTCTCCAGGTATGGTGTGACCGTCGACCGGCGTGGCTGGCCGGTATACTCGCCATAGTGGGAACTGCGCTCCTATTCATCCCCTCAATATTAGTGAACGCGGTACAGAGCGGTGCCTCAATTTATCAGGTTAGTTTATTGTAGTTCTGGGCTCGTAGAATAAGACTACGGTATTCCCTGCCTGTCGTAGATGGCGACTAAAAGGGGCCTCGGGTTCACTGGGCGACAAGGGTGGGGGCCTTTGTCGTCCGCCAAGGTAGACCCGGGAAGAAGACGACATCGGCTGGCCCGTGCACAGAGGGGAGGGAGTAACCTCCTCCTCGGGAAGTGAGAGCACAGTGGAGAGAGGCTCCAGTGTGTTGGAGATCCCGGAGCCCTTCACCATGCACCGAGGAAGGGCCACCGGGGAGGTTTTAGTTGGATTATCTGTGACGGTGTTATAATTTTGTTTTAAATTAAAAAAATGTTTTGCTTATAATTTCAGACAATGTCTCTCTGCCTGGCATGCATTTCGAGATCCCTGGACTGCGTACCCCGGTGCTTTGTTAACGCGGCTGAGGTTATTGAAAACACTCTACCATCGAACGTCAACCCAGTAGGCGGTTCGGTGCTGTTGCAAATGTTGATCACCATCACATATGAGGAATTACAGAAGTGGGCGAAGAAGGAAGCTGCTAAAGAAAAAACTGGTACGATCCTATACACTGAGAGATTCCAATCAATAATTGTACATAGTTGACTATAACAATGTTTTACTTCCAAAAAAACTATGCGTTCGCAAAACTTTAGTATATGCCTCAACGTTCGTACGTACTACTTCATTGATTGAAAAGATATTTATAGACCGAGATTGACTTCTGTCCGTCTTGAAATTATAGCGAAATCAAGCTAAATTATATCTAATATTTTCCAGTTGCAAATGGTGAAGCTCATAACTTGAACGCAAAACATAACAGGTCCAAAGCAAAGCAAGTCAGAATAAGAAGTCTCGCTAACACAAGTAAGATTCTTAGAATTTATTTTATTTCATTGGTTTTTTGAGTGGGGCACAGGTAACTTAGCCTGAACCACTTTAGGGAGTAACCCCGCAACGGCCCCTTGAGGGAACTTTGACTCTACTGACGGTTATTCTAGCCGCGATAGCATTTCGACCAAAGGACGCCTGGTAGGACCGAGGAAGGAGGTCGGTAGCTTTTATGAAAACAGACAAATAATAACGTGACGTTTTGAACTAATATTGATATTTTTTGTATGAAAGGGTTTGCTTTCAATTAGTTCCAATAGTAATTCTGTTCGCATAGGACCTTGGGTTTTGATAAACTCCTAAAACTTAAGACCTGCAAATACTCCTGCCAGCAGACACGATAGTGAAAGAAGGAAAAGAATATAGGCACCAGAACTTCGTAATATAAGTACTTCGGAAATAAAAGAGTGATGCGTAGTAGCGTACAGTGTTTAATCCGTTACTAGTTTGATTTGAAGTGAAGTTATAGTTTGAACCGTAAATATACATTTACAGCATACTATACTACTAAAAATAGAAGGTCAGGCTGAGCGAAAAGCTATGCCACCTCTCAATCTGTTGAAGTAGTCAAGGGCAGCTTCTCTGGCCAATCTGTGTAGATCGAAGAAAAAAAACTACCCACCAGCCGTTCGCCCTGCCAAATTCGTTTATATCGGTGGAAACGCGGAGGGGGCACGCGTGGTCTAGCCGTGTGGTCCCAGCTTTCGCACCTACTGTCACTCCATACAAGTTCTTTGTCAAGGCTTTTTCTTCTTGTTCATCTTTCCCCTTTAAGACGGAGAGGCTGGACAACTTGACACACGAGGCGACTTCTCGGTACGGATCTTTAAGCCCGAACAATATACCGTAATTACACATATGTTTTAATTATTCTAGATACGTCCAACTCGGTTAGTTTCGACGCTGCGCACAGTTCCGCATCGTCCATAGCACTGGCTATTGCAGAGGCGCTCTGTTCTATAGACGAAGACGATAAACACACGCAGGAGATACAGGCTTTGGTTGTCCAGTCTAAGCGGACGTTTACCCTGTCCAATCAGTTCGGCTTGGAAGATTTCCCGGAGTTTGCCGAGTTCTTTGAAGAGGTGAGCAAAGTAAGGGAGCATCAATAGCTGAGCGTAACTTAAGGTTGTAGGTATCATCTATTCAACGATTGTCGTGAACGGTTCACTACAATCGTTGAATAAAGAATCGCTCCCAGCTCATGCTTAAGCTTGTTTGGAATGGTTAATGAAAAAATGCCAGCATTCATTAAAAAATATTCTCACTCTACTCAGACTCATCTCATACTATACTCACTACACTCTACCTTTGTCTGCTAAGCCCAATTCACGGTTCCTTACAATAAAGTACGCTACTAGTAAAACAATTGTGTATTGCGTACTTTATTAGACACATTCTGGTTTCTTACGATTGAATGTAAAAACTGTATTCATTCTATTTCCTGAAGTCAATCTTCGTCCTATTTAATAATATAATCTTTGTACATCCCACAATGTGTCTTAAAGACTGTCAACTTGTGGAATCAACTGTCGCCAGCGGTGTTTCCGAACATTTACGATTTAGGGACCTTCAAGAAACGAGCCTATTCCTATCTCAAAGGTCGGCAACGCACCTACAGCTCCTCTGGTGCTGTGGATGTTCATGGGCGACGGTGATCACTTAAGATCAGGTGAGCCGTATGCTCGTTTGCCACTTTTCATATAAAAAAAAAACACAAGCATACAAACTCATTATCTTGCTCCAATTTTTTTTATATAAACATTATGAGTATTTTAAAAGAAATTAATTTTATTCACAAATTACAGGGTAATGTACCAGCTAGCAATGCGGAACGGGCTAGCGATGCCGCCATTTTGACCAATCAGATATTGATGACGTCAGCGGGACGCCACAGTCTTAGGGTACGTTGAGAGTGTTTATTTATTTCCTTACTAACTACGATACTTTTACTAACTAAAATGTCACTTAAGTCGTACATATTTTTAAAGTGAAGTCTTCTGTTATACTAGTTGCAATTAGTAAAGAATTAGCGACACTAGAGAGAGACAAATTTACCTATAAAAGAATGATCTAGATACATTATACTGTTTTACCCATTATCATTTAGGCAATGCCTACCCACTCTGTTTATAATGGCGGAATGAAGATACTAGCGGTTTAATTAGAGCTAAAACTGCATTTTACAAATTCCGCTACACCGATCTGCTGCGTTCCGGGGCAGTTTCAGATACTTGGCCACCAAGTGTTGGAATAATTTGCGACCGTCCATAACAGACAGTAAATCTGTAAACGCATTTAAAAATAAATTAAAACACCTGATGTTAAAGTTACAAAAAGATAATATCCCCTTGATATCGGTGGCTTGTTGTATCCAATATTTTCAATATTTCAGTATATAATATACTTTATACGTTTAATTATCATATTATTTATTTTATTTTTTTCATATATTATTTTATTGTATAAAATATATTTTAATCTCATAACTGTTTTATTCATGTATCTTTACTATACTCTTATTGTCTGTATAAATTCCATATAAAAGTAGTATTGCCCGCGCACGTCTTTAGGTAGTCCCGAGCACCGCTAAAAATCAGCGCTGTCGAATCCTTGCGACAGCATTTGCTGAGATGGTGTCCGATATTGGCATCACATGCTATGTACTATTTGTCCGTATAACTTTAACTGTATTTTATTTATTTCTCATTCTTTTTTAATGTGTGTTATATTTTCCCTGTAATGTGTGTGTGTTATGATGCCAATAAATAAAATGTCCATGTCTATAAGGGTTGTATATGCGTTGGTGTGTATTTGTGTGCGTTGGAATAGCAAAAAAATCCGAGAGAAGTCATATAGTGAGTATAGTATTATATTACACTACCTAATACTGTTGTGGTCTGAATTTTCTACGTTCGTATGTACGCACATACATACGTTGTGTAAAATATTTTTGTTTTGAGGGTTTATTTACTACCGGCACTAGTTCTAACAGCTGGTACAGTTATTTTGTGTTTTATTTTTTATAGGTAGTCTACGATCATCTTCACTTGCATTCGGAGTGGATTTATAAACAGCTGGGAATCCTGGAGACTGTATGCGACGAGGAAATACCAATAAACAAAGCACCACTACTGTACACCATGTTCCATATTGGGCGAAGACCGTTTGATCAGGTTTGTATTTACTGACATCAGTATTAAATGTATTTTTTTACCATTTGAATATACATGGTATATAAAGGAGGATAGCATAAAAATTCGTTCACGTAATCACACCTTCGTCCTTCTTGGTTACCACCGTGATATTGTTTGATTACCAAATGATAATAACCAGGTTTATTCACGTAGCTTATTAGGACCCATTGGGGAGAAGAGGTAAGCTACAGAAAAATCTGAGCATTAGATCGTAATTAGAACTCTTATTTGACACTGATACCAACATACTTTTACAAGTTGCAAAGAAATGTGTAACACCTCGACCGAGTCTAGATTCTATCACTAAGCGCTCCATACCTTGAACTATTGTTTGATATTACATATCTGTTGATATTGGTTTCTGTTTAGTTCCTAAGGGGAGAATGGCCGATGCCTTGGAGCAAACTGGTGTCAGTTGCTAAAGCTTGGTCGGGTATCGAGGGCGCTAAGGTCCACATCAACAGACGAGCAGATGTGCGCAACGTGAAGACCCACGGCAAATGTAACAAACAGCTGTTGGACTTGTACGGGATATTTAAAGGGCCACATGAAGGTCTTTTGTAACGTACGACAAAACTTTAAGAAGACAAGGAAATGGAGCAGATTAGATGATGAAAAATTTAATTCTGTTCTATTCAAACCACTTAAAATACTATAATAATATTTCTTCAGTATATCTTGAATCATATAAATTAGAATGTAATTTCTATGTTGAAATTGCTGAGTATATATTTTTGTTTTATTATGAAAGTAAATATTTGTAATATAAGTACATTATACGTCAATTTAGATATATTCACTATTTTGCCGTTATTTTTTTTATTACAAGAACAGCATAAACGGAGAAGTAATTTGCAGAGCCACTGAATTTAAATCTTTGATGGTAAATGGTATTTTTTATTATTGTCACTTCATATTGACATAATGTCTTTGAAAAGGGAGGAAAAAGCCACGACTCGTGGTAATATTCGGAATAACTTATTAATAAAATGATTTCGAACTTTAGATTTTAAATTTCCTTTGAACAGAATTCTAAACCACAGATAGTTAATGTGTAGTAAACAACTACGAAACGGCAACTTTATATGACAAGTTAAAATTTAAAGCTTTGTTACGTATTGTTAAATAGAAAACCACCCAATTATGCTATTTACATGAATAAAAATATTAATAGTGTCCCGCCTTTTTTTATTTTTGCCCAATTTTCCTGCTAATTAACATGATAAGACTGGTTGAATAGCCTTGAAAAAAGTAACAGCATATTAAAGTTTGCTGCAGTTTATTTTATACACTTCCTGAAGTCGATATAACGTTAAAGTTACAGCCTTTATATATGTCCCACTGTTGGGCGCAGGCCTTCTCTGTAAAGAGAGTATAAGGGCATAGTCCGCCACGCGGCCCTAATGCAGATTGGCAGACTTCACATGCCGTAGAAAAATTTTCTAAAACATGTAGGTTTCCTCACGATGTTTGCCTTCACCGCCGAGCGCGTGGTAAATCAGCACATAAAATTGCAACAACAAATTTATTGGTACCGGCACCGGGGATCGAACTCGGATTGCTAGCGTACTACGCAACTTGAGCCATCCGCACGGACACTGACCTACCACGGCTCGTGGTAGCTCAGTATATAACGTTAGTAACACTAAAATATCTAGCACTCCCATTAAAGCATCTGACCGGTTCCGATATAACTCTTCGTTAACTCCACTTCCTCGCGAGTGTGGTCTCTTTAAGTTGGGGTTTCCTTTTAAAAACACTTACGGGAAGTTACACATAATAAAAATTCAGATTGAAAGTTGCAATAGCTTGCGGACTAGTGACTGCAATCATCAAATAAAGAAGGTTATGAAAATAACGTTACCAGAGTAAATGGTTTAAAATCCTAGGTGGCGCTAGTAATGACAGATGGCATTAGTATAAGCCGACATCACTAGCGTACGTTATATTTTATACAGCAAAGAGAGGATTTGAGAATGACTATATACCTGTATGGGCCTGTGTGGGATGTCGATTTGACGATCATCGTCCCGATAGTCGTTTCTGCAAACGGTCTCATAGCGAAGTCTCATAGAACATCTTAAGAGACTTTCGTTAGATGGCCGCGTCAAGGGTCAGATACAGAAGGCAGTACTTCGGGACGGACGCATAGTCAGGAGGTTGCTCTCTATGTCGCCCTAACCACCGGTTGCATGGGCCCTGCTTTGCCGGTGGCACACACTAGGTTAGGTTTTTAAAATTTTTATGTATTTTGTATGATATTTTTGTGTATTTTACTTTTTATATAAATATTATAAAAACTTAACCTAAGGATTCAAAATAAATAAAAAAATAATAAATTTATTCGTTCATCTTTCACAAATTTAAATTTACAGTTTATTTATACGTTTACAGTTTACGCATTTCACCCTGTAAGACAGATCACCAGCACATTTTTTTTACATTACGTTTTTAATTACATTACGTTCGTATTTGTACATATATTTGGTGCAATATTCTATCTAGCAAAAGATGTTCAGTAACCGCACAGATGGGTCGACACGATCAGTGATGACTACTTCGCAAAATGACTAAGTGAATTGGAAATTTTACGTCTACACTTAACCAGACTGAAAAAAAAAATCATTTAAATTTGTACATTCGGTTGACTACGCTTCAAGGGCGTACAAGCTAAAAGCTTGCATAATATAATGATAACATACCCCTAGAGACAACGTTTATCTTTAGTTCCTTGCGAGTAAGCGCGGTGTTAGAAGTGGAATAAATTTGGGCTGGATGCCAGGAATAGCGTCGGTGCTGAAGGAGAATTGAGGAAACATAAACGTTTCATTCGCCCCATAGCGTTCGTTTTTCGTGTTTCCACGAGATTTCGTTCTGTTTGTGTTTAAAAGAGAAGTCAAGTGTACATTATAGTAGTTACAGCCTTTGTATACATATGTACCACTGTTGGGCACAAGCCTTTTTTGTAAAGAGAGTAAAGGGCATATTCTACCACGCGGTTCTAGTGCAGATTAACAGACTTCAAATGTCTTAGAAAAAATTTCTAAGGCATGTATGCACATAAAATTGCAACAACTAATATATTGGTGCTGTCACCGGGTATCCAACTCGGGTACGTACTATGCAGGTTGAGGCAACTGCCCGGACACTGAGCTACCACGGCTCTCTATTACACTCGGTATACATTTTACTCTATAGCGGTTTTCTAGACGATAACCGCATTCATTTATCTTTCTGTCTTAATATTAATATATGAATTTACATAAAGAACGAACATTCAGGATCACAGGATTCAGGTGACACGTCTTTCTTCTTCGTTCGTTTTTTCTATTTAAAGCAGTAAACGCTATTGTGGCCCGTGGGTAACGGTGATCAACAATAAAGCCTTCTTGCTCGTTAAAGCCGAAGAGATAAAGTCGAATGAGTTTTAGTGGGTAAGAATCCCACATAACCCCCAGAAGGCGGTATCTTGTTGAAGATTTTCCCCCCGTTTATAAAAAAAGGGTTTCTATGACATTTTCCTCATGCCAGTTAGCAGCATTAAATAATTAAAGTATTGTATCTGTTTGTCACGCCTTTAATCTATGGACATAAGATCTAAGTGACTTTGCGGTAACACAAACCATGCTGCATCTTAAGTATTTCCTCGATACAAAGTTTAGCTCTCTGGCATCTTGTCCGGTTTCCGGTAAAGGCAATGGAGCATGCTATTTCCGTATCACGGATGAGAATACATAGATAGGATCATCTGACTAAACTGGAGAAAATTATGTATATTAGAATGAAGTTTGGTATTATATTTATCTTACTCTAAATGCTAATTAAAAAGCATTTTTCTGTATTAATATTATCAGTATCATTACAGTCGCTTAAGAAGTTTAGTTAATACAAATAGTATTCAATTTTACTCAATTTTTCTGTATAATTCAGTCCACGAGTTATAAAGTTTGCATTCAAAGAAGAGTAAGGTTTATGTATCACCATTAATTGAGACTGATTATAGATTTATTAAATTTGCTTTTAATATCATTGGAAGATTATATTGAACAGGAGGGCACGTCTAGCTAAGGAAGGAAGGAATAAGAATTTGCATAATAACAAATTATTGATTTAGAACATTTTTGCGAATTGAATTAAAACTTTAAAACGCTAAATGATTTTAAATTTTCTTCTTTTTAAACAAACTTGAGTACCTAATAAAAATAACGGTTGTATTAAAAGACAATCATTACACTATTTTGATTTTATAGGCCAATTCCATGCAAAAGCGCGACAATTCTTTCCACCTTATGATGGTTCAGTGACAGATTCAATTAACAAGATGGATATAATAAAGGAATGCTTCCTCACCAGTAATTGAAATACACCTTCTACTTTACAGCAATACTTATTTGAAAATATTAAATTTTGTGCTACTTTATTTTGAACGTTTGTATTTGGAATGTCTGTTTTTATTCTTAATCTAAAAATTCCAGTCTTGTATTCCAGAGTCTAGTCCGATTAACTGTATAACAAAATAAAACAGATTATACACGTTTTCGATCTGCATAGCTGTAAGCTAAACGATGCAAACGTCTTACTGTACGTAATTACATCTCGAATGTTAATTCTCGCCCGTGCTGAGCTAATGCTTAGATTGCGTTAAGTAGTTGAGCATTCGAGCAGAACGTGATTGTGGCTTCCCGGTGGGGAAATTTATTTGAACAATGAAACTAAATTCTGATCTTGCACTTGCATTTTGAAAGGAAATTTCATTAGATTTGTCGTTTAGGACACAGTTTTCTATAGTGTAGTGAAACCTTGAAATATGTTTTTCGCTCTACGGTATGAAGAACCTTGCCTTGCAGTCCTCGCCGTAAGGAAGAATTAGCTCAAGCGTTGTTGCAGTTTTCCCTGCTTCTCCTCCTCCATTTTCCCGAGTGAAAATAATAATAGTGTACCTTTTAGAAATTCTCGTAGTCCTATTAAAGCGTCTGATTCACCCTCAATACAGCTTGCTATTGCGACAGCCCAAGGAGAGGTTATCTCTCCGATACGCCTGCATTACGGTACTTATAATAGAGAGATATAATAGAACCCGGCCAGCTTTGACTCCAGTAAAGTTGTAGAGAACAGTTATAAGAAAAGATGTAAAAATGTATGACCACAAAAAAAAATAACGTGCAAAATGTTACAAATATATTAATCTTTTAAAGAATAACTTTTTGTCTTACCGTGACAGTGTAAGCATACGGTGTATTAATTATACTAGACAATTACTATATTTAGTAGACGTTTTAATTTTATTCATATAAAGATAATGAAAACATGATTGTGAATCACATTTCCGCACGACGCTCAAGAAGCTACTAATAATTATAGCAACATGTATATATAATATATATTTAGCGTGTGAATTTACGAGCACATATTTTTAAACAATGCCAACAATATTTTTTTACAAATATTGCTAACATTCTTGCTAGCCATTCCAATTACGCTTCAGCTCGTGCTAGGAGATGGTTCACGTCAACAGTCGAATGGTGGATTCGAACCTACAACCTTTCGCCGACGGTACCCTAAACCGTTAGGCTTTGCTATTTTAACGTTATCGGCTAATGACGAATATGAGATAAGGTATCGTCATTACGACATCAAATAATACAATACTTTTTTCGATTATGTGACTTTTATATTTCTTTTAGATTGTCTAAGTTAATATTAATTAGGTATGTAGTATAAATTCTTACGTAATTACACAATTTTTCTGCTTACCATATTTGATAGAAGTAAGAAAATATTTCAGTATCATCATCTACGGACAATATTACTTCCTTGATATTGTCAAAAGTCATAAATTTATCCAAGTGGGATTCACAGAGAATTTCGGGATGGTACTGGTGAAGTTTTGCGGAGTTTTGAATTGATGTCTCTATTCTTACAAATAAGTTAAGGCAAGTTGTGGTTGCAGTACACGAGAAGGATGAGGTAATGCTTAAGTTTATAAACTTTACCGTTAACTTTGCGTAAGAATAAATTAAACTACGACATACATGTTGGAGATTAGACAACAAAAATAATCATAAATGTTCGCCTCGGGGGGTAATCAAATATTCCTTTCAACCTAATTCAAAAGGGTGAAATCGTGCATCAACTGTTTTTTGTGTTTCAATGCTTTTTTTTTATAAAGTATATAAAAATAAAGTATTTTTATGAAAGCCTATACCAACATGATGGTATAATAAAACTATTAAAAATATGTTTTTATCAGGATCGATTTTTTCCATCCCATCATCAAAGATGTCATTAGTACTATCGTCTGTTCCTGTATAATATTATATAAGAAAAAAACGATTGAAATAAAGACGTTTTTTAAAACTTTTTTCGGTAAGGTTGACAATCTCTGTCTACCCTCTTGGGTCGGCGACATGATGCTCTCATTTACAGTTCTATCTCGATGAACATAAGTGACATTTTAAGCGTCAATAACCTAACGGTTTAGGGTACGGTCTGCGAATCGTAAGGTCGTGGGTTCGAATCCACCATTCGACTATTGCCGTGAACCATGTCCTAACACAAGCTTAAGAATAGTTGGAATGGTTAACAAGATTGTTAGTAATATTTTGAAGAAAAATAAAATAAAAGAAATATTGCTAGCTTTCTTTAAAAAAAAAATTGGCTGACGAAATGATTTTAAACAAGTCATCAGAACGTTATATATATACGATAAAAGTTTAAATATATTCGTGCTCTCCGTTTGCTCTTGAACAAATCAGAAAAAAAACGCGAAGAGCGGCCATTACATGCATATTACCTTGTTATGAATTCATTTGTAACATGCCTCCCTAGAGACTTATTTAGAGCTGCTGTTTTGAAAAATTTCATTAGCGGAGCAAGAGGAATACTGTTTGAATTTAATTTTATCTTTTACTTTAGATGGAAAGAAAAACTTGATAAGATTTTAGTGAAAAATTATTAAAAGAATATAATAGATAAAAACAACCCTTTTATTAATTTTTTCGTTTCTATTATAGTTATTAAAATGCGAAAAGAAATAATTGTTTCATTTAACGATTATAAGATTCTATATCCCAAGGTTAACCCCGTTGGGTATGAGCAAGATAGCTTTTTAATTATTTTAAAAAGTTAAAGATAAACACGAGGATTACTGAACTGAATGCCGAACATAATTCGTAACATAAATTAGTTAATGTGCGTAAAATTATTGCCATCTTTCTTAATTGTAAATCGAGCAACGTGTGTTACCTGTTTTGTGTAAAGTGTGTACCGAACAGAACTCTTAACTCTCGTGAGATTTACGAGGCGCCTCGGTTGCAACTTAATTGTACTTTAAGCCACTTTGTCTCACATGTGCAAAACTTTCTGAGCCTACACTGTGAGATATTTTGTTTATTACATACCGTTGAAGGAGTAAATTTACGACAATCACGTCGGCTTTCAAATTAGATCCATATAGACTAATCGAGACGGGAATTCAGCCATTTTTAAGTAAAATATAATCATAATCAGATATCGCGGTTACTTCTAAGCTTATTTGATCCTATATGTAAAGTTAAGCATATATATATATATATATATATATATAATATATATATACCTAAATATATACTGTTGGGCACAGGACTTCTTCTTAAAGAGAGTATAAGAGTCTTACTCTTAGTGCATAGTCCGCCAAGCGGCCACTACTATAAAACACTAGTTTTTTTTTTAAATATGTAGGTTTCCTCAAGATAGGTTTCCTCGGCGGTAAACGAAAAGCGCGTAATAAATCTGCATACTAATAAACAGCTAATTTTTTGGTGCCGGCACCGGGTATCAAAGTCGAGTTGCTTGCGTACTATGCAACAAAAAGGCAACATCCCGGACACTGGTGCTTCCACTGCTTTGGTCTTTCGCCTGTCCTGTATATAAGTTCAATTCTATTTATTGAATCTACCACCATCGACACCATCGAGCACAAATATTAGATACATTTATAAAACTGAATACTAATTTCGACAAGCGTAAATGTCTACGTCGGTCGGGATTTGAAACTTCGTTTCTCAGATAATATGTCGAACGCGTTTCTTACTAGGTTCGCTATCGCTTATAGGATCGCTACCTCTATCTACTCCATCCTTATTACAAGGACATGAGAACTTATATCGGTAAAAGTTAAACATCCAAAAGTACGTTAAGCATTTCACCAAACTGAAGTTTTATTTGTTTGGGCAAATTAGTTAGCAACTTGATTAGCTAATCAGATAACATGTGATCTTTGCCGCCCTGAGTAAACTTAGTTTAGCGTCGGGGCACACTATTTGATTATCCACAAACACGCTCCGTGAAAATTAGTTAATTCCACATTTATCTTACATTATAATTTTCTTACAATAATTAATCACTAATAGCCTAATAACTGAAGGATCGATTTTACTATATATTTGATGCTTGCTATCAGGACTGTTTTCATTTTCGGTTGCTGAACAAGGCCGTGTACGCCAATCTGAGTATGGTAATATACTTCATGTGATATCTATATGTGTGGCTAGCTAAAATGACTTTTTTCCTTCTTTATATATGTACATAAATAATTATAAGTTTATTTATGTAATAAGTTTGGTATGTATTGCTTATGTTTATTTGTAATTTTTCTATCTTTATTTTATAGGTAAATACAAGAGCATCCTTCAGTTAATGAGAGAATATAGAAGCCCGGTTTCGATGCAAGACGTTTCGTTCCAGAAATTTAATAATACTACGAATATTCAGATTCGTATCTGAAGCATAAAGGATGTTTCGCGATATATGCTTGCACATGGTTTTAAGTATTGGGCTACGATAGCTCTCGTAGCAACTACGCACTACATACTACGCTTAAGTGTAGCTGATAATTTATACGATTTCGGAAACCAAGACATCTTTTTTTGTTGACGGGGAGGAAATCTTCGCAAAGATACCCCGCCTCATACATGCTTATATAAAATTACTTTTACGCAATTTGACTATAAAATGAAAAAATATAAAACTAACTACCTTTTTGTCAACATTTATCATAAAAAAAAACAAAAACACTTTTTGGTCGTAAGGGATGTTGAAGGAAGGGATGATTAAACAAACAAGGGAACAACAGATGTCTTTAAGCACCGAAAGTACTTTCTTGTGTATAGTTGATAATGAAACTCTGGAAACATTTGAGCACTGTAACTTAATCCATAATCAACATATATTAGGTTTTTACTGCTCCAGTCTTAAATACTTTTAAAGACTGTACCACCTTAATAGAAATCAATATCAGATTAAACTGCATTTATAGTCGCAATAATAAAATGAAGGAAAACAAACTGCCTCCGGTACTGAATACAATTAGTCTATATTATCATCGTCATCATTTCATCACTAGGACTTCAATTGGTAAACGAAGGCCTCCCTCAACGATTACAAAAACACGTTGTAAGCGGCTTATATCCATCTTCGACCACCTTTATGAGGTCGTCAGCCCATCTTGCGGGTGGACGGTCTACGCTGCCGGTCCATGGTCTCCGATCGACAACGTTGCCCCATCGGCCGTCTATTCTACGTGCAATGTGAGTTACCTTCGTTCGTCTATTGATCTCCTCATTTCTGATGGTAGAGAAATCCAGAACAAAGCCCTACCTATACCATACAGAACATAGCAATACCATACCTCGTTGTGGGACTTTGAGCTTATTTGTAAGGCCCATAGTAAAAGACTAGATACTATATATAAAATTAAGGTGTCTTTATGTAGACATGTTATAAACATGAATCTTATTTTTTTTTCTTTATAAGTGTTCTTATATTCTATAATGTTTTATATAATGATAGAGTGCGGTAATCATGTAACAAGTATTGCTTTGATTGCAAAGTATTCGTTATGGTTTAATAACATAAATACAGGTTAAATATGAAACATTCTTGAAAACATATGTTGAACACAAGTGTAGGCTATGTCTAGTAAAGCTACAGAAAGATACGGTTGAAGTTAGCTAAAGTTTTCACTTGGTGTCACCATTCTTATAAATAAAGTTAGTGAAGTTTTGCTTTCAATCTACGTGGTAAGGCTTTACTTAACAAAGTTTAGCACGTGTATGTGGTTTTTAAAAGGTAAGATAGTAACAGTGATAGAATAAAATTAATGAGATGAACAAAAGAAAAAAAACGAAAAGATAGAAGAAAATGTAAGAAAACAAGTCACAATAGACTAAACCTATATTGTTATGTTGGAATATAATGTTCTATTGGAATTTACCTTAATCTTATATTTAATTACAACAAAACAAATATCAAAACTGATGCTTGGGCTTGACTGACTCTTGAAACAGATGGAATTCCCCCATTTCGTCGCCTTTTCGTCTACTTTCTTCACTATAATACGTAGCACACCTACTTTTTTCATATATTTAGCTTTCTGTTATTTATTTATTAATTTATTTATAAACTCTTTATTGTTTACACTTATAAAATAAAATTAAAAAAAAAGAAAATATAATTAAAATACATAAACAATGGGCGGCGCTAAAAGCGATCTCTTCCAGGCAACCTTTGGATGGAGAGGAATAATAAAAAAGCGGCGGGAATTTATAAAAGTAGATATACTTAAATATTGATTATAAATATTTACATATCAAAATATATATTATGAAAAGACAAAACGTGTGTAAAAAGTATTACATATAATATATTTGCATATATATCATAACAGTATAAATAATGTTACGTGGACTTGTCCAAGTAAAACTTTTTAACTTTGTTTTTAAAAGTATTTATCGTCTGTGATTTCCTAATGGCCACAGGAAGAGAGTTCCACAGACGGACTGTTAATCTGTTGTTAGTTCATAACTGACACTATAATGATATTGATAAACAATATATTCACGATCTCTTTTACTTCAGTACCAATATCATGTCTTGACATACTTTTTGTAGACAATTATGATATTGTTGCTTCCTACAGTTATATATTTTCCTATTATAAGGATTTGAAAACTATGCTGGTAGCCCATTTTTATTGGCAAATTAACTTTGTAACCGTCTGGTTTAATAGATTTCTACAAAGTTGAGCGTGATCCAATTACAGCCCGATAGAGGTTCTAACTTGAAAATATTTCCTACCAACATGTGCAACAAGTTACAGAGATACATTATCCTTTGAAAAAAAAATACTTCGTTCATTTACATTTTTGTAACAGTATATTCAATCATTGTAGTTCAATGCTGTATCAAAATAATTTCAATGTTATTGTATTATATTCTTCACAAAAAATACAGCTTATTAAAAATAAGAAAACATTTTTAAGTGTTGACGAAGAAACTAGAAATCGATATCAAAAATGGCTCAAACAAAAGACAAAAGAAATAAAACGAGTATGTTTTATACTTTAGACCACAAGCCTAAAGTCAAACTTCTTTAGCTCCGTCTATAAGTTTAATATAAGGACGATTGTTTAAGAAAGAATGAAAGGAGAGTAACCAAGGAAATATGCGCGCGCACTCATCTCTACAGTGTGATATTGGCAGTAGACCGACACTGTCTTTTATATACGAAACCTAACCGGCTATGAGAGAAAGATCTATCTTCACTAACAAATACCCTCTCAACATTTTCCCTCTCCATTCTCCTCGGCTGCTCATACTTTTAACGCTCTCAACTGTTTACTTCCCATGTCAAGCGTGCATAAAGAAGTTTTACTTCAAAAACATTAGTATTATATAATATGCGAGTGTATGCGTGAATGAGATATATTAATCAAGAATGTTAAGTTAAATATTCAAGGTTCGTGTGTGCTTAATCAATTCTAGGTGGGATGTTCCCTGGGACGTGGGTAATTAACAAGCCCGCACGCTGTTGCAGAATTCAGTGCTCTGTCGGAGGTAAAACGCAGTTTACTTAATTTATCGCTTTAATTGAAAGGTGTTTTCGCTTTCCAGTGTTTCGAGATCCTTAATATTTAAATTATATTTTTAGGCAGTTCTCGAAATATATTTTAATTAATTATTGAAGCGTAAATAACCTATTAGTTTAGGGTACGGTCTACGACACGTAAGATCGTACGTTCAAATCCACCTTTCGACTATTGACGTGAACCATCTAACAGCACAAGCTTAAGCTTTACAAGAATATTAGTTATTTGTGAAAACAGTTAATATATTTTTTTAATCCGTAATCTCTGCCGACCACTCTAACTAAAGGGAGTGAAAGATTTCTTATATTAAATAAATCATCACATATTTATTTCACATTTTATTTAAATGGTATTTTACTTAACGAAATAATATGAGATTTTCTCCCTTTTTCTCTTCTTTGACATCCTGTATGGATGTACGTACATTCTGACTACTTTTGATGTTGCCTTTCTTTAATAATATATAATCACTAATCTATTGTATACATAGAGAACTGCAAATCACGTTTGCATTCTTTTTCACAGTGAATAAGAATGAACTTTCTCAATTTAATTCTATTAATTTTCGATCAAGCTTAATTAAGGAACTAAATTAATTTTTTCATCAACATTTCGTTTTACTAGAGTATCTTGCATATTACTCGAGAATATTAAAATGCCTTTAATTTTATATTTACTATGGGAATATTACGATTTTATGTCTCAGCAAGTCCGACATTACGTGTGTTACAACGAGAGGGTGTGTATCATTAGGCATTGCCCCACGAAAAAGAGGTAGTAAAAAAATTCTTCTGCCCCGCAATGCGTTTGTTATAATGCATATAATGCGATAAAACCGTTGGTAATAGCCGACTAATTTAAGTTGTGGTCTATTTTTCGTTCATTAGTATACCAAAGGCCATTAAGGCATTAAGTCCGCCTTAACTTTTTTCTCCTGCACTTTACATTGTGTAGAAGCACGTCTGGGGGAGGTTAGTTCCTCCTCTAGCACCCTCGCAGTGCTAAAGCAACACGAGACGACAAGAGCCCCAGACAAGTCTTGTCACTTATCGCCCATGAACGTGAAGCCTCTTTTAGTCGCCATTTACGACAGACAGAGGATACTATAGCCTAATTAAATAAGCTCAGGACTACAGAGTTCACCTTAATGGACCTTAGTTTAAATTGTTACTATAAGGATTGATAAATGAGGATAGAGATTACGTACTTATTGTGAGGAGGTGCATCGCCAGCATCTCTCACCGGGCGAAACACAACAAATATACTATTGTAAATATCCACTTGGATTTCTTCTGCTTGGTCGTGGCACTTATCAGATCGTGCATTTGATTGCTGAAGAGCATAAGCCGTTACAGTGACTTTATCAATATTAAAGGTTAATTTTCATCTTTTTAGGTAGATAGATATTTTTTTATTGCATCAAAATACACGTAAGGCGAACTTAATGCCATTTAGGATTTTCTACCAGCTGACAATTGGTAGTTAAGACCAGACTGTGGGTAGTGCCGCTAAAAATAGTGTTTTAAAATCTTACATAGATAAATAAATATACATTCACATATGCATACATAGATAGCATCTATCTACATATGATTATATACGTAGAATGAATTAATGATAATATATATTAGTTTGAAATTATCTAAGCCAATTTTCTAAATATTAAAATATTTCTAAGTTAGTAAATTTATTCCTGTCGAAAAATAAGCGAGATTTTTGCTTGTAAATCATATAATCCAAACATTTACTGTTTTAGGTGACCCCTGTGGTATCATTAATTACGCTCACAAGCCAACGACGCGGACTGAATACTTGATCGAGCGTGGAATTAGCTGGTTTCAAATAAAGCTATTGAATAATTCTAAATACACAGATCACCAACAGTGGAACTGAAAAATGAATCTTACAAATTGATAACCACCAAACCACAGTAAAATAAAAATCGAATAGCAATATTACGAAATATAATTAATCAGAACCTAACCGAACTTTTATCAAACTCCCTTTGAAGAAGATCGTTTCCAATAAAAAATGAATCATCGAAATTAATTGGTGTATAGGGTTATTCGTCCATTTGTGGCGCAGATACTTAATGCAAATTTAAGACACTTGGTTTTCTCACGGATGCCATTGACAGAAGTGAACCATGATGTCATAGACATGAATCATACCAGGAAGGCACCAGCTTTCAAATAAAAAAAGAATCTTCAAAACTGGTTAACCCAATCAAAAGTTATGAGGTAAGAAACATAAAAATAAAACCTGCGAATGAATTGAGAACCTCCTCCTTTTTTAAGTCGGGTAAAAACTACTTATAAGGATTATAAGGCGGCTTAATTTTTTTCCACATTTCAGGTATTTTATAGTTTTCATGGTCCAAGGAATGATATTATGGGGACTTAACGTCATAATCTCACAACTGTTAGCTCACTCAATTATATTTTTTTATAACTGACGAACTTGCCGAGACCATGAAAAATGGAAATCCTCTCTGGGTCAACACTGTGCTATTATTTTTTTTGTTTGTTTAAGGACTAAGCGTTTATGTTACAATCTGTCAGTCAAGGATTCAAATCCCAGGCGGGTTATTTTAATAAATTTCCATTTTTTACAAAAACACAACTAATAGCATTTTTGTCTGGTGTGTGGTAGCTCACTGTCCCACATATGTTCATGTCAAATATATTGAAACTTACAAAAAGGTTAATTTATATAGAATAGAAATAGAACTTAAGATAAATACTATGTCGTAATTTTTGCGAAATGAACTGAGAAATTGTAACGATAGTCAGATACTTAGAACATTGAACAAATAAACTTCAATTTATTTCGATCACTTAAAAGCACTTTGGATTTTCTTAATCTACGGAAACTAGAGTGTTTGTCGCGAACAAGGCTAACGAACCCTAAAGGGTAATTGTTTCCCTAGCTAATTAACTACAAGTTAATTGCAGAAAGTCTAGACACAAAGGTGGTGATCAATCGTTTAATTTACAAGAAGATATTGTGTAATTTCTTATTTTTATCTCTTCATTAAAAATCTTATTTCACTAAAGTAACGTGGGACACCATTAGTCTAACGGTTTTGGGTCTATGAAACCAGAGGTCATAGGTTTGGTATTTGCCTATGGTTCACCACAAAGGTTGCATTGTAGTGAATCATCTCTTTAAGTAATATTTCTTCAAGAGATTTTACAAGAGAATTATATGAACAATTCCTCGTTACACCATCGGCCTTCAACACGCACTATAGGATTTCATCCTTTTGTTGGGAACATCTCTAAAACCCGAACGAGGCGCTTTGCTTCGTCTTTCATTATTCGTACAGTAAAGAACTGGAATAGTTTGCCCGCGTCTGCTTTTCTCTCAGATGGAATAGGCATTTACCAACCTAGTGCGCCCTAACCACTCGGATTGCGTTTCCATTTACATCGTGGTCAAGCACTCGCTTAGAAAATATAAAAAAATAGTGCAGTCATACTTCCACATTTTCTCCTGTCCAAGACGAGTCGAGGACGAGTATAAATGTTCCACGCAATAGAGGGCAAAGGTATTCAATTACTTCAATAGATTAAAGCACGCTGCATATTATGTAATCACACACAAAGCTAGTTCTCTATTAATAATGCCGTGAAACATGGAGCATATTATGCAAATTTTAATGAAGGGGTACAAGTTAAGCGATAGAACATAAATTGGGTTTTCCGCCTGCCTGAGTCCCAAATTTCGCTTTGTGTTAGCGATTAATTTTCTACGTACTCCTCTGAAGAGGAACGCTCCATCAAGCATCAACAATGGTTCGTGAAAACTCTCCAATGCATTTTGATTCATTACATCGTTCTTGATTTTTGCTTTATACTACTTTATCAATTATATTGTGTGCAAACAATAATCGATCTCCCAACACTGAGTATATAGTTATTAATTCAAATATTAAAAATTGATACAACCGGGTAAAATCCACTTACGATGGCTTTTTTGCTGAAACTCAGTGCTACATATTCCTGTTATCAAAGCACATTCTTTTCAGTGGATAATATTTTTAAAACATAATGTTGTGTAAAAGTTGATGATATATTAAATTTATATATTAATAAGAAAATTAATTGAAAAGAAAAAAAATGCATTCATTATATCGTCGTCAAATGTTTTTAAGTGTCAGAAACGGAAAAAGTATTAGATGTGAATAACACTAATAACAAGAAATCCAATTTGCTTAAAAGCGAAACAGCGGTAAAAACCAAATCATAAAAACAAACAACATAAGCACCGCAACGATATTTTCTTGCAATACACTTCTTTATTTATCGCCTCACCAAGTGTTTCTTCCTGGAACTTCATCGACTCACAACTCGGCTTTGAAACTAATAACTCTTCCGTCACATGAACTTCACTTGAAATTTTTTTTTTAGATATCGTCATAAAAGTTGCATGTCTCTTAATGTATAATCCGATTTCTTCGTCGGACATCGGAAAATTAAGAGCAATTTCTTCCTCTTATCGTAATGATATAAATCATCTATCTGGTTATCGTTATTGATTCATCTTATGCTTCGTGTTCTTAACTACTAAAGGCCGTGCTTATCCTGAAGTGCCTTCACTGATGTTTCAACAAGATTCTGCTGTCTTAGTGGAGGCCACACCACTCTTTGGCTTGTCTCATGGCAGTTGGAATGTCGAGTACCAGTATAGTTTTAACTTGGTCAGACCAATTGTCCCTATATCGTCCAGATTTTCTGGTTGCTTTCGGACAATGTAGTGGATATTCTGCTGTTGAACTTAAGTTGGCGGAAAATGGATGTATTTGCTAATAAATTCAAATTAATATAATAGATTGTTTGTCTGGAATAAGGCTAATGAACCACGCACACAAAGCACTTTTGTTAAAAAGAATCACAGAATTTTGGTTTCCTATAAAGAAAATGAAAGTCTTTTGACGTTGCAAAAACGTGCACTATTTAACCCCCTGGTAAGAAAAGCAAATACTTCCCATCTGTTTCCCCTCGTTTGAAATAGAGAGAGATATGGTGAACTGGCAAGAAGGTATGGTGAGCTGACCAAGCTTCGCTAGTTGGAGAGGCATTTTAAGAAGAACAAGTAAGCTGGACCGTCCAATTATCTGTCAAAATAAATAAAGACGCATATTACATAAATGGACACTTGGACTTGGATATTTCGTGCTAATTTTCATGAATTCTTAGGAAAAACATAACCAACATTACCTTGTCCTCAATTAATAAGGAAAAAGTCAATCTTCCAACGTACGCGTGCAATATTCACCGGGATGATTTTAATTTCCAAGTAGGTCGAAAATAATTAAATTTCCTACCCTCTTGTTAAATGGTTTATTAGAGTAAAGCGTGATCCAATTACTTAGCTCACGAAAACATTTCTGTTATTCCTGAAAACCATTCCTTGTTACCTCGTAATACCACAAAAATTAAAAGTGAATAACATAAAAATATATTTTATTATAGAATTATTTAATCACAACTAGACACAGAGAGATAAAATCAAGTAAAAACTTTTTAAAAAAATTGTAGTTCGAAAAAAAACTGTTTTTAGAGTTTTCGGTGCAATCGTTTGTTTTTGTTCCTAAGTCAATCGCATGGCAACACAGAAAAGTCAGTTATTTGAAACTTTTTACACATATATTTGTAGCACAATCTCCCTTTAGATTGTTATGTTTTCTTTGCTTTGGAATTAAAGTTAATTAAAATAACAACTGAAAAATATTGATTTATTTTCAACCGACATCCAAAAAGGAGGAGGTTCTTAATTTATCTGTATGTTTTTTTTTGTTGTTACCTCATAAATTTCGACTGAGTGAACCGATTTTGATGATATTATTTTTTATTTGAAAGTTGGTGCTTCCCGTGTGTTCCCATTTTATTTGTTATTTTGTCACTCAATATGGTCCAATTCATTCATGAGAAAACCATATAATTTATAAACTTACATTATGTATGTGCGCTACAAATGGGCGAAAAACGCAATACCTTTCTCAATAACACAATATATTTATTTCTTATTGGAAAGGATGTACTTCAATGGCTGTTTGATGAGAGTTTGATAAGCTTCTTATTAATTCTATTTCGTCATTCCTACGATAATTTGCAAATACGAAAGAGGCGTCCACGTGTATTAACGTTTTGTTTGATTCAATTTGAAGTCGGTTTTTGTTTTTACAATTTGGAATCAAACCTGGCCTGCGGGCCTAAAGACTGTAATATAATCGTTAGATCCTATATCTTTAGTAAATTAACAACATAAGCTAGATGTTTGTCTTTATAACGTGAACTTAACAACGGCGTATTCGACCCTTGTTGAAGTTTTCTTTGTCCGAGCAAATTAGGTAACAACTAAGTTAATCAGTTAACACGCGATCTTGGGCACGGTGCGTCAACTTTAATGTTAGATTAAACTATTTCTCTGTTACAAATACTGTCTCTAAAGAGAAAAATAACTTAAGTTAGTCGCTCTAACATCTATTATAACTTAAGAGCATGGCAAGCAACAAAATACAAATAAGCTAACACGGCCTTATAACGTGAACTATCTCCTAGTGTTAGATATAGATTTTTAAAAACGTTACTTGCTTTTCTTTAAGCTTAGAAGGTTTCATACAAGGAAGTGGTGAGTTCATAGACTTTTTTTAAAAGAATGCTAACAATATTTTTTTCATAAATATTGTTAACAATCTTGTTAACTATTCCAAATAAACTTAGGTTCGTGCAAGGAAATGGTTCACGTCAATAGTTGAATGGTGGATTCGTACATACGACCTTACGATTCGCAGACCATACCTTAAACCATTAGGCTATTTACGCTTTTATTACAATACATTTTAATTTTATTTCCCCTAATTATAATGATAAAAGTAAAATCACCAGTTCTGTGATTGTCATTAACCTACTAATATCTAATTCAGTAAGCATGATTCCTTACGATTTTTAGGAGTTCGTTGGAATATCTAAGGAACCCTAAATCTTAGTCATTGTACCAATATCTCGGTCTTAGTACCGGCCAACAATATTTTAATGTACATATCTTTTAAAAATAAAAATTCATTATATATGGACCTCCATATCTAATAAAGCAACTTAAAAATCTGACAATATTTAAGCTGAAATATTTACATCCTTTAAGATCTTGAGGTCTTATCGCCGTAGCAAAAGTAAATGGTATATTTCGTTTGCTTTGCTTTTTTTTTAAAGCAGTGATAGTCGGCGATAGTTTCACCACCTGCTATTTACCTAATAAGCTTGGTGAAAACCAAAGCCGAAAGCGAAAGCTCCCTCTGTCTACCCCACTAGGGTTAAGTGAGAGCTTATGTTAATGTATTAATTTAATTTGTTTTCCTTTTCTCTATTCACAAATGAATTCCCATGCCAATCTGTGAATTGTAAGACAAAGGGGCCATACCCGGCCTAATTCAGACATGCGAAATTTCATTAGGCTGCATAGCGAAGTGAACTCTGAATAAAATATTTTTGTATTAGCTAGATGTAGTGCCTGCGAATAGATTTGTGTTGTTTCTCTGTTCTAATATAGTTACAGTTTGGAAGCGGATGTTGTGACTGGAATAGAAGAAGGTAATCTATAAGTAGCTTGACAGTACTAACAAAAAACAAAAACCGATTTTAAATCGAAACTATAACTTTGTTACTATAACGATATTACGAAACTGAATGAATCAGAACCTAACCAAACTCTCATCAAACTACCCTTGAAGTACATCCTTTCCAATAAATAATGAATCATTGAAATCGTATGGCGTAATATTGAGTTAATTTGTCAATCTATTTAATGAAACATGAAGCGGAAAGAAACTCATTAATAGATAGTTTTAAGCTGAGGGAGTAACATGTGGGTACCTTCTTAATGCTGTTGTCCGACTCGACCTCAGAGGGAGCTGGTCATGGCCATGTAACATTGATGATTTTCTTTCTCGCTTCATGCGACTGAAGTGTGTGAACTTAGGTTAGAGTATGATGAGGCTGATGTGCACATAGGAGCAAAAGTCCCGAAAAAATAAAGAAAGAAAAAAAGAAAATAAAAAAATCCATTGAATGTATAAAACAAAACAACAATTAATTATACACTTAAAACTTACATATATTATATAATGTGAGATTTATTTTTTTATTGAATAAGAAAAGTAAATCAAATCAAATCCAAGAAGTGAAAAATGAGGAATAATTTTAATTTCTTCAAAAAGTGACTCATCGGAATCGTTTACTTGGAGCTGCTGGCAAGATGCCAAACAAGACAATTTTGTGCAAGTCACAAAATTTTGAGAAAATACAAGTTCATTTATATTCCGCACAAAGCAGCGTGATTGGTAATGAGATTAAAAGGGCGAGAAGTCATTATTATTGCTTTGTGTACATTTGACAATAGGAACGAATTGTGCTGTAGTAAAATAAATAAAAAGATTTATCATGCTTGTATTACACGTATTAAAGTCAAGAATGTTCAAGCTCAGCTCAATTCCTTCTTCGTAGTGAAATTGATTTTATGTCACATGAATTTCGAAAGGCATAGGTTGCCTTGCGTTTGGTATCTGTTCTAAATTAAACAACGAACCGAAGAGGTCAAAGACAAAATCACGTCCAGAGGTATTAGGTTCAAAACCCTCCACCCTACACAATAGTAACTATTAACGTGAACTATCTCCTAGTTTGTTTTGAATCAGTTAAAATAATATTTATTAAATTAAATGAATATTCATAGCAAAAAAATCCAATAATTATTGTTCTACGACTGTTTTGTTTGGGGAAGTTCACAACCTTGATGGATACCGGAAGAGGGACTTTTACTTCTGCGCTTCGGTTAGTGAGGTGACCATTTGTCTAAAGACCACATGCAAAATTCTCGTGTTGAGGATGTACACGGGTAGCGGCTGTATTTCTTTTTAACCATTCCAAATAAGCTTAACCTTATGCTAGGAGATGATTCCCCTCAATAGTCGAACGGAGGATTCGAATCTACGACCTTACGATTCGTAGACCCCTTTTTTTCACGAGGAGGAAATCTTCAGAAAGATACCCCGCCTTCTGGGGAAGGCGGCGGTTATGTGGGGTTTTACCCACTAAAACCTCCCAGTGGCCCTTCCTCGGTGCATGGTGAGGGGCTCCGGGATCTCCAGTGGAACGCACCGGAGCCCCTCTGCACTGTGCTCAAGGAGAGCACTTCCTGGGGGAGGTTACACCCTCCGCCTTGTGCCCTCGCAGTGCAAGGCGACACGGGCCAGTCGATGTCACCTTCTTCCCGGGTCCACCTTGGCAGACGACAAAGGACCCTTGTGGCCCAGTGAACCCGAGGCCCCTTTTAGTCGCCTTCTACGACAGGCAGGGGATACCGTAGTCTTATTCTTGAGAGCCCAGAACTACAGGGCTGCGGGCCGGTCTGCCACCGGCCCGCCTGCACTCATCTCCGAACGGGATCGGCCCTCTCCCGATCCCGTTCGGCGGTCTCCTACTGCATCATTACTGACTTCGTAGACCATACCCTATACCATTAAGTTATTGACGCTTAATAATTATAATACAATACTTATACGTTGCCTTTAGTTAGTATGTCATCAGTTGGGCAGAAATAAATTTTTTGGAAGTCCCTTTTCGACACTGCCACTAATTTTGCACCGGAAAGATATTATTAATAAATAACATTATTGTTGAATAAATTTTCTAATAAATAATATATTTTCTAATTTAATAGTATATATAAATCTAATTTAATATATATATATTTCAAGTCAACTTACAAGATGTCTGTAACCAATCGCCGGGTGGCACCCATTTAATTTTGCATGTAATTTGGGAAGGATTATAACTTTTCCCTTCGTCTCTTAATCCGTGAAAATTATTCGACGGCTAATTAAAAACTGCCGGTGAAGCTATTCTAATGATATTTCTAAATTATGCAAAGATACTTCGTACTTACGTTCGGTACATACACACTTGTTTTTTTTTTAAATCGAGCAAATAGATGAGCAATATTAGAAGTTTTTTTTGTGCCAATTTCCTACGTGTTGAAGAATATCGCCGTGAACAAAAAAAAATCAAAAATGTGCAGTCTGATGTGCACTGGGACTTTGTGGTTGACTATTATTTTTTCATCTATTATTTTATTGTATGAAATATATTTTAATCTCATAACTGTTTTATTCATGTATCATATTTATTATACTCTTATTGTCTGTGTAAATTCTATATAAAAGTAGTATTGCGCGCGCACTTCTTTAGGTAGTCCCGAGCAGCGCTAAAAATCAGCGCTGTCGCATCCTTGCGACAGCATATGCTGAGACGGTGTCCGATATTGGCATCATATGTTTTGTATTATTTGTCCGTGTAACTTTAACTGCGTTTTGTCTATTTTTCATTCTTTTTTAATGTGTGTTATATTCTGTCTGTGTTGTGTTTTTGTATTGTAATACCAATAAATAAATGTCTAAATGTCTATTATCTGATACTATATTCAAAGAGAATGTTTGTGCCCAACAATGGGAATATACTAGGACACGAACCCCAAGCAGTCCCCGAATCGTTAGTGGAAAGGTCTTTCACCATTTGAAAGAAACAAAAGCAAAATTCATAATTTATAGCAACGCAAGCCTACGTACGTCTACGTAGGCCTACGAAAGTCTGTCGTAGACATAATTATTATTTAAGAAGCGACATAAAGGATTTATTATGTTCTTTAAAAAAATTGACAGATACGTCTAAGACAGGCATAGCTAATTGTCTAAGTTCCAGAAAGTTACACGAAAGGGTCGCTTTAGATGAAAGTTAATCTCATTTTTTTCAATTTGTACCAGTACCTTAGAGTGGGGATTACAATAGATGCTCTACTGCTGGGAATCTGTAATAATCTATTACAGGGCACAAAAGGCTTTTCAGTGCGTCAAAAGCCAGATTTTAGGAGATAAACGCGTTCCATTATTACTATCCAAGGAAAATGATGGCTCAGTCTACGGCTAGCTTATATACAATGAGATTGTAAATATATATTTGAGCTATTGTTATATAGACTGTGTCAGTTAAACGCACTCAATCATTATGGCAAAGAATGATATTTGTATTTATTGTATGTAGTATATCAAGGTGTATAAAGTAAGTATATAAAAGTAGTTTTAAATAGTTTATTAAGTGTTTTTGTCCTTATCAAACTATTTAGTTTGGCGACATACTTACGTAAAATATTTTTAAAAAGAAAGCTAGCAATATTTCTTATTTCTTATTTTTTCTGAAATATTACTAACAATCTTGTTAACCATTCCAACTAAGCTTAAGCTTGTGCTAGGATATGGTTCGCGGCAATAGTCGAATGGTGGATTCGAACCCACGACCTTACGATTCGCAGTCCGTACCTTAAACCATTAGGCTATTGACGCTTCTTAAATAATGAATCTTTAATTTATAATAAAAATAGTTAACAATTTAAGGAGGCTTCATATTTACGGGTATATTGCTCATTGAATAAAATTACTCATACGGATTTAAAAGCGCTTTAATTTTATTTTTGAATTCCCCTTTTTCTACACTTTGCAGAGGTCGTTTTGTGATACTGTACAATAGTTGCCCATAAGCAGCAGATCAGCACGCTGGACAAAAGCCAGAAATTTAAGTATATAATGCTGTTGAATTCTAAGTTAACTTATATCCTTTTATAATGTATCTCTATAAGTGATTGATTGGTTTTAAACTTATCTGCCTGGGCTTGTTAAATGTGCGTCAATTACTAACTTATTGTTAACTGGAAAGTCGAAATCTAATGTAATTATACTGAGGTACGTGTCGAACATAAAATTTACAATATTATTACAACAGTCCCAAGATTGCAATGATTTACACAGGGATGAATGCACCAACAGCTAAGAATACTCGTACGTCGTAATGTGTTTATATGTTCAATGAGAAGTCTATCCGTTAAATTAAGCGCATAGTAAATTTCGTGTGAAGAGTCAATAGCTTAGCGTACGGTCTGCAAAACGTAAGGACGTAGGTTCGAATCAACCACTCCAAGTTCAAGTCAAAACATTTTTATACCGGATATTAATTTTATGTTAAACTAGCGTCGCGCCCATGATTCACATTTAGCAATAATTATTTATTAAAACTGAGATACTGATCATATTTTTTTTTATCCTGAAATGCTAGATATAGATATTTCGATATGCAAGATCTAAGCCTGCTGGGTGCTGCGGGGCTGGGTTCATCACCCAGAAGTGCTGGCCGCGCCACAGTTGCGGCAGCTGACAGTTACGTGTACATGCGCCGTCGTCCGCCATTGTTTCTACTGCCTGTTTCCAGGACTAACTTGTCCAGGACCTCTCCGCTGTCGCGCGCGGTTGGGTTTGTTAATACCACCTCACTGCACATTGATATATTCTGTTGCACTGAGTCTGTGTTTATCGAAGCTGCCTACAAATGCGTAGAAGGTGTTTGACTCTATTATATTTATATATTATTGTCAATACATCAAGCAGCTTTTATTTGTTTTAATTTAATAATATATATTTAAGTTTTATAACATCATATTGGTATTATCTGTAACGGTGTTATAATTTTGTTGATTTAAATAAATAAATGAAAGCCCTTATAGATTTACATTATAATTATTATGTTTTTTTCACTGTTAGTGTTATTGTTGCATTGTTAATTGTTGTTACACTGTTACTGTTACCCGTAACAGTAACAGTGCAATATAAAACAATAAAAAATTAATAAAGAAATTAAACGGTAAATAAAAATTGTATTACCTCCGTTGCGAGTCATACAGACACTTGAAATGGCTTGTGTTAGAATTATATGTTAGGGGTGGCCTGTGTGTATATATAAGCTTAGTAAATTTAAAGTGTAGAATCGATTTTGAATAGTGTTTTTAGGATTAGGATAGAATTTTGAATAGGAAAAAGGATCAGTGAAATGAGAAGCCGTGCTAAATTTTAAGATAATCGAGTTATAATAGTTTTGGAGATAACACGAGGACTCGTTATCGTGTGTTATAATGCTATTAATATTATAAACGTGAATGTTTGTATGTATTTATTTATTTAATCTTTATTTGCACATAATAAAAGTGTACAGTCTACCTTAGGGTTGTGTAGAAACAAATGTATGTGAAGTGTTACTCTTTCACACAAATGCTACTGAATGGAAATTGATGAAAGTTTACGATAATATAATTTACTCATCAGAGTAACACATAGGCTATAATTTATAAAGATATAGTGTAAGTTATTTAAAACATAATGATAACTAGAAAAAAACTGCCTAACTATTCAACCGATAATCATTCAATTTTGCATACAAGGGGTACAGAAAAGGACATACTTTTGCAGGTACCGTAGGGCGTAGCTAGTTAACTTATATATGTATAGATTTGATAAAATCTTAAAACTTTCTTAGGTGATTTGAATAAATAAAGCATATTTATTCAACTGAACATGCACAAGTTCACAGAAGTTGGAGTTCGCGAGTAAAACAATGAAGTTTACGGAAGTTGAGTCGCGCAGGTTGGTAATACATGGCTCCAAAATGCAAGGATCTTATGTGGTGGGCTCGCTAATTAAAACTTTGTCTAGCATTCAACCGACATCTTTAAAATAAGTTTAACTGAACAACTGCAGCATTAACTTAAAAGAAATCGTTCAATAGTTAAATAGTTCTTAACATCACTTTAACCTATTCAAGAATAAACGAATATTATTTAGATAATATGAGCATACAAAACGAAAATCGAAAACTCCGAGTGGAAAATTTAATCGTAATACTCGTAAAATAATTCAATAAGATAAGTTAATCAATATCTACGTAATTCAATTTTATTTGTCTTATTTCTCACAATTGATTACAGTGCAAACAAAATACAGTTTATGTATTATGACGAACTAACACAGCTGGTAAGAGAAGCTGGCCTTTACTGCTTCACCAGATTGAGAGGTGGCATATCTCTTAGGTCGCTTAGCCTGAACCTCTAAGTATGTACAACTTTAGTCTAATCTTAAACATTTGTAGCTAACACATTGCCTGTAACACGAGCATATCGACCACGATTCATCAGATCATTCGAAGACGATTTGGCATGTAGGAACGGAAATACATCTCAAACTTTCGTAGCAATGTTTTTATTTGAAAGCCAATTATATTGGTAGAGTGCATTTCTATTGATTCGGACAATAAAGTCTTTCCAGTAAAGCGAAACGGAATTGATACAGCGGATCAGGTTTGAGTAGCTTTGTTACAATCAGATGCGATTTGTACGCAATTTATTTTTGTATCTCGTCAAAACAATTATCTAACAAGCTACAAAAAAATTAATTGTATGCAAAACAGGTAAACGTCTAAACTTAGATATGTATGGATACATAAAATTACATTAGATATATATGATGTCACATATACTCGCTTATTACAATCATATTTTTTGTTCATTACATGTACAGCATAGTACTGAAATGGTTTACCCGTGGCTGTCGTTTTCTCCGATTACAATGTGGGTGTTTTATGAGTAAAGTGAATAGGCTTTTACTATGCTTTCAATAAGTAAACAAACATGTAGGTCAATAGAAATGGCAGAATTCCACTAGGAAATTAAAATCTCTTAGGACTTAATGTTTCCGACCCGATACTTCTTAGGGTCTTCTTCTTCTTCGGAAAGTGCCTCTTTGACTAGCGAAGGTTGTTCAGTTCACCATATCTCTTTCGGTCTCTCGCAAGGCGAAACAGTTGGGCGGCACTCGCAATTCCGGTCCACTGTCATATGTTCCGAAGCCATGACTTCTTTCTACGACCAACACTTCTTTTGCCTTTAGCGCTTTATCCATCAAAACCTTCAAAAATCTCGAACGCTTCAATACGTTTCTCAAGGTCGTTTTTCAAAGTCCACGCCTCTTCCGGGTCTTCACGCACTGTCAAATTCTACGGAGGAACAGACTTGAGTTGTGAAAAACTTTGTGGCAATTTTCCATAATAACGTTACAATAATATAATAATAAGACATACCACAACGTAACATTTGATCTATGTTCCATCGCAAATGCAATTTAATTGACGTATAGGCTTTCCCATGAGGCTTTATTGACTTTGAACGGATATGTAGGACATAATATGTACAGTACACGTTTATTGATACAACAAGCCAATCTGACCAACAACAACATAAAAGTACTTATCTTTTGGAACGCAGCCAGCATGTTCGGTCACATAACAGAATATATGTTGCTATAAATAACATGAAGTACATGTACTGTAAAAATATTGTTATGTTTAGTTTATTTTTAAACCCTTATATTATTTTCAGAAAAATCTTTGTAAACAGTATTATATAAGTAGTTAGTAGTATACTAATAAATGAGGAGACGAATTTTTATTAGATTTTACAGAAAACAGTACAGAAATAGACATCACCCCTACACCATAAGATGCACCCTGTTTTCGAGAAAGTTTTAGTTTATAATATATTGTTGAATATTCATTTTCATATATTTGGTTTTAAAAACAATAAATTTCTATTACTAATTCGTTACATTCGATTCAGAATTCTTTTGTTTGTTATCCAATTTGACACAAGGCAAATAATTTTTTATTCGTAAATCGTAGAGGGATATATAGCTATCGTTATCTTTTTTTTCTGCGACCTTATTACGTTCCATGATGACAAGAGTACATCGCTGTAAACCAGGCATAAATAAAATCAATAAATACGAAAATCATTCTTCCAAGACATACATTCATAATCATATTTTATTTTTCGAAGCGTTAATAGCGTAATGGTTTAGGATACGGCCTGCGAATCGTAAGTTCGTGGGTTCGAATCCACCATTGGACTATTGCCGTGAACCATGTCCTAGCACAAGCTTAAACTTAGTTGGAATGGTTAACAAGATTGTTAGTAATATTTCTGAAAAAAAAAAATAAGAAATATTACTAGCTTTCTTTTTTTAAAAAAGAAAAAAAATATACGAGAAATGTACGTTGAGTTCTCGTTGCTGCAAGAAGAAGAGCTTGTCAAAGTCATCCGATTTACTTTACAGCTCTAAAGCTCGTTTCTCTACTGACTAAATTTAAAATTTAAATATCCTTACAAGGACACTCGTGGGATTATCGGAAATTTTCTTAGAATAAAAGATAAAACGCAGTAGTGTAGAAGTCTTATTGCTAATGAAAAAGATTTGTTTGAATATTATTGTTATGGCATATGACTGTTCAACGACTGATTTCGCTTTATAGGTGTCCTTTGACCATCAATTGATATTTCAACTGCAATAATAAGACATTGGTCAGAGCGACTAAATAGTATGCACGAAATTATGAGACCGTTAATATAAAGGATGTCTTTGTAGCGGTTAACGAGCTAACCTACATTTCTAGTTATTAAACTAGACTGGATTTAATTTTCGATTAAATTAATAAACTTTATTTCCGACACAAATTTCGGGTGCTTGTTGTCCCATTCCATTCGCAAAAATGTTTTTTTTATTTATGTATCTCATGTGGGATATCTAGTCTCCACAACAATAAATATTACCAATCAATCTTAAGCGAAATTGTCGTGTCACACAAAAAAAAATTCTTCAAAATCAACGTTTCAAAGCCCAGGAGGCTTGTTACATCGACATGCTTATATTGTGTCCTTATTGACTTGCCTTAGTTTCTACAAAGCTGTAGTCTAGGGAGATGGTAATTTAAATTGCAAATTATGTCTAAAGAAACGTTAGCTTCTAAACGATATTGAATTCTTTGAACAGTTTCTCCGTCGACGTCAACGTTGGAATGAAGGTGATATTGTTAAAATGAAAGATGTGAAAGTACCAAAAACTTGTAAAATGATCTGTCACTACAATAAATATATAACTAAAATCATTAGGCTATAGAGTCTTTATAAATTTAACAATAAAAGCACCCCGGACTCCCTTAGTGATATGCACTAGAAATACGGTTTTTTATTTACCCATTGGTACAAAGTATGGACGTTAGTCTCAGTTCAATAATGTTGTGCAAAAAAACCAAATAAAATTGTACAAAAAGGGAATTTGTGTGCGTCTTACAACGGAGGCAAAGATATGCCGCTAATATGCTACGAACAATCTCTACGAGCTGTAATATCCCATACAACGATCAGAATTTAATTAATAATAACATTCTATCATCGAAATTTATGAAACGAGAAACAAAACATAAGCAATAGTAGCAGACAGTCTTCTATTATTTAAATTAATTTATGATTAAATATTAAACAAGCTTCCCTTTCCTGCGACTTTAAGTTTTTGGACCTCTATACCAACTTACTAGACTATAAAGTGCCTCTAATCTATTTAATTTAAATAACTCAATCTGATCTAGGAGCAAATAGAGATCTACGTAGAGATTATTTTCTGCTTCGTTAACCTCTACATACTTCTACTTTTCACCCCACAAGCAACATGGTTACGATACAGCCCCTCTTTCCTTCCTGAGTCTTCTTTTATATCTCAACTCTTTTTACTTGTAAAAATATAAGGTACATTGAATAGAACCACTTTTACGAGTTTGGTTCTCACATGATGTTAACTCATTTCTTACTTCCGTCTCTCAGATATCAATGTAAAATATTCCAAACTCTGGGAACATAAAAGTAAAATTAAACGAAGATCAAATAATTTAAAGTTTTTTTTAAGTGTTAGAGTTTAAGTAAGTTATTAAATGTTACTTATTGAATTTTATTTTACCTTCGCGTGAAAATAAGAATAGATGATGATATGAATTGAATTGTGTCTCGTATCTTTCAAATGACATAGAAAGATTCATCTTCTGCTACGGCTGTCATTATATTTAAGCGTATTGAATATTATACAGACGAATCATCGTTCTGAGATAAATTGGACTATTATAATGACTAATGATAAGGCTGTTACACTTTTCTCTATTGCTGGCATCCGTTACAATCTCGTTTGCAATCAGACTTCGTGCCTGTATTGCTAATTCTGCGGATTCTTAAATGTTCTTACGTTTATATATTGTGTTTATACTTAAATTTAGAGACTTCTGACGCAAGCCAGTTCCATTGTACATTTTACATCTTTATTCGCCATTGTTTCACCCATTTATGAAAAAAAAAGAAATATTGCTAGTTTTCTTTTATAAAAAAAAATGTACAACAAATTCTAAAATATACCTAAGTTATGTAATGCTTTTTGTTTTGATTTTGGTATACAATAAAGTTATATTTATCTTTCTATCTATCGTTCTTAATAATTAATTGAGATCAGCTCTCCAGTCACTTCTGCTTATAACTGATTAGCTGCGCACCGTGATTAACATCTTTTAATTAAAACTATTAAATTTTTTCTCACTTATTACATCACCCATATGCCAGTGAAAGTGCTGTCAAAATCTGTCCTGCCAAATCAGAGATTAAAGCTTTCTAAAGGAAAAACAGGCTAAAATTGTTAAAATGTAATTTTGGTATATATATTTACTACTAAACGGAGAGTGATATAACATGATATTAAAACTATCACTTAAATAAATATACAAATACTTCATGTTACTTCAGACAGTCTAAATCCGTCTCACTAATATTTAATGCAAACGATAAACAAAGGAAAATACCAAGGCAACCTCTCTGGAATAAATCAAGTTTCGATTTGAAACGCTTCAGACTGCATAACGATCCCGTCATGTACATGCCGATACGGATAAACAATATCGTTTGAAATCTTAAGCTGGTGGAACATACTATTTGTAATAATCAAACCAATGTCTGAGAGGAAATATAATATTGAAAACTATACTATAATGTCTAAGAAAGCTTTCTCGTAGAAAGAGTATTTTGTAGTCTTTTGCCTTTTTTGTTTATAACCCAACTTATGCAAAGTATATTTTCTACCAAACCTTCTCTTTTCGATCAAATCTTCCATAACCGAGACCACACGGAAACATTAGCTTTCAAGTAAAAGAAGAATCATCAAAAACGCTTATAACCAATTATTATATTATAACGGTTATGTCCAATGTTATGCGATAACAAAAGTCAATAAAAAAACCGACGAGTTGAAAACAGGTTGAAAAATAGGGATTATTAAGAAAATGCCTCATTACTTCAAACAGCATTCGTCATTTCATTATTGCGTTGCATCTATTGTAAGGGTTTGTTGCTTGCCTTTTATCCACAAAGCAAGTAAAATTTCGTTGTTGCCACAGATCAAAGTAAGAAAATTTAAAAACATTATCTTTTGAAAACCGAAAACTAAATATAGAATCTAGAATTGAATGGATGCGAGAGCAAATATGGGCTCAAACGTTAGGTATTATGGAAATAAACGTCAGAATACGGAAAATCTTTTGTAACTGAGGTCATAAATTGGCTTACCCTTTACATATACGACCTGGGGCACAACGAGGGGGACATCGAGCAGGCACTCGTATTGTGTAAGTAGTGAGACCACAGGTCTACGGATCTACCGCTTTATGCTACACAAATGAAATTTGTGATTGTTCCCTCTATTAGAGTGTACTTTGTAGAATGAAAAAATAATATTCATACTAGTATGACAAGTACATTTACCAGTAAAAACATAAACCGACTTAAAATTAAATTGAATCGAACGTTAAACGTTATTACGCGTGGACGCCCTTTTTGTATAAGGTTGTCAAATATCTCCCTTCCGCCTTTTTGTCTTTTGAATTTCGCGGCTATGTACAAAGCGCTACAGAGCTCGTATCTAGCAATACTATACATAATTTGAAAGGTCTTGACATAACCTACTAAACGACGCTATGCATAATTAGTTTGGATATTGCGTTCAACAGTTATAGACGTGTAAACATGAAGTTCACTAACGCCGAAATTCGCGGCTTGGCCACTGTTTGGGACGATTCGCCGGCCTTCGACCACGACCGTTTTCGCTTGATATTGTCGTATGTGATCCATTCTTCGTCGCCAGTCACCATCCGCTTCAAGAATGGGTCGAGTTCGTTCCGTTTCAGCAGCATATCGCAGGCGTTGATTCGGTCCAGAAGGTTTTGCGTCAAATCATGCGGCACCCAAACATCAAGCTTTTTGTATCCAGCCTTCTGCAGATGGTTTAAAATGGTTTGGTGACTAACTCCCATCTCGTGGGCGATGTCACGAGATGCCACATGCCGGTCTAACTCGATGTAGTCCATGATTTGATCGGTATTTGTCGTCACAGGTCTTCCGCCGGCTGGCTTATCCATCGTGTCGTTTTCACCGGCTCTGAATCGTCGAAACCATTCCTCCGTGGTTCGAAGTGATAGAGTACCATCCCCAAAACACCATTAATCTCACGGAACGTTTCTCTAGCGGATTTGCCTTTAACGAAGGAAAACTTTAAAATAGCGCGAATTTCGGCGTAAGTGAACTTCATGTTTACACGTCTATAACTGTTGAACGCAATATCCAAACTAATTATGCATAGCGTCGTTTTGTAGGTTATGTCAAGACCTTTCAAATTATGTATAGTATTGCTAGATACGAGCTCTGTAGCGCTTTGTACATAGCTGCGAAATTCAAAAGACAAAAAGGCGGAAGGGAGATATTTGACAACCTATTATTTCTTTATTATCGTAAGAATATTACGAAATAGAATTAATCAGAACCATACTCCTATCAAACTAGTTAAAGACAGCAACCGCTCTCATATCAATTTAAAATTGTGATGGGACTTCGTTTTACCGCGACGTATTTTATGTTATAAATGAAGTAAGTTTTAGACCAGTAATCAATAACATATAAAATAATAACCGTCTACACAGTATACGAGTACGTGTTGCGTCCTTCCGTTTTTGTAATGAAAACTGATAAAATAACATCTTCTCATTTTCATAAGTATATATAGTCATCCTTTTTGCGCATATATTAGTGTAATACAATATTCAATAACCGCAACGAACCTGTAAATTCAAGCAAAATTCGGTTGGCTCATGTCGCTGTAAGCTTAAAGCTTACGGAAGTTTACCTTAACACATATAGACGATTAAATACGTAGTTATATAGAACTGCACGGGTTGTTGTGTTGTTACTGTTATTACGCTCGATACGGCAGCTACCGACTAAACTCATGTTTAGTTTGCTAGTTGAGACATGTAAGTTGTGTTGTCTCCGAGGAATAACTTTGAATCTGGCATTGCTTACAATTGAGTTGAAATCTCTGTACTACACGTTTTAGTTATGATATCATAGTCACTGGAATTATTGATCATGTATTTTATACCCATATATTGGCTAATATTTAAGGTATTTACCATAGCTTATTTGAATTACGATTTGAATTAGTATACAGCAGTCTTGTAACATTAAACGCGACCAAATTACAAGCTTGTCTATTAACAGCAAAGGACATCCAGTTAACCTCAGCTTCCGCAGGATGTTGTGTATTTATCGAACAGTTATATGGATTCGAGATTTCATGAAACCTTGACTTTGGAGGTTTTTTCGAGTTTCGAGTATAAGGCAAAGGCAGCATAAATCAATTAATAATCTTGGTCAAATTCAACGATGATTCTCGGTGGCAAAATTTTGAAAAATAATGAGAAAGAGAATACAGGCGCCAGAACATCATAACATAAATATGACACTTAAATAAAATCGAATTCGAGATCAAATAAGTCCCTTTTTAACCCATTTGATTAAAAAGTTTGGAAGCTTTTTTCATCACAAAAATTGTGAAACAATGTGTATAGATAGGTAGATAGATTATTGTACAACAAAATCAAACAAAAGACATTACATAACTAAGGTACACTTTACAATTCTTTGTATAATGGGCGATCTTATCGCTAAGAGCGATCTCTTCCAGGCAAATATATATATATATAAACAAATATATACATAAAAAAATTATAGCAGGATATGAGATTATCCCCTCGTATTCTAGATCAAATAATTCTGTTAAAAGTATTTAATTACAAAATTTGTTAAACACTATCATTACACAATTCTAGGTTACAAATGATCAATATAGTAAATAGAGAAGACAGTACAAAGTGAAGCAGACAGCTTGGTTAAACTACTAATGGATGTAGTTAAATATAAAAAATCAATAACGTTATTGATTACTTAAGCCAGTGATTGTCAACCTTTTTTTGTTGCGGCACATATTTAACAATTTAAAAATTTGGCGGCACACAAAGAAAAGATAAAAATTATTTACTTACTACAACACACTGCATAAATAGTTTATGACAAAAATTTTAATTATACGAAATAAGAATATATATTCATGTTAAAAATATTTTTCTTTATAAATGATATAATTTAATAATATTAAGATTATTATATATTTGCAAAATTTGACGGCACACAAAAGTGCCGCGGCACAGTGGTTGAGAATCACTGACTTAAGCTATAGATGTTCCCTTAACTGATCAAAAAATAGGTTGCGTGGAAGTAAAAACAAAAATACTAGACCATGAGGTAAAAACATACGGAATTTCCAACGAAGGTAACTTTAAAAAGCTACGCAAGTAACTAAACATATGTTACTGGCATCTCAATGTGCACAAGTTTGTGCAAGTTGTGACTTTACGAGTTAAATAATGGAGCTTACGGAACTTGCGCTTCGTATCGACATGTGGAAAGTACCTTGGCCGGCGTCTAAATGCAAGGACCGTAGTGGTAGCTTTGCCAATTAAAACTTACTTTAAAGCGCTCAGTTCAAAACTACTTCTCCTTTTTAAAACTAAAAAATAGAAGCAAAAATAATTATCAGATTAAGTAGATGATCTTTTAATTTTGTAGTCGCTAAGTTAATTAATCTGTCTGCCTTTTAACCGGGAAAAAACATTTTGAACTGTGTACTCAACTTTTTACTGAAGATTCTGTTTGTAATATTAAAATAACTGCTATATATATATATATGAATCTATATACTATACAAATACCATGTTAACATTTTTTTTTAATTTAGTCTGTTTCTAATCTCTGGAAAGGCTGGACCGATTTTGACGGGACTTTCACTGGCGGATGTGATAAGGAGTAACGTGATTTTATTTTAGAACAAATTAAATAAATCATTTTTAATCGCGGGTAGCACCGCGGGGCACAGCTAATATAATTAAAAGGATAAATAAGATAGGTTTGTTCTTCTTCATCTTGAGAAATCCGGCATATATGAGAATATATTTCATCATATTCATTATTCTCATATATGCAGGATTTCTCAAGATATTTTCCAAGATATGTGAAGTTCAAGCAATTCGTACTGATGCTGCGTGCACTTTTACCCTAATGCTATCTGTAGGGGGCACATATAGAGGCTGGTGTATAGCATCTAAAGTTTTAATAAAATTATTGTAAAGATATTTTTTTTTTATATGAAAAGTGGCAAACGAGCATACGGCTCACCTGATCTTAAGTGATCACCGTCGCCCATGAACGTCCACAGCACCAGAGGAGCTGTAGGTGCGTTGCCGACCTTTGAGATAGGAATAGGCTCGTTTCTTGAAGGTCCCCAAATCGTAAACGTTCGGAAACACCGCTGGTGACAGTTGATTCCACAAGTTGACAGTGCGTGTTACGCGAAAAACGTACAGTCGTGGAACGCCAACCATCAAGATGGTGGCGGTGGAATTTGGAATTCTGCCAAGATGTGCGGTAATGGAAATCGGTAGCTGGGATGATTCCGAACAATTTCTCAGAACACTTCCCATGGTAAATGCGATACAGGATGCAAAGAGAACCGACATCTCTTCGCAGACTCAGAGGGTCGAGTCGATCGGAAAGACCCTGATCGTCGACTATACGAGCAGCTCTACGTTGTACACGGTCAAATGGATAAAGTTGGTATTGGGGAGCCCCGGTCAGAGATGCGAACAGTATTCCATATGAGGCAGTACTTGCGCCTTGTAAAGTTGCAGACGGTGGGCAGGCGTGAAATACTGTCTTGCTCTACTGAGTATGCCAAGTTTTTGGAGGCCAATTTGACTTTGCCTTCCAAGTGACCACGAAACTGAACGACATTCGATATATCGACGCCAAGGATTCTAATGCTGGTGGATGCGACCAAGGGAGTGCCCTCGAACTGAGGGAGACGATAAAGGGAGTTTTTAGCGGTAAACACGCATACTTGAGTCTTTGTGGGGTTAAATTGAACTAGATTTAGTCTTCCCCAATTTGAGACCCTGTCGAGAAGAGTTTCGACTTCGGACACAAGTTTGTTCCGGCACTCTTCGATGCTTTCCCGAGAAGTATTGGCACGGCCTGTGTACATTGCATCACCTGTGCTATCGTCTGCATAGCAGTGAATGTTGCTGATTTGCAGCATATCATTGATGTGCAAAAGAAATAAGTTAGGAGACAGTACACAGCCTTGCGGAACACCAGCGTTCACTGGTTTGGAGTCCGAGCATGCACCGTCAACAGCGACCTTGATGCTACGGCCTTAGAGGAAGCTGGTGATATAGTCGTAGTAAGTTATAGAAGTATCCTAGGTTTATTCTTGCTTGTTTATCTTTGACTTTCACATTAGCAAATGGTTTCCTTACTAAGTTCATGAGTGATCATGGTCATGGTCAATGAACGTTATTTTTTTATAACACAAATGCTTAAAGTTAATTTATTATCTAAATTAAAACCTATATAAATACTTACCTAGCTTAAGATCTTACATATTTCACGACAATAACTTAAGCTTAGGGCATTGTGAGATAACATTTTCGTCGAGGACGTTGCAATAATGACACGCGTTTATCTCCTTAAATCTGGCTATTGAGTACTCAAAAGCCTTTTGTGTCCTATAATAGTCTATTAAAGATTCCCCATGGCAGAATATCCATTATAGGCGTATATTTGAGGTCTTGGTTGATTAAAATCAAGATAAGGATCAATTTTCTTACGTAGTAAATAGAATGGAATATTGTAATTAATTTATAATATGTTTGAATTAATAACAGGTATATTCACGAGCAAAAACAATAGCATAGTCAAGCCGTTAGTATAATATTATATTAAATTTTTATATTATTATTATAATCAAATAATTATAATAATAATTTCATTTTATAATCTTATAATTTAGAGTAAGGCTGTTATTTAATAGTTATTTAAAATAATGATGAGTCTTAGTTACTTAATTGAATAAATGAATTATTATTATTATTATTAAACGCTATTACGCACATCCTTGAGAAAATTTTCATCAAGTACGTGCGCCACAAATATACGAATTACTCAATATAACGCCAACCGATTTCGATGATTCATTTTTTATTGGAAAGGATGTATTAAAAAGTTGTTTGATGAGAGTTTGGGTAGGTTCTCACTAAATCAGCCCTGTAGTTCTGGGCTTTCAAGAATAACACTACGGTATCCCCTGCCTGTCGTAGAAGGCGACTAAAAGGGGCCTCGGGTTCACTGGGCGACAAGGGTGGGGGCCTGAGTCGTCCACCAAGGTGGACCCGGGAAGAAGGCGACATTGGCTGGCCCGTGTCGCCTTGCGCTGCGAGGGCACAGGGGGGGAGGGAGTTACCTCAAAAAAAAGAAAAAAAAAGATCTCACTAATTCTATTTCGTAATATTCGTACGATAATTCAGATATACAAAGAGTTTCCGCTGCATTTAGTTGATGTTAAATAGTTAAGCAGTTATTATGTTGAAATATTGTAAATGTGATGAAATTCGATTCAATGTATAATAAACATTTTATTGACTTATTCCACTCGTAGCAAACTGTATGTCTGGGCGCGTTGCCAGGAATCTGTATTATTATACTACTTGATAAAGGAGTGTCTTAATGAATTTTGGAAACACTCTCAGCTAAATATAACCGACAAATGTAATAACCCTGAGCTTTAAGGTTAACTGACTGCTGTCTTTAAAAATAAATAAATAAATAATAAATAATTATTATCGTTTCGCGTGTTTCGATTCTTTACTCGATAAACATTTCTAAGGCGGTTGGTAGCTCGAAATACAACTTGTTCATCATCTAGCTCTACAGCTCTTTGTGGCCCTTGGCCACGGTCCTCAAATTAAATGCTAACTTTTTGACGTCCCGCCGATTCGCATCGTAAGTACTATACCGAATCATTGTTGAAAGAGTGGTCGTGGTTATCACCCCATTCTGATGGCCTTCTTGTGGATTAATTTAGTGATAATGAACCATTCGCTAACGTAAATATTTTTCCGTTCAATTCGTTCATTTTAAGACATTAATTTATATTTTTTTTAACATTTTAAAATAAGCTGAATAAAGAGATAGTTCACAACAATAATCGATCTGGTGGCTCTCATGTGCTCCTATTCAGTTCTGACTGTCCATATTTATTTAATCCACATTAAATCTAGAAACCCATATAAGTCTTAAATACATATGCGAAGGTTTAAGTTCTGATTAATTCTATTTCGAAATATTCCTATTCTATTTGAAGTCGGTTCTAGTTGTTACTTGTAAATATGCTTGTTAACTATGTATTGTTTATATGATTTCCTTCTACGACCAACACTTCTGTACCGACTTTGACCATAGATGACATAGAATTATGATGAATCGACTGCCAATCTTCACTTTTCGTATAGGCACTTTAAGAAGAAGGTTTTTATGAAAAACTGTTAATGTGAAATATGAGTAATATTGCCCGTCAAAATAAATAGTAAACACGCAATGGTTATTCTTTGTTTTTGTTTGGTCGCTTTTATTTTGTTCTCATTAGACATTGAAATAGCAGTATTTTATCTAGTTTGGTGACTGGCACAAAATTGTCTTGTCTGGCAACTTGCCAGCAGTTCGAAGTTAAACGTTTCTGGTGAATCGCCTTTAGAACAAATTACAATTAGTTTCTGTTCTTTTTTTAATCAGCTTTATTTTCAATTATAAACTTGATAATGATAAATATTGAAATATTTTTTTCTATATTAGATTAATATTATTTTTTCTATTTCTCTAATTCTAACCCATTATCATAACCTGGTATATTTTATAAATTACAGACTTGAATGAAAGTAGTTTTATTCCATTACATATTGATATTGTAATGAATTTTTGATGTTGCATTTTGACATATTTAAAAAAAAAGATAAAAACATGACAAATCAAAAATGGATAAATTTTATAAAACGCATAAAGTGGTTGATGTTATCGTAATTAGTCAACCTTTTTTTACTTATATACGTCGAATTATCAATAACCCTGTATACATTCGATGTGATAATAACGGATTCGAATCCGAAGCAATATTTACCCATAGCTTATGTTTACGGTACGGTGTACCACTTGACTAATGACATAATCAATTCCTTTTTTTTTTGTTAACGGAGCGGAAATCTTTAATAAGATACCCCGCCTCCTGGAGGGATGGCGGCGGTTATGTGGGGTTTTACCCACTACAACCTCCCCGGTGGCCCTTTCCTCGGTGCATGACGAGGGGCTCCGGGATCTCCAGTGGAACGCACCGGAGTCCCTCTGCACTGTGCTCAAGGAGAGCACGTCCCGGGGGGGAGGTTACACCCTCCACCCCTGTGCCCTCGCAGTGCAAAGCGACACGGGCCAGCCGATGTCGCCTTCTTCCCGTGGACCCTTGTCGCCCAGTGAACCCGAGGCCCCTTTTAGTCGCCTTCTACGACAGGGAGGGGATACTGTAGTCTTATTCTTGAGAGCCCAGAACTACACGGCTGACGTAATCAATTCCTAGCACATGCTTAAGATTAGTTACAAGAATGTTAGTAAAATTTGTGAAAAAAAAATTGTTGCCATTCTATTAAACAAAAAAAACTTACGAAGCCCAATGCGATGAATTTAACATCTGTATCATCTGAAACGTAATAAACTTCGCAAAAAAACGGTAGCCGTCTCTATCTAGTCCGTTAGGGTTGAAATTATTTAAGAAGTCATGTTAATACTTTTTAAATTCATGCTTTGTTATTTGTAAATATAAATTAATAACAATAAAACGGTTTTAATTAAACCCTTAATAAATCACGTACATTCGCAATAAAGATTGCAACCGACGTAAAGAAAATACTTAATCGCCATTGTTCCATACGAAAGCTTCAGCGGCAAAAGAGATTAATTAGTTTCTCCCACGAACGTTACTGGTGATTTCTTTATTTATTTATTTCATTTGAATGAATGCATAAAGCGTTCTTATTCAACTCTTCTGTATTTTATCACTTTACATTTATAAATAAATTTAAATTTATATAAAAAAAAAACATAATATATAATTGGAGTTCTTTCATTATATTCGTGATTTCAAATTTTTAAACGACATATTAAAACAGTGATAGCCTAGTGGTTCTACTTACGATTGATGATCACCAATTTGAATCCCAATCGGGGGTTTGTACTACTTTTTTTAAAGTTTATTTTTTTTAATTATGTCTGCTACGTAAGCTATTTTATACCAAAGTCAAGTACTTAAAGATTAGATATTTTTCGACATACGTCTACAACTTAGTGACTTTGTATCTGAGACACAAATAGTCGTAGGTTTGAACCCACCATTCACGACTCACCTTAACATGGTGTTTTTTTAAATCACGTTCATTCAGAAATACAAAATTGTTATTTGACTTATGACACACACAACACCTTGGAGTTATGTCTATTCATGTCCAGATCTATGGAGTTAAATATGTATCTATTTATTTATTTTATTTTATTTGAATGAATGCATAAAGCGTTCTTATTCAACTTTTCTGTATTTTATCACTTTACATTTATAAACAAATTCATATTTATATAAAAAAACATTATAAATAATTGGAGTTCTTTCATTATACCTATTCGTGATTTTAAATTTATAAACGACATATTAAAACAGTAATAGCCTAGTGGTTCTACTTACGATTGATGGTCACCAATTTGAATCCCAATCGGGGTTTGTACTACTTTTTAAAGTTTATTTTTTAGAATTATGTCTGCTACGTAAGCTATTTTATACCAAAGTCAAGTACATAAAGATTACTTATTTTCGACATACGTCTACAATTTAGTGACTTTGTATCTGAGACACAAATAGTCTTAGGTTCGAACCCACCATTCACGACTCACCTTAACCATCTCATGGTGTTTTTTAAATCACGTTTATTCAGAAATACAAAATTTTTATTTGACTTATACACGCACAACACCTTGGAGTTATGTCTATTCATGTCCAGATCTTTGTAGTAAAATATTTATCTATTTATTTTATTTTATTTGAATGAATGCATAAAGCGTTCTTATTCAACTTTTCTGTATTTTATCACTTTACATTTATAAACAAATTCATATTTATATAAAAAAACATTATAAATAATTGGAGTTCTTTCATTATACCTATTCGTGATTTTAAATTTATAAACGACATATTAAAACAGTAATAGCCTAGTGGTTCTACTTACGATTGATGGTCACCAATTTGAATCCCAATCGGGGTTTGTACTACTTTTTAAAGTTTATTTTTTAGAATTATGTCTGCTACGTAAGCTATTTTATACCAAAGTCAAGTACATAAAGATTACTTATTTTCGACATACGTCTACAATTTAGTGACTTTGTATCTGAGACACAAATAGTCTTAGGTTCGAACCCACCATTCACGACTCACCTTAACCATCTCATGGTGTTTTTTAAATCACGTTCATTCAGATATACAAAATTTTTATTTGACTTATACACGCACAACACCTTGGAGTTATGTCTATTCATGTCCAGATCTATGTAGTTCAATATGTATCTATTTATTTTATTTTATTTGAATGAATGCATAAAGCGTTCTTATTCAACTTTTCTGTATTTTATCACTTTACATTTATAAACAAATTCATATTTATATAAAAAAACATTATAAATAATTGGAGTTCTTTCATTATACCTATTCGTGATTTTAAATTTTTAAACGACATATTAAAACAGTGATAGCTTAGTGGTTCTACTTACGATTGATGATCACCAATTTGAATCCCAATCGGGGGTTTGTACTACTTTTTTTAAAGTTTATTTTTTTTTAAATTATGTCTGCTACGTAAGCTATTTTATACCAAAGTCAAGTACTTAAAGATTAGATATTTTTCGACATACGTCTACAACTTAGTGACTTTGTATCTGAGACACAAATAGTCGTAGGTTTGAACCCACCATTCACGACTCACCTTAACATGGTGTTTTTTTAAATCACGTTCATTCAGAAATACAAAATTGTTATTTGACTTATGACACACACAACACCTTGGAGTTATGTCTATTCATGTCCAGATCTATGGAGTTAAATATGTATCTATTTATTTATTTATATGTATATAGATATGTATGTTAATTTATATACATATGCATGTATGTAGGATTTAGGAACGACGGAACGAGAGACATGTTTTATTTTCATCGTGTATTAAAATATATATATTTTCTCTAAGCTTGCATCCGTTATACTGTCTCTAAATAATAATAAGGTAGACTGGTAGAGTCTACCTTATTATTATTTGCCCTTAGGCATTAAGTCCGCTTTTTTGTACACTCCTAATTTCTACGATAAAAATTAAATAAATAAATATATAAAACAATTATTAGTTTCGCGTTTACCTTCTGATACGGGGTTAACTCCTCCTTTACAATATGGTAATTGCAAAATATCTTACGGGATAAACTTCACCAAGTTCTGCGCATATGACATAAAAAGACTTTAAGTATAATTAGCGTAAATCCAAGTCACTGTAAATTTTGCAAGCGTTAGGAGTCTAAGTTGTTTGGTACGCAGTTAACTTAAAACTTGGAATACTATTCCTGCTGCTAACAAAGTAAATAAATTAAATGACAAAGCAACATAATTTCACGGCTACATTATCTTGTTTTCACTTCATTAGTATAAACTTTTTATGCTACTAAAGCGCAGGTTGGAAGTTCAGGCTTTCGTGGCACATTTGTGGACTAATTACGTGCTGAAAGGCGGACAGTGATGGCAATCGTCATCATCCCGTATCAATCCACTGCTGGAAATAGGCCTTCTCCAATGCCTTCCATCATATTGCAATATCTATGCTAAAAGCTATATTACCTTATAACTGATTTACTAAGTGTCAAATTGGATAATTAATAAAAGAAGTACGTGCAATCAAGCATATTTTTTTTTGTAATTGGAATATTTTGTTTTTTTTTTCTTAATGGACAGTTACTATTATTTCAAATTTTAAATACAATGTATAGGGTTTAGAAAAAGTACAGCTTGGAAATATGATACTGGTGGTATACGTTTTATATCTTTTATGTAGTTTTAGCAGTAAAAGGCAACAACAACGTCTTACGAAGAACCAAGCGCGATAAATTACTTTGAGGAACGGACGCGTAGGTACTTAGTACCGCAGATATTCAATTCATATAAACTAGCAGAAGACTACCTGCAGAAAAACATCAATAGAAACAATTTAAAACGCAGCTACTAAGTACCTACGCTGCCGAATATTGTAAATAAATTAGTGTATAGATTTATGGGTGCAGTTTTCGCCAATAAACTGCTCTGGCAGTTTGGCGAAATAATTTATCTAAATGTTTTGAATATATATATGAATAATAAATTAAAAAAAATGGTTTATTTTATTTCTATCTGTAATGATGAACATCTAGCAGGTTACAAAAAACTGTATATAATTTTCAATCGTATCTTTCCGAGATTGTATTCTCCTGGTTTTACAAATCAAGAAGTGAAACTGGGAATAGAGCTATTTGTACATGCATTTTACTTTGATATGAATTCATTTGTACCATACCTCCCTAGAGACTTATTTACTGATGTTGTTGGGAAAAATTTCATTGGCTGGCTGAGGTAGACAATTGACTTTTTAATTTTTCTTTTATTAAAAGATTAACATTTTAAAATGGATACGTACACGTATGTACGCGCGTGAGAAGTTATACGTCTTTAGTATCATTAAAAAATAGTATTTAATTGTTTGCACATAATTACAATAAAGCAAGAAAAAGACTGGAAAACTATAGCAAACATTGTCAATAAAAAACACTATTAGTAGCATAGTTAAAATTTGAAAAATTTAATAAATATCATATTAAATAATAACATTTTATTTTATATCAATAAATAATAAATACGAACAGTTAGCCTCAATCATATTGAAGCACTTGAAAACGTATGTAAGTACAATTTTTTTCACTGCAAGTTCACCTGTTTTTGTCGTCATTTTTTGATAACGCGCCTAAAGATGTATTACTTCAAAAATTCAAAAATAGCTACCACGACTTTTCAAAAAAACAAAAACAATATTAATACATTTTTAAAATTAGTTAAATAGTTCAGATTCATAAAAGCTGTGATAATTTAGTTATAGGCTAAGCGGTTCGACTCATGAGACATGATGGTTTTGGCTTTTTTCGGATCATTACGTGTAAAAGGCGATTGTTGCGAAACTGTGCCGATGGGTTCTTCACTTGAGGGGCTCAATAAGCTTGGTGAAAAACAGCCAGGGAAAGCGGTCTTTGCCATCCCCGCTAGGGTTAAGATACCGTGAGAATAATGTTCCTCAAAGGTAGTTTGATGAGGGTTTGTTTAGGTTCTGATTAATTACATTTCGTAATTCATACGATAATTGGGAAATACCACGAAGTAATCCGTAAATCTAGAAATCAGCAGTCAATTAATTATTTATAAATATAATTACAATTACCAGAAAAAATTATAGTGTATTGTTCAGATAGAAGACACGAACGGGATTATTAATCCGTTAGCTTAATTGGAATCATACTTCAACCTTCGTGTAACTTAATTTCTACTTAATTAAGCAGTTGAAATTATGCACTTTCCGTGCTGCAATCGCAAGCTCTTGGCACGTGACCCTAAACATTGCTTCAATTCTATGGACAATTATGTTTGAGATATAGTATTGTTTAATTACATTTATGGAAGCTTGGCCAATATCGTGCAAATGGAATTTAATATCTTATAACTGATATTTTAAATAAGCAACTTGCATCTCTGACGAGTATAAGAAAACACTTGAATATGATTTTATGATATCTTATAGAAAAATGAGATTAATATTTGATTTTGAAATTATTGTAACTACGATGATAACTAGTAATGCAAATATATAAGTAGATAGTAATATGAAAATACCTCAATAGTAGAGAGAAAGGGACGGCTTTTATTACAATCCTTCATCTAATTAAAAAGCTCTCAATTCATAATGATTTAACTTTGGTGAAAACGATTTTGGATAAAACGATAGAGCGAAACGATTTATTCCCTAATTAAGTAAATAAAAAGAATCGTTTTCGCCAACCTATAAATAGTATTTGACGAATCTTTTCAATGCGAAAATAAGATCAACAAATCTCGAAGAAAATCCAAATGAAATTACGAAAAGTCATTCTGGGCGTGAAAATTTCGTTGATATAAATTAGAAATACGTGAAACAAGCGAAAGGAAAAAATAGCAGTTCACATTTTATTAAACTTGATAGAAAACAATTATGCCTTGTGCGTCTTTTAATATAACTTCGTATTTGATTTGTACTTTGGTTGTATAATAATGACGAATACGACCTGCTCCAACTAATTATCCAAGGAAAATTCCAGGGACGACTTCCTGGAAGAACACGTTTCAACATGAGCACAAAATACTTACTTATGGACTAAAATAGCCCCAATGACAGCCGACATCCGGCAGGAGTTGGCACCTCGAGAAAAAGGAGATTGAATTCTCATTTGATCTCTGACTCTCTTTTTGCTATTGGTCCCACGTGGTGGTGCGGTCAGCTTTCCACTTTGCACTATCCCCCATTTTGTCTTGGGAAATCTCAATCTCTCATGTCTCTCGACACTGTAGTATTTTAATTTGATGGACTAGGTTATAATTAATTAATTAATTAAAGCATACATGCTCTTGACCGAGGTGGGTAGACAGATATCACCAATTTTCCTCCTCTCAAAAACCTCTTTTTTTTTTGACGAACTAGACAGATGGCCAGAGAGGCTGGTCTTTATTGCTTCACCAGATTGAGAGGTGGTATGGCTCTTAGGTCGCTTAGCCTGAACCTCTTAACCATGTAATGTAAACAAATATTGCTACGTTTATAAACGTTTGATAAATCAAGTTATAAAACTAACAATACAATATAGTTTTCGCAATGTGAAGTGAACCCAATTGCTACTTATAAATATTTATATATTTGATAAAACCCTTTAAACTTTAGCATTGAAGTACTCATTTTTATTTTTCATGAATACAAATGTTGAAGCGAAGTCTCGACATGAACAAATAGAGATAAAAGCAAATACGTAAATGTTCGCTGAAAATGAAAACATTTAAGAGAACGGGAGAAAGATAAATTCAATCAAAATAACTGTTCTTAGTAAATAATTGTACAATATTTATTGAGCTCTACAGATTATTTTTAATTTACACGTAATTAAAAAAATCTGAAGTTCGGAGGAAAGCCGTTAGTGACGTCTAACAGCAAAACGAATTACTTCCCTATTTTTACAATGATGAATGCAATGTAACTGAGATTATATCTAAATTTATATTACGGTTTTTTTATTAACCTATCTCAGTAGTAGTAGTTCCAGCGATTAGATGAAACAAACTAACAGACAAACATATACAAAAATTGTAAAAATGTTATTTTAATATATTTACTGTTTGTACATTCATATGCATGTAGTAAAAAGCGTTTTTTTAATATTGCAAACAGACAGTTGAATTTTATTTATTTGTATACGTATATTTGGGGTCATATTTATATTATATCTCGTCATTGCTATTGGTCTAATCGTGCATGACGTTGTTGTTGTCATCGTGGTTGCATCTACGACAGGAGAGGGAAAGTTGTAGTCCAAATTCCATGCAGTAGGGAGGCCTCCTCTTTACGTGCACGTATCTCATATTTCTATGATCATGTAATTTAAATCTTCACGATCTTTTAGAAACATTGTGAACAATTATTGTGGAGCGTACTAAAGGTAAAATTATTTTGTTCACGACGACTTGTGAGAAACGAGAATCATTAATAGCAGTGGGCGGAGCGGTAGCACGTCTTACACATTTATAAAGAAACCTAATTACAAGGATTCATATTTCCATCAATTACTATGTGGCAAGAGCCGTGGTAGTATAGTCCGGGCCGTTGCCTCAAGTTGCATACTATGCTAGCAACCCGAGTTCGGTCCCCGGTGCCGGTACCAATAAATTAGCTGTTGCAATTTTATGTACTGATTTACCACGCAATCGGCGGTGAAGAAAAACATTGTGAGGATACTTGCATCTCTTTAAAACAAACATGTGAAGTCTGCCAATCCGCAAAATCATGGGCTGCGTGGTGGATTATGCCCTTATACTCTTTTTACAGAGAAGGCACGTGCCCAACAGTTGGACATATATATATAAAGGTTGTAACTTAAGGCATAGTTATTTATGAATTTAAAATCATGAAAAAGAACAATGTCCCACGATATTATTACATTGAAATCGAATATACCAAAACTGATAATTTACAGCACAATTCGTAATGAGGTTATATTTCATTTCTTTGAGATTTCAAAATAATGCTAAATAGCAGAACAATAGAACAGGCTATTTTAAGGTATTTTAAAACAGAGAAAAAAGTAATTTTATCATCAAAATTTAAGTTTTGAATTTGAAGATAAGGAAGTATAAGGCCATATGTTTCTTGTTTCTTTTGTTATATTTTGAGTTGAATTTTGATAAATAAATTATTTATCTCACAAGATAGGTATGGTAAACAATTTGACTAACAGGGATTTATCAGGTACTAATAAATCTTATGAAGTGAAAGCAAAAGATAAAATGTTTAGAAAAATACTAAACAACATTAAGCTTTCTATTGTGAAATGAAAAAGTTAAGAGAAGTGTTATTGGAAAAGTTTATTACTGAGTTGTTTGCATACTCGCATTATGTATTCAGATTAACATGGTTGTTGAAAAAGTCTTAAGTTATATTATAAATAGTATAGAGATTACTCTATAGCATAGAGTTATTGTGAAGTAATTTTTATTTTTATTTGAGATGTTTATTTCTTACATAATTCTTACTCTGTTAATTCTCTACTTTTATCTCTTCTATCATTTAACACAATATTGTATTTGTAGGTAGTAATAGTTCTGTTAATTCAAATGTTTACTCTGGAATTTACACATTAACAAGTAATAGTTTAAAATATAGTTCTATACAGTTATGTATGTATGTATTAATTGTTATGATATTGTTTTTATATTTTTTAATGAGCATATTTATGTTTTTTTTTTTTATATGAAAAGTGGCAAACGAGCATACGGCTCACCTGATCTTAAGTGATCACCGTCGCCCATGAACATCCACAGCACCAGAGGAGCTGTAGGTGCGTTGCCGACCTTTGAGATAGGAATAGGCTCGTTTCTTGAAGGTCCCTAAATCGTAAACGTTCGGAAACACCGCTGGCGACAGTTGATTCCACAAGTTGACAGTGCGTGGGAGAAAGTTACGCGAAAAACGTAGTCGTTGAACGCCAACCATCAAGATGGTGGCGGTGGAATTTGGAATTCTGCCGAGATGTGCGGTAATGGAAATCGGTAGCTGGGATGATTCCGAACAATTCCTCAGAATACTCCCCATGGTAAATGCGATACAGGATGCAAAGAGAACCGACATCTCTTATATATCTCTTATATATTATGTATGTAAGTTTAGATATTTTTTATTCTCTACACAACCCTGGGGTAGAATGGCAAAGAATACCTTTTAGTTCTAGGTATGGAATACCTTGCCAACCTTCGCTAGTTGGAGATGCACTAAAGAGAGAAGAAGATAAATGTCGCACTTAGAGTTTAATTGTCTAGGTCTATATCGGATACGAGTAATAATGTAGTAGCGCGTTTAATATTAAGAATGCAAAAAACGGGAGATGTATAACAATGGACTCACTTCTCAAACAGAACTTAATAACCTTGTTAAAAAGCGAATAGCAATTTATAGAACTGTCTACTCCACTGGGTTTAAATAGACGTGAGAGCTTTCTGTTTATATTTATTTTATTCTTAGTTATTTTGTGTTGCCGTTGCTTATATTAAAGCTTAACAGTCTGGGCGATAATTTACATTGCAAATTAAGTCTAAAGAGGGACGAGCTTCTAAACAATACTATACATGCTATATAGCCTAATACAGTACGTAAAAAAGTGGTTCTATTTTTAAATCCAAAACTCTCCTTTTACTATAGTGGACCTTTTTTATTATTATTTCTAAGCAAGTGCTTGACTACGATCCGACCGACGACGATCTGATGTTAAGTGGAAATGCAGTCCTGGATGGTAAGGCGCACTATCTTAGTAAATGCCTATTCACTCTACTCTTGAAAATACCCACATTGTAATCGGAAGGAAAAACAGACGCGGGCAAACTATTCCAGTCCTTTGCTGTACGAAGAATGAAAGACGAAGCAAATCGCTTCGTTCGGTTTTGAGGGATGTTCACAACAAAAGGATGAAAAAAAAACCTAGATATGATAGACCTCTAATGCCATGTGTGATGAACAAAATATTACTAGCTGAATAAACATCTATTCCATGTTTATTTCCCTGCTATAATTCACTTATTTTTATGTCGCCATTTTAATTTGTGACTTAATATTTGTGTTCTAAAATATTACATATTGATGACTGTGAAAATATAAGCTGGGTTTGCTCTTAATAAGGATCATAGAGCATGAACATTTATTTATGTGTTTTTACAGAATCCACAGCACTTAGATTAATATTTAATGTATATCGACGTCATTGGTCTAACTTCCAACAATGAGATTCACAATTTATTACTAATATTGAATTTTAAATTTAGATTGAGGTCGTCAGTTATTTAGAGATATGAACATGTGTGTGTGTGTACAATCTACTATCAGCAATGAGTTAGGTAACTTTACATGTTTTCGTCTATACTGCAGTTCCCCTTTACTTACGAGATTAATTCTTAGGTTTTTATAACTACATTCTCAGACACATCTATCGGCCCACCTAGTATCCCTACCTATGCTTATTCTAAGCAAATCCCTAGCTAAAAATAATTGTTAGGTGGAGCAATAAGTGTTTATACAGTTTTGAAGCTGATTTATTGGTCAACCCTTGGGTATGTTTAATGTTTATTTAACAAGAATTATTGCTTTCAAAGGCACCTACGACAGCCCTTACGTGACTAGGTATAGAAATAATCAGTCTCACTATGAAAGTCTGAGGTATCATCTCCCATTCCTCTTCTATGGCAGTTTTCAGCTCCTGCATCTTTTGTGGAACTGTCTGGCTTATGTAGGTGGGTAGTTAAATAGTTTAGTGCTTTGTTTTTGTTTTTCTCAAAGCTATATTCACATTTGTATTCACCGTAGCTTAATTAAGCAAGTAGCTTAACAAAATTAAATGTTGCTAGACAAAAGTGTTAAATAAACGAAATGTAACAAATACGCAAACAGAGCACGGTCAGAGCAAAATGCAGATACTGTTCCGGTCTAATTTACCGCCCGCTACGTTCTATTGCAATTACCGAAGTTACTGCGATCAAGATTCGGCTAACTAATGCCGGCGTCTAGCACCTTGTCTACCGAATCAGCTTAGTTATGTATCGGATAAATCACTTTATACGACTATATGTACATCTGAGAAGGCGATAGCAATACAAATTAATATTCACAACTGTTGTATGACAACTAGTCTTACATAAAAATTGAATGTTTGCACGTTATTTAAGTATACTTATTTAAATAACTTGCTTTTGCGTTCCACAAGGTAGTATTCTTGGCCTATGACTCTTTTTATGCTCATAGAATTGCAAAAGATTGAACTGTCTTGTGTAAAACGAGGAAAATACTTTCGTGTGATATACAAGAGTGACTTTTACACTCTTAAAGAGTGTCACGCGAACGCACATATTATTCTGCATACATTAGATACAGATAATATAATGATGATATGCCAGCATAATGATTGTGTAACTTGTTTATGGAACAGAAAATGAATATTAAATAGTTTGTACACAACAATTCCAGATAAGAATAATTCTGTTTTGGATGCTTTTTGAGCGGGATTTTTCAGTAGACGGACTTTAGTTTTTGGACATGGTTTAAATTTATTTTCTTAATTATGACGTTATCTTTTAAAAGTGACTAATAAAAAAAACACAGTGTTAGGAAATAAAAATTACTATTAGAAAAATAAAACAAAAAATTCTCGAAATGTTATACCTGGATTTTTGGATTTAAACGCTTCGGAACCCTGAATCTTTGTAATGGACGCCGTAAATTGACTTGTTCAATGCACTTCTATGGGTCCGAATGTAAGGACGGGTGATATCGATCAGACCTCGTATTGTTCGCGGTCTAAGCACTCAGAGTATGGCACACACATACATGCAACCGCTTGTATAGCTGTGCAATTCTAAAGGTTTACGTCTGGTACAAGCGGAAATAACCTTGGGTTAATTATATCTCAAGTTGAGTGGAATTGTTGGTGTATGTGAATATCAAAGAAAATATTCTATAGTGTTCCAGTATAGCATATGTAATGAAAGCTTCTCTTTTTTATTGCCTTATTTATACTAATTACTATATAGAGAGCTAGAGCCGTGGTAGCTCAGTGTCCGGGCGGTTGGCTCAAGTTGCATAGTACGCTAGCTAGCAACCCGAGTTCGATCCCCGGTGCCGGCACCAATAAATTTGTTGTTGCAATTTTATGTGCTGATTAACCACGCGCTCGGCGGTGAAGGAAAACATCGTGAGGAAACCTAGATGTCTTAGAAAATTTTTCTACGACATGTGAAGTCTGCCAATCCGCATTAGGGCCGCGTGGCAGACTATGCCCTTATACTCTCTTTACAGAGAAGGACTCTGCCCAGCCGTGGGACATATATATTATATATATAAAGGCTGTAACTTTAACTTAAACTATATAAATCTGCTTGTATGTATCTTTATAGTTATTTTCTTTATCAATTTTTTTTATATATGTATAATTTTTGTTCGCCTGTTGATTTTTGTATGTCCTGTTATAACTAAAGGACGGATTTTGTAGCAGTCTTCAGATTAGCGCAGCTGGTGAACCTGTTACGCATAAGCGTTCTTTTTTTTTTTTATTCATCATAATAAATAATTTGACTATTAAGGTAGTTAAAGAAGACGCCGGGGCGGATGGTTTCTTTAGATTTTTGTTTTGTGTTATAGAATTAGATTTTGTTTTAAGATTTTTTGAATACAAAAAATCATTTACTACATTTGTACAAGATGTATGCCGAAGGACTTGAGTCGTGCTAGTTGATGCTAGTTTTAAAAAGACAGGAAAACTAGTTATATTAATTTAGTTTAATTAAGTCTCCGTATTTTAATTTCTGATATGGTGTATGCATACATATTTTATATTTTAACTCTTAGTTCCATTATCGTTTGTATTTCATAAAAATATTGTATACTCCGTTGAGTCAGTTCTACAAAACATTAAAGTAAGGTCAAGTAAAGTTAAGCGAGTTATAAGTTAGCGGTAGTAGTTCGCAAGAGTATTTACGGAAGTTTCTCCTAACAGATATTGACATCTAAATAGCTAAGCTAATAATAAGCTGCACGCTCCTTGTAGACGCCGATGTCATACGTGGTAACGAACACTTGCGATGTTCAATGGACTTGTACTATACTTGAAGCAATATTTTTAATAGGTTTATTTTATAAGAACCGCCGAGCGCGTGGTAAATCATACCACGCGCTCGGCGGCTCCCTTCAAAACATCTTGAGAAAATATTAAAATAGTATCTTTTTTTCATCTCGCATTATTAAATGTAGATCGATAATTATTGTATTAATATTGATAAATAACCAGTGTTCTATCGTTTTTATAATTTAGAAGAAAAATGAGATTTAAATAGATTATTTTAACAAATTTTTGAATTTGCATCTGACTACAACTTGACTAATTTCGAATAAAGCTATGAAACACGATAACTCAACACAGTTTCACTTTTGTATAATGCATATTGGGGTTAAAATTATCACAAATAGTCACCCTCCTACCCCTATCACCTCCTAATGGATATACGTGAATTCCAACGTAATTGTAATAGAGGGTTATTATATTTAATAAAAAAAAATAAAAATCGAGATCAATAAATTATATTATATATCTTCTCCGGAATAGTCCTGGTCTCAGGATCAGGAGGATGTGAGTATCATATCTATCCTTTCTGTTGTTATTTTAGTAAAAGTAATGTACTGTAATACAAATAAAACGTAACGTATATTTTAAAATTAACGGTTTACGTAACGTGATAACTCTTTGTAATTAACGGTTTTGCAAATTGGAAGCATATGTCAAACGTAATTGGCCGTTATACTGAAGCTATGTTTAGTGTCACGTGCCAAGCTTCGCAGCTAACTTGTGCATGCAAAGTGCATAGTATCAACTGCTTAATTAGAAATTAAGTTACACTACGCCTGATTAAACTAATGAACGGTAGAATGAAACAGTTTATAACAAGCTTATATAGTTCTATTTACCTGCCGAGCTTATTAGGTAACGTGTGTGACAGGTCAGCCTATCGGTGGTCTGATGTACAATAGGCACAAATATTAGCCCGTGATTTTTTCTGCGTAATTAACCCTAGAGCTATGATAGCTAGACCCGGCGGTTGCCTCAAGCTGCGTAGTACGCTTGCAACCCGAGTTCGATTCGCGGTGCCGGCGCCAATAAATTTGTTGTTGCAATTTTATGTGTTGATTTACCACGCGCTCGACCGGTGGTGAAGGAAAACATCGTGAGGAAACCTACATCATCATGAAGTCTTAGAAAATTTTCTAAGACATGTGAAGTCTGCCAATCCACAATAGGGCCGCGTGGCGTTCTACCCTCTCATACTTTCTTAACAAAGAAAGCCAACGCCCAGCAGTGGGACATATATACTCATCACTTTAAGCAGGCTGATATTATTGATATACAGGCGAAAAAACTACTGTAAATATATGTATTTTAGAATCAAAAAATCAATCACTGAATATTTGATAAGCTCTCACGTCCTTTTATGCCTAGCGGGGTAGACAGAGACAGCTTTGGCATTTAACTTCACTTGTCACCAACACACAGGTGACAGTTGGCGAAGCAATTTATTGTACTGATAATAATGGATTCGGAATTTCTTTGAACAAGATAAGGAATGTTAATTATTATAACACACGAGTAATATAGTTATTTTATAGACATTGAATAAACCATCTTCAAACAAGATGTTTGTCGATAACCAAACAGTTTACTTTGAAGCTAAAGTTAGTTTGCTCCGAGCAGCGAAGATCACGTGTTATCTAATTAACTAATTCAGTTGCTGAATAATTAGCATAAGTAAATAAAACTTGATTTTGCGAATGCCTATTTGGTTTTAAGTGCCCTTCGTCGAATGCCGATTTTTTATAGACGGTTAAAGTGATTTCAGGGGCTTTAATGCTATTGTCAAGTCATATGATTGACGTTTGACAGTTGTGCGCGAGAAACAAGTCGAAAGTAAACCGTCTTAAGAACCACACGTTGTTTTATTTCAAAAATACACAGTGCCAAATAAAATCGTCGTTAGTGCACTAACATATGGTCCTTCGAGCCGGATTTATTAAAATAAATTAGTATTGTGCATTTAACGAACAATTAACTATTCAAAATAGTGAATTAAAGTGAAATATCGTTATTAAAGTCGTACTACTACTCGTCGTCGGGTTATAAAGTGGAAGGTACAATAGTGCGATTGTATTGATACGATATTAAATTTACAAACAATTATATAAACAAAGTGCCGAACTATATTAAGAACATAATAATATAAAAGTGTTGGTGTAACGCGAGCTGCGAGTTGAGCTGGCCGGCGCTTGGTATCGTTCCAATATTTTCTTACCCTCAACAAGTTGACAATTTTTACGTGATCGTTACATTTGAATATATTTGTATTTTCGATAAGTTTTATATATCTGGGCTTATTACAAGATGAATTCCTCAGAACAACAAATGAATATTCAATGCGATAATTATGAAAGGGTGCAGAGGGCCTATACAAACTTTAAAAAGTCACCAAAGGAAAGAATTACAATAGGGTACCTCACGTCTAGATTAGACTCCTTAGAAGTTTATTCGAAGGATTTTAAGGACATGCACAGCAAGATTATTCAACAAATAGCAAGGGAAGACAGAAATTCATTTTATTATTTCGACCACGAAATATATGATAATTTTGAGGAATTATTCTACACGTATAAGGGAGAATTACGGAACGCATTACAAAGATTACAACCAGATAAAGAAAGTCATTTAGAACAATCAGGGAAGAAAGTGTACCAAACGCAGAATGATGTTAAGCTACCGCGTATTACCATACCCACGTTCAGCGGTGATTATACAGAATGGCAGTCGTTTCATGATTTGTTTATGGCACTCATACACAGAAATGACACACTTGAAGATGTACAAAAGCTTCACTATCTGAAAGGTAATTTGAGGGGAGACCCAGAAGTTTTATTACGACAGTTTGCTATTACAGGAGAAAATTATGCTGATGCTTGGTCTATCCTTAAAAGGCGTTATGACAATAAAAGGTACATAGCAAATAGTATTTATAAAAAATTCTTCGGCCAAAAAACCTTACCTTCTGAGTCGGCAAACTTATTGAAACAGCTTTTGGATACATCTGTGGAATGTGTGAATGCATTAAAGAATCTCGGGTTATATGCTGTGCAGAGCGACTCAATGGTGATTCACGTAATAGTATCAAAATTGGACGCAGTAACACACAAACAATGGGAAGAGACTATTAGCAATGATGACCCTGACAACTTTCCTTCTCTTGAACAACTGAAGACATTCTTGGAAAATAAATTTCGGACTCTAGAGATGATAGAACCTGCAAGAAAAATAAATAAAGTTGTTAATACGAAGTCTTACCACACTTTAAGTAAGGCGGAGGCGCAATGCAGTTTCTGTAATGAGAGTCATTATATTTATAATTGCAAGGAGTTTGTAAAGCAACCGATAGAAGAGAGATATAAGTTCGTCCAGAGTAATAACTTGTGTTTCAATTGTTTAATACCGAATCACACAGTATTCAAATGTAAACAAGCAACATCGTGTAGGATTTGCAAAAAACGGCATCACTCTTTGTTACACAATAATAAATGGCATTTATTTATGAAGAGAAATGAAACAACAGAAGAAGAGGAATTAGAAAACAAGACGAGACGGACATAAATGTAACTACACTTATGTCGCAAGAACACCTTGGTCAAAGGGTGTTATTGGCAACGGCACTGGTCGGTGTGACATCAAGGTCTGGAGAAACACACACCTTCCGTGCATTAATTGACCAAGGATCGGAGGCCTCGTTCGTAACCAAACGAGTCGTTGACTTGTTGGGTTTAAGGAAGATTAGCATCAACGGCGAGGTGTCCGGTATAGGAGGGGAGAACAGCATACGTATAAATCACATGGCAGAATTGCAAATTAAATCTAGATACGAAACAAACAGTTCTGTCAACATTAAGGCTTACGTTATAAACAAATTGACTCGTAGGTTACCTACCAGGAAGTAAAATATATGATTGGCCTCAGCTTAGGAAAATGAAGTTAGCTGATCCCATGTTTCACACGCCAGGCAGGATAGACATTCTTCTAGGAGCTGACGTTTTCTGTAAGATTATTCACTCAGGGTTAACAAGAGGCCCTCAAGGCATTATTGCACAGCACACAAGCCTAGGTTGGATTTTATCAGGAAGCTTAAATCAACCGGGAAGTCAGAAGCCAAAGCAAATTACAAGCCTACATGTCACTCATTTGAATGATGAAACCAACACTCACTTACTGAAGAAGTTCTGGGACATAGATCCAGAACAGCATACACAAAAGAAGAAAATTCAAAGGAAGAAAAGAAAAGAAGAATCAAAATGCGAAAACATCTACGATGCCACAACAAGAAAAGATGAAAGGGTAGGTATGTTGTACACTTCCCTCAAAACAAAGCATTGAGGACACAGTGGCACAGGGTGGAGACACGAAGAATCTGGTCGTTACGAGATCGAAGTCACTGAAAGGAAGATTAAGAAAAAATGAAACGTTAAAAAGAGAACATAAGAAATTGATAAATGACTACTTACTGTTACGACACATGAAGAAAGTTGACGACGAAAATTGTCCGAACGCAGCTTACCTTTCGCGTCATCTCAACATCCGAAAAGACATAGAACACAAAGAAAATGTGCAATTAAATAAGAACAATATTACAAATAGGAAGGTTTCAAATACAAAAATGGTCAAGCAACTGTGAAGAGGTTGTCGAGCGGCAAGTATACAAAACAATGAAGGCAACACAAAATAAAATAGATATAAGATTCCTGTTACTACCGCGCTTTCCGACATCACGCGTCAGTTCGATCCATTTGGTTGGTTGGCACCAATCGTCATAACAGCAAAATATTAATGAACAGGTTATGGATTTACAAATTGAATTGTAACGACGGGCCTGTGAATATAGTTATGATCGCTTCAAAGATCAAGGTTGCACCATTGAAGCAGCTGTTTATTCCTGGACTGAACCTGTGTGGGGTGACATTGCTCTTACAGCTCATAAATGACGTTGGGCGTATGCTGAACATACCAAAGGAGAAAATGTTTGCGAGGACTGGCTCGATGTTTGTATTGTCACGCTTACAATCGGAACCTAAGACATGGCGTACGATTTTCTTCATTGTTCCTGCCAACCAACATAGTACCAAGAGTATAAAAGGTGAAACTCCCTCAAGCACTCTTCACAGGAGTCTTCAGCAAATGATAACATACATTACACGCAATTACAGCCTTATTAACTTGAAGTCAGCCGTCAGTGAGTTCATGCGTAAATGCATAGTTTACATAAGAGATGCTACAATAAGTCGCCAACATATGACACACTTACCTGTGCAAGGACTATCGCAATATCGTGCATTCGCCATCAGCGGAGTAGATTATACAGGGCCAGTGCAACTCGGAACCTCTAAAGAACGATGTCACAAATCGAGGAAGGATATCAAATTTAAAAGGGCTATGTGTCTGCATATCGACAGTACAATTATACATAGTCATCGTGAAAGACAATAGGCTGCCTCCATGCAAGTGGTTATTGGGAAGAATAGTTCGCTCCCTATTAAAGCTGAGGGATATACAAAAGGGGTTATTTAGTGTCATGGGAACAGTAACTTATTAATTAAATTTGAAATTTTAACTTTATATTTTAGTTTGTTAATTTCTTTACATGAGTATTATGAGGTAGTAAGCAACATAAAATAAGTGTCACTCGTGCATAACGTATATTAAAGAGCCAAAACAACATTAGAATCGTAAAGCATTTTTCATCAATTATTTATTTGTACCACTGTAGAATACATTTATAATATACAGTCCACTAAAGCGAAGAAGAGTCTACAGATTGTTAAGTATAAGATTCTTTGGGTGAAAAATCATTTTGAAAAATTGTATTATGTATTCATTTGATGTAACTATTGTTGTTTATGTATAAGATCATTGCATCAATTTAAAAACAGTTGTTTTTGGCGGCCGGCATGTCAAGTCATATGATTGACGTTTGACAGTTGTGCGCGAGAAACGAGTCGAAAGTAAACCGTCTTAAGAACCACACGTTGTTTTATTTCAAAAATACACAGTGCCAAATAATATCGTCGTTAGTGCATTAACAGCTATAATAATTATTTTAACTTCAGTAAAAGCTTACACTTATTTAAGTAATAGGCGAAGTTTCTTGAATTTAAATGTAAATAATCATTGAACGCATTCGGAATAATTATTTTTTCAATGTGATTCATAGCAGTAAGGTGTAGGTACCTAAAGTTTTTCTTGGTGAAAAAACTTTGCTCTGGTTGTTTAGATAACTATCAGACTAGTGTGCCAAAGTTATTATGTTTGTAAGTGCGTATTGTGCATCTGCATACAGGAAGATCATCGATCGTCTCGGTGAAAGAATTTAAATCTAAAAACCATGGAAAGCGATGCTTCTATATGGGCATATTACCCTCAAGTGAATTTCCTATTCGTCGATTAAAGTCCTATTCGAGCCTTCAAGAGTAGATTGAATAGGCACTTACGAAACTAGCGCGTACCATCTTTCGACTATATCTCCACTTAACACCAGGTGGGATCATGGTCAAGCGCTAGTTTACACGCATAAAAATTAAAAAGTATTATCATCACTTCTTTCCCTTCACGACTTCACCACATTCGCCCCCAATCCGCTATAGTATTGTACCAAGACAGTGAGAGTTTCCACTTGTATAACATGTGTTATGTAAAAAATACGTTGATAACTTTGCCCAACGAAAAGCTTACGAAAAACTGTTTATTCACATGCAATATAGAAACTAGTACAATTATGCAGCTAGCAATGTAAACGAGAAAAGTGATTTTATTGCAAGGGTAAAAGCGGAAAGCGTTTAAACACGTAAACGTCAGTTCGCTTACGTGGAACATATTTACTACGGTACCCTCCCAGGTAAATATTTTCCATTCTACTTTAATAGGAAAAAATGTTGAGACACGTAATTGGTGATATTTAAACTAGTTATATCGTTACTTGATAATATTGTCTACAAAATAGTAATTGTTATATTGGATTTTATTTTTTAAAACCAAAATCAAACGACTATACGTCATAACTAATATCACTCACGATCTTAATTCGCAATACAAACTGCAGTGACAATGACAAGGGAACTGCAGATCGCATTATGAAATTTTCACCAGTGTTAGAACACTTTGTGACTGATTAACGAGATATTCAGTTTATATAAAAGAGAAAATAAGTTCTTTTGTTCATAATTTATTCTCAGCGCGCTCCTGGTGAAATTTTTCAAAGCAAGGCTTAACAAGTCTTTTGGAAGGTGTGCTACAAATTAACTCATGAAAACGTAATTCTCATGTACGGCGACGCTCGGGTATTGTACGATTTATATTGCAAAGGGCAAATATTTTCTGGAAAAAGTTACGTTTCGTATCTTCTATCTACTGCTCTATGTTTTTGGGAATAGCGAACATGTTTAGTGTACTTAATAGAGCAGTATAGTATTATACGCTAGCCCATCGCCTGCAGATTTACTATTACTATTGACACCGTACGGCCTCACATGGGGCACATCACTGGACTGGATTCCCTAATAGTAGCTTCTACCAATTGTCCGTACACCGCGAGATATTCGAATAGTTGACAATCGAGTTCCCTCCTATCGACTTTACACTCTAGGTTTGCGGGGAGATATCGTGTCTTTTATATACTTTGTCACATTTACCCTTTTAAAGAGATGAGTCCCTGCTATATGACACCAATGAATTAGGTGAATTGAATTAGGTGGTGATATGAAGGTTGGTAACTAGGTGATCAATTGATACCTCTTTCTACAGCGAGCTTATTTTTTTGCGTAAAATGAAACATATTCAACGAAGTCTCTTGTACGGCATGCTGTAAATGACCTCATAAAAAGGCTATAAGCAGAGAATACAACTGCGAAATAAGTTTATGCACACATTAAAAGTTATTCAACCTGAAAATTTCAAGTATAAAAAAGCAGGCAATCACAACTGTATTACCCTAATGGGGCGGAAAATTATTCGTAAAGCTCCAAAGGTATTTTTAAAATTCTTGTCGCGGGAACCATCTCCAAGCTGTATTTTTGTAATATTTTCTTTTCTCAAATAGTGAGTAGATTAGCCACTTAATTATTAAATCTGTCATGTATAATACAGGTAAAATTCGATTGGTAAAAAGAAGAGATATAGTAACCACTTTAAGCGGTTTACTGAGCTTTGTGACAAAAACCCATTGTCATACTTCGGGAAAAAAAATTGCAACTTGTTAGCAAAAAATAATAAATCCTTAGCACAAATCAACTTAGGTTTTAACCTTTTATAATAGGCTCGACGCTTATTTAATATTAGAAATAGGATTTATATTATAAAATAAAAGTGTACCGATGTTTTTATAAATCATGTTTATTTAATTTTTAAACAATTTTACAAAAAAAATATTATAATGGGTATATAACTTTGCTTTGCAATATCATTTCTAAAAGTTTAAAGGTAAAAATAAATAAAAGATTTTTGAGTTGGGGTGGTTATAAAACAAAATTTTTCAGGAAAGTTACTCATGTAAATACGTATATAAAATTAAGTATAGTAAGATAAAATAAACTTAAAAAGCAAATCCCTTACTAAATATACAACCTACGTCGTAGCAGCAAGTACTACGCTAAGCTACGAGACCTCTCCACAGTAATCCATCAACTAATTCAATAAAAGAAAAATTTAACAGATATCATAAAAATATTAAATGTGAAAGGAATAAACATTTACGAAAGGACGAATCTCCTAACATTAGCTTCCGCATAATATAATAACGAACAAAGGCTTTGGATTTCAAAGAATATAAAAAGTTTTATACTTGAAATAGAATTAATGTTATATCTTCTTTGTAGGCGCGTCCTTTCTTGTGAGAAAATATCGGATAATCCAGGAAATGTCTTCTTTCAGTGGGCTATTTAAATTTCAAATTTTATCCGGAGACGTCCGAGGCTCAAAAAGTATCAACCTTCGCCACGCCCGTCTAATTTTGGATGACGCATAAACGTATTATGAACACCTTATTTTTATAAAATACAGGTCAGTTTCACTTTTTAAATGGCTTCATACACCAAGTAGAAATTAAATTTAAAAGTTGAAGTTACACCATTTACATATAAATATACAGGTTGTTCCGTAAGTCAACGTCCAACGGGTAGTGGTTGGTGACTGTATAATATTATGTATTGATATGATGAGCATTGTAATGAAATCTGTGAAAGAATCAGACGTATCATATTTACATACTATAAATTTAAAAACTATAATGACAAATAGGCTAGTTTAGGCAACGGATATTTTCAATATTTTGATATGTTATTGTAATATGTCTGTTTCAATTGTACTTGTGGTCGATAACGCAATTATCTGCGCTTCTAATTTAAAATATCTGAACTATATATATATATATTATTTAACAATAAATAATTAGTAGCCCTGTGTTATAAATCCAGCACACAAAAACTGTTGAGTGGATCCAAAATATAAATATCTTTCTATTCCTGGTATTTTCACTTATTCATAACTTTTAAAAGAAAATGGATTCTGAAACACGAAACATTAGTTCATATCAAACATTTACTTGCCAGAGTGAGCGGGTTCTGAATAAATAAATCACGTTTCTCAGGTGATGTGTGTCGTCCTCAATGTCCCAATAAATTATATAATACACTCCGCATATTAATAATTTATTCACAGATATCTTTGGAGCATCAAACAAATAAATCTAAACTACCTACTTGGATTAATATGTTACGAATGTTTTAACTAAACTCACATTCATTCTGAAATAGAATTAATGTTATATCTTCTTTGTAGGCGCGTCCTTTCTTGTGAGAAAATATCGGATAATCCAGGAAATGTCTTCTTTCAGTGGGCTATTTAAATTTCAAATTTTATCCGGAGACGTCCGAGGCTCAAAAAGTATCAACGTTCGCCACGCCCGTCTACTTTTGGATGACGCATAAACGTATTATGAACACCTTATTTTTATAAAATACAGGTCAGTTTCACTTTTTAAATGGCTTCATACACCAAGTAGAAATTAAATTAAAAAGTTGAAGTTACACCCATTTACATACAAATATACAGGTTGTTCCGTAATTCAAAGTCCAACGGTTAGTGGTTGGTGACTCTATAATATTATGTATTGATATGATGAGCATTGTAATGAAATCTGTGAAAAAATCAGACGTATGATATTTTTAAATACTATAATGACAAATAGGCTAGTTTAGGCAACGGATATTTTCAATATTTTGATATGTTATTGTAATATGTCTGTTTTAATTGTACTTGTGTTGTTATTGTAAAGGTATGGAGCTAAAACATCGAAGCGTTTTTGTGCAAAGGAATTTTTCACTCTGGGCACAGGACATTTATTAAGGCGTTTTAGTGTGGCAGACAAGGTTGGAACAATTTGCTTGTGGTATCTCCTTAACAATTCATCAATCATTTTATGCATAAAGTATCATTAAAGTTTAACAAATTTAATATAAATGTATAATAGTATTAAATTTGTAATAGTTAGTATTGGTAATAGTAAACATAACAAATCCTTACAGGCATATGCGGGTTCACATTAGTGTTACGTTAAATCGAGAATTTTTAAATCCAATACTGGATAATCCTGAAAAACGTCCACTGGAAGGCTACTAGAATTGCAAATTTATCAAAATATCGAGCCTTGAAACGTCAAAGACAGGCTTCTTTAGATAGCTTTTATTACTTCGACGCACCCCTGAGGTAAGCGGTTTTCTTTAAGATTATTATTCTATGGTCTTTTAATGACACCTAGTTAAACAGTTGCGACTTTTTCAATTCAAAAACAAGATTGCAGTTGCCAGTCTTATTTTTTTACCAATTTTGGGGTTATGGAAGCTCTGCTATTTTCGGATTTGCAGCATACTTGATTTATTTTGTTTAACGAAGTCAGCGATAATCAGTATGCGTTGTATAGTCAACAGATTAAAAATAGTTTACGTGTATATTTTCTATAATTTTGTTTTTTTTTGTTTAACGAAGTCAGCGATAATCAGTATGCGTTGTATAGTCAACAGATTAAAAATAGTTTACGTGTATATTTTCTATAATTTTGTTTTTTTTTGTTTAACGAAGTCAGCGATAATCAGTATGCGTTGTATAGTCAACAGATTAAAAATAGTTTACGTGTATATTTTCTATAATTTTGTTTTTTTTTGTTTAACGAAGTCAGCGATAATCAGTATGCGTTGTATAGTCAACAGATTAAAAATAGTTTACGTGTATATTTTCTATAATTTTGTTTTTTTTTGTTTAACATTTATAAAACCACAAATGGGCCCTATTAAATAGTTATTAACAATATATCCGTAGCCTTTATCTGTTAGCCGTTCTCAGCTATAGCTCATAACTTATACCAAAGTGCCTTCAAGAATAGATTCTATTCAATTTTCAAACATCAGAAACGAATCTACAATCCGTGCAATTGTAGGTCATTAGTGGCGGCGATTACTTGGCTATAACACGCGTTGCTCCATTCATTTCAAAACTTCTAATTATTGACATTTTCGACTACATCTATGCTAGAGTTACGGTCAGAGATAGACTTAGTATTGTAAAATATTTATGGTATGTATATACCATTTTTAGGCCATTAAGGAATAATAATATATACAATAACAATAAATACAATATTCGGTGGTATAATGAACTTTACTCTTACAGATACAGCTAGCCAATCTAGGCAACCAACCACATGAAAATACTTATCTCTTGGACGTCAGCCAGCAAGTTCGGTTTCACAATGGAAAATATGTCCCGGTAAATATCAAGCAAAAAAAAAACATACGAATAAAAATTACAATGCGTGTTAATTGAGACCTTTCTTGTATGTTTGGTTTCAATTTGGTAATTCTTTATTCTTTCTTTATTGCATATCACATTGACAATGGATGGAATTTCAATTGATACATATATGTGACGCCCTGCAAGGGCATAGCATATATATATTATTGAACAATAAATAATTAGTAGCCCTGTGTTATAAATCCAGCACACAAAAACTGTTGAGTGGATCCAAAATATAAATTTTTTTCTATTCCTGGTCTTTTCACTTATTCATAACTTTTAAAAGAAAATTGATACTGAAACACGAAACATTAGTTCATATCAAACATTTACTTGCCAGAGTGAGCGGGTTCTGAATAAATAAATCACGTTTCTCAGGTGATGTGTGTCGTCCTCAATGTCCCAATAAATTATTTAATACACTCCGCATATTAATAATTTATTTACAGATATCTTTGGAGCACCAAACAAATAAATCTAAACTACCTACTTGGATTAATATGTTACGAATGTTTTAACTAAACTCACTTTCATTCTGAAATAGAATTCGAAGGAAATATATCGTAAACGCTCCACTGCGGTATTGTACACAATATACTCATATACTCGTAGTACGCGTACTTAGTGGCGTCATGCCTTTAGAAGGTCAAAACAATTTTTAATTGTTTTAGGTCAATAGATAAAAAAATGCAATTCGATGTCTGTCTTGGTTAGATTTAGATTATTAATTTATACTTATAGTAATTTCTTCGGCTTCAAAGGGTAACCCTTATTTTTATAGACGCGAGAAAATTTTGTTTACAACCCCACCGAGGAAAGGGGCGAGTTATATCGGGCTCAGCCTTCGCTAACTACGCGTCAGTAGCTCCCAATAAGACGATTGAAGTCGGCGGTCTAACCGCCATCTACTTCCTCGTAGTCGTCTACGCCGTAGCAGGTAGGACGTCCCAGAACAACGCTTATTAAGCTTGAAAAGGAATAATTCACTAAAGTTCAGCAACGTCAAGGGTACAAAGAACCGTTGAAATTAGTAAGACATTGGATTTACGTAATTTAATGGCATAACCATCTTTATTATTGCTAATAATAACGTCTGGTTTTCACTCATCAAAATTTTGCGTGTTTCAATATTTTCAAAAATATACTATTTCTTGTATTAGTTATGTGTATTTTAAAATAATGCTTTCAATATTATTTTTACAATTTTTTTAATATATATTAAAATATTCCAACTAAGCTTACGCTTGTGCAGGAAATGATTGATGTTGATAGTTTTATGATGGATTCGAACCTACGACCTTTTGTTTTGCACACTATACCGTAAATTCATTAGGCTATTGAACTTCCGTTTAAAAATTTTATAAATGTAATAAGATTACATCTTTTGTAAGAAAAGTACTTCAAAATACTTTTTATTGAACAACTGCTTTGTTAAACCAGATAATATAAGATATTGTCTGTATAAATTCCATATAAAAGTAGTATTGCGCGCGCACGTCTTTAGGTAGTCCCGGGCACCGCTGAAAATCAGCGCTGTCGTATCCTTGCGACAGCATTTGCTGAGACGGTGTCCGATATTGGCATCATATGTTTTGTATTATTTGTCCGTGTGACTTTAACTGTGTTTTGTCTATTTTTCATTATTTTTTAATGTGTGTTATATTCTGTCTGTGATGTGTTTTTTGAATTGTGATGCCAATAAATAAATGTCTATGTCTTATATACATAAGGATTCATCTGGCACTAATGTAATCAATGGTAAATCCATGTTGTCAAGATAATTATTAGCTCGTATGTCTTTTAAAAATTATTTTATTAAAGAGGGTTATAAGTAAAAGTCTTCAATTATAGTTGCCAAATAAATTTTTACTTTCCCTTACTTTGCTTGAACAAATTCATCTTACACTATAAATAGCAATAAATCAAATAAGAATAGTAAACACACCGCATTAAACCGGACAATCAAGTAAACCGTCGATCCCTTAGACGTGGTTTTAGATAGGAATCTAATTAATTGCTCTCACATGCCAAGTATACTCCAATGAATGCTGAACTGAATTGATGGTTTCAGACTACGCCCTTCGATGGATGTGCCTTTTAATCATTAATGAAGTAAGCTATTGACGGAGGTAAAGCCGACTTGATGTGTTATTCAGTAAGCTACGCAATAGCTCTTTGCTATTTATAATAAATAAGATAATAAAGCTGAGAAATTATAGTTGCCTGTGCAAACTAAAGGATTCGTACTGAGTAATAAATTGAAATGACGTGCAAAACAAAATAAGATCGATCTTCGATGTACTTCAATTAATATCTTTTTATCTTTATAGGAAAAGGAGTCAAACAAGCTTACGGCTCACATAATCTTACGTGATCACCGTCGCCCATAAACATCCACAACAGAGGAGCTGCAAATGCATTACCGGCTTGGAAAAAGCAGTGACCTCATTTTTTGAAGGTCCCTAAATCGTATAGGTATCTTCTTACTTATTCACAATTTTCTACTGGGTGGATTTCAATGAAACTTTAGAAACTATTTTTTTATTTACAGAATTGCATACGAAGTCTAAATGGCAGCAAAACAATAAGCAGAAAATCCCCCACTAATTGCCTCGTAGAAGCGTGTGGATAATTAAGTAGAGTACTGTGACGTCCGACCTAAACACATTAGCTAGGTAGGCGGGCCCATTAATGGGTTATTTTATTGCACACTTCAACTATTATTAATACAAACGGCCACAAAATATTTTCAATTGGACTGAATAACTAAAACTCAATAAATTAAAGGCCAAATTTCGTGAAAATCATCTTAATGGTTGACGTAATTTCCTGCTTGTGATATCAATAGTAACCACCTGTGTTTACGAAACTATACGAATTGGGGACTTTCAAGAAACGAATTTACTCCTATCCCAAAGAGCAACAACGCTCAAGTTATGTATAGGATGTTCAAGATTAGGTGAGCCGAAACGAGTCCACTCCCTGTCGTCATAAATCCGGTACATTTAAAAAATATTATAATAACTATGGAAAGAAAAATTTGAAACTAAACAGATCAATAATTCCATATATTTAAAAAGCTTATATTTAACATACATACTCTATGTATAGATGTGGTCGGGCGAGGTGAACGGAAGTCGAGAGTGAGATATAAGTTAGTGAAAGTAGAAATAGCGAGAGTTTCGTATTTTACCATAGAGGCAAGAGAGGGTGTTGCGAGTACACACTGTCTTTCTCTCAGTGATGTATCCGATAGTGAAAATAATGAATTAAAATAAAAAAAAATATCCAAAAATATTAACTTAATAATAAACCCATAATAAATTGAAATATTTATAGAAAAATAATGTATGTTTATATATGAAGCTATAGAAGTTTTTATTCAGACGTGTAGTCTAAAGCACACTCGTTTTTTATCGAACTTTAACTTAAGCTGACGATGTTATAGTCTTGCGTATTAACGTAGTATTAGAGTGAAAGTGTGTAGTTTATGTAATGAGAGGTTAAAACCATAAAAAGGTTTTGCTCCAGGCGAGGCTCGAACTCACAACCCCGGCATAGCTCGCGACTACTGTCTTATAAGTGCCGTGCGCTAACCAATTGCGCCACTGGAGCAGTTGAACGACGATTTAAAAGTAGCTTTAAGTTAAAGAGAAAAGTTGTGTTTTTAATTATAATTAACGTGTATTGCTAGAATAAAGCTGGTAAAAATTGGAGGGTTGGATTGTTTCCCTTTATATCGCGTTAACTTAGTTGGAACCTAGGAATACGGCTATAGAGCTCTATCACAACTAAACAAAATTATAATTTAAAATTATTTAAGCTGTTACAGAAGATTTCACTGTGATTCAGGTTCCCAGTCATTAAATAAGCACAAGTTTGCACAATGAAAACTAAAATTAACTGAATGAACATCTTTAAATACAGTATAAATCATCTATTTATACAGTAATAATATAACATATATTATATATATGTTCTATTATTATATACTTCGAGAACTAGTTTTGCTCGTCCCACGGGTCCATTTTTTTTGTTCACGCGGGGAATCTTTTTATAGACCATCCTCCGGTACCCTGGGTGGGCCCGGAGGGATGTGTGGGACTCGGCCTGGGTAGCCCCTACCCACTAAACCTTCCGCGACTGCCATCAGCCGTTATGAGCGGGGTGCCCCGGATCTGTCAGCGACAGGACACCCCACAACGACCGGCCGGTCCCGGCAAAGGCCGGACTTCATCCTCAAAGGGGACTTCTCCGGCACTCAGAGAAGTCCCGACGAAGCGGAAGCCTGCTGTGGCCAGGTACCCATCCTGGCCCCGCTTCGGATTACGGGGGTCCTGGTCCAGGTCCCACGGGTCCTGTCCTAAAGTCTCTTTTCATCACTGTATACACTTAATCCTATATGCTGTTGCCAGACAGAAGAGAAAGTAGAAATTTAGATTCATAGTGTGGTAGATCAGAAATGGAACATAAAATGTTGCTCAGCATTAAAACTGAAACATTGAAAATTATATTCCTCCATGTTTGTTTTACATAAAAATCGTGATGTGGTTAATACTATAAAGTGTCGACTTTTCGAGGCAGCGAGGCGGAAAGACGCTGATAGCGTACATTAAAATGTTACACTAAAATAGATATAAAATTGACACAGTTTATACTGAAGTAAATGTGTGTGCGAGTGCGAGCTCTGAAATGATTGCGTTTGGGGACAAATTGAATATTTCATAAAATCTCTTTAATGCTGCGTTTAACGGGAGAGTAATGCTCAAAGTTTAAAGTTTTCGTCTACTGAGGACGAAGTGGGCTGGATCTGTAAGATGCGGGAACAATTAACCGTAGACAGATATGAATCGAGGTCTGAACAAGAAACAACGAAAGCAAAGCCACTTGGACACTATCCAAACTATAGTTATAATACCAAAGTTCCTTGCTTCAAGGTATAACTATACAAACATATTTTCTCTCTTCTCGTCTCGTAACCTACCATGTCAAGAACTGTAGCGGCTTCAGCAAAAAATAATTGACAATTATTTTTTGAAATAAATTATTAATTATGGAGCAAAGAAATCAGCAGCTCAATCAGCTCATAAATGAATGATCCTATGGGAGTATAAATGTTAAAAATGTAGTCGAAACATCACAAAAAGAAATAAATCTCGTATAGCATTGCTCGTGTTAATATATCAAATACACTTTGCATGTATTTATTTACCCATGTTTTGCTATTCATATTTACTTATATGTTATCTATTTATACTAATATAAATCATAAATGACGTGGTATCATGGGACACCAGGTAGGGACGAAGTTCCTTCGGATAATATAGAAGACACCCAATTTGCAAAAAAAAAATTAGCTTAATTTTAATTAATATTTTTCTTGTTTTTTTTTATTTTGCTGATCGGTTTTTAGTTTTTAAGTACATAAAAGAATTTTGGAAATTTACTTTTTTTGAAAATAACAAATTAAACAAAAAAAATAGTAATTCAAATCACTAAGTAGAATAAAGCGTGTCTCTTTTTTTCGAAATTATAAAATTACATAAATAATTAATAAATAATCATAAATAATTCGTTAAAGCGCCACCTGTGACCTGAGAATTGAACAGCATGCTTATGAGTCACGCTATCGGCCGCCGGGGATACGACTATAACACTTCCGTTATATATTTACGTTATATTTAGTGTCATTTTTTTTAGTTCGGTCGCGCAGCAAAGTCTCTATCCCCTCCAAGCCGGCAGGCAACTCTGTTCCAATAATATGTATAGTATATGTATATATTTATCTATTTATCTTAATTTTTCGTTGTCTCTTATCGTTTTCTTTATGATTACACCAGGGAGAGAATGCCACTCAGGCAGTAAATCCGCCTTTGTTAAACATAGCTTAAGTTACAGTAAGTGTAAATAAAAAAAAATGAAAATGTACTCTAAATTTTCCCTATTTGATCTCGTTAAAAAACATATTCAAACCGTTTTTTCTACGCTTTTTTGTGACATTTACTCTAACACAAACCAGAATATTCCAACAGTTTCAACACTTGTACTTTTATTCGAAACATTGGCACAAACAATTCCAATCACGAAGGCGGAGTTGAGCTATGGTTATTATTTGCGGCAGGAGTTCGTGCCAGAAGTCACCGCCGTATTGTGCTCGAACGGGGGAAATGAAAATTGTAATTTATTGTTTATGTCTTTATTATGATTGCTTTGTATGTGTACTTCTTCGGTTTTGAAATTCTTGAATACATATAACATTGACAGAAATACTTGCGATCTTTTCTACTACTCTCGCAAGTATAGAGATACTCAATCATTGTTATAAGGATTCCAGAATTTCGAAATTGAAAAAATAGAAATACAGAATAATCATAATAACGACATAAACAAACAGTACATTTCAGATCGAAAACAAAAACTAAATTCATATCGAATTAAACGTGAAACGCTATTACGGGAGGGCGCCCTCTATGTATTTACGAACGATCGTAGGAATATTTTGAAATAAAATTAATCAGAACCTAACCACTCTCATCAATCTACGCTTAAAATACATCCTTTTCCAATAAAAAATTAACCATTGTAATTGGTTGACGTCATATTGAGTTATTCGTTATTTTTCTCATAAATCTGAATTAAACCAAATTGACCACACTGGGGAGAGTCAGGTATCAAATAAAAAATAATCATTCAAATCGGTTCACACAATCAAAAGTTATGAGTTAACAAACATAAAAAAACACAGTCGAATTGAGAACGTTCTCCTTTTTTGTTGGTTGAAATAATATAACAAAATCATCATCATGAGCCTACAGCTGTATGATCCTCAGTCACTCACAGCTCCTGCCAGCCATCTTAATAAGGTCTACGAAGTCTTACGGTCGGAAAGACTTTCTACTCAATTCAATTTTTTATGCCAAACCTGTGCTAATTGGCCCGAGAAGCTGATCGCAGTTTCACTGGATTTTAGTTGAGGCAAAGCTCTGAGGTTACTTAGCCTGAACCTCTACTGGGAGTAACCTTGGCTTGTGCGGTTACTTTTTACACATAAGCATCCCGATCCGAGACCGCCAAAGAGGTTCAGGCTAAGCCACTTAAGAACTATGCCACCTCTTAATCGGGAAACAAAGTCAGCATCTCTAACTACTGACGTACAATATAAGCAGGTTCGTCAAAAAAGTTACATCCAACATTAAAAGGCCGTATTCATTTAACTTATCGTAACATAGGTATAGACTAAATTATCTGTTTTTTTTAATAATTGAGAAGCTGCCAAAATGTGTCCTTTGATAGGGTACACAAATATTCTTTACCTAATCTCGGTGATGGGCATGAAATTTCTTAAGAAAAGACGAAATGTTTGTAAGTCTACTCCGCGACTAACACACTTCATACGCTTCATGACTTCGCGTTTATGTGTTTAGTTCGTCGTATGTCTGGCGCCAGCTTGACACTCAATAAAACCACATATTACTTAACTCTAGCCTACAGATATCATTATATAGTATATGAGACATTTAGATTATTTAAATGCATATAAGTCTGTTCAGTATGTTATGATTTTCTGAAAAGTAGTTGATAAGTTTTTCGTGTTTAGTCGGTTGACGTGATATTGAGTTAATTGCCTATTTGTAGCGCACATAGTATATGCAAATTTCTCATGGATCCCATTGTCAGAATTTGACCAAATTTATGAGACCACACCGTAAACACCAGCTTTCAAATAAAAAAATAATCATCACAATCGGTTAACCCAGTCAATAGTTATGTGGTATCAAACATAACATAAAAAAATATAGACGACTTGAAGACCTCCTCCTTTTGAAGTCGGTTGAAAAAGCTGTCACTTCTTTAATATCTACAGGGTAAGGTAGAAAAAGAATCCGTTTTTCCTTTTTTTGCTTTTCGCAATTGATTTTTTATACTCGAGAAACCGAATAGACGGAAATGTTATTGGTACAAGCAGTCTGGGTGCCAAACCAGTTAAGTTGGTACTTCAAACGCTTTATTCAAATGCTTGCACACAATGATATTAACACTAAAATCGTGTTTTAAAATTTTACTATTTTTTATACTTTCTAAGCAAGGGCTTGATTACGATAGCTGATGATAAATGGAAATGCAGTGCTGCATGGTAAGGCGCATTAGCTTAGTAAATGCATATTCACTCTACTCTTGAAAATAACCACATCGTAGACAACAAAAGAAAGGAAAGACAGACGCGGGCAAATTATTCCACTTATAGTATTTATATTAACTGTAAATTAAACATTTTTAATTAAATCTTCATGTATATTTTTCTTATAAAATTCTATAATTGACATGAACAAATGGATTTTACGAAGCTCTTTAAGCTTGTTCGTTGCGTCATTTATATTGTGTCTACTTTGTACAAGGAAGTTACGATATTCATTATAGTACTTCGTTTGCAAGGTAATCCGTTCAGGCAGATTATACCAATTAAAATACGGTTTAAAACTGTGTTAAGTTTATGAGCGTAATATGATGCAAATTAATCATGAAAACTTGTTCAGTTATTTATATAGTTTTGCCTTGGTTCCTAACACACGTGATACGACTTAAATAAGTACTGTAATTGTCTTATTGTATAAAGAAATGAAACCATAAGTCTTGGTGGCAAGTGTCAATTAACTTTATATTTGACTTTGACACATACAGAACAAAAATGAGATTTAACTATAGTAGATGTCAGCACGTATATTTTGTTACAATATTAACCCATGCGTGCCAATCGACGTTACCGACGGTCATGGATTCAATTTGTTTTTTACTTTAAAACTACCTATGTTGTCGAGCCGAAATTTTGTTCATACAATAATTTTTTAACTATGTTTTAATAACAATATTTTTTCTTTTTATCACAAATATTATCAGCATTGTTGTTAATCATTCCGCATAAGCATAAGCTTCTGCTAGGTGATGGTTCACGTCCAATAGTCGAACGGTGTAATCGAACCTACGGACTCAGCTGTACTCGACATCGGACTTACCTTTTATGTTCTTAAGAATATTTAATACGTGAAAAAGCGAAGTTCAACTTACGATATCATGGTCTCGGATTCGAACCTCAGTTGGCTCGTATCAACGAATTGTCTTTTTTTGGAACAAAAAAACTTATTTGCTAATAAAAATCATATGTGTATTAGGATATTATTATGGGCTCACCACTTGTCCAAATGGGACGTAATAAGTTGGGTAAAAAGTGGACAGCGAACGCTGTCTCCGTCTACCCCACTACAGTTAGAAGGATGTAAGCTTATTATTTTAAAAATAATTGTCACGCATAGTACGAGAATCCCTCCGAAGCTGAATATTGATAAACAGACTTGTCGTAAAACAACTATTTCGTATTTAAATAAGAAGTTGTTTAAATTTAACTAAAACATAAAACAAATAGTGGTCTATAGTAAAATGCAGCAACTTTTAAATTCACTGAAATATCTTGGAGCCAATGCACTTCAAACTGAAATCAAAACACAAATAAAAATAAAACTTCCGCAATCCGACCGGGGCATCAGATATCAGCTTACGGAGAGTTCAGAACTGTCACCCGGGGTGGAATTTATAGATGCCCGAAGGAAATAATATTTTATTTATCCCTAATTTATATATACACCATTTTCATAAATGTTACACGCCCTTTTCAACATTCTTAATTTACATGGATTTCTTTAAGGTATAGTTCTAGAAGTCTTTAGACACGCTTTGAAAAAATGATGACAGTAACAGGATGAAGCTACAGTGAAAAAGAAAACGTTCTTAAATACTTTTTCGAGTGCTCCAATATACTCGTAAATCAAGTTATCTATCTGTATGTATTATTTATTGATATAAATAAAATAAAAATGTAATTGTAGATAACAGCACCAAATTGGTTTAGCTGTAAAGGTGCTGTAAGTTTTTTCTAATAAATAAATAAATAATAAAATTGATTTATTTAATTTTTACAATTTAAACTAAACTTAATTGACTGTGTTAAGTATTCTTTTTGTTAACCTTTTCCAGTACTTTTAATGATTTTAATTTTATTAATTATTTTCCTGCAATTAAAAACAATTTTTTAATAATGCCAAAGAAGTATAACTTCTCACGCGCGTACATAAGAACACGGAACCGTTTTTATCATATATATATCACCCTCATCAGAAACTTTAAATTTTATAAATCGTTACAATAATATATAGTAAAACAAATAAAGAAGAAAAATATGTAAGTATTCATTTGAGTTTCAGACCTAGTTTGACTACACGGTATAGCATTTTTGACAAGGCAAAGATTACGGAAAGTAAAGAATGCCTAAATCAAACTAATTAATATTAAACTTCGCCTTAAATAGTTCCGAACATAACAATCATAATATGCTATGCACCCTCCACTTAAATACATACCATGCATTTAGGTAATGGTACTTTCCCATCAAGTTTGTCAAACGATTGAGTGGGATGTGTCCGGAACGAAGCCTAAAGGCCAGGATTGCTTCATGCTTATGTTGGCATATCTAAACAAGGGAATTGGTTAAATTTTGGCTATATTATCCTGTACCATAACATATATATAGTGAAAAATAGCAACTACGAGACGGGCCCCCTCGAGTCAGAATGCTAAAGGGATTTGCATGATATTACGCTAAGTTACTCCGGCAGAGGTAAGTAACCTCTAGACCTGTCGCTTCCGAGCCTCGCTCTCGCGATGGTCTCGAGCGACAGCTGTGAGACGGTCATGTCCCAGAAGGAGGCTGACTAGCGGGTCAGGGAGGTGAGCGCAGATTATCCCTCCCTCCGCAGGCGACGTATCGGGGTACGCTGGAGTCGTTTCCAACGCCTCCTCTTGCCGCCCCCGTAATCCGAATCGGGGCCAGAAAGGGTAGGTATAAGGGTAGGGTGAGTGTCGGAGAAGTCCCCTTTGAGGATGAAGTCCGGTCTTTGCCGGGACCGGCCGGTCGTTGGGGTGTCCCGTCGCCGACAGATCCGGGGCACCCCGCTCATAACGGCTGATGGCATTCGCGGAAGGTTTAGTGGGTAGGGGCTGCCCAGGCCGAGTCACACACATCCCTCCGTGCCCACCCAGGGTACCGGAGTATGGTCTATAAAAAAATTCCCCCGCGTTAAAAAAAGGTAAGGAACCTCTGAGCGCCCTAAGGCCTCAATCACCTCTAAAAACCCGGTGAAACTATAGCGGTCAAACTAAATACCAAATTCAACATAATTTCTGAAACTCAATAATTTATTACTCCATCGTAAAGAATTTCACTTAATAAGCAAAACAAATGTATAAATAAAAAACCGGTAAACAAACGATACGAAAGTCGAGTATGGCTAAGTAAAAGCAATGAATAGAGAAGATTATTATTAAAAAAGACAAGTTACTTAATCTTCTAACATGACAGGATAATGTTACAATCGATTCCCAGGATGAAAAATCATGTTACATAATGGAACGTTGAGGATGTATTATAACTTAATGGATAATGTCTTCAGATAGAATATCGTTTCATAACATATTTTCATCACTGTCGAAGCATCCTTAATGCGGCTTACATCGCGCCGTTTATCATGTAATGATATTTTTATATTTCCTGTCATTCTGCCTTGACGGAAACTGTAAAAAGTTTTATATAGCCGTAACTTGACACTTTTTGTCATGGCATTTATCAAAAATCCGTCAATGTACTGTTAAATGTTGCTTGCTACGAGCGCAATAGATGGAGAACATGGTTTTTAAGAACATATTAAATGTCTATTTTATTACCAAAAATTATCAGTAATGACTCATGAATACAATTAAAAAATTTAAAATATAAAAATGTTTTTTCTCAAATAATATTAACATTCTTGCTAACCATTCAAATTAAATACAAGCTTGCGCAAGAAGATGGTTCATCCACCATCAGCCCCGTAGACCTGGGCCTATAGGATAAGGCTATGGTGCCTGTCTTAAAAGGCGACTAAAAGAGGCCTTCGGTTCACGGGTGCACGAGCAAGGTGGATCTTGTGGTACACTATAGTGAACCCGGGAAGAAGCCGTCGGGGACACGTATCCCCTTCGCATCAACAAACGTCAATAGTTGAATTATGGACTCGAACCTATGACCCTAAATTTCACAGAGCTTACCCTAGCACCATTAGACTAAGGTCAATTCTGTTGCATTATTGATAGAAAAATGCGATAGCGATATATACGTATTGTATTTTCAGGTCTTGTTCCAATTTCAAAGAGATTTCCATTGCCATGACGCCAGTGACAAGTTTTCAATTGAAGCGATAAATTTGGTAAACAGCGTTTCGAGTTCAATTGAGCACGGAGCAAAGCACGGCGAGTGCATCCCTTGTTAATTATACAGGATGTATTTTACTTAGCTATTACATCAGTTACGTAAACGATTCCTCCCTGGTTATGTTATAAGGGTATGTAGCGGAGCCCAGTTAAGCGGAACTGATGGAAGGATTTTATCTGTTGTCGATATATTTTTTAAATTTATGGCAAATATTTTTTTCAAATATCTCTCCCTTCGTCAAATAGACTTAAAATCGGTTGACAGTTGTTAATCTCTGTGCACCCTGTCTATCAGCTATATATAATACTGGTACTGGTATAAATGTGGAGGGAAAGAATATTTTCTTTACCCCTTTATCATGCAATTTAATACGCTCTCAAGCATATCATCTTTCGCACAGTCTGTAATAATATAACATGGATTATGTTACGTAGTTTGAAAGCAAAAAAATATATTAACATTACATTCACTGGCGGCTTCGGGCGCGTTGCCAAAGCGAGGCACGGGAAATGGTTTACGGTTATATTAATCTTAGTTCTAGTATAAGTTACTGCAATTGCAAACGTCGACAAATTGAAGATTTCGACTTCCATTGAAATTTTGCTGTATATGCTTTCGTTCTTTCTTTGCTAACATTCGAAGAATTCATTTTTTTTATTACATGTTTTGTAAGTTTAATTTGTATGTTAATAAATAAATTATTATTTTTCCATAAATTAAAAGTTGCCTTTTCTTCTTAAAGTTAAAAAAGGTTACCTATCTATTAATATTCCACTATTGGGCATAGGCCTTCAGTCACCGCACCTCCCTAGTGCGGATTGGCAGATTTCACGTGTTTCATGTTTTCGTGGACAAAGAGTGAAATTGGAAAATCTGTAACTTCTGTCTGTCCCTCTTGATCGATGGCGTGAATGCTTTATTACTGTTATAAATTTATACATTTTTAATTGCCTAAACGTGAAAATAAACGGATTGTGAAGTGAAACGCGTCTAATTAACAAGATAAACCCGCATTCTCTGGCAATATTCGCAGTTGTACGGCTGACCAAATTGATAGGTTAAATTTAAGCCCATTGCTATCTCAAAAACGAAAATTTGTTATATTCTTTTTTATTTATTCGTTGTATTCAAATAGCCAGGTATTTGATAAATGATAAACAAACAAATTGAAATTTTAATAATATATTTTAAATGCGTTAAAATACGGTTAAGCAACCTCACTACAAACAAGCATCAATAGCTATAGGTTAAGGGTACGGACTACGAATCGTAAGGTCGTAGGTTCGAATTAACCCTTCGACTATTGATGTGAACCACCTCCCAGTAAAAGAGTAAGCTTAGTTGGAATGGTTAACAAGAATATTACTATAATTAAAAAATTCTTTGACAGAACTATATCTAATTACTATATTAAAAAATAAGCTAATGATATTGCCAACAAGTTTTGCCGCGTCGTTCAGTAAAACTATCCAAATCGTTATAACGCTATCAATTTGCCAATAAATACAACGTCTAGTACCTAACTTTTGGTTACGTAACCGAGTTTTTATACATAAATAGTTCCCTGGAAATCTTTGAAATCTAAAGTCCAATGCCAATAGATCTGAAATAGGACTTAAGCCTTGACAATCACCTTACAATAATTAAAAAGTACACACACATCTATAAATAAAACCAAACACTCATCCACATATCTAAATCACTGCCTACCATTACAAATATATTTATATACACAATATTCTAATAATAAATATAAACATATCTGTAATTGATTGTTATCAAAAAATTGTAAATCGTTTTCTTGTCTCTGTTGGCTCTGGTCTCAAACTGAAAGTGCTCTTGATTTTTTAAAAATAAATAAACAAGTAAAAAAAATTAATGCGGGATTTATGAGGTAGGAAACGTAAACAAAATTCAAAAAGAGGTTATCAGTGGGGTAACCTCTTTTTGAAGTCGGTAATAAACAATAAGCGAACAATTGGTTCGGTAAAAGGCAAATAGTATGAAGCGTGTGGGTAATTAATTAAAGTACTTTGACGCCGGGCTAAACACACTAGGCGGGGACCGCTAATTGCCTAATTTATTGCGTAGTTCAACTTTTACCCATTCACTAACGCAAATGGGTCTAGAATTCATTTCTGCTTTGCACGTTAATTTCTCTTTACAATTTTCCATCTACATAATTACTTTGATTTACTTATTTTTATACCATATAACAAGTCCTAGTCCAACGGAAAGAAATATTAACACCTTAGAAGTTACATTTTCAACCGACTTCAAAAAAGGAAACGGAGGTTCTCAATTCGTCGGTAAGTGTTTTTATTGTGTAAATTACGTCAAGACTTTTGGGTGAACCGATTTAGATGATTCATTTTTGTTTGAGAGCTAATGCTTCCCTTGTGGTTCAATTCTGACAAAAGCATCCCATGAGAAAATCATATAAGTTTTAAATTTGCATCAAGATACGCGCCACAAATAGACGAATAACTCAATATCACGCCAAACTGTGCTATAACCAATTTACCCACTTTAACCAATTTAACCAATTGTGCTTTAAGAGTAGTTCGATGAAAGTTTGGTTAGGTTAGATTAAATCTACAGCCCTGTAGTTCTGGGCCCTCAAGAATAAGACTACAGTATCCCCTGCCTGTCGTACAAGGCGACTAAAAGGGGCCTCGGGTTCACTGGGCGACACGGGTGGGGGCCGGAGTCGTCCACCAAAGTGGACCCGGGAAGAAGGCGACATCGGCTGGCCCGTGTCGCCTTGCGCTACGAGGGCACAGGGGGGGAGGGAGTAACCTCCCCCGGACATCGGACATTCAGAGGAAGCCGGACGGAGCCCCTCTGCACTGTGCTCTCCTTGAGCACAGTGCAGAGGGGCTCCGGTGCGTTCCACTGGAGATCCCGGAGCCCCTCGTCATGCACCGAGGAAAGGGCCACCGGGGAGGTTTTAGTAGGTAAGAACCCCACATAACCGCCGCCTTCCCCAGAAGGCGGGGTATCTTTCTGAAGATTTCCTCCCCGTAAACAAAAAAAAAAAAGATTAAATCTATTTCGTAATATTCCTACAATAATTCAGGAATACAAAGACAACGTCTACGTTTAATAACGTTTAACGTTTGATTCGAGTTGTAGTCGGCTTTTTTATTTCACCATTATCATTATCAGCCTGTGTTTATCCACTGCTGGAAATAGGCCTTCCCCAATGCGCTTCCATGAGTTCCTTTTTTTAATTTAATTTATGTTAATTATAATTATAATATTTTTTGTTGTATGTACAATGACATACATATAAGCATTATTGCTCTTAAAATTAGACTTAGACATAGATGTACATGCGACGAGACATTTTATTTATTGCCTTCATATACAAACACATTACAAACATAAACACACATTAAAAATACAATTTGAAGATAGTAAGAACGGACAAATAGGGCAAGATGCCAACATTAGACACCGTCTCAGCATATCTAGCAAGGCTGTCACAGCACTGACTTTCAACAAAAATTCGAACTGCACTATAACTACTAACTTAATACACTTAAAAATAATAAATTTAAAACAGTTATACAAGAGAACATCGTCGAGTTGTCATCATTGTCACACTGAAATGTAAATTACGAGTACAATTCTAGTTGCAGTTTCCAAAAGTTTCCCTACAGCGTCCGTCCAACGACCAGTATTCAATTGAAGCGATAAATTTGGTAAACAGCGCTTCACGTCTGATTGGGCACGTAATTTTACCACGACGTGCGGGTCCCGTGTTAATTACACAAGGCATATTTACCGACCTATTTGATAGGAAATAAGTAAATGTTTGACAATATTATAACTCGAGCAGTGGAAAGTAACGATAACTAAACATCATCCAGTTTTAATAACCGTTGTTGATGGTTTTGTTGTCCGTAAACAAAGATAAACTACAGAATCTGTGTTGAACTGTTCGATATAGGTTAAGAGAAATATGAAGTCAGGCAAAAAATAAATATTTAAAGTCACCAGCTATCTACATATACATAGATACGAGTGTGTTTATGTCCCATTGTTGGGCCCGCGCCTTTTTTGTAAAAAGAGGGCCATAGTCCGCCACACGGCCCTAGTGCGGATAGGCAACTTCACATGTAGGTTCCCTCATGATGTATTCCTTCACTACCGCTTGATTTCTTTTATAATAATTAAATAAATCCAAATAGTAATTTTCGTGAACGATCTTCTAGTTTGTCTTGGAATAGTTAAAAAGAATTAAAATAATTCTTATTTTTTTAAGTCTAAAGTCATTAGCAGTGTTGCGTTGAAAAAATGTGCAGTGGTAGATTCGCTACAACGCCTTCTGCTATTCCACGAATCGATCCACATGAAATACCACAACCACACAGAATACGTCAGTATGAAGTCGAGGTATATTATACTTCTGCTTTTCGCCTGGTCAGCATATTACTGGAGACCACCAATTTTTTATAATAGGAAACGCACCTGTAATCCCTTAAGTTGGTTTTTGTGGGATTAATTAATTTAGTTAATATTAAATATTATGTAGCATACATTTATTTTAATCGAGTTTTTGAAAGCAAGCAAAGTATGTGTTAGCGACCGCAAGGTTGACCTATATCTCGCGTATAAGGCAATACAAGTATTGGGCGAATGTACGTGAATCACGTGCCTTTGTGTGGTATTAAATTCCAGCAATTTAATTCCTTCGTCTATCTGACAAGCAATAGAGAATCTGAACCTATACTATGTGGATCACACGTTAATAAATTTAGATTTACAATCGATTTATTTTTAACAGCTGTATGCTGATTTTTATTTAATACTTTTATTTAATAGAAAATTATTCTATACGAGTTTAATATAACATTTTTTACAAACTTTGTGTGATTTTCTGTCTGTATATCAATGGAACGGTTGCACCGATTTTGACGTGACTCACTGGTGTGTAGCTGATGTAACAAGGATTAACTTAAGATAATTTTACCCTAGAAATCGAGGGTAACATCGCGGATCGTAGCTAGTCATTTAAAAAAGCTACTTTTACACATTTTGTGGTGTTTTAATCGGGACGTCCCCATAAAAATTACCTCTGTAAAATGTTCGAAACGTCGGGAAATCAAAAATAGAATTAACATGCGAGAAAATATTACAGAATATAAAAGTGGCTTAAGTAACTGTATTCCGATAATATTTCTTAGGCAATATGTGAGTTAAACAAAATGTGAAACATTTCATAAATTTACCTAAGGTAGGGTGGTGTATAAGACTCATTTCCCATTACATATCGGTCCTAGTAGTCTCTAGAATTTTTTTAAACGAATGCTAACATTTTTTTTCAAATAAAACTAATATTTTACCCATAATAATAATAACAAATTTGTTAACCATTCCTACTAAGCTTTAGCTTATTGTTAGAGGAATGTACAACCCGACCTTTTGCAGACTACTATAATATAATATTCAAATAACTATTATATATAATATATTGCAATTTTGAATTGGGATTTCTATTTGTTTTATTAAATGAAGAATCAACTGTAAAGGAATTTTACAGGTTTGTTTTTATTTCATCAAAATATTATTTTAAATATTACAACATATGAGTACACTCTGCGTGTTTGATCTGTGTTACTTTAAAATGCTCTGATTTGAAAACGAATATTGAAATATTCCAATTTCAAAAAAAAAAAACATTCGTATTTCATACACCATTTATTCGTAAATATTAATATGCAGCACGCGCGTTGTATATTTCTGCTTAAAATAAATTCTGATTTTTAAGAACTGTTGCACACAGCACGTTTTTAATAAAATCGCATTCTGCTCTGAACCAAAGTCGGATTTTTTCGATTTTCGTTCGACATTCAGCCCGCGTATTTTAAGACGGTTGCGTGATCCAAGATTCTCTAAGTACAGAGACAGGTTTTCAACGTAATTAATTAATTATTGTTGTTACTTATTTTACATGCAGTCAGCAACCTCCTTGCTCTGCAGAGTGAGGGACAGTTCTAACGCCACCATGAGAACTGTTGCAGAGCGGTATGACTCCCAGCTCATAAGGCACCTCATTGGCTTGCCACTTACGGACAATACATAAGTTTTAAAATTTACTTTTAATTTAAATTGTACATACTAACATTTACTATTTGCTTCGGCTTATTTTACATTACAAATGATTTAATATGTATCAAATGGATAGTTAACTGACTAGGCGAGTTGAGTTATCAATAATATTATATATATTAAAACATTTTCCAAAACACGCTAAATCCTATGGTAGAAGTATCACGTCTATTAGATTTTCAAGTAAAAGGAGACAAAAAAGAACGTGTCCCCATTTATTACAATATATATTTTGGTCTTTTGTAAACCTGCATACCATCATAATTTTTACCGTTTAATTTTTTTTCGAAATACCACTATTACTATACTAATGCTGGAAAATGGTACAGTTTCTGGCTGTTTAAAATTTTTATATTTTCGTACGATTTTTCTTATATTTTTTAAATAAATTTATTTTTATAACAGCTTAAGATGTAATTGACCATAAGACTGTTTATCGTAATAGACTGTGTGTATATTCCATATTTCATATTAATCCAAGATTATAAGAAATGTATTAGAAGAGTAGTATGTGTCAATTTGTTAAAAAGATTTGTAAATATTAATACAGTAATTACATTTTTCTTTCTCAATGAAGGGTTTTCACAATTATAAAAACAATGTGAAAAATATATCATAGCTTAAAGACATGTAAGACCGTTTCTTTTTATTATGAACAGCGGTGTTAGTTACATAATGTAATCTCAATAGTGCCCTCCAAAAGTAACTTCAGCGAATTCCATTACAGAACTTGTACGGAGTGCCGTCAAGTTGAACAAAGTTTTGTTCTAATCTAAAGCCACGTCGAGCAGAGGTTTTCTTGGAACTACGATAAAAAAAAAAACGAACTAAATATATGTTAAAGAAGTTTTACACGAAAAAGTATCTACTAACGATTTTATAATCATTTCATAAATAAAGTGTAAATTGTATTTGAGCTGAAGCACTAGACTAGTTTTGTTTGTCTGGAGTTCCCAGAGTGGAAATCCCAGCCGGCCTATACCAATTTTGTTCTTCGATTACACAATATCGTTAGATTATGATGATAAGCTCATCACCGCCTGCCTAATATGAGCCCAAGTTTTTTTTTGACGAACTACATAGATTGGCCAGAGAAGCTGGCCATGACTGCTTCTCCGGATTGAGAGGTGGCATAGCTCTTAGGTCGCTTAGCCTCTATCGCTAGTAACTCGACACAAGGGTCCCCCCGGTGACCTCGGCTTGGACGGTTACTATGTTACGCATAAGCATTCCGATCCGAGGGCGCCTGAGAGGGCCGAACCTAGTCTCGGTCGGTAGCTATTTCACGGATAATCTGAGGGACAGTTCCACTTCGGGAAGCGTTGGCGCTGGGAGAAGAAGTGAGCCCTAGTAAACTCGGCGAAAGGCGGGTAGAGATTGTTATCTATACTCACACCGCTGGGAAGAAATGTTAAATATTATATTTTAGCTGTAATTTAAGAATGATTTTTTTACGATAGAGGTGATATTATAATTATAGACTTCTAAGATTCTTTGAAAGCAGTACGATCTGATAGTAGCGATGTTGAATCCCAATCGGCGTGCATCAATGCATTGTCACTTTTTGGGTTTTTTAAAAACAAATAATTATTTCTAAAAAAAGTGTCCGATGTATCGTCTTGGGCTCACAATGAGTCACATATCGCACATTAATATAATAAGCTTGAAAAGCGGACAGAGAAAGCTATCTTTTTCTACCCCATTGGGATTAAAAGGACGAGTGGGATAGCTTTTTTTCTTTATTCGTTCTTTAAAAGCTAAATTTGTCATTAAATACTCCATTTGTCATAGGTAAGATAGATATTATAACAAGAGATCTGTTTTTAAGTACAAAATTAGTAATTTTGTATTATATTTGTAATATAAATTAAGTATTAGTAATTTTGGTACAGTGATGCGACCGTAAAAAATAATGTTACATACACATTTCGCTTACTTACGGTACTTTTTACGTACACTTTTATTTTTATTTGCTCACAATAAAGACAGAACAAAAAGGCCGACTTAATTCCAAAAAACATTCTCTGCTTTGGGGTTGTGTAAAGAAAGCTAGATGAGAAAAATAGAAAAAAAAAGAAAATTATAAAATCACAAATACATTCATATATGTATAAAACAAAAAAATTATAAACTTAATAATTATGTACAACTATAAATAGACACATATATTTAAGTAATAATACACATGCTTCTTTACAAGTATGAAGAATTGTTCAAATATGTTTTAATATTTGCAAGTGATATCTCAATTATGTTAACTATAGTGTTCTTCGTTGGGAACAAAACCGATGGGAATAAACCAATAGTATTAGAAGATTTGGACGCCCAATGGAGCATTAAATAAACGGATAAGGACTCACGCCTGTTAAATAAAGAACCTTCCCAATAGCATTTGGGTAATTTAAATTCACTGTTACTTCTCTTCCGACAATACAGTTTAGATTTAACGTTATTGGATTTTAGCCCACCATGATTCGCTTAAGTGAATTAGACTTTTAAAAGACGAATTGTACGGTTAAGGATTTCTTAAATGTTTAGACATTGACATAACAATTAGTTTGGGAATTGTTGTACCATTCATATTTGATTTGAGACTCTTGATTATGCTAATACTAAAAAACCTACTAGATATAAAATCCTAATTTTTAAATGCCCACATACGTAAACAGAAATGGAAACACCATTCTGATTACATCTGTCTTCAAGTTACAAATTTTATTTATTAAATCACATTTAATTAGGCATACGTAACGCGTGTCCTGTCGCAGACAGATCCGGGGCACCCCGCTCATAACGGCTGATGGCATTCGCGGAAGGTTTAGTGGGTAGGGGCTGCCTAGGCCGAGTCCCACACATCCCTCCGGGCCCACCCAGGGTACCGGAGAATGGTCTATAAAGATTCCCCGCGTTAACAAAAAAGGCATACGTAACGCGCGTTAGAGGGCCTGTTAATCTGTCTGACAGGGCAATCTAGTACAGATACCAGTCTCTCACAAAGGAGACTTAAATAGTGTGTTTACATAATGCAATTCAATATGTATCCTTTGTGAAAGTGAACTGAACTATTACTATATTCTAAATTGATATCTACATTTCTACCGAATTCAAAAAAGGAGGTAGTTTTTATATATTTTTATTTAACTGTGAATTTTAATCTCAAAAGTTTCGACTATATGAACCGATTTTGATGATTTGATCGGTCTTTCCCATAAGGTGCCAATGTGGTCCAGTTCTTACAATGGCATCCATGAGAAAACCATATTAGTCTTAAATTTGATTACCGTTTGTTTCGATTTGAAGACGGCTTTTGTTTTTACACGTACATACTTGTTTTTTAAATGAATGCTAAAAATATTTTTTGTCACAAATATTACTCACATTCTTGTTAACCAGTCCAACTAAGCGTATGCAAGCATAAGGTTAGGAGATGGTATACTGTACACTGTAACACTGTTCAGCCCTGCAGTTCTGGGATAAGACTACGGTATACCTGCCTGTCGTAGGAGGCGACTAAAAGAGGCCTCGGGTTCACTGGGCGACAAGGGTGGGGGCCTTTGTCGTCCAAAGTGCCGAGGAGGCTTTAGAGGGTAAAAACCCCACATAACCGCCGCCTTCTCCCCAGCAGGTGGGGTATCTTTTCGAAGATTTCCTTCACGATAACAAAAAAAAAGGAGATGGTACACGTCAATTGTCAACGACCTACGACCTTATGTTTCGCAGATTTAACAAGTGATTAAGTGGGTAATAAGTCGAAAATATCACTGTGGGAGTGTTTATTATATTTAAATTTATCTTATTTAATTTTATTTTTTATTGTAAATTAATTTGTAAAAGTTCCTAATTTTTGGTGAAATAAATTTTGTATGTCCACACTGCTCGTGAGCATGAGCGCGTCGACTGCCGTGCGTCAGTTGATCGCTGTACTAGGACGCAACTACGCGTCGCTTTTGCTCGCAAATATTTCTTGCTAATTCCGCTGTTGACTATCCTATTCCTTGCTTCTTATATAACTCTTATACTAAATGCTATATAATTTAAAAGTAAAATAAACGGTGAACGTGTGTTCGTTATTACTTCCACGAGTCACACCACATAACAATAAAACAAAACGTCTAGAAGATGCTTAACGACAGTAGTCAAGTGGGATTGGTCATTAGGTTATTGACGGCTCAAAATTCGTCAGTCTCTCTCGTGGCAGTAACCGAGAAATTATATGAATAAACTTTTTTTTAGTACGTAACTTCAAGCCAGACATAAAAAAAATAAAACCTTTTTGTCTTCGAATTTACAAATTGAAACAAATTTCATCAGACATTTAAATGAGTTACAAAGATGAAAACCGATATCCATTACTGTAAATCACTGTCGATTTACATACAAAGCGATGTTAGATGAGTTTAATGGATTTCAATATAGACGAGTGATCATCTATACAGTAAAAATACGAGCGAAAAGCTTACTCTCGTAATTTTTTTTAATTGATGTGGTAACATCATTTGGGCTTTTTACAACATAAATATATTTACAACTAAAACCAAAAACTGACATCATATCGAATAAAATTCAAAAACGACTATAAACGTAACCCATCTTCTACCATAAATTTAAAGTTAGTTGGAATAATTAACAAGAATTTTACTTATATTTTATGCTGCTGCTATTTTATTAGGTGTAAATAAATCAAACGCAATGTGTTGGTTCTAAAGTAAGAGAAACGACATTTAGAGTTTTTATTCCCACCTATGTCGATTCTACTAATATTTTAAAATTATAATATTTTAACAGTTAGTGACAATATCAATTGACTGTCACTGTCATATATAAAATGGTTTTGGTGGTAAAAATTATTAATACACTAATATATATTTTAATAATAATACATTTTCTTTACATAAGGGGGGACCCTTAGAGAAGAAAATTATTATGTAATTTTCGTACCAGTAACCGCAATAGGTATCGTGATATGGAAAACATTTTGTTTATTCTTTCTGTGTCTTGTTCCCTATTCTAGTTCTAGTTTTTCTACAATTTCATAGGGACTAATTCTCAGTTCATCTGTTTTTAGTTTGTTTCCATTTTCAACGTAAACCTAAATATATTTTTTTTACATGTATGTATATACAATCGGAATAATTGTGAAAAAAATTTTAGCATTCTCTAAAAAAATGGGCTCAGGAGGAAGGAACTGAGGTTTTAGTTGGAACGGTAAACTGTTAGTAATATTTGTCTTACTATAGAAACTTGGAATTGAATCAAACGGTTATCAAATTTAACGGTGTAATTTAATGTCACGATTAGACCAAAATTAAACGGGAACTATCAGCTTTCAAACAAAAGAAGAATCATCAAAATGTCCTTACCCAGTCGAAAATTCTGAGGGAATAAATATAAAAAAGAAAAATACAGTCAAATTGAGAACCTCCTCCCTTTGAAGTCGGTTTATGAAGTAGCTTATATGTACCCCACAGCTAAAGGCATAGTTCGTCACGCGACTCTAGGACAGTTTATTAGTTTTCACATGTGTTAGAAAATTTTCGCGGACATGTTGTTGTTTTCCTTCAACGCCGAGCATGTGGTGTTTTTAGGAAAACCCTCCTCTTCTAAAAAGAGAAACCAGATATAATTTGTTTAATTAAATTCATATGCTTTGTTATAAAACAATCATGATATTCGGTTCTTTTCCCATGCCGAGCAAAGAGAAATGGGGAAATCAAATTAATTACACTCCCATGTCGAGCGTGGTCGAGCTATTTGGTCGGTTAGAATTACGACGCCACGGTAATAAAATAAATTCCGAATAGATTTGCCGAAATCGTAGATAGCAAATATTTCTTGTCCTTTAATTGTAAAAAAATATATAAAAAATTACAATCTTATATAGACTAATATAATAGACTGATAGCCATCAAGGGTTGTGGGGCTTGTCGCTGTAAAAGTAGACATGCGAGTAACGTCAAACGAGCACTTCCTTAGCACGGAGAGGATGCTTCGGCTCATTGCAAAGGGTATGAAATCCACCGAATGCACAGAAGTTGACCCCAGAGGGGTTTTAATGATTACAAACCTATCTTTTGAAGATTTCCCTCTTGATAACAAAAAGGATTTCCACATTTTGCGAGACCAAAATAACCAGTGCTTGCATCGAAGAATATTGGGCATTTCCGCTCGTAGAGAAAAATAACAACAAATAAATGTATGCTGGTTCGGTAAAACAGCGGTAGCGGAAACGTTTTTAATTACAGTAAAAGTAACAATAGCGCGTGTTAAAAACAAAACACAACGCAAAGCTATTTTGGAGCGGAGTGCTGTTCAGATTGCAAGCCGAACGCTGAGTGCTTATAGTTCGTGATCGGCAAGTGGAAAATGCAACGGAATGAAAGATTTGCATTTTTGACGCGACAGTGACGACTACATTACGTTTCAATATTCTATTCTAAGCATTGCTGAGTAGATGGAAAATTTGTCTAGGAATGTCTTTATTAAGACTTTTTTAAATAGTGTACGTGCTAGGTTGGACGTGCACCGACTAAAATCCTAATGTTCCACCATCGTCACATTTTTATTTTCGGGAAAGCTCTCGCACACGTCAGCCTGTTCCAGCCACCTTACTAGCCTCCTCCTCGCCCCTCCAGGCAAGGCGGGCCTTCCTCCAAAGCCTCCGTTTGCAGGCGACGGACTGCCACGAATCCGTCACCTGGAGGTATTTGTTTTTTATTTAAACTATGCGATGGCCGTCCTCTGGTTGAAATTCGACTGTAATTGAAAAAATTCTTTGTCGCTGAGGCACTGATATCTGACGGTTCCAGAAGAATATATTTTGGCTTAAACATTACAAATTTTCTTAACCACCGTTCAAAATATGATTAAGCTTGTTCTGCCAGATGGTTCACGTCAATAGTCGAACTGTCGGGGACTGAAATTATGGTAATGTTTTGAACCTATGACCTTAGGTTTGACAGACAATACACTAAACAATAAGGCTATTAACGCTTTCTTTTTGTTATTATTTTTATTTGAGTAAACAAACTATGTTATTGAGATTACGTTCTTAAAATTCGTAGTAATTCGTTATAATTTTCAAAAATTGCTTGATTTATAAGTTTAAAAAAAGTATAGCAGAGTAAGTGATTTACCAGTGTACCAACGAATAATGAATCAATTAGAAGCTTAGCATATTGTTTTCAGGAATTTTTAAATTAGACTCTTCTAAGAAAAAACTATAAATAAGATCATCCGGGTGCTAGGCCTTATATAGATCTAATTTGCAACCCTTCTAGAGTCTATTATTCCAATAACGTATGCAATTAATTACCCTCACATGCCATTGACGCTGATTGAGTAGTTTGGGTGCGGGGCTAAACTTTGTTTTCACATTAGACTATGTCAAAATACTGGTGGCAAGTAAAAGGTTTAGAATTAACAAAAAATATATAAATTTATGACTTAATAAACTCTTCATGGAACAACTGCGTACCGGTGATACTTTAATAGGGTCTAGGTTAACCCTGTAGTCCTTAGGGTTTACAGATATAGTATACTTTGCCTGGCGTAAAAGGCTACTAACGGGTTCACAAGCGACTCGTCCCCTGGGATGTGCTAGGTAGTCAGTGCAGAGAGAAATCCCAACCAACTCTTCACCCCCAGAAGGCAAGGTATCTTTTGAAGATTAACCAAAAAAAGGGTAAATCCTAGTTCAGACGTCAAGAACTTCATGTATTTATGTTAAGAAACACTTGTATAAAGTTATTTTTCACTTATTTATTTTTAAATGTTAGATTAAGCTTTTACAATATTCATATAAAAAGTAAAATACATGAAAATACCATATAGAATATAAAAATATTATAAAACCCTAACCCAGTGTGGCGCCGGCAGTGAATCAGAGCCTAAGCAACCAGTAGTACGGGCGACATTGAGGGAAACCTCCTGATGATGAGTGCCGTATCCAGTACTTTTTGTATCTGACCCTTGACCCAACTATCTAGCGAAAGTCTCTTGAGTTGTGTTGATCAAGACTTCGCTCTAAAACTGTTAGCAGAAACGACTATAGGGACAATGATCGTCGGAATCCACATCCCACATGGCAGTCAGTCAGTCAGTCAGTCGCGTGAGCCAAATTAAATTGATACCCATCGCTATCCACTAGGCACACATATCACCGAGTGAATTTTGAAATACATGTTTATGTGTACATGATATAAGCAATGTGTATTCGACTACGAGGTAATCACGGGACAAATGTAAAAAAAATACTTTCATTGCATCCGGAAACTTGTGCTATACATTTTAATGAAGTAGGTAATTTATGTAAAAAGTATTAATTATGAGCAGAACAAGTAATTAGCAAACTCAAAACAAAGGAAGAACAAATAAAGGATAGCGCGGAAAGGAATAAACATTGAAATTAAATGCAAATCAGCAAAAATGATAAGAAATCTGTAATTAGCCATAGGCATAGCATATATATGTATACATCATCTCTCGAAAAGACACTTATTGGTTTATTGATGACTTTTAGATAGTAAATTGAAAGCTTAGTAATCCATAATTGCTTTAATAGTTATATTAATTATAACTAACTTTAGTTAAAGTGTACAGGTGTCCCGTAATTTAATGTCCAACGATAAAAAACATGTTTTTTTTTAATTAGTATAAAATGTGGTAAGCGACAACATTTGACATTATTTGCCACTATAATTAACACACATTTTTGTGTGTCAAAGTCAGATATGATAATGATTTTCTTCTAAAAATTTAAAGAATAGTTATAACAAATATATATTTTTTAATGTTTTTCTACCATATCTGGTTTTAATTGCATTTGTGGTCGATAATTGTGGTAAATAATTTAAATTATCTGTCACCAAAACTAGCCTATTTTTCGTTATAGTACTTAAAAATATCGCACAAGCTCAAATTTTTCACAATTTTCAGTAAAATTCTCACATCAAAAAAAATAAGTGACATGGATTTTTTTTATTATTTTTGTCGAGGCTGTCATACAATCACCTATCACCCGCTAACCGTTGACTGACTTCAGATACCGTAGAATTTTTTTAAGATTAGATTAACCCCACGATGTTTTCTTTATCGCAGAACGCGTGGTAAATTTCAAAAAAATGAGGTTGGGGAAAATTGGACAGCCATTGCTATCTCTGCCAACCGCCGTAAAAAAGAAAGATTAAACCACATGAGAGCTTATGTTTTAAAATAAATATTTAATAAGTTTAACAATATCCTGAATTGTGTTAAGATATTTTAGATGCAAAGCTTTTGTTAAAAATAAACGTAACATTTTCTGAGTTGAAATAAAAAAAAATATCCTACATTGCTCCAAATAAATGCTTTAAATTAAAACACGTGTAAACCATTTACTTTTTATTTTTTTAAATGTTGCAAATACTTTACCGTCAACATGGACAGGAATCAAATTGATGGTAATTTGATATAATGGTTATCGATTTCCACGTTGGTACGCGGGCATTACTCACGATTGACAACATCGATTCGCGCACTAATTGTGAGTGACGACACATATAAAATCGATGCTTTTACCTCCCTATATATGATTTACGTGATGAAAATTATTCAAACTGATAAGAAATATTTTTTTTGACGTTTAATATGTAACAAGGCCGCTCGGTACTGATGTGTACTGACCTAAATGGTAGTATTAACTGTCCACGAGTGCTCCGAAATTACGCGCTATCAGACATATTAACATTGTCTCACATCAAATTGATTTCACTGTAACCAGCCGAAGTTCACTGAAGTTGTATACAACTGTATTGAACGAAATTACAAAATGCCCATGAGAAGCAGGGACGCAGCGGTCGCGGAGAAGCTAATATCAATGCAGCGGGACGTTTGCGACGCGTGAACCAGAGCATTCTCCGGCATCACCTCCAAAAATCAGGCATTAGATATAAAACAAAAAAAGTAAATAGTAACTGTAAAGGTGGCACTCTATTAAAAAATCCAGAGTGAACAATTAAAGTGCATTGGAAAAGCTATGGACACAGGTCTGTGGTCGCGATTTAACATTAAAAAAAGACTGTATTGAAGGAAATTACGAGTGATACATACACACATTTACTCTCACACACATATTCACACACCCGCATATCTCCTCTTCACGCATACATAAATTGCACCCAAAAATATGTCTTCATATTACATTAACAAAAAGTCACAAATAGTTGTGAGAGCCTCCTATATATCACAAAGGATTTGATCCGAGTTTAGGTCGCAGGGAAACATATTTGGATACATTTATTTATTTTATTTCTATTTATTTAAGACATTTAACACATTACAATACAAATTAAGAAGCATCTTAAAAACCTATTTAAGGTTTGTCCGTATGCTCAATAGTTCTCGTACATTTACTCCACATATTTTTTTTTTTTTATTTTATTTTTTTTTTTTAAAAAGAAAGCTAGTAATATTTCTTTTTTTTTTTTTGAGAAATATTACTAACAATCTTGTTAACCATTCCAACTAAGCTTAAGCTTGTGCTAGGACATGGTTCACGGCAATAGTCGAATGGTGGATTCGAACCCACGACCTTACGATTCGCAGGCCGTACCCTAAACCATTAGGCTATTGACATATTGTTAATATTGACAGTGAACAATCCCTCGTCGTCACGAGTTGTGAGCATTTTTGCTAACGTACGCACACACTGCACACACACACACGTTACGCGAAGACGCCTCAATGTGTGTGACTGTTCGATACAGGCTGTTCCTACTATAATAATAATAATAATTTAACATGACGAGAACCTTGTGAAGGCCGAAAGGAAAAAAATCACTAAGTACCTCGACTTGGCTCACGAGGTGACCGCCATGTGGGATGTGGATTCGACGATCATTGTCCCGATAGTCGTTTCTGCAAACGGTCTCATAGCCAAAAGTCTCGATCAACATCTTAAGAGACTTTCGCTGGATGGCTGGGTCAAGGGCACACAGAAGGCAGTACTCCTGGACACGGCACGCATCGTCAGGAGGTTTCTCTCTATGTCGCTCTAACCACCGGTTGCATGGGCCCTGCTTGCCGGTGGCAAACATTACATTAGGTTTTAATAATGTTTTTGTATTTTGTATGATATTTTTGTGTATTTTACTTTTTATACGAATATTTTAAAAACTTAGCCTAAGGTCTAAAAATAAATAAATAAATAATAATTTATTTATTCGATTAAGTAACTTAGACTCATCATTACATTAAATGTTATAACACTATATATATTGTTTGGAATGGGAGTTAATTAGTGTCGGTATTAGGTATTGTGATGATCGTTTACGGTATATGTTGCAATAAAATGGTATTTTCAGTTTTTTATTCGATATATATATATATAATAATAGTATAAATTATATTTAGAATTTTGTTGTTTGTTTATTTGCTTGGTTAATAAAGATCAAATAATAATTTTAATTTATTTCAAAACAGTTCGTTTTCACATAATTTCCTTTCATGCAGAAACAACCCGTGTAATCTGCAAAATAATCTTAATAAGCAGCGTTGATTCTGACTCGATAAGTCTTAGGTGCTCTAAATAATAAAAATAATACATACCTTGTAATTTTCTTTCACAATATTATAAAGTGCCATTAATCTGTGAACTCGGTTCAATTTATATTCCATTAAAATCTGAACTTGCAAACAGCTTGAACACTAAAGTAGTTTCAACTTTGTTAAACTTGAGAGAATACTCGTGTCTGTATAAATTACTTAACCTTAAAGTTATTATTTTAAATAATGTCTAAATATTATAAATCGCTCAGGTGTTATCATGTAAGCTATAGCCCAAAGGATATGTTAAATTTTTATATCACAGGGACTCCAATGCGTTTCTGATAACTTTTGTTGTCTGACTTCAAAGATCACAATATGTCGAGGAATTTAGTTCACAGCTCTGCAATTTAATTTAATCCAAATGCACGGTGAAATTACAAACGATGCTTGGTCTACTTCGAAACCAGAGGTAAAGACAGAAGCGGGCAAACTATTCCAGTACTTTTCTGTACGAATAATGAAAGACGAAGCAAAGCGCTTCGATTTTGAGGGATGGTCTTAACAAAGGAAATTCAGCACTGCGTTTTGAAGTCCGATAGTGGAACGGGGATGGGGGAATTGGTCGTTTGCTTTTCTCAAATAAAAAAAATATAAACAAATTTTGGAAATAGTTAAAATATTAAGCAACTAAAATGAGCTTTGCAGACAAAGTTTTACAATTTGCGGCGCGAAGGATGAGCATCCTGGCGAAGTTAAATTTCCAACTATTGGCTTAGACAGTGTATATTGCTGGTGCAAGTTAGACAATGGCTTTGTAATTTAGCACTGCCATTAATCAACGGTCGACTAAATTATAGGTGTACCATAAACAACTACTTTTTTCTGGCTACTATATAGCGTAATTAAACAATATTCAATTTCAAAAATTTCATTTTTTATAATCGTCTAAGCGTCAATAGCCTAATGATTCGTGGTATGGTTTTTGAATTATATGTTTATAGGTCCGAATCTGCCATTCGACAATTGACGAGTACAATCACCTAGTACTACTCGTAGCTTAAGCTTAGTTGGAATGGTTAACAAAAATGTATGCAAAATTTGTAAAAAAAATTACTGTCATTCATTAAAAAAATTGTACAACAGAGAAAAATAGGTTTTTATAAAAATAAAATAAATCAACCGTATTGCGGCGTTTCTGTGTCTGCTCTTGGAAATCTAGGGCCTCGCAGAAAACTAGCGTCAATTGGAAGTATAATCATCTGTGTTACCACGCTTGACAGTTTATAAAAATATTTGACATATAACAATTCTACCAAATTTTCTTAAATTGATTGTGTGCATGGTATAGCGTTGGTACATACATCCCCCATCCTACCTATTACACCACGAAAAATAAATACAGATAGGGTAGATTAGTCAACAAAATTCTAATCACCTGGGGCTGACATTATTATGCACAACTATCAAATTAAACTCAAGCGATGACCTTACACCGTCACATATGTTAAAAAAGTGAAAATGAATAAATGAAGAATAGGAAAATACTCTACTGGTAAATCAATTACACTCGACTCGCACTCGACATACTCGTATTCGCCTTATGCAAAAGAGTATAGAGAGTGTGGTACACTATGTCTCCCTTCATCAATTTCAATCAATTGTCAATTCATTCTAACACGTTATTATACAACACCATTTTAATCGACTTCAAAAAAGGAGGTTCTCAATTCGTCTGTATATTTTTTTATGTTTAACTTTCGACTGGGTGATTTTGATGATTCTTTTTTATTTGAAAGCCGGTGCTTTCAGTGTGATCACATTTCAATTTGGTCCAATTATGACCATGGTATCCATGAGAAAACCAAATATCTTAAATGTGCATCAAGTATGTGAGCGACAAATGGACGAATAACTTAATATCACTTTAACCGAATTATATGATTCATTTTTTATTGAATAGGGTGTTTTAATGAGATCTTGGTTAAGTTCTGATTAATTCTATTTCGTAATATTCCTACGATAATTCGTAAATACAAAGAGGGCGTCCGCGTCTAATAGCGTTTAACGTTTCATTTGATTTGAAGTCGGAAATTTTATTTTTGCTCGTAAATAAACTTGTTTTTAAGAAACACCAGCTGACAGCCTCACTGTCTGTAACTGTAGTGGCAGCAGTGACTGTAGTACTGGCATTTCTTAATACACACAATATTGAGAAAATATTAACATAGAAATAATCTTTCTCTACGTAAAAATATATTCTCTGTCTGCAAATGTATTCTACCTTACAGACATACTTGGACCACCGCCATGACAGTTTTTGAAACAAACATAAACGAAACTTTCTAATAACACTGTTACATAGTGATATCTTCATAGTTTGAAGTCTCTCCAGACGTCAATATCAATGCAGCGAAACTTTCGCAAATTCAATAACGAACTTGTAAAATTCAGTCCAACTTCTATTTAAGTTTTGCTTTAGTCCTTTGTAATGGCTTTTGTAGTTTCGTCACTTGGAAATCCGTGACACAAATGATTTATTTCAGTAACGTATCAATATTTGTTTTTTTTTACTTGAGAAAGTAAAAAAGCATCCGCCTCAGCTCATCTTAAGTTCTACCGACACCTAAAATTGTTTAAATTGTAAATAACGTGGATAAAGTCCCTAAATATTTGTTATAGTTGACGCAAACATGGAATGCATGTAGAACTATGTAGTTACCGAACGATAAATGTATATTTTTTGTAAAAAGGGGAGATGGATTCTTGAGATGCAAGGCATCATTGAACTTTTCTTACCACTGAGCTTGAATTATAAAAAAATGAATTCCGGTTTAAGAGAAACACTTGGAATTCTATCAGATTTCAATAAAAAAAATCCTTTGTCGGATTTCAAAATACAGAAAAATCTTAGATATAATATACCAGAGATCTTACCTCGGTTTACTATGCTTTATTTTACTTTGTCATAAATTTATCACTTGTCAAATAGAATAAATAAATTTCATAGCAAAAGTACCAAAAAAGATACCAATTATATAAATACCCTAGTAATATATATAATAATATAATAACATATATCTCTAATAGACTTTATAAGGATAACCGGAAGAAGAATAGCTAACTGGATGCGGAAAGCGGAGGATCATTTTCTTTTTTCTAGAAACTACATTAGCCAGAGAAGCTGACTTTTACTGTTTCACCAAGTACGAATAGCTCTACTGAGGATCGTGTATAGTGGAAGGAAGTGGGAATTTTCAGCTGCAGATTGATGATCGGGAATAGGCATTTGCCAAGCGTCGTGCGCCTTACCATCTAGTACTGCATTTCCACTTAACATCAGGTGGGTTCTTGATGAAACACTTACTAAGAAAGGACTAAAAAACAGGTTTTCCTATTTATTAGTATAGAAATACAAGGTAATGAGAATTTACACAATTCGTGACATATTTACCGTATATATAAATAAAAATTTCTTACGTTACAGCATACCTATCTTTGTTCGGAAATGCTACCTTTAAGTCAGCATTTATAGGATTCCGTGTGATAAAACTTTATAACAAAGGACGGAAGCAAAACTCAAATACAACTTGACTCAATTTCATAAGTCCGTTATTGAATTTTCAAAAAGTTTTGCTTCCTTTATACTAAAGTTTCGTTAGTGTCTTAAGGAAAATACTTTATTGTTAATATTTTTGTGTAAATGTTTGAAAATTCTTAGTCTGTCAACAGGAAAACTCGTCTATTTGATCGATATTTTATTGCATATGATTGATCTTTAGACAATCAACCTTTTTTACACTTTGAAAGTAAGTACTTCAGCACGATCTCACCTGATGTTAAGTGGAAATGTAGTCCTGGATGGTAGAGCGAATCAATTTAGTAAATGCCTTTTTTATATGAAAAGATGGAAAAGTGTACCAGTTCGGAAGCACCAGTGGTAAGAGTTGATTCCACAGATTGTTAGTACGTGGAAGAAAGTAATTCCTAGGGTCGTGGAACGTCAACTATCAAGAATTTGTGAAAGGCATCCTTTTTAGTAGGGTAGTAAAAGGAATTGTAATCAAACACATATTTGTGATCAGAGTAAAAGACAGACACAGAGATACTTTTTCAGTTCATTGCAATAAATTATATTTTTTCTAATTAGAGTTTTTCATACAAATGAAAAATAAAGAGATACTTAATGCAAAGTTAAGATCATGAATTTTCTTTGGAAAGCATCCAAGTCTTTTTTGTGCACTCATTCAAGTCTCGATTCATATCTGCCGACTGTGTTAATTGCTCTCGCATTTTAAATTTTCAACCTACTTTGCCCGTGTCAGAGCATTTAAGTTTTCCCTTTTACACAAACCATTTATCTAGTATAGAAAATTACGAATTGCAGTCATGATTTTATTGTTGGATTCATGCAATTTAAAATGTAATTTAGTTAGTAATAAAAGTATACGTTTGGAACATGGTATGATATTTAATATCATCAGCCCGCAGCAATCGACTTAGAGCTATCCTTCGCCATAAGTCTAACTCGAAGAAGAGCACCCTACGCTGCTCCGACCCATGTATGACGATTCCATGACTTTTTTTTCCTATTTGGCGTCACATGCTAGGCAGATGTCGGACACATCTGCCCTCTACTGCCACTTTAACTAGTTTCATCTCTTGATATTTTATAAAGGCCGAAGATACGAGCATGGGGAGTACCTGATGTTAATAAATATTCTGCCTCATAAGAACGTCAACAACAACGCAGGGTTGCGAACCTCGATCAGGGGACCTTAGAATAAGGAATAGACTTTTCTTAGTAATCTCATAGTCGTATCAATGCGGAAAAACCTCTGACGACATGTGACATGTGTTTTTATGACGCAGAGCCGACCGCAGTTTAAACGGAAGCAGCAGACTTCCTAAATCACTTATCCTAAACAATCGAAGATTTAGATAGTTAATGATAACGCGGCCCCATCTCGCCCATCACGGCGGAGGATGGCTCACCATGAGAGGTTTTAGTCGGGGCCTTTTGTAGGCCGAGCCCGACATAACTCGTCCGCCTCCAACGAGTATGAATAAACGCATTTCCTCCCATGTTAAAAAAAAGGAGCGACGGGATTTTTGCTTGGCTGGTTATTTTAATAACGTGGGCATTACGAATCGAGGGTGCCTAAAGGGTAGAGTCACCACTCACACGATTGCACAGAACGGTTGTAGTACGTATTGAAAAGTAAAAAAACGCCAGCCAATGAAATAAAAATTACATGACGGTGGTGTAAACGTGTGACACACGTCACAGGCCCCGCGATCTACAATCGACTCCCTAAGCATGTAACTGAAGCTCCCAGTCTAGCAATGTTTAAAAATAGGTTGAAGTCATGGCTGGTTGAGAGGACATTTTGCAGTGTGGAGGAATTAACAAATTAAATTACAAATTAAAATCATTTTATTTCTTCGATGTACTATTTTTTCATTATTTTTTTTTCTATTCAATAATCTAATGTAATTTGTAATAATTTGTAGTAAATAATTGACTTGTAATTTATTATGTTACCAATAAAATCTGAATCTGAATCTAAATGCAAAAGATGCTCAATAGAACTAGATCGTCGATCATTTTGTCTAATATTGTACACTGTGGTGAAATGTTTATTTATTTTTATTTTATATTCCATAGTTTTCATTATGATACCCATACATGACGATTTTCGTAAGGCGACATATTCATATGTGTAATGGACACATTATATATGTATGTATTATATTATAATGTGATCAATCTCCGCGTTAATTTAAATTAAATCAAGTTAATTAAACAAAACAAAATGTATGATACATTTTGTTTCATATCCAATAACACGATTCTAGCCGGTTAAAAGCCAGTTAATACTTATATTAAAAACAGCTATTACGCAATTAATTATTTAAATCACATGTCCATCGTATTTCAGATACACGAGAATGAAACAATTTATTGGGATATGAAACATCATGAATAAAGAACATTTCAATTTAAACACAAAGTATAATGAACCACGATTGCGTTTGTTACCCGACTTCAAAAATAAGATTAAAACACACATCTCTCCCTGTTCTCTTTTTAAATGTTACCACTGCACTTGGATCAATTTTTATTTAAATAAAAATTTCTGTCATAATAAATACAAAATGCGCGTTGTATAAATCAGTGTGAAATAGCGTTTGGAAGATTTGTTTCACTGCCAAGTCAGTTTATAGACTTCCCGCTAAGCGATTTGGCACAACGCAAGCTAGTAATGTAGTTAGGGAAATATTGTAACTATTTTCTACGAATACATCTTTAATAATACTATCATCTACATTACAACACCTACCAACATTTGTAACCAATGCAACTAAGCTTAAACTACGAGATGGTTTAAATCAATAGTCCATTGGTGGATTCGAAATTACGACCTTACGTTTTAAGGACTATACCCTAAGGGCTATCGATTAGCTGTCGACTCTTCATATAGAAATACTGTGACGGATTTAATGCTGCTAATCACAGATGCTATCCTTAATTTCCAAAATATCAGTCGTATTACGAAGTTCTATATTCTCTTTATTCTTCTACATTCGTGCTCGTTGATGGAAAAACGTAGTAATGTAAAGAGCACGGCAATAAATAGCTCTCGAATTTATTTTTAAAATGATACTAACAATATTTATTTTTTACAAATATTATTAACATTCTTGTTAACCAATCCAAATAAGCTTACGCTTATTACGACGATAGTCGATGGTGGATTCAAACCGACCCTACGATTCGCCGACCGTATCTTAAACCATCAGGTTATTGATGCTCAAGCCCACCAATGTCTTTACGAATGATTATTCGATTCGATATTTAGGAGTTTTGGTATATGTTTAGAACCCAAGGTCCTATGCTAGCAAAATTATCATGAAAGGTTTAAGTAAACTATTTGTAACCAAAACAATCAAAATCGATTTATAAATGACGGGTTTTTGAGCATAAATATTAATAAAAAAGAGGTCAAATTCCAATCCTTTTTAAGTCCGTCAAAAACTCAGATACTCACGTATGTGAATCATTTATAAATATTTCTGAAGTATGCAAATAAAGCTTATTAGGTCCCGTACATGACACAGCATGAGTTCATCACCATACAAATTTAAAAAAGTAATTATTCGAACTTTTCACCACTTATCGCTTTACTTGTGTGCGACTGAATAAATATTTTTTCCTTGTTTCTTTTTTCCACATAAAAACTAATTAAAGCTTACAAATCTAGACCGTGTACGGAATTCAAATTTAAGAGCACATCTGTATATGGTGTAGTCACATTTCTAGTTCCGAAATGTTGAATGCGGTTCGCTAGTCTAATTTAACGGGAAACAAGCTGGACAAAATTATAAATTCATTCTATTTTCAAACGTGTTTTTTTACTTGTTAGCTATTAGCTAATGATTCGACTTTAATATCGGTTGGGATTTCTATTCCGAGACGGTTGAAAAAGAAAAATCGGTTTCATTTTTTCGGTCTCTTATTTACTTATGTTACTATATATATATGACTGTAATAAATGAAAATATCACTGTGTATATATATGTATATATTTACTTATAATAAATTCTTTTCACTTCTATTTTTAAATTCCTCTCCATCATAAGGTTGCGTAGAAGAGATAGCTTTTAGTGTTAAGGCCGCCCGTTTCTTAACCAACGACTATTTATTTTTGTATGTTGTTTTTCATTTTAAACAATAAAGAGCAAATAGATAAATAACAAGTATATTTACAAGTAGAACCAAAAATCGACTTTAAATTGAAAAAGAATATTACGAAATAGGATTAATCAGAAACTAACCAAATTCTCATCAAACTACCCTTGAAGTGAGAACATCAATGAGAAACATCGAAATCGATTGACATGATATTGAGTTATCCATCCGTTTGTCACGCACATATTTTATGCATATTAAGACTGCCCGCCCTCTCGGGCGCCCTCGGATCGGAATGCATACGCGTAACATAGTAACCGTCCAAGCCGAGGTTACTAGCAATAGAGGTTCAGGTTAAGCGACCTAAGAGCTATGCCACCTCTCAATCCGGTGAAGCAGTCAAGGCCAGCTTCTCTGGCCAATCTGTGTAGTTCGTCATTAAAAAAAATATATTATGAGTGATATAGTCTCTCCTGGATGCCTTGAATCAAATTTAAACGGTACCACACAGGAACCACAACCTTTCAAAACAACACACAGTCGAAAATTATGAGGTAACAAACATTAAAAAAAATTGAAACATACAGACAAACAAGAGAACCACCGCCTTCTTTGAAGTTGGTTGAAAAGCAAAGCGATTGCTGTCCCCTATTGACTAATAACACAGGAAGCAAGTGATAATAATAAACAAATGTACATCGTTTCAAACAACATTAACAAGCTTATCCAATTCGCTGAGTGAATACACACGGCATATAATCAAAACGAACAAACAGAAAGCTACGAGGAGAGGCGCACAGTTAACATGTTAATGCTTTATTAAGCAGCACTCTCTGTGGGACGTATGGATAATTAATTAAAGTAACCAGAAACTGTACCGAAATACAACGCCTGGTGGAGTGAGGACCACAAATTGCCCAATTTATCGCTTCGGTGACTACGCGTTTGTATATTCCTGAACTTAGAGAAAGAAACTGATGAAATTTTCAATTTCGACCCAATTCAAGTTGCAATCCTCAATAATTCCCCGTGGGTATGCACGTAGTAGAAGTAGTAGAATTAAATTATATCATAAATATTGTCTTGGTAGAATAAGTAAATACTTCCCTTTATATCTGTTCAGAGAATTCTCTCAACAGAATTAACCTAAAGCGTCAATAGCCTAATGGTTTAGGGTATGGTCTGCGAGCTCTACCACTAAACCTTCCGCGAATGCCATCAGCCGTTATAAATGGAATGCCCCGTATCTGTCAGCAACAGGGCACCCCAACGACCGACCGGTCCCGGCAAAGACCGGACTTCTTGCTCTAAAGGGGATTTCTCAGCAAGCAATCAGAGAAGTTCCGACGACGCCGGAGAAGGTACCCAGCCTGGGTACCTTCTCCGGCGTCAGATTCAGATTACGCTTCAGATTATGGGGGCAGTGAGAGGTATCGCCTCCTGCGCACCCCGACTCGCCGCCTGCGGAGGGAGGAAGCCCCTAGGCTGTCCTCCCTGACCCGCTCGTCGGCGTGAACGAACGGGAACGTGAACCATCTCCTAGCACAAGCAAAAGCCTAGTAGGAATGGTTAACAAGAATGTTAGTAATATTTCTGAAAAAAAAATGAAATAATGCTAGCTATCTTTTTTTTTTCATAAATTATATTAAAAAAATGCTCTTAAAAATATTTTTCTAAAAAATTATTTTAACATAAAATTTCAGAAAGCTCAGTAATGGCTATTATGTCTGAAGGAGCACAACTATTCAATAACCTACCACATTAAGTAAAAGATTGTCCAGCTATACAGGGTATTAGGAGACCGCTTCCCAAAACAAAAGGAAAAAAAATCGATCTTGATTTAAATTAATCATATGATTAAAGAAAACAGCAATGAAACATAAAGTCAAAGACAGCTGATGCTCGGATCTACTAAGTTAAGTAAAGCTAACAAAATGTTTTAAAAATATGTTTTTTTAATAAGATTGATTTTTTAAAAAAAGTCACGTATAAAAAGAAAATTTACATCATTTTCCCCATTGTAATTTATTACAATATGTCAGTATCTGAAAGTGACGCCAACGACGAATTCTCTCCTATCAGGAATCTGTAATAATCTATTTCAGAACACAAAAGGATTGTGCTCGCTTCAATAGACAGATTTCCAGGAGATAAACGGGTTTCATTATTGGCATATAGGGGTAGATAATAATAGGATAAAGTGCCTTTAGCTAGAATATCGCATAATATTGCGGCAATTTTAATTTTATATTTTAAAAATAAATACAAGTAAGTTCACTGCCCACTGCCATTTAACTCACTCACTCTTAATTATTAGTCTTAATGAATATTTAATACAAAATTATAAGTTAATTTATCTCAGTTATACGTACGAATGAGAATACGAGGGTGTTTGAGAGTGACGCACGAGACTGACAGGTGACAGGTTAATTGCGAGGGCACAAGATGTAATGAGTACAGAGCATAATGTAATCAGGGTCTATTAAAAGCCATAATTTTGTAGCGTGTTTGTATTTGGATCAATGCATGCGGAGGAGATATAATAGTTGTAACACCCTCAAATGCTACGATACGTTGGGAGACCTAATTGTAAAAATATTAAGATTATTCTATCTCCCGAACACTTTTAGATAAACATATAATCTTTTTTTTTTGTTAACGGGGAGGAAATAAAACCTCCCCGGTGGCCCTTTCCTCGGTACCGGAGCCCCTCTGCACTGCGCTCAAGGAGAGCACGTCCCGGGGGGGGAGGTTACTCCCTCCCCCCCTGTTCCCTCACAGTGCAAGGCTACACGGGCCAGCCGACGTCGCCTTCTTCCCGGGTCCACCTTAGCGAATGACAAAGGCCCCCACCCTTGTCGCCCAGTGAACCCGAGGCTCCTTTTAGTCGCCTTATACGACAGGCAGGGGATACCGTAGTCTTATTCTTGAGAGCCCAGAACTACAGGGCTGGGATAAACATATAATCTATACCATACATACATATGCACGCAGCTATCAAAATAACTTTATGATACTTTTCTTGATCCCATTGCCTTTTTAGGCGCATTTGACTTTTATTTTTGAAATGTTTGTCTTCTTTTTAATAGAATTAATGAAACAAGCATTCTAAATAGGTTAATGTTTTATATGAGATTTCGTCTGATTATTTTTAAACATTAGTCGCATAAGATTATAATTGTCACATGACAGTAACGTGAATCTATGTTGAAAATTTATATGCCAAAAACTGGTGTTTATAACCAAACGTAAAAGATAACTGGCATTGTTTTAATTGTTCAGTTTCACAAGCTAAAAATGTTTGACTATCATAGAGCGGTATAACGATGGTGTTAATCGAAAACGTAACAGCTGCACTATATACACAAATTGTTAGTAAAAGTATGAAAAGAGCTAAAATAATGAAATTTTGGTGCGAATTTGTGTTGAAAAAATCTTAACCGCTATCGGTATCAAGGACTATGATAAGTATCTGTAATATTCGTCATAAAAATTGGAAATTAATTTCAGTTAAGGAAATTTACTGAAACCGTCAGAATATACGATTAACTGATTGGGTTTGGAAATGAAAATTTTTGAAATCTAGGTGATTTCTTCGTCTTTTATAGTTATTCCAAAGGAAGAGACCCGGTGATCCCTAATACGCCTAGCGTAGTCTCCAGTGTTAAAACATATAAGCCCCCTTATTCTCTAAACTTTAATAATGTCTTTTTTTTGTTGAGGGAGGGTGGGGAATCTTCAACAAGACACACGGGCCAGCCGATGTCGCCTTCGTCCCGGGTCCACTTTAGCGGATGACAAAGGCCCCTACCCTTGTCGCCCAGTGAACCCGAGGCCCTTTTTAGTCGCCTTCTACGACAGGAGATACCATCGTCTTAGTCTACGAGCTCAGAACTACAATACTACTAGTTAGCAATCGCTATTGATTTTTAATTGCGGTGCCATGATGACGTAAAGACATTCTCCCTGCGCTTTTCTGGATTAGCCCGTCTGGAAAACGTGCGTCATAATCTCAAAATCCTGCGGTACGATTCCCTGGCACCGTACTTCCCACAAACCGTAAGTAAATTTATAAATGTGAGTAGTAAATTTTCCGACCACTCCTATCGTACCGTAGTAGTCACTAACAAATGTTCCGACGACCAGTTGCGGCTACTCCCATATGTGGTGGGCACGACAAATTGCAGTCGACGCGAGTGTTGCCCCTAGTGCATTTATTTCTATCGACGTGTACACTACACGCCATACATTGTAACGACCGAGCGCTTTACGTGTCGGGTTGGTTTATTCTATTAAAAAAGTGTATTAGAAAAAGTAAACGAGCATACGGCTCACCTGATCCTAAGTGATCACCGTCGCCCACAACACTGGAGGCGCGGCAGGTGCGTTACTGCTGGTGACTGGTGATTTTCAAATCAAAAAATGTTATCCTAATTATTTAAAGGAAGGTAACACGAAAAGGTACACCCTTATTACTTAATAGAGGGTAGGCAATCAAGAGCAATATATCCGTTCATCAAGCTTTATTGGACCTGTGTCCTATTGTATGAGAGAAGTGATTTCGTAAGAATCCGAAAAACTCATTGATACAGACGGCAGGGACTCACAATCTCGACCATAATACAAACACATGTAATATGGCGAGAGACACTATTAGTGCTCTAAACGTCAAATATTAAAAGTAGAGTTAAATTCAAGAAGAGGTTTATTTCAATTTTCGTATATTTACGCATAATGGTTTAATTTGCATAAATACGATAAGTCATTAGATAATAAATTAAAGTTTGCTTTGGTTAAATTGCAAGATTATAAAAAATAAGATTGTTTATTTTTTATATCCGATTAAATGGACAACAAAACAATAAAGATCAAGATCAACAACAAAAGAGAAGCTGGGCACAATCATTTTCTCGAAAAGATAATTAGAATATACGCCTAGCGGACTTCAAATTATGTTTCGAAATTTCACCGTAAGAATCAAACTAAAAAATGTTTTAAAGTGAAATCTTGTATACTAAGTTTCCACGACTACCTTTTTTTTGTTTTAGCTTTTCAATACAAAATAAATACCCCATACAAATACTAAAATTTTCTAAGGCATGCTATTATGCACAATCCTTTTTAATCTTGCTAATCTTTCGTTTTATACGTTCAGTGTACGCAGCTACTATGTTGGTTAAAAGGGGCAAGGCTGACGATTTCTCGTCGTCTTTAACACCCACTTCAGCACAAAGTTCAGCTCTTGTGCGTTTCTCTTTAGGTATTGCAGCCTCCGATGTCAGTACAGTGGAAGTGTACAAGTACCCGTTCCATTCCAGGTATTCCTTTATTAAGTCATTGATTAGGAGAACTTCTGAAGTTGGCGGAGGAGCGCAGAAGTTTAGGCTTCCCGGATTATTGGACAATTGCCGGTCTTGAAGTATCTCAGTGACTCTAGCACGCATCTAAAATTATGAAATGAGAAAAATAAGAAATTTTTGTATTTGATTTGTATTTTTTTTTGGAAAATAATATAACTTATATATGAACACTTATGTCAGCCGAATCTTTGGGCGGGCCCTGGCTAATATTAATCTATTTAAAAGGTGGTAGAAAGGCCCAACAAGGGCTATATACAAGGTGTCCCAGAATGTAACCATAACCTCACACCGAGGGAAAGACAGGAATGAGAGTTCTACACCCAGTAGATCCCCTATATATGCAGTTACTTTACTTGTATACAAAATAAGTGGTTCAACACCAGGTGTGCTAAAGTATACAAATATATTCTTGTTTGCTGGTATATATTGTTATGTGAAGACATCGGCTTATCTCATTATTTGTTACGAGAAACGACCCAATTGCCAAACATCGGAAAAAGCATTAATAAATACGCGGTTGGTATCCAATTTTAGACTTTTGATTATAACTCGAAGGTCATCCATTACTGCTGATATCAGTTTTATATAATTTTTTTGTAGCAGCTTTAATACATAATTTAAAAGACAAGGATGGGGCTCGCAAGAATTGTAAGTCTGTAATATTTGTACAGACTTTCATAGAAGTACATCATTTACTTATGATATAGCTGTAGTGTTTCTTCTATAGATATGATATATATACTCATATATAGTCTCAGTAGGACGTGGACACAGTTACAATAGTTAGATTAAAAATAATTAATTATTACAAAGTCACCTCTGCTTGTATTTTACTTAAACTCCCACTCTTTCGTAAAAGATTTTTTATTGCGTCCACAAGATCTTTGTCAGAAATAGCTTTATTATCATTCATTTTTCTTGTTATTTGCTATTCCCTGTGTTACTATTACTTGAAATTATTACAAAAAATTCTTCAATAAATTAATATTTTGTAATGAAACTTCATGACATAGTTTTGTAATTGAAGTGTCATTGATACGTCAAAGGGAAAATAAAATTAAAAAGTTCTTTGGAAATTTTTCACCAGCTTCAGTTCTGATAACATTTTTCTTTTTATTTTCAATTAATATTTATCATGTTATATAAAAAATGTTTTAAAAGTTTTCGTTTGTATATTACGTAGCTTATTTAACGCGCTAAACAAGAAGACACAAAAGCCACTAAAGTTGACTGTGATTTCAAATTTAATTATATCATTTTCAAAATTTATTAACCTAATGAGAATCTTAAGAATTGTCGTAGTAAAATTTAAAGCAATTACTTGACCACCGAACGGATCGGAGAAACACGCTTTATTCATAGGTATTGCCCTTACAAAAAAGAGAGTGGAATTATTGGGCTATTAAGGGTGATGAATCGAATTGATGAATACAAGTGTTATTTAAATAACTAAACTAATCAGCCTACAGCCTAATTTAAATACTATATTATCTTAGTTTGAAGTTAAGTGAAGAATATTCGTGTCGAAAATATTTAATAGTTGAAAATATTGATGGATTGTTCACTCTTTCTTGTGTACACTATATTATTTATTTTTTTGGTAAAAATATTTTTTTTATATTATTTATATTTTTATTATTATTATTATATATTATTTATTATATTTTTTATATTTATATTTATACTTTCTAAGGAAGTGCTTGACCACGATTCGATATGTATACTACGATAAGTGGAAACGCAGTCTTGGGTGGAGAGGTGAAGCAAAGCGCTTCGTCCGGGTATGAGGGATATTCACAACAAATAGATGAAATCCAGCAGTGTAGTTTGAAGTCCGATGGTAGATAGATGGAGAATTAGATGGTTGATAGTTAGTTATTTTAATGTACGTATGTCGTAGAATATATGAACCACACCAATTTACAGTAAAAATAAATAGCATATATTTGTGAAAATAACGAAAGAATTATTTGTAATTCAGGTTGGACATCATTTGTCAAATTTGTTTGAATATACTTCAAAGCAATCCTTTGGCATTATTCGTATAGGATATGTCATTATCCTATGCATTTGCTTTGTTGTGTAACGTACTTCTGATCGCATCCGGATGTATCACTACACAATAAAGAATATAGTTAAACTATAAAAGATGAAAAGCGATGTAACGTCATATTTCTGAGAAGTATTTCCAAATCAAAAGCTTTCCGTTTTCTTTCATCCTTAGCAAAGTAATGAGACAGGGATTGCCATCTATATTTCACTCGTGCTTTGGTATTACATACTCGGGTTATTGAGAAGTATGCGCCCATAGGGATTACTAGAAACATGATTCCTTACACCTGTTCCTTAAGTGGTATTAAAGACAACTAAAAAATTAAGAAAAAATATACCCACATTTCCATAAAACAATTTTTTTTAATTGCAAAAATTTGAAAACTAATAGAGCCCTAGACAAGATTACCCTTAAACTGTATAAGGCACAGGTGCGGCCTCATATGGAATACTGTTCGCATCTCTGGGCCGGGGCTCCCCAATACCAACTTTTTCCGTTTGACCGTGTACAACGTAGAGCTGCTCGAATAGTCGACGATCAGGGTCTTTCCGATCGACTCGACCCTCTGAGTCTGCGAAGAGATGTCGGTTCTCTTTGCATCCTGTATCGCATTTACCATGGGGAGTGTTCTGAGGAATTGTTCGGAATCATCCCAGCTACCGATTTCCATTACCGCACATCTCGGCAGAATTCGGCCAACTTGTGGAATCAACTGTCGCCAGCGGTGTTTCCGAACGTTTACGATTTAGGGACCTTCAAGAAACGAGCCTATTCCTATCTCAAAGGTCGGCAACGCACCTACAACTCCTCTGGTGCTGTGGATGTTCATGGGCGACGGTGATCACTTAAGATCAGGTGAGCCGTATGCTCGTTTGCCACTTTTCATATAAAAAAAAAAGATTCGAAAAGTACGACATACAAACATTTGGTAAATTCTATTCGTTTAGACCCTGTATAGTAGCTTTGCTGTTCTACGGCCACTACTACCGCGTTGGTAGAAGTGTCCGTAGAACATTCCCGACTTAGGAAGTTTAAGCTTTACAATGCCAATGACATTCCGTGGAAAAGCTGACGGCCCGAGTTATGATTCCTTCCTTCCTGGCGTCCTCTGGTCGGGATGCTAGTTAAAAAAGGAACCTTCCAAACCGAGGTTACCCTCTTCAGGGGTTACAAAGAACAAAGTTACAAAAAAAGGTATCGATTGTGTTTTAAGCACATCAATTCTTTTTAATACAAAATTAAAAGTAAAACTATTTTGGAGTACTAGAGCATTACGTACAAAACGTTTATAATAGGTTGTCAAATATCTCCCTTCCGCCTTTTTGTCTTTTGAATTTCGAATGAATTGGGTGCCGCATGATTTGACGCAAAAAAACCTTCAGGACCGAATCAACGCCTGCGATATGCTGCTGAAACGGAACGAACTCGACCCATTCTTGAAGCGGATGGTGACTGGCGACGAAAAATGGATCACATACGACAATATCAAGCGAAAACGGTCGTGGTCGAAGGCCGGTGAATCGTCCCAAACAGTGGCCAAGCCGCGAATTTCGGCGTTAGTGAACTTCTTGTTTACACGTCTATAACTGTTGAACGCAATATCCAAACTAATTATGCATAGCGTCGTTTTGTAGGTTATGTCAAGACCTTTCAAATTATGTATAGTATTGCTAGATACGAGCTCTGTAGCGCCTTGTACATAGCCGCGAAATTTAAAAGACAAAAAGGCGGAAGGAGATATTTGACAACCTATATATTAGGATATTGTTAATTTTATTATTATACAAAATCTTCAGAAGGACAATAAATTGGCGTAATATCGGAATGTTTATGTGTATGAATTGTGTGAAAGCGGTGGTTTCGAGGCAAGCGTATTCAAATGATTTACTTTACCATGTTACTGTTTATTACCAAGCAAGTAACACCTGTAAGGTGCGTAATCTGAGGATCGTCAATGTTTTATGTTCGTCTTGGTTACGCACCTGAATTATTTTGTTACGTTGTAAAATGACGAAAATATGTCTGTCTCAAGATCATGGAATGCATTAATGAGATTATAAAGGAGAGAGCTTGTGCCTCACGTCCTCTTAAATTCTACTATGCATAAGGTTTCCAATGTATTAAGGAGACAAGTGCTACAGATACAAAATGAAGCTTAAAAATTAGCGGTTTAATTTCAAAAATTTTATTATAATAACATGTTAAATAGTTAGAAAGTTCAAACCAATAGAAGAAAATCAAATTGGACGTCATAATTATAACATTTTGTACTCTTTATTTGCTTGTTGATGATGCCAATACTAGCTACGCTTGGCGTTTATCGGGTTGGAGAGCGCAATAGGGATTATTAGAAACGAAAGATGCTGCTGCCCATCTTCCGGATTTTGTCCCTTAGCCGGCTTTTACGGCAACCATGGGATCTACTCGCAAGGTGGTCTGACGACCTCATAAAGGCCGCAGGACGCCGCTGGATGCAAGCCAACTAACATCAACCGGTCCTTTTGGAAATCGTTGGGGGAGGCCTATGGCCAGCAGTGGACGTTATACGGCTCAAATGATGATGATGATGATTTTGATGAATTATAAGAAAAGTTTTTGCTCTCACTCGTCTTTTGCCCATAAATGTAGTTAAAACTAAAAAGATTTTCATAGAAAAAAACATACGAAAATAATAATATTAACATTGAATATATATTTTTTTATTTCCATTGTGCGTACATCTCTGCACAATTCCAAATTTCATCGACACCATTTAATAATTAATAATGAAAAAATGGTGAAGAACAAATGTATGTTTAAACGTAGCAATGAATAAAAAAAAGGAAATAGAAACGAAGGCATAGTTTATTTTATTCTATATTTATAACCCTATAACACCGTAGTCAAAGTTAAAGCAAAAGTTACAGCATCAAGCTTCGATGGTTTTCAAATTTTTTCATGAATATTCTTCAATCTACGAATTTATGCCCAGGGAAACGGCGTCGGTTACTATCTAAAATACACAGAGGTTCAATATATATACAAGGTTTAAGCGAACAAAGTCACAATATTGGAAGTAAAAAGCAATGCTACAGGAGTCAATAAAACACTTCTACTCCCACGGGAACTGTCACAAGCAACATAACTCAAAGTATGCTGCCTCAACAGTTGACACAAATAGAAATCAAACCTCTGAAAATATTTATCAACAGCGGGGAATTGAGATACTTGTGAGCGGAGCATTTCTCAGAACATATATTTTTTAGACGACGAATCTACGACCGCGATAGTTTGAGTGGATTTGATATGACGAATTCACCTTAACCTGAACCTCGGAGGGATCCCGTTCTGGGCTCGCAAAAATAAGACCACAGTATCCACTGCCTGTCATAGAAGGCGACTAAAAGGGGCCTCGGGTTCAATGGCGACATCCTTTGTCGTCCGCCAAGGTGGACCAGGAAAAAAGGCAACCTCTCCTCCCGGGAAGTGCTGCCGCCTTCCCCCCAGAAGACGGGGTATCATGCCGTCGTAACGTAACCTCCCCGTTACCAAAAAAAACCTGAACCTCTGCGTATCTTCTGATTCGCAGCATCGCATTTAACATTTTATTTATTTTTTCTACCTTTACATTTAAATCTGCGTTTATTACAAAAGGAGTAAACGAGTGTGGGTCTCACAAGATTTTAAGCGTTAACCGTCGCCGGCAAACTCAACAGCCTAGTCGATACGGGGTTCACTACGATGTCGTCCTATCTTCGAATCCCATTCAGTCGGCTTATAGCAAAGAATTGCCGCCTATTCGGTTTTTCAAGTACAAAAATCCCGTTTCTATCTACTCTGTTAGTGTTAAAAGGACTTGAGAGTTCTTTCATACAGAAACTAATCGTTTATATAATGATATAAAACTTTAAAAAGTAAAGACGTCTGATCTAGTTGATAATCTATTTATCTTCAACTACAGATTGCAGTCCCACTTGCACATTGACATAAGGAATATCTAATGACTTCTAAAGGCATCGCTTTAACCTAATAAGAAATGTTTAAATTGTGTAACATGTGTTAGCTGGCAACACCTGACACCCAGCGATTGTTATACACAATAACTACTTCCAATGATATCTTAATAATTTACCTGAACCTTATTGTATCTTTAATTCATAATTAATAATTTAGTTGATCGTCACATGAACTTGGCATTGTGAACAATAGTTTAACCTTATTAGTTCCTAATCTGACTTCTAATTAATTTTGTATAAAGATTGTGAGGACGCGCAGTTGTGACGTTTGACTCGATATAAATAATTCTTTGTACGTTACGCTGTCTCAATAAAGCGAGTGTATTAGTTGTTGGACTATTTTATTCTACGAGACCTACAAATTATAACACATGTAATAAACATGTTACACAATTTACCACTTGAGTAAAACTTTATGTATGAATGAATAGTGTAATATGAATATAATCATTATAAATATTAAAAATAATATACACACAGTTATTGACTGAGATTGAAAATATTTTTTTCAAAATTACATGTTTCATAAATCATTTTATTAATACGTAAAGCATAAACTCCTTACGAAAATGCGCGGATAGAGGAGTGTGAAATTTTCCACAATATATTTTTTTTAATTCATGCATACAAAATGCATTAAATCGGTAAAAAAAATTACAGACACCACCATGCTTTTGATATGTATTCGGATATTATATGGTTGCTCGGCAACGGTTAAGTAACGTTGATTTAAATAATTATTGACAAATAGTTACGACTAAAAGGCGACTATTAGTATGAATTAACTCGTCAACATAAGGCAATTAATGTTTGAAATTATTCTTAGGAAAAATAATCAAACTATGAACTAATTAAACTATGTACAGAGTATTAACTAGTTATAGATGTTATTGAACAAAACGCCAGGAAATATAAAAAAAGCCGAGTAAACAGAAACGTCTTAGAACTTGTAAAAAGTTTCAAAGGTTTTCAAGGCTCTTCATAAAAAATATGAAGCCTTTTGAAATCACTCGAACATGAAATATTGTCTAGGCTTTAATGAGACATCAGATAATTGATCGATTTCTCATTAAACTTTTAGTAATTTATTACCATTAATTTCGATAATTACTAATATTTATGGTAGTAAGTAACCATAAATGTTAAAAATCTATACAATTAAATGAAACTTTACTGTCTGTTTGTAATATTAAAATAACTACTTTTTACTGCATGCATGTAAATGTAAATACAATTCATATACCAAAAGAACATTTTTTTTACAATTTTTCTCTGTCTGTAATCTCTGGATCGGCTGGACCGATTTTGACGGAATTTTCACTGATAAAAGAAGTAAGTTAGGCTTTTAAGTGAGTTTTTAATAAATAGTTTTTCCTGCGGGTAACACCGTGGATCGCAGCTGGTTAACATTAAAAGTGATAAATAAAATAAAACAAATATAAAGTTTTATTCGTGTCAATATAAGATATGAAACTTATAAATGTATAGCATTATTTGATATTATAATTTAAACATTCCGATTTAACTAGTTTATAAAAATTTCGGTTAGTTACGCTGAGTGCGCTGGCAGAATCGATCGCGACGTGAAGTGATTTATTAATACCGCCTGATGTATCGGCAATTGTGTGAGCTATGTGTCTTGTCTATTCCTGCTTTAGATTTACTGATTATTTACGAAATAGACGTGCTCAAACTTAAAGATCATGGAATTTTCCTTTTGCCTATTCCACTGAGTTATAAACGTACGCTCGCACGTATTTATAACCCGTTCTCTAGTAGAATTAACAGAGACATCAATTTCCTCTCTTCACTAAACTATTAGTCATTTATGTGAGAGTTGGATTGTCATGTACACCGAGCGAACAATTTTTAGTAGCATAGCAGAGTAGCATTTACCATGGGGAATGTTGCGAGGAATTGTTCGGAGTTATCCCAGCTTGCGATTTGCATTACAGCAGAATTTCAAATATGGGGTTTGACATCATTTTGATGGTTGACATTCCACTTCCGTTTTTCGCCTAACTTTCTTCCACTGTCAACCTGTGGAACCAAGTACGTACCAGTGCATTTCTGAACCAGTACGATTTGGGGACATTCAAGAAACAAGTCAACACCTTCACTAGTCACGTGATTACTTAAGATCAGGTGATCCGTAAGCTCGTTTGGTCCTTTTCCTATTAAAAAACATAATGTAGTGCGTAGAGTACAGTTAAATTGTATTCAATAAGATATCGAAAAACAGAAAGTCATTGATACGATCGGGCTAGAATTCGATCTGTAAGATTATAAACTCCAACGGTTTTCTTCAGGGGCAGAAACAAAAGTCAATTACACTCGTAACTGGAAAGTATACCATCATGGCTTCTACAAGGTTTTAGTTATTAATTTAATAAATTACAAAATCAGCAATAGCCTAATGGTTTTGACAACCAAAAACTTGAGGTCGTAGGTTTAAACTCACTATTCGAATATTGACGTGAACAATCTCCTAGCAAAAATTATTGATGGAAGGGATAACAAGAATTTTACGATTTTTTATAACAAAATTGTTTGCATTATAAATAATAAATTTTAAATAGTTACTGAACCTAAATAAATAACTGTATTTTGAATTTCTCAGAAAGAATTAACAAGAGAAATAGTCGTAGTTCACCGAATAAACTGACAGTATTACGAAGCTCTATGTATGGGCTGAGCAACAATTTCCAACCCAGTTGGTAATATCACTTTCTATAGCAATGTGTAATTACTAAAGATTTTAAGTAGAGAATACTCGATAGCACAACTACGTGCTTCAAACATTTGCATTTTACAAAACCCAGTAATAAATGTACAGAACTGTTTAAACTTGCAGATGAAGTTTTCAAGGGCCTACCAATCGTAAAGAACTGGCAAATTTAATACGCAAATTATATAACAAGTACGAGACCTTTAGAGTTATAAAAGTCATGAATTTTCTTACAAGCTCAGTAGGAACTGGATAATAAACGAAAACGAGAGGTAAGTGAATATCTAAATGTGAAAGTCAGTGTAAGCCTTTATATTTCAGCTGCATAATTTCCTTTTAGCGTAAAGAAAACTCCCGCGAAATCGCACGAATATAACTATATTGCACTGGCCGCCCGAGTTTACCCGACATATTCCGAGTAGCATGTTCAAACTTGGAATGTTGGAGATCGGATCGCAGGCAGTTTACCGCCGACCACAGCTGCGGTAGGACGCTCGGAACGTCCTCGGAAATACATACTTTCGTGTTTGTTCTGTGACAGTGGTATGAATAAGTGTTCCATTAAACTTGAAGTTATCGAACTCTTCTTATGGACGTGAATACCCCGTTACTGTTTACTATCAAGTTAGTATCGAATTATCGTTATTATATTATATTTGATTATTAAGTACAAGTTCAGCTATAATGATATTAATATGCAAAAAAGTTATTACGCGTTCTTTTCAAAAATAGTTAAAACATAAAAAATTACAGCCTGTATATGTCCCACTGTTGGGCCACAAGCCTTCTCTGTAAATATAGTATAAGGGCATAGTCCGGGACGCGGCTCTAGTGTCGATTGGCGTACTTTATATGTCTTAGAAAATTTTCTAAGACGTGTTGGTATCCTCACAATATTTTTCTCCACCTCCGAGCTCGTAATAAATCAGCCCTTAAAATGCTTGCTCATACCATGTTTTAACAAAAAGAGAAACGTTTATTAGTTTTTTATTGAAAGCCTACATAATCGGAACAAACTATTGTCTGGTTAGTAATTACTTACTATTATATTACCTGCGCATGCTAACACGATGCTGCTGCTGTACTGTATCGATGATTTTCGAAAAACAAATTCGTTCTCAGTGAGACAGCTTGAAGGAAGCATTTGTAATAATTTTTGTATACCGTAATTGTAAAATATGTCTGTTATCTTTTGTTTCTGTTTGTCTCCAATAAATAAATAAATATATAACATATTATTTATAATCTGTATATACTTATTATTGTATACTTAGAACGCTATCTAGTGTATCTGTGCCTAGTATTAAGGTAAATCGATGTTTCTTTTTTATATACCTCTAAAAGTTCTTGCAATATCCTTGATTTCTTTTATAAAGTCAAATGTAGAATTATTTCACAAGTAGATATAAATAAAATACTAAATTGATTGAAAAAATGATTGAAGATTCGAAAATGATTAGCATTTGTGTTTGCTCCCAAGCAGCAATCGGAGAACACAGCACTAAATTAAGATAAGACAAGTATATTTACAAGCAAAAACAAAAGCCGACTTCAAATCAAATCAAACGTTAAACGCTATCACACGTGGACGCCCTCTTTGTATTACCGAATTATCGTATTATTATTATTAAATTAATCAGAATCTAACCAAACTTTTATCCAACTACTCTTAAAGTACATCCTTTCCAATAGAAAATGAATCATCGAAATCGGTTAGTGTGATATTTATTCGGAAATTTATAGCGCACATACCTAATGCAAATTTAAGATTTGTATGGTTTTTTCATGGCTTTCAAATAAAAAAAGAATCATCCAAATCGGTTCACCAGTCCAAAGTTATGAGGTAACAAACATAAAAAAACATACAGACCAATTGAGAACTTCTTTCTTGAAGTATATTAAATTAAAGCTCTTCTTTATAGAGTAAAAACAAATACATTTCAAAAAATCAATGATTAAAAATTAAACGCTACTACGCACTCTCTCTTTTATTTCTCTTTCTTTTTTCCGAAGTATCATTTATGTATTTACTAGACAAAATTACAGCATCATTACAATAGAGCCAATGCGATGTTGTAACTAAATAATATTTTTATACAAGAAAACAATTAAAATATAAAAACATAACATGTTATAAAAAATAAAACAAAAAAACACGAAAATGGTTAATTTTTTTTTCCGCGCACTTGCACGTGGCCTCTACAAATTGCGAATGGTTGCAATTGTCTTTTGTTGTTCCACTTGTTATATTTACTATTAATAAACCCAACAGCGCGGGACACCGGAAAATTCCTCAATAAGTTAGTCTTGAACGTAGGGACCAGGAGAAACGGTATAATGATAGTTATATTAAAAAATTACAGCGCATATATTCTATTTATCCTTTCACATTCATGCTCGAGTTTGTTAAGGAGTACTTACCTAGTCTTGGATTGTTATAGACCTACCAATATTTCAATCAACAAGCATTCTTCCAAATAATATTTATAGATACTATGATTTACATACTAGGTATATCTTCGGAAACCAAGGTTTTATGACGACAAAAATAAAATGGAAACTAATTGAAAACGAGCCCTTTCAAACATAAATAACAGCGCTAAGTGTACACAAATATTAAAAAAACATCAAAATAGACGACAAAAATTCACTGTCTTGTCGTATTCTGTGTCGTGTGTGTGACGAATTGAAACTCCTCCTTTTTTAAAGTCGGTTAAAATGCTTTGTCAGTATCGGTTTGTGTGTAGGACACGTCCTAGTTTGACATTACGCTCTCTGTTAGGTTTCTTATAACCTTCGTTATCTGTATTATAATGCAATATTTTCTTTAGAATTACAACCTCTTGTTGTTTTTACAAATATATCTAATCTATTTAAAGATTAAACGCAGTAAGACATAATATTGTGTTTCAGTGTATATTGTACATTTATCCCGGAATTTCCATCCTCAGACGGCCCATTTTGTGGAATCGTTACACTGTACGGTATATAAAACGACCTTCAGAGACAAAGCCCTTGCTATGTTAAAGACAAAAGTATATTACATTTGTTCCGGCAATGATTACTTCACATCGATCGAACCGCTTTCTCGTTGAATCAAAAATTTGTATACATATCTTGCTACCGAGACTTATAAAAAATAACAAAAAATCATTATTTTTTATTAAGTGCTTAGTAATTAAGCGTTCACCACCAGATTCTTTGAAATGTTGTTTTTCGGTTTTATATGGGCAAAAATCACTCTCCAAAACTCGTTCGCCTGCCACCACTTCCCTCTCTCCTCGTGCTTTGTTGTGACAGAGATCTCCAGTAGAACACACCGAAGCACATCCCATGGGAGATGTTCTTCCTCCAGGCATCGTTGCTATGGCAGCAACGGGCCATTCCGTGTTGGCTACCGAGTCTACTTTTACGGCAGCAAAGCCCTCATCCTTGTTGCCCGTAAACCCGTTGGCCCCTTTTAGACGCCTTTAATTGCAGGGGAAACCATTGCCTAATTCCAGGACTAGAGGGTTGGAGGAGGTTGCCACCTGCAATTTCTTCAAGTAGGTGTTTTGTAGGTGACTTCATTAAACATGACGTGCTCTTCTTTCCCTTTCCAGCATCGTGCTAGAGCCTTAACATGTGTGCTGTGTCAATACAAACGCTGAAACTTTGTGCATTAGTGAACATTTATACGTTAAAGTGCTATCTCGCTTGCGGTTACTACCTTTTAATGTCAACTGTTATTGTCATTGTTATTACGTTCAAGGCGACTTGTATTCTAACATTATTAAGTTGTTGTGAACTATTAAATAACTACTAAATAACGCTTCTACAGTAAAAATCAGTCGTTTATTCGCTTATATATATAGAAACATAAAAATCAATAGCTTCAAAAGATCTGGGGTTCAAAATTAGCTTTTTAAATACCCGGAAATAAAACGGAGTGTTATCTGCCGGTATGTATGTCCATTTGATTTAAACTGTTTAAGTTAAGTAAAAATATTAGGGACGTCGTGTGAGGTATCATTAATATAATGTTATGCATCTAATATTATACGCCCCTGGATACCACGTGAACATTACTTGGATTATGTATGAAATACATTAAAATACGTATTAAATAATTTATTTATAACCATTTCAGATGAGAATATTTAATATTCTTTTCAGTATGTAATTTTACAGTTCGTTTCGAAACTTACATTTTACGAAAGTAACTGACGATTTTCGGGCCCAGGCTTTATCTGCCCAGACAATTAAGCTAGCTAGACCACGACCAATATATTTTAAATTACCTCTAGTATTTATGACATCAAGTAACCGCTTTATTATATAATGCCATTTTTGGAAAAATGCTTCAGCACTAAACGATCAGGATTACGTGTTGCACAAATATGCATAAGTTGCTCTGTTAAGCCTACACAAACTTGTCGATCCTTAAAAACCTCTATATAGAAAACACCCGACGTCTGTCGTCTACCTTTTTACACCGTGTCATGAGATTTTTAGGCCACATTGTACGAAGGGAGGCCAACAGTTTGGAAAAATTGGTACTAATGGGAAATTTTGAAGGAAAAGACCTAGAGGAGAAGTCCGAGAAGGTGGTCGGGCTACATGATGCCCACAGGGATTGGCTTCGACGTTAAAATAGTTATTCTTATAAATCCGTCTTCTACAGTACCTAATACAGGGGTGCAGATAAGTAATTGGCCCGTAACTGCTAGTTTCACTGAAACTTATAGGTGACCCACGCTCGCAGATCTCCGAAGAGCTAGAGCCATCTACCAGCAACGTCCTCCACCGGGCCATGGGCCGGAGTGCCCAGGGACAAGTGTTTATTACACAAAACCTACCTGGCCATGGCCATAAGATAAAGAGAGAAAGAAAATGTGGTCACGCAACTATCTTGCCCCTACAGAGTAATATGCGTTTATACGCAACTCTCTCTCCTTCTATCTGTACTAACTTACATGTCTTTCTCAACTTCCATTTGCCTAGCCGGATCACACTTTTCGTAACGCATTCACTAGCTCACTCTCCAAGTCAAGAGTGCGTAAAGAAGTTTTACATCAAAACACATTTTTAGAATCAAACCTCATGGGACTATCAGTATATACGACATGATAACATGGTGAAAGAAATCAAAGCGGACAGAACGACGGCGCTATTTCCGAAGTGGTGCACATTTATGTCCGATGCTCGGTGCGCTAAAGACTCGGCATAAAATTTTATGTGCCATTTTCAAGGAGCACCCCAGTTAGACCGGCGCTGAAATCCGTTTAGTGGTTTTCGATATCCGTAGATTTAACAAAGACATAGTAAGACATCGCGTGCCGTTTCATTAAGCGGGACGTGTCTAATGAATATTGGATGCTTCGATGAATTTATATTATTAAACTATATTTATTAAACTACTGCGACCCGCGGTGTTATCCGCGATTAAAAAAATATTTATTTAAACATCAGCTATTTGCCAGTGAAAGTCCCGTTAAAACCGATTTTTTTTAGATTATAATTACATTACAAACACATAGATATTTTTTTTTGTTTTTTTTTTTTTTTTAAAAAAAGCTAGCAATATTTCTTTTATTTTTTTTTTCAGAAATATTACTAACAATCTTGTTAACCATTCCAACTAAGCTTATGCTTGTGCTAGGACATGGTTCACGGCAATAGTCGAATGGTGGATTCGAACCCACGACCTTACGATTCCCAGGCCGTACCCTAAACCATTAGGCTATTGACGCTTGAAAATATAATATATAATATAGATATATAATGTAAACAAATATTTGGTATATATATATATAATAATCCACACCGTGACCGGTGCCGGCGACCTTGACAAGCTTCGGGCATGAGCCCTGATATGGCTTGCGAAGCCAAACTTGCTCTTAAATGCTCGATTGCAAGTAGCACAAAATAGCTGACCGGTGATATTGCAGGTGTAGTTGTAGGAAGACTTGGGGCGAGATTTCCTTTCGCGGCGTTTTGCGTCTAGATTTTTTTTTTTGGTATATATGCCGTATATATTAAATTCATATTCGTGTAGTAAATAGCGGTTATTTTAATATTACAAACAGACACTCCAATTTTATTTATTTGTATATTTGATAGATTTTGATTATCGATTGGCGATATTCTACTAAAAGGGAAACTGATTAATTTTTAACATGGCACAGAAAATGCTAACATGAATCTCGTTGTCAAAGAACAATATCGTTCACAATTTAGAATTTTATTAAAATCAGAATAGAAAATAGAATAGAATAGAAAAAAAATTTATTCGACACAAGAACACAGAAACAACAGGTAAAACAAGACAAAAAACAACATAAGCAAAAGTAAACAGAAACAACATAAAAAAACGAACAAAATAGAAATTGTGCCGAAAAGGGGTTGGCTCAGCATGTGCTGTGCTCAAACATGTAGCACAGCGCTGGTTTTTAGCCAAAAAACCTGTGTAGACTAAGGCGGGCACGATTCGGTTGTGTATTAATATGGTATATATATATATATATTTATATATATATATATATGTATATAAATATATAGTTATACTCTCTTTACATATATATATATATTAACAAATTACATAATAAATAACATAAATATAGTGTTAAATAAACGATTTGTCGTAGTTGATATTGGGGTGGTTACGTTGAGACTCAGTTAAGAAGCATTTCAATTTGTTTTTAAATATAGGTAATGTTTTAGACGACCTAATAGGCGGGGGGATGTTATTCCAACATTTTGACGCCGCATATCGAAAACTACCACGGAATGCAGTAGTACACCTCACTTCACTCACTCTCAAGAGAAACGGACAAAGAGCTCGTTAATATCTCTTATCTAATGTATAGTCTTTATTTGAATAAGTAACAGCCTATGTCCCAATTTTTGACACAGGTCTAGAGAGACAAAAGAACTTTACATGTCAAATAAAATTTGCCAGAAGCGAAGCAATTGACTGCATTGAAGTGATTTAATTTGTTTTATTTTACTTATTTGGAACTTAAATTATGCGTCACTAAATATTTTACTAATGAAAGATTCCATGTATCAGAAACAAATTACTTATGTCACGGCTTTAGATTTTTTTCGCTCGGGAATAGGATGGAAATTTATGGTTTGTTTTATACTGTGAGGGATGGAACAAACGAGCATGTATAGGGTTTCCTCCCCTCATAAACTCATACTAAAGGGAATGTAGGTAAATTTAAAAAGTCGGACATCCAACACGATTCGTTACTTGTCATCGATATAAATTTTACGGCGATGTCGATGTACCAACTCTGTTCATGTTTTACAGAATATGCAATGCGTTGCGTTCTTTTCAACCGACTTCAAAAAATGAAGCTATGAATTCGCCTCTATGTTTCTTTTATATGTATTACCTCATAGCTGTAGTTCCGTTTATTTGATCTAATTATGAGAATAGCATCCGTGAGAAAACGATTTGTCATAAATTTACCATTAAGTATGTGCGCCGAAAATGTACGAATGACTCAATATTACGTCAACCGATTTTGATAATTCATTTTTTATCGGAAAGGATATACTACAATAGTAGTTTGATAAGAGCTTCGGGTCCTGACTAATTCTATTTCGTAATATTCCTACGGTAATTGGAAAATACAAAAAAAACATTTAACATCGATTTGAAGTCGGTTTTTGCTTTTGCTAGTTAATACAGTTGTTAAACATGTATACTACTTTCTACTTTAGCATTAAAAGAATAATTGTAGTAATATATTTACCCCTCTTTGCCAAATAGAAAGCCCCATTCATGATAACTAATTACAAGAAGTACGAATAAAGGTTTTACTTCCGTGAAAGTGGGTCTTTATTTATCAAACTTGGACTATTATAGTGAAAGCTTACGGAGTTATAATAGTTGTTGCCATTTAGCTAGGTATCGCGAACCGATATCCATTTGGGAAACTTTTAATAGAATTCCATTTACACAATGATTCCAACAGGCGGGGTAGGGTTGGTAAGTATTGTTTAGAAGAGTAACAAATAAGTTGAAAATAGAATTATTAATAAATGGTTAATTTTTCTTGTCTTGTTATTTGAATGACATGGCCAAGTCTATATCTGAACTTATTTGTTTTTTTATTGTTATATCTGTTATTCCAATCTAATCGTCATCCAAGTGTCGATACCCTGATGATTTAGTGTACGGTCTGTGAAACGTAAGGTAGTAGGTTGGAATCCATCATTCAGTTATTGATGTAATCTACCCCCTAGTACAAGCTTAAGCTTAGTTGGAGTGGTTACCAGGAATGAAAAAATTTTCAACATTCACTTTTAAAAGTTTTTCGTTATTAGCTATAACGGTCACTTGGTTTTACTTAAATTTCAGCCATTGTTTTTTGCACCAAAAACTACCGACTAGTGAAGGTTGGCTGGCAGTCTTTTGCGAGTCGAAACAGATAGGCCGCACTCGCAATTCCACTCTCTTATTTTTTTTTTGTACTAAATAGGCTCACGTTTGGCTTCTATCTCGCTTGATGTTATGTTCGGCAGGTACTTATTACCAAACTATTTCACGATGGATTAACTTATTTTGTCTACGTACTTATAGTATACATACATATAACAAAAAAAAACGTGTAATATAATGGAAGATATCGTGTAACATTCTTATTAATTTACTTTAATTAAATATTAAATCAACATAAAATGAATATAAAAATATTAAAACATAATAAAATTGAAAAAACTAAATAAATGTGTCACCCCTGGTATATATCTAATCTAAATCACCTTTTGATGTTGTCTTTTACTTTCAACTTCATAACACGCTTCAAGGTACTTTAAGTGAATGAAACTTACATTTACAACTTACTATATACCAGTTAGTAAAAGAGAAAATGTATTAATTATCGCTCGCACTGACTAAAAAAGAGGGCAAGTGGAGTATTCAGAGAACGAGGAAAATTAAATAAGTATTTATTAAAGCACTAATAGTACATTTATGATGCTCTTTGAAAATAATCTCGTTTAGGATTAACTGCGATTTACTTAAAAAATATATTACATTTATTAATTTTCTTGGTAAAATTAATGTCGAATTTTATATGATTTAAAAACTCCGCAAATGATGAAACGGGATGAAATTCCCCTATTAAACATATTTAGTTACTTTTATTTACATATTTGTGGTTAAATTCAAATTATAGGATAAAAGAAAATTATTTAAAGCATCAATAGACTAATGGTTTGCTTAATGTTAAGGTACGGTCTGCGAATCGTGAGGTCGTGACATTCGACTATTGGCGTGAGGCATCTCCCAATACAAGCCTAAGCTTATTTGGAATGGTTAACAAGAATGTTAGTAATATTTGTGAACAAAGAAAAAAAAATACTGTTAGCATTCCTTTAAAAAAATTTAAAGAAGTTTTTGTTTTCTTAAACAAGAGAAGGACCAAAGTCTTACAAATTTTCCTTTCACGGAACGCGTGGTAAGTCAACACTTAAAATTGCAACGAACAAATTCATCAGGGCCGACACAGCTACCACGGTTCTATAAACAACAATTAAATCCATAAAAATAAAAATACTTGTTTCCTTTTAAAGTGGAGACCCTTTTCAATGCAGAATTGCTTTCATTTCCATTTCAATGCACGTGTGTCGTAAAGTTATTCATTATAAATTATGATTCATAAAATTTTAAACGATTACGGGAAGTCGAGAACGTAATGAAGAAATATGTTCGCTTAGCAATGTTGAGAATTCAATTCTCTCCCCATGCAATAAAGACGCACGCAAACGCGTCATCAGCGTTCGTTCAATTCGCATCGCTTTAAAATTGCAATTTTTCATTTTCGCATTTGCCTTCAATATATTTTAGTAACACCTATTATTGCTTGGAAATTCTTGTAACTATAACGGCTTTCGAAGAAAACCAATCACAGCAATGAACATTTTACAATCATTTTCTTCGAATATTAACTCGGGGAGTGTCATTAATTCGAAATTGGTTCCTTCGGCATATCTATTACTCGATTACTCTTTGATGATTATGTTATTGTATTTTTTATTTCTTGTTTTCCCAACACGGATCATAGCCACATATTCTCTCATTTCATTACTCTGTTAAAATTCTATCACTTACTCTGTACATTGTATTTGTACAGGTATTTTTTCTTTCTATATTGTCCTTTTTACTATTATAATTCATTATTTACCTTATTTCTATTGTTCTTTCTTTGGCCTTATCATACCTTTCAAACGTTTCTATTATAAATTTCCTTACATACATAATCTCATATTTACTTTTATTTATTGCCAGTGGCATTTTCTTATTCCTTTGGTATGTTATTGGATAGGTAATGATGTCTGTTTTTCTCTCGATACAATAATCAACAGAACAGTCTTTGAATGCTGTACGTATTCTAAGAGGCAATGTTAGGTTGAACATTTGACTTTACGATATTATGTCACACAGATTTGAATCCTATTTTATATCTGCATGCCATCGTCCTATCTGGTTCATATATTTCCTGTCATTAATTGTAACTTGCTCTTGTTTGATTACAAAATTTTGCTGTTACAAGAAAGCTATGTTATTTATCTATGTTTCCGTTTTCCATTTCCTTACAAGTATAACGGTTTATGGCGATACGCTCACAGTCTCAAATAGGGCTCAATAATTTTGATTAAATAGATAGTTTATTGTTTAAAGTCCAAATCTACCTACCACCGAATTGATATCCAGCCTTATCGTATAATTTCATTAGATTCAATAAAGTAAATTAGAATAAAACTGTTTCCTGAAATGATGATACCTGGCTGGGATTAAATGGAACGCTAAGACACTAAACTCCTCTTGAATCTCAGATGAAAGAATAAGCCACATATAATAACGAAATTGCTAGAACTTCAAAATATTTCTCAAATACAGTAGTGATCCGATTTGGTTTTCGCATTCTACAAATTGTAGGCAGGAAATTGCGTTCTTTCACATACGTTTGCATATAAATCGATCCTTTAGCGCTACGCAAATATATTTGCTTGCTACTATGAACGTGTTTCCGTCTGTTCAATGCCAGAGCTCTTTTATAGATTAGCTTTACATATTTAAGCATGTACCGTATTCTATATACTCTGTTACACGTTCAGACGCCATCATTTCTATAACTTACTATTCTTCACTGATTATTTAAATTCGCCTTAACGCTGTCGCCTTAACATTTTATAAAAAGTCACGCGTTTGGGAATTCGACAAGGATTTAGTTATGACGTTGAACCAATTCTATCTATTTTAATTTTAAGAAAATTAATGAAATAATTGAGAACTACTAATAATACCACACACACAATGAAAAATCAACGACGCACCCAGACCAGGATACTTGGTTCAATAAGGCCAAGACAAAACTTAAAGTGTATTGTACAATAGTAATAATAATTAACACATGTCAAATTGTCCTGAAGTTTTTGCAGGTCAAATTAGTTACCGTAGACATCCCTCAACATAAAACTCACTTGGCGTAGGCCCGTGGTTTCCATTAAACCCGAAACTTTCTAGTTTCAATGCTAAAAGAGAGATTACAATAATAAAAAGGAAATAGTTATTAACTTCTCTATTATTAACTGTCTCCTTTTTTAATTCAATCTTATCCATTTTTATTTTTGTCGCCCAATTTTTGTCCCAACCAGAGCTATTTTAGTGGTCCGGTAATCGTTTTTAAATTTAGTTTTTTCCTTGTTGGATTTGAAATTGACTTTATCTATGAATATGAATAATTATATACTATATATGGTTAACATGTTGTAGAAAATCTAAAATATACACACACCCACATACATACATACTCAATTAACATAACCACCCAGGCTTAAGATTCAACTCCTTAATATTTCCAATTACTCCGCGTGAACTTTGCGTAAATTAAATAAATAATGTAGATTACATTTTGCGTTGCGAATATACTTGTGTTTTTAGTACGACATTTATGGAAATAGATTTAAGCATTTATTTTTCTACGGCACTAAGTTAATTCCAAACTAGAAGACACTAAAAATGCTCTAGAAACAATAAAACTATGTTGTCTTTGTGTATTTGAGTACTCAAAACATATTTTCCCCGTGTAATTCTACACAATACAATTGGCCAATACATGGCTTATTCGATTTAGCTCTCGTCTACTATGTAGATTTTTATGCAGGAAATTGGATTTTTCTACGTCCGCATATAAATCGGGCCTTTCGCGTTAAGTAAATCTATTTGTTTGCCGCTATGAATAATGTTTGTATTTGATAAAATTCAATATTGAAAGCTTATTTTAAAAGTCGGAAAATTTAATAGTATATGTATGTATTAAATATTACAGAGTTAGTTCTTTTTTTATTTAAAATAAGCTTATGTTTGATTTCAATCTCACTTGTAGAAATGCAAAGAAAGATAGGATAACGTGAGCCTAGAAGTTGTTCGTTCACTTTGCCCTTAAAAATTCAAATGTAAGAACAAAAAAATGTATAATAAAAATATGAATTATCATGGTTTCTTTATAATATAAAATATTTATTACAGTGCGCATTATTTCACGAAAAAATATATAAACACTAAGTCAATAAGTTCGTCCGTTTAACCCTTTTTTAATGGAAATGGACAAAGACGGTTCTCTAACCTCTTTTCACGAAGCGAAATAAGGGTATTAGATTTCAGTAAGCCACATGATGTGCTTGCGTATGTACCTTTCAAAATTGAATAAAATTTTATTTAATAAGAGAGTACCAAGTATATTTTCGGAGAAAAAACAAAAAGCGACTTCAAATTAAATCAAACGTTAAACGATATTTATTACATTTGTACGTCCTCTTTGTCTTTGTATTTATGAATTATCGTAGACATATTAAGAAATAGAATTAATCAGAACCTAACCAAACTCTCATCAAACTACTCTTGAAGTACATGTTTTTAAACAGTTGTTCGTCCATTTGTCGCGCACATACTAAACGCTCATTGCGTTGCTTTCAAATAAAAAAATCACCAAAATCGCTTCACCCAGATCTAAGTTTTGAGGTAACAAACATAAAAAGATACGTATTGAGAACCTCCTCCTTTTGAAGTCGGTTGAAAAGAAAAAACGCATGCATGCACTCATATATGATATTATATATAGATCTCATATTATTATTTATTATATAAAATAGATTACTTATGAAATATACTGCGTAAATGGGGAAGACACTGACTTTTGTGATACAAGACCAATAGTACCTGGCTCAGGAACCAGCGACTTCACATTTCTTTGTGTATATTTATGTTAAGTTAAAGTTACAGCCTTTATATATATATTTAATATGTCCCACTGTTGACCGCAGGCCTTTTCTGTATAGTGAGTATAAGGCGGACTATGCCCGTCACCCGGCTCTAGTGCGAATTGGCAGACTTCAGACGCCTTAGAAAAAATTTCTAAGACATGTAGGTTTCCTCACGACTTTTTCTTCACCGCCGAGCGCGTGGTACATGAGCACAAATAACAAAAAATTGCAACAACAGATTTATTGGTGCCGGCACCAGCGATCGGACTTGGGTTGCTAGCGTACTATGCAACTTGAGCGAACGGCCCGGACACTGAGCTACGATAGCTCAGCTCCATATTTAGTTATTTGTACGAAATAAAAATTATTATTATTATTAAATTTTCGTAACTATTTATTTATTGTAAAATGAACATTTGCAATCCAGCCCGTTTATTCAGCGGGCCATGCGAGCACGACATCGAGGATCGTTATATTTTTCGCTGCGTCATTAATTGGCTTTTTGTCCTCGTAATTTCAGCCCTCTTAATGTGAAATTGCTTGAGATTTTTGTGATCACATTTAATTTAGTGTTAATAGAATATGCAAGCTGCAATACTCTAACGGTTAAGGGTAAGGAATGCGGAACGGAAGTTTTAAGTTCAAATCTATTATTCGATTATTAACATACACCAGCTACTAGCTTAAGGAGAATGGGTTAACGAGAAGATTATTAATTTCATTTGTTAAGCAATTTGTTACAGATATTTTAAAATAATCATTAGATCAATAGCGATTTAGTTGAAGTTATGACACCTCAGACGTTTGTCTTCTGTTTACATAGCCTTGCTTTTATAATTTTAACTTAAAAAAATATGATCTTAATGTCACATTATTTATCGATAATAATTGTCGTTTTTATCTTCTTACGATTTTTGTTTTATTTTTAAATTTGAAATGAAGTTAATAATTTTTAATTTTCCAGAAATTCTTTTTTATCGCGAGTTATCATGATAAAACTGTAAAATTTCAATAAGTCATATATCAAATTTCGTTACCTTCTGTAACATATGATTATACCTGATATACATACCTGTTTTTTTTTAGATATATAATATAAGCTACAGAAGATAAAGTCAAATAGCAGTGCTTAGCCTAGTGGCTAGTTGGTTTAATTTTTTTTATACTTTCTAAGCAAGTGCTTGACTACGATCCCTCCTGATGTTAAGTGAAACTAGATGGTAAGGCGCACTAGCTTAATAAATGCCTATTCACTCTACTCTTGAAATTATCCACATTGTAATCGGAAGGAAAGACAGACGCGAGTAAACTATGCCAGTCCCTTGCTGTATGAACAATGATAGACAAAGCAAAGCGCTTCATCCGGGTTTACGATCTGATGGTCACGGTTTCGATTTCCAAATTGTACGAATTAGAAACAAAAAAAACACGCTACAAATTTGTGCCCAGTGTATGGAAATAAGTGAGAGCGAAAGTTGCCTCTGTCTACCCCACTAGGGTTAAATCGTGAAGCTTATACACTTATTTATTTTCATTAGAAGATAAAATTGCGAAAGGCAGAGTAACAAATACGCTGTCTTATAAAGCATTTTACCGGCACAAAACATCAGACATTAGGTAAGCCTTTCAGTATTTATAGACGCTGACATAAAAAAGTCAGTTGCTACTTACTGCTTCCATTTGGTAGCGGAAAGTGGTCAAATCGGTGCCAAGCCTCGTGGAAAACAATGCTCGCGTCGATATAACAGGAAAAAGGTTAAACGAGTTAGGGAAACAAAAGAGCGCCACAAAGCGCTTTATGTGCTGCAGCGTGTGTATATAGACGTCTCATTGTGTACAAATTTGTTTGCTTACTTAGAATGTTTTATAAAGAAATTGAAATATTTGTAATGAAACAAATTAAAATAGTTTAGATCGACCACATACACAATATTACGCTGACCCAGGAGAACTTTCAGCTGTCTTATTATGTAAACCGACTTCAAAAAAGGAGGTGGTTTATGCAAGTATTTTTTTTAAAGAAAGCTAGCAATATAGCTAGCAATTTTTCATGAATATTACTAATATTCTTGTTAACCATTCCAACTAAGCTTCAGCTTATCCTAGGAAATGGTTCACGTCAATAGTCGAATGACGGATTCGAACCTACGACCCTACGATTCGCAGCCCTAAACCACTAGGCTATTGATGCTTTTATGCAAATACAGCGCCGTTATTTATAAAACGATTTCGAATTATTTCTCTGTTTTAAAGAATTTGGTTTTAATTAGGCCTCACATCAATGTTATTGGTATAGAACCCTGCATTCAGAGATACAATGGAACGCTTAAAAACCGCACGGAAGAATGTTCGTTGATTGAGTTTATTAGTAGGTTTATGTCAATTTAAGACTAGGTAAGTATTACTCAAAGACAGCGACCACAAAAAGTGACGTTGAGAATCTGCGATCTTTTTTGATCTCGGTTAGAAATTGGTAAATACTTGGGAGAACAATATACAGGTCGGATTTCGTATTCAGTGTATTCAGAGACTGTCACAAAAATATGAATAATTACGGAGTTAGATTAAAATCGAGGTACCAATTTAACGGAAATCACTATGACTGTTAAACGAGGGTGACTATTATGGCAATACGAATAATAAATACGGTTTTTCTCCACCGCCTACATTGGGCATAATTTTTTATTCACAACGATGTACACTATATCTTGAAGGCTACGTGTAAAGGTAGATCTTGAGAAGTTTTCATCCTTCGCCAACAAATTGTAGCACGCCCTTAAGTTAAAGATAAAACCTAGTAGTTTATGAAGTAACAGAGTTCACTTCTTAAAACCCCCTAGTCTTAATTCTTAGTGTATGTGTGGCTTAATTTCCGGACGGTGTGTTCTCAACCAAGATAAAATATTTGTGTGTGTTGCTTATTACACTTTCATATAGGCATAATTTAACGTCGTTCTTAGTTACATTTCTTTATTAAATATCTTCGATACACTTAACTTTTGAAGTAAAACTTCTTTACGCACATATGTTTTGGGGAGTAAGCTGGTGAATGCGTAACTAAAAGAGAAATCGGGCGAGGCGAACGGAAGTTGAGAGGGCGATTTAATTTAGTGAAGATAGAAAGAGAAATATTTACGTTTCGTATATAGGGGCAAGAGAGAGCAGTGCGTGCGCACATTTTCTTTCTCTCAGAAACAATCATGTATATATTATATTTTGTAACAAGATGTAATATATACATATACATAATATATACATGGATGGTGCTAATGAAATTTTACTTCAAAAGTTATGTTAGAAGTTTTTTTTTAATATTAAGATTTGTTAAATTATCGGATAGAATGGTAAGAAGTAAAGAAGCTTATTAAGTCTTATAAGTGAAAGATGTCATTGCCATACACCGGGTACAAAATTGAGCTAAGTATATATTCTGTACTGTGTATAGTAAAAGTCAAGTGGGATTTAAACCATCTCAACCAACGATCATTCGTAACCTAAAACCTAGACTATCAATGATTTTATTGATACAATTTTACGCTATTTTTGTAAATTTATCTTCCATATTTTTAACTGAATTTTGAATTTATAACGTACTATATTATATAAAAACTAGCTGCCGATGCGAAACCCTGCGGTGTTACACGCGATTAAAACTATTTATTTAAATTTTTCCAAAATTAAAGTAGCCTAAATTACTCCTTATTAGCATCAGCTACCTGCCAGTGAAAGTCCCGAAAGGTCCAGCTGTTTCGGAGCTCATCCGGAACAGTTGAGAAATTTGTAAAAATGATGCTTTGGTATATGTAGCGTACCGCATTCATATACATTAATTAAAATGCGGTTATTATAATTTTACAAACAGACACTAAAATTTTATTTATATAGATATAATTAAATAAATAAGTTAGTTTCAATGAATTTTCAGTTAAATAATAATATAGTCGTACAGTACTTTATTAAATGCGAAGTCATTATTAAAGCTTTATCTCTTTAAGCGTCGTAAAAGTTTCATGTTCCCGTAATTCACTCTCATTTATCTCGACTCGCCTACTACCTTCCGCCAGTTTTTACGATTTATGTTGTCGGCAATCTAATAAATATATGACATTGTGGAAAAAAAATACTTACTTAATTTGAAGTAACGACTACCTTCGGCTTCCTGTTGATTATTATAGTAACAAAATAACATTTGTAACATAAACTAGGGGCAATATTACGAGTACTGTGACCGACGAATATGTAACGTTACTTTGTGAATTAGAAAAAGTTACAAAAATCACTTACCATAAACGCCACTATTTGATCTGTAAAAAAAGAAATGTTTGTTTTTAATGATAAATTTGTTTCTTTTCTGTCCACATATATCTACTCGTATTAAAAAATAAATTTGAAACCTTATATAAAAATGTTAACTATCCGTGAAATGGCAACCGACCGAGTCGTGGTTCGGCCTTCTCGGGCGCCCTCGGATCGGCATGCTTACGCGTAACATAGTAACCGTCCAAGCCGAGGTTACCCCTCACCGGTGGGGACCCTTGTGTCGAGTTACTAGCAATAGAGGTTCAGGCTAAGCGACCTAAGAGCTGTGCCACCTCTCAATCCGGTGAAGCAGTCAAGACCAGCCTCTCTGGCCAATCTGTGTAGTTCGTCATTAAAAAAAAAATCTACGTGAAATTCTGCTGTTGTATCATTTAAGCAGTAGATAGAGAAATAGAGTAAAATGTAAGCTAAAAGCCAATTTAAATAATAAATATTTAGTTAATGTCCTAATTCTGTTCAAGAATAAAGGATCTTCTAAGCCCAATGTTATGTTATATTTTTATTTATACGATAACTGGTATATAACAAAAAGAGCAGAGCATGGCAATACAAAGCTAGTAAGTGGATAAACCTTCTGTCGTAAAGACTTCGGCCAATAGGAGGAAAAGCACTGAATTAAATTTTGAACGGTATTCGACAATTATTATGTTTAGGAGAGTGATATAAATATAAATTTATTTGTAATTTCTGTTAAGTGCCCATTCACATGACTTAATAGTTTCTTCATGCTAATTATAAACCGTTGGTTACCAAAGTTTAAGACTTTAGATTAAATTCAAAGACCATACTTTTCTTATTCTACCTGGCCATTAAGGGTTTGCAGGAAATTCTTAGCTGTCCGTAACACAGGTCTATGACCTAGCACGGCGGCTAAAGATGGTGGTAAGAGTAACTCTATATTGCCTTGCATTTATATTTATTTTAATTCGATATGTTACTCTTATTTATGTATATTTTGTTTATGTTTTTTTTAAATGTATAAATAATTTTTTTTTCTTTCTTACATAGTCTACTCGTCTTTGTCCAATCTTTGGCATTGTCCTTTATGTGATTGTTTTGTCATGTTCGCTTGTAAAGATTGTATTTTTTAAAAGTTCATATTGTAAATAATTTTTTAAGGATTTTACCACTAAGATTACAGCTGGTAACTTAGTCTATATACCTTTGACATATGAGGATGTACAAGATTTCCCAGGACGATGTCGGGGACAGAATAAAGTGTAAATGGAAAATTGGGACCTAACAGCTAGAAAGAAACAGAGATATTTAGATCTACTATTAAACATCGCCGATACAGTTAAAGATTATTTTTTGTGTTATAGTCTATTTTTTAATGTCAGACAATTTCGTGATCGCCGTAAAATTATACTTTTTGCCAAATTACTTAAAAGTGTGCTACAATGTAATTAAGGGTCGTTAGGAATCATAAAAGAACATTACTTGCAATATCACGACCATTGGAAGAGGGCAAGTTACGACATTGGTGCCAAGGCTCGTGAAAAAATATTTGCTTTTATATTGAGGAATAATGATGAATGAAACAAAAGATCTTTTTGTTTAGCCTGAAAAGCAATTATAATAACAGTCTATTATTTCATCTGGTGTAGAAAGCTGTATATATCCACACTTGCGGGAATTACGCAAGCATTCTTGATGCTCGCTTCTTGAAGGCAATGATTTTCAACCGACTTCAAAAAAGGAGGAGGTTCTCAATTTGTCTGTATTTTTTTTATGTTTGCTACCCCATAACTTTCGACTCGACTCTTTCGAATCTTTTTTCGTTTGAAAGCTGGTGCTTCCCATGTGGTTTGAGAGAGAATTTTATTTCCTTAATAAGAATTACAAAAAATTCACTTACTTAAGGAAAATACACAAATATACAATTTTAGGCTAAGCGTTACAGTTCTAGTAATATGTTTATAAAATAATAATACGTTTAAAACATGCAGGAACAATATCAACATTTTGTTTTGAATAGTGGGTTATTGGACATTGCAAGGTGATTAAGACTAACTACATTTTGTAAATAAAATTTATAAAAGAGGGTGGTCGTGTTTATGACCAAAGATTTAGAGAATAGGTGCGCTGCGGCCGTGCTAGATGTGTCATACTATGAGCGTTTTAATTATTATTTATGACATGCTTTTTTAATATTTTCTTAAAAGTATATGTAGACTTAATATTTTTTATGTCGTTAGGAAGTTTATTATAGATTTTTTTTTTGTTCACGCGGGGGAATCTTTTTACAGACCATCCTCCGGTACCCTGGGTGGGCCCGGAGAAGTTTATTATAGATATGGTATTTTGTTATAGATGTGGTCACAGTCTTCCAATTTGGTCCAATTCTGATAATAGCATCCATGAAAAAACCAAATAAGTCTATTTGCATTACGTATGTACACGACAAATGGACGAATAACTCAATATCACGCCAACCGATCTCTATGATTAATTTTTTATTGTAAAGGATATATTCTTTAAGAGCAGTTTCATGACTGTTTGGTTATGGTCTGTTTAATTCTATTTCGTGATATTTCTACGATAATCCGAAATCGGTTTGTTTATGCTCATATATATATAATCCCTAAAGAAGGTGAGCTTATAGCCATACAATTAGAATAATTAATTATAGTTAATAAATAAAGTAACAATACTTGACACAAACCTGGAGTAATTTGTTGTTTCGGTCCGATCAAATAAGTACTATAAAGTTAGTTATGTTATTTACACAGTGCTTAAATGTATTCCAGTTGTGCTTAACTGTTATGATAAAAATATTGGCACATAATTTGAAAGAATTCGTGCGCGTAAAATCTTTCATACAGATTAAATTAAAACCTATTTAACCAAAATTAATGAGTTCCTATAGTATTCATTATTTTAACTTAACCTTTGCCAAGTTCTACGCCAAGAGTTGTCAATGTAGCAATGATTACTTTATTTTGTAATCATTATCTCCCTCACGATGTTCAAGATATATTTTCCGTGGATTTTATGTCAGTCATGTTGCTTGATCATCAAAACTCTACCCTGATACGTAATGCTTAGGAGTGGAATCATAAAAATTTTATTTCCTCACTGTAGTGGGAAGGAAACGGTGTAAAATTCTCATGAAGCGTATACACATCGGGCTTATATATATGAAACGCAAAGTAAAGCAACTTTTATTTTTCATTCATGATAAAAGTTGGAACCAAATGATGTACTATACAACTGGAATTTCCAAGTTACGTTCACAGTGTTGACTTTTATGATTAGTTAAGATACAATGTAGAAATCAATCATATTGCTTCAAAGAAAATCTGACTTTTTTTCTCTTTATTTAGGACAACATTTGTACAATTATAATAAATCACAGAAAAGTATAAGCAATAAAGAGAAATAAAATCTAAAGAAAATTATAAATAACTATTAACATATCGTTGGTTATTGTACAAACATCACCGTCATCTACGGATTACTAGATACAGATACAGAGATAAGATAAAATTACGAGTAGTAATAGAAAATAAGAAAAAACAGTCAAAAAGGAAAATAGTTAAGATATAGACAAAATCTCTTGCAACACTTTTTTTAAATCTGGAAGGAGTTAAGCCAAATATATCTACATTGTTAAAGTCATTGTTATATAATTCCATGATGCGATTAAGAGGTGCGCGTGCGCCTGCGCTTGTTCTACTTTACTCAATAGCAAAAAGTTTATGTGAATGAAGCTCACGAATGCGTTTCGAATGGCTGGGAACACGTATACATATGTGATTGACGAGTTCATTGCAATCATAATTGTTTTGACAGATGTTCTAAAGAAGAGTTTGATCCAAGAGCATTCATCTTGATTTAAGAGAGAGCACACCGAATTTATTTAGTAATAATTCGTAAGATTGTTTAGAATTTATATGAAGTTGATTTTAAAATTACTACAGGATTAATACGAAGGAGAGAGATAATTTCTTACGAATACTTTAAATTATGACCACTCAATAATTACTTAGTACGAGTAAGTACACAACCAATACAAATATTGGTGTTATTAGACAAATTCCAGGGATAAGTAGAATGACTTACGTTTAAAGAGTGACGGCATATTTATATTTTAATACTCTTCTGTCACTTCTAAGTTTAATCTTTTTAAATGAAACGTTTGGCTTCAATCTCGCTTGATGGAAAGCGAAGATGAAGCCTACCTACTTGAGCCTATAGGGTGACTGTTAACATTAGCCTTGAAGGTGTCCAGATTGTAATGGCTCGGAAAGACTGGTATAATGAATGTGGAGGCAAAACTTTTCGTGAATATCATCTAAAAGTTATAACAATTAAAAATTAAAAATCTTCACATGTATAATGCAAGAGAAATAGGCATTAGTCATAAGCATTTATAGCATATATATGATAACTGTTTAGGATTCAGAAGCGAAGTGTTGTAGGATTAAATTTATCATTAGTAACGAGAAGCATCTCTTGAAACGGTTAAAAAGAAATTAGTAAAATTAGTGTATACTTTTTAAAACTCTTAAAAAACATATACTAGCTAGCTTCTCTTCTGCTCTTGACTCAGAACTCCGGAATAGCTAGCATGAAGAAGAGACAGGTATTTAATGTCCAGCCCTGTAGTTCTGGGCTCTCAAGAATAAGACTACGGTATCCCCTGCCTGTCGTACAAGGCGACTAAAAGGGGCCTCGGGTTCACTGGGCGACAAGGGTGGGGCCTGAGTCGTCCACCAAAGTGGACCCGGGAAGAAGGCGACATCGGCTTGCCCGTGTCACATTGCGCTGCGAGGGCACAGGGGGAGGGAGTAACCTCCCCCGACGTGCTCTCCTTCTCTCCTTGAGCACAGTGCAAAGGGGCTCCGGTGCATTCCACTGGAGATCCTGAAGCTCCTCGTCATGCACCGAGGAAAGGGCCACTGGGAGGTTTTAGTGGGTAAGAACCCCACATAACCGCCGCCTTCCCCAGAAGGCGGGGTATCTTTCTGAAGATTTCCTCCCCGTAAACAAAAAAAAGTATTTAATGTCAACCTGTCAGAATTGGCCAAAGTTCCAGGAATGTTGCGGGTGTTTATGGGCGGCGGTGAGGCAAATAAGCAGCGGCTCTTGTTAGGAGGCAAAAATCCGACGGTGAGTTACGGATGAGTCGAAACTGAAGAGTCAAGCTCGAAAAAATTTAATTACATCAGAATCTGTTTAATATAAATATCTCAAAAAACACAAATAATCACTGTAAATAGGAATGAAATAACAGCCAAAGCTATTCGTTGTAATACATATAACACTGACATTAAGAGATCAAAGTGAAAACTTTGACATTTGCAATGTGATGCTCAGTTGTTGGCAGAAAATGACCGAAACTTGTGCCAAGCTTTATGAAAACATTTGTGCCAATGAAACAGTATAAAAGTAATTAAAATGGCGCAACTTTGTGGCATAGCTTGTTAGTAACAAACAACAACAAAACGAAATTGAAAATGTACTGCAGTGCAGTGGCGACGTATAATCTGCGCTTTGATTTAAAATTTCCATATTACATTTAAATTTAAAGCATAAATGTATATACTGTCACTTAACTGGTTAAAGCTAACTTATTAGCTTTTTATCAGAAGACAGTAGCAAAAGAGTTAGCAGTCGATGATGTTGACGAACGCTACATAAATTGATTGTTCATTTTCAGTCAAACATAATGAAGTAGACAAACCCTTTTATAAAGCTTGATTTGTATGTTCTACTTGAGAAATTGAATTTTAAAAATTAATTGCCCACACACGCACACGCCCACACACACAACACGCACATAATATTCATACGTATTTAGTACCAGTAAACTATACATCTATTAAACAGTTTTAGATCTAGATTATCTAAAGCTGTTTATGTTAGCGACAGTTGGTCCTACTGAATGCCAATTTAGTTTTAAATATTATTGCTAGCGACAGTTGGTCCTACTGAATGCCAATTTAGTTTTAAATATTATTGTTAGCGACAGTTGCTCCTATTGAATGCCAATTTCGTTTTAAATATTATTGTTAGCGACAGTTGCTCCTATTGAATGCCAATTTCGTTTTAAATATTATTGTTAGCGACAGTTGCTCCTATTGAATGCCAATTTAGTTTTAAATATTATTGTTAGCGACAGTTGGTCCTACTGAATGCCAATTTAGTTTTAAATATTATTGTTAGCGACAGTTGCTCCTATTGAATGCCAATTTAGTTTTAAATATTATTGTTAGCGACAGTTGCTCCTATTGAATGCCAATTTAGTTTTAAATATTATTGTTAGCGACAGTTGCTCCTATTGAATGCCAATTTCGTTTTAAATATTATTGTTAGCGACAGTTGGTCCTACTGAATGCCAATTTAGTTTTAAATATTATTGTTAGCGACAGTTGGTCCTACTGAATGCCAATTTAGTTTTAAATATTATTGTTAGCGACAGTTGCTCCTATTGAATGCCAATTTCGTTTTAAATATTATTGTTAGCGACAGTTGCTCCTATTGAATGCCAATTTAGTTTTAAATATTATTGTTAGCGACAGTTGGTCCTACTGAATGCCAATTTAGTTTTAAATATTATTGTTAGCGACAGTTGCTCCTATTGAATGCCAATTTAGTTTTAAATATTATTGTTAGCGACAGTTGCTCCTACTGAATGCCAATTTAGTTTTAAATATTATTGCTAGCGACAGTTGGTCCTACTGAATGCCAATTTCGTTTTAAATATTATAATGTATAAAGTTAATGGACTGACTAATAGAAAAGTACTTTAGTTTAGTCAACTAAAGTACTTTTATCGGTTGTCGGCAACAAAGGCCGTTTCCGCTTCAGTCGTTTGAAAGAGATGCATACACTAGAAATTTAGGATAAAAAGGAGAGGACTCTCTCTGTAGACAATTAGTGTACAGTTTAGAACAAGTGAGTTATGCTGGAGTAAAAGCCCTTTAAAAGTGAATCTCTGAAACAAAGTCAGTAAGTCTTTAATAAATTACCTCTAAGGCTCTTGATGTATTGCCGTTAATAATATGACAAAATATAAAATATGTTGTGTGCGATGTTGAGCAACATTTAATTCTCTTCTTTGTTCTTTCTTGTTTTCGTTCTTCTTAATTCTTTGTATTTCGAGATTTTTTTAAAAAAAAACCTAACAATATTTATTTATTTTTCAGAAATATTACTAACTTTCTTGTTAACCATTCCAACTAAGCTTTAGCAATGATGGATTCGAACCTATGACTATACGATTCGCAGACCCTAAACCATAAAGCTATTAGCGCTTCTAACTGCTGCGACTCAGTTTCTAACTACTATAGCAGTTACAAATGTTTAGTATTGTCTTTTTCTTATTTAGAAATAATGCTATAGGCTTACTTACGTAACAAGAAACAGATTGCCCTACAGGAAGAGCTTTTGAAATGGCGAAAGGGAATCGGAGGACTGGATTAGTTTGGTAAAAAGCGTTTATGGTCAAACAAAAGGAAAAATACAAATAAAGTTTACACTTAATAGTTTATTAATTTCAAAAGCTGCTTTGGCTTCTTTTTATCAATAAGAACAGGGTTACACGCGAACTTGTCATTAGTGAGGCTTTAATTTTTCGGCTCGTTTCATTTATGAATAAATGTAATTTCTAGACAAAATATACGTTGTACAAATTCAAATTGAACTTTTTATAACTGGCACCTGTAAAAATAACTCGTTCATGTTATATATCATAATAAATAAAAATATATTAATAACAAAAATATTAAAACTATTTAAAAAAATATCTTTTGTAACATAAACAACAAACAAGAACAGCCTGTATCGAACACTCACACACATTAAGGCGTCTTCGTGTACTGTGTGTGCGTGCAGTTCGTTTGCAAAAAATGCCCACAACAACTCGTAACGACGTGTTACGGATTGTTCACTCTCAATTGAAACTCTCAAACAACAAAACAACAACTCACTCTATGCTCGGAGTATCTCTACGAAATCAAATCAGGAATGAGGAGATCCGTAGACGAACGAAGGTAACCGACATAGCTCGCCGGATAAGCAAGTTGAAATGGCAATGGGCAGGGCACATAGCCCGTAGAACAGATGGCCGATGGGGCCGAAAAGTTCTCGATTGGAGACTACGGACCAGCAAGAGCAGGGTGGGACGTCCACACGCAAGGTGGGCTGACGACCTAATAAAGGTCGCAGGATGCGGGCCGCTTACAACCGGTCCTTTTGGATATCGTTGGGGAGGCCTATGTCCAGCAGTGAATGTTTTACGGCTGCAATGGTGATGATGATGAATTGAGAATATTGTGGAGCAATAGTATGAGAACTATCTGTTGAGCATACAGACAAACCTAAAATAGCTTTTTAAGATGCTCCTTAATGTGTTTTATTTTAAAATGTATTAATAAAATATAAATAACTAGTAAAATAATTCGCAAGTTAAAATCGCATGGGATTCGAACTCTTGAAGTTTAATGCTTAGCCATCAAGATTTCACTGCTTGTTTTTGAGTTCTAAAAATTATTAATAGAATCAAGAATTAGATTACAACATATTAAAATTTATTATTTATTGCGTTAGGTAAAATGAAAACGAAACAAAGCGGTCATAAATCGAAATTTATAGACATTCTTACTCAATAAACTTAAGTGATATTATCCGAACTACACAGTAGTAAATTATGTTCCATATTCAGTAACGGCTTGCAGTGGCTGTTAAGTTAGCTACACATTATAAAATGCAATTTCCGTCCTCCTGTGCTATCGTTATGACCTCGCTCCTCGAGATATAAGTTGGCCATAAAGATATCAACTTAAATAAATCAGCAAGTTATCTAGGTTGGCTCTCAGACGTCGACTGAAATTGTTAGGAGCACAATCTAACTTCGCTTTTAATATTATTAATTATTCAAAGTTAGAATAGCCAAAGTAAAACAACAATAACGTCTGTACGTTATTGTTGTTCAATGCTCTTCATTTTCGCCTAGTGGACAACATATGTTGTGTCATCTATGAGTACGTCCGGAGCGAGATGGCGAATGCTGACGCGACCCCATCTCGCCTCATCACAGCGACGGACTGCTCACCGTGGTAGGTTTTAGTCGGTTTAGCCTCTTGTAGGCCGAACCCGACATAACTTGCTGGCTTCCCCGGCGGGCTCGTTTAAATAACAGCCTTTCCTCCCATGAAAATAAATCTATGAGTATCTCTACGAAAGTCTACGGGGGGTCTTGGCGGTCAGAGATTGAAACAGTTATTAAAGCTTTGTATAATTTTCGATTAGTCCGGATTACTATGTTGGCGTTTTTATTTTAATTTAAGCGGCTGTCGGTATAATATCATGAAGTCACTCGTCGTAAATGGAGGGGAAGCGTACTAAAGCTAGTACTTTTAAACACTTAACATCCGGTATTATATTTAAATAACAATAAGTGATATTTTACTTAACTGTGCTAAATGAAATAAAAAATACAGTCCTGTCTTCACATTTCACCATGAATGTAAAAGGAATATACTAAATCGAATCAAAAAGCTTCTAAAAGCTTTATCTTTACAACGAATGAAATTTAATTCAATAACCATGAGAATATTAAAGAAAGCCTTAACTATTTTTACAATAGGAAGTTTATTATCAATGACAAGACATACTGAATTTCAACGAGTAATAATCAAATGTTAAAAACGCATACGTCCTTGTTTCTATGAGCTATAAAGATTAATCTCGTTTTTTAACAACCTAATATCTATACTTAATACATCCTTATCCTGATACTTGATTGATATTATGAAATTAATTTGCCTCTCTTGTATTTTATTTTGCCCATAAATATGCGCAAGGTATTGAAGCAAAGTACTCACCTTATAGCAGATAAGCTGAAATCATTTTTTTTATATGTTCCTGAAATTAAGCTTCAATGTATTCCACTAAACTATAATGTTTATACATTCTTTGGACGTGCATCTTTCACAATTTAAAAGGATTTACTGTAGTTGCATCGCAAGGGAATTGGCGAAGGCGCTTTGCGCCTAGGAAACTTGTGCCCGTCATCATTAATGTAATCAGTAATAGTGGTGCGTCCACTGTCAATTCTTAAAATACCACAGTGAACGTCATTAGATCTTTTTTAAAAATATACTGATTTTTCTGTGTGTCACCTTATTTTACATTTGTGTTGGCCACAAAGTAAAGAATTCTATTAGTTTATTATTGTCATAATATCTACATTAACTAAGGTCATAGATAAGCGAAAAATAGTGTGACTACTATAAAAATATTTTTGGTATAACAATACTATTAAAAAATTATTTGGGAAATAATTTGTCAAAAATACTTATTACTTTTATTGAGTACTATATATTATTTTTAAAAATAACCAATTATTTTAAAATATTATGATGCGCTTAAAGAAGATTTCAAAATTGTATTGTTTTTTACTGTACTTTTATGTTAATTGTGAAGTATAGCTATTTCTATAGAAAAGGTGTAAATTTAAAATTTCAAATATTGAAAATTTATTGACACAAGTGTAGTAGCGAAATTCAACTTAAACTTGCGGCTACAAAGAATAGTAAGAAAAGATACACCCAGGAATAATATTATTCAATGGCGTGTAAGTCCGTCAACCCGCAGTGCTACATCGTAGCGCATGACGCTCCGATACACTTTCACAATGAACGGCTACGGCTTGTAAAGGTTTGTAAGCCCGTAGTCAATAAGCTTACGATATAATATAACGGAAACTAGACATTTTAGTGTAATAAATTTGTTAAAGTGGTTTCTCCGGAATTTGCATAAATTGCAGCTTTGATATTATATGTACAAAATTATCAATAGATTATGTCACCTTTGTCAAGGATGTTTTCAATCTATAAGAGTAAATATAATGAAATACTGAAACTATGTATATGTAATGCAGCGTTTGGTTGTTTATATTACAACGAATTGTATATACATCTAAAGATATGTAGATATAGCTAGCTGACCCTAAAATAGGGTCCAATTAAATTTGTGTCCTCCTACTACCTGCTAAAATTTCATTCTTTCGCAAAGTTTAATTTAAAAATTTGCACTTCAATATTAGAGAGGAAGGCATCTCCCTATATAATCATAATAAAGTTTCTTATTAACTCGCCTTTTTGCAGGTATTCTTGGAAGGCAAAAGAATTCTAACAATGAACGTGACTTAAGCTAGCGGAAGTAAAATGAAGATCCCTTACTTGGTGCTGACACTGGCTTGTGTCTTCTCTTTCTCGTGCACCCATGCCAAAATAGGTGAGTAGACGAAATTTATACTTAATAACTTATAAAGCGTCAATAGCCTGTCGGTTTAAGGGCGTTTTGCGAATCGATAGAAATCATACAAATCGGACATGCCGTCTCGGAGGACTTTTAAAACAAAAATTCACAATTTAATAAAACAAATACACTGTAACACGATAATTTTATACAGTAGATGATATATAAAAAATCTTCAGTATAATCAATGGGCGAGCTTTAATATGCAACATTTAAATATTTTTATCTTAGATGCAGCACTCAAGTGAAAGGTCTGTGTTTAATCGCCTGTCTTATAACTAGACGTACAATTTAATATTTTCCGTATGAGCCGGGAAGCGTGCGCTAAATGACATTTAATCTAGATTTCCCCTGCGATTGCTGGGGCGTTTGAACGAACTATTAACGTATTTTTTTGTAACATGATAAAAAATCCAAGTAGAGAAGTAAAAGATAGTTTCTTATCTTTTCACGATTACACCTACTATATTTTCATCTCTCACCTAGGGTTATACTCCTACCCACCACCTCCCATGGCCCCACCAACCTCGCGGTTATATGGGCCGAAACGCGGGAGGACGCGGGTGGTCTGGCCGTGTGGCCCCACACGCACCATCTTGACTCCCTACAAGTTCTTTATCAGGGCCTTTCTCCACCATTCGGAGCTCAACCCCTTAAGGGGCTCTACGGCACGCAACATAATACGCTCGCTCGACGACGCCAGATGACTTTTAACGGGTCCTTCGTTTATGCCAGGCGTATGCAAATTCCCTGAACTTGAGGAAGTTTCTCACCTAGGGTTGACTGGTAGAGAATACCATTGAGGCCTTAAATTCGCCTTTGTGAACCTTAATATGCGGATCTTAGTTACTAAAACCTCATCGGTGGCACTCTTCGGTCCATGGCGAGGGCTTAGGGACTCTGAAGCACGTCGCGGGGGAGGTTGCTCCCTCCTCCAGCATTCTCGCAGTACCAAGGCAACACGGGGCCACTGTAGTGGACAACAAAGGCCCTCACCCTTGTCATCCTTATTCTGAAAGCCCAGGCCTACGGGGTTGCGCCTTTGTGTACTTTAACGTGTTACAATAAATGAATCATCATCATCATCAGCCTGTGTCTATCCACTGCTGGAAATAGGCCTTCCCCAATGCCTTCCACCATATGCGATCCTCCGCTTTCCTCATCCAGCCACTTCCGGCTATCCTTGCGAGGTCGTCGGTCCATCTGGAGGGAGGGCGCCCTACGCTTCTCCGGCCCATGCGCGGCCTCCATTCCAAGACTTTCCTCCCCCATCTGCCGTCACTGACTCGACAGATGTGGCCGGCCCACTGCCACTTCAACTTGCTGACTTTAAGAGCTATGTCGACCACCTTTGTTCTCCGTCGAATTTCTTCGTTTCGGATTCTATCCCTTAGAGAAATGCCGAGCATAGCTCTTTCCATCGCTCGTTGTGCGACTTTCAGTTTGTGGACTAGCCCAACGGTCAGAGTCCAAGTCTCCGCACCGTAGGTCATGGTTGGGAGGACGCACTGGTTAAAGACTTTCGTCTTCAGGCATTGAGGTATTTGCGAAGTGAGGATGGTGCGGAGTCTTCCGAATGCCGCCCAACCCAGCCGAATGCGTCTATCGATCTCCTTGTTGAAGTTACCCGGGCCAAGCTGTATAACCTGTCCCAGGTAGACATAGTCTTTAACTACTTCAATTACTGCATTCTCGATGGAAACGGGACTTGGAACGATGAGATCATTGAACATGACTTTCGTCTTGTCAAGATTCATCTTCAGTCCCACGCATCGAGAAGCAGTATTGAGATCGTTGAGCATCCGACTGAGATCCTCCAGCGAATTCGCCATTAAGACCACGTCATCGGCAAACCGAAGGTGTGAGATATACTCGCCATTGACGTTGACCCCTCGCAATTTCCAGTCCAGCGTCTTAAAAACATCTTCCAGTGCAGCTGTGAATAGCTTGGGGGAGATTACATCTCCCTGTCTCACACCCCGCTGCAGCTGGATAGGTTTGGACTGCTGGTTCTGAATGCTAACGGTCATCGTCGAGGCGTCGTATAAGTTCTTCAGCACCTCGATATAGCGTTGGTCTACCTGGCATCGCTGCAAGGATTCTAGAACTGACCAGGTTTCGATGGAGTCGAAGGCTTTTTCGTAGTCCACGAAAGCCACACACAAAGGCAGATTATACTCTGTGGTTTTCTGGATAACCTGCCGGAGTGTATGGATGTGGTCCACGGTGCTGTAGCCTTTTCGAAACCCAGCCTGCTCTGGTGGTTGGCAATCATCAAGCCTTCGGGTGAGACGGTTCGTGATAACCCTCGAAAAAACCTTATAGATGTGGCTCAGAAGCGAGATCGGCCTATAGTTCTTCAATAAGGTGTTGTCACCTTTTTTGAAGAACAGGACGACCAGACTTCTGGTCCACACCAACGGTACGCTCCCGTTGTGGAGGACGGAATCAAACAGTTGCTGTAGTTCTTTCAAGACCGGGTCCTCCAGCTTTCAGCAATTCTGTCGTAACTCCGTCCTCACCGGGCGCTCTACCATTTTTAAGTTGTTCGAGGGCTATACTAATCTCTCCTAAGCTGATGTCCGGAAGATCCTCCGTATGGTGCCGGGTTAACGGTGCGCGGCCATCACTTATGCGAGTAGCAGGTGTGGAAGCTGGTGCATGTGTGTGTGCGGCGTAGAGATTTCCGTAGAAGCGCTCTATCTCAGCAAAGAGCTCTGGCTTTGAGGTGACGACTTGACCGTTTTCACACTTTAGCCTTGATAGATGGGCATTTCCGGATGGCTGGGCAAAGATTTTCATGCCCGCATTGCGCTCTATCGCATCTTCAATGTGTTTAGCGTTGAAGATGCGGTAGTCGCGTCTTATAAACTTCGGACTTTCTTCTTTAATGCCGCATACTCAGCCGAGGCTCTTGCAGAGGCCGGTGTCTCTCGTCGTGTCCTCATAAGAGCCAGAGTCTCGCTAGAGCTTCTCTTCACGGATTCTACGCCGCGATCCAAAGTGTTTCTCACCTACATCGCGCAGTGTTGCCGCTATTTTTCCGGAAGTCTCGTCCACGTCCGCAGTAGTTTCCAGCAAACTGAAACGATTGTGTAGTTCCAATTGGAACTGCTCCGAGGCCAGCATGATTTGAGGTCGAGTTGGACGTAGGGTCGATTTCACCATTCGGGATCTCTCAAGCTTATAACAGATATTTAAGGTGCCTCTGATAAGTCGGTGGTCACTACCGGTGCTAAACCTGTTGACCACAGAGACATCCTTAAATATATGCTTTTTATCCGCTATGATGAAATCGATCCCGTTCCTAGTCACCTTATCGGGACTTTGCCAAGTCCATCTCCTTTGGGGCTTCTTTTCGAAGAACGAATTCATCAAAAAGAGCCCCTCCTTATGAAGGAAATTAACTAGCATTTGTCCCCGGTGATTTCTCAACCCCAAACCAAACCGTCCCGTTATCGTTTCGTTGCTTTCTTGTACTCCTACTTTGGCGTTGAAGTCCCCAACAACAACAGTGAAGTGGGTCTTGGTGGTAGTGTGGATGGCCTTGGATATGTCGTCGTACATGGCCTCGACCTCATCGTCCGAGTGCGTCGAAGTTGGGGCATACACTTGTACCACCTTCAGCGAGTATCTCGCTGTCAGTTTAAGTACAAGGTACGCCACCCTCGACGAAACACTGGAGATCTCCACAACGTTGTTTGTGAGGGCTTTGTGAACGAGAAACCCGACACCACCTTGGGAGAGCCGGTCCCCTTCGCGGTAGTAGAAGAGGTTGCCAGATTCAAGGGTTACGATCTCCTCTCCCTTTCTTCGGATTTCCGACAATCCCAGAATCTGCCATTTTAATGACCTCAATTCCACTTCCAGCTCTCCCACATCCTCATCTCGCCTCAGAGTCCGGGTGTTGAAGGTGCCAATGGTCAGTTTGTGGTGGTGGCCTGCCGACCGGAGATTCTTAGCACCCCCTGCCCTGCCGTTACCGTAGCCGCCACCTTGGCCAGGACTAGCAAGGCTGCCGGGTACTGGGGCCTTATTATATGGTGTATAGCCATGGGGAGATAATAAATATAATAAATGAATAGATGTGTTTACATATTGAATAAATCTAAGATAGCCATGATGCCTATACCAGCGAAGGTATATATACATATATATTATTGACTACTCATCTAATTGGTTAAAATTGGACCAGATTCCTACTGATCAGCCCTGTAGTTCTGGGCTCTCAAGAATAAGACTACGGTATCCCCTGCCTGTCGTATAAGGCGACTAAAAGAGGCCTCGGGTTCACTGGGCGACAAGGGTGGGGCCTGAGTCGTCCACCAAAGTGGACCCGGGAAGAAGGCGACATCGGCTGGCCCGTGTCGCCTTGCGCTGCGAGGGCACAGGGGGGGAGGGAGTAACCTCCCCCCCCGGGACGTGCTCTCCTTGAGCACAGTGCAGAGGGGCTCCGGTGCGTTCCACTGGAGATCCCGGAGCCCCTCGTCATGCACCGAGGAAAGGGCCACCGGGGAGGTTTTAGTGGGTAAGAACCCCACATAACCGCCGCCTTCCCCCCAGAAGGCGGGGTATCTTTCTGAAGATTTCCTCCCCGTAAACAAAAACAAAAAAGATTCCTACTGATGTTACGGTATCTATGTTAGGTATCTATGAGCTTACCTTTGAGCGTATGCTTTAGAAGTGTTACTTTTATCTGACACAAATAAGTAAGCACGATAATGTCGTCTTTGCAGAATTAGGACACGCGTTTGTATGTACCACAGCTAAGCATGAATTAAGGTTGTTCGTGTGTTACGTAACTTAAGCTTAGTGACCGTGCACTTAGTTGCCATGGCGTATACAAAGATTGTCACCAAATATAGCAACTTGATACGCACGTGTATTCTGTGTTTAGTGAAGGAAACCGGAGACCCAATTACAGATAATGTTTCCCTATTTGTCTTCAAGCCTTACGAAACGTATTCCTTAATGATGTGACAGAGGTAAGTGGCAGAAGAAAGTTTATATGAAACGTGATTGCCTTCCTACTGTACTGTATACAATTCTTAGATTACCCAATTTAAGTGAAAGAAATCTTACGTAAAATTCTGTTAGTAAAGACAAGGGACAGTTTATTCCCGACTAGCTGCGCCCTGTGTTGTTACCCGCGATTAAAAACTATTTATTATTTTTATCTAAAATAAAAATAGCCTAAATTACTCCCTATTCCATTAGCTATTTGCCAATGAAATTCCCGTCAAAATTGGTCATGCCTGGAGCATTAGCGGAAATAAACAGACAAACAGATCTCACTCCGCTCGTCAAGAAGTTAATACACAATACGGACATGGTGTTGGCCATAGACAGAAATAAAACGCTCGTTCGAATGGGATTTGTGACGTACTTTAAGTAACTTTTAGTAACAACCCACCAACGGACCTAACATCTTTGACTTTCTTCTTTAAAATTTACTTACACTTTGTAAGGGATTTGATAAACATAAACTCGCGTTTGATCCAATTTGAATGCCTCATTCCAAAGTTCGCTAACTAAGCAAAGTGTTCAGAATATGTAAACACCAATGATTTGTTGGTTCACGCTCTTCGCCACCTTTGACATTAAAAGCTTAACATTTACGTCTTATATTACAAACCGAGTGAAATTCGCCTGATGTTTATTAATGCTTTTTGCGTTTAACCAACAAGATGGCAATCTTACAGGTCTGCCTGTAGCTAATACGTTGGTCTAACTTAGAAGATTATTAACTGTTTCTTTAATATTGTCATTATATATATTATTTATATATATTATTCAATTTACTATAGTACAAATAAGCAGGAAAATAAAATAACAGCAAACGATATTTGCTTTTCATTAAGCTTATAAAGTCACATATAGACGAGTGAGCCCATCGCCATACATATACTTTTTTTTTAAAAAGAAAGCTCGCAATATTTCTTCAATTTTTTTTTCAGAAATATTACTAACAATCTTATTAACCATTCCAACTAAGCTTAAGCTTGTGCTAGGACATAGTCCACTTCAATAGTCGAATGGTGGATTCGAACCCACGACATTACGATTCATAGGCCGTACCCTAAACCATTAGGCTATTGACGCTTCGAATTGTACGTAAGAAATCGAATTATCGAAACGTATTGTACTAGCCGTTTAGAATTCGAACGCTTAGCTATTAGTACGTCACTGCTTTGTATTTGTTGTTATTTGTAGTTGCTGTATAGTTGATTCTTATTATTGTAATTCCTTAAATTCTTTTTTAATTAAATTTTTTTCTTACAAAGGTAGTTGAATCATCTATAATTGCGATCTATAATGAACGAGTATTTAACCCCATCAAATAAAATTTGGAAGCAAAAGAGTGATGTCCCTTGCTAGTATACAAAACCACGGAAAACTGAAAATCAATAACAATAAGAAGCTGGCGGATGATTTTGAAGGTTTTTCTGGAAATTGAGGGATATAATTGATATCGTACAAATTGTGGCGAAATAAATTTCGTTACCCGAGATCTAGGGTTACTGATCGAGGATTTCGTGTGTTCCGAATTTATTGCTTTTGATAAAGCAATTCGTCCTATTTTTACGTAACTTTTTTCTAATGTCATCTTTCAACTACTAATTTCTTGCAATCAGTTTATCCGAAAGTTCAATGTTTAGTAAAAAAAATCTCTAATAGACAAAAATACGATGGTTTGCGTCTATAGTCGAATGGTGAACTCCGTCACGCAGCCTTAAAGTTGATTGGCGGACTTCACATGTGTTAGAAAATGTAAACTTCTTCCTGTTGTCTTCCCTCCGTAGAGTAAGTAGTAATTCAGAAATTAAAATTAGAACAAACATATTAATTGCTGCCAGCACCGCGGATCAAACTCGAGTTGCTAGCGCACTATGCAACTTGAGGCAACTGTTCGGACACTTAGCTACCATAGCTCTATGATTTACATTATTATGTTAATATATGTTTCGCAGGCCGTACTTTAAGCCACTAATTATGAGCGGTAATTAGTCACATGTGACAGTTATTCAGTTTAATTTGGTTTTGTAATTACGTTTAAGAAGTTTTATCATAAATAAGCGACCCCATTTACATATAATTAGTACTTATTTGTTTCTTTACTTATTCAATAAAAAATGGAGGCCTTCTGAAATAGAGTTTTCGTAAAATTATTAAAGATTTTTTGTTATTACTAAACATAGTTAGGCTCACACAAAAGGCGTCGGCGTTTGTTCTCAATCTGAGGATAAAAAATGATTTCATTTCATGGTACGTTGGCGCTCTGGCATTTGGTGTTTTATTACATCTACTTACAGACGAGATTGAATATTCCACGAAACGGTTAATAAGAAAGATGGAGGCTTTTATTTTTTTTAGATCCCATAGGAAAAAAGTATCTTAATGGTGTGCGTAGAGGAAGAGAAAAAGCAAGTAATAAAATAAAATACATTATATAGAAAAAAAATATTTGTAAAAAAATATTGATATTATGATACACTCTTATAAAAGAAACATAAAATTTTCACATTTCAATGTTTTTTTTATTTTATTTAATCGTTAAAATAAATAGGAGACATGAGAATTAAGTAAATATTTTCTTGTCACTTCATTTAAAAACATTTTTATCACAAAATATACAGTCACTGATAAATACAAGATTTATATTTATTTTAAAATATTTTTATGCTTGCGAACTGTTGAACATTGTGTCTGTCTACCCCGCTAGTGTTAAAGGGCGTAAGATACTCAAATTACTAATGCGCTTAGAGTAGTATATAGGTGTAAACACACGTTAGCAGTTAACGTTGTATACAAGTAAGGGTAGTAAAAGATAATTTAGACCCGCTAATCACAAGCCGCCCCGTTGCTTTGTTGAAGGGTGAGCGTTGATTGATGTTCCGACTTTCCCAGCGTCAGGTTAATCTTCGAGCGTAGAGGAATACAGGCATTGTGCCAAGAGCCTATTTATTTATATACTTAACTATAAATATGAGCATGTAACTTGCACACTTCATATATCAACCTACTTACGAACTCTTAATATATGTTATATATTAGATTTTGTTGCGAGAATTTAGCTAGTGCTGCTGATAGATCCTACCCGATGTTAAGTGGAAATAGTTTTCCAAATTGAATCATATTTGTAACTAGATTAAAAATCAATGTTTAGCAATTAGGTGGGATCGTGGTCAAGCACTTAGTTCTAAAGTATAAAAAAAAGATTTATCATTACAGACAGTACCGTAAATATGAAACAAATTGGTAAGAGATTTAAGTTATGATTGAATCATTGTAGATTTCAATTACGTATAAATTTTTAAGATTATTTATAAAAGAGAATCTATTATTAATAATTAGTAAACGGCGTAATCTAGGGGCTAGGGATCACTAACAGGGTGTAAGTGTAAATTGAAGAAATATCTAATAAAAAAATGATACTTTGGAAACAAATGATGGGGTGCGCGCATTTTAGTGTTTATTGATTTTACCTCGGTTCTTTTATTCGGAAATGTATTTGTTTTAATATTAAAATTGAAACTAACGCTTTGTTGGTAAAATGACATCTTAAGCTATTTGGGTCAACGCGAGTAAGGTAACGTCATTCAAGCTAAGAGTGAATTGCGTCAAATAATAATACCAGGAAGCCGTAGGGCTGTCTGTCAGGGCTCGTAGCGCTTCGAAGGGATGTATTCATCAATCAAAGGGAGTTATTACGTGGTTACTGTGTATACGTGCGTGCGAATGGCGGCGTAGCGGCTCGTAGCACGCGACTAGGTGTTGTGCGATACAGAGAAATTGCTGACAAAGCCACGATCGAATCGAACCCATTGTTAATGGTCTCTTTTTAGTTTTGTTTAGACATATAAGCTTAGAACTTTTGATATGTATTTAACGTTTCATACATAAGTTATATAGGTATAGTGTCTTGCGATCAATTTACTCATTTATAAAAAATAAATTTAAAAAATGGTAAATAATTTAGAATTAAATTTAAGATGCACCAGAGTGGTCGGATGGAAAGTGGGTACTTCGACATTTACAATCGAATGTAGAGTATCAAGGGGGTGACATTAGCATTTGGTACGCTACGTTAAGCCTACGAAAGGGGAATAATAATAATTTACATACCTCTTACCTCTCACGTAGATTTAACATTACAGCTCCAAGAACTATCCCATCAAAGCTTCTAGGTGTTCAACTAACGATTCACATGAATTCCACATACTAACTAATCGTACACAACTATTACAAGTTTCGAAGTTCACATTCACTTATCCGTACCCTAAATTTAAGATAAAGTTTTAAAAGTTACAAAAATTTTAGATTCCGAGCACACAGAAGATTTTCGCCAATCGTACTCTTGAAGTCTCCATGCATAATGATGGTGGCTCTCTTGTGGCACTTTATTAGAGTTACCTTACATCCTCCCAGAACCCATCACGGATAGTAGCATGATTAGATATGTCTGCTCCTCGCATAAACACAAAAAATGCTAAATAGCATTCGCCTTTGTACATATACTTTGCTGCAAGAAAGGATTCTATCTATATTTCTTACACCCACTTTGATATAGGAGTCATCGTTTATTAGCAGAGGTAGCTTTGTGTTATTAGTAAGATGCAGGTTATGCTGGCAACCCAATGAAACTGTTTAATTCAATCGTAAGTGCTGACTTGCTACCTACTCAGCGGCAAGGGATAAGCCATCGCAAGGAGAAATGTGGGTCTGAGAAAATAATAGAGACAGAATATTATGCGACCACTGGAAGTGTACGTTAATTTTTATGCAAATACTATGTCTATTGCTAAATTTATCAATTTTAAATTACACATTTCTCTTTCACTTTAATTTCCGATTACTTTAGATAGTCCTTTGTTATTCGACTTTGTAGTAAAACTATTTAAAAGCAGGGCTCTTGGCAGCTGAGTACTATACCGAACGCCACTGGTTTCAAGATACAAAAGGCACAAAATAGAGCAGCATGTTGAGCTCTGACCAAGCGAAATATTTGCGGTTACCGACCTACGCTGAAGAAACGGCGAGAAATAAGAATTATTTTTAGCTTTTATTTACCTTTAGTTTCTTAATGATAAATTATTCGGTTTTAAATCATTTTCAATCGACTTCAAAAAAGAAACTTTTTATGTTTGTATCTCTTAAATTTTGACTGGGTGAACCAATTTTGATTAATTTGCTCCAACTCGGACAAGAGAAAATCAACTTAGTATTAAATTTACGTTAAGTTTGTGCTCGACAAATGTACGATTAATTCTCACGCGTCACGAATAACACGCTAACCGATTTCGATGATTCATTTTTTATTGGAAAGGATTTAATTCAAGGGTAGTTTGATGAAAGTTTGGTTAGGTTTTGATTAATTCTATTTCATAATATTCCTTTTCGAATTGAAGTCGGCTTTGGTTTTTACTCGTAAATATACTTGTGTCTTTCCATATTTTAATCAAACCACCCATGATTATACAGTAATTATGGACATGTCTTCTGAAGCTAGACTAATAGATGTTCATTTGTTTATCCATATATGCATATAAGTGGTTAGAATAGGCCGAAGGAAAGGAATTCAGTCCTGTTCAAAATAAAAATACGTAAACTTTAAGTAAAACTACTGTTACGGTTTTTATCACCGTTTTATAACGTAAAAAGTCCTCGATGTTTAGAAAAAATTACATTGCCCATGGTGGTCGTCGAGAATTGAAATAATAAATTTACCTGTTTAGCAGTTCAATAGAAGTAGTTCAGTGTGTAATAAAAAGCAGTTTATCAGCCCTTAGGGTCCGGCTGTTTGTTTTATCTGTAATTAAATATAAACGTAGGCAGGCGTTACTGTTTCTTGCATTCGTACAACTAAGCCGTGTATTTAAGAGCCGCCTTATAAATTAGGACAACTTTATCCGCTTGCAATACAAATCGCTTGTCTAATTTATTCTCAGAGTTGAACTCGCTCGGATTCACAAACTTTCTTCCGCCAGCGCGGATGTAGCTTAATACGAACAGATTTCACCTAATTTCTCAACATTTCCCTTACCGTTTTTGCTCTATTAGCATTTCCAGATGTCCTTATTTCCGATTAAGATTTTCTACCGTCAACTTCAGGCTGATTTGGTGATAAGTTACGTCAGATTTTAGAGGAACCACTTTTTTGACGATTAGAAATCCATCCAAGATCAGAATTATGATTAGAAAATCAACTAGACATATTCTTTATTGATCATTCGAATACATTACAAACAAAATATGAAACTTATTAAAAAAGATAAAAAAAATACAGATTAAGAAAGAAAAAAAACAGACAAATAGGACATCAAATATAATGCCAGACCATCTCAGCATATACCATCGCAAGAATGCGACAGTGCTGATTTTCAGCGGTGCCCAGGACTAGCCAAAGTCATGTGCGCGCAATACTACGTTTACATGGAATTTATACAGACAAATAAAAATAAAAATTTATATGTATTACTGGTTTTTGAGCATTGGACATCAATAGCTTTGAAAAGTAAGGTCGTAGGTTCAACTCCGCTATTTAGTTATTGACCTAAACGATGGTTGAAAATAATGAAAAAAAATTCTTGAAAATTTGTTAGTAAAAAAGATTTATAAATCCAACAGTAGTAGTTAAACCCTCCTAGCCACGTTTCTCCTAGAATACAGTACTTAACATCAGGTATTATTATATCCTATTTCACCCTAATGAGCTCGACGGTAAGGGGATAGCAATTGCTATTTTAGTGTATTACATTAAAGTTAAACGTATATGCAAGCTTTTTTATAAAATCTCCAGAAAAATCATTTGAGACCTAATTTAAAAACTTAGTGCAACGCGGACAGAGATTCCTATCTAACCTAAAAATAACGTAACGAGATGTTTTTTAATATATTTATAAAATTTAAGTTTTACATGTCACACGCTGTGCAATCGATTTTTATTTTCACTTATATTTCTTATATGTCATCCAACAATTTTAACAATATCATTTCATGATAGAATCAAATTTTAACAATGAACCTTCATTGACATCATTACACCTATATTAATAAACCTGTCCCAGAATTTCAGGGTGTTATGCCAGATTACCTGAATATTCATAATAGAATCTCAGTAATGAAATACGCGAGCTTCTAGGTTGTCATGTGTCAGCTGCGAGAAATACAATTATCTCTGGAACATTTGTAACTTACGTATATAATATATGTTTAAATTCTTGTTTACTATTGTGTAATCTTCTATGTTATTTTAAAGAATTATAATGGTAGTGCTTAAAACATTATTGCAGCCTTCATAGAGCTTCTTTTAAGTTGACTGTGTTCCTTTATACTGGTTTCAAACTAGTTTTACTTCCTGCATATTAAATATATAACGGATTATAACTAATCTTCATTAGTTGAAAAAACTTTTATGTAACTCTATTGATAATGGATAGAACAGCAAGCAATTTTTCGACTGCCTTCACTAGGCTATACTTGAGTACTCCTGATCCCCAGGGACCCGGAGTTTATTATCAATACCCTGGTTGACAACCCCTCCCAACTTGGTAATAAACGGGCGGTCTGTGCACCCTACTAAATTTGCTTACGGAATTCTGAAAAAATACAAGTACTTAGGTATGACTTCATATCGAATCAAACGTTAAACGCTATTACGCGCGAATGCCCTTTTTGTAAATCCGAATTATCGTATGAATCTTAACAAATAACTTATCTTGGAATCAAACTTAATCAGAACCTAACCAAACTTTTATCAAACTACTCTTAAACTACATCTTTTCCAATAAAAAATTATTCATCGAAATCCGCTGGCGTGATATTTAGTTGTTCGACCATTTGTGGCGCACATACTTGATGCTAATTTAAGATTTATATAGTGTTCTCATGAATCCCACTGTCATTATTGAACCAAATTTCAAGTAAGAAAAGAATTATTAAAATCGGTTTACTCAGTGGAAAGTTATGCGGCAACTAACATAAAAAAATAAAGATGAATTGAAAATCTCCGTCTTTTGAAGTCGGTTGAAAATAAAATCGAACCGTTCTTGAAACACACAGTTCTTGAAGCTACAGAGAACTTTGCCTCGTCGTTAGTATAACCAAAAATTGCTGCATGACTCTTAAATCGCTATCTAATCTATTTCAACGCAATTGTTCATCGTTGAAATTGGGTGTTTCATTTATCATTCGTTTTTGCCCCGTCCAGCCGCGGCGGGTTCAACGGTACGGATAAAGTCTAACAAATTATACTGACGCTTTTGGTACGAGGAACGGTATAGTGTGACAGTATTTCCTTTTGGGAATTTATTTTTCATCAGTTCTTCCCCGCAGAAAAATGTAGCCTGTTTTTATTAGAGATACGACGGGCGTGACTTTCAGTTAAGCTTCTGGCTCAGTTTTAATATTTCCTTTCAATTGACTTCGACTTGTTTTTGTGACAAAATAAAAATATGTTTTCCTTAGAAATGCGGAAGCAATTTATATATTATTAAATGTTTCACTTTTTTATTTATATAAATTAATTTAAAGATCAAATAAATTAGTAATATTACTAATGTTACACTAGTTGGGCACCGATTTTCTTATTGTCCGTCTGGGATCCGCAGGGAAGTAAATGCCATAATATTTTCTTTAAAAAGAAGGTCTGAGCGCAACAGTAGCATATGCAGCAGACTTCATATCTATACAAATAAATAAGATCTATAGATTATGACTAGACTTTTACTGGCAGATAGCTAACGTAATAATGAGAAACACCGCGGGGCGCAAGTAGTGTCTCATAAAAGTTCTAAAGTTATCTCATGATGTTTCTCCTTAACTCCGACCACATGGTAACGACATGCAATTCCAATTTCATTTGTCAAAAGATTACAACTCGGGTTGTTTTCATACTTTGAGATACAGCTATATCATGCATAATTGCACCACATTGTAAGTTTATTAAAGGTATTATTATCGTTAAATGTTTAAAATTATTTAAAGATAAAAATACTGAAATAATGAAAAACAGCCGTCTCTATTTTTGTATCGGACTGTGTTGATAATTTTGGCACTAATAGATCTACAAAATGTATATACGCAGCACAGGGTAAAGCTTTGATAAGGACTAATCATGTCGTTTTCTAATACGAGATCTTGATGTGCATTCTAGCATTCCCGCGGTTAGATTCAGTCATGTATATGAAATATGATATTTTCAACTGGAAGAGGATCATCATGTGGTTCTATATAAATATAAAATTTGGTCCAATTCTGACAATGATATCCACAAGAAACCCATATTAGTGTTAAATTTGCATCAAGTATGTGTGCGACAGATGGACGAATAACTCAATATCATGCCAACCGGTTTCAATTTTTCTTCTGCACGCAGTACTTCGAAAACATTCGCTTCTTAAGTTCGAACCTGCACTTTATAATACACAGCGCAGACATGAAAGGGTTTGCACCATTGTGACCCACAGAACTGGTTTCGCTAGACATCAATTTTACGTCCTAAGTGCCTTTTTGTACAATAAAGTAAATAAATTATTACATATATACCCATTACCACTAAAAGAATGTAAGACACATATTACTGAATGGCTCCAAACCCTCTCGTGAATAATAATGAATTTATAGAAGATCTTTTAAAACCATAATAAACAGTCAGAGTAACCCACTCCCTTCATACTCATCCCTACACATACAGTCACTCTTCACCACACGCAACCTTTTACACACAAACACACTCACACACACAAAACGATTAAACTAAATTACATTATAAGTTGTTAATTTTACTAAATTTGTATTTGTATATAACTGTTTGGAGATGGGCGTTAATAGCTGCGACACAGTTTTTACTACTGCGGCTATTATCGAACTGGTTTGTACATGCATTTTTGATTTGAAATAAAATCATATTATTATTATTATTAATTATTCATTTTTATCGTAAAGGATGTACTTCAAGGGTAGTCTAATAAGAGTTTGGTTAGGTTCTGATTACTTCTATTTCGTAATATTCCTACGATAACTCGGAAAGACATAGAGGGCGTCCGCGCGTAATAACGTCTGTTTGATTCGATTTAAAATCGGTTTTTGTTTTATTCGTAAATATACTGGTTAATTTATATATCGCAACATGTCATAAGCATGATTTATTTCTAAAGCCCAGCGTATTTCAGTTTCAGTAACTACGAGTACACGTGGTACGAGCGTGTACATTTGGATCTGCACTGAATAAAATTCCTCGCAAGTATTTTGAATTCTCATTGGCATTCAGGACGTGAATATGAGTTTTGACATCTTTTTGCCATAACATAAAAAGAAAATAAATTGTCGTTCCGTGTTTAGAAAGCATTAAAGCTTTTTACTTGCGACGGCGCTCGGGTTGCCAGAATTAAATCTGAGTTAGAGAAAATGACATTTACTTTTTATGTTAAGAAACTGGAGGCTGCCTGTTTGCTCCTTAGCATCCTAATTTAATCTCTTTAAACAAAGAAAAGCTTCTTTACATTGTAAATACAAGGGAATTTTCCATTGAACTGAAAGACGACAAAATTTGAAGGCTTTTACCAAAATCCGATTGAGATTAAGTAGTTATGGTAGAAAAGACAAACCTTTAGTTACTAGGCTAATACGGTAACTTACTTAATCTAATTACCTTTTGACACTTAATTAAAGACAAACTAAAGTATTTCAATTGAGCGACGTATGCCTAAGACAGAAAGCCCTTCATATGTCTAGAAGTCCCATAATGAAATAGACAAATAGTGATCTATCACTGCAAATTATGCCCACGTTTTTGAAAATACTTTTTGTAAAACAACTGGTTTTTTTTAAGTTTCACCGGACACCGTTAGAGGAAACAGAGTGTACCTCTGTTAACAGTTCACAGGCCAAAGTGGGGACCTCGGCTTGGACGGTCACTCTAATCAGCATTCCGATCTATTCTATCGAAAGGCTATGAAGAAATTCTTCAATTACATGCTTATACATTAACAAATCCCATTTCGAGAAGTGTTGTCGCTAGAAGAATAAGTGGCCAAAGAAACTCAAGCAACGCTCCTAAAATCGAATATAGGCTATGTGAGTTTATCTTATCCTAACGAGTTTTTTTTATTACAGGCTATTTTTGGCACATTACGGATTTTCATTACGATCCCCTGTACACCCCGCAAGGAGATACACGAAGATGTAAGTATAAAATAACGTGATTTATGGTAACATTTTTTCAGCGTACTTTACAAAAGGATTTTTCGTCTGTACGTTTTAATTGCTACAAAACATTGTTGTATTTTATATGGTAACACAATATAAAAGGCAATAAGTAAAATTGTTACAGATATCGTTTCCACGATTCACATGATGCGTACAATGTTACTGCTGAGTTAGAAGATAAATACAGATTAATTAAAGACAAACAATAATAAAACATTGGATTCGGTACCCGTCATTCGAAAATTCAATCCTTTTTCTTATTTCGTCGTCATTAATCGATCGTCGTCCACAATTTGACTATTGCCGTGAACCATGTCCTAGCACAAGCTTAAGCTTAGTTGGAATGGTTAACAAGATTGTTAGTAGTATTTCTGAAAAAAAAAGAAATATTGCTAGCTTTCTGTAAAAAAAAATATTTGTTAACATGGCGTTGTGGTATATATAACCTGTGAGAAATTAAAATGAACTGAATTGATATGATAGCTTTATAAAAAATACTAAATGATTCGCTTAGTCGTATATTTGTATACAAGGTTATTCCATTCCGAACATAAAAATTGATTTCGATACCAGAAAGATTCCACGACTATCCCAATTATAACAAGCCTATACAACTACCCCCGTGTGTACATTTCAATGTTTAATAAAAAAATATATAGGACAAAAAAGAAAAGTGAAGAAATAAAAAATCAAGAAAGGGTAATGATGAGAGTGTGTGTGTGAGCAACTGTGTGTCCGAATACGCATTTATACACACTCTATTATATGTATATATATATTTATATGTGGATGGGTATTTATGAAATGGGTGTGTGTATTCGGATGTTAATTTATCTATTTAATAAGTTTTATGCAGTAGAAGATATGTTTTCCCTGTGACAAAATGATTTAAAAAAAACAGACTCTTTTAATTATTCAAAAAAGGAGATGGTTCTCAATTCGTCTGCGAGCTTTTTTAAATTGGTAACCTTAACTTTTTTTAATTTGAAAGCTGGTGGTCCCCGTGTCGTCCCATTTTGTCCAGTACTGCACCTACAACGGCATCCATGAGAAAATCATATATAAGTCTTAAACTTGAAAGCATTTTCAAGTATGTGGACAAATGGACGAATAACTCAATATCACGTACAGCGATTTCGATTATATATTTTTTATTTTAAAAGATGTACTTCAAGGGTAGTTTAAGGAGAGTTTGGTGAGGTTCTGATTACGTTTGATTTCGTAATTTTCCCACGAGAACTCGGAAAGACAAAGAGGGCGTCCGCAATAATAACGTCTAACGTTTGATTCGATTTAAAGTCTGTTTTTGTTTTACTCGTAAATATACTTGTTTGAGTGCTTCTAACAAAATTACTATACACAGTTTGCCGGAGAGCGGACGAGCGAGGCAGCTCCGGCCACCACAGAGCACTGGGCCGTTTCGGTGACTACTCGTGCGACAGCTCACTTGAGCTTATCGAATCTGCGGCAAAGTATATGAGGACACGGCATTCTGAGAACGTAGAATTCGTTCTCTGGACGGGGTTCGTATAAAACCCATTCAACTGTTTAACTCGTAAGCTTCGTGAATCTAGATTTTCGAGAAACGAACGAAAATACTGAGTAGGCGGAAAGAAGATGAATACATTTTATCGATGAAAGCTGCCGACCACAGCTCTATCTTGCTTGTTTTCCCTTTTCCATAAAGGACAAATAATGTATAAAACTAATAACCAATAGAAGAGATCCCAGCTATCGATTTCCATTACCGCTCATCTCGGCAGAAACCCAAATTACATCGACACCATCTTGACTATACGTTTTTCGCGTTACTTTTTTCCACGCACTGTCAACCTGTGGAATCAACTGTCACCAGCGGCGTTTCCGAATCTGTACGATTTGGGGACCTTCAAGAAACGAACCTACTTCTTTCTCAAAGGCCGGTAACGCATCTGCGGTTTTCGCATTTATTTGTTTCGCTTACGGATATCTTTACGTTACATACAGTTTTTAATTCAACGTGTTACTGTAAAACTTGAGGATTTGAAAGAATGTAACAATTTACGTTCCGAAGTTTCGAGACGGTCTTGTACCCTCGTCTCGTATGTGTCAAACGCTTCTAGTCGAAAATGTCAAACGCCGTTAATAATACCTTTCTTTGTGAAATGGTGGCCCGAATTGTACAATGCTCTGAGCAGCATTTTAATTTTGAATATATTAATACATTGAGATACACTGCTATCTATACATAGCAATGTACATAACATATAAAGAAAAATTAGCGCGAACTAACATCGGTAATTATTCTCTATTAAATGTTCGGAATAAAGAGTCGGTTAAGAAAGTTTTAATATCTCGGAAGATAAAGACGCTAGCGAACTGAAATAAGTTGTACATGATAGACAACTAAATATTCCTAAAATAAAATAAAATATTTTTAATAATTTATTTATATTTCATTAAAAGACATAAATTTTTTAAACCTTTTGGCCTAAAATTCCATTATTAATGTCGTTGATTGTTTTAGGGATATTATAGCGGCTCAGTACGCTGGCAATGAAGAGGACAGGTACCGGGCTATCAGGAACATGACGGATCTACTGAGCAGAACTTTCAGTTCGCACTTTGTCTTCCCAGTTCTCGGTCACTTAGATCCCTCTCCGTCAGAGAGTCTTACCAATTTATGGATGCATTGGCTTCCACTGGAGGCTTTGCAAACATTTAAAAAAGGTCAGTATCAATCATCTTCACCATTTCAGCCATAGGACATCCATAGCTAGATGTAGGCCTCCTTCATCGCATTTTGGTAGAATGTCTTAAACATGAAACGGAAAGAAAGTCATTGATAGATGGAATAAATAACGATGGGAGCAAATAGAGATAGCAATTCAACGTTGATTACTTTCTTACATCTGTTTCTTATAATGTGATATTTGACTTTGCTTCTAAAGTCGAACACGTTGGAAATTGTTTGCATTCAGTGGTTTTCCGCGACCTCTATAAAATCTTTGACCAATGGAGCATCAGACTGCCGTCCGTCCACCTACAAAGAGATCTGACGACCTCATAAAGGCAGGAGGAAGGTGCAACCGGTCCTTTGGAAAATCGTTGGCAATTGTTTTCTGTCTAGAGGATGTTCAATGGCTGCAATGATGACAATGATTTTCGCAATACATATAAAATAAAAATGTAGCTAATAATTTTCTTTCAAGCATCATTTACAGAATATGTATTTATATTTTTATCCTAAATGTAAATTAAAGTTATGCATATCACATTTTAGGCGGATATTATACGATAGAACAGTCGCATAGTAAACTTAGAATCGTGGCTTTGAATACAAATTTATTCGGAATTCGCGAGGTGAGCAGCGTACCCGCAAAGGCTCAATGGGAATGGTTGGACGCGGTTTTAGAGAAGGCCACAACGAATAAAGAAATGGTAAGAATAAATAATTTATTTTTATTGATACTTATTAATAAGTCATCACAATTTATAGATAAGTCATTTCACTTTATTATATTCATTAGAGTTTTATCGCGAAAATAAATGGTAAAATTGTTGCTTTTTTGCAACTTTATTTGACTGGTTAAAATATAAATATTTTTTTTTATTTTAATTAATAAATTTCAATTGACAGTAAAATTAATGCAGCAAACATAATAATTTTATTTAGATAATTAAGTTAAGTTCAACATAGAGAATATTTTTACGGTGATGTTACTAAACTTATTACTATAAATTTTATTTTCTAGCGTCAGTAATAAAATTAAATTTTTCGTAACTTATCAAATTAAAGTTCTACAAAAGCTAGTATTATTTAATGAATATGCCCAAATTAATAGCTTTCAGGCAAATAAATTTTTTATGCTACTAGTGATATAGTTTTAGCAAATTATTCTTTATGTTATCAGATCTATTAACGGCAATATAATGGCGTGAAAGATCAGGATCCTATTAAGTGGAAGTCTATGATCTCTGTGTCTCTCCGGGTGACGAGCGTGAATATCTGTATTTTTGTTATCAAATATTGAAACAGGTTAAAATGTAAAAAGAAGTATAAAGTGGCAGTGTTTATTAACGCTTAGCCAATGACTGTTCCAATTACAATCTGACGATTGAGGGTGGGAATCCGGCTCGCTACCGCTTTTTATTACAAAGTAAAAAAATAATTTGCAGAAATTTCAATCCATACTAATAAATTCGTCCGATGTAATATACAATATCTAAAAAGCTTTGTGAAAAATGGATAACAACTGCTATTATATGTGTCCACCCAGCTTGAGTTAAAAGGAGTTAAAGCTTTTTTCGCTACGTTAAAGTTTTTACATGAATTTCCCCACTCAAATAAAACGTAATATTTGAGTGGGGTTTAACATCATTCACACAAAAATTCACGTAAACCATCTCCTGTCAAACTTAAGCTCAGTTGTAATGGTTAACAACACATGGTTAACAAATTTAAAATAAAGAAATTATTTACAGAATACCTAGAAATACAATTTTTTATTTAAAGAAAGCTAGCAATATTTCTTTTATTTTACAGAAATATTACTTACATTTTTGTTTAAAAATTCCACCAAAACTTAAACTTGTACTAGATGGTTCACGTCAATAGTCGAATAGTGGATTCGAACCTACGACCTTACGATTCGCAGACCGTACTCTAAACCATTAGGTCATTGAAGTTTCAAAGTATACTGTACATATATACAATATACAAAACTTTTCAACTGCTTCTCTCTTGACAAGTTCGTATCAAAGACCTCTCTCGGGAACTATGTGTCTACATAATAACAGAGTAAAAATATGTGAGCGCATAGAAATATATTCGAAGTTGGCAAACATACATACGAAACAATCCGGCACGTCTGCCGGCTTGATTAATGTAGCACTCAGTGAATTCGAAGCGCATAAAACTTGTGAAAAGAAACCAAATGATTTTCAAGGATTTCCCTGCAGGCTTCGTTCAACTTGTCATTTAAATTTATATTAAATTAAATTCTTAAAATGAACTGTAATAACGTATTAGAGGAATTAGATATATGAACGTTGGAGATTAAAGATGGGTCCGCATGGAACTGACTGCCGCTGGAGGGGAGTTAGGGACTCCCCGCCGGTTTGCATCGGCCCTACCCGTCTTGAGGGATAACTCCATAGTTGCCGGAGGCCCGGTTTTCCTAACTGGGCCTGCCGCCGGGGCGAGATGGTGAAATGCTAACGCGACCCCATCTCGCCTTATATGGCGGAGGGCAGCTCACTGTGGGAGGTTTCAGTCGGTAGGGGCCTCTTGTAGGCCGAGCCTGACATAACGCACCCGCTACCCCTGGCAGGTGCGTATAAGAAGACGCATTTCCTCCCTCGTTAAAAAACAACGGAACACTGGTTCACATAAACAGGGTAAATTACTAATTATTAACTATTTATTATGAATTCAGCTAATTTACTCGTAAATATACTTATGTAACAGTATATTAAATTTCAACGAAAAAATATTAGTCGTGAGTGTAGTTAACTAGACTGTATCATAACTACGTCACCGGAACAAGGCGAAGGATGTCCGGCCACGGCAGCTCTAATAAATTACTGACTAAAAGTCGTTAATCTAATCGCCTTTGATATTGTTCCACAAAAATATTATACACTGGAACTACAACCAGAGAGTTAGCTCTGATGCTAGTATTAGGTGAGTTGTGTAACTTTGCTTGTAAGTTGTGTAATTAGTACAAAAATGAAAGTCTGCAGGTATGCCATCACATAAGACAAAATTAGATTGTCAGATTATGACATTATTTAAGAAGACATATTCAACAGAAGTAAACTAAAATTTATATTGATTATGTAATGGACACTATGACGGCAATTGCTGAATAATGTATCAAACTTTAAATTTTAATTCTTAAACACATACACACAAATACAAAGATACATAAAATAAAGAAAAGGGAGAAGGGGGAGGGAGGCGAAGAAGGGTAGGGATAAAGTGATACATATTTACTCTGTATAATTTTTTTTTGGTTTCATTTCAAAAAAAAGAAATTCTTTATTAGCTATCTGCGTAGGCTGCTTAATGTTCAACTTTATTTTTTAAATGTGTCGCCCTGTATGTCTAAGTATGAAACATTAAATACGATGTGGTGATGTGCAAGCTTTTGAAAGTCGACGCACCCCTCTCTCCCTGCTCTGAGTTCGTATTATTATAGTGTTTCAGTATATTATTAAATTGTGTTGTCACAGTTTAAGACATGAAGTCTATGGAGCATATGTAAGAGTAAGTAAGCCAGTAACGTGGAACGAATTCGGGTTGGTAACGTACTAAGCGTCTTGAGGTAAGCTACCGCGGCTCTACGTAGTATGACAGGAATATACTAACAAGTCGGTTAAGATTTATTTTCCTAGATCTTTAAGTGGTTAAAAGTGGGTGATAACGGAGCTGCTTTTCTTGCTCTCATAATATATTTTTTTAGATATTACAAAATCAAAGGAAAATTGAAGTTTCAGTGTAAATTTAAATATTTGAAATATTCAACTCTACGTAACCTCTAAATAAAAATGGTTGTAAAAGTATTGACATTTTTTACAGGTTTACATAGTGGGGCACGCAGCTCCCGGAACGGAATTACGTCCCTCGTACAACTTGTTATCAGTTGACGCAAACGCAAAGTACCTGCGAGTGATACGACGTCACGCTAAAATTATCGCTGGACAATTCTTCGGACATCTGCACGCAGACACGTTTCGTGTTATCTATGATAAAGGTTTATCTCTAACTATCCAAACTTCCGTTTCAATTTGAATATGAATATTTAGAAAAGGGGCAGAAATCTAGCATATAAACAATCGACTTTTGATTATATCTACTGGGGTTCGAGTCCCATTTTCGACAGACTTCAAAAATGGAGGAGGTTCTCAATTCGTTTGTTTGATTTTTTACGTTTCATACCAGATAACTTCGGACTGGGTGAACCGATTTTGATGATTCTTTTTAATTTGAAATCTGGTGCTTCCCATGTGGTCCTATTTTTTGTTTTTTTTTTTTACAATTTGGTTGAATTCTGTCAATGGCTTCCGTGAGAAAACCAAATAAGTCTTAAATTTGCAATAATAATGTGCGCGTCAAATGTACGAATAGCTCAATATCACGCCAACGTTTTCGACGATTCATTTTTTATTGAAAGGGTTTTTTTGACTTGAAGTACAAACTTCAAGAATAATTTGATGAGAGTTTGGCTTTTTGGTTAGGTTCCGATTAATTCTATTTCGTAATATACCTATGATAATTCGGAAATATAAGGAAGAGAGTCGGATTTGAATTTAGTTTTTGTATTTCCTAGTAAACATACTTATCGTTAAAGAACAAAAAATCACTTTCTAAAATTTAAGCATTGTAGCGTGTTGTATTGCGGAGATGTGCCGACCACCTCGTCTATAAGTCTTGAGAGAGAATTTAGTCAATTACTTTGGCGTTTAGCTTAGTTTCAAAAAAGGAAAAGAATAAATTACTCAAACGTGCTTATCAAAAGAAAAGTTAAATTGTAAGAAAGTTGATAGTACTGGTTTTGAAATAACGTGGTTGGAAATTTGTAATTGATTACTCAGTATAAAATTTCGATATATGGTTATGTTTATTAGTAAAGAATTATAATGATATAATAATATAGGATAAAACATTATGAACAATTACACACTTATTCTCTTATTAGCAAATTAAAAAAATTAATTTGGTAAGAAGTGGGATCAGTAGTAGCAGTAGTAGTAGTAGTAGTACACCTTGTATTAAAGGGAATTAAAAAGTGACTAATATTTTTTTTTAATTTTTAGATCAACCAGTATCATGGGCGTTATTAGCGCCCTCTGTGAGTCCACATCATGATCCCGCAGGTTCATCGAATCCAGCCCTCAGACTTTATAAATTTGATTCCGATACCGGTAAGGTAAGTAACTTAATAAATACACAATTGGAATGAAACGTGGGAAGCGTTGTAAGAATATATAAGCAAGGAATAGTTTGTCAATTGCTGTCCCTATCCAATTTTATGGATAGGGACAGCAATTGATTGGACCAAATTTAAATGGGACTACACGGCAATTAATAGCTTTCAAATAAAAAGGATTATCAAAATTTCACAAAAAGGTTTACCAAGTCGAAAGTTATGTGGTAAAAAACATAAAAAGAAATAAAAAATACTGAAGAATTGGTGTTATAGGTGGATTTCAGGCCAGAAGGCATTCTCTGCCAATCTATCTTGGGGTTGTGTAGACATCGAGTGCGAGCTTAACAAATTTATATACAGAAATACATGTATATGTGTAAAGAAACACTGATACATAATAAATTACATATTATATATCAAGATAGAGAAATGTTATATAATAGGTAATTTCTCAACGACTAGTTAACGTCTAACTACTACTTGATATATATATAGTATTATGAAAATATCTGGATTTAGAGAATATGAAAGATTTCGTTTCAGGCATAAAAAAATAAGAAGCATGTTAGGAATATGGTGTAATCTATTCAAATAAATAAAATTGGAGTATCCGTTCGTTCTTCCTGCCTGTTAGTTTAGGCTAATCTCTGTAATGGCTGGACCGATTTTCACACAACTTTCACTGTCAGGTAGCTGATGTAATAGGGATTAACTAAGCGCTAATTTTATTTTAGAAAAAATAAATAAACAGTAATTATTCGCGGATAACACCGCGGGGACCAGCTAGTAAAATATAAGAATAAGGGTAGTAGTACATTTTAAATGTATGCAGCAAGCATATTAAAGTAAATTTTCCGCTTTTGTTTATAAAAGAAAAAAGAATAGATAGAGTAGAAAGATTACATTTTCCTTTAACTGCAGCACTTCCTTAGAAATTATATCTGAATAAACAAATAATAAATTCAGTCTTGTTCACTTATAAATTTCTAGGTAAATTAAAAATTATGCCACAACTTAAACTGCTAAATGTAACCTCACTTAACAAGCAATAAAAAGAAATATCTTGTAATAAAAGTTTTTAGCCATTACGTAGCAAATAGTAACTACATACACAACCGGCTAATTTCATCTCTTTCTTTCTTACCAACCAAGTAAGGAAGGAAATATAAAAACTAAAATAAAGAAAAAAACCTCAACAGGTCCTAGATTACACGCAGTATTACTTGGATTTAGCAGCGGCCAACCGAGCAGGGTCGGGCGGAGCCGAGTGGGTCGCCGAGTATAACTTGACCCAGTACTACGGACTCCGTGACGTGTCTGCGGAGTCATTGCATAACTTGGCGGATAAACTTCGAATAGGTGCGCCGCACGAAACCGCAATGTTTAATAAGTAAGTGTCTTTCTAATCTTTGTTTTTGTTGAAGGCGGCGGTTATGTGGGTTTCTTACCCACTAAAACCTCCCCTATGCCCTCGCAGCGCAAGGCGACACGGGCCAGCCGATGTCGCCGTCTTCCCGGGTCCACCTTGGTGGACGACTCAGGCCCCCCACCCTTGTCGTCCAGTGAACCCGAGGCTCCTTTTAGTCGCATTCTACGACAGGCAGGGGATACCGTAGTCTTATTCTTGAGAGCCCAGAACTACAGGGCTGTTCATTTCTTATCTATACTAACCTATATTCCACAACCTCTTATGGCACAACCATTATATTTACAACCCACTTAAAAAAAGGAGGAGGTTCTCAATTAGTATGTATTTTTATTGATTATGTTTGTTACCTTAGAACTTTGAACAGGGTGATCCAATTTGGGATATTTTTTTTGAAATCTGGTGTTTACTTTGTGTCCCATTTTATTTCTGACAATGGCCTCCATGAGAAAACCATATAAGTCTTAAATTTTCATTAAGAACTTGCGCAATAACTGGGCGAATGGCTCAATCTCATGCCAACCGATATCGATATTTAATTTTTTATTGAAAATGATATATATTATTTTTGGTTTGCTTTGGTTTGGTTCTGATTAATTCTATTTCGTAATATTCCTACTATAATACGGCAATGGACGGAGGGCCTCCGCGCAAAATAGTGTTTATTCGATTTGATTCATTTAATTACACTTGTATTAGCATATTAAAGCCTATGTCGAGTGTTTATTTTTTGTGATACCTGTCTTACCCGTATAAGACATGATGTTAGACAGATACTTCAGCTTTACAGTAAGCAAGAGTATTGCTTTATTTTATTTTTTGATAAATTCAACTCTCCTTATTTAATAATTTTAATATAATACTATGATTTTGAGAACTAACCTGATATCAAAAGATTATCATAAATTACCTGACTTACACTTTTCTCTGATTATGGGTGTTCAAGAGAAAATCAAATATGCGTTCATGCGGGATAGTTCGCCTGACCAACAAAGACTGTTTACTATTATTAGACATCAATTAAGAAACTACGTAAGCTAACATATTAACTAACTAGTTCTGCTCTATCCAGGTACTTGCGGGCGTACAACGTCAAACATGAAAGTGCTGATAACTGTGACGGTGCTTGTGCTCATCAACATTTTTGTGCCATTACTTGCTTAGAACATGTGGCGTATAGACAATGCGTCGAAGCCGCGGCCAGCGCTCTAGCCGCTTCTGCTCTTTCATCGGAAATAATTTCCCCAGCAGCACACATGCTGACCGCTTTAATTGTTATTATAATCGTAATTGTGTAGTCATTTGTCAAAATCAGTTTATACTCGATCTTTTCCTAATGGTTAATTTGTGTCTATAACTTAAATATACATGTATATGCATAGCATGAGTTAAGGTAGGAAATGTATTTTTACTGTCACGGAATAAGGACGTCTGTAATATATCCTTCCCTTTTAGGATCTCATTAGTCGTCAACTTGATACTTTTGCGGAATGCTTTTGATGTACGAAATTGGAACGATTTTTTTAAATATTTAATATACACTTAGTATGCTTTTTATTTTAAGATATGTGGTAGAACGGATGTCTCATTATCTGAAATCATAATACGTAGTTTTTTTCTGTTTTGTATGCGCCACTCTAAATGCAACTTTGATGGCGACTATGATCTTCAGAAAATAATGTTGGTGGACAGTGCAAAAATAATTCCAGTAACCGACGTGCTCAACGGTTATGAAAAAGTCGACGATTTTTTTTTTATCTGGGGTCATTGATAACTAGCGCTGGAGACTGCACTAAGGAAATTCGCCGGAGAGCCGGTATGGCCAGGTGTGCTAAAATATGGACTAATCTCAATAAAATATGGAAGAAAAGAGGTATTCGACGTACACCCAAAGTGCGCTTGGTCCGTACTCTGGTCTTTTCCATATTTCTATACGGTGCCGAGACTTGGACTATGAGAAGTCAGGATAGTCGTGTCATAGACGCCTTCGAGATGTGGTGTTGGCGAAGGCTGCTCTGTATACCGTGGACTGCCATGAGAACCAACGAGTCCATACTGAAGGAGCTTAAGATCTCCACACGGCTATTAGAAATTGGCCGCCAAATAGTCCTCAGCGTCTTTGGACACATCATGCGGTCTTCAAAGCACTGTCTGGAGAAGCAGATCATTTTAGGCAATATGGACGGCAAACGTGCTCAGGGTAGGACGCCTACAAAATGGTCGCACACGATCATGAAGACGGTGGGAGGTAGCATGCAGCGTGCGGTCCACTCCGCCTATGACCGCACTCAATGGAGGCTGCTTATACGTGGTCACGATCCTCAGCAGTGAGGGAACGAACAAGAAGATGATCTTCAGATATGAATCGACTCTAAAGAGAGTTATTTTTGTAATTTGTGAACACAACATGATTTTACACTCGAGTGAAGAAGAGGCGTGGAATGAACAAAACCGATTACTTAAATTCCATAGAATGTAATGGCTGACCTATGCAGATTGGCAATTGCAAAGTACTCTAAGTTACTCCTTATATCATCAACTATGAGTCATGATTAGATATTACTATGAGCTGTGGTAGCTCAGTGTCCGTGCGGTCGCCTCAAGTTGCATAGTACGCTAGTTACCCGAGTTCGGCACCAATAAATTTGTTGTTGCAATCTTATGTGCTGATTTTACTACCGCTCTCGGCGGTGAAGGAAAACATCGCGAGGAAACCAATTTGTCCTAGATTTTTTCTAAGACTTGTGAAGTCTGCCAACCCGCACTAGGGTCGTATGGCGGACTATGGTCATATACTCTCTTTACAGAAAAAGCCTGTGCACAGCAGTGGGACATATATAAAGGCTGTATAACTTTAACCTCAACTATCCCATCAAAATCATACCACCAAATCGATCCAGATCTTCCAAAGATTAGCCGGAACAAAAACAGACGAGCAGACAAAAATTGTAAAAAAAATATTTTAATATATGTAGCGCACATACGTTCAAATGCATTGAAATGAAAACGATATTTAAACACTATACACACTCCAATTTTATTTATTTGTATAGATGACGACCCAAAATCTATGGTGTGTGTGGAAAATAAAATGGTCTACTATTTCTTAGCGATAATATCATTGATCGTGTGAACAACGCAATATACCGCGTTAACAGTATTGATCCATTTCAGTAAAATGTTGCCGTTATATGTGTTGTAATAAAATAAAGAATGTCCTCAATATTCCAACATAACGACAATAAGGTCGATTTAGAATTTTTGTTATAAAATATATTTCGCTCAGAGCCCAGTATGTGATACGTATATATGTTACCGGAAATGTATGAAATCAAGGAATTGTATACAAATCCTAGGAAATGTGTAATAATATTTTTTATTATTACACTTATTGAGACAATCGGGTAACAGTCCGATAAATAATAATAACATGCATTATTTTTAAATGTAATATGCATTATTATTATATAAAATAATAGCACGTCGTATCGCCGTAATAACCAATAATCACGAGAAGTCTTTTTAGCAGTTGTTTTTGCCGTAGAAACTTCTTCAATTAACTCTTTATAACGTTCATCTTCAATAAAAGCAGTTTTTTAGCGTTTGTTAATATTCTTAATGACGCCAAAATCAAATTAAAAAAAAAGTTTTAAGTCAAAGTCAAGGCCAAATTTTAGGAATTACATACATTTCCTAGGAATTGTATACAACGCCTGATTACATACATTTTCGTTAACATATAGATTTTTTACTAAATTTTATGTTTAAAATCAATTTTTTGTTAATATAACTGAAACTAAAGCAGGTAGTACAAACATGTCCTGTCGCTGACAGATCCGGGGTGCCCCGCTCATAATCCGCCCATCTGATGGCATTTGCGGAAGGTTTAGTTGGTAGGGGCTGCCCAGGCCGAGTCCCACACATCCCTCCGGGCCCACCCAGGGTACCGGAGGATGGTCTATAAAAGATTCCCCCGCGTTAACAAAAAAAAAAGGTAGTACAAACATTCTACATCATTTCTTAACTATAAATTACTTTAGTTCTATAAATGATTTGATGATTTCATAAATATTTTAGATGACATAATTGAAGTGTAATTGGTGAAATAGCTATAGTTGGATAAGAATAATCTTTACTGTAGCAGAATAAGGTTGCTTGTACGTAATAGGTAGAGTCAGCAGTAACATTTTTATACTACGAAAATAAAATTAATCTCTAGTATCATTAATGTGTATATAAAATTAGGCATTAATTCGTATTATTTGTAAAAAATTTTGTCCGTGAAAAATGTTTGACTAATTCTTCGAGTTAACTTTCTTTATCGCCAAGTTTGACAAGATAATCAGCCTTCGCCCTCGGCGATGATTATTCGTGATTCATCGTTATTCACGTTAGCGTCGTATACTGAGATAATAATAGTCAATTTGTTTATTTTTTCTTTTTTATCATCTTCTTCTTCACTCTTCTTAATGCCAGATTGTTAAACACTGCGAGAGTTATATTTTGCTGTCACTAAATTTGATTTCACTATTTAAGTTGACCGTGGCAGGTCTTGAGTTTTATTCATGTATTTACGTAAGTCTACAAAATCATTAGTACTTTAATATCCTGTTTATACATCTCTTACAATAGATCTAATATATTCGTGACCGTCAACAAAATAATACTGATCTTTGCATGTCATATGAATAAAATAAATATACCATATGATAATACTGTCAACAATGTGATTTTTTCATAAGTAAAATTTGCAATTATAAAAAAAGTTCATTTTGGAATATTATTTGGTAATTTAAAAGGTAAATAGAGGAATATAAAAAGTTATGAGAAAACTGTGTAAATATATTATTATAGGATAATAACTCGCAATTGAGGAGCAATTAGAGACTAAGTGAGGAAAGACGCAGTACCATGTCTGTACTTGATTGCAAGACCAATGTTTTGTAGTGTTAAAATAAAAGTGTAGCTCAGATTGAGTTTGTAATTTTTATATAAATTTCCCCCGACTCATGCGCGCCCTCGTATCTAAGAGTTTCATCCCTATGCACTCACTGACTCGACAGATATGGCCGTCGTGGATCGGAAGCGTGTGTACCACCAGATGGACCGACAAACTTATAAGGATAAGCAGAAGTGGCTGGATGCGTAAAGCGGATGACCGTATATGGCGGAAGGCATTGGGGATATTGGATTCACAAAGGCTGTTCCATCAAACAGCTGATATAAATTTTCTTGAAATTATATGGGGAAACAAAACAATAATTTGTCTTTTATCTGTAATCTTTTATCTTGAGCTCACATAACATAAAACCTTTTGCATGTATTATAATGATATCATTTTTTTATTATGTTATTTTTATGTTAACGCAAACGCGTTCAAACTTGCAGACATTGGTTAATTTGATAATATAATTACAATTGGGCAAATATGCTTAACAGGCAATTTAAAGGAAGGTCTTGAATCGATGACATTTTCTAATGTAAGTTTTCTAACGAATGTAGGAAGTAAACATTCGATTCTTTTTATTGATAGTACCGTGTTTGTATTTGTTATATCTAAATACAAAGAATTGTCTGCGAACAAGCTTTCTTTCAATAGTTTTAGATTTTACGTACATGTAAATTTGCTTATTTGTATTAACTGGATATAACTATGGATTTATAAATTAAATAAAAAATGTGTTTGACATGCGTCTATCATTCTCATTTATTTCGAGATGTTTTTTTTTTATTTATCCCCGATTTTTAGATCCTTTTCTGTAAAGAGTGTTACAAAATTGTTTATTCAATTCTTGGATGAGATCACCGCAGATCTGTTTAATATTATATCTATAAATATATAAAGTCACCAAACAAAAGCTGTGCTTAATGGTCGCGTGTTCGATTTCCAGTCGGCTTGTATTAAACCACCGTTTTTTTTCGCCGTTGCCGTCAAGATAGACCTATATTAGCTTGACAAAATGCGGCCCTTTTGTAATATATAATGTTAAATGTGTGTGTTTTTAAATTTTTCTAAAATAAAAGTATCCTAAATTACTTCTTAGTAGATCAGCTATCTGCTAGTGAACGTCACTTCAAAATCGGTCCAGCTGTTTCATACATTAGTAGGAACATACAGGCAGATAGAAAAAAATGTTATTTAGGTATATGTACCGTATATACATTGGTATGCACGTAATAAAAAGCGATTATTGTAATATTACTAACAAAGACTCCAATTTCCATTAAAGCTTCAATGGCCTAATGGTTTAGGGTATGATCTGCGAATCGTAAGGACGTGCGTTGGAATCCACCATTCCACTATTGACTTGATTCATCTCTTAGCACAAGCATAAGTTTAGTTGGAATGGTTAACAAGACTCTTAGTAATATTTCTAAAAAAAAGGAAAGATTGCTAGCTTTCTTTAAAAAAAATATATTTATATATATACCTTGTTATATGAATCTATAACTTTTACAAGTTCTCATTTGCGCCTGATATTATTCAAGTATTTTTAGGAAAGACTCCGAGTTGCACGTTATCACTAATTTATAAAACTTCTGATACAAAATCAAATCGTTCAGACTGGAACTCTACACAAATGGAATAATATTTTTTCGTCACAGGATAAATATTTTCCCTCATAATAAAAGTAAACAACACAATAGAGCAAAATAATACTTCATGATATTTCACTTGGTTCGTCCAATGTTTACTTGAAGGCGTTGGCCGGGAAGGCAATTTCCCACCGGGTTTCCTTTTGATCTTTTTACTTGTAACAATAAGTACATATTGACAACTTAGGAGAGCATTAGTCACCACATTCTAAAAAAACGGGTGTTTAGACCACGCGACTGAATATATCTATATGTATGTAAATGTATATATATATATATATATATTATATAAACGTTAATATATATATATATATTATATATATATATATATATATATATATATATATATATGTATATATATATGTATGTATGTATAATACTTGCACTGCTTTCTCTTGCTCCTATAATGTGATACAGACAACAGGACTGCAAGAAGAAAAAGAGAGTAATTGTGAAAGACAAATATTACAATTATTTAGTTTGGTAGGTTATGGTGAGTAGTCCTCGAATATATGGTGTTATTAGAACTGGTCACGACTTTTTATATAAAACCAAAAAAACACAAAACAATGCCATTAACTTTAAGATGTGTATCTTAATAACGAAGTTGTAAGGAAAACTCACAAATACATATTAAATGTTTGGAATTAAACGCTCAATCAAAAATCACTCGTTAAAAGTGGACATAGATTACTATATCGATATATCCCCGAAAATCTTCTTTCTTATTATAGTTAACTAGTTGCGCCAGTTATGTGCCAGTGAAAGCCCATTCAAAATAGGTCCAGCTGTTCCAGACATTAGCCGAAATTTTTGTATATGTACCTTATATATATTCAAGTTCATCTAGCAAAAAGTTATTATAATATTAAAAACAGACACTCTAATTTTTTTTATTCTACTACTCTACAAAAAAAAATAATAATTTAATAACTAAAATCGATTCTAAAATATTTCTGAAAAAAAAAGAAATACTGCTCCTTTTTTAAAAAAAAGAAAAAAAGAGTTTACTCATAACACATAAATAGACAAACATACAATAGAGGTCCAATATCAACGACGTTGAAACCCGTAAATACCTAATATATGATGGGTTTGAAACGTGAAAGCATAAAAAACTGTACGAACAATCTTACGAGGGAAAAAGTAATTTTTCTTAGCGCACCAAGAGTAGCTGTCGTTAGAATGGTATGATGCTGTATATAACATTGCTACTGGGCTCCGCTCGTAATTTCTCTTATCATTTATCAACAGCAAGGCAAGTAACTTTGTAATAAAATTTTACGATAATATTCCACGTGTCATATCTTCCCAGTGAACCAAATTTATTCCCACGTGTGGAATTGCTTACAGTAATTTTCGTTGAGAAATTGTTATTGATTATTATTAGTACACGGCGTAAATTAATAAAAATACACTTCAATATCCAAATGCTAAATCAAATCAAATCTCAACATCGGGGGAAAGGCGCGCTAGAATATTTGTTGGTACTTTGAGCAACTGTTGGACACAAAACTGTTTGGTTCAAAGAAAATTGAAGTTTAGTGGACTTCACAGATCTTAAAAACTCTCACAGACATTCAGGTTTCCTTGTTATGTTTTCCTTTACCACCGAGCCCGTGGTAAATCGGCACAACAAACAAATTTTATTCGTGCTTGAACCGGGGATCAAACTCGGGTTGCTAGCGTTAAGATGACCTTCAGAGCAATGAGTTGAATACATATACATATAAGAGATACGCTCTCGATCCCTGTTACTTTATAACTGATTTACCGGGTAGCAAATAATACATATAAACCAAGAGACAGCTCCATTTGTGAATGTGGACTCGACGAAGGGACTCTAAATCAATCTTTCTTTTTTTCAGTTGTCCCTTACTTTCTTCTTCTCTCTACGACCTCCTTTCTCATGATATCCCGCGCCCCATATTCTATGTCCATATCATGTCTTTTAACCAACTAACCATATGTATATATTGTATGTCTTTATTGTTTTAGATTTATCAACAGTGAGCTTCGCACGCAATTGTCTCAGCAGTAACCACTGTACTACTTTCTTAGTTTCGATCCTTGTGCGTGAACGAAGCACGCTTTTTTTAGCAGTTTAACATACGCACTTCGACATTGGGGAAATTTACATGGAAACGCCATCAACAAAAACAACTGAATTATATAAACGAAAAAATTTAGTTTATATTTAAGTTATCAATAATATAATATATACTAAATCCATGGACATCCTTTCGTTTAGCAATAAAACGCAACAAACAAAACGTTTCCCCATTTATTAGTAAAGATTTATATAGGCATATATCATATGCTCATAGAGTTCAGATGGAATAAGATAGATCAGTTCGAGTAATAAACCGAACAGATAAAATCAACAAAGAAATGATATCGCCATTCCTCATATCATTTATGAGAAATGGAGCACCATACATTATAATAAAATGTTACGATAATGTCGCAACTGTCCTGTCTTCCCATTCACGATAACGAGAGTTACACACGAGTTTATTATCTTATCAGTTCTTATTAGTAATTCTAGAGATTGTTGTTAAATGTTCATAGCCACTCTTATTTAAGGGATACCATGAATCAAATCATATTGCAGTTTTATTTTATTAGCAGTTATCCTAATGATTAGGTGTCCTTTATGATTAAGAGTTCGAATTATAGCTGGCTGATACCAATATGTTCCCGTTTTTCGGTTTTATGCATAAAAAACATCACTTGATACAATTAGAGCTCGGTGTATTGCCATGGGATCACGACTTGTCACATATGCGACTTAATAAGTTCGGTAACAAGTATATTTACAAGTAAAAATAAAAACCGACATCAAATCGAAGAAAATGTTATTGGCTATTATGCGCGGACGCCCTTGTATCCTTCCTTGTATTTCCGAATTATTATTATGCATTACGTATTACGAAATAGAATTAATCAAAAACTAATCAATCTACTCTTGAATACATTCTTTCCAATAAAAATGAATCATCGAAATTGGTTGGCGTGTTATTGAGATATTTGTCGCGGACATAATAAATGCAAATTTAAAAATGTAATGGTAAAACCTCTTTTTTGGACTCTGTTAAAAATGAAATCTAAATTTAAACACAACAGCCAGATACTTCAAGATACTGTGAACTAAATCTACGTAAAACGGCACGAGTAACGTACGTAAACGTAAAGCGTCAATAGCTTTGTTGGTTTAGGGTACGGCCTGCGAATCGTAAGGTCATGGGTTCGAATCCACCATTCGACTATTGCCATGAACCTTGTCCTAGCACAAGCTTAAACTTAGTTGGAATGGTTAACAAGATTGTTAGTAATATTTTCTGAAAAAAAAATTGCTAGCTTTCGTTTTTAAAAAAAATATTATTTTATTTGAATAAAATAATAATTGAATTTCTGATAATAAATTAAAGTACGAACACAAATAAATTTATATCAACGTGTTTTCGATAAATCAATTATTACATATTTTAACGAGAATGTTTCATTTAAATATAAAAAAAATATTTATTAATAATGTTTCATATAAAATTTTAAATATACTTTTAAGTATAATTGAAAAACAAACATACTTGTTTTATTTTAATTTCAAATCTATTAGAATATCAAGGATATAAATATTTAGGCGCAGTTTAGGACAAAGGAAATGGAAAATCACTGTCACGATGTCAATTTCAATTTAAACCGTAACTCAATATACAAAACAAAACGAGATATTCTTAAGATATTTCAGGACCACGATCTGAGATTGAATATTTTTTCATTAAGTTTTTTATTCTATTGGACTCCAGTTTGTTATTAAATTTCTCGCGTTCTTTTTTCCCCGTTCTATATTTAAATTAGCAAGAAGTAATAGGAAGACTACATTCGAAAATTTTAATTAATATTTAATTTAATTACAGTTAACATTAATAAGCTTTATTGTAAAAAACTCTGTGGTAAAAAAATATTGGCCTTGAAATTAATTTTTCCAAAGAAAAGCTTTTCGGTGTTTTACAGATTACATTTTGGAGAGAGTGCACAGGAATTACACGAGTTAATTCCCCCATCTCCATTCTACCTTCGGACGTTTAGACACTCGGCGGGTCTCCACCCTTTTATAGTCGATGTTCCGCGCGTCCGAACGAAGCGATTTGAGTCATCGTTCATCGTGCGTCAAAGGAGTGGAATAAGTTGCCGGCCTCAGTCTTTCCGTCTAAGTGCGACGTGGGAGCCTTCAAGAGTAGAGTGAATAGGCACTTACTAAACTAGCGCGTACCATCTTTCGACTATATCACCATTTAACACCAGGTGGGATCATGGTCAAGCGCTAGTTTAAAGGCATAAAAAAACAAAATCAAGACCGAAAATGTTACATACCGAATTGTTTTAACATCTTTAAATATTTCATTGATAAAAACTACTATGTTATAGTTGAAGCTAATAAAATTTTACGATAATTTGGACTCTCATTTGATAAACCCAAGGAACATAAATTAAATATATCTTTATATAGGTATAAGCATAAAAATATCTACGCAACCGTCCATCTAGATTATAAGATAAAAGAAAAAAATACACACATCATTCACGCCCATGACCTAGAATAGTTGACACAACTTATATTTGCTTCAATAAAAAAAATGATTAAATGGAAAGTGATAGATAGATAATTCTAAAGACGTAATAGCAACCTTGAACACCGTCTCAGCATGTGCTGTCGTAAGACTGCCACTGATTTTCAGCGGTGCCCAGGACCACTTAAAGTCGTGCACGCGTATTAGAATTTCTATATTTTTAATACATATAAAACCTTAACATTCATGTGTATTGAATATCCTACCTTCATAATAATTCTAAAATATGATTTAGTATATGACAGAATAAGTAGATATATGTATGTGAGGTATATAGGGTATGTCGTAATAGACGGATGTGAGCGTTTAAAAAGGGTAGATTGATCATTATTAACAATATCGCATGTTGAAGAGGATGTGGGTACATCGAAATTTACATATTACTTGGTTATTATGGTTATTATTCAAAATCTAGGAATTCGTGCCCTTCTCCTTATTCGGGCTTGGGACCGGGTGCGTATTAGGTTTCCTCGTTGCTCTGACAGAGTTAAAAGAACAAGAGGGTGACGTTAGCATAAGGTACACTAAGCCATCACACCTAATTATAATAATAATGATAAATAACTTACGTGGCTCGGCTGTAGTCCAGCATTACGGCTTTAACAATTCCTGAAGAATATTGAGACGTCGCTGTGTTCTTTTCAGCCCACAGGAAGTCCTCACACTTTAACTACCGAAACACAACACATGACACACACTTTAACTACCGAAACACAACACATGACACGCACTTTAACTACCGAAACACAACACATGACACGCACTTTAACTACCGAAACACAACACATGACACGCACTTTAACTACCGAAACACAAACATCACACGCTATATCACAAGTTCTGTCGGGCACACTTATATATTCTCGTTATTGTTCGCACAAGCGTGAAATCCCTCTTCAACTTATCATGGACTAAGACATAAGTAAAGCCGCTGACAGAGCCACAGACAAAGTGATTTGTTGATTATTCTATACCAGAGGTTCTCAACGTTTTTGTACTCTAAAGCACATTCTAAAATATCGGTCGAGTGGCGGGCACCACCTATTTTTAATAGACCAACTACTTCCATAACTTCTCATTTTATGGAATCATTAATAAATTATAAAGAAAAATATTTCAAAATATTGATATATTATTCAAATTGCAAACACTCAGAGAAATATATTTACAAAACGTAGTAATAATTCAAATTTTTAATTAATGTTTAAAAAAAATCAGTCTGTGTGGAATAGTGGCGAGCACATAATAATCGTTCCGCGCGTGCTATGGCGCCCGCGGGCACCAGGTTGGGAACCTCTGCTCTATACTAAGATGTCACTTATATTATTGTTGTACCCTACTTTGGTTTTTATTAATTATTCGAGGTTCGAATACCGTCTTTGAGCTTTTTATTTTAACTATACATATAAATACGATTGGAGTGTCTGTTTTTAACATTAAAATAACCACATTTTACTACATGCATATGAATTTATTTAGGGTACAAATACCAAAATACCATTTTATACCATTTTTACTATGTCTGTTTGTTGCGGCTAAGCTGTGGAACGGCTGGACAGATTTTGACGGGACTTTTACTGGCAGAGAGCTGAAGTATCAAGGAGTAACTTAGGCTAATTATTTAACCGACTGCAAAAAAGAAGGTACTGCAAATTATTATTTAGTTGGATAGTTTAGTTGTGTTTAGTTTAGTCCATCACACCAATTCCTTTTAAATTATTATTATTAAAAGATTAAGACAAACAGCGAGCGAGTGGAGCGTAGCGTCAACGGACAGCTGGCGGGAAATTTAGAGTTGTAATGTATTATTTAATATGGAGATCGTCACACGGAGCGATCATCGCGCGCGCCTCTCGACTAGTCGCTGCGTCCGGTGGGAATAAAATTGAGTGCAGTGGAGCTGGGCGTAGTTTGTGTTGTGTTCTATAAATAAACATTGTAGTGGCCACACGGATCGCGCGACGAGCCTGTATTAATTTACAAAACTGTATGGGGGAAAAGTCTTTTTTCTTTTATTATTTTATATTTGAGACCCACTAAGGTGTCTTGCTGAATCTGCTGCCGTGGATTATGCAGCGCCCTTATATTAATATAACAAAGTAAATAACTTTTTGTTAAATTCCTCGCGGGCGAAGTTGCGGTCATATCTAGTATATAATAAACAAATTTAAACCTAGAACTAGCTCAGTTACTAGAGCGCTAGTAGATAGTTTCTCTATTTCGTACTACGTCCGGAGTGAACTGAATATTAGATTGTCAAAAGCACTGACCGCTGGCCCTTTGTTCCATCAGCAACACGAAATAAACTTAACTAGTGGAAGGATAAATGAATGAAACCAATTTCAGGCTGAACATTTTGGAAAGGATAACTTTATGATACCCATACACTGCAATCATGATTGATAACTACCTATACTTTGACCCAAAATCATTTAATCATTGAGTGAAGTTTCTCAATTTACTTCCTTAAGGTTAAAGGCGAGACATACTTTTCAACGGACTTCAAAAAAGGAAAATCTCAATTCATCTGTTTGTTTCGAAATGGTTTTTTTATGTTAATTACCTCCCAACTGTGGACTGGGTGAACAGATTTTAATGATTCTTTTTGAAAGAAGCTAGTGTTAGCTGGCAACACATGACACCCAGCGATTGATAAGCATAATAATAACTTCCAATGATATCTTAGTGATTTACCTGAACCTTATTGTATCTTTAATTCATAATTAAGAATTAAGTTGATCGTCACATGAACTTGGCATTGTAAACATTAGTTTAACTTTATTAGTTCATAATCTGACTTCTAATTAATTTTGTATAAAGATTGTGAGAACGCGCTGTTGTGACGGTATTCATTATAAATAATTCTTAGTACAACGTTACGCTGTCTCCATAAAGCGAGTGTATTAGTTGTTGGACTATTTTATTCTACGAGACCTACAAATTATAACACTAGTGCTTGTGGTCTCTTTTTAATTTGGCCAATTCTGACAATGGCATCCATGAGAAAACCATATAAGTATTAAATTTTCATTATGTGTGTGCGCGACATATGGTCGAATAACTCAATATACCAACCGATTTCTATAATTCATTTTTTATTGGAAGGGATGTATTAAAATGTAACGTTAGGTTCTGATTAATTCTATTCGTAATATTTAGACATAGACATAGACATTTATTTATTGGCATCACAATACAAAAACACATCACAGACTGAATATAACACACATTAAAAAATAATGAAAAATAGACAAAACACAATTAAAGTTACACGGACAAATAATACAAAACATATGATGCCAATATCGGACACCGTCTCAGCATATGCTGTCACAAGGCTGCGACAGCGCTGATTTTCTGCAGCGGTATTTCTACATTCGGAAATACAATGAGGGTGTCCACGCGTAATACCGTTTGACGTTTTGATTCGATTTGTAGTCAGTTTTTGTTACTCGTAAATATTCTTGTAACATCGAAGTAAAATGTGGTGTGGTTTTATGATATCACAAACCAAATTTAATAAAACTTTCGTTGCATTATGGAGTGGACGTGCATGTGTTCACGTCTCTTAATAACCAAAAAGGAAACATTCTCACAGGCACGTTTCCACATTAGAGGCGAGTTAATCGATACATTTATAGTTATTTGGGGCATTTCCGCCTTATCCAAGTAATGGCGGAAGACAAAGGAAACTCGTTAGACGCGTACTTACGCAATAATATCAGTTTAATTGTTGTTCACAATGTTTAATGTGGAAAGTATCGTAACGTGTCGTTATTTTGTTCTCTGAGAGATTAAAAAAACAGTGATAAACGTTTAGCCGCATAAGGATAGTAAGTGGCTAATCGTTCGACTTCCCGTTTGGTGATCGGAAGTCCATCGCCATTAGTTCTTAAATAGTTCCTTTATTGCACTAAATGTGAGTACAAAGATGAACTTAATATGTAGCATTTTCTGCTAGCTAACCTTACAGGGCATTTGTAATCGGTGGATGGAGATGACCTTATATATTTATGTATTTATAAATATACATATACATATAGCCCGTTTATCTGTCACTCTTTCTTAGTGTTAGTTTTTCGTTAGCATTTTATGGTATGTCTCGGACTTCAGTGTGCCTCTTGGCAAACGCCTCGTCTAACGATTTCACTCTTTACTCTCTTATTGAAAACGAAGAGTCATCACTATCAAGCCTAATAGCGTTGAGTTACAACGCTACTAAAGTAAACTGCCTATATAATTTATAAGGACCCTGGTATGTGTCTTGAGCATTGTCTCGGATATGTAGGTCTCCATACGTGGTAAATCGGTACGTATTAATCGTGCCTGCACCGGCGATCGATCTTCGAACTTGGGAACTAATAGCATGCAACTTGAGGCGACCGCCTCCGATACTGAACTACTACGACTCGTATTCCACATGAGCCCACCATGGTCATCAACTGGAGAAGAAACGCTACATTACAAAATATCTTTATTTTAATTTTATTTAATTAAGTTGAGGAATATTATCTATTTTAAAGGCTTCACTCTTTAAAGATTATACCTTAAAAAGTTAACTTTCTTCCCGTTCCTCTGTCTCTCCAAATTTTCCCCTTTTCCCATAAAAAGACCGTACTCTTTTTTTTCGCTTCATATTTTATTTTACCGAATTCTACAGAGTTTGACAAACAAATAAACGTCCATACAAGTGCTGTAACAAAGGGGAGAAGGTTGTTAACAAAGTAATTATGTCATTCTGACCGATTTCCCATAACGACGGTAACGACAACTTCGGCCAGACGCGTACATAACCCTCTCATCCCTTTTTGGATAGAATGACTTAAGGAAAGTGGATCAATAGGGTTGTATATACAAGGAGCACTATAAATTTTAGGCGTTAATTTATGTACAACAAATACGTACTCGCTCTGTTTTCTTTCAAATGTTATGAAGTTGATGGTCAAAATTAGACCCTATATTAAGAGATTGTGACGATGTTTTTGGGGATTGGGAAAACAACAGTTATCAGATATAAAGAAAGTATCATAACGCTATCCATAATCCTGAGATAAATAAAATTAAATATAAAAGCAAGCACACCATTTCGGGACTTCAAGATGCTGTTAATCTCATTCTGCTTTAAAGTGTTCGTCGGAAATTTAAAAATATTATTGATATTATTTAATTATTATTTATTTATAATTTAAAGTCGTTTCACCAATTTTTGTCCGAACCAAACGATATCGATATCCGCTCTGTCTGACACTATTGGTTTTTGTATTTTAACAATAGTTAATTTACACCATTACTTTACAACCAGTACATTCTATTAAAATCTGGTTTGTTTCATACTCATTGTGCCCACCAAAAAAAAAATCCTTACAACGCCATCTTGTAATCTTTTAAGGTACTTATATTTTTGCTATTGGAGGTGAGGTTAATACTACATTCGTGAGATGGCGTTATAACACATTATACTTATTTTTGTGGCAATGTCTTCCAAAAGCTGGTACGTTATGCTACCGCGAATATAGTAACCGCCTAAGCCAACGGAGCCCTTACGCCGAGTTACTCCCTATAGAGGTCCAGACTGACTAAGCTTAGAGCTGTGCCTTTAAAAAAACCAAGTGACACTGTAGATGCTTCGCTTCGCTTATCAACATAGATCATTACCAATAAAAACGGCTGGGTTTAAAAGCAAACTTCTATACATGTAGGTTATTAATATTCTAGATTCCCTTGGAATGGGTTATCGACGTGAGCTCACTACTGATTGCGCTACTTGCCAATGCAATGTCTTTAATAGGCGCAATAAAACGAGTATGTACATTTACATTCAGAGATCATTCTATGAAAATAGTCAGAACTTTTACGACGTTTTTTACCAGACTCTTAAGTATTATTTTTTGTGATAATGTACAGAAACGGAGGTTTCTGTGAAATTATTTTACTCTTGCAGTAGCCAAATCGTAGAATAGTATCTTAGAAATTTGAACTAGGATACGAAAATACTATAGTAGTAGTATATACGCTACGTCAGTATATAGTAATACGTTTTATACTTTGTTTTATATTTATTTTGCTATTTAAAAACTGGCAACTATTTAACACAAATGCAATTGAACAGTTTTTAAAACGAAAGAAAGGATATAGGATGTGTAACTTGGTTTCCGAAAAGAGATAGAGAGCATGGGTTAAATCTTGTCTGCGCAATAGAGGAATAAATTGAATGAGGAATGCAGAATGTGTCTATCAAGGCACGCCTAGCAATCTACAATGTTGTACTATTGATTATTTTAATGTACGGAAGTGGGAGTTGCGTATGGCAGAAAAGGCATGAGAATAAAATGAATGGCGCAGTTGATTCTTAAGAAGTATGTTAGATCTGACTCTCGATTATATGATAAGAAATAAAGTGGGAAAGGAAAAATGTAACTTGAGTAAGGTATGCCGAAAAAATATATGACGCAAAAATTGACAGTATTTCACGACATATGCGAACACAATGATCAGATAGGTCACATATTAAAGAAAGGTAACGTCATAAGAACTACCTCATATCTTGCTTTTGTAGCATATTCAGATGATGGCGGGTTGGGATCTACTCATGTCTCTATAAACACCTCGATACATGAGCATGACTGACTCCCTATTATTTATGCTACAATGTGTCAAATAATCTTCATCGGTAGTAGATCTCATTTCCAGCTCTTCTTTCCTATTAATAAGCCGGCAGCAAACCAGCAACACCCCTAGTGTTAAGGATATTATTGATAGTTATAATTCAAATACCTGATTAAGAATTCACAAAAAACACTTCTTCCATAAAAATATAGCGTGGCACTAACAAACTAATACAGTGTTTTTAAAATGTAATTTCTAGATATCGTGTGCCTAGAAAAGTGATGGTTTCAGTCCAGTCTTGGACCAGTCGTGGGGGTAGTTTAGCATCAGGCGGGTGATATATCTCATGTAAGCCGTAGATCGAGTTAGCCGGCGCAACAAATTGTAGCGTCTGAATTTTTTACTCTCGACTTTTCAATGTCCAGCGTCTTTGTAGTCCACTTTTTTAAAGCCCGAATGTCTGTTCGCGTAAGGGTTTCATCAACAAATCGCTCTACTGTATTTGGACGATGTTTTAGTGTTACTAAAAGAATCGTAGCTGTGATATACGAACGGGCAAAACGTCATTTGCTAAATATAATATGTTCGTTATATGGTGCAAGGGGAACCTGTCACCGTGACCTATTGATAGCAAGAATACCTTTCCACGGACTTTTAAATAATGAGATAGACAGAGGTTATAATCGCTACCTGGTTTTACCGAGATTGTTGCTTTCCATCTGACAGGAGGTAAACCCATCACTATTTACTAGGAAAAAATGTTAAAAAGGGAATTTATATATGGCCTGAGAAGCATTAAAATACGTATTCCTAATAAATTCTATTGTAATGTGGAGTTATTTACATTTATATGGACCGGAAATGCGATATTTCCTCTCTCATTTTTACTCCTGATGTTACTCTCTGTGCTAAACAAAAAGTATAACTAAAAAAATGTAAAAACAATTTTAAGTTAAACAATTTTTGTTAGAGCCACAGGCCTGTAAAGAGAGTATAAGGGCGTAGTCCGCCACGCGGCCGTAGTGCGGATTGACTGACTTCACGTCTTAAATTTTTTTTTTAATTCGATGAATCCACCTTCGACTATTGACGTGAACCATATCCTAACACAAACCTTAGCTTATTTGGAATGGTTAACATGCATGTTAATATTTATAAAAAATATATTGTTGGCATACTTTAAAAAAAAGGTGTACCGTATGATAAGGTTCGTTATACCCTCGCCATAAATTTTATTTGGTTTGTTAAGCGACGTTTTTGTATGTTAGAAATCAAATTATCAGTAAAACGCTTAATTTATCCACTAGAGTATCACTGCCTTAAAGTCATATAAATTATTGTTATTTATAAAAATATAAAATAAAAAAAAAATTACAGAGTAGAAATACTATACATTTGACCGTTTCTATCGAAATGATTAACTCGGAAACCAGTGAAGTCATAACTTTTCTTGACATCAATAATTACTTGGGCAAAGTCACACAGCCAAGATCTAACTTCATGATAGCCGCAGTCATTAATCAAGTGCTACTGCTCGACGTGACATGTCATTGTGCCCCCAAGAAGACGTGTATACTGTCAGGGACGTACTAGGAGTACACGAAATAAGGTTAATTGTTTTTTTTATATATAAATTGGTTTTCCTTTATAAAATATTTAAAAAATTCGAAAATTCTAAATACGTAAATTAGGTTGTGACAAAAGTGAGTTATTATTATGAATTTTTCTATATTTCTTTTTCAAATCTTAGTTTAGGGTTTACCAATATTATTATAGAATAAAGTACATAAAGGACAAAACAAAATATAAATCTTATATTACTGGTAGCGAAGCAGGGCCCAAGCAACGGTGGTTAGGCCGACATAGGAAAAACATCCTGACGATGCGTGCCGTGTACCGAGGTACTGCCTTATGTAATTGACACTTGCCAGCCTTCTAGCAAAAGTCTCTTAAGATGTTGATCGAGACTTTTCGCTATAAGACCGTACGCAGAAACGATTATCAGGACAGTGGCTGCCGTTATTATTACTTTTAGCGTGAATAACAGAGACCGAATGGTTAATTGTCGAATTAAAAATCAAATATAAAATTTGTAAAATGCAAGTAAAGCCGTTACTCTATGTATAGGCCAGATCTTTCGTACCAATCATCATTTCAGCCATGACATCCACTGCTAGATACAGGCCTCCCCCAATGATTTCCAAAATCGGTAGTAAGCGGCTTGCATCAAAACCACCAAGGTGGACCTCCTACGCTGCGCCTTATTGAGTATCAATAGAGTATTCCTCTATATATATTCCTCTATAAATAATTGTTTAATAATAATTGTGCAATAATTTTATGTCACACGTGTTTACTTTCTCTGGTCAAATATCAAAAGATCATTTACCTTTACCAACTCTATACAAAGAGTAATAGAGATCATAAACACAATACAGTATTAAATATTGTAAACAATTTCGAATACGTCTCTCCAACGGGAAGAACTCAAGTCTTATTAACAAAGGCCTATATGGAGGAATCCCGTCGCATGTCACTCAGTATTAAGTCTCGACGGTCTGACCTCTCCTCTGATAAATGACCAACGCTATTTCTAGGATTCCATGGTCGAGAAGTTATTTATGAAGATGCTTATTACCACTCATATAGCAGATGAGGCTTATGGGATTATATAAATAAGCTGACAGCTACATTACGCCAAAGCAATGTGGAATTAAAATAAATTATATTTGTATTTACTAAATGCAAGAAAGAAGATTTTTTCGAAAAATTTCGATTATGAAAACTGATACTATGATTTGTGGTACGCACACACACACAATTTTTGTATTAATACTTATGTAAAAATATATGTAAATGTCTAATTTGTGCACCATTGCAAATCCGAAAAAACGGGCAATTCATTGGTTCAAGCCGACTACGATTAGAACCTGCGACCGATCGTATGTCAAACGGTTTTGCCACTAGGATATCACCGTTACCTATGTAATCTGATAAGATTAGTACGAATGCAAATTTCATTAAAGGACAGCTTTAAAAACTTTGCATGTTTTGATTTTTTAACCGACTTCAAAAAAGGGGACATTCTCAATTCGTCTGTATTTTTTTGTTCGTTACCTCATAATTTTCGACTGGCTGAATCAATTTGATGGTTCTTTTTTTATTTGAAGCTGGTGCCTCCCGTGAGGTCTTAATTGGTCCAGTTCTCACAATGGAATCTATGGGAAAACCATATAAGTTTCAATTTGAATTAAATATGTGTGCGACAAATGGTCGGATAACCCAATAACACACCAACCGATTTTGAAAATGATTTTTTTATTGTGAAGAATCATTCGTCGTAATATTACCATTCAATTTGAAGTCGGTTTTTGTTTTGTTTAGCACATGCTAGTAAATAACCATTTAAGAGACAATTATATTAAGTAGCCGTAGACCTTATAACGGTTCAATAGTTAATGTAAGCATTTTATACGTGTAATTGCACTTCGAAAGACGCAAACGTTGTCTACATGCCTAGAGATGTTGAGATACATCTGTCGACCCATTCGTGCATTAGCAAAATTCGTTGCTATGATAGAAATGAGAAATAGATGATTTACAGGCCACAAATTGGTGTAAATAATTAATTTCAATGCCAAATAATTTAATCAAGAGGAACATTAATCATATTTTTTTATTTATTCACATATATGCCATATTGTCATAAGTGGTCTGTTGATTTGAATCTTGCGTAGCCGTGTCGTTACAGGAATTTATAAGGGACTTTGCAGCTGGCTTCCAATTTTCTGTCGTTCTAAATAATTCCTTGCCCCTCTGTAATAAAAGAAAAACTTGCAACACATATACATAAAAGCTATTTTATAAATATGTAATTAATTTAATGAAATGATGAAAATTGGATTGTTGCATTCGATTGGTAGCCAGTGTCTTAAATAAGGTACTTTTGCGGAATGCTCAGCCCTGTGTGAGTGGCGGGAATTAAAAAACAAATACCGTAGCAACGTGTGTTGTCTGCTACGTTTTATTGACACATTGTTACGAATTACAGTCCAAAAAAGGGCATAAAGAATATGCGTAACTACCGAGCTTGCACCATATATGAATGAACCACAAACTATAACTGGAAAAACTTTTGAACCTAGTTCTCGTTTAAATTATTCAAATATTTTAAAATTATACTGTCTAATATAATAAGCATGTAATATCCTACACACTTCATAACGTAATAAGTATAGTTTTTTTCGGACACATAATGCGCAGAGGCGACGAAATTCTAGATAAACTGATCGTAGTTTGGAACACCGCATGAAAAGATCTCGCGGCCGTTCACCAACAAGTTGGTAAAAGACTCGTCGTCCTCCAAATTTTACACTGCTGTAAGAGACGCGCTGGACAGAAGCCGGTGGAGGCAAATCATCCACTCCCAGGTGCAACCCTGATGATGACCACGATCCTCAGACATGAGGGACCGACACTAGAGATAGTTTTTTTATGGGGTATAAACTAGTGCTTGACCACGATCCCACCTGATGTTAAGTGGTGATTTAGTCGAAAGATGGTACGCGATCGTTTAGTAAGTGCCTATTCTCTCTTGAAGGCTCCCACGTCGTACTTGGATGGAAAGACTGACGCCGGTAACTTTTTCCATTCCTTTGCTGTACACACGATGAATGTTACTTACGTTACTTTATTTACTTATCATGATTATTGCTTTCAGTTTTGTGGACTTATTAAATGAATAAAACATAAATACCCACAAGAATAAACTCCTAACATCGTATATCCTTCCAAAAAGTAAATGAACAAAAATACTTACAAATCCCTTATGTAACGCCCAACCAACTCCCACAGGAAATAAAACTAGAGTCGACAGACCAACTGCCCAACCAAGAAGGTCAGCGAATAGTGGAAATACATAATCTTCATAAGCTGGAGGTGTCCAATCTGAGAATATGAAAATGAGCACCGCCTGGAAAAATATACAATACAATAAGGGTCGGCATTACGTATTTCATTCATTATTTCCATCCATACATTCATAAATTAAATACTTTAGACGACGCCCCTCTTTCAATTATGTACGAATTTGGTCAATATCCATACCACTAAGGAGTCCTATAGTACTGCCACTCACATTATCTTAAGAAACTTTTTGAATTAAAACTTCTTTACGCAAGCTTGACTTAGGATGTAAGCTGGCGACTTCTCGGTCACGGTCGAGACGGAGGTCGAATGGGGGGCGATAGTAAACTTAACTGTTCCTTAGAATAGGGGATTTTTAACCTACGTGAGGTAAAAGAAAACTGAGTGGGAGATATAAGTTTGTGAAGATAGAGAGTTACGTTTCGTATATTACTGTAGGGGAGATGCGAGCTCATCTTTTCTTTTTATCTTTCTCTCATAGTGTTAAGTTTTCTAAGACACTGCGCATGCATATTGCCTGTATTTTTTTTAAGAAATTTAGTATTTTTTTTTTCAAAAAAATATTACACACTTTTAACTATTCCAACTAAGCTTAAACTTGTGCTAGGAGATCGTTCACGTCAATAGTCGAATGGTGGGTGCAAACCTACGACCTTACGATTCGCAGACCGTACCCTAAACCATTAGGCTATTGACGCTTCATTATTTTTACGATTTGATTTCCAGACATTTTTTTGTATAATAAATAATTTATTTTTTCAATCAAAGGTATGCTTATCAATTCAGTGTCTGTATTTTCCTCTAATTTTATCGCATATGCTTTATGATTCGAGAAGGCGAAGATGGGAAATTGTCGCTATATCTTCAAAAATACGTATTAGGATAAGATACTATAATCGATACAGTTTGCATTAACTGATTAGAATCTAAATCAGTAATTGAAGCCCATTGGGAGGCTTCTATCATCCTTTTAAACTGTCAGTCAGTCTTTGAACAAAATTCGAATTAAAGATGTTTAGTTTGTCAATATTCAAAAAAATCCTTCTTAAGACTATAGGAAAAGAAATGTGAAATATCATTATTGATTAACGAGCTTTAAGAGTATTTTCAATCGATTCCAAAAAAGAGGAGATTCTCAATTCGCCTGTATTTAGACATATACATATTCTTTATTGGCATAAAATAAAACGTCAAAAAGACAGAAAAAAAATTAAAAAAACGGACAATTAGTACATAAGCCAATACTGGACACCGTTTCAGCATATGCCGTCGCAAAGATGCGACAGCGCTGATTTTCAGTGGTGCCCAGGACTACCCAAAGTCGTGCGCGCGCAATACTACATTTACATGGAATTTATAAATATATTTTTTTAATGTTTGTTACCTCAAAACTTTGGAGTGGGTAATTCATCTTATTTTAATTTTAAAAAATCGTCCCTTTTCAATGTGGTACAGTTCTGATAATGGCATCCACGAGAAAACCATAACTCGTAAATATACGTAATTCTCTCAATTTATTGAACCTCATTATGTTATACATGACAAAATTATCAGTGAATAAGCATAAAAAAAGTAGAAACGAATTGAAACCTCCTCCGTTTTTAAAGTCGATTATAAAACAGACACTTGTTATTGTCTGGGATTACCCGAGACTTAAAAATGTAATAAACTATTTTAGTAATTATTTTAATCACGCCGCTCGAGTTTAAAGCGGGACTTAACAATCTAGCGGTGCCCCCGCTAAGTTGCGGACTTAGATAAACGCTCATACGATACGAGAGTCACCGATAAGCGCACACTCCATTCGGTACACGAATATCGATATGGCAAATATGCCCCTTATATTAATGCCGATAACACTTAATCCTTGCTAAATTATATGTTACTATCTCTGTCACAAAGATGGTGACTTTCCGTTATTGCTATGAAAATATTATTAATTTATCTCTAAGATTAATCTTCACATGTTTTTAAATTAACGTTAAATTGTTCATCACAGTGTAAAAATTTCCAGCTACGGAACAAGCTATAACAGCATGTCACAAAGTGTTCCTCATAAGCTAGTTTTAACAAGTGTACTCAGTAATAAGTTTGTACTGAGTTGTTGTACACAACGAGACAAAGAATAATTATTAAAAAAAAAAACTGACTTCAAATCGAATCAAACGTTAAGCGCTATTACGCGGGTGATGCGTCCATTTGTTGCGAACATGCTTAATGTAAATTTAAGAAACTTCAAATCGAATAGGAATTTTACGAAACTGAATTAATTAGAGCCTAACCAAATTTTTTCTAATATAATATTATATAAACGACTGTTCAAATGAGAAAGCAAATGGGCGCACGCACTGCCCTCTTTTGTTCCTATTTCTCCTTTTATTTCTTATTTTCGTATTCGTACGCCTGCATAAGGAAGTTTTACTTCAAAAATACTATGGAACTTATTAAAGCAAGAAATGTGAGAGGATTGTACAAAGTAAAGATCCATAATATTTGCTTGTGTGACAGTTGTTAATGTTAATATTTTGTAACTTAAACTTACAAGACTAGCTATCGGAACAGAGACAGTCCATGCAGCTTTCCAATAAAATCTCAACACTACATTTAATTTCATGTTCATAGACGCCAGATCATTCATCGCTCGGTTGATTCCGTAACTCCACGCCACTGCAGTGCTCTGAAAGTTCATATATGCATAAAAAACAGGATAATTTACCATTTCATCAGATATAATATGCATAGCATACAAAGATAAGCTTCTATTTAACAGATAAGCTTCTGATTTCGATTTTCATTCCGAACAGTCTCCGATTATCATAAATTATGCTAATTCCTCTTGTCTTTATATTTATAGCGATAAAAACACATTACGTTATAACGTTGTATCTACAGTACAAAGAAAATAAGTAGATATTTTCTTTAATTCCACATTATTGTTGATGCACCGTGCTCAATGTTTAATATCTTGATATAGTATATTGTAAGCTAAGTAATAAATAAACGGCGAATAAAACTATATGTAATAACAAGTATAAAAGCTTCTATTTGACCATGTTAAACGAAGAGTTGCTTGAATCAGAGACGATCAGGATCTATCCGATAGACTTGACCCTCAGGGTCTATAAAGAGAAGTGATGGCTCTTTGCATTCTCCCTTTCCATTCATCGCACATCTCGACGGAATTTCAATTTCCTTGAAAAAGTCTTTCCGAACGTATACGATTTGAGGACCTTAAGGAAATGAGCCTCATCCTTTCTCAAAGGCTGGCAAAGCACCTGTAGATCTTCCGAAGCTGCGGATGTTAATGGGCGACGGAGATGACTTATGATCAGGTGAACCGTAAGCTCTATTACCTATAAAAAAAGTCGATAGTAGGCATAAGAAAAAAGTAAATCAGACGGGATTATTTAATTGTATCTATGGATACCTCAGCCATGCCGATTAGAAGAATAGCCCACGATGCCGTGTTCCAGTCAAGTAGTGTAAACAAGTAAACACCGCCGCTGAAGCACATGGGAATTCCAAGGATGAAGCAAGAAAAGCACGTGAAACCTGTTACCTGAAATAATTATTAACTTTACAAACTTTTTTGAATATCAAATAGCAATTTAATCAATTTGGCTACCAGAAAGCATGTAGCGGTGTTTAAGCGATGTACTGGTCTTGTTTATTTTTACTAACTGATTAGGATAGTAACATATTTCTCAACTTCCTTCCTTTAAGTAACTGGCACAATTTTCCTAGTTCCCATTTATTTTCCTAGTGTGACTGAACATTTAATAAAATTCAACTTATCAATTACTTACCATCCAATACCTCTTTCTTAATTGTGGCCATTGATCAACAATGGCCGTGTTGATAGCCTCTATACCAGCGAACTGACATCCCAGGCCAAGTATGAACAACATTAAAAAGAACATAATCGACCAAAACTGCGGTATGGGCATCTGTAGCAGTGCTTCTGGATACGCTACGAACGCCAGACCCGGCCCTTGTTCGGCAACATCTATAGCCGAACAGAAATGTTAACAAAACAAATACAATTCTGCTGTTAACCCCTAGTGCGGCAGTCGCCATTTTGATTATTTCGGCTTGAATGGCAAACTCAAGTTCTTACCCACCAAAACAAAAAGCGCGTGTGGCGTAGTCCCGCTCCGGGAGTAGCCTTTTTGTTAACAAAAGTTGGAAAATATTTAAGTTGGAATATCAGTCTATTTTAAAACATAGATAGTTATGTTATGACTGATCAATGTGAAGATTCAAAAAATATTACGTGAACTTAAATGAACATGTTCCATACAAAAAAATTAAAAATGCAGTTTTATACTTATTAGCTACTTAAAAGGAGTGCAGTCACCGGGGATGGACCTCGGGTTGTGGTAGCGTACTATGCAACTTAGGCAATCGCGGGGGCACTGAGTTACCACGCCTCATTCAACCTAATATATGCTATATGAATATTGTATAGGACTTTTATATACCAATAATACTTCTGTTATCAACTGCTGTTTGGTAAGGGCCTCTAGTTCTTACGATAAAAGAAACCTAACCATACAGCATATGAATTTTATAGTCGCCAAATTTTTAAGTAATAAAATGATGTGTCATTACGAGCCAAGAGTAACATAAGTAAATATGTAATCATTGAATCGTGATATTATTATGTCTCTAACACTGTTAATAACAGTAGAGATTAAGTGCATTGTCAATATTGTACTTTATCACGTGATAACTCCGTATTACGAGTGTTAGTTATTATACCCAAGTTCGCCAATAACAATATCGTGCACGTATAAAGCAATAACTAGATAACCTTTATTAAAAACGACAGGATTTTGGGGATAGAACATGGCAAACAATTTAGATATTCAACGGCTTTTAGTCAAAGATGTGACAAAGCGCTGCTACTAAACTGGGCATTATAACTAGCATTAGGAATTGTTTTTTTTGCTTTACAGGCGGTATTCAACTTAGAAATAGCACAGGTAAAGGCAATGGTTAGTTATATAAAAACATTTAAAAATGCACACATTTTATTTACGTTACTTACGACTAAAAATAAAAACCCACTTCAAATCACTGTCGGATTATTATTAAACGCTACTACTACGCACCGACATTAGATTACACAATATAAGTATATACGTATTATTATTATTAATTTATTAAACAAAATTACAACATCATTACAGTCGAATCAATGCGATGTTGAAACTAAACAATAAACATACAAAAAAATATTTAAAAAAAAATTACATGTTAAAAGAAATATATAAAAATTTGAAAAATTCTGGCGTCTTTATTCTCTTTGTTCTTTGACATTCATGCTTCGTTGTTGTTAAAAAGTACTTAGCTAGTCTTCGATTATACACATACCAATATCTCAATCAACTAGCATTCTTATATACGAGTTTTAGAAAGATGCCAATGCCAATAAAATTAATATGGAAACTGATTTAAAGAAAACCTTTTCAAGTAAAAGTATATGCAAAATTGGATATACATGACGGCGTTAAGAGTACATAAATATTAAAAAAAATATACAGAATGACCTCCTTTTTTGAAGTCGGTTAAAAGACCGAGATGCCGGTGGCAATACAATTTTTTTTTATTACTGTTACTTCATATGGGACAAAGGTCAAACAAGCATACGGCTTGATGCCACTCTCGACATTTAAGTTATTATTGTAAATATCTTTAAAAACAACTTTAATATATTTATGAAAACTTAAAGTAATTATAGAAAGTCACCGTGTTTATTGAGGCTAAACAATTAAGTAATTAAAAAAAAGACTAACTATACATACTAATGCAAATGCTTGTCAAATAATGACGTACAAGTAGGCATTCGGTTCATTAACTAAAATATCAATGACATTAAATTGTAGTAACACATTTTTGCATACTGAGAAGTACTATTTAATAATCTGCTTCTGTACGCTGTTAACCCAATCCATTATCTCTTGTCTGAAATTCAAACAAGTTGTTATGGACGAAATCAACAAAGGGTACTGCATTCGCGGATCAATCGACGATTGTATACGATTCAATACGTCTACATACACGTACAGGATGTTACAATAAAATATTGTAACATCCTGGTTCTTATTCTACAATTCAATACCAAGCTATGGTTGCAGTAAAATTTATCCTTTAAAAAAAAATTATACTATGGTCACTCTTCGTAACCCAACCCATGTAAAACTTCTTAATGCAGAACATAGGATAGAATACCGTGCGGATTACTCTAAAACAAGTAAGCTCGACGTTGGACCTCGAGACCTTTTTCCTAAGTGACTCTTAATAAGAAAAAATGGAGTTGCACATCAAGCCGACCCTGGCTTAAGCCGGGAATTAGGCTATAAAGAAGAAGAAAATTATTAATCAACTCTCACGAACTCGAACTCAGCACGAACGCTTTAAGAGCTCGACCACCTCTCAATACAGAAAAGATGTACAGGTCTCAAGTCTAAGAATGGCAATACGTCATAAAATACACTGCTCTTTTAACTGGGTTGTATTCCGAGTAATTCTTAGTAAACTTTTAAGATGTTTTACCTTTAGACCCATAGTTGTCTATTTAGTTAAATTTATGTTTGATTTTTGTTTCAAAATAGAATTGTATAAACACTTATATAATACAATTTAAATCATGATAATCATGAATAATACCGGAACTGACTAAATTTAAATGACAGAGAAAAGTTAACATAAGCATTATCCTAAAGCAAGCAAAACTTGGCGCACGATCTCCAATTTTAATATTTCCAATTATAATTATCTAAATCCCAAAATATGTTTAAAGAAGGTGAGACAGCCATTATTTACCAATAATTTATTACAGTATGTTCTCGCTTCGATTAACCGATTTAAATAAAAAAAATAAAGCCACTGATGACTCGGGGATTCGTTACTTTTTTGCCTTTACTGTTGCCGTTTTTAATAAAAATAATAAGCCATTTACTCGGTTTGACAGATTACAACACATATAAATTAAGCACACAGTTAAAAATGAAAGAAAAAAAATAAAAATAACGCTAAAAACTCAAAAGGTCCAATACTTTTTTTTGTTCACGCGCGGTAATCTTTTATAGACCATCCTCCAGTATGGGTGGGCCCGAAGGGATGTGTAGGACTCGGCCTGGACAGCCCCTACCCACTAAACCTTCCGCGAATGCCATCAGCCATTATGAGCGGGGTGCCCCGGATCTGTCAGCAACAGGACACAAAAGGTCCAATACTAAGGCTATACATTGCAATGCTGAACCGACAGGACTCAGCATAATACTGACTACCCAAGGAGACTAAATCAGCGCTGGTATTCTGCAGAAACCCAGATGATTCTAAGGACCAATCGTCAGCGGCAGAATTTTTTTACCAAAAATAAGAAAATAAAGAAACTAAAACGAGGGAAAAAATATATAAAATGTTACACAACATTGTTAACATTGTGCCTGTCACTTTTGTGTCCTAAATGTTTTTCGTCTCTTACATATCATTACGTCCTAACCACTATCAAACCACCGAAGCAATAAAGAAGGATTCAGGATATCTTATCTAAAATAAATATTTAACATTTATTGGAAACATTGGATGAAACATTTAATGAAAAAATTAAAAGAAACACGCTTTATACAGTTCAGTTCAACAGTTATTCGCATTGTGTTTGCTTTGGCCCACGGTTGTATGCAATTTGCTTGGATTAATCAACTTGAGCAAATCAACTCGGTGCTGTACAGGTCGTTTCAAATAACACCGGTAGACCAAAAGATTGCGAGCGTACATAAAAAGTGATGTAATGATTAGTATAATTTTAATTATTTAATAGGACTGTTAATAATAAAATAGATTACCGACGTTTCAAATACTTTGCAACACGAATTTGTAAGTGTTAACTTTCATTATTAAAATTCTATTATTATATTTCTTAGGTTTGCGTTTTGCAATAAATAACATAAATTAGTCACTCTTGCTTGACCCTTTTCGCATGATATGAGAAAGCTCAATGTTAACATTTATAACAAATACACGAAACTTAACACTAGAGAAACGCATTGCGTTGCCGTTACCGATAAAAAAGGAAGCCTTCAATAAGATTTATTTATTTTTGAGGTGGCCGGGAACGAGAAAAAGAAGGTAAAGTTAGTAAAATATTTAAAAAAAATAACGTCATAACTTTACGTAGATTCAAAGCACTACAATTTAAATTGTTTATGCTGGATTCAGAATTATAAAACATACGGGTGCTTCAAAAATTTAAATTTTAAAAATAACTACAATTGCATGTTGTACTATTTTTGTGACTATACTATCGTGATAGAAAATGGTAACTTTTTTGTCCTATCGTAAATGCTTATTACCATAGATTTTGAAAAATAACGCAAAGGCTTTGGTTACTCCTATACAATGGCTCGAAAATTTTTGACCATTATAAAATTATATAAGTTAAAAGGTACACTCATTAACTTTCAGGAATAAAATCAAAACTTTTCCTAGAAAACAAGGCAAGGCAGGAAGGTATTGAAGCCCTTGATTATTCAGGAAAATACTTGTCTATGATCAGATATATTATTTAATGATCATCAATTACGTGTTGAAATATTTAAAATATTTGTGTGTTATAATCTTGTCAAGATTGTACCTGATATGTAATCTCTAATTAATATACGCAGTATCTATCTCTAATTTACTACATTTTAACCGAATTCGAAAAAAGGTGGAGTTGCTTCATTCATATGTATTTTGAGTTTTTTTATTTAAGAAGACCGATTTTGTGATAATACAAGATTTTGGGTTCACAGTATATACCAGAGAACTAACAAATCTTATAGAAGCACGATTATTGATTGAGATATTGGAAGGTTTACAATATTTTAAAACTTGTATAAATGCGAAGAAAGAGAGAATAAAGGCGCCGGAAATTTGTAATATAACTATGAGACTTCGGAAATAAAAGAGAGCGTCCCCGTAAAGCATACTTAAATGTTTGATTTGTCTCCTTTGATATGATTTGAAGTCGGCCTTTGTTTTTATATACTTAGTATATCATTGCTAAAGATCATGACTTCATATATATATAAAACAGCCGCCATTGAGTGCGATTGCCATAGACGAAACCGTACGCTGCATAATTCTTCCCATCGTCTATGTGATTGTCTGCGATCATTTTGTAGGCGTACTTTCTTGAACACATTTGCCGAAAATGATCTGCTTCTCTAAACAGTGCTTTTAAGACCGCATAGCTCGATGTCGCATGTGATGTTAAACTCCTTTATGGAATTGTTATACTACTACTTATTTTAAATTAATTCTACAAAGAGTGTTGTTACACTTACCATCTACGCTGACTCCCATTAAGTCAGCTTGGAATCCCAGTACAGAGAATATAGCGAAGCCTGCGTACACGGAGGTCAAAAAATTCGCGAAACAAACGAAGACCGTGTCAAAATGACAGTTATTGTAAAAGTTGTTGTAAGATGCCAAAGTGACTAACGATCCGCAAGCTACACCAAATGAATAGAAGATCTGTATAAAGAAAAAAAATATTCAAGACAAAATCATTATTTCAATATTTTTTTTTACTTTTTTTTATTTTATTTTTTTTTTAAATAGAAAGCTAGCAATATTTCTTTTTTTTTCAGAAATATTACTAACAATCTTGTTAACCATTCGAACTAAGCTTAAGCTTGTGCTAGGGCATGGTTCACGGCAATAGTCGAATGGTGTATTAAACATAGCCCTAAATCATTAGGCTATTGACGCTTCTTATTAAAGTAATAACAAAGAATTTTAAATAAAAATAATAAATGAAAGTCTAGATGAATAGATTACATTTACTAACTATAAATAAGCAATTTAAACTTGTAAAAAGTTAAATTGGGAGATAATTAGATCTATTAAGTTGTTTCACAAAGGCATTACCCTCAAAATAAAGATCGTTTATTGAAAATTCGTCTCCTTGAAAAATTTATCCTCATCACAAAAGTTTTCAACTTGTAAGAGCAAACGAAATTGCACGTTCAAGAAATTAGATTAAAACTGCAATTAGTTAAAATAGCTTCGCTTAAAATCTATAATCTCTGCTGATAAGTTAAAAAGTGATAGCTATAGTGGGACATATAAATAAGCCTTTCCCGTATAGGGGCAAACCCCGTCTGGCGGCCCTAGCGCGGTGTCTTGGAAATTTTTTGGAGACATGATTTCTTTCAACGCCAAGTGCGTGGTGACTTCAAATTGCGACAAACAAATGAATAAGTGAATTTGCTTTACTACGCACACGAGAAATAGATGACAGAAATAATACATTAACAATTTTGACTTATGTCGGCGCAAAACGCCCGACAAACTTCGTAGTAACAGAAATTTGTTTCTAGAAAGAAAAAAAAACACAGACGGACTATCAAACATTAGGCGAAAACCCGGATATTAAGCTATCACGGCTCTTCTTGTTCTTAAGTATTTCTAGTTTGTTTAAGTTTAGAATATCTTTATTTCTCTAAGAATTACAACTCACGAGAAATACAAATTTACAAATATCTAGTATTAATTTTAGTCCGTGAGAACTAAAATGTACGTGACACACAAAAAAGTAAACAAAACAATCATTCACCCCACTTTGTTCTTTGTGAATAATTCATTTTAAATTACTTCATGATTTTGAAAATGTGAAATTTAAGTAGACATTAGAATGAGTGGAGCGACTTGCATTCTTTTATGTTCCTAGGAAGCTTATTGTACATTTGTGCACCTTCATAAAGGATGGTCCTCTCTGTAATTAGTCCTTGCTGCATATATAGATATTATTACCTCGCCTCGATATATGTAATAAAACTGACTCGTCTACGATATCTTACTACTATCTACTACTTACAACTATACTTTTATATAATCATATCTCAAGAAAGTTAGTACCTGTGAGGCAGCATCTCCCCATACTCTAGCATCTAACAGAGTGTTCCAATCTGGTGATAAATAGAACAAAATGCCTTCTAATGCTCCTTCTAATGTTACTCCCCTAACAAGTAGGGCCGTTAACATAACGTAAGGGAATAAAGCCGTAAAATAAACGACCTTACCCGCTGACTGCACGCCCTGAAAGAAGTTAATAACATTTCTCTCTCAATCTGTACTAATTCTTTTGACCTTTTCCAAGATTTATGATAGTAAACATTATCGAAAAAAATAATATTATATGTAAAATAATACATTTTTGAACATACTTAGTAGACATTGAAACTTACGAAATAAAAATACATTTACCGTTTTGGACCAATTTTTATTAAGATTGTATTAAGCTGTATTTGATTATCGTTAGCGGAAAACGAGCTTATAGCTTACCTAATCTTAAGTTAGCAAGAGAGCTGCAGTTGCATTGACGGTCATTGAGAAAGGAAACGGCTAGATTTTAAAAAGTCTCCAAATCGTCTAGGTTCGAAAACAGCGCTAGTATTTTAAAACGACACGTTTGAGACGACAGAAATTAACTCACCTTTATAACACAGAGGAATGTGAGCAACCAACACAGCGCAAGGCATCCGACAAGATGCCATTGTATTGCTCCCCAGTTTTCCCAAGTCGCATCACCTCGACCTAATACACGTTCACTGTAATAAACATTACTGTTTAGTGAAATTTTATCAAGTGTAGAAAATGTTTTGTTTGTGAAAAATCTGTCTATGTATAATTTCAATTTCAATTCTCAATTTGTCTGTATTTTTTTATGCTTGTTACCTCATAACTTTTGACTGGGTAAATCGATTTTGATGATTCTTTTTGTTTGAAAGCTTTTGGAAAATTCCCTTGTAGTCTCATTTATTTGCTCCAATTCTGATAATGGGCATTAAGTATGTGCGCGATAAATGGACGAATAACTCAATGTAACGCTTACCGATTTCGATGATTCATTTTTAGTGAATGGATGTACTTTAAGTTTGATAAAAGTTTGGTTAGGTTCTGATAAATTTTATTTCATTATATTCTTACTATAATTCGGAAATACAAAGAGGGCGTCCGCTCGTAATAACATTTAACGTTGTATTCGAAGTGGATTTTTGGTTTTGCTCGTATACTTGTTAGATTCCCGGACTCCAAAGTCCCCACGACCGCTGACTAATTAATTACAGTTTTCTCATTTACAGCATAAAGATAATTATATCCTATCTTTCTATTTAGATTTATACCTCATTCGAGTAGATATCTAGAACTTTTTAAATTGCTGGATTATGAGATTAACTAAACTAAAAATACTCAATGTTATCGAAAATTTATGACACCAGATACATTTACAAGTTGAGATTTACACCTTTATCAAGCAAATAACGTGATATACATTATTACTTATGATTAAATTAAAGTTTTCCTTTAAACATATTAAATGCTTTATTTATTTATAATTATTTTGACACCTTAAATTAAGGATCAGAAAAGCGGACTAACTGCCTTGATGGCCTTATCTATCAGTCAGACATGGGTGCAAGACCACGCCAATCAAGTAAAGGCGTTGGCGACATCTGCCAAGGAGAAGTGTTGAAGCTTTAAGCAATAAATAAATAATTTATTCCTAACCATAATCCACAGTAGTAACTTTACATAAATTTTAAAATTTAATACACATCCATATGAAACAACACATAGACTATGGTGGATTGACACTTGAAGTAGGACGAATCCTGTGTCTCAAGTAATTAACCCTCCACCCCATTACATATTCAAAAGGAGTGTGCATAACTACTTAAGAACACAATATTAAGCTGTTTCGTCGTGGTAAAAGTATTAATTTAGAGAAATATATAGTAAAATACTTGTAGCCATTACATAGATTTGTAGTGTATCTGATCGTGTATGTATGTGTTTGAGTATTTATGTGTGAAGTTGTGACTTTGTAACACATTATGTGTTAGTGGGCGTAAAGGTCGCCTCAAAATTACTATCATATTTTTTTATTTGCTATAAAACAAACGACTTACTTATAATACTCCTCAGCCGCAATCGTTCTTCTTATATTACTGTACCATGGAACAGTTTCCGTTCCGTTTAAGCAGAATTTCCCATCGTAAGGTTCGAAGCCCGAATTCAAACATATCTCTCCGATGCTCATGCACCGTCTCAGATAATAAGTTAGATCCGAAGCATCGCCGGTATTATTAGCTCTACATTCAGCATCGTAAAACCGCTGTAACAAACTGTTGGACATAATAAAATTCTTTATATCTTGGACACAAGTATTAAAGTGGAAACTGTTTTACGCGCTTTTACGGAGTATTGAACGTAAGGAACCGTCACGCTTGGCCCGGTGACGCTGAATTACTCGCTGGTAAACACGGCTCGACTAAAAATATTTAACTTATAAGGAAATATTACTATCAGATACATTTACAATTTTTCAGATATTATTGATCCAATATTTTATAGAAATCGTTACGCTCGGGCCGGTGACGCTGTAATTGGTATATTTCGCTAGTTTTTAAGTACGCTCGGGTCATATTTACCTTAAATTCAAATATTGAAATCACCTTATTATTACGTTAATTTACTGAACTAAGTAATTATGCTTATGATAAAAAAACCAGAATGACCGACGAACGACCCATACAAACCCAATGATAAAATTGTCTGGAGAAATGACGGTATCGGTAAATAAATGTCCATTGTAAAAACCTGTGGCACTGTCTACCCCGCTAAGGTGAAAAGGAGCTTACGTTCTTTAATGACTATGAAAATACATATTTTTAATTATAAATTCGATAACTTTGTTTGTTTTTAATTATTTAAAAAAGCAACAATTTAAAATCAACTTACAATCGGTGTTAAATTCATTGTCACACGATCCCCAATCCAAATTTCCCGCTAACGAAACGATCGTGTAAAACAATGTCCACGCTACAATGATCATATAATAAATGCTGATTATAGTGATCACAACCAATGTACAGTATCCTAGACCACTGAAGAAAGGTCCAATTGCTGCGAACGCTTTTAGAGGGCCCAGACTTGTGAATTGTCCAATGTATAGTTCCAAATAAAATAATGGTAGACCAATCAAGATCATCATCAGGAAAAACGGTATCAGGAACGCGCCTGCAAAAAAATTTCGATTTAACGCAATTAGAATTTTTTATCAAGCTGTCAGTTCTCATTGAATATCCTAATATAATTATTTATATAATTATAAATTTGATTTAAAACTTATTTACAAAATCATCCATTTTGAATGTATGATAATTTTTAAAATCGTTTTAGAATTTTTATTAATCAACTGGTTCTCAAATTATCATCATCAAATGATTATTATGTTATTTAATAATTAATTTATAAAAAAAGTGTTTGTGTAAATTATGACGTATACACATTGTACATATATTTCATTGTGTTGTTTGCTGTTAGTTTAAAAGCATACCAACTACCGTGAAAGTTACTTAAAAATAGTCCTCAGAACTTATTTATTTCAATGATTACTTGACTTACCACCACCGTTTCTATAACAGAGATATGGAAAACGCCAGACATTGCCTAAGCCCACTGCGTATCCCAAACAAGCTAAAATAAATTCAAGCGGCCGTCCCCATGATGCTCTCTCCGGTATTCCTGTTGACACAATTTCCTGAACTGGTATCTTACCATTCTCTTCAGGCTGGAAAAAAATAAATCAGCAATATTTAATATAGTGAATTAGGAATTTTATAAATAACATTTTTTTTATCACACATGAAAATAATAAAAATGAAATTAAACTTACGATAAATTTATTATCCTTAATAGTCCAAAACTATCAACATTTAAATTAGTTTTTTATTAGAGTGAAATAGAAATTTTACAAATATTTATTTACGGCCTATTATTTTATAATAATAATAAAATTAAACTTATAATAAAATAATATTCTTTAATGGTCAACAACTATGCAATATTTTAACTAAGTTTTTATGTGAGAGGATTAGAAATTTTACAAATAACATTGTTTATGACATATCAATATAATAATAATAAAATTATACTAACGACAGATTAATTATCCTTAATAGTCAAAAACTATGCGAAATTGTTATTAGTTTTTTATGCGACTGAATTAGAAATTTTACACATAATATTTTTATTTATTATTATTACGATAAATTATCCATAACACTCAAAACATATGGAACATTTTAATTAATTTTTTAAATACTTTCTAAGTATATAAACGCTTGACCACAATCCCAGCTGATACTAAGTGGAAATGCAGTCCTGGAGGGTAAAGCACGTTAGATTTGTAAATGCCTAGTCAATCTTCTCTTGAAAACATCCACAATTGTAATCTGACGGAGAGAACAAAGTTCTTTGACGTAGGATCAAAATCAAATAATACAATATTAAGAACTTACTACAAGTATAGTACTATATATATTTAATCAGTGTATTCTAATCTTATGACAGATGGATTCGAAACGTAGAAACTTACGGTACTGGTACATAAATTATAAGTCCATAATGATACACCAGAGGACCTAAGCCATTGACATTTTTTTTTAAAGAAAGCTGGCAATATTTCTTTTTGCATAAATATTACTAACATTCTTGTTAACCAGTCCAACTTAACTTAAGCTTGTGCTAGGAGATGGTTCAAGTTAATAGTCGAATGGTGGATTCGAACTCAAGACATTATGATTCGCAGACCATACACTAATCCATTAGGCTATTGCAGTCTAAATTAGAAAAGTAGCAATGGACCGGAAATATTATCTACAATGTTTTCAGGAGTATAGTGAATAGACTGCAGGACTGCATTACCATTTGACATCATTTGGGATCGTTGTCAAGCTTAGAAAATATAAGAAAGAAAATATCTATAGAACCGGTTACGAGATTAAGTAATGAGCCACCCTGAAGGTACTAGTAAAAAATTGAAGGTACTTTTTATGTTCTATTTTATAATGTGTTGCCGAATTAACATATTTATAATAACAATAATTCACAACAGTATTCTCGCGAGATTCTGATACTTTAACGATCATGCCAACCCATTTGTACAACAGTAGAACCACTACCGATAAAATCAAGGGAAGAGCTATTGAGCGCGGATGGCAAATCGGTAGATACTGTGTAGAAAGTTCTCAGACTTAATGTTTTCGTCGAAAGGCTGCTGGCAAGGAACGGGTGAATAATATAACCGTAATCAGTGGCGTTCACTTGGAGAAGCTTTATCCAGTATATAGTAATTTCATATAATGACTATGAAAATAAGCTTTATATCAAAAGAAAATACTAAAGTAGGCGATTATTAAAGGGTAAAATACAAACAAAATATGACAAGTATGAACAATTTTTTGAAGTACATCAATGTTAAAATTACATATCTAATCCTTTTAATCGTTAATGAATTTGATAAAACAACTGCGTTAGTATGCCCGAATATTTCGTAAGCCCGCCGGAGCAAATATTTTTAATCAAAAATACAAAACGAAGCATGTAATATGTACTTATTCTATACGTAAATATTTCTTTCTTTGAGTAGGGTATTTCTTAATATTTCACTTACCTGGTTCATAGCGTAATTTCCACCAGCCATTTTCTAAAGCTATTGTCAGAGTCGTCGAATTGTGACCAACGCTTTTTCTTGTGAAACATATGCACTAGATGAAAAAACGTTGTTGGAACCATGCGAATGATAAAAGTACACTGCCTGCCTCCAACTCACGGCCGCGACTGCCGAAATAATGCTCTAAACTCTTCATTAAATCTTATCTTACGAAGACTGATAAAAAGTACGATAAAAAACTAATAACCAATATTGGTATACAAAATCCAAACTTTCAACATTCAGATCGTTCTTATCTATAATTAATTCCTTAAGTTTTGTTACTAATTGTTTCACTTATCCAAATCAATTATAAAAAAATTGCAAGATAAACTATTCATATCACAGAAAAAATGGCAAGGAGTGCAAATTCGAACAATTTAATATGTCTTAAAGGTGAGTAATCGTAAGTCTGACCGATAGCAGATCAGTAATCGTGGCTAATACTGTACAGTGGTATTACAACTTTATTATAAATCAACGGATTCCTTTTGATAGCCTCCTGGTTGATTTTAAAACGATAATGCTAGTATCACGTGCAAAATTTTGTCTTGCAGCACTTTGTGGCATATAAAAAATAAAATCCAAATGATTCCTGTATACACACTTCTCGGGGGATATGTGATAAAAGACGCTAAGGTATCTCATCGTAATCATAACAAACACATGTCGGTCGGTGACGATTCGACCTGCACTCCGTAATAAGTTTCCAAATGGAAGGGGTTTGATTGTATTAGGTATTCCCATAAGGTATGATAAATCCTGACAAAACAAGTTTAGTTAAAAAACAATTTGTAGAAGTCCTCTCCTAAACCTTTCTATATGCGCCTATCACGTGCATTCTGCATTCAGAGATCCGCATATGCCTTTGAAGACATCTCTCCACTTTTTACTTGGTCTTCCTTTTCTTTTCATTCTATTTCTTATTACTCACTCTGTTAAGCACTTTGTTCATCTATCGCTATAGTATAAAACAAAGTCGCTTTCAGTTTTCTGTCTGTCTGTTCGCGATAAACTCAAAAACTACTACACTGATTTGCATGCTCACCAATTGATAGAACGGTTCTTGAAGAAGGTTAAAATATTTAATTTATTAAGTTTTTGTATACATTAGCTAAGATATAACTAAATTTCGGAAAAATTTAAGCTGTCTGGGAGTTACAAACGAAAATGCAGCCTAAAACCTTTAAGATATCACATAACAATGTATGGTGGAATTGTGTATCTCATATAGGTCGAAAGAAATGTCCGCGACGGCATATGTCTATCTCTTAAGGATAATAAACTATATTCATATTAACACTTTAAGAATTAGGCAATTATAAAGCGGTTATTGATAAGTTTATTACACAATTGCGGTATTATTCGTTATTATTTTAAATACGTTAGTTGGCTTAAGCATTTTTTGAATAATATTTTCTCCCTATACACCAGATAAATGAAACAAATACCTTAGGAGATATTATAGTAAAATCAAAATAATGCGCAATGAAATTCATATTGTGTCGCTCTTTTTTTTTTGTTGACGGGGAGGAAATCTTCAGAAAGATACCCCGCCTTCTGGGGGGAAGGTGGTGTTAATGTGAGGTTCTTACCCACTAAAACATCCCCTGTGGCCCTTTCCTCAGTGCATGACGAGGGGCTTCGGGATCTAAACGTGGAACGCACCGGAGCCCCTCTGCACCGTGCTCAAGGAGAGCACGTCCCGGAGGGGAGATTACTCCCTCCCCCCCTCTGTGCCCTCGAAGCGCAAGGCGATACGGGCCCGCCGATGTCGCCTTCTTCCCGGGTCCAATTTGGTGGACGACGCAGGTATTGTGTCGCCCTGATTCAACCGGACTGCGCGGGCGCTCCGGGACCCCGCAAAAAAACCTAATTAAACTAAATAACTTTTTTGGTTAATTAATCGGGCGCAGCTAGTTCTATATACACCAGAGCATACCGGTGCAAATTATCGTTCCTTACTGATGAAGAAATGGGGCTGATATTGTGCCGTTTGAATATCGTACCCGTGGACAGCTGATGCAGTTTTATCGAAACATCCGAAAAGTAAATACGATTAAGTCTCACCATTATCATTTACATAAGTTCTGCATTATTTTATCCTAATCGCAGAATACCGATAATGATATTGTCACGTTAAGTCTCGAACGTGACAGGATGGTGTAAGCTTTTATACAGACACAATTCTAAGCTAGTGACATTTTTCAAAGGATACTGTTAACGAAAATAGAATAATGGTCACATCTTGATTAAAATTGTACCGTCTAAAATGGAAACAAATAAAACGAAAAAAAAAAATAACTAGTCGGATAAAAGCCGGATAAAAAATAATTATAAATCAAACGCCATTTCACTATTTTGTACAATGCTATTAGTTTGACAACGGCAATGGCCTATTAAGATAACTGCATAATTTATTTTTGATAATATAATTACGAACTAAATTAATAATAAACTGGAGCTTGTGTTGTCTTGTCTGCGATTTTATGCTCAGAAGTCTCGCAAAGTTTTGTCATTGTGAAATATCATTTATTTCTCTTATCGCTGTCTGCAAGTATCGCCTCCTTAAAGATTTTCCTTAGCTTTGTCTTTTATTAGTGTTGAGCTATGTGTATATAAGTTGTCCATTATAAAGTTTTCTGTTTCATATTTCTAATCCAAATGAGTATAATATAACGGAGTAAGTAGAGTAGTAGTAACGGATTTCCAAAGTGGAAATTCTTGGCACTCGTTCTTGGATTTATACCTAGCAAAGACGATCGTTGGATACGGGAACTTTTACTATCACCATTTTAAAAATATTTCGCCGATCTTGTTCGATATCATTACCCTTGGGTGCCCTGCCAAAACTAGCGCATACTATTACATTATACATTTTATTAGATTCATTATTTTTTTCATTAATCTTTATGAGTGGCCTTACCTTTCGTTTTTGGATGTCTTTCTTCCTCGGTATTTTTAATAGATAAAGGGGCACAGGGGGTTCACACGATCTTAAGTTATCAGCGTCGCCCATGAACATGAATATGATCAGAAGCTGGTGCCATGTCGGCCTTTGAAAAATAAAAGGCTCATTTCCTGAAAGACACCAAGTTTTAAAGGTTCGGAAACATAGCTGATGACAATTGATTACATTGATAGTGCGTGCTTCTTCCGTGGACCTTTACGCGAAAAACCGTTGTGTACTATGAACTGTGTACAACTGTTAAATGCCATCTATTAATATGGCAGTGAATTTTAGTATTATTGCTTAATTCATCCCGAAAGTTTAATTTAGTAAATGTTTATTTTCTTCTTGAGGTGCTGGATCCTACCGGAGTTCGACAATAATTAAGTCTATTTTATCTTTTGATACAGCGGCACGGAACAAGGATCCTTTGCTCATGTTGAACAATGTGTTCTTGAGCCACGAAATACGTCTTCTTCCAAGTGGCCGTTTACAATGGTTTTTCCTTGGATAAGTTGAAGTAGGTCGTACTTATTACGCGATATATGACCAGAGTACTGTTCCTTTCGTTTTTTTAATAGTATTTAAATACCTGCTACTATTTTTAGAGAAGCAGCCAGCCTTGTTGACAGTAATATATAACCTATCAAGTACCTAACTTCATTGTTTAATAAACAATAGTATAGTGTTGTGTTTAAATATATAATATTTTTCCTACTAGATATATAAATAATTTTATTTAAGAACTTTTAATTTTCTTTGAAAGCTTAATATAACACGAATAAAAGAGTAAAATGCTCATCCCTACTTAAATACCCAACTCAAAATGTGATTCGAGGGGACAATAAAAGATAGTGGAATGAGCGATCCGTCTCGTGGCTTCATTAGCAGATAAATATCTACGAGTGGGATTGACGTCCGATATTTATAAATGTCAATCTGAACAAAGCGTTCTACCATTTAAAGGGATATAAAGAATTTTTTTGTTTAGTAATATTATATTAAAGCAGAGATAGCTGTACAGACGCCTTTATCAATATTTAGTTTAATCAAATGTATTTAATCGATTTACGTAGTTCAAGATTAGCAACAGGATCCTTAAATAATATATTTTTAGATCATTGATAACGTCTGCATTAAAAAAAATTTGACGAGCTGTAGCTGTATGAGTGGTGGGTTAGCAATTCAGAAATTAGTTAATTATTTATACTTTATTTGCGGTATGACTCCAAACTCCATCCAAACTTTTTAACCAATGTGCTACATTTTAACCGACTTCAAAAGGAGGAGGTTCTCAATTGGTCTGTATTTCCTTTTGTCCGTCACATAACATTTTTTTTTTATATGAAAAGTGGCAAACGAGCATACGGCCCACCTGATCTTAAGTGATCACCGTCGCCCATGAACATCCACAGCACCAGAGGAGCTGTAGGTGCGTTGCCGACCTTTGAGATAGGAATAGGCTCGTTTCTTGAAGGTCCCTAAATTGTAAACGTTCGGAAACACCGCTGGCGACAGTTGATTCCACAAGTTGGCAGTGCGTGGGAGAAAGTTACGCGAAAAACGTACAGTCGTTGAACGCCAACCATCAAGATGGTGGCGGTGGAATTTGGAATTCTGCCGAGATGTGCGGTAATGGAAATCGGTAGCTGGGATGATTCCGAACAATTCCTCAGAACACTCCCCATGGTAAATGCGATACAGGATGCAAAGAGAACCGACATCTCTTCGCAGACTCAGAGGGTCGAGTCGATCGGAAAGACCCTGATCGTTGACTATTCGAGCAGCTCTACGTTGTACACGGTCAAACGGAAGAAGTTGGTATTGTGGAGCCCCGGCCCAGAGTTGCGAACAGTATTCCATATGAGGCCGTACTTGTGCCTTGTAAAGTTGCAGGCAAATCATTCGACTTGGTGATCCGATTTTGATGATTCTTTTTTTATTTTAAAAGTGGTCCTTCCCGTGTCGTACTGTTGTGACTGTTTTTAAATTTCATCTATGTGAAAATCATATAAGTCTTAAATTTGCATTATATATCCGACAAAAGGACAAATAATTCAATATCACACGAACCGATTTCCCACAATGTGGGTATTGATGCCAATGAGAAGAAGAAATAAAGCAAGGAAGAGAGCGAGATTGTTTATCGGTGCACTTAATGGGTAGTTTGGTTAGGTTCTGATTAATTCTTCTTCGTAATATTCCTACGAAAATTGGGAAATACAAAGAGGGCGGCCGTGAGTAATAGCGTTTAACGTTTGATACGATTTGAAGTCGATTATTGTTTTTGCTAGTAAATATACTTGTATTTATTGGAGAAGCAAACGACCATGCCGCTAACCTGGTCTTACTGATCCGGTCGCTCACAAACACCCTCTAAAGGATTGTAGAAACGTTTCTATCCAACAAAGGCCTGACTCACCAAGAGAAACGCATATTCACTTCACGTCGATATTCTGCAAGGTCGTGGTGCACTGTGATTTTGTCCTCCTTCAATGCGGCCTACCACTGTTAGATAGTTAGCCATCATCCATTGTGTTTAATATTTACAATTAAATTTTTACAGGACAATTTTAAAACTTTGGACAAATTATGAAACTTTCTGGTAAAAAAATTATCAGGTTTAAATATCTTGGAAGTTACAAATAAAATTTACCTTTTCATACCGGAGATATAAACGGAATAAAAATGTAAACTTCGAAATTTAAACAGGTCGAGAATTCTCATGGCGCTCTATATCTGATAAGTGGAATGAAATAGTTTTCTGATTCTGATAAATAAAATCAGTTTATTATTTTCAGCGTTTGTAAAGTAATACATTTCATATGCATAGTAGATGTAAAACTCGACATGGACGCTACGTGTTCTATTTAAAAATCTGATCATTACTCTACCAGTAATTTTTCTTACAACATTCTTAAAAGTGTATTTATTTACTTACTTTTTTTTACGAAATTCACAGCATTTACGTTATATTACATATCAATTTATACTGCACCGATTGCCAACGGAGGAATTTACAACTTATTGATGAATGAATTTTAAATTCTTGATTGAGGTCGCCGGTAACTTCGTGATGTGAATGCGTGTCTGTGTTTGTGTAAGTATTGTCAATAGCCTTTACAACATATTTTAATGTAGATTTTCTGGTATTATTAGCAGTATAGCTTTGACCTTACGATCTAATAATCGCGTGTTCGAATCTGAGTAGAATTGTGCCGATTAAACTTTTTAAATTTTTTTAGTACAATAAATTCTTAAAAAATTTTTGCCTGGTGTATAGGAATGGGCTGGTCACCTGTCACTCATAGGACCTTCGTTGTAAGCTTGGTGAAGCTAGGTTTAAAAAGACGCCTGGGCTTGGATTTAAGATAATTACGTGTTGCGATACGGTTGTCATAAATTTGAGCTCGATAAAGAATGACTATCGATTACTAAGTATGTGACCCCTCCTTGCTCCGTGGTACAGATTGTAGTTATCATTTTTTTTATATCACTTTCATTGCTTTAGTAAAAAAAATAATTATAATTATATATTAATTACTATAGTCACGTCCGGTCAAAGATTTTCCTCTGAATAAAAGAAAAATGACTCGGGTAAGTGTTGCCTCAAGTTTCAAACTCAATTTAGTAGTTTCGCATCAGCTCAGGTAAACTTTAAGAGATTTATTTTAAATCTATGTTCGGAACAAAGCAATTGAAAGAGTTTTTAAGTTCTTAAATGCTAAGCACATTTAGTTATTTTAGCATTTTAGCAAATGTTCATTTTATACCTTATAAATAGTGAACTATCTAATCTAATTCATTTTAAGCCTATGTTTTTTCTAAGCGATTTAACGCTGTAAATACAGTTTTATTATTCCTTTCCATACAAAGGTTGCCTGAAAGAGATCGCTTTTAGCGATAATGCTGCCGTTTAAGTTTTTTGTGTCTTTTTATTTTTTTTATAATAAGTGTAAACAATAGAGTTTATAAATAAATAAATTAAAAAAAAATACCAGTTCTCCCAACATTGAAGGTCAAGTTACTTAGCAATGAGCCGATTGGGTTTCGGTCCAATAATTACTTGTTTAACACTGTAGGATGCTCACAAAATTATGAGTAACAGTGAGAATTTATACATCGTATTCATAGTATCGTTAACTAGCTTGTAAGATTCCTAGACAGGCAGTCGATGGGGCTGAAAAGTTCTCGATTAGAAACCACGGACCAGCAAGCGCAGCGTAGGACGTCCACCCGCAAGGTAGTTTGACGACAAGACAAAGCTGCATGCATGTCGCTTATTACCGGTACCTTTGGAAATTCCTGATTTTTTTATGACGAACTACACAGATTGGCCAGAGAAGCTGGCCTTGACTGCTTCACCGGATTGAGAGGTGGCATAGCTCTTAGGTCGCTTAGCCTGAACCTCTATTGCTAGTAACTCGACACAAGGGTCCCCGGTGAGGGGTAACCTCGGCTTGGACGGTTACTATGTTACGCGTAAGCATGCCGATCCGAGGGCGTCCCGAGAGGGCCAGAAATTCCTGAGGGAGGCACATGTTCTACGGCGTAAATGACTTGGACAATTATGAAAATTACAAGACAAGCTAGAACCGATTAGAATCTGAGTATTCTATTTTAAATTAGTTCTTTTCTAACTACGCGTCTTTAATTATCCGTAACAGTATAATAAATATATTTGACGTTTAGATTGAAATTTGTCGTTGTCATTGACGCGTTTTTGGAAAATTATTTACCATCATTTATATACCTTAACATGATTAATATTGCACAATTTGTGTTCGTAATAGATGACATGAAACCCATAAATAATGAGACTTATTAGAAACAGCCGTTGTATTAAAACGTATTCTGCTACTAATTCAACGTCACTAACACCTTGTTACATAAAACAAGGAAACAGTGAAATGGATAAAGTAACATGAATAATGGTTCTGCATTCATCTACCGAAATTAACACACGCCAATCAATTTAAATTTTGACATTTCCCTAGCATTATAATGACGAAATAATACAACGAACGCTCACATTCGTAAAATTAAACCAACTAAAGTTTTATATCAATAAAAATAAATATATTTTATTGTAAAATAGAGTTAACAGACCAAACTATTCACATAAGTAAAGTGATACACAATACAATTGGCATATCACGGATTTTAAATTCTAAAATCTTGTGTTGCTCCACAATTTCTTCTTGTTATCCCTTGTTACATTATTATGCTCTGAAATTCCAAAGCGTTCCATTCGCGTTATCTCCGCTTTGTAAACATTTTCCTTGTAATCGATATTAAGAGCGTTGCCGGCTCCCAGCGCCCACGCTTCCCGAAGTGGTATTTAAAGCTATTTGAATGTCTTGATGATCTTCCGAAAAGTTACCAACCGTGTCGTGATTCGGACATCACAGGCGCCCCTATATCGGTATGCTAAGGCAATTAAAGGAAACGTACAAGCCGAGTACTCTTTCGGGGACCCTAGCGCCATGTTGCTCCGAATAGAGGTTCAGGCGAAGCGACCTAAGAGCCCTGCCATCTCTCTAATTTGGTGAAACTGTTGCGGTCAGCATCTATAAGTAATCAGCATTGGTTCGTCAAAAAGCTGAAATTTCACTAGTACCAGTGTAACCTAAACATTACCATAAATTTCCCTAATTAGTATTCCCTCGTTCATCCCTCTTAATCCCACTGAATATCCTTTACGCTTCAGCACACATCATCCTTTTTCGGAGCACATTAATCACGTGTTTCTTTATCTGTCTTCAGTATGGATCACTCGTTGATTTCCCACGTTGGTCCCACGTTGATCGACTATTTATTGCTCACTTTTCAAACATTAAAAAAGGGTACAATTTAAATAAAACTTAACCTAATCTAAGACTTAACAGGCAACTTAAGAGGCAACGATGTTGTATGACGGGAGAGGTAAAATATATAGTAGGGTAATAAAAGTTAAGATAAAGAAAATAACAGCAAGAATTGTGTTAGCTGGCAACACATGACTCAGCGATTGTTATGCATAATAACTACTTCCAATGACATCATAATGATTTACCCGAACCTTATTGTGTGTTTAATTCATAATTAATAATTCAGTTGATCGTCACATTAACTTGGTATTGTAAACAATAGTTTAACTTTATTAGTTCGTAATCTGACTTTTAATTAATTTTGTATGAAGATTGTGAGGACGCGCAGTTGTGACGGTATTCGTTAAAAATAATTCTTTGTACAACGTTACGCTGTCTCAATAAAGCGAGTGTATCAGTTTTTGGACTATTTTATTCCACAAGACCTACAAATTATAATATTAAAAAATGTATTTGAAAAAACCCCTAATTTGAATTTGAATGGCCCTAACATATAAAATAGTTTTTGGTATATCTTGAGTACCAGTTGGCGCGTCTACACGCGAGTACGCCATTTATCATTGTATAACTTTGATCTTAAGTTGCATTTAATGCTAACTTTGCCATTTCCGTCATAAGTTTCCACACATTTGCGTCTAGTATTCTCGATTTATTTGGATAATTGTTTCCTTTGTCCGTTCATACGTATGTAAATAATGAAAATTTTATAAATTCTGGCTCCTATATTCTTTTTCTTTTACAAATTCTTGCTTGTTGTTAAGAATTATTTACGATCCCAGGTTCATGATAATTCAACACATTATCATAAACCTACCAATATTTCAAACAGCTATAATTCATCGACGATTTTTAGGACGTCCATTGAATCTATTGTACATCTTCTGCCCAAGTCTTACGTAAACATAAGTAAATTTACGAATAAAAACAAAACTGACTTCATATTAATTATTATTACATTTAATTTAATTTATTAACATTTAATTTATTACCACTAAAAGAATGTAAGACACATGTTACTGAATGGCTCCAAACCCTTACGTATGAATATACAGAAGATCTTTTAAAACCATAATACAGTCAGAGTAACTCACCCCCTTCATACTCGTCCCTACACATACAGTCACTCTTCAACACACGCAACGTTTTACACACAAACACACTCACACACACAAAACGATTAAACTAAATTACGTTATAAGTTGTTAATTTTACTAAACTTTTATTTGTATTTGTATTTAACTGTTTGGAGATGGGCGTTAATAGCTGCGACACAGTTTTTACTGGTTTGTAAATGAATTTTTGGTTTGAAAAAATTATTTTAACTTAATATTTCAATATATCTTATCTCTATATTCAATATATATATAGAATCAATAATAAACTAACCAAACTCTCATCAAACTAACCTTTCGGATAAGAAAATAATCATCGAAATCGGTTGGCACATAATGCAAAATGAAGACTTATATGATTATCTCATAGATGCCGTTGTCAGAATAGGACCAAATTGGATGAAGTTAAAAGTTATGAGGTAACAAACATAAAAAAATATACAGACGAATTCACCATCATATACCGAACCATCTCCTATCACAAGCTTAAGCGTACATGGAATGGTTAACCGGATATCGTTGCGTTTAATAAAAAAAATTGGATACGACATCGGCCTGGTTCTCATCTCTGGCAACATTAATTTTATAACCTTTCTTTTTTTTAATTTGAAAGCAGTCCCGTATCACATCCGCCGAGGAACTGTTTCACCTTGCGTGAAATCGATCGTTCTCAGAGTTGACAGCCGACCTTCAGTAACAAAGAGGCACGGGAAGAAGACACTAAGTACAAACGCAGCATTGTGTATTGCCATTAAAATATTCTGGACAACTTCAACTATTAACTTCAACTCTTTGTAATCTCTTTGTAAAAGTCACTATTCTTTTATTCTTTTATTATATCAAATTTAATTATTTTAGTATACGTTCAAGTACATGAAATGCGCAATGAAATAAATTTCCAAGTATTTTGGAATGACTCCAAGTTGAATGAAATTAATTAAAGACGTTAATGTTTCTCCGTACTAAATTTTATAACTTTATTTAAAGCTTTAGTATATTAGTAAAAGTTTCTCATTTCTTGGTGTCATTGTTAAGTTATTGTCGAGTTACTTGGCGAGAACTTGATAAATTATGATAGCTCTTACTTGTTAATTCAACAAATTAAGTTCTCTTACATTTTCAATACTTTTGGAAAGAAGTTTCTTATGGGTCGTTGCGGAGCGGTTCCCTAGCCGGCAAAAACTCCATAACGTTAAACAAAAGCGTAAGATTTGTAGTGTTAACTGGTTTAGATAGATGGCGCTATTATTAATTGTATATTTTTGTAAATCAGTCAATAAAGTAGTTTTTTTTTATTAAAAATCATAAAAAAAATATAAATAGTCGAATAATTAATTTCTTGAACTTTAAATTAATAATTTTACAATATTGTTTCCTATCTGGTGTCCCACGACACCACACGAATTTGTTTATACAATACAGTTTCTTTATTATTTAAAAGTGTTCTTAGTTATTCACTATTTATAACATAATTAAAATTACTAGTTGCTCCCTAGGGCTCAGTACATAGACAGATAAGCATAGACGTAACTATTAATACTGCTCTGGGATGCGCTTCCACCAAATGTAACTAATACTAGATATTATAAGATAAAAGATATAATAAAATAAGCAAGTAATAGTTTCATTATTACCTTTTTCTATCGCTATCTATATCTAGATCTATGTACTTATTTATGAATTTGGATGTGCATGTATTTATGTTTCTATTGTTTTCAATAGTGATTGGAGGTGCAATGGCAATTTGGTGCTTTTTCAAATGGTAAGCAGATTTATGTTTTAAAGTTTTATAATAATTATTAAAAAATCTCAGTCAGTCTCATTGTTATCGGTAAAATTTTGTTTCTATTCGCGTAGTTATTGAATTAGTAATTGTTCAAATGGAACAACAGAAGCGTCAGATACTGGCACGATTACTCACTGTAAAAGGTAAAAAATTAAACAAAGTATCTTTCAATACTCTAATATTTTATGGCGTTGTGAAAGCACGTTTTTAATATTTAAAAAACAAAACAGAAGATGAGAAAGACAATAATGTGTTCTAGTATCGACAAAGAGATTAAACCAAAAATCCGTAATAAACGTACATCCCTGCAGTACAAAATAGCTTTAGAAATAAAACTAAAACTGCAGGCTTCTATAAAACGGATACTTCAAATAACTGTAATTTACTAGAGTGCCCTGAACAACGATCCATCGGAAATTTAAAAACATGGCAGGACTTGTGGACGGATTAAAATAGACTATAAACTTTTCTATATATGTCTACCTTACATATTCTAAGATAGTATATATGTGTTTATGGGCTTATGTAATAATCATATACGCGGTATATGATTATTATATAAGCCCTCTCGGCTCGGTTCTGGTGTGAAATTCTATATTTCGAGATACGAAATTTTCTCTTTCTATATATATATATTTTCTTAGTCATTATAAATTCCATTTGTAAAGAGGTTTTTTAACAGAGCATAAAATAATAAAATGTTATTTATTTCTCCTAACTTTTTAAATAAGGTTTACAGAAGGTTGATTTTAAATTAATTTTCCAGCAGGCAACCTTTATATAAGGTTGTCAAATATCTCCCTTCCGCCTTTTTGTCTTTTGAATTTCGCGGCTATGTACAAAGCGCTACAGAGCTCGTATCTAGCAATACTATACATAATTTGAAAGGTCTTGACATAACCTACAAAACGACGCTATGCATAATTAGTTTGGATATTGCGTTCAACAGTTATAGACGTGTAAACATGGAGTTCACTAACGCCGAAATTCGCGCTATTTTAAAGTTTTCCTTCGTTAAAGGCGCGTTTTCGTTTGATATTGTCGTATGTGATCCATTTTTCGTCGCCAGTCACCATCCGCTTCAAGAATGGGTCGAGTTCGTTCCGTTTCAGCAGCATATCGCAGGCGTTGATTCGGTCCAGAAGGTTTTTTTGCGTCAAATCATGCGGCACCCAAACATCAAGCTTTTTTTTTGTATCCAGCCTTCTGCAGATGGTTTAAAATGGTTTGGTGACTAACTCCCATCTCCTGGGCGATGTCACGAGATGCCACATGCCGGTCTAACTCGATGTAGTCCATGATTTGATCGGTATTTGTCGTCACAGGTCTTCAGCCGGCTGGCTTATCCATGGTGTCGTTTTCACCGGCTCTGAATCGTCGAAACCATTCCTCCGTGGTTCGAAGTGATAGAGTACCATCCCCAAAACACCATTAATCTCACGGAACGTTTCTCTAGCGGATTTGCCTTTAACGAAGGAAAACTTTAAAATAGCGCGAATTTCGGCGTTAGTGAACTCCAGTTTACACGTCTATAACTGTTGAACGCAATATCCAAACTAATTATGCATAGCGTCGTTTTGTAGGTTATGTCAAGACCTTTCAAATTATGTATAGTATTGCTAGATACGAGCTCTGTAGCGCTTTGTACATAGCCGCGAAATTCAAAAGACAAAAAGGCGGAAGGGAGATATTTGACAACCTAAAGTATGTATATTCTTACAACTATAGTGCATAGAATGTGTTAAAAAAAATTATAGAAACATGAAAATTTTTTAAAGCGTTAATAGCCTAATAGTTTAGAGTACGGCCTGCGAATTGTAAGGTCGTGGGTTCGAATCCACCATTTAACTATTGCCGTGAACCATGTCCTAGCACAAGCTTAAGCTTAGTTGGAATGATTAACAAGATTGTTAGTAATATTTATGAAAAAAAAAATTGCTAGCTTTCTTAAAAAAAAAAATGATTTTCCCAATTGCCTACTATGCAGCATATTCTTTAAAAGGTTAATTTACAAGTAGACTGACAACACATTGACTAAAACCGTGATCAGTTACATCAGAATATTACTCAATTAATGATACTCTGTTTCCGCCAATTCTCTAAACCATTCTTGATCCCTATCGCAAAAATTGTTGATCTCGAAGTGTCAAAGACATTAAGTCCCGATATAAGTTGTTTTAATTGAATTTCTTAAGTCGCGATTTGAACCAACCCTCTGAGATACTGTCATAATATCGCTTCAGATTTAAAATGGATTAAACCAGAGTAACTTAAGACAAATAATAATTGAATTTAAAGCTCTCCACAATTGTAAATTCCAGGAAATGAAAGTAATTTTCTCTCAAACATTTCAAACTTATAAGTTCAGTCGGGTTTAGAATATGATATCAATGATTACTGTTAGGTCTTAGCCGTCTAACCACAGCATCCTAAGCCCAATAGGTGGTATTGTCTGTATATTTAAAAAGTAGAGAGTGACACGTTAGCCAGATGTGTGTATAAATATTTTTTGACATTTTTAAAATTTATTTTATGAAAAACAGTATGTCACATACCACTATATCACATATGGGGCCTTTAAGGGTATAACATTATTTTCAGTCATGGCGTAGACATATTTAAAGATCATCGGATTTAGGGTCGACTACTTTGAAAACTTCTCGAAACATTCCCGAGGAATAATCGCAAGACCTGTCTCCATCACCAATTTGGATAGCACTGAATGTAGCCAATTTCATGGACTTTACTAATTTATAACACTATCAGAGTCACGGACAGAATAAACATGATAGATAAGTACATAACGTTGTGGAACACCAGTATTCGTAGTTTTTTTAGCTAATTCTCCTGACATGGCCATTTATGGCAGGTCAGGGTATTTTAATTTCCTTTCTATCATCGCTTCTATTTACGAAAATTAATACAGCATTTATCATCTCACACTCTTTCACTATTATAATTTTCTTATAAATACACTTTTAAATATTAAAGCTTATACTCTATTCGCATAGGTCCATACGAATAGACTATAAACTTCACACACACATATCTTGTTTAAATTTTCTCCTAATCTTTGTCAACTAAAAATATAAAAGTAATTAAAACTAAAATTAAAACTTTACTGTTTCGGGACTAGGAAATTAAGAACATTAACAATAATTTAACGCGAAAAAAGCTACGAATTCCTGACGTAAAAAGTTTCATGAAATGTCATGTCATTAAAAAGAAAAATCATTGAAACCATAAAGTCACTGTTTGTGGTAAATATTTCAGTATGTTAGCGTGGTTACAGCTTATAGCTTATACAACGAATGGTATAAAGCAATAAAATTATTTTATTGCCCCATCATTTTTTATTCAGTAATCAGATGCTTTCACTATTGTTTTGTTTATTTGGGCTACTTAAGTTGAATATGACTGTTTTAAAGATTATTTGAATTCAATTGACGAGTGGTGGATAATCGGGCTGATGTGTATTTATTTTATATGGTGGTGATTATGTATATATAGAACTAAAAAACTTTCACAGTAGCAGGGACATTGCAATAGGTTATGGTATATAAATGGGATCAGGGAAGTACCACAACCTTGCAGAATATAGACGTGAAAGAGAGGTATAATATCACTGCGTTTCAAATAACAAGGTGCAGCATATGGTCGCATACACCTTTCTTCCTAATAAAATAATAACTATACTAATGATTCTAATTTAAATTATAAATATGTTACGGGTTTCCATTTTCTTGCTACGAATACACACGTCTAACGGGTGGTCTTGCGAGCAAGTTCTAAATCATCAACATAATCATTATCAGACTATAACAGCCCGTAACCTGGGCGTAGGACTCTTCACTGTCAATTTGCTAATTCGGTGGGCTATGTCGATCACTTTAGTTCTCTGTCGGATCACCTTGTTCCGGGTCCAATACTTCAGATAGAAGAACTTTACAATATATAAAATATTATAAGTTTTCTTTTTGAAAACGACATGAAACCGTAGTACAACGCCATAACATAATGTACCTGCAGATTAAGGCAGAAACAGGTGCTACGACAGTACGTAGACGGTATCCTGCGTAGAACTGCGTCAACAGTGGTTTGTTTTCGTTTTACTTTATACTCGAATAATTACTTATTTAAAAAATCCAAGCACTGTTACACGATAAAATAAATTTTCAAGAACTTGGTAAGATGCCAACTTGAATGTTACATAATTAATATACAGCTTTAATGCCACTTGGCACTAAATGTTGTCCCTTCTGCTTATAATGCTTTTAGATTTAAATGTTTATACTTATAGACAACATTTACTCATTGAATCATTAAGATATCTCTTCAAAACAACAAAGAGATCACGTCAGTATCTTACAAAGTATAATATATTCAGGGTTATGCGATATAATACAATCAACACTTGCGAGGCTTTCGATAAAAAAAATATTGTTTGTGTCTCTTAAAATAAAAAAAAATGTGAAGCAATTAATCTCGTTTTGATAATAAACGAAATAAAAAATACACAGAGTAACATTGAAGATTTGAATAAATAAAATTGTAATACTTATTTTTGGCTTTTGTTACATTGTGCTTTTGTTCTGAGACAAAAGCGTAGACAGCTGTACAACAATCCCGTCTTATCTTTGTTAACAAGAAATATTTCTTAAAGACTACGAAAGTGAATGATAAAAATTTTGCTTCGCTTATAATAATGAGTTATAATTATTGCATTTGAATTTTATATAGAATTGTATTTATTAAAATATAAATCGTGATTTCATTTTCATTTGTGCAGATAGTTCAAAATTTATTTATGAGTTTTGCGTACCCTTTATTGATACGGCGGTACTTCACACCGGGACCGCTTTTGACTTTGTATAAAGCACAGATCCGGCCATGTGTGGAGTACTGTTGTCATATCTGGGCAGGTGCAGCCAAATACCAACTCGCGGCACTGGATTCCATGGAGAGGCGGGCCAAAAGTTGATAGGTGATCAAAATCTACATTTAGATAGTCTTGAGCACAGGCGCAAAGTATTTTGTGGGTGGCCAGCTTTTCGGTGTTTAACAGATTACATTTTGGAGAGTGTGCACAGAAATTACACGAGTTAATTCCCCATCCCCATTCTACCTTCGGACGTTTAGACACTCGGCGGGTCTTCACCCTTTATAGTTGATGTTCCGCGCGTCCGAACGAAGCGATTTGAGTCATCGTTCATCGTGCGTACGGCAAAGGAGTGGAATAAGTTGCCGGCGTCAGTCTTTCCGTCTAATTACGACGTGGGAGCCTTCAAGAGTAGAGTGAATAGGCACTTACTAAACTAGCGCGTACTATCTTTCGACTATATCACCACTTAACACCAGGTGGGATCATGGTCAAGCGCTAGTTTACACGCATAAAAAAAAAAAAATGATAATGAATCACACTCATTTTAAAATGCTCGTCATAATTATTCTGCCTACTAACTACCTTTTGTACGGTAAGTAATTGTTTTTAGAACAAACCTTCATCAACACAGTATCCGCTTCTAAACAACAAAAATAACTGTGAAACGTAATACTTATTAAGATGTTTTTACTGACAATTCTTTGCCTACAAAGTTGGATATTTATATATTTACCCTAATTATAACATCTTAAACTAAGGTACACAAAGGCGGAGTTAATACTTTAGTGGCGTTCTCTATCATTCAACCCTGGGTGAGAAAGAAATAGAATATTGGCAGGTATAATCATTGAGGAAAAGATAACATAACATTACAAAATATTAAGTAAGATAATATATATGTGTGTGTATAAAATATGTACATAAATACATAGGAATATATAGTCTTATAAACGTTATTAAAAGCCTCCATTATTATATAAATCATCATGACCCACGACTTGAGTCTGAAGGTAAGTTTATATGATACAATAAAGATAATCGTAATCCTTGTTATCACTATCTATCCATATTAAATATTAATTACTCAATATATTTTCAATCTTGCATCATCATGAATGTTAATAATAGTAAATAATATGTATATAAATATTATTTACATCTAAGTTAAATGAAAAATATCAGAGGTCAATAGCCTAATGTTTATTAGTAAGTCGGGAAAGCGTAAGATTGTAGCTTCGAATCCACCATTCGGCTACTAACGTGAACCATCTCCTAGCACAAACTTAAGTAGTTTTAATTATAATTTCTAACTACATGATCGTAACAACGGTACAAAGTAATCACGCGTTATTTACGTAAAGGGCATGAAACGATATAAAGACGGTATGACTGAGGGAACTTCAGTTACAAAATAAATCTTAATACGAAATGTTATTAATAAGGGCTTAACTAATCAGCAAACCTTTTCTATGTAGTACAGATGGGTTGACTTTGAAATTCCCGAATATTTTCCTGGCCGCGTGAAAAAGTGTATCGTAAGCTTATGGTATAGCTCATTTTTGTGCGCTCAAGCGTGAAATCTATGTACGTATATATGTTGGATCGCGACATGGACAGAGACATAAGAAAAGTCATTTATTGAATATTCTATACCAAGATGTAATTTCTATTATTTTTGTACCCTACTTTGGCGTGTTTATTAATTGTTCAAGTTTCGGTTACCTTCTTTGCGCCGACAGATATAATCTCAGACCCGCTTAAAACAATTCTAGAAACAAATATCTGTTCACCCCATCCATCAAAGATTGACGCTCGACAAGACGCCCATTGCGCATGCAAGTATATAATCGTAATATATCTAACATGTAAAATTTATTATTTCTATAATGTACTTGTTATTTGTTGTGCAATTATGTATATTTTTAGTTATAAATTATTTATTATAGTCATAAATTGCATATCGTTTTATCTGAACTACACAGACCGAGTACAGGATGTATTTGTATTTAGTTCGCTTAGTTACGTTTAACGTAAAGTGCCAATCATAAAAAAAAATATGGAGGAACAAAACCCTTTATTTACCCTTAAAACATGACAAGTTTTTGAATGACCTGAAAACTTCTTTTCCGTGTAAATAGCAGCTTTACTGAACTCAAGCACGCAACGTTAAATCGTTATTAGTGAAACAATTATGCAGTAAAATCATAATCAGTACATTTCAGGCTTTAAAAAACCGATCTTAAAGAAAGATAGCTCATTAACGACGGCTGATTAGTAATATTATTAAGCTTTGAAATCTAAACTTTGTAGATTTGATCTCGGATGGCGTGAACACACAAATCTTTCAGAAGCCGAAACAACATACACAACACATATTATGATATTAACTCACTTTATTATATGTATATAATTTAAGGATCTGATATGGAGCGAGGTGATTTGACAGAGAACTCACTAGTTCCATCCTAGGCCTCATCTTCGCCTTCCATCAAGCGAGATAGAAGCCTAAAGTGCGCCTGTTTTGTATTAAAAAATCCTAAATTATATGGTATAGATGATGACATGACCATGATCGAACGCATGAAGCGAGAAAGAAAGTGATCAATGTTGCATAGCCACCAGCTTCCTTGCTCCCTCTGAAGTCGGCTCAGACTTCAACATTAAAAAAGCACCCACATGATGCTCCCTCAGTTTTAAACTATCTATTATTAATATTCTTTCCACTTCATGTTTAGCATATTCCCCATGATGTAGTGCACACCATCCACCACGTGGAAAATCTCACACTTCGGTAAGTCAGCCTTCCTCATCCGATGTGCAAAAATTTTGTTGTCTCATCTTCTTTGTCGTTCCCTCATTTCTGAGGATCGTCGTTACTAGAGCCCCTCAAACGGACAATCTTCCTCTACCGACTCTACGCATTATATGCCCGATAAAAATACGTGCTGTAGACACGTAGTGGCCTTTATGGTAGAACTTGGCAGACCACGGTATTCGTAGCATTCGTCTTCAGCACCACATCTCGAACGCTATTCTGTCTCTCTCTTGGTCGAATTGGCCATTTCTCGACTCCATATCTATATATAAACATAGAAGTAGTAGAGTCTCATTTATGATCCATTTCGTACGTTCTGTCTCTGTTTTTATATTTTTTAAAGTGAAATGAACAAACTTAATATTAGGTGAGCTTACGAGTCGCATGATCTTAAATGATCATTCTCGTCTACGTACATGTACAACATCAGAAGAATTATTTCGTTATCACACACAAATCACTTGCTTACGTGTGTAAAACTTGCTTAAACGTAAGTGCTTAAAATAAATCTAATAATTTTAAAATAGTACAAAAATGTAAACCAGTAACGTTGCTATGAGTATCTTTTTAGGCGCATTAATTATTAACATCAATATAAATATAATTATTGGCATCAACACGTTAGAAACGAAATATGAAACACATATACAAAATTAAAGTTGTACAACACAAAAACAAAGAAAGAACGAACAATAGGACGTGATGCCGATCTTGGACGCTGTCTCAGTATCTTCACCGCTACAAATCGCTGTGGCATCCTTGCGACACAACAAGAGAAATTTTCAAAACAACTAATTCATTTAAAGCAAGTTAGTAAATAATAGCAAATAGTGTCTTAATTAATTAAATTGTTTTCATTTAAATTATATCATGAGAATAACGTAAATGGGTCTCCCACAAGATATTTGTTTTTATAAGTTATACTTTAGGTGCGTTATGAAAAAATTATGAAAGTGAAATTTTAAGATGATCGCGCGACACTGTAATACAGAAGTCACAGGTTGAAGCTGCATTGAAAAAAATTGTGAAATATTATATAATATACTTTTTCAAGTACTCCAATATAATTAAGGTTAACTAACCCAATGCATTACTTATTGATATTAAAATATTAATATATAATATAACTTAAGTTAAAGTTAAAGTGTAACTTTACATACTGGGCACAGACCTTCTCTCTAAAGAGAGCAAAAGGTTATAGTCCGCCACGCGGCCCTAGTGCGTAATGGAAGACTTACAACTAAATTTTTCTAAGACATGTAAGTTTTCTCGCAATGTTTTCCTTCACCACGTGACAAATCAGTACATATAATTGGAACAACAAATTTATTGGTGCCGGTACCGGGGATCGAACTCAGGTTGCTAGCGTACTATGCAACTTGAGGCAACCGTCCGGACACTGAGCTACCATGGTTTATTATTTAACATAATGTTTATTTATTTTAAAATTTTAAATGAACTTTATTAATAATCCATTCATTATTTTAGTGTAATTAATTATTTGAATGCAATTAAAATCTATTTTTTAATTATGCCTTTATATTTATTTACTTCTTACGCGCTTACATAAGTACAAGCACCCATTTTTTATGGTTATTTGCGGTTTTCCTAAAATATCAAGTTAAGCCATATAATCCTTCACCAGAATGAGTAGATACCGAGCACATAGACCAAAGCCCAAAATGTTTACGAGTAATTTACCACAAGAGTCCCTAAGAGGGAATCACGTTTTCTTACATTTTCCAATATAGATACATATTCCAACTTAAGGCCGCTCTTTACATAAACAAACTGTACCCAATAGTAGGATAATATACACGCTGCAACTTTCACTAAATGATCCAATTTTATTGGATTGTCAACATATTTTTTTAAATTGTGTTTTTCTAATGTATAGTTTAAATGTTTGGTGGACGATCTTCACAACCGTGTCGTGGACTATTTTAATACAATACAATTATATTACAATAACAAATTGAAAATACCATCTTATTGCAACATATACGAAAAACATCGCAATACCTAATTCCGACACAAATCAATAAACTCCCATTACCAATAAAAAAATCATTAATAACAAAAAAAATAAAACTATTTTAAAAAATATCTTTTATAACATTTACGACAAACAAAATAGTAGGAAAAGCCTGTATCGAACACTCACACAAAATGAGACGTCTTCGCGTACTATGTGTGTGTGTGTGTGTGCAGTGTGTGCATCCGTTTGCAAAAAACGCTAACAACGACTCGTGACGACGACGGATTGTTGACTGTCAATATTACCAATACGACGGATTGTTGACTGTCAATATTACCAATATTTTGGAGTAATTGTACGAGAACTGACTGTTGAGCATATGAACAAACCTAATATAGATTTTTGAAATGCTTCCTAATTTGTATTGTAATCTTATGTAAAATGTATTAAATAAATAAATTAATTAAAAAATAAATTGATATGAATTCTTTAAAAGTTAACACGAAATCCTCCCGTGTTGAAACCAGTATGAAACCTAATGCTGTCACAAATAAGGCAGTACGGTAGAAAGTGATGAAGCTTTGCAGAATTCTGGCTCGAAAAGGGGTGGTGTTTTAATACTTTTTATTTCGTCCGCTAAATGAGATACCCTTCACTCGGAGATAGTGACGGAACAATCGTTTGCCCCTAGCTCCATAAAAATACGGATTATTATATTTGTAATGCGGGATCTGTAACCGTCATAAAGTAATTATTACTGTTTAATATCTTGGAAATGAAAAATCTTTAAATTTCACGTCTCATTGGACTTTGAACTATAAGATGGTCTATGGAAAAGAATTCAAATATTACTGGAGTAAAATCCCTATTCACAGAATCACGCACAATGGCTATCATTTCCAACAGCTACTGAAATCCTAGTAGCATTGGGCATCCGTCGAAGATCACAAATCAAAGTTTTATCGCTTGAGTCCGGCGCAGGAATCCATGTATCATAAGTGGGGCATCGATCCGGTACCAGCTGCGATTTATTACCTCAACCCTCGAATAAAACATTGATAATGTTACACTGGAAATGGCATTGATTTTTACTAAAAAAAGTTTTACAAGTAACTATTTATTTAACAACAGTGATGTAAGTACTCTATCCATCATAAATTGTCTTTCAGTTTTCACATTTAGTGGTTTACGGCCGTACTTATGACGTATTTTAGTCAACAGGAAAGCGGACTTTCATCCATGTGTGCCCTAAAGCCCGATAAATTTTGTCACTAGTTCAAAGCCCGAGGAATTTCGTCGTACTCTTTCGGCTTTTCTAAATTACTTTTGTTTTTTGATAATATTTGATTATTATATTTATATGAGGTATTTTAACATGTATCTCCGTCATGTTGTCGCTATTATATAATATATAAAATCTACCCATTTAATTTGTTTTAATTATTGTAATCTTGTTATTATTTTACAGGTTGTTGACGAAATTGACAATTACGTAATCTGTAAACGATAAAACTAGAAGTAATTTAACAAAAAACTTTGCGTGCTTGTCTCGTCATATCGTTAGCCGCCAATAAGTGTTTCTATTTAATTTCATTGTTTAAATATTTATTTTTTGACCACTTCCATATATTTAATTCCTTCGACGAATCATCGCCAACGATACCCCGTCTTATAAAGGCAGAATAATACATAGAGCCTACTTATCGCTTTACCAAAATAGATGGAGGATTGATACCCCTTTGCAAAACTTAAGAAAGAAATCTATTATTTGTTGCCACGTAAACATTATATGTATACAAAAAAATGTTATATTTATTTAAACATTGAAATTGTTTTGAATCCCAGTCAAATTGTAGATTCTGGCCGAACAACTTCAACTTCATCTTTATTTCAGCCGCAGAACAACCACTGGTGGACGCACCTCCCCTCCCCAACGATTTCCAAAAGGACAGGTTGTAAGCAGCTGCCTACGGCCTTTATGAGGTCGTCAGACCTTGCGAGTGGACATCCTTTGCTGCACTTGCCAGTCAGTGGTCTCCAATAGAGAACTTTTCGGCATCATCGGTCATCTGCTCTACGCGCTACGTGCCCTGCCCAATGCCACTTCAACATGTTTACCCGACGGGCGGTTACGGTTACGGTTCGTCTACGGATCTCTTCCTTACTGATACGATCTCGTAGAGATACCCCGAGCATATAACTCTCCATAGCTGATCTCGGTCATTCAATCAAATAACTTAAACCACACCAATACGACCACGCTATGAGAAAAATTTAGAAGTCAAATAAAAACTAACATCTTCCCTGAGTTCCAATATCGAATCTCGTAATTGTTTTTTTTTTAATGTAAGTGAACAGAATTCTCAAATCATATATTTTGTATAGCTTAGAAATGTATAATGCCAAAAAACCTCTTATTCGGAAGAGAATAATTGAAATGAATAGAAAATAATCATATTACATAAAATTATTACTTTGTAACTATGAAGGATGTGTTATTTTTTTTTGTCGCCAGTTTTAAAAATATAGGTATGTTCTATACATTCTAATAAATACCCTGTAAATAGACAATATTAATTATCTAATATCTTTAAACGAGCAATTCTTGTAATAATAAATAATCTGAATCTCAGAAACAGCTCCAACGAATTTCATGAATTTTTTTTAATGATAAATCTCTCTCGTTCAACTTTTATTTAACAGTTGGATAATTTTATTTTACGTTAAGAATTTCATTAACAACTTCGATAGTCTAATTTAAGTCCTCCGCATACTAACTGTACTAAGCTCAGTAGCAATTAGCGTGCTAGCACGCCTCCTTATGTTAGTCCCGATATCCAAGTGGCCATCAAATTTAACGCAGATAACGTAACAAGGTAATTGCCGTGATTGTTCCGATCATTCCAGTTACAACTAAGCTTACTAGAACTGTTTACAGGTATACGATTTGGCTAATTATGAAAAATTATTTCATTGCACATTTGATATTATACACCAATACACACGATGTTGACAAATGAGCCTTCTTCAACCTCCTTGGTGGAGCTGCTTCTTTATCTATTAGTGATTTTATGCCTACGTTAAGACATGTCTATGTACTTTCGTTTCTCTAAAAACATGCAACTAGTGTTAAAAATTTTAATAAAAATAGGAAATGTACTGGTGAAATTTATGTCAGAGGTCATTAGGTTTGAATGAATTAAATCATAAGAGCTTTTACTTTGCCGATAAATAAATGGAGTTCACATTTTCATTTCAAAAAATGCTTTAATGCGATTTCATATTTGTATAGCATGTCTGTGGACAAAGAGATATTTTTTCCATTGTCAACTAGTAGAAAGTGAAACAATGAGAAGCGAAAGTGTGGTGCTCCATTTCGAATACAGGAAGATCTTCATTAAGTTCACGGAATAATGAGGCGGTGACGTCGGTGACATAAATATGGATTGACGTATTTAAACTAAGCTGAATTGGCACTTGGAATTTCAGATGACTTAAGAAGTTAATTAGTCCACAAGCATATGATCGTGTCTAAGACTGTATCTAGCGACGTGGTACCGCCTACTACAATAATAGACAAAATAGCAGGTGAAAGAGGAGAAGAGAGATAGTCGAAAGAAGTCATAGCTAAGGAACATAACGGTTACCCCTCACCTCGGGGACCCTCGTGTCGAGTTACTAGCGATAGAGGTTCAGGCTAAGCGACCTAAAAGCTATGCCACCTCTCAATCTGAAGCGTCAATAGCCCAATGGTTTAGGGTACGGCCTGTAAATCGTAAGGTCGTGGGTTTGAATCCACCATTCGACTATTGCCGTGAACCATGTCCTAGCCCAAGCTTAAGCTTAGTTAAAAGGTTAACAAGATTGTTAGTATTATTTCTGAAAAAAAAATAAAAGAAATATTGCTAGCTTTCTTTTTTAAAAGAAAGAAAAAAATCCGGCAAAGCAGTCAAGGCCAGCTTCCTGGCCAATCTGTGTAGTTCATAAAAAACCCGGACACTAAGCTACCGCTGTTACTTTCAAGCTAATTCTTTCAACTGTTTCTCAGGTAACTCCTAAAAATCGTACAGAAAAATATTTATTGACACATTATATATTTTGAGGTGTAGGAGAATGTACTGGTTAATAACAAAGAGCGTGAATATAGAAGAAACACAAAGAATGTATACGTTAGAAATTCGTAATACACCTATTATGATTAGTACTATGAAAATATACGAGAAATTCACAAGAGAACAAGATAAGTCAATTTGTGGTGATAGAGTTGCCATTGCGTGTGTAATTTTTTTTAACACTTTCTAAGCAAGTGATTGACCACGATCACACCCATGATGTTTAGTGGAAATGCAGGCGCACTAGCTTAGTAAATGCCTATTCGTTCTTTTTTTTTATAGTTAATTTTTAGCATACTATATTTTATATAATGTCGGTTTTTGTATTTACTTGTTTTAAACTTAAAATAATAATCTTACAATACGGATTAAAGACATAAATGTGATTCCACCGTAAAACAAATACACGGTTATTTCAGTTGCGGAATTTGTAACTCTGTCCAATTTTATTAAACGCATAATACGTTCAAACCCATGTCATAAAGTTTCGCATAATTTCGTACCCTTATTTAGCATCAAGATATTGAGAGATTGGAATTTGAATTTGTTATTTCAGGTTGTTGGATTTATTTGTACAAAATTTTCAAATATATAATTCAGATATTATAATATTAAGTTATAGTTCTTTAATTAATTTTAAAATCTTAAATTAAGTTTTTACAATGTTTATATAAAAAGTAAAATACATAAAAACATCGGGACAATGATCCTCGAAACCACATCCCACGTGAGCCAAGTCGAGGTACTTTAACTATATTTTATTGTTACATTTATATTTATGTATATTTATTTATGTACACATACAAATTTGCTCGAAATTTACTTTTGTGGACAGACATCAATCGTCACTATATATCGGGCACAAATTTTTACTACTAATTTAACATTTTTTTTATAAATAAAAACTGTAAAACGGCGAAACGGAAAAAAAATTGGCAATAATAAACGATTGGATTATAAATGTTGTGGTAATTAATTTCCAAGGTACAATCTCGGCCATAAGATTGTGGAGTCGAGTTCTTAGCCACGAAGTTATCACTGCTATGAAAGTAATATTATTTTTAACCATTCCAAAACAGTTAAAAATACAGCCTATATATACATATACGATCCAATATCGGTCACTGTTTTCTCACGATGTTTTTCTGCAATGCCGAACACGTGGTAAATTCTGTGCTTAAAATTGTAATAAATAATTTGATTGTAAGCGTACATCCAAAACAAGATAGGAAATCATTCATTAATTTAATTGACGTCTAATGGTTACTACCTATTTATGTTATATATACTAATTTTATACTTTAAAAGTAAGGCAAGTACACACAACCACAACATCTCTTTTCAAATCTCATATCTACTCGTATTTATAATACCAAATCTATTACATGCTAAAATATCCTAATAAAAAGCTCAGTCGTTATTTATTCCGTCTTCCTTACTTTACTTTGAGATATCCGACTAAAATAACTTTCAATAACGTGTTTATACCCTACAGAAATGAGCAAAACTCATTTTGATAATGCGAGTCGTTTTTCAATACTCTGACTGAATGTAAATGTAGTTCAAATGCAGAATTAAACTACTTAATCTTGTTATGAATAAAGCAAAATCATGCAGAATTTAATTAGTGCTGTAGGGCGCAGTTTGCAAAGTCAACCGCTATTCTGGAGACGTAATTAATGAAGCCAGCTGAACATCCTCTTCAAGAATGAGAATACAGATTATAAACATGTATGCAAAAGTAATCTCTTTTATATGAGTTCCAGATAAATTTTCGACTACTTACTGATAACTTTGTTCGTACGCTTATAGTTTCTTCAACGCACTTTCAACCTGTGGAATCGACTGTCACCAGCGGTATCCAAACTTAGACGATTTGGGAACCTTCAAAAAAACGATTCTCCTTTTTTAAAGGCAGGCACCGTAGCTGCCACTCCTCCGGTGTTGTGGATGTACATTGGTAACGGTGATCACTTGAGGATTTTTTAAATTTAAATTTCATTTATGTTGTATACATGTCTTATATTTTTATACTTGTTTAGTTTCTTGTGTTGAATAAATGGTTTCTTCTATTCTATTCCATTCTATACTATGCAAGAGCAAGCCTCAATTAGAGTCGTTTAAAACAATATATATAACTAACAAAAAAAGAAATATTTACAATATAATAGGTATTTTACAAAAAATATATAACTGTGCCAAACCGTCGTCGCTTGACAGCGTGTCCAGAAGGCTGAGCATTGCCACGTTGTATGGCAATGCCTAGCCTCTGTGCAAGGTATAAGCCAGCCCTCTGGTCACCAGATGCGACCAACTTCTTAGCTATCACATTAAAAAGGTCCTAAAACCTCTATCGAGGTTACTATACTTGCGCCGCTTGAGGTTTTCTGCAGTTGCAGGCGCCGCTCCAGCCTCAACAGAAGATGTGTGTTCTCTGCGAGGTCTAAAAGGTCATGTGAGATTATACACGATGATGTTGAGCATTCACATCAAGTCATATACATTTCATAAAAAATGTGAATTAAATTCGGTTAGAAATAAACAGGTTCGTTTAAAAATCACCTTGAAAAGATTTTCATTACAAAAATCAAAGGTAAATTTTACATTCCCAAAAAATCCCTTCCCTTTATGCATTTCACACAACAGCTCAAATTAATTATGCAGTGGATGCTTCGAGCTGCGAAAAGAGTGACTGAAAAAAGTACCTTAACGATCTTCGAACAATAGTATTGCCATCGCAAGTGGCTCGGGGATCAAAAGGGGGCCGTTGACAATAGACGCCTGATGAATCTTCCCTCTTTGCTATTTTGTCCGCATATTTCGGTATTCGAACGTTGCAAACAATGCAAGTTTTCATTGTTAAATACATTTTATTTTTGTTATCGTGCTCGCTTTGCGCGTATTCATACATTCACACGGTGCAGTCAATTATTTTAATAAAAACAATCTTTTGACAATAAAATACATAGCAATGCTGTTTATTCTCCTCATTCAAGTACTTGTTTAACAATTTTACAATTCAATTCATCATCATCATCATTTCAGCCGTAGGTCATCAACTATTGAACATAAGTCAACGGTTTTTAAAGGGACCAGATGTAAGCGGTTTGCATCGTGCAGCCTTTATGAGGCCGTCAGATCAACTTGGGGCTGGACGTCCTACGTCCTTTCAAGAATAAGACTACGGTATCCCCTGCCTGTCGTAGAAGGCGACTAAAGGGGCCTCGGGTTCACTGGGCGACAAGGGTGGGGCCTGAGTCGTCCACCAAAGTGGACCCGGGAAGAAGGCGACATCGGCTGGCCCGTGTCGCCTTGCGCTGTGAGGGCACAGGGGAGGGAGTAACCTCCCCTCGGGACGTGCTCTTCTTGAGCACAGTGCAGTGGGCCTCCGGTGCGTTCCACTGGAGATCCCGGAGCCCCTCGTCATGCACCGAGGAAAGGGCCACCGGGGAGGTTTTAGTGGGTAAGAACCCCACATAACCGCCGCCTTCCCCCCAGAAGGCGGGGTATCTTTCTGAAGATTTCCTCCCCGTGAACAAAAAAAAAAAAAAGGACGTCCTACACGGCGAATGTTAAACACAGAATTGTAACACCACCAGTATTCTACAAGGTAGGTTCTCCCTCTTTGAATTTCTTCTTCTCTTTTCCGATATTAATACTAAAATATTGTATTGTGTTAAAACAAAATGGTGGCTTGTAATCTAACCTATGACCTTGCAGGTGCAGTGAGCAGAGAGAGACAATAACCATGAGGTTAGATAATAATAATCGTCTCATATAGAAATATGGACAAGGACTTTAGGATCTTTTGTCTGAGCGTCCGTCGCCAGTCGTCAGAGACCTGCCATGGTCTCGGAATGATGCGATAAAATAACATCCTCAAGATAATAAATCTTCCAAAAGCTTATTGGTACACAGTGACTACGATTAGAACCTATGAAGATTAAAATATAATTTAATCACAGGCATCAGCAATTAATAGACTCAAATACATCAAGAACCATAAATTTATTTAGAATCTTTATTTAAAGTGTCAAAAAGGCTTAATGCCAAAAGGTGATCTCTGCCAGCCTAACTTGGGGTTGAGTAGATTAATAATTTAAAAAAATCTGGTGCAAGTATACAGTACAAAGTAAGCACAAAGTCTTTCCACAGCACACAACGTATTAATATATAATGATGCCAATAAATAAAATGTCTATGTCTATATGTATTATGTTTTTTATTACACGACGATTTGCGATCTCGCTTAACAATAACCCGCAGTATGCAAGGCTACTGTTGTTACAACTTCTCGTGAATTAAAACATACTGTAAAATCTACTTGCACGTTTCTTTTCTTGTTCCATTTCACAAATTATTCTGTATGAACAGAACTTTCAACAACAAAACGTATTGTGGCTGAGGCGAGGACGGGAAACTTGGACGCATTTTATTGTGTTACGAAACAAAATTATGCAGAATTTAATTAGTTCTGTAGGGCGTAGTTTGTAAAGCCAGCCGCCGTTAGGGAGTCGTAATTAATGAACTCAGTGGTGAAGTCGTTGTGAAAAACTGCCCACAAAGCGTGCATAAAGTCTTTAAAAAATATTCTGTTCGTTTATTTTTTACTGTTATAGTTACTGGCAACGCGGCGCGATTCCTTTACTGAAACTTAATTTAAATGTAACTTCAAGATTGTGTAACGTACCGATCTATTTTTTATGACGAACTACACAGATTGACTAGAGAAGCCTTGACTGCTTAACCGGATTGAGAGGTGGCATAGCTCTTAGGTCGCTTAGCCTGAACCTCTATCGCTATTAACTCGGCACAAGGATCCCCCCGGTGAGGTGTATCCTCGGCTTGGACGGTAAAAAAGAAAATTTTCTAACACTTGTATGTTCCCTCACGATGTTTTCCTTCGACGCCGAGTGCATGATAAATCTGCACTTACAATTGCCAAATTCATTAATGTCGGCACCGGGGGTCAATGAAGGTACAACTTTAAGCGAACGTTCGGACACTGAGCTAATACTTTGTATCAAATCGTAATATTTAAGTAAAATAAATAGGATTCTGTTTTTGGAGGTTCCTAGAAAATGCTTTTTTTATATACAATCTATTCGGGTTAAAGTCTAAGTAAAATATGTTATATATATAAATGTATGTTAGAGTACGAGACTTGTCTACACTTTATCAGTTGACCTTTGCCAGCAAACAATACCGATGTGAACTTCACAGTCAGTGGAATAGTATGGAACGTTCATCTGAATTATTTTTACCAATGTTTTTTTTAAATAAAGAATGCTAATAATATTTCTTCGCAATTTTTTTTAACAATCTTTTTAAGCATTCCAAATAAGCTAAAGTTTGTATTAGGAGATGGTTCACATCAATAATCGAAGTGCGGATTCGAACCCACGACCTTATGATTTACCCGTACCCTAAATTGTTTGGGTTTTGACGCTTTAAAAATTAACATTATAATACATATATTATTAATTCACCTTACTATCAGTCAAGTCATTTAAAGACCTCGATTACGACAACGACCATATTTTTCACTTTAAGACACGAAGTTGAAGAGCAATTACTGTCTACCGTTGGGTACAGTTCAAAAATACCAATAGAAACTTATTCTTATATAGCAGCTTAGATCTAAGGACACATGGAGAATATCAATTTTATAAGCGTTGGAAATTTCCAACCGACTTCAAAAAAGGAGGTGGTTCTCAATTCGTCTGTATTTTTTATGGATGTTACCGCATAACTGTCGACTGGGTGTATCGATTTTGATGATTATTTTTTTATTTGAAAGCGGGTGCTTCCCATGTGGTCTCATTTAAATTTGGTCCGATTCAGACAATGGAATCCATGACAAAACCAAATAAGTCTTTCGCATCAAGTATGTGCGTCACAAATGCACAACGATTTCGATGATTCATTTTTTTATTGGAAAGGATGCACTTGAAGAGTACTTTGATGAGAGTTTGGTTAAGTTCTGATTAATTCTATTTCGTAAAATTCCTACGATAATTCGAAAATACAGAGTGCGTCCCCACCTAGTAGCATTTAACGTGAAACAAACCGACTTTTACGGTTTTTGTTTTTGCTCGTAAATATAGTTGTAGTTGTAGGTATGAATATTAGTCCAAGCATAAAGGCACTCAGTTGTCACACCATTCGTCTTATCCGATGCATGTACAATGGGATCACAGGAAAGTTCCTACATAATATCAGGAACGTGGAACAATACAATACTTGAATGTGTAATGTATGTGGCCTCTAGATTGCACATAAAGGTTACAATTATACTGCTTACTTAACGATTAAGTTGATGTGTTCGGAAAAGTGAATTTCATTATACAATCATAACATACAATGAAACAATTTCACGGTTCAATAACAAAATAATTTAAATAAATCTACCACGAGCACTTCTATTAAATTAAATATTGATAAAGCTTATGAATGTTCACTTGATTGCAGCTCAATCCAGTTTTCAGAGGACCCTTAACCTTTAACTCTTAGCTGATGGTCAGTCTGCTAGAGAGTGACTTGCTTTACTATTACGTAATAAATTGGTATCGAAACTTGTTCTTTGCAATAATTTGTCTTAAAGAATGCTAATTGTTCCCACCAATATTACTAATTAATCATTTCAAGTAAACGTGAGCTTGTGTTAGGAGATGGTTCACGTCAATAGTCGTATGTATATAGTAGTAGTATAGTATGTAATAGTCGGCTTGTGCCCAACATTTTACAGTATATAGGCTATCGTAATACTTTATGGTATTTTCTAGATCAAGCCAATCCAATCGTGCAACAAATTAAGTCGCTGCCTTTAGTTATATAAATACATTACGGCTTAGAACCAGGCATTGCGATGGACTCGCAACTAGACGATCTGGGCTAGAACCTACCATTTCAAATTAAATGTGAAGTCAAACGTACATTCTAAAAATACAGGCTACTTTAAGTCAAGGTCGGTGGTTTATTGTCGTTTCGAGGACAAATCTATTTACGATTAGCAAAAACCGAATAAAATCCGGAATCAACTTTTTTGCTATCTCTGTTACGCTATTATCTGTTTCTTTATGTTGTTTCAGATCTATACCAAAGGATACATTAATGAAGCATTTTGCCTACGGACGATTATTTTGAAAATGTTCATATCATATTTTTGACATATTAATCTATCTTAACCCTTGCTTTTTAATTGCATTGCACAGATTTTCTTTTCGTAAGATTCTTATGACACAATTTAATTAATATTTTAGCCTATAGCACATAGTGCTCGTATGTATGCCACATACCACAGATTTCTGAGACTCTCTGTATGGTGTGAGAAGTTACAAGTGTCTACAGATCTATTACCTCTGCTAATGCTACCTCATATGAAGACATATATTCGAGCTATGATATATATCATATGATATATATCCTCGTTCGTCTCATATATATATATATATGTCAAGAAAAGTGTTGTATCTCAGCTTAGGCACTAGAGATACGACCTTCTTCAACTTATTTTGATGGCAAAAGTCGCCGGCAAAAGAACTTATTGGTCGTAGTAAAAATTCATGGCTGCGGAACATAAGGATGTGGACCGGAATTGCGAGTGCCGCCCAACTGTTTCGCTTAGCAAGAGACAGGAAGAGATATGGTGAACTGACTGCCCACCTTCGCTAGTCGGAGAGGCACTTTTAGAAGAAGAATAGTTATGAAGCACGGCTATGCATTTTTCTGTGCCCAGGAAGATGTGTTTCTATGATACTATTCCTCGAGGCGAACATCCCCTACTTTCTTGCGAATGTAATCAAATCAAAGCAAATGTCTTCGCATCACTCCCGCCGGCATCAGGTAATTCAGAATAGAGATACAGAGGATTGATATTCCTAACATAACTATAGTAGTTTTAACTTTATTTTTTCTCAAACTTTAAATCACTTTTGTCTTATTTTTTTATTCAATATACTGTAAACAAGGCTGCAGAACAAATAGCAGCAGGTTACTATCCTAATTAAAAAAACATAACTATTGCGCCGTACTTAAATTCGACATCGCGCTGTTATTTCTCACTTCTTAGATAACATAATTAATATAATAAAACGACTCGGGAAGCAGCATGGCTCCAACGATTTAATGTACGAACTATGGTAACAGTAATGTCAGTTAGTTAAGTTATATTCAAGTTAAACTCTCTATATGTGACATAAAAAATAGATATTGATAACAAACAACATAAAAATAAAAACTTTAGCTATTACCTACCAACCTACCCAAAAAATAATCAGTCTAAAAATAACACCAATATAGTGTACAAAAATGTCCGGAATAAAACGATCGGAAAACTTGCGATGTCATTAGAATGTCGATACAAATTAATGTTGTTCCACTTGTTATCACTTTTCTCACAAATTGTATATAAGCGGTCGCTTGAGTGATTACAGTCAGTAGTACTCAACTAGTGCATTCATTAGTATCTGTGTTCAACGGAACTATCCAAATCTTTAAAAATGATCGAACGTATAAAACCCACTTTCGTTGAGCTGAGTGAACTTGGAAGCTCTGGTGTAAGTTATATTCATTAATTTTTATAGTTTTCAGCTATAAATTTAGTCCATATTTATATTTGTGAAGTAGAGTAAGAGATAAAAAAATTTAATTTAGACAGGCTGTGTTTTGGATTCAAATCCCAAACGGCTTTTAACAATGAGGTTCCTTTAGTCGCATTCGAAGTGGCACACCCAGGCACTATTCTTCAACTTCCACAATCGCTCAATCACATAAAAATAATAAAAAAAATAAAAATATTTCCGTAAGATTAACTCGGAGTTGTGTACAATACTCCTAAATACTCTTAAAACTCCCTAATACAGGTTAATGATTAGTCTTGCAGATCTGTAGCGTAAATGTGGGATTTTTTTTTACATAAATTAATATGTGTGTAATAAGTTTGTACTCGTATATGTGTGTAAAAATAAATATTTCATTTCATTCTTATAAACCAAAGCATTCTCCTGCGTATCAAATTTGCATCCGTCTGATAACCTATTAAATATAGTGTATTACTGTCTCTATCTACACCGGCTTAAAAAATAAATAACAGCCTTATTTTTAATAACTTTTTATTTGTATCTAGCTAATAATCGTTATTTAGCAGGTAACAATTTTTAATTTCTTTATAAATATATTTTTTACAGGCCGGTGGGAAGGTAATGTTTTCTACCGACGATTTTTTCGCAACATGCGAGAACATGATTTCCGATACTGAACCCGTATTCATTGAAGACAAATATACGGAATTCGGAAAGTGGATGGACGGCTGGGAGACGAGAAGGAAACGCATCACGGGCCACGATTGGTGTATACTGAAACTGGCAACAAAGTGTGTTATCAAAGGTACCAATCATCACAAAGACATTTAGGACCTTAGGAATTTAGAAATTTAATAGAACAGTAATGCGCTTCGCTGTGTAATCCGCGATTAAAATGTGTGTCCTTTTCTTTATACGTTGATTGCAAAATTTCGATAATAAATACTTAATAATTGAGTTATTTTAATTTTAGAAGTTTTCTAAAATAAAAATAGCCTAAATTACTCCTTATTATATCAAAATCGTTCCAGCCAGAGATTAGCCGGAACAAATTGACAGACAAAACTTGTAAAAATGTAATTTTGGTATATGAACCTTATTAAACATAATTGCATTTAGTAAAAAAGCGGTTATTTTAATATTATCAGTTATTTCACTTAGAAAACATTAATTATAAGACAGATTTATTTTTCAGGTTTTCTTATTGATACAGCATTCTTTACGGGAAACTATGCACCAAAATACTCAATTCAAGCAGCTTGCTTAACACCCGAAGGTAAGGATTTGTTAAACAGATACACAAATAAATTCGTTTTGTTATTTTTCTAGAATTTTACTTAAAACTTTCATTTTAGAGGAAGATTTAATACCACTACGAGTGGAGACACTTGGAACAGCTTCAAGCGAAGATGATTTGGAAATGGTTAAAAGATTAGAATCAGAAAAATGGGAGGAAATAGTACCGATTACCGCGTTACAACCAGGCTATGAAGAGACACGCCATAATTTCCAAAAGGTAGATTTTCAGAGTATTAAAATACTGTACATAGTATACAATACTATTACTATGCTACTGTAGTTTACTATAATATATGAATAGTCACACCTCGAAATTAAACAATTTTTCATTAATTTTAATCAACATGTATATCGTTATGTTTTTCAGGTATTGAGCGATGAAGCGTGGACTCATATCCGTGTTAATATTTTCCCTGATGGAGGAATAGCAAGGCTAAGGGTTTTCGGTGAACCTAAACCAGAAGCACCTGCTCAAAATCAAATAGTGGACTTGGTATCAGTGGTTAATGGCGGATGCTGTGTAGGTTAGTTTAATTGTACACATTTTTCATTCAATTTTCCTTTAAATATCACCATAGGATTCCCTTCTTCTTCTCCTTAACTTCAAAACCATAAGAGAGTTGCGTAAAAATTCGTAGAACACAATACCAGACTTCCGTCTTTCATGTTGGTTCAATATGAGTTTAAGCGACTTAAGTTGTCTTTATTAGAGATCGCTTTTCTATTATAAAGTGCAATATTTTTTCAGGATTTTCCAACGCACATTTCGGTCATCCTAAAAATATTATCAAGCCTAGCAAGAGTAAAATAATGTCGGACGGTTGGGAAACAGCCCGGAGGCTAGATAGACCACATATCATCGAAGCTAATACTGATGGAACGTTGAAACTTCAAGGTACAAACACTCCGTCTTTTAACTCTTTTATATATTGACAGATATATATTCGGTTTACCCGAGGTTGAGTGTCACATTTATTGGCAGTCACAATCATTTGTGAAGGAATTCCTTTTCTGCCATTTTTATTGGACATAAGCATCTCTCGCACTGGGTAAACGCAGAAATATAATATACACAGAATTACTTATACATCTCATCATTATTCTGAGTGGACAATCTGTGGACGAATTTACTCTATTGCCTAGGCAATCAGCTGTTACAACTGAAGGGGTCGCACTTGCCCTATTAAATCTAACATGTAACCTACAGGTACCTCCAAATAAATGTTTAAAAATATACATATGTTTTCATGTTTATTTTTTTAGGAAATGAATGGGCCGTATTCAAATTGGGATTCCCTGGCACGATAAAAAATATATGCGTTGACACAACTCATTTCAAAGGAAATTTCCCTGACTCGGTTAAATTTGAAGGTGTATATTTAGACAATTGTACTTGGACAGAGTCAAACGAGATACCATGGCGTTCAATAATAAAGCCGAGCAAGGTAAGATAAAATGTCCTTGTTCTTGAAGTTATACTTCTTTTTACGTTTTTAAAGAAATTGTGTTGAAACGTTGTTGCACGCACATTATGTAATACATAATTTATTTTGAAACAACAGTGGAACGTCACTATAAAATTCTAGGAGGCTTTCACAATTTTTTAAATGCGCTTAAAGTATATTTTCCTTTTTTTTCCCAAAAACTTTTTTACATGTTCCTGTAACGCTTTCATATGCATGGGTAGAGTAGCAAGCAATGCATGATAGCATTGCTTGTATTGCCCAAATGTATGACAGCGATATTTAGTACTCCACGTATTAGCTTAACTTAGGCTAGTAGTGTAATAAAATAAACAGTATAGATATTCTCAAGTACAGTTTTAATCATAACACGTTTCCCCATCCACCCTTATTTCGTACAAATGAATTGTGTTAACATTTCCAATTTATTTTTCAGCTGACTGCAAACAAAGAACATTGGTACAGCTGCGATTCTGGAGAAATTACCCATTTAAGAGTGACTATAGCGCCTGATGGGGGCTTAAGTAGAATAAAAGTTTTTGGATTCACAGAGAATATAATTAATTAACTTTTTTTTTAGTATAATCCTAATCTATTTTGATTGTACCAATTCAATGCACAACTCTATACGTGTAATTTAAAGTTAAGAAACATTTTTGATACGATGTTATTATATAATTTTTCAAAAATCGTGAAATAATGTCTTCTTATATGCTACGCTATGTAAGTAGCTCTATATAAAACAGTATTACTAATAATAAAGACTTTTTGTAATTATATACGTTGTATTATTTAAAAAAAAATAAGTTTCATAGTTTGACTCATGTTGCAAATAAATACTGAATATATACATATACTATACCTTCATGGAAGAAATGACAAGCTAGAGAGAAAGGAACTATATCTATGATACTCATTTTTTTCTTGATGAAACATATTTTTGAGCTCACCTTTTACCACCACCAATTAGTCTATTTACAATAAATAATTGGGCTGACTGGGTATGCTTTCAACCACGAGGTATTTCCCTGATGGTGACGACCTGTTCAAGAGCCGTTGATGTGGCCCTGCCACTATTCCATTACATTTATTTTAAGTATTAATTATTAATAAAAGATAAACCATTCCTAGGAGCTAGAAAATGGTTCACGTTGTATGGTGGATTTTAACTTAATATCTTACGTTTCAAAGACCGCATCCCAAACTATTAGGCTGTTGACTCTTAAATTTCGATACAGGCCGTGTATGTGAAAAGTACGATCTGGTTGGAATTAAATAATTCAGCACAAATGTAAGAGAATAAAGACTAAGACGTGCTTAATAATATCTAATGCCCCAATTTAAATTCAATAGCCTTCAACTTTCCACAATATGTGGTGTTGATATACATTGTTATCAGGGGACATACATTGCGCCCCGCTAACCGGTTCTAGTCGGCTTCCAACCTGACTTTAGTGGACAATCAGCAATCAAAGTTCACAGCTTATCAAGTTAGAATTGACACATACTCTGAACACGCGCACAAAATTATAAATATCATAAAAATAATAACAACTAGATTGATATATGTTATTATAATTGTGATTAGTAATATTTTGTGAGTATAAGAATGGCCTTCGCTCTTTCAATAGTCGAAACAGACAGACATTGATTGTTTAACAGAATTGAGAGGTGGCATAGGTCGTTTAGCCGGAAGCTCTATAATAAGCCGTAAACCAAAAAAATATTTAAAAAATAATGCAAGTTCAAAACAAGAGCCCCTTCTAGAACTATTGATGAACAAACCACGCGTCAATTTTGGATCAGAAGCACTTTCTTAATATTGTTTCCAAATAAAGTCTTTTAGATATCTTCTTGAAGTCATCTTTTCTAACAAGATGTAGGCAATTCATTCCAATAATTTGATTTACGCGTAATAAAGGTGAAAACAAAGTGCTTTTTCCAGGCCCAGATAACCCCATTTTTTTTGTTTTATAGGAAAATGGGCCAACGAGCTTTCAGCTCACTTGAGATCAAGTGATAACCGTCAACCATAAACATCCACAACACCAGAGGAGCAGCAGATGTTGGCTTTTGCGATAGGGATTGGATAGAGAGAGAGAGAGAAAGTGGGATCTCCGTAAGGAACGCAACCACTACACCTCAGGGCTTGGCTGGGCTGTCTAGGGGGCGTGCGTTAAATTCGCTATCGTCAAAACCCTCGCGCACTACCAAAATTACGCAGTCCCGTCGTCCGAGGAGAGGGCCGAACCTCGACTCGGTCGGTAGCTATTTCACGGATAATCTGAGGGACATTGAAAAAGCTAAACTAACTTTGAGTTCCCACTTCGGGAAGCGTTGGCGCTGAGAGAAGAAGCGGCCGAAGAAACTCCAGCAACGCTTCGAACATCTAGGGGGTGGGGCCTGCCCATAACATAGCGGTAATGCGCGAGGATTATTTGCAAACTCCGACGGTCGCGAGTAAGGAGTAAGTAGTGGATTTGTAAAGATCTAGCTTGTGCAATGGTAATCGCGTCGTCCGGATCGTCAAGAACGTGTCGCGGCCTCCGGGTGACGCGACGGAATTTACTATAGGAAGGCTTATAAGCGGCGGCACTTACAAGAAGTTTGTTAGAATGTTTGGTGGCAGTCGAAAAACCGTCGAGATGCCTGCTTAAAGAATTGGGCTATTGTCGGTAACCCTGTTTCAACGTGTGAGCTCGCAATTACTTACGAACCACGGTGCACCCATGACTCGTCGCAAAAACTACTTTTAACCTATGAATATGAAACACAATAAATACAATGTTAAAGTGTAACACAGCAACAAAATATCCACCGAGATGGCGAGTGCTGCCAGTAATTAATATTACTTTGACATAAACAGATCTAGATAACCTCCAGTTACATATGGATTTACTCGACAATATCTAGTTCTTACCAGATATATGTACATCATTCGAATGAATCGAATAAATACACTGGCCTTTATTGCATAAAAAAATTGATTCACTCGTTTTGACGACCTATTCGAGCATGTTCATAATACTTACCTGATTTAATTCTCACATTCCCTTTTACCACCCCTAATCAACATGCTCAGCATCATTATCCTTGTGTTGTGGACATCCCACAGACATAAACGATTTGATTCTTTTTCATCATAGATACGTAAAGCATAGTATTGGAATAATTTGCTCCTGCCAACCGATCTTTCCAACCGATTACAGTGTGGGTGTTATGAAGAGAAGATTTAATTGTATGCATACTATCACAGATTGCATTTTCATTTAACATCAGGTGTGATAGCGATTAATTGCTTAGGAATTTAAAAAATCTGTGGCAACCTGCTTGATACGATCGATTATGACTGCAACCAAAGTTGGGTGTATAGTATAAGTATATAATTATAATACGATCGCCCTTTGTTATCCCAAATTAATTAAAATAATATATATTATATCATATGTTCCATTGTGTTAAAGCGTGATACCGACACGAGGCAGTGATTACGCGTCACGAGGGAAATGTACATCGCAAAATGAGACGCAGATAGCCGTTTACCGAGAACACATTAACATACCGCGTTATTACCTTGACTTATGTATGCCATAACCCTCTTCAACCGACTTCAAAAGAGATTCTATATTGTGATGTACCTAGATTCAGACCGACTACTTGAATCCCTAATTTTGCAAACGCGATAGTAACTAGTGCTTTTGTGTGTTAATTATAAATATATTTCTTTTGTTGTCTTCAGAAGCAATTTGTGGAAGCTGAGTACAAGTTCGGGAAAGGCCAACCGTTTTTTTTTCTCATCTTAAACTTATTGTTATATTTTAAAAAAAAACTTTTTTTATATAAATTATAGAAATTATTACAGTATTGAATTGGGTTATCTATAATGATGCTATAATTTTATTTTATAAATAAAAAATTGTAAGTTTGATACACTGACTGCGATTTTTTAACACAACTTAAAAACAAACATAAGAATGGTGTAGCTGATGTTATTTATATGCACCAATTGAAGTTTGATTCAAAACAAATGAGTTTTCTATCACAGATTCATTTCAAAGGATTCCAAGCACTAGATACCGTTTGAAATTTGTAAGTCTAAGGAGATCTTCGGTCGTTTAAACATTCGAAAGCGTTTAGTTACGGAAATATATATTTATAGATTTCACGTGAATATAATCCAAGTCATATCATCATCATTTCAGCCGTAGAACGTCCACTGCTAGAAAAGCTTCACTCAACGAATTGGGTGCAAAACGGAGCAGGATGCTACCTTAAGAGGCGTCTGACGACGTTGCGAGTGGTCTTCCTACGCTACCCTTGTCGGCGTGGTCTCCAATTGAGAACTTTTTGACAATCTAATTTAGTAAGTGCGTTAGTGCTTCACATATTTTAGAATACTTTCTAACACATACAGGTATCCACACATTTTTCTTCAACGCTGAGCGCGAGCTTAATCAAAGCATAAAATTGCAACAAACCAATTTATTGCTAGCGTACTCTACAACTTGAGGTAACCGCCCGGACACTGAGCTACCACGTCTGTATAATGCTTATCAATATTATATAGATACAAAATAATAAAAATCCATTTTACTTTAAATAAAATTTGACAAGAAATATTATGGAACATAATATTAAATCTCTGAACGTCACGATTGACTTATAAAAGGATATTTATTATGATACATTTTCTAAGGTAATAACGTCATAGCCACGACGAGGGTGCGACGTGGGTGTCGGATGTACAATTATACACAGCTCTGTTATCTATTTCATCAATTTCGCTACAAGAACATTCATAAACGTCAAATTATTATCAATAAATATTTTGTATTTAATTGTTCTTTTATTATTTAGGTAATGGTAAGACTTCAGCCCATCTTGGAAATGATAAATTAATTGTACATGAACACTTTCAATTTGTTAAAACACGATTTCAAATGCACAGACTTTCTAAATTATATTTCATAGTGAAGTGTTCGAAAAAGTGTTTTTTTTATTTGAAAAGTGGTAAACGAGCATACGGCTCACCTGATCTTAAGTGATCACCGTCGCCCATGAACATCCACAGCACCAGAGGAACTGTAGGTGCGTTGCCGACCTTTGAGATAGGAATAGGCTCGTTTCTTGAAGGTCCCTAAATTTCACAAGTTCACAGTGCATGGGAGAAAGTTACGCGAAAAACGTACAGAGGTTGATCAAGATGGTGGCGGTGGAATTTGGAATTCTGCCGAGATGGGCGGTAATGGAAATCGGTAGCTGGGATGATTCCGAACAATTTCTCAGAACACTCCTCATGGTAAATGCGATACAGGAATTTTATTGTATGTAGTTTCAATCTGTTTACTAAAGTGTCTGCTACACGTGTAGGCTTTATTTTGTTATTGTGGGGAATATCTGCAAAGATTTCTTGGGAAAGACGGCGGATATGTGAGATTACTACTGACAAAACCCCTTCAGGTGGCTAACCTCGACGCTTTGTCCCCGCAAAGGGGTTGTCGAGTAAAACGCACTGGTGTCCCTCTGCACTGTAACAAAGCTTGAGGAGATACCCAGCATCCTCGGTGTGATAAGTCTCTACCACTCTGTGGTGCCTTCCTCCCGGGTCCACTTTTAGCATGTATTGCAGCGATATAACGCAACGCCGACTTAATTTATTAAATAATAATTTAATTAAGTTCATTTGTGATATACTTATTGATTTAAACTATTTTTAAAGATTTTATCGACGTATAATCTTATTTTTCAACCGACTCTAAAAAGGCGAAGGTTCGCAATTCGTTTCCAAATCAAATTTACCTCATGACTTCCGACTGGGTGAACCGATTTTAGTTTTTCTTTTTTATTTGATAGCTAGTGCTTCATCTCCATGATTCAATTCTGATATTGGGATTCATGAAAAAATATATGTCTTAAATTTGCATCAAGAATGTTACGTCACAAATGGACAGATAAATCAACAACACGCCAACCGATTTCGATGATTATTTTGTATTGAAAGGATAGATTCTTCTTTTTCTTCAAAGGTAGTTTAAAGAAAGTTCCGTAATATTCCTATTCTATTTAAAGTCGGGTTTTATTGTTACTGCGTAAATTTACTTGTTTACTAACAAAAATACATAATATGTTATTTATAATATATACATTGAAAATCCACCGATTTTAATATTACTTCAAAACGGTTACCAAATCGTTAGGGATTTCTTCTTGATAGAATCAAGATCACCTCGAGTAGCATGGGTTATGTAGCTATCAAGTTTTAAAATAATAGGGAAGTTTATAATAACCCTCAACATGTTTATTCCGTGTCTCGAGATTGCTTACAAATAACACACGACATATTACTGTTAGCAAACTTCGTTACACTTAAATTGAAATGTGAAATGTAATGTTTTAGTGAAATAAAATAATTTTAGGCACGTGTAATCCTTTCATTCGCTCTGTTGCCACGTGAGTACTTTGCGCCAAATCCTATCTTTGTGTGAGAATTTATAGGCCTAAGCTTGAAATAACGATGCTAATACACCGGTACTTTGATATTTGATACATTTTTCTTTCTATTTGAAAACAATTTGAAATTAGAAAGGTAATCTTTATTCAATTAAGGTAAGCTTTGTGTGTTCATTTTACATGGCCATGGAATATCTCTTGTATAACAAATTAACCAACGACAAGAAGGTGTCCATTAAAAATTCATTTTTTATATTTATTAGAATGAAAATAAATAGGATAATAATATAATCCTAGCTTTTTATTCTACGACGGAGACAATGATTTTTGATCAATATTCACTTAAGTTTTTTTAAAGAAAGCTAGCAATATTTCTTTTTTTTCATAAAAATTACTAACATTCTTGTTAACCATTACAAATAAAAGCTTGTGCTAGGAGATGTTAACGTCAATAGTCGAATGATGGATTCGAACCCGCGACCTTAAGATTCGCAGACCGTACCCATTTAGATTATTGACGCTTAAATATAACAATATACTCAACAAATCACAGAATACTTCTGACACAAATTTTTTATTCATGCAAAGACTGTCTGGAAAAGATCGCTCTTAGCGACAAGGCCGCCCATAGCGCATGCAATAAAATTACATTGTATTAATACACAAAAATGATTATTTTTGTAACGTACGTGTTAATTCCAATAAATTATATTCATCATTCCGGAAGTGGATATAGTCGCTAACTGGATATACACATATGCAAGACAAGCCAAGACTTCTCTTTGCTATTATTAGTGTTGATTACAAACTCTTAAATTTAACATTGCATTATCTAGACATTAGTGTGTTTATGCCCCTGCATAGCTTCAGCTACTGAGCAGTATTGCGCATACATTACTGTGTTCCGGTTGTGAGTTTCCAGTTGAAGAGCTTTGCAAATAAAATGGAATTGTCGGACTGGATGCGGACTAACGCTAAACCGATGCAGTGACGTAGTTTATATTTCAAACTGCGTAATACCACATTACGATATGAATAGAGTATTATATATTTAAGGTACTAAAACATATATATACATCGATAATAGTACGAAGAAAACTTTTCTATACAAATAAATAAAATTCGAATATCTATTTGTAATATTAAAATAACCACCTTTTACTTCATGTATATTAATATATATACCATACAAATACACAAACAATATTTTAAGCAATTTTTGTCTGTATGTCTGTTTGTTTGTTCTGGTTTTGACGAGACTTTCGCTGGCCGACAGCTGATGTAATAAGGCTTAGGCCTACTTTTTATTTAATCGACTTCAATAAAAAGGTTATTGATCAGGTACATACTGCAAGTTCATAGTTAATTAGATAGTTTAGTTGTGTTTAGTAATCATCCCACCAATTTCTGACTATATAAAATAAATAACTTTTTATTTAATTCCACGCGCACGAAGTCAGGTGGTCAGTCTAATCAGGTCTAGTCTTATAATATGACAACATGTTAGTGACGCACAGCACTGGCATATAAACTTTTTACAATAAATAAATAAAAAAAAACAACAAACTGAAAAACGAAGACCAATGACCTGCTATTTAAATATCCTTGAAAAATCTCGTCTTTGAATCGCACAATGCTATCGTGAACCATATTGACATTCGTATTACCTTTTACCACTTTGTTATAATGAGAACATGTACTTACTGGAGGGAATTATCTCTTCCTACTCGTCAATATCTCTTACTACTCGTATTATGTGAAAGTCCTTAATCTTCTTTTTCTTTAGAATTAAAGCACCTTACAAAAGGAAGACAACATTATGGTGAACTGATACCTTTTCTAGAGTATCCAAAACAATCTTATGACTCCGATGGGCTTGAAGGTTATTTGGCTTGTGCCAAGGAGTATCAATTTTTTGACTACTTACGTAAAAGACGTCACTTGCTGTATGAATGGGAGCTCAGTAAGGAGCGCGACTGATGTCTCTGTCTACCCCACGTAGAAAAATGTTAAAAGGACGTGAGAGCTAATTAGTAAATAATTCTTGAAGACGGAAGGAAGATGAAAGATTATAGTGTGACATTTATTGTAGTTTTAGGAAGAAGCAACGCACATCGCTTACTTATCGCGGATAGATGGATAGTCGCCAACGGATGTCTATAAATCACAGAATCATTCACCATAAGAAGAACGCTTATTACCTTAATATTGTAAGAGAATGATATCACCGTCGTCAAAATCGATCAAACGGACAACACGAGTCTGAGAATTCTCGTGCAAATTTCATTAGAGAAAAAAGGACGTTTCTCCTGTTCAAATATTATCACGAATTATCTTTCCCGGATGAGAAATTCTTTCCTAAATCAAAAGTGTGAATGTAAAGCTATTTGGCAGCGTCGGACGGCATTTCCCTTTGATCAAGATTAATGATACGACATTGAATAAAACATTGAATTGTAAGTTTAAAGTGTTTTCACGTGTAAGTTCAGACGCAAAGATGATATAACTCTCACTTATCGTCGAACGCAAAGAGGCTATATTTTAACTCTGCCTGCATTTGTGTATTGTGTATAATATAGTATACCTGTTTCTTGCCGTACCGTAGACCCCAACTTCGGTCCTGCTTTTGTAACTACAGCATTTTGTGTACCTTAATTTGGAAATCTTTTGCGTCGTAGTATATTTATGAACATCGTTTGGCTATACAATACCGTCTAACTTAAACCTTGGCTATCCTCGACCTCGGGCAGATTAGTCATGAGACGTTTGGGAAGTTCTGTTATCGTCCAGCCGTTGAACATGACCAGGCCATGTCAACCTGTTTACCATGACGTAGATGGCACATGCCGTTCTTCATAGAGGTCGTGGAGCTCGTGTAATTTTAGCACACTACTCAAAATTTTTCTCTCACATATCAATTTTTTTAAGTTACCATCTCAAAATTTACCAGAGATTATTAATACAATTGTTCCTAGCGTTTCTGCACGTATGGTTAAACATTATTTTCCGTTTGATCCCAACAAGAAAAGACTATCTATTAATATTTGTAAACAGATTTTGCCTAAATCTAAATGTAAAGCTTCTTAACACCCCCAAGATGCCTACTGCTATTTGAGTTGTCCCTGTGATCAAGATTAATGAGGCCGTCTTGAATAAAATGTCTCCTTTCGTAGAGAAATAGCGCTCCCTTCCGGAATCATGCTGTGATTTCCAAATAGGAAAGAATTTAGTGGAAATACAATTGTCTTCCATTTCAAATATTTAAAAATATAGATATTAGACAGAAACTAAAACAAAAATGAAACTAGTTTTATAGATTCAATTAAGGGTTATGCTTATTTTTAAATTTAGGATATTTGGAACACTTTTAGTGCTCATGGCCTCGGGAGGACTGATGTGCTTGACTTCTTAATTTTGAACTTATTATTTTTGTAGGATACCGTCCGATTGTAATTGTAAGTTGCTTCAAAGTTGCACCCATTGTGGAGAAAATGGTGGAGAGTCGTTTGCGATGGTATGGGTATGTGATAAGGCGGGATCAGGAGCACGTTGTGCATAGGGCCCTTGCTATACCAGATACCAAGAAAAGCAGAGGGCGACCGCAGGCTACGTGGTGGACAACCGTTGCCAAAGATATGCAACGAGCCTAAATAGAGGCACGTACAACCCAAGACCGTCTGTCTTGGCGCCGCAAAACGAGGAGGGCCGACCCCAAATAAAGGGAAAAGGCATAGAAGAAGAAGAAGACCGTCCGATTGTAATAACTTATTATATGCTCCGTTATAGATTTTATTCGAATCTATTCTGTGTTTCTATTCTATTGGCATCAGCATACATTTTTAATTTCAATAACCGCATGAATCTTCCTTAGTAGAAATAAATAAAATTAATTCCTCTAAATTTTATTAGTACTTAGTTCTACGAAAAATACGATTCCTTAAACGTTTCTCCTTATTTCGTCTACGTTTAAATCCCGAATCTTTACAATTTATTAATCGCTTTCAAAAATGCTTTTTTAAAAGAAATACCTCTATTCTCATCCTTTAAAAAGGTTCATTATTAAAAAAAAAACATATTTAATAAAGCTCTATATTAAATATAGCTTTTTTTTATTTTTCTAATTTCGGTAAATTTGCGGTTTGCATGTAGACAATTTTAATATTATTTTCGAAATAAATTAAGTTAAATAAGTTTGTTTTACGTACGACGTAAGTATACAGATAGCTTACAGGTAGCCACTTACTAACATACAAATAAGTATACGAGTTAAATAAAAGCTGATAATGAAGTTATTACTTATATTTGCCGACGGAAATCTTCCTATTTTCTTCGTGAAACTGGTGTTTAAATTACGGCACGACAATTTCCATTATGAAGATGAGAGATGAAAATAAGAAAGGGAATCCTTATTTCGTCGTTAATCTTGATAATGACGATAGCTTAATAGAACCATCTTTCTCTCGAGATCCAAAAGTTTTTTAAAAATAAAACGTGTTTCTCAAGATAAGACGAGATGATATTTCGATAAAAATAATTGTTTTTTTAAGGATAATTAAATCGGCTATTTTTTTTGACGTTTGCCCACCCATAGTGCCGTCAGTGCACATACTTAATGCAAATTTAAGAGATATGGTTTTCTCATGGATGCCATTCCGTCAGAATTAGACCACATGGAAAGCAACTGCCTTCAAATGAAAAAAGAATCATCAAATTGGTTCACCTAAACCAAAGTTATGAGGAACATGGAGAAGCACAAAAAAATACTATACTATACTCTACTCTACTCAATTCGTCTACTTAACCTTCTCCTTTTTCATCCATTCCCGCGTAGTTTACGTAGTTTTTTTAGTATTAGAATAACATTGATGAGTAATTTTAAATTATTCAAGCTGTCTGTCTCGCTTTATCAAGTAACCACATATCGAGGTATACGCTTTGCATATATTTGCATGGCAAGATTCTCTGTAGTTACTTATTCCGAACATGACACTACCCTTAGGACGTTACGTCGCGTATCATAAAATTATCAGGCGTTTTCTTTGGAACTAACAAAACGCAATGTGGCTTCAAGTCAGAGAGAAAAACGAGTCAGCGTATTGAAGTATATTTACGCTTGAGTTTAATAATATTTTATAAAAATTTTGAATAATAAAGGATCATGATTGACAGTCATTGTTAGACTGAGTGATAAAGGAATTTTGGGGGCTTAGACATGTAAAAAGGTTGGAGTTCAAAAAGTAAAATTTTCACAAAAAAAATATCATATACTCGTATGTTTATATGTATATCACACATGTAGCATATACTTGATATTTATTATTCGAGTTTCTTAAAGAGATCATTTATGAAGCAAAAGAGAGAAGACGTAAAAGGACGTCCTAAATTAATATTGTCAGATTGGTTACATAGTAAAAAAAGTTATGCGAAGATTTTTTTATATGAAAAGTGGCAAACGAGCATACGGCTCACCTGATCTTAAGTGATCACGGTCGCCCATGAACATCCACAGCACCAGAGGAGCTGTAGGTGCGTTGCCGACCTTTGAGATAGGAATAGGCTCGTTTCTTGAAGGTCCCTAAATCGTAAACGTTCGGAAACAACGCTGGCGACAGTTGATTCCACAAGTTGACAGTGCGTGGGAGAAAGTTACGAGAAAAACGTACAGTCGTTGAACGCCAACCATCAAGATGGTGGCGGTGGAATTTGGAATTCTGCCGAGATGTGCGGTAATGGAAATCGGTAGCTGGGATGATTCCGAACAATTCCTCAGAACACTCCTCATGGTAAATGCGATACAGGATGCAAAGAGAACCGACATCTCTCCGAGATGTATGGATATGCAAGAAGTGATATCGAGTAATGTAATAAATGGACTTTCGTAATCCCTGCCTACGCCCTCTCAGTCGACGGCGTGTATTTAATTATTTTCTTTTATTTCTTTTATATTCATAGAATTCATAAAGTTAATTATCAAAAGTTGCAAGAGCTATAAATAACAATATACAAGTATAAAGTATAAGAAATCAACCAATAACTTAAATCCTAGTTATAGGATTCATGACGCAATTCCAAACATCAAGTGATCCACATGTTCTTATGTCACCTCGCACTTAAAACAGAACCAAATGAAAATCGCATTATATTATCGATTTATATCAGTAATCTTTATACTTTTCTAAACGTTAAAGTGCAACAGTTTTATTGTATAAAAAGTCAAGTTATAGTTACAGTCTGAATAGACATACTTTAAAAATATATATGTTTGTCTCAGGCCTTCTCTACAGAGAAAAAGTAAAGTGAAGGACATAGTATTCCACTCGGCCCTAGTGCTGGTGGACTACACATGACACAGAAAATTTCTGAGACATGTGGATTTCCTCATCCTTTCTTTTAACGCTTATAATTGAAACTAACAATTTCATTGGTGCCTACACTGAGTTTCGAAATCGGCTTACTGGCTATGCAACTCGAGGTGGCTGCCCAGACGCTGAGCTACCACGGCTCCTAATACTCGAACTTAACTAATTCATAGCGCGAACGCCGCCTTGTTATACACAATTGCCCGAAATTTCCGTTCCGTCGAACAAAGCCTGAGAAATTTGGGTTAGTCACGTTTACCGATACTAGTGTATTGGCAAACGTGACTTTCGCAAATAACTATGTATTCTCCCTTGTAAAACATACTGTATATTTACATAATGATACACAATATTATACATAAATGAAAAAAATCTACTCCATTATAAATTACTATCTTATAATTTTTAAAAAATGTAAGAAGTTAAGTAACTTTACGTATGTTATTTTTTTTCTATTTAGGTTTCATCACAATGTTTTCTTTCACCGTCGAGCGCAAGCAGCGTTTAAAATTGCAACAAAAAAATTGGTTGGGCCGGCATCGGGATCGAATATAGCAGTTAGCGTTCTATGTAACTTGAGGCAACCGCGTGGATCGTAGCTCGGTGAGCTACGGCATACTAGAAAGGAAATAAAAATTCGCCCTGTGATTGATCGATCCTCTTACCTTCATTAAAATCAGCAGTTTTTCGTCACTTGGTATTGTAGATTACAGCCGAACTTCTATTGAATCTTACCTTAAAAGAAAGGATTATTTATTTTAAAAATAAACAGTTTTATTATATTATTTAATATTATATTTAAATTGTAATAATGAAATGCGATTTTGTAGAAATAAAACTCAAAAGAAAGAACAATAATAAATAATTATACATGTGTTAGCCTTTTTATCTTTCCAACGGAAAAGAGGATTTGGCGAGCCAAGCGTGAAAAACAGATAAATGTGGTATTCCTATAAATCCCACACCGAAACTTTTGGCTCGGAAGCGTTAACGTTTTGCATATCACTCCGATATTTCGGGTTTTGTACATTTAGACAGGAATTTATAGACTTCAAATATATACCGTTTATTCAAAATATTTTTTTTTTATTACAAAAATTATTTACATTCGTTTTAAACATTACAAACTATGGAACCAACTACCACAAACTGCCCAGACTGCAACCTAAGCCATAGCTAATTCTACTATTTAATAAAATCTGCTAGACCTCATCAGCCGTATAGTCCTGAACTTACAGAATTAGTATTTCTGTTGTTATCATTTCATTATTTAATAAAGAATAATATATAACGAACGTGCCGAACGAACATACAAAACGAAGTGCTTTGTTTCGTCTTTTATTATTCGTACAGAAAAGGACTGAAATAGTTTGCTCGCGTCGGTCTTTCCCTGCGATTACAATGTGGGTGTTTTGAGAGTCCCATCCAGTATTCCACTTCAGTGGGATCGTGGTCAAGCACCCGCTCAGAAATTATTAAAAAAAGACTTCAACTTCATCTTAATGTTCTCGTATTAAAATACTGTCAGTATTGCGCTTAAAAACCACCCGGCTTATCTAACCTATGCGACATGGCGTAGAATGAGAATGAGATCCCAAACTATATTCGGTAAATTTCTCCAGAGACATCAATAGGCGTATTAAACATACGGTTTTCCGACTTTTCGCATAGCTCGGGCCCAGTCATGATCCGTTTTCCTATTTTACGGAGTATGACACATTTCTACAATCTGTATAATGGAAACATGTTTTACTTGTCAGCTTTTACTGCTAAAACCACAGAATTTATACGATAGCATGAAGTGTTTTGGAGAAGGTTTGAATATGTAATATATTGTTGCTGATTCGTCTGGAACCTATATTTAATGATTTAAATAATTGTAATTTTCTAACATACATGCAACTAGCATTCGCATGACATGTATTTCCATGCGACATTAGCCTATTTTATACTTGATAAATCGTTTATAAATTATCTGTAATCAGTTGATAATAATATATTTAGTGTAAAAAGAACATCGCGCTTGGTTTTCAACCGAACGCAAAAAATGATTCTCAATTCGTTTGTATGTTTTTTTTTACGTTTGTTTCTTCATAACTTCAATGGGTGAATCGATCTTGATGATTTATTTTTATAAGCTTGTACTTCCAATTCTGACAATGGCATTCATGAAAAAACCATAAAAGTCTTAAAATTGCATTAAGTATAGCCGTAACAAATGATAATAGCTAATACCTCAATATCACGCCAACCGATTTCGATGATTCATATTTTATTGGAATGAATGTACTTCAAGGGTAGCTTAATGGGACTTTGTTTAGGGTCTGATTAATTCTATTTCGTTATAATTATACGACAATTCATAAATTCAAAGAGGGCAACCGCGAGTAATAACGTTTGATTCGATTTGAAGTCAGTTTTTGTTTTTACTGGTTAATATACTTGTAAGATTTAAATTTATGGTATGAATGTAAGTAACGACTACATACAATATATTTAAATTGAAAAACACCCAGCTCCAGCAGAAGAACATATATAGCCTGTTTTTTTACGAGCTACAAATTTTACAGCATCTTTTAGACTACACGTTCCCGGAAGAAATATTGATTACTTGGTATAAAATATTTTGTCTTCCGGACAGTTCATTAATGGCCCCTTAATACGGATAGGCGGATATTTTTTTACAATGGCGGCAACCAAACAGACGAAGAATTTTAAAAACAGCATAAAACTCAATAATTATCCGTGCAATCTTATAAAATCTTTTTACCACTCCATATTTTTTTCTATATCACAGAAATATTTGATAAAGATTAATTGGAAAAAAAAAGAAGAAAACGCATTTTTATATCAAAATGGCACGTTCGCAATTTAAAAGTAATATTAGTTTTTTTACTGTAACAGTATTTATGGCCAGTATATATGTATATATGACAATTGTTTGTTGTCAATGTCTCAGCACAGAAGCATGTGGTCAGCTTTGCACTAATGTTCCCGTCGCATCCCGGCGGTCGTTCGTTTAATGACCCTTACAAATTGCACAAAGCACAGGGTGTATAAGCTTAACATTAAGCTCGCAGCTACAGGATCATGTACGGGATTATATCCTGAACTAGCAACATTGCCCTTTGTTATGTTAGCTGTAAATCGATCGATAACATATATATATAACATGTCATTTTAATCATCTTTTAGCGTTTTAATTTGTCTTAGTATATAGTATATTTAACTTGATTTTTTTTAAAGAAAGCTAGCAATATTTCTTTTTTTTCAGAAATATTACTAACATTCTTGTTAAGCATTCCAACTAAGCTTAGGCTTGTGCTAGGAGATGGTTCACGTCAATAGTCGAATGGTGGATTCGATTCTACGACCTTACGATTAGCGCACACGACGCAGACAATAATCTAAACCATTAGGACGATTCAATTTATTACTTATTTCTATTAGCATTGTACAATTATATATAGCGGAAATACAGTGTATCAATCAAATCGCAAAAAATGGTGTTCCCGATCAAAAATTTTTAATAAAAGTTCTGAGTTGATAGCTGAGAAGATAAAGATATATAGCCGAATATCTTTTTTAAAATATCGAGGATTTTATACGTTAATATTAGTGGAACTTAGGGTTTCATATATTATTTGCAAGTCTGATGTTAGACCAATCTATTGAATAAAATTTCAAGGGGCCGAATTTCATAACCTACCATTTTCATTTGCACGCTTTAGCCCTAAAGTAAGCATAGTTCGGACACGCCGAATTGAATATTATTTCTCCTAGAGAATATAATGCGCAGATTCTTTACAAGTAAGAATTTTTTATAAAACGACGAAAGACGAAAAGAAACTTTCTCGCATATTCAATATCCGCACACTAAACATACATACATGTGATTTAGATCTACAACCATCAACTCCTTAAGTAACTTCCTACTATTAAGACATTAAACGTCTTTGTTAACCTTAGTTTAAGGTATTACAACAAGAATATATAGATAAATATAACAGATCAGAAGTTAACTTAAAGATGGCATCTCTAACTCGTCTGCTGTTGAGATGCTTACGTTCGGCGGTTATCACTCGACAACAGGTCAACGTTTTGGCCTATTTTTTAAATCAAAACAGTATTAATACTTATATATCTATACGGGGAGACAATCTTAAATAGAATAATAAAGTCCCTCATTTATTTTCCATCAAGTCCTCCGATCCTTTCACTCGTTCAATCAATAAGGATTACGCTCAGGATAAAGCTGAGAATGTGAAGTGTAAAGAAAACAATTACGTATAGAAAACGTATTGATGTATGTGTAACGTATGATTTATAAAAAAATCTTTCCCATTTTGTCCAATTTCCTGCCCTTTGACACTAAAAACCATAAAAACAGTAAAAACTTAGTAAGGTCCGATCTTTAATTAATGTGAAAAATGCGCCTGTCAAAATTAAATAGCTGATAAATATAACGTATATTTTACAAATTACAAAAAACAAAAACTTTTTAAAGGCTTGCTGATTCAAACACTAATTGGTGCAGAACCTAATGATAAAAGATTAGAGTATCAAAACTCTTATGTGGCTTAGCCTGAACCTCTACTGGTAGCAATACGACGCCGAAGCCGACATTGGCTTGGGTAACACTATTGGAAAATAACAAAAGAATATAACCAAAGAAATGTTTTACAGTATAGAATCCATTGTGAAATATTATGAGAAAAATAAATCAGGAAAACCTTACTCATAAATAACAATGCTTATACTAATAAAAAGAGGCGACATCTCGACAACAGTTCAATTACAAAGTATATTTGAATATCAAGTGGCACTCGTATATATTCCAAGAACAACGGGAACGTCAAATAAAAAAGAAATGTAAAACGACACAATGATGAAAGAAAACCTTTGCCTTACTTTGCCTACAAAGAATTTATATGACTTTAATGACGTATCTCGAGGTAATAAACAATTCAACTACGAAGCATTTACCTAATTAACAAATGTACGAAACAAAATCTGACTTCAAATCAAATCACGCTACTACTTGCGGATTCTGACATTTATTTCCCAAGTACTCGTATAAATCAATTATATTACGAAGTTCAGCTATATCGCAAAACGACTCCCAGCCTCTGAAGGTCGTGAATGGATGCTTTGTGTATTTGTACTAGATCTAGTCTATAATGTTAACCTTTTGATACTTGAAATACTATTTTTCAGGCCTCTAGCGCCTAGTGTCATCAACAGTCTTCTAGAATCTTCCACAAATCGAATAATCCCGTAATATATTCTAGAAGGTTTGATGCCTTATGGCGCTGTTAAATTATTTAACACTTATATTACCTAGATAATCTGTAAACTAAATGTTTTTTTTTTATTTTTAACATTTTATAAAATCGTATTTAATAGCTATAGTAAATATAAAAGTGCTGTAGCAAATAATTGAGGGATTAAAAGGCGCAACGTGCAAGCGGCGACCCGTTCAAATTACACAGATTATAGGAACATGCTCGCGTGTCGCGGAAGCATCAGGAAGCCTCGCTGTGATCCGGGTAATTTAATAAAATGTCGCTAAAACCTTTCACTACATCACAAATGTTGATAGCAATTATTTAATGTTAAACATTGAACTCTGTCAGTGTAGTTGTAACTTTTAATTTAATCATTTATTATCAATAAAATAGACATTTTCATGTCTTTCTTCACCTTGATTTCTATACATATAATTTCGTTGAAGAGACACATTTAGAGCACTTCATTGATGTGGTTATTCTCTTCTTTTCCAAAATGCATTAAAAACAAGTTCCCCGTTTGGCCTATTTCACCTATTAAAATATTGAAATAAACACAAAACACGCAATCAAAATTCTACCAACCGGCAATTGGATCCTTAACACGTAGTTTACTCGGGACTAGCTGCGCCCCGCGCTGTTACCCGTGATTAAAAAGTATTTTATTCTAAAATAAAAGTAGCATAAGTAACTTCTTATTACATCAGCCAATGCCAGCCAGTGTCAAAATCGGTCATGCATCAAGATTAGCGGGACATTACAGATATAAAAAAAGTTGTTAAAAAAAATAATTTGGTATTTAAAAATATTTTGTACCATATATATATTATGTAGTAATTATTTTAGTATTAAAAACAGGCACTCCAATTTTATTTTATTTGAATAGATAACACATCAAGTAATAATAAATTAAAACGCACTCGTCCGAATGTAAAACATTAGAGTTTTTATATTTTAAATAAAGTTATTTGAAAATCAGTAAGAGGCTTCCTTTTCCATTTCTTTTTTTAAACCAATGAATTTGTCGAATATTTCTTTTATTTTATTTTGTTCTAAATAGTAATTGATTTGGGTCTCTTGCCCCGAAACAGCTGTTGCGTACAACCCCGTAAATTGGCGCACAACGGGGTCAACGTTTATCGCATTTTTACCGAATGCTTTTAAGACATATTTTATTTTTTATACCTTTCGTTAGTATTTATTTTTTAAAAAATATTTTCCTGAACATTTTTTAGGAGTATATTAGGATGTAAAGTGTATTACGTAATTTTTGTGTTTTAAAAGGATGAATGAATTGAGGTATTCATTGTATGTATAAGCATGTGACAGCAGTTCGTAGAGCTACGCAGTAGTTAATTCTATTAAAGGAATGCCTTAACTGGTTAAAACCAGAAGCTATTATTAAGCTGCAATGCTACCTACATGTTTCTGCGTAAACGCAAATGAGAGGCAGTGTCGGTTTTGTATATGTGCGAATGTCTATTGACCAAGTTGGTGACATATCTTAGGAAGGATTGAAACGATGAACATGAATGCGTAGGTACAAAAAGAGAGATACCAAGGTCAAGAGAAGATGAAGGGCCAAGACCGTGAAAAGTGGAAATCCGTCGTCGCCTGGAACGCCGTGAGTACTTACATTTGTTAAATTTTCGCTGCCAATGAAACTAGTATCAAGTCATCTAGTATATATTATGTATATTAATTAATTTATTTATATTGTTGGTGTAATGAAAATACTAGAGGTTGACCGTCAGCTCAGCGAACTTATTCCAGCCGTGTGCCAAGCGAAACAGTATATTGCTTATTAGCAGGTTTAACATAACTACATTCTTCTTACCTAATCAAGTTTCATTCCATTGCATAACTTTCTCTGTTTATAAAATTATTAGTTAACTGCACTAAAATATATACTCGGGTTTAATACACTAGTAAATAATCCCATAGCATAATAAAACTCATTATACAAAACATTAAAAGCATGATAAAGGATAATTTTAACCTGAAACCTTAAGCGATATTACGGGCCACTCCCCAAGTGGCAATTGTCTGAGAGCGAGACCCTGCGGTTTAATTTAATTAACTCATCTAATTATAAAACATGTAACCCTAAGTATTGTTTCCGCATCACGTATAACTTCACAGTGTATACATGCCTTTATAAGCTATTCTCCCTAATGAACTTTGTATGTTGTTTGTGCAATCGTTTACATACAAAATAAAGATTTAATTACAAAAATTGTGACATTTTAAAAGTGTTATAAACCCATAAATAATAAAGTTTCACGGTCTTCCTCAACCCTAGCGGGGTAGACAGACAGCTTTCGCTGTCCTCTTTTCACCGGGCTTATAATACACCAAGGACAAACTTTTGAAAAGTGTTTTTTTTAATTAGTACAAGCCGACTGGAAATTCAACACGCTATTATAAGAATAATATTTTCTAAGACATGTAAGTCTGCCAATCCGAATTAAGGCCGCATGACTAAGCTTTTACAAATTAGGCTTATGCCCGACAGTGGGACCTTTATTAATAGGCTTCAACTTTAATTTTGATCTAAAAAAATAGACTTTATCACTGATGGAATGTTGTCTAGAGTTGCATTGCATGCATTAATAGAAATGTACGTATATATGTAATTAATATAATTATGTTTTATACCTGGTAGATATCTAGACCTGATATCGGGTAGACACAACGAACAAAAAATCATCATTGAAGTAATATTAACGCATGAACTTATTTTGCGGTGTGGACATGAAAAATTAATAACACGGAGCATATACTTGCATGAATATTGAAAAGCCCTTGAGGTCGTACGTCACGGTCTACTCCAGCAGGATGATGTTTCGAAGTACTCTCAACTCAGAATTCATGTATACCTTTGGGGTTGTTTTCCCTGATATGTATTATATATATAACGCCTGACGCTTTTTATTTTCGCAATATCAACACCAAAATTTTAACATGGTCAAAATTACCCACATGAAAAAGAATAAACGTAATATATATGTATAAACTCGATAGATTATTAGTTGTTAACAAGTTTAGTTATGTATTGTGAAATTTAAAGAAAGCGCTTTCTTTAACTAAGCATAATTGACATGGAAACCAAAATAACACACACAAATATGTAGCAAGATTTAAATTAGCGTGTTCTAAGGTCTTCATATTTAAACATTTATATTTGTTTAGTCCTTCAAGTAGCAATAATGGAACCGTGTGGCCACCCGGTAGGCGGCGTGTAACAAATGGAATGAAATTGACCCAATAAAGCGTGTCCCTTTGCTCCCCTGCCGGCTATTAGCCCCTGACCGCGGGCAGGGTAAACTTATTCTAGCATTAATTATTTAAACGGCCGTAACGTTAGCCTTTTGTAAGATTTTTAACGTTTTATCTTAATTAATAAATGAACTACTCCCTCAGGTTTTGTATGGAATATTTCAAAATATTGCCATTATAATCACTATTTTATAAAAATGCTGTCCGATTTTAACATTTATTTGTTAACTTTCATAAATATCAAATATTATTATAATATATTTAACATGAATTTTAATTTAGCCTGTGTTGGCCAAATGTAGTAGGAAAACGATTTGTAAAACGTAAGGGAAACCATTCGACTTTTGATGTGTATCACCTCCAAGCGCAAGCTAAAGCTTATTCAGTATGGTATACCGTAATAAAAAAGCAAAATAACTTCCCTGGTACAGAGGTTTATGAAAATATTAAAGATTTCCTAGTTTCCGGCTGAAACCCACATCTGTTACTGATCTTTGTATTTACGCGTCCATATTCTTTACTTCGTAAAACTTAAAATATATAATAAGTATATAGTTGGTGACTAGCGGATAGGTTTAGAATATCTTTATTTCTCTAAGAATTACAGTTCACTTACGAGAAATACAAATTTACATATTTAGTTTTAAATGTAATCCGTGAGCACTATAATGTACGCTTTTTTTGACGAACAACAAAACAATAAATCGCTCTTGGTAAAAGGATATGAGAGCTTATTTCTTCCTAACCCTTGCAAGACGAGCGTTCACGTTGCTATTGGCTTCGAATCAAACCGTAACAAGAAATTCAAGTTCTAGGGTAGATCGAGAAAAGGGTAGAAGACTTAATTATAATAAAAAAGCTGTATGTATACTCCTCTTTATTGCCTTTAAACCACTGTTATTAATATTATCGATAGTGGTTATCGACGCACTGCTTTGATTTACACACACACAATCATGTATTCAAAATCATATGTTTTCGGTGAACCTAGCAATCATGAAATTATATACGTGGCTTGCCAAGTAATTACAGAGCCACAGCTCGATTACCATCGCGCAAAATCATGTCACACGGAGTTTATTGTTAGTTTTGATAGTATTGATTAGTCGTTTGGAAAGCCTCGAGTTTTTGGGTCGTGATTATATATCGAAGTCGAATAAAATATTGTACTATTTTCAAATGAATATTTTGGTTGAGTATAGAATATTATTTATAATTATTTATAGGTGACCTGGGAAACGTTTTTGTCATTAAAATTGATTTTTTTTGTGACTAACTTATGTCTATTTACAATTGGAAAGTAGCCTAAGTTACTCCTTATACATCAGCTAAATCGGTCCAGCCGTTCCAGAGATTAGTTAGCCGCGACAGTCAAAAATTGTAAAAAATGTTATATGTTATGTATAAAAAGTTATTACTGTTCCAGCTCCAAATTTAATTTTTTGAATAGATAATTCAATCGTATGGTAATACTATTTGATTGCTTTTCTTAATTTTATTGTTTGTGTTAAATTGATTGTAACATATACCAGTGTAAATATATTGCATAAATAAACAGTCGTCGAGAAACCATCTAAAAAAAATAACATATAGATGTCCCTTGGGAAATCGACAATAACTTGGACAACACCTTCTGAAAAATACGAGACGGACAAAATGAAATTTCCTGAAGTATTATTTCTTTTCTCTACTCTACTGTTTGTTTTTATTACGATAAGGGAATATTTATTTTTGTCGGAAAGAAATGTAATTTCCTTTGTGGTGTTAAAATAGCTTTGTCATACAACAAACATGAAGTATAAAAATAAGCTTTTACTTTCTGGCTACCCTTTTTTTTGTATGGCAGACAGAGTCTATTATTGACCGCTTTTCACTAGGTCTTTCACAAATCCATACATCGGGTACACCAATACAGTACATATTTCTAGTTTAACATTTATTATGTGTTTAGCCTTCTAACTTCTACCAACACACCGGGACGTTGTTTTCCATAAAATTAATAAATTGTTTTCTTGATAAATATTTGTATCTCTTGCGTCACTTAAACTTACTTTGGACTGTTACTTAATATTACTTTTATCTTAACAATTACGTATTTAAAGGAAACAACAGCTGTAACAGATAATGGTTGTATGGAAGTGCTCTTACGGGAAAAAATATAGGCGGCATTTGTTTTCGTTTCATTGTAAATCCTTGTGGAGCAAACTTTCCGAGGAAAACCGAGATAAAGCGAAAGCATGTCTCTGGGGTCTGAAAGTTACGTGATTTCGTTAAAATTACAATGTTTAAAGCGAGCAATAACAATATTGCCAACGTTCCTCAGTTTGTCCAGACCTTTTAATATTGAATAAAACGTTGTAAACGATAAGAAAACATTCAATTACTGGTGATTAGTACCAATACAAAAGGAATCAGCGCTTTCAGATCTCGGAATCGGATATTTGATTAAAAAATACATGCATAAGCGTCAATAGCCCAACAGTTTTAGATATGGTCTTTTTTTTCCCCGAGGAGGGGAAATCCGTTATGGACCCTGGGCAGCCCGTGCTGCCAAGGAGTGTCCGACTCTCACGGACTAAAAACCCTCCTCCTCCACCACATCAATGTTCCCACCTTGCGGCCTACCATCGATGGTTTTTTTGTCCTACGTAGCCCTTATTTTATTTTGTCTTGTCTCTCTCTATCTGTTCTTCTCGTTTCTTCTCGTGCTCTCGCAAAACGACCACATGCGAATAACGTGTTTGGCATCACCTATCGCGTCTTTACAATACACACACATGCGCTCTGACTTTTGCCAATCGTTTTTATGTATGTCATAAATGCTCCGTGGCCAGTCAATTTTGGTTACTGGGAAACGTAAGATCGTGGGTTTAAATGATTTTATTTGTTTGATTTTATTATAAAAGAAAAAAAGACAGAAGACAGAACAGCAAGACTTTATGGTACTATCATGAACAACATAATATATATATATATATATATATATGTATATATGTCAGCTGTCTCTGATGGTATTTACGGCTTAGACTTTTCACTATTAAATATGTTCTTATTATTTAAAAAAAACATTTACTTTATCTATTGTACATACAACTACAACATTACTTTTCAAATAGTTTCCATATCCGAGTTCCGTTACTTGGTAATTGTTTACTTAGAATTTGGAGCTAAAAACCAAGTAAAAGTAGTATAAAAAAATAATTCTCATAGATGTCCTATTTGGTTATGTTGATAATATGTTATCGTTACTATTAACATAATACAGTCACGATACAGATATTATTTAGGATTCTGAATTTCATTCTGCGCGACATCTCGTTTACGCTTGTCACCTTCAGGATTACATCACATCATACGCAGGAGGGTATATCTCTAAAATCTCAGTAATGTTAGTACCCATTAAACTACGACAGTCAATCACTCGACCAGAGTTATTTTTATAAGCATAATAAATAACCGAAGATCACCGCCGCCCATTAAAAACTCAGCCTGTAAGGATTTTCTTTTGGTGACGAACTACACATAGTGGCCAGAGAAGCTGACCTTCATTGTTTCACCGAATTCATCATAGCTCTTAGGTTGCTTAGCCTGAACCTCGAAGGGGTAACATCGGCTTGAACTGTTACTATGTTACGCGTAGACATTCCAATCCAAGGTCGCCTGAGAGTGCCGAATTACGGCCCGATTGCTATTTCACGGATAATCACCTATAAGGAGTTATGTATTTTCTTTATATAGGAGGAGGATGTGGGACAAAGAGAAAATAGGCAGCACATCAAAATCCAACACCAAACACACACCAACTGCACTCGCACTAGGAAAAGTGGAATACAGGACGAGAATAGAGACGCTACAAACCTTCACGGAATGTTCACAGAACATATTGCCACCGACTGGAGATCAAACCCAGCCGTGAACTGTCACACCGAATGGTGAAGCTGTAACAATGATATGCTCGTTTATCACGCATAGACACCACAAAAAAAGAGCAGTAAATAATTACACTTCCCAAACTGTTATATCATTCCAACGGTACGACGGATTTGGCGGGCCAGGCGTGAAAAACAGATAAACGTGGAATTCCTGTAAATCGCACGCTCAAAACTTTTGGCTCGAAATAACGATTTGCATATCACGCTGACATTTCGGATTTTATACACCATTAATATAAATTGCAATTCTCTAATAAGATGCAATAAGTAATATATTCGATCAATTAATGAAAACAGAACCTATTGCATATTGTTTTTGCAAAGGCCCTTTACCGTCACTGCCTCTTTTCATCCTAGACGATTGTATTTATTCATTTTAAGGTTTTTTTTAATGACGAACTACACAGTTGGCCAGAGATGCCAGCTGGCTTTTAGTGCTTCACCGGATTGAGAGGTGGTATAACTCGTAGGTCGATAAGTCTAAACCTCTATTAGCTAGTAACTCGACATGTGGGTTCCTCCGGTGAGGGGTAACCTCGACTTGGACGGTCACTACGTAAGGATTCCGATCCGAGGGCGCCTAAGAGGGTCAAACCACGACTCGGTCGGTAGCTATTTTACTTATTAAACCAATTGGGACAATCTAAGCTAAACTAACTTATATGCTAATTCGGGAAGCGCTAGCGCTGGTAGAAGATGTGGCCGAAGAAACTGCAGCGACGCTCATAATCCTATCCAATTGATGGGGGTTAAATAAGACAAGCTTTGATTTTCACTTTCGGTGTTATTGGCTTAGTCATTTCACATAAAGGATATAACGAACTTCTTCTCTCGTTTTTAAGTAATCTGTCACTGTCAGTAATACAAACGTCGGGTACTGTAGTTATTTGAAATAGACTTTCATATTTTATACCTCTTACTAGCTGCGTCCCGCACCCAAAATAAAAGTATAGAGTTACTCCTTATCACAACAGCTACCTGCCAGTTAAATTACCATAAAAATTGATCCAATCAGTCTAGAGAATAGCCGGAATAAACAGACACAGACAGACAGAAATTGTAAAAATTGTTATTCTGGTATATGTACCGTACACTCATGTGCATGCAGTAAAAAGCGGTTATTTTAATTTAACAAACAGACACTCCAATTTCATTTATTTCACAAACCTGCCATAACAAACTACCACCAATACAACGGAACGTTCTTGTCCTTAAGAATGAATGGAAATAAGAAAGATGCAAAGGATTTGCTTACTAAAATTAAATGAGATGAACAAAGAATTGAATCGTAGTGTCGGTAATGGGTGTCTTAGACGAATGTACTCAAAGCTCGTAAACTGTGTGTGTTTTACTTTTAACTTTGATCATTTACCACCAAAAGAATTTTGTGCTACAAATGTTTGGTAGTCGACACTTGTAAAGGCAAGAGATGGCATCTAAAGATATTGTAGCTATTTTAACTGCATTTCAAGCCTTAAAAATGTAAAACATTCGGGTATCGCACCAAAAACTTTTTAACGGGGGATTTAGATGCATTTTTCAGAGCTCTTTCTCTTGTGCTCGGTAAGGAAATTTGTCGCAAAACAACAGATAAAAAAATTGAGGTAAGCCATTATGTTTCCTATTTCTTTTTCACTGTCGCTTGTAAGATTTATAATGAGACTTATAGTTTCGTATTCAGAATATAAAATACATGAATACGAAGTACGTAATTCCAAAATGGCGAGGGTCACATATTTAGTCATTAAGGTGTTTGTTACATTTCATAAGGCAAGAGTGTACAGTTTAATATTAGCAACTATGAATTATAAGTAATTACAAACGGAATCTTAATTCACTTATGAAGTCATAATAACAATGATTGAGCAACTAGAGTCATTTAGGCATATTGTAAATTTATTTAGAGATATTTTTTTTAAATATCTGGGGCCGTTTATAAAATATTTTTATTGCCATGGTAAAACAACTTTTCTTATATTGGGCAGATTGATCGCAATAATCGTCAACTAGATTTTCAGGATTTTTTAATTTTTTTTGATAAATATGCCGTTTGACAATGTAAGGAAATTGAGGTTTTCTTTTTGAGGTATATTGTATCAATTACCCATACTTTGTAAATAACAACATACAAATATTTGAAACGATCACAACCTGTCAAAACTTTTTAATTTTCTCGAGCTTCAAGTTAACACGTGTTTGTTAAGTAATAAGTGGAGCTTTGTTATTAATTCAGCATGCATGTCACCTGTTCATGCGCTACGAATGTTTACTCTTTCTTGAAACATCTGCAGCTCCCCGACGCCGTGTTAACGTGCAAGCACCTTGAGTGCCGCTTGAGTCTAGCGACGTGCTATTTTCAAAATAAATTCATCATGAAATGTACTGACTTACTAATTCCAGTACTATTACGGATTGTGTAATTGTACTGCCGCTTTTTAACTGGTAAATTTTTGCACTTTGCACCGAGTTCACAATCCCTACTCTCTGTATTAAGTACCTGTCCTTTTCTTTGAAGGCTGGCCACTAAGACTTTAAAATAATTAATAGCGTTCTTTTTAAACATGTATTACTTTTTTTATGCAGTTTTCTTTTTCCAATTTAGCCTACAACCACGCTGATCATATTAGCAATCATGACTTATATTGCGTATTGTTGCATATATAACTGCGTAATAGATGTCTGTATACATATATATATATATACATGTCCTGCTGTACCACTAAATTTTCCCATTTTAGGGGATATCAAAGTATAACTTGACCTACTACATATTTCTACAGCTATTTACCTTCACCACGTATCACGAGATAAACGATACTTTAAATTGCTGTCTTACAACTAGTTGAACACCCATCGAACCCAAGTTTCATGTATGCTATGATATTGAAGGCCACCACTTGGCCACTGAGTAACTCTATAAAAACCTGAACGAATGACAAATGTTATAGTGTTCAGAATTTCGTAGATAAGAGTGTAGAATGAAAGATACGCTTCGTAGCGTATTCTGCTACGATTCTTGTAGCCACGCACTAATGCTACGCAAGTAGAATCATTGAATAAAACTCCTCTATTTTAACATAGTAACATACACAACAATGTCAAACTATCGTTATACTGAAAGTTTGTACCCAGACCTCCTCTGAAAGTAGCTACGAGGTAAAATCGCTGATATAACTGTATCAAACGACTGACTGAAACTGCTGAGTATATCATTAAACCTGGAACTGTAATTTCTTGCTAAGTGTTTTGTAAAATATCGTAAAACTTCAAAGAAAATTAAACTGATTCATTTACATGTGGGGTGTCAAAAATTCATACATTCATAAATACTCGTATATTTAATTGGCTATGTGTTGCAAAACAAAGCCAAAGCTAATTTAATGTTAGTTAGTTATCGTTATTATATTTACAACATTTATCATATTACATTCCATAAATTCTCTAGAACTTCCTTTGTCCGCTATAAATCTGAGCAACAGAACGTGGGATATTTCTGCTCAACGGTGTTGAAACAGCGCAAGGACGACGTCTTTTGTTTATCTCCAAGAGTTGCTTTACAAATGAATATTACCTGCGCTGTTAAGAGTTAAAGATAAAATGGTAAATGGTAAAAACTGGATAACAGAAAAAAGGAGGGTAGTAAAATAGTCAATTATAGAATAAAAGTGGATTTTTACTGTTTCCTATTCGTATTTTAGTTCATTTTTGAGAGCTGGTTTAAACCGTGACTGCCCTAATGACTAACCTTCGACGATCTTATCATGCTCAAAAGACCGTCCGAGATTTAAAATTTAAACTTAACAATTACATCATTTACTATTAAGTATCCGAATGATTGAATTTAACTATAGATTGAAAATAATTTAATATCAGAATACGTCCAGGTTATTTTAAAAAATGCTTTATTCTGTACATCTATTATACTTAAAACGAAGCGTGAAACAGGATGCTCGTAGCGTGCCTCCTAGACATTAATCGAGTCTGCAAAATTGCATCCTCGTGACAGTTACGAAGAAGTATTTAATCTCGCTTCGAAATTCTTGTAAATAAAAGGATAACGAATTTCATAGCACAAGTATAACCTTTAAATTCATATGCTGTTATAAACTTTAGATTTTTTATACAGGTCACCTGATGTTTTTGATTGCTTAAATCACTGACGCCCTCAAACAACTAAAACAGGATTAAAAAGTGCGTTACAGAACTTTTTATGAAGAATTAAGCTGTCTAGTCTGGTTGCATTTCAACGAATGAAATGCAGAACTATAATATATTTCTACTTTGAAATTGAAATTTAAAAAAAAACATTTATTCGGCACAAGAACACAGAAACAACAGGTAAAACAAGACAAAAAACAACATAAACAAAAGTAAACAGAAACAACATAAAAAAAGAACCAAAAAGAAATTGTGCCGAAAAGGGGTTGGCTCAGCATGTGCTGTGCTCACACATGTAGCACAGCGCTGGTTTTCAGCCAAAAACCTGTGAAGACCAAGGCGGACACCATTCGGTAGTGTATTATTATAGTGTACAATACATAAATATTATATATAAATGTATATATAAAAAAGCAGCTATAGATACATATATATATATAAATATATAGTTATATACATATATATATATAAACAAATTACATAATAAATAACATAAATATAGTGTTATATAAACGATTTGTCGTAATTGATGTTGGCGTGGTTACGTTGAGACTCGGTTAAGAAACTTTTAATTTTTTTTAAAAATAACTAATGTTTTAGACGTCCTAATAGACGGGGGATGTTATTCCAACATTTTGACGCCGCATATCGAAAACTACCACGGAAAGCAGTAGACTTGTGGGTTTGTATACTTAACTGGTGCGAGCACTGCCGGCTGTTATAGCGGCTTGTCTCCGAAACCATAGTGAGCTTTTTGCACAAATAAGAAGGCCTTTGAAAATTAATAACACCAAACAGGAGGCATGCGAGGTGAAGTTTACGTCTCGACTTCATTTTTAAAATACAGTTCTTATTTAAAAAAGGTGTGCTTCCACGATTATGCCGGCCATTCATGTAGAAGTAGCCTAACTACCGTTAAATTTGTGTCAAGGATTTTTTTCGTATTACAAATCATTAAGAGAGCAGTGAACTCCATTGTATCTTCTCCTGTAAGCAAATAACACATCCTTAATAGATTAGACAGCTGCAGATTCGTGGTCATACAACGGTAAATTCATTCTTGTACCTAGATAATTCCTTACAGTAGCAATGCTCTAATATTTTCAAGTCTATCCACATCGGACATTTAATATCCGCTGACGTCGTTTACAGTTGAAATGGAAATTTCCCGTCTTAACGAGAAAGTTCATACGTTCCAAAGCTTCGAACAGACTTACGTATGAAGAGGCTGGTATAAGGGTAAATTGTTTGTGTGTCCCTGCTCCTATTGACGAATAATTTGGTGTATCACCTGACATAAATGTTCAGCTTGTATCTCTTCTTAAGTAACAGACTATATATGTTCCACTATTGATCACAGACAAAATCTTTAAACAGAATAAATAAAGATAGACGGAATTCACATTCCTTAGAAATATTTCTAACAGATTTCACGTGGCACATTTCACAATCAGCAAAATCAACAAAAAAATTCATTGCTGCCGGCACCCGGGTCGGTCTCTAGTTTTCAGCATGTATTATATAGTTATTGTACCTGTGGTCGAGGAAGTACACTCTTTAATAGCGCAATAGCAGAAGCCATATATGATATCACAATAGATTTTTTATTATTATAAATATTACAAACTTCATTAACATGGTTTTGTAGCCATTCCAAAAAAATTTTTCATATCGATTCGAATTCAGGTTGTTCAAACATTGCAAAATATAAAGTAGCTATCGATATACCAACAAAAAAAGTCACAAAATGTATATATCATAATAATACTGCTATTTCCCAAAATATAAACCGACAAAGGTCGCTTTATTGACAAGTTAACTGACTCGGAAAGGGCGAAGTCACTTTGGTGTCACTGATAGAACTTAACAATCTTTTTCCTCCGACTCACTTCGCATGTTTACCAAACAGGATTTTATCTTATAACACATTTTTATATTGTAAATATATATGTTGTTCGTTATATTGCTGATTTTTTAACCATTGCACCATTGCTTGTATTTGAAATTACAATTTAGTTGCATTATAAATATTTATAATCTTTCTCTTTTAACTTTTTTTTTTTTTGTTAACGAGGAGGAAATCTTCAGAAAGATACCCCGTCTTCTGGGGGGAAGGCGGCGGTTATGTGGGGTTCTTACCCACTAAAACCTCCCCGGTGGCCCTTTCCTCGGTGCATGACGAGGGGATCTGGGATCTCACGTGGAACGCACCAGAGCCCCTCTGCACTGTGCTCAAGGAGAGCACGTCCCGGGTTACCCCCCCCCCCTGTGCCCTCACAGCGCAAGGCGACACGGGCCAGCCGATGTCGCCTTCTTCCCGGATCCACTTTGGTGGACGACTCAGGCCCCCACCCTTGTCGCCCAGTGAACCCGAGGCCCCTTTAGTCGCCGCCTAAAAGGCGCCCTTTATTATACCGTAGTCTTATTCTTGAGAGCCCAGAACTACAGGGCTGAACTTAATTGTACCTTCTTTGACTAGTCTTTTTTCACTGGGTTTAGAAACACCAGCCATCAGATCGTAAAGTCGAAACTTTTATTTTCCGCAAAAAATATAACCGATGAAGTTTAAAGAACAAATATCTAATATAAAGATGGGATATAGTCTACTTGTCGTGAACAACACATAATCAACCGTACCTAAATATTTACCAATAAGTCAATTCGTTGTGTTAACCAGAATGTAGTACTAAAATACACCTATAATTGATATTGTTTTTCGTAAAAACCATCAGGAAACCAGCTAATTATACAAACATTAAAATTGTTCACTTCGTGTGAAATAATTTTGTATTAATCTTATCTAAACGGCTGCTTAGCGTTACGTTTTGTAATTTAATTATAATATAATCTTGCAACAAGGTGAAAGCGTTTTTGTATTGATGTGATAAAAGGTAATTTTAGCTTGCCGTAATCCGAGATCGTAGCAGCATGACCCGAGGGACACGACAGAATAAATAACGTAGCACATTCCATTCTCCTTTAGGAAAATAATTGCACTTTATTAACATAAAATATTCAAGAAATATAAAGTACATAATTTCTCATGTAATTAACGGATATTTTAGAACGTACAACTGTATTAAAGAACAAAAACAAAAACCGACTTCAAATCGGATCAAATGTTAAAAGCTATTAAGCGCGGACGACATCTGAATCAGAACCTAACCCAACTCTTATCTACTACTATTAAAGCACATCTTTACGGAGCGTCTTCGATGCGCGAAACAGAGTATTCTTTAACACCACCTTCCAAAATCGGGCATTAAAAAATTGTAGTAGCTGTAGAGGTAGCACTCTTATTAATAAAACAAAGTAAACAATAGACAATACAGTAGAAAAGAGCACGGACACGAGTCTAAAAAAGTACATCCTTTCCAATAAAAAAATAAACCGGTTGGGGTGATATTGAGTGATTCATACATTTGATGCAAATATAAGACTTATATGGTTGCCTAATCCCGGGCCGGACTAATTTAAATGGGACTACAGGGGAAGCAATAGCTTTCAAATAAAAAAAGAATCATGAAAATCATTTCACCCTGCAGAAAGTTAACCACTTGTTATTTTTTCCTGAATGAGCTTTAGTGTTATCATGACCCATTATAAGATTATCCATTAATTATCGGATATTGATAAACATAATCATTTGTGGCCATCACAAACAAGGTAAGAAGAGATCACGGAATTGATCGCGGACACACATCTAAATCTATTGAACCTGTAAAATCCTCTATGACATTAGAATTCAAAAGTGTTTTTAAAACTTCTTAACATTATATTGACTCTGTTTACTTTCCTCGTTGATATACCAATACTCGATTTCCCATTATCGGAATGCTTTAGAAATTCTATAGGAGACGGCATATTGGGAAATATATTGTTTATAATTTCCTAAGAGACTACTGGATTGATTATATGAAATTGGAATGGTTTGCCCTTTTAATACTTGATTCAGCTACCTTGCAATTTGGTGGAAAATAAATGAACTTCATCTCTTGTTAGGAATAATTCAAAACATTATACGTTCTGTAAAGGGATGATTTTTTATTTATACCTTAGTTTTATTTAAAATAAAATATTTATATTTCGTATTATTTATATTAAATATTTATTTAACTTTTATAAATATATAAATTTATATATTTATATAAAAGTCAGATGCCGAAATTTGTGCGCGTGTGGAATGGCGTGGCGTTCATAAGCTTAGTGAAACGCAAGCAAAGCGATTGTTGTCTCTGATATTTCGCCATAAGTTAGATTAGATTTGGAAAGGTCATAAGAGCTTTTTTATCATTCTCGTAGCCTATTTGCGTTGTTTTGTTAACCTACGGGTGAAGAACGGTAGGAAAAACATAAATGTCCTTTAATCATCTGACACCTAGCCTTGTTGGTTTGCTTCAGATATTTGCGAAATATACACAGTACTTTCAATGGACTACGATTAACAACTTGACAATCCCGACTTGGCAATGCTAAAAACAGGAGAACAGTGTTACGAACTTTTATGTACGAAATCCAAATATAGATATAGCAATACATATCTAAGTTATAGTCTTTGTATATATAATATTTATGCCCCACTCGTGGGCGCGGTTTTTCTCTGTAAAGAGAGTATAAGGGCATAGTCCACCACGCGGCAGTAGTGCGGATTGGCAGACTTCACATGTCTTAGAAAAATGTTCTAAGACATGTAGTTTTCCTCACAATGTTTTCCTTAACCGCCGAGCGCGTGATATATAAGTACATAAAATTGCAACAGCAAATTTTTTGATGTCGGCACCGGGAATCGAACTCGGGTTGCTAGCGTACTATGCAACTTGAGCCAACCGCCTGGACACTGAGCTACCCCGGCATGTGTATCTAATGATGGTACATAATTATGTAGTGTAGTTTTGTAGTAATGTAGTTTCATAGTCACTTCTAGTAGTTCATATATCATTGTTCTTATCGACACTCCATAGTAATTCAATTCCGTCAACGTTCGTATATGACCGATAAAAATAAAAATGAACTGGTACATCGTTCTCGCAATCGTAATGTCGGAATAACATTTCCATTTCTCCCTTTTTTTCAAGTTTTGTGGATTGTTATTTCGGAGCGCATCAAAGGATTTGGGTTTTTATTTATATTTTACACCCGGGATTTAATGTGATCAAAATATGATCATGTGTTTCGGGATGTGGATGGAGACACGACATTACTATTGGTTCCGTCGATGTCAATATATTTACGCATCTTTTTGTGATAATCAGTATTAGCCGAATCTATGTTATACGATTTAAGATCTGATGAAGGAAAGTTCATATTCTAGCAGGCTTGTCTATACCTCAGTAGCCCAGGTCCCTACTTTCCTAAATATATTTGCTAAAAATTGTCAAATCTTTATTAATTACGGTCTTACAATTCTCTCTAGGCCCGCGGGGTGAAATATATTTTAATCCTATGTTTAAAGATTACGATTATCATCAAGCTGTTACCTTGTTATTTGCGATGACTCAGTTTTACCCTAATTTTATTTTTTATTAATATAGTCGAGAATCTATACATTTTTTAACACAAACAAACATTTACAATTTTTAATACGTTCCTGCATCGAGTATAGCAAGTGCCTCTTGACAATTTTGCTATCATATGCATAGTCCTATATATCATTACCCCGATTAGAATATTCACCATCAAAAGTATTTCCATTTGAATTTCTTAAGTGCAACAGATATCACTTCCGAATGTGTCAAATGTATGATGACCATTGTCATATATGGGACCTAATAACCTCGGCGGAATGCGGAAAGCGATTGCTACTTCTGTCTACCCTGATTTAAAAGGACACGAAAGCTCTCAATGCTTACTACATGTATAAACATTTGACGTGATAAAATAAAAGCTAACCGTTCAAATTGCTAACGGCCGTGTGAAAGTGCTTTTACAAGAAAAATAAAGGTAACTTTTGTTTCAGCTCCTTCCTTATCCCTCGGGAGATACACTTTTCTCACAAATAAAACTGAAATAAGGTTATATCACGTTACAGGAACCAAAAAGTTTGATTGTTTGATTATATTTATTATTTTAACATATAATACATTACAAACGGAATCGCTAAACGCTATCATTCCCTTTTGGAATTCATAGCAAAGTTATTGTATAGCACCTCGAAAACCTTGAGCTATATCATTTTAGTGTCCGACGTTACAAACCGAGGCTAGTCTTAACAGTCAAATTATTTAAAACTAAGTGTCTGTCCGTCAGTTGGGGTGTGTCTGTATATGTGGGTTGGGTGTGAGTGCAGTATTGAAACAAAAACAAACAGAAAAATTTATAATTGCCTATGGATTATACATTTTCAACCGACTTCAAAAAAGGAGGAGGTTCTCAATTCATCTGTATGTTTTTTTTATGTCTGCTAACTTCAATTATATTGTCTAATTCTGATAATGGTATCAAGAGAACACCATACAAGTCTTAAATATCGTTTATATAAATAGTAACCATATATCACGCCCACCGATTTCGATGATTCATTTTCCATTGAAAAGGATGTACTTGATTGAATTTGACGAGAGTTTGGTTAGGTTCTGTTTAATTCTATGTCTAATGTATCTATTTATAATTATATTACTACGATAATTAGAAATACAAACGGGGCATCTGCGCGTAATAGTATTAAACGTTTGATTAGATTTGAAGTCGGTTTTATGTTTGCTCGTAAATATACTTGTGCTATTTATATATATTATAGGTATGTATAAATACTTGTTCTGTAAAACGTTCATTCATTATAAAGCTTATTTCCAAGCTAGAGCGATGAAACTAGCACGATTTGTAGCTTTATAAAACCATCCACTGTACTCGTAACTCGCGGCTCTACAAAAAACAAAACCGTTGTACAAAGCTCTTTATGAGTACCATTTATGTTTGAATAGTTAGCCGGCTCAGCTTTTAAATAGAAGCTATTGGATGAAAGCTTTAATGAATTGTGGCAAAACTATTTGGAATCACACCAGCCGTCGAGTGTTACTGCTGTTTATTGCGACAGAACTCAAATTTCGATCAACCACATTGTTAGAATTCATTCCACAATAATTATTATCAATTATAACCACTAGAACCTACGACTTTTCGTTGTGTGGGCTGTGCTATAAACCATTAGGCTGTTGAGGCTTTTCTTGTTTGTGTCTCTCTAATTTTTATAGTATGAGAAAATTTAAGTTTTATAATCATGTCAAGAAGTTTTGCTCTTCTACTACATTCTTTTCTTCTTCCACATTCCACAATGCTCGTTGTGGTAATCGAATATAAATACAAATAACTAAACCAACACACATTCTTCGATACAATTTTTAGGATATCCCTGGTATATCTTCGTGAATGTCCTACGCCAATACAATTTACATTGTACCTAATGTTTCTATTTTCAGTACACCCTTTCGAAAAAGAAACTCAAAATCCGCTCTATGAGTCCACAAACGTAAGAAATCCAGGCGAATTGAGAAACTACTCCTTTTTCGTAGTCGATTAAAAATAAAGACTGTGGAAATAGCAAGCTGGTGCTCTTTTACTTAAGTTCTGATTCGGAATATAAGAGCTAGGTAGCTGCCTCGTCAGCCCTGTAGTCCTGGGCTCTCAAGAATAAGACTACGGTATCCCCTGCCTGTCGTACAAGGCGACTAAAAGGGGCCTCGGGTTCACTGGGCGACAAGGGTGGGGGCCTGAGTCGTCCACCAAAGTGGACCCGGGAAGAAAGCGACATCGGCTGGCCCGTGTCGCCTAGCGCTGCGAGGACACAGGGGGGGAGGGAGTAACCTCTCCCCCGGGACGTGCTCTCCTTGAGCACAGTGCAGAGGGGCTCCGGTGCGTTCCACTGGAGATCCCGGAGCCCCTCGTCATGCACCGAGGAAAGGGCCACCGGAGAGGTTTTAGTGGGTAAGAACCACACATAATCGCCGCCTTCCGCCCAGAAGGCTGGGTATCTTTGTGAAGATTTCCTCCCCGTTAACAAAAAAAAAGGTAGCTGCCTCGTATAAAATAAAATCTTATGTAATGAAGATAGTGATGAATTACATATACTCGTATGTATATGTACATCCGTTCATCAGCTCTCAAGCGCTAAATACTATAAAGATCTCCTTCCACATTTTGAAGCTTAAGTTCATTGCTCGACCGCTAATCTAAGTTGAGTCGACTCAGCTGTCGCTCCAGAATTTCCAGCTCTATTACACTTTGCACTCTCAACTTTCTAGTAGTTTTTAAGCTGCGATACTTAAATATTTAAAGTGAATCTGATACGTTCAACTCATATAATCTGTATTTTAGTGTGAAAGTTCAAGGATCGTTCGGCCACGATTTCTTATACTTGCGGGAATAATTCGCAGGGACTGCGATTTTTTTTTAATCGGAATAATATTCTGACGTCTCATTTTAACGCTATTACTCATTAAACGAAACAATATTTAGGGATTTATCGATCGACTTCAAAAAAAGATGAGAAGAAGAAGAGGTTCTCAATTCGACAGTTTTTTATGTTTGTAAACGTATAATTTTCGACTGTGTGAACCGATTTCTATGATTCATTTGGAAAGGATGTACTTTAAGAGTAGTTTTACGAAAGTTTTGTAAAGTTCTGCTAAATTCTGTTTCGTAATATTCCTATAAGAATTCGGAAATACAATGAGGGCGTCAGCACGTAATAGCGTAAGTCGGATTTTGTTTTGCTCGTAAATAAACTTGTATTATATATCATATTTCCTACCACATATATATATATATACATCGGTCCTTCACCCTCTTCAAACCCACCCCTCCCCGTGAAAATACCACTACTGTAAAGTATACTAAATGTAGAGATTTTAAAATAAAAGATCACAACTCGATAAAATTCGTAAAAGTAATTTTATTCACAATATTAACTATTGATTTACCTTGATAAACATATATTGGAAAACGCGTTCTTGTGCTTGACGCCCATCCAATGGCACTAATGAAAATAGTACAATATGATTATAACTTTAGCAAGAAATATCGTGCAACTAAGTAAGTACTTAATACCGCCATTGGCTACAATAAATTCGCTTTCCGTCCTCCAATTTCCATTTCTACAATTGAAATTACGAACACCTGCGGCGCCGTTGCATTTAAAATATCTAACGTCAAAAGTCTTTAGTATTTCTAGTGATTCCTTATCAAAAGCTCTTTCTTCACAAAGTAAAGTTCTCCACTTAAATTTTCAAGCGGACAAAGAAAGTTTTAACTTGAGTTTTTACTGAGGTATTTTTAAAGCCGGAACTTTAGCGATTAAATATTTATGTTTATATTAGTTCCGAGGAGCTACGAGAAAGCGCTTGTCGCCTTATAATCAATGATAAAGAAAACTACAATACAAGAATTTTATTACAGAACAGCGAAAAAAGTTTTTTTTTATACTTTCGAAGCAACTGCTCCACCACGATACCTCGTGATGTCAAGTCAAAGGAGGATTTTCCCTGGCACTAATTTAGCTACAGAAAATCCTTATCAAATCTTAAAGGTTGGCGATGGAAATACCAGGTGTTCCTAGACGACGGCATCACTAAAGAAGCGTTGAAATACGTGTAGTAGGAAGCCCGTGTATTTTTATTAAATTGGCCAAAAATAAAAAAAGAGCAATTGTGAATTTCGAAAATGGAACATTTTGCTAAACCGTCAATTGTTTTCAACATACAACAGGATCTGACAGAGATTCTAGCCAGAGACATTTTTTCAAGCTTTTTAGGTATTAGGTGACAAGTGATGAGCCCTTTGCCATACAGCGAACACAAATATTCAGTAAATTATTTTTTGGACTTAAAAAACCAATAAAATGGATTGACCGACTAAGATTGATTTTGAATATTGATTGATTGAAACCGCGGCCACCAGATCGTTAGTCCATCTCAGCTACTAGGGTATTACTGCAAAATATATTTTGTAAAAATTTGTGCCGTATTTACTAACATCCAATCCAGAAACTTTCAGTATGGCCTGAGTATTTAAACGTTCATATATATGTATTTTCATACACAGAGGTTTTAGACCTTAATATATGAATATGTATGTTTATACATATTGTGGTCTACCATTTTGTGCTTGTCATTATAACTTTGACTTTTGGTGTGTTAAATTCATGTCCTGCAATTTATAGCAAAGTTAAAGCAATTATGTTAAATCACCCTTTATAACTTGCCTTCTGGGTTTTCTCGAACTTCCACAAGCCTAATAATTATAGTATAATCTTTATAGACTAGGTCTTCATTGTGCAAGATAATTATTACATCTCGGGAATTTTACCGTACATAATGAAGCGACAGATATTTTTTCGTTCAATAAATGCAATAATCACAGAACATGTTAATACACTTTTCTTGTCTTCTTTTATTTACAATAATGTTAATAAAATGTATTAGTATTTAATAAATGAATAAGTGATAGGATCACCACAACGCTTGCATGATCTGGGTGTATCATAATTTCATTTCATAAAAAGCAAGGTATATACTTCTGCTTTGAGTTTGAGACTTTTATAATCTGTCCTTTTATGACCTGGATATAAAACCTAATCCTGTAAGGCAACAGGGCAACATTTACCGTGGCCAGCATGATAAGTAAAGCTTATTAATATCCCAGTAACTAGGCCATTGTTATTTTGTCGATTACCATTTACGCAAAACAACTTGATTACGTTACCGTCATGAGTGAATGAATTGGAATCTTATTTAAAAACTACTTTTAGTTCAAGATACGAAATTATATCTAATTCTTCTTAAAGTTTTTCTCTGACTGGCGAAGGTTGGTAGTCTTTTTTCAACCGACTCCAAAAAGAGGGAGGTTCTCAAGGTTTTTTTTTGTTTGTTACCGCATAACTTTCGACTGGGTGAACCGATTTTGATGATTGTCTCTTTTTTATTTGAAAGCTGGTGCTTCCCGCGTGGTGCCATTTGGACTAATTCTGACAATGGGATCCATGAGAACACCATATGCTTTAAGCTTGCATCAAGTATGTGCGCCACAAATAGAAAGATAACTCCAAAACACGCCAACCGATTTTAATAATTCATTTTTATTGGAAAGAATGCACTTCAAGAGTAGTTTCATGAGAGTTTGGTTAAGTTATAATTAATTTTATTTTCGTAATACTTTTACGATAATTCGGAAATACAAAGAGGGCGTGTGTAATAACGTTTGACGTTTAATTTGAAGTCGATTTTTGTTTTTGCTGGTAATTAATACTTGTTTTCATGTTTCCTTACTATTTTATAAGTTGAAGTTATATAGCAGAATATACCCTATTAACCAACTATTCTAACTCCATTCCGACTTCAAGGCAGACTATAAAAAGCTGACCTCCGCAATCCTGGCGCAATAACCACCTGTCTCATATTTTTATCGTGTTTGATAGATTGATATTCCATGCGATGTGAACGGACATTGTTTCCCGCTTGTGTCCTGGCGTGTTGATATATACCGAGATCAAATGTTACGAAAGCTCTATCTGAATACGAGTATATTAGGTGTACAAAAAAGTTTCCGCCGTTTTAAGAAAAATACGTTACATACAGATTCATCATTCCAGAACAACAATATTATCATAAAATTAATAAAATAATTTTATTTTATCGCATTAGCATCATATATTTTTCTTCATCTAAAAGTGTCGATATTTGAGCCAACTAAGTGTCATATGCAGCAACTTTTTTTTAAATTTAAGAAGTCTACAGCTGAGACACATCGTTACTCGTATAAACATATAATGAGGATGCCTTGAGCGGTTTTAAAAGCTTAAAAAGTGATTTTGACGTGACAAAGACCGCAGTGTAGGCCAAAAATTTACGAGGATTTTACGAGGATGCAGATTAAGAGAAAATATTTGAGGAAGATTCGTCTTTAACACAAAAGGAACTCACATCGTTTTAAATCACACTTTCAATATAAATCTTATTTTTTAACAAATTTATTTGCACACCTATTATATTACTTTTTCTGCAGTCTAATTTTAAAATAAGTAAATAGTTATATTTTAATTTATTATATGTATATATTTTAAGTACATTTGCACGTATATAGGTATTTTTTTTCCGGCGTACAAACTAGCTGAAGTTCGAACTTATAATCATAAGTTCGGAAGTAATTTTCGTAGTCATTACGGTATATTATATCATAAATATTTACGGACTTAGGTGATAGGAGACTCCAAGTAGGCAGAGACGCAATTCCATTCAGTAAAATCGTAGCACACCTCTTTCGCTTCTTTCAAATATATTCATGCATATAAAACCATATACATGGTAGTATAGGTTATAACTGGCTCAAAAATCATTGCTTTATTCCAAATGGAAGCAATTACCGACTAAAAATTGTATGTAGATTCAAAAAATACATCGCAGGAATGGTCTGATTTTAAATGCTATTACATAATGCATCCTCCATAATGGGGAAGCTAAATAAACACGTTTTTCAGTCCGCACATTTGTTCAGCTGCGTCTCGCTGGAATTATGTCAAGCTTAATTTATCTTACGTTTTTCTTTATTTACTGTGCAATAAATTTCCATTGTAACATCTTATCTCCTTTATTTGCACGGTTATAACAAAAACAATGTTTTATGATCAATTACTGGGTTGAGGGAACTAAGATAAAATGCTCTCATTTGTGTAAGTGTAAGTTTTTTTACCCTCGTCAACTACCCAACAATTGTATTAGGGTCAAGCGTTATGAAACTTATAAGCCATTCATTATAAAGTCATTTAACAAATTAAAAAAAATTAACTGAAAAACAAAATACCTATATAAATGTATAAAATTACCATGGTATCAATGACATACAATTTTTTTCTAACTTATGCAGGCTTGCTCTCGAAGATTTCCTTCGCGATGTAGTTGTGCTTTAATTTATTTGAAATAGTTAACAAGGTAACACTTGTAAAAAAACATTGTTAGCTTTTTTTTTTAATAAACGTGATTGTTTCAAATTTAATCCTCTCCTCGCGATAAACATTCTCTCACAATAACCTGAGGACAATTTTTTTTGGGACAAACCTACACTGATTGGCCAGAGAAGCACAACTTTCACCGGATTTGAGGGGTTACAGAGCTTTCGGCTTTTCGGCTTCCGAGAAGGCCGAACATTTATCCAAATATTTATAGCTAAATACCTGTACATATTACTTGAGAAAGCGTTGGCGCTGGGAGAATAAATTCCAGCAACGCTCCTAACATCGATTGCACTACCCTATAACTCGAATGCATGGTAAAGCAAAAAACTCTTCTTGTCCGCAATCCGTCTTTCATCCATCTTTGTTTATACAGCTGCATCCCGCTGCGGCTATGTCAAGACAATTTTTCTCGTGCTCTCTTAAATTAATTGTGTAATTTGTTTCCTCAGAATGTTCTATTCTTTTTTCTGTTTACATAAATAAGCAGATGCTTTTGTTATAACTTAGATTATAATTTATTGCGAGGCTAATTATGCTGAAGGCGTAACTAACTAGTTTTTATACCTTTACCATATTTAAAATATTTCTCATGGAGTCTTATATTTAAAGTTAAAAAAGTTACAGACTATGTATAGACTGTAACCCAACAGTCCTTCTCTGTAAAGAGAATATAGGAGCATAGTTCGCCACGCGACCCTAGTGCGGATGGGCAGACTTCACATGTCTCAAGGGAATTTTCTAACATATATAGGTTTCTTCACAACCGTAGCTCGCGTTGTAAATAAACGCTTAAAATTGCAACAATCAAATTTGTGGGGGCCTCCACTCTTGTTGATAATTGCGGGAAGAATAACACTCGGAGTCCAGATTTGTAATGTCCTTTTTATTTTCTAATTTCTTAGCTATTTATACAATCTTATGTGCTACGTCCTTACTGGTACTAACTAGAAACTAAATTTTGTTGACCAATCAGGAAGGGACACTGATCAACAGCTATTTACAATGGGAGTGAGCGAGAGGTGACCCTCTCTGTCACACATCTTGCGCGCTCCGCACAGAGATAGCGATATGCTGTTTAAGACCCCCGATAAATTCATTGGTTCCGGCACCGCGGATCGAACTCGGGTGCCTAGTATACCGTGTAATTTGAGGCGACCGCGACCGCGCCGGACACTGAGCTACTATAGGTCTCCATACCATATACGAGACATCATGCCAAATTCCTGAGAGGGAAACTCTAATTGGGTGTCGGTAGTAGTGGTGGACCACGACTCATCAGTTACAAAGATAACAGTACCCAGGGAATCAAACCCGCCTAATCATTTCACCACTTCCTCCTTCATTCCTCTTCAACCTAATCCTTCCATCCATCCTCCCACATTTTGCTTTAAGTTACCAAAATATCTTAAGTATAAAGGATGTACATATGTGTCGGTGACAGGTAAATATCATTTGTTCTCCTGCTTCGTCGAAAACCAACTCGGCAGTAATAGAAACTGCTGATAGTAGTGAAAACTTAAAATTAAGAATTTTAGTAGTAACATTACGAACAATAATTATATATATGTTTTTATGGTTAACTCATTCATCAAATATATTACAGTCAATACAATAGACTTGTATTGCATGTCGATGACGTGCACACCTAAGATTTTCCCCTACCAAAAAGTGCTCAACGCGGCTAAAGTTTTTATTTTCCAAACCTACTTTCCGTTACACATATATATAAAAGCAAAATGATCATAAAGCCATGTTTATCCACAACCTCTATATCGTAAAAAACAATTCCATCTATTGAGCGTAACTTCATTTAAAATCGTATAAAGAAACCACAAATCGTTTCCGCCATCACAATGCAATAACAACTTGACTCATATTTTATCGAGTTTGATGGATGTACTTCGATCGACTTTGCGGATGTCGATTCTCTTTCTATCATTCGTGTGATACATGGTCGTACCAGGTTTTATGCAAAAGTCATGATAGTTTTTAGAGTAATAGTGCCAATAAATAAAATAAATCTTTGTTATCAAAAACCAAGTGATATTAAACATTTGTACAGCGTTTGAATTTTTTTAAGTATACTATTAATATACATCTCTTCCTTAATCAAATCATATTTTTTTAAAACAATCAATTTTGAGCCATGATTAAAAGAAAATATATTTTATTTTACAACTTACAGTTGGTACTCTACTGTAACATTAAGTTTTTACATATAAATTCGAAAAAATTGAGGTTTATCAAAATATATAAATGAAATATTTAGTATATGTACAGATTAGTTATAATATTTGAATCTGTATGCCATGGTCCCGTTTTGTTCACATATTTCCTTTCCATATAAAGGTTGGAAGCGATCGCTGTCGGCAATAAGGTCACATTGGACAAGGATTTGTAAAATGTACCAAATTATTTATTAATTATATTTCCTTTTCTTTTATTGAATTTTGGTGTATAATAAAGTTTATCTATCTATGTAATATTGTTATGTAATTATCAAATATCAAAAACCTAAGAATATTATATTGATTCAATGTAATTCTGTTACTAAAACGTGTTTGCCTTAGAATAAGTTTATTATGGTGGCCTATGATTTATCTTACTATGTTATCCCAGTCTTGTTTAAGTTTGATTCAGATTTATGATCTAAAACCTTTCTTCGCTCCAATTACGTTTAGGCCAGTGGAATTGTAGCTTAATCATATTTCTAGGCGTGTTCGTAGTTACATAAATTCCAATTTGAATATAAATCCTTGTAGTTTAGTAAGGGAGCGTTATCTTCTCATATTCTAGAGACAAATAAATACTGCTTATATATATGTATCTGGAGTCCCGCCCTCGTTTTACTCCCATAATTTTACCTTCTTACTATGCACCAAGTGTCAAATTAGATAATCTATACATATAAATAAAACTGGGGTGTTTGTTTTTAAGAATAAAATAACCTTTTTCTTTAATTTACTTTTTACTACATAAACATAACATTTTTACAATTTTGTTTGTCTGTTAGTTCCAATCTCTGGAACGTCAGGCCCGATTTGGACAAGATTTTCACTGGCAGATAGCAAAAAAGGAGATTATTGATAAAGTAAATATTGTAAATTATTAATTAGTTGGATAGTTTAGTTTGTTTAGTTTAGTTCCTCCTACCAATTCCTCTAAAATTATAAACAGCGAGCGGAGTGCTGGCGGGAAGTTAAGAGTTGTAATGTATTAATTAATATGGAGAACGTCACAGAGACTAGCCGGTGCGTCCGGCGGGAATACAAATTGAGTACGATGGGCCTGCGCGTAGTTTGTTTTGTGTTCTATAAATATTCATTGTAGCGATACAAGGGCTGTATTAATTTACAAAAATCTGTGTAGAAAAGTCTTTTTTATTTTATATTTAAGAACCATTTTGGTATATCCGCTGAATCTGCTGCCGTGGAATTTTATTAATTTTACTATCATATTAAGCCCAAAACAATACTACAACCTATAAACCTTAAGATGATCGGTGAGTCATTTTTTATTTACAGTATGTACTTCAAAAGTAATTTGATGAGATTTTGGTTAGGTTCTGATTATTTCTATTTCGTAATATTCCTATTAGATTTGAAGTCGTTTTTATTTTTACTCGTAAATATACTTGTACTAATGTTTGTTAACCTTTCTTAATAGCTTCGTAAAATATAATAGATGGTGGTTGCAGTTGTGAAAGCTTCATGTTAATGCAACAAGTTTGAACACAGCAGAGAGCGTTACATTAACATAACACAGGACAAAGATATCAGAAGAGCGATGCATTTCCAGTGTTATCTCTTTAATGTAATTTCACACACCGAATCATTGAAGAATTATTTTCAAAGTATACAATAAATATTTCAAATATATTTGCAATTTACTTACTAAGATATAATACCGTAACAACTTTCCCGTCCTCCATAGATTTTGATGAGTTGATATTCTATTGAACATTCAACCTCGTTGATCATTTATTTTTTGGTTTAATTGCTATTTTTATGAAAATGTTACAGTTTCAATTGTTGCCATCAATATATTTTTATACACAATTTAAAAAATTGTTAACTTATATATTATAGTATTATTGTGTATTATATAAATGTAATGGTCAATTTGTAAGAGTAAAATTAAAATTAGTGATAGAAAAATAAAAAAACTACTAACGAATCTTATTCAGCTTATCAATAAGATGCGGCTGTCGTTTTCTTAAGTATAAAAAATCACTAGTCAAAATTTGTGATCTAAATGTGGCTAGATTTTGTACGTTATTTGATTAATAATCTGTCCATACAAAATAGATTTACCTGTCGTAGTTTAACACTGTAGCAACATTGTTGTAACAATGCTACGGGTCTACAATTCTACGGGGCTACGGTAACGAAGTAATTTATTTGTACATTATCTCAAAGCTACAGAGTTTCGAAGACATCGAAATGCCTTCAACAAATTTATGACAACCTATCACGCAAATAAGACATAAGGTGGCTGAGGAATTTAAGTCTTTTCTTTATAAGGTTCAGGAAGCTAGATCATAACATTAACGAATATGAATAAAGAACGAATATTAAAATTCACTAACACAAGCCGGTTGGGATTTCGTCAATAAGATCTTCAGCCCTGTAGCTCTGGGCTCGTAGAATAAGAATACGGTACGTACTCAAAGAGTACTGTTTGAACATGTCACGCTTTCAGTTTCAACCTATTCAATATGCAAGCTTCTATTTTATACTAAAAGGGGAGTGGCATTAACGAATATTGAAATTTCCTTCAGGTATCCCCTGCCTGTCGTAGAAGGCGACTGAAAGGGGCCTCAGGTTCACTGGGCGACAAGGGTGGGGGCCTTTGTCGTCCGCCAAGGTGGACCCGGGAAGAAGATGACATCGGCTGGCCTGTCGTCGTCGTCTTGCGCTGCGAGGTTACTCCCTCCCCGGGACGTGCTCTCCTAAGAGCACAGTGCAAAGGAGCTCCGGTACGTTCCTCTGGAGATCCCGGAGCCCCTCACCATGCACCGAGGAAGGGCCATCGGGGGGCTTTAGTGGGTAAAAGCCCCACATAACCGCCGCCTTCCCCCCAGAAGGCACCCCGCCTTCTTGCTTACCGCACCCCGCGATCTTGTTGCAGATTTCATAAAAAAAAATAGGTCAATAAGATCTTAATAATATAATAAGACAGAAGCTTTTATATTTAATAACATATTAAGGAATAGCAAAAAAACACTAGTTTTTTCGCAAAAATGTACCATTTTAGTCAACGTTAAGGACAGTGAACAAATATATCGATCTAAATGGCGAATAAGGGCGTAGTTTCAATATTCGTTATTGCCACTCCCCTGTTAGTATAAAATAGAAGCTTGCATATTGAATAGGTTGAAACTGAAAGCGTGACATGTTCAAACAGTACTCTTTGTGTACGTTCCGTGTTCGACTGTTTACTCGGATATACATTTTTACTAAAACATATTACCTAGGCGATAGTGTTACTTTAAAAATATATATCAAATAGTAAGTAGCCGCTTGATATCTATAAATATAATGCATTCCCAAATGTATGATTTGAAATTTAAAAAATATCTCAATTTCAATTTTAAATACCAAAGGTGTGTGGACCCTTGGGATCCCGTGATTATAAAATTAAATTTGAAACAAAATATCACCTTCAAAAGATAGTTATAAAGCAAAAAAAATACACAGTCACCTACAAAAACTATAATTTGGATATAAAAACCTCAGACCTAACCCGTGACCATGCGGCTGACTGTCTTAGTACTTTACAGTGAAAGAACTCGAAATATAATTGAACCACAACAAAATCCGTAAAAGTAGTAGGTTAATTCACCTTGTAGTATTCTCGAACTAAGACAATATGTGTAACGTGCTTTAACAAACTATATTTTCATTACTTTAATCACCGTTTGTAAAATAAACTTAAAAATTTTATTTTAAACGTAGCATACCTTTATTTCCTTTCAGCTTTAAATAATTTGGATAGAAACATATTTTTATTATACCGGTAAAATATAGCGAAAAATGCAACTTTTGCTCGCGTGTAACGTAAGCTGCACATAATTCCGTTATAATTGCTGTAATCCAATTTTCCGCTGACAACCCTCTCGTTATATTTACGATGAAAAACGACTTTTCCAATTAAGCCTATTTTTTTATAGGTATAAACTAGCGCTTGACTAAGATCCCACCTGGTGTTAAGTGGTGATATAGTCGAAAAATGGTACGCGCTGGTTTAGTAAGTGCCTATTCACTCTACTCTTGAAGGCTCCCACGTCGTTAACATAAATAAAACATGAACGTCTTTAACAAGAAACAAGATGTATTATTTATAAATAATATATCTTTTTATAAACACTCCTAATTTCTAAAAATAAAACCTGAGTTCAGTCCTGTGTGCCGACTCCAATGACAAATTCATTTCATTTGTTGCAATTTTCAGTGATGATTTACCACGCGGTGGATGGTGAAGGAAAACATCGAGAGGAAAACTACATGTCCTACAATTTTTTTAATTCATGTAACGTCTCAATCCAGACTAGATTTCCTGTTCCCAACCGTGAGTCATACTATATACAGGTATGTCAAAATTGATATTATATCAAATTTATCTACATGCATAAAGTGAGGATTCTGAACTATAACTATGCATATTTTGCAGAATTGTGAGTGTTTTTTTTTTCACATTTTACACTAAAATGCTCATATCAAAAAAAATTACATGATTTTTTTTATTATTTTTGTCGAGGATACAGTTATGTAGTACAGTTAGTAAGTTACAGTGACATATATGTATATATAGGCGGTAACTTTAATTTTTTAACACGAAAACTGATTAAATAAATATGTAAGGGCGACATAGAAAGCTTTTATCATCCCTTTAATAAAAATAACCGTGTAGTGGCATTTTTCAATATATTATTTAACTGTGCAATAGCTAACACAGCGCAAGTTTAGATAGGATGTTCGTACAAGTGCGTTGGGATATAAGCCCAGGTCTGGAATAGTTTTCCCGCGTCTCCCTTTCCCTCTGATTAAAATGTAATATATTCAAGAGTAGTGTGAGTAGTAGAAATTAGCGCGCCTTTCCATCGAGGAATGAATTTCCACTTAACCTCAAGTGGGATCATGTTCAAGGACCTGCTTAAAAAGTATAAAATCAATATTATAATCCTATTTTATGGTCCTAAATATTAAATTTATCACTTCATGATTCTTTATAAATATCACGCATAACAAAATAGCAGAGTTCGTATTAATTAAATTGGAAGCCAGTCTAATATTCTCTCTGATATGAAAATGAAATATCGGGGACCGATATGATAGAAATAGTTTTAATGGGATCAATAGAGGTATCTTTAATACTATTACTAACATCGGACAAACTTTGTTTTAATTTATTAGGTATATGTTGGGCCTTATAGTTACCAACTCTAACAAATTTTATTAACCCACTAAATTCGTTAAACGCTCGTATGAATATTTGCTAATAATATGTCCCTGGAAATATATATATTATTCACTCAAATACTTCATGAAATCTTAAAAATAAAATTCAACAAGTATATTTACGAGTAAAAACAAGAACCGACTTTAAATAAAAAAAGAATAAACAAGATTGGTTCACCCAGTCTATAATTCCGCGACATCAAACACAAAAAAAATATTATTGAAATCAATAACACAATTCTTTTGTGGTTTCAAAAAAATAGCTTAGAACAAATAGGGCATCACTTCAAATCTTGGGAAGCCAGAATGAGTCTATTAAGGCAGGTCTGGCTTTAGACAAATTTGTGCATACACCTACTTCTAAAATAAGTGTTGGGTATAGCAGTAAAAGCATGTGTAAGCAGTAAAATAATACCATAGAGAGTTCATTAAGAAGTATGACAACTACCAATGCAGTGGCATTGGCTCTGCATGACAGGCTTCCGTGGTTCGGGTATGTAGAAAGCATGAATGTGGCACGAGAGACGAAAAGTTAGTAGCGTAATTCGTTGTCTCTGCCTGTCCGTATTTGTCAACGGCGTGACTGGTTTGTTTGTTTAATTTCAATTAAATTAAAAAAAAAATATGAATCGTTATTTTTCTTCATTAAACATTAGCAGAAAGCTAATAAGTCGCCACAGTAAATACACTAAAATTCTTCCCTAGATTAGGTCTCAAAAATGTAGCATGAAAACAACTGAAGTGGTGCCACACAAACCACTTTACTGCGGACTTTTGACATAACTGCTCGTGCTACGCTACTGGAATAATACATTAAAGCATACATTATGACTTCACAATGTCAACGCTCTTATTGCTTCTTAAAATTCAACTATATGCTTTTCTGTTTTACTTAGCGGTTTGAGAATTGATATAGTATAATGCTTCGTTCGATTTTATTTTACTTACTGCACCCATGTCTTTATTTATTTATTTATTCTACAAAACCGAGAGCAATATATAAACGTGGTAAGAATGACATAAAAATGCACTATTTCTATTCTATTTTCAAATACGTAGGCAACTTGCGTTTTGATATTTACTCGAATAATACCAATATAAAATAACATAATCAAATAAAATTGAACGGCTAAAGTCCTTTTCACTCCTTCATCCTTTTTTATAGATGTATAGATAAATACTATTATTGCACCAAAACATTAGTACAATCTTAAATCAATTTATCATTATCTTCCTGTTGGCCTTTGGTGGTTAGTAGCATGCTAAGAGTAGTGCCATTAAAAATAGCGTTTTAAGAATCTTATATCAATAAATTAAAATACATTTATGTATGTATATACACAGATACATCAATACAAATATAACCGTAGACATATACATACCAGCTTTCATTTTAAGTATTTGAGCGACTTCGAATCGAATCAAAACATAAACACTATTACGCGCCGAATCCGAATTATCGTACGAATTTTACGAAATAGAATTAATCAGAACTTATAACTCTCATCAAACTACTCTTGAAGTGCATCCTTTCCAATAAAAAAATAATCACCAAATTCGATTGGCGTGAATTGATATCGTCAATTTGTGGCGCACATACATTGATGCAAATTTAAGACTGCTTGTTTGATTTATATGGTTATCTCATGGATCCCATTGTCAGAATTGGACCCATTTACAACTCAGTTAAAAGTTATGCAGTAACAAACATAAAAAATACAGACAAATGTAGAACCTCCTCCTTTTAAAGTCGGTTGAAATTCAATGAATTCATATTTTTGCAACGTGCACCATAAAAATGATTGTCCAGCAAATTTACATAGAATGTTCCACAGTTAGATGTTTTATAATTGAATAAAATCCCGGACGAACTCCCCCGGGACTGACAATCAACGATCCGTACCTAACAAATTGATAAGATTTACGATGTCCCAAGAAGTTAGGCGCCGAAAAATTACTCGCTACAAATTCGTTCCATACCTAAAACGCGTGTTCCGAAACTTTCTAGCTTAAGGAATATTGCCTTTAGCTTTTTAGTGGTGAATATTTTTTTTATGCTCGTAAAAGTCAAATAATTAATACTGTGCCATTCTTCCGACTTTTCTTTTCAAAGAACATAATAATTACAATAATTCAGAAAAGTATACCAGTTAGTCGTATTATAGTCGTTTATTATTTTTATATGTTTGTTTGTCGGTGGCAGTCAACTAAAGATTTGCGGCAGTAAAACTCAACTGTGCGAATTATTTGTGCCGTTTCTGTTTCACTTTACAAATGTTTAATTATTCTTATCGCGAAATGCTTTACAAATTCGGTTGAATATAGTTCTGTTCAAAGCACTGAATTTGTTCACTTTGAATCTGTTAACCTAAATGAGAGACATTTAATCAAGAAAAAAAGTTTTTTTTATTTTTTCCAAAGTCTTGCATTGACACCGACCACGATTCTGTCTGATGTTAAGTTGTTCAAAAGTCAGTGGGAGTATCAGTAGGACACTACTAAAAGTAATTAAGCTAAGAGACAACTTTGACGAAAGGTATTTAAAAAATACCAACGTACATATTTTGGAAAAATATTGATGTGGAAGACTCAAGAAGTGTGTCAGGGCCGTGCAAAATATAAATATGTAATGTCTGCCTATCCCTCTAAGTCAAGGGTGGGACTGTCTTTATTTATCCAGAAAACTCGATTGTGTACGATATCTTACCCATTCTGCATTTTCTTTTCCATTTTTAACTAACAATTACAACCTAATTAGGTCGTAAACGTTATCCCTAGTGCGGCAGTTGCCATTTTTATTATTTATGCTTGAGTGGCAAGCTCCCGTTTCTGCCCGCCAAAACAAACAACGCATGTGCCATAGTCCCGCTCCGTGAGTTTTTGTAACAACAGTTCTAAATTATTTGACTCCAAGTCATATATTATCCAATATATAATATTATGTTATACTGTGAGTAATCATTATTAAGATTTAAACGTATATTACAAGAAAAAAAATTGCAATTTTCTCTACAATACTTGTTGTTGCCAATTTTCTAGGGTACGTAAATGGCAATGACAAGTATTTGCTACATGCACCAAATTTTAAAATGGTGACCGCTATACAAGCCAATTTTTTTTACTCTCGGAGCGGGATTTTGCCTCTTGAAGAGATATAAAATAAGTTAATTAACAAAACGGTACAAATGTGAAGTTAATTAGAACCGTAATCTAAATAATATATACATCCATGAGATATATATTTTTAGGTAATGAAATCTTAAAAAAAAAAACATGCATTCAAAACATTAGCACACATTCTTCAGTCAGCGATATCGCTTGTCACGGAAATAAATGCCCGTCGACGTCGCGGGCGAAATGTGCATCGTTTAATGTGTCTCGCTCAAACAAAGGGTGAGCTAGCGTGATCGTTTTTCACTTCCGTTATTTAGCGAGCGTCTATAGTTTTTTTATAACAAAAGGGGCAAACGAGCTTACAACTCACCTGATCTTAAGTGATCACCGTCGCCCATGACCATCGACAACACCGAAGAAGCTGCAGATGCATTGCCGGCCTTTGAGAAGGAGAAGGCTCATTTCTGGAAAGTCTGGTTCGAAAACACCGCTGGTAACCATCGATTCCACAAGTTGATAGTGCGTGGAAGAAAGTGACTAGAGAAACGCACGGTTGCATTTAATTTATTTTATAGGAGTTGTGGCAAATGAGTATACATCAGAGCCCTGTAGTTCTGGGCTCTCAATAATAAGGATCTGGTATCCCCTGCCTGTCGTAGAAGGCGACTAAAAGGGTCCTCGGGTTCACTGGGCTATAAGGGCGGAGGCTTTGCCGTCCGCCACGGTGGATCCGGGAAGAAGGCGACATCGGCTGGCCCGTGTCGCATAGTACTGCGAGGGCACAGTGGGGGATGGAGTAATCTCCCCCCCAGGATGTGCTTTCCTTGAGCACAGTGTAGAGAGGCTCCGGTGCGTTCCTCTGGAGATCCCGGAGCCCCTCACCTCTAAATCACAGTACTCTCCAGACATTTAATAGAGCACAATCGGGTTCCCAGGGTTAAAAAGCTAAACGTATTTATAAAGATAGGTAGCTTTTTTCACATATTCTAGACCATTACTCATCCCTCACAAATGGGTGTTAAAGATAATTGACCTTGAAGACTGTTAAAATCAAATTAAAAACTCATAGTACGTTAGACGTACGTTAAACACAAATACAAATACACTGTGAGACTGCATGAATCAAAGCAGACAATGACATGTATATTTACATATATTTAACTTTTGCTATAATTAGTGCATTGCTGTATAAACTGTGGTTTAGAATAACATCGTCTGAATGTAAATAGAAACCGGAAATGGTTTTTAATCAAAGGAATTTCGTTTTCGTCTCGCTCAAAGACAGTCTGTGCTCCCAATTTCAGACCCGCAACTGTAATTTAAAGCAGGAGTTCTGTTAACGAAAATTACTTTCAATTCCTACAGCTTGTTTCAAATTGTTGCAGGTGTATATTGCACGAATTATTTCAAACTAGTAGACTAGAAATAAACGGAACTTAAGGAAGAGCAAGCACAAATAAGTATTGGCAAATATCTGGTACGTTACAAAGAATAAATTCGTATCAACAAGACTGTTAACTATCAGGACAGTTAGTAGAATTTGTAGATTTGTACAACACGTGTTCAAAATGGAGGAGGTTCTCAATTCGTCTGTATGTTTTTTTTTGTTTGTTACCTCATACTATTGGACTGGGTTAACCGTGATTGAAATCAGTACATTAGATACCAAAGACACACAAAATATGTTGAAAAATAAATTATGTGTTACATAACGTACTCGTAACATCGTCCCACGTCACTAAAATTAAAATCATTCTTTTCTAAAACACGCTAAAAGAAAATATAATTGCAAAAATATATTTTTCATCACTATTTTCTTACATTTGTTGAAATTTTTTCGGAACGTCCCAAACGTATAAATATTTCGTATGTTTCTTTTGACACAGCAATTAAGAACTTTGTATGATGTACACGTGTTTTTCGTTACCGTTGCTTTCAGTAGTAACGAACCGAAAGGCAAACGTGTCGCTCGGTGTCTGATTGAGCACAGAACAATTTTGTGTTGTTTTATTCTATAGGACCATCATACGCCACTTCTACTTATGTCAACTGAATATCGATACACATTTCTTTTGAGTTTAGCTTAAGAATGTTACAAGTGCTTTCTTGCTTCTTGAGGTTACATCCCCTGCCGAAGTTCGATTATCATTTGGAATATTCATTATTATTTCACGAAAGTCATAATACAGAATATAAATATAAATAATGAATTTAATTAAAAAAGTGTTAATGTATGGTGCGGCGTGGGCGGTGTGTGTACACACACACCACTAGGTGCTTCAAAAATAAGAAATGCTTTAAAAATATATTGAATAATTCCCGTTTATTTTATTTTTTGTTTTTAAATCTCACGTTCTTTCAGCCCCAGCGGATTAGAAAATGTTTCCCGATTCCGTTTACACCTTTAGACTATCCGCTTTTCACATCCACCATCCACCATTCGACTATTTGAACCACCTTCTAGCACAAGTTGAAGCTTAGTTGAAATGTTAGTAATATTCGTAAAAAAATATAATTAGTATCCTTTATAAATATAGAACTGACTCTACGAACTGACTAGAAGTTCTGCAACTTTACAAGGCACAAGTACGGCCTCATATGGAATACTGTTCGCATCTCTGGGCCGGGGCTCCCCAATACCAACTTCTTCCGTTTGACCGTGTACAACGTAGAGCTGCTCGAATAGTCGACGATCAGGGTCTTTCCGATCGACTCGACCCTCTGAGTCTGCGAAGAGATGTCGGTTCTCTTTGCATCCTGTATCGCATTTACCATGGGGAGTGTTCTGAGGAATTGTTCGGAATCATTCCAGCTACCGATTTCCATTACCGCACATCTCGGCAGAATTCCAAATTCCACCGCCATCATCTTGATGGTTGGCGTTCAACGACTGTACGTTTTTCGCGTAACTTTCTCCCACGCACTGTCAACTTGTGGAATCAACTGTCACCAGCGGTGTTTCCGAACGTTTACGATTTAGGGACCTTCAAGAAACGAGCCTATTCCTATCTCAAAGGTCGGCAACGCACCTACAGCTCCTCTGGTGCTGTGGATGTTCATGGGCGACGGTGATCACTTAAGATCAGGTGAGCCGTATGCTCGTTTGCCACTTTTCATATAAAAAAAAAAAAAAAAATATTAAAATTAATTGAAAGTATCTGTTGGTTTTTACACTTTAGTACGTAGCTAGATCCAAAATTACACCTGACTATGATTGAAATGTTTCAACTGAGTGAATTCTAAAACAAGTTCAATCGATTTAGTGAGACCCAATTAGCAGTCTCCTCTTTAGAAAATGATTAGCAAAATGTATGAGTGGAAGAATATTAAATAGAAATGCTAGACTAAAAATGTTTTGATTTTAATATCGTATAGAAAATTGCGTCGACCGCTTAACGTCTTTTTTGATAATATTTTTATACCTCTTACGCAAGGTACAATTTAGTTCACTTTTCAACATGTTTTTATATGATATAATAATTAATTATTTTCTTACTCTGTAGTTTAGTTAATTTAGTGAAAGAAAAATGATCTGTGATGGATCGCTGCTCGTTCATTTGGTTTAATAGTACGCCAGCAACCCGTGGTCAATCTCCGATAGCGGCACCTATGAAATGTTTGATAGCAATTAAGTGCTAATTCACAACCTGCTCGACTTAACAGTTTAGGGTACGGTCTGCAAACAGTAATGTCAAATTGGAATCCACCTTTCGACTATTGACGTGATCATCTATTAGCATAAGCTTAAGCTGCGTTGGATTGGTTAGCAAAAATGTTACTATTACATTGAATCAAAACATTATAAAGCAACTAGTATGAGGAAAAAATCCAAGATAGACGCCAATGTGGCATCATAGCCACAGGACAGTATTTCTTAATTACATACGAGTACAATGTATTTGATATTTGTTGACCAATTATAAATAACAAAATAATAATATCAGAGTGGTTATACTTTGAGGAAAGATATAATAAAAAAAAAGAATTTTGATGATAGTTCGCCATTATTTACCCCTTTCGTTTGAGTAACGTCTTCATAGAGCACGCAAGACTGTTTCATGTTGCCTTTCATTTAGGTGGATATCACGCGATGTTACACAGTGACTTGAGAACAATAATAATTTCTTTTAAAATCTTATCAATATACGGACATCACATGTTGTATTTCTTCGAACAAAAATATAGACAGGTACATACTCGTATATTTTATATAGTTCGAAAACAGCCGATATTTAGATAGAATATTATTTGGTTATTAGAAATAATAAGAATCATTCAGTCAAGAACAATTCAATTATAAAGAGCCGTTGAGAGTCGAGTGCTTCTTATCCGATGACAAACCACATTTCAAATAAAGGAGGATTTCTCTCGAAAACATCGGCGAAAGAAAACGTTGACGTATTGTCGGTGAAAAAGGTTTGAGAAAATAAAAGCTTTAGAATTCTCTCGACAGATAAGGTTATTTTGATCATTATTTAGACTTAAGATTTCTTTATACATCTGTTCAACGAAAGTCCCTATACTAGGGGTGAACTTTTGGATTTTTCTATACCAATATGTCACATTTCAAAGGACTAACGAACGCTAGAGCCCGCAGACTTAGATATCTTCTTTATCTTGTTATTTTCTAAAGTCACTTTATACTCATATAACCATTACGAAAAATCATGAAAGTAAGAGTACACGATACATATCGATATATTCCATCCGATAACCAAATATTGTATGTAGTTGTATGTATAAGTATGTTACTAAATATTGTATGTTACTACTACCTGCGGTTGTATTTTATTTAAAATTCTGTAATGCTATCATATGTGCAACTTCTGTAATAAAATATTTATTTTTAATTTTTAAATATTATTGTATAAGAAACAATTACAGTGGTTTACGTAAATTATGTTTTAGTGACGCTTTTATCGTTAAACAGAGATAGTAATGGTTTTTCTTCGTACTGAAACCACATCCTGGAAATCCACAATCATCAAAAACGGTTCAACCATTTTTGACGGTTTTGAGGTAACAAACATTAAAAACACATTGATGAGTTAATTTTCTCCTTGTTTGAAATCGGTTGAAAATTATCATAGCATGATGATTTTCTATTATGCAATAAATAAATAAATATTTATAGAACGGGAAAAACATTTCACTTGAATATCTCCTCCCATAAAACGGTGCAGTCGGGAGGCACCCCGATTTTGCATTATGCAGGATTTGTGTACTGTGTGAGCTAGGCTTTGTCATTCACCTGTGATCTTAATGGCGCCTTTTACTTATATTTTCTGTAAGGAACATAATAGAGATGCAGACTCTAGTTTTAATAGTACAAGTTCATGATATAAATAAATTTTTGAGTACAAATAAGTAAACGAGTAGTGCCATGGTAGCTCAGGATCCGAGCGGTTGCCTCAAGCTCCATAGTATGCTAGCAAAAGCCATCCTATCAGACCCGCTCCGGCGAAGACGACGAGGCGTTAGGAGAAGGCAATTTGCCCGCCTCTTCGAACCTCCTTAGTGGGGCAGCTGGCGTGGAGTTGGGGAACTCCCCGCTGGCTTGCACGACCCCACCCGACTGGGGGATAGCCTGGTGAGCATGGCTACCCTCCCACAGGCGCAGAAGGCCCGGTTTTAAACCGGATCTGTCACTGGGGCGAGATGGTTAATGCTAACGCGACCCCATGTCACCCCATCACAGTGAAGGACTGCTCACCATGGGAGGTTTTGGTCGGTAGGGGCCTCTAGTAGGCCGAGCCCAACAAAACTTGCCCGCTTCCCCGGCGGGCACGTATGAATAAAAGCATTTCCTCCCATGAAAAAAAAAGTACGCTAGCAACCAGAGTTCAATCCCCGGTGCCTGCACCAATAAATTTGTTGTTGGTTTTTACTTATTTATCACGCACTCAGCGGAGAAGGAAAACATCGTGAGGAAACCTATACGTCTTAGAAAAAAATTCGAAGACATATGAAGTCTACCAATCCGCACTAGGGCGGCATAGCAGACTATGCCCTTTACTCCTTTTACAGAGGAGGCCTGCGCCCAACAGTGGGACATGTATTCATAAAGGCTGTAACTATAAGTAAACGAAAGAAAGTAAATCGTGTTGTTTTTTCAAAGAAACACATTTTTAATTCCATTTTTCAAATGACTTCACTAAAGGAGGAGGTTCTTAATTCGATTCTTTCTCTCTCAATTCCCGTGAGGTTTAATTTGGTTCAATCCTGATAATTGAATCCACGTGAAAACCTTATAAGTCTAAAATTTTCAAAATATATGTGCGCGATAAATAGACTATACGCGATAGATAACTCAATATCACGCCAACCAATTTCAATGATTCATTTTTTATGTGATAGCATGAACTTCAGAGAAGTTTTATGAGAGCTTGGTTAGGTTCTGGTTAATTTATTCCATCATATTGCTACAATAATTTGGAAATACAAAGAGGGCGTCTGCGCTTTGTACATTACTACATTTATAAAAATGACGAGTATATATAACAAGTAACATTTTTTACAATTTTCGTCTGTGTCTGTGTTCTATGTTTGTTCCGGATATTTCCTGGAACGTCTAGACCGATTTTGACGGGTTTTTAACTAGCAGATAGTTGATGTAAAGAGTAACTTGGACTACTTTTATTTTATAAAAATTAAAATATATCAATACTCGTGAGTAAGACCGCAGGGCGCTGCTAGTTAATAATAACATCGTTTTGGTCTTTGAATGTAAGTTTTACTGTTCTGACATTCAAGAAATTTTGGAACCAGATTAAATACTCGTTCGTGAGTGTCACGAGAATACAAGTTCGCAAACTCGATTAATGTCTACAAGGCACGCTAACAACTTCACGCCAAAGCTTAAACAGAATAACAAGATAAAGAAATTTTATTGCGAAACAAGCACTGTTGGGCGTAAATAATTTTTAGTTAATGATAACTTCGTACCACTTTATAGGGGTGTTCGTCGAAAATGTTGATCGAATTTTTATTATTTTCTATTATTAGCTAAAATGTTAATTTACTTTTAGAAGACTACTTTGTTCAGTTATTTTTAAGTTACAATTATTTTTTTCTTGGAACTAAGGCTTCATTCTTGGTTGGTTAGAGACTGTTAATTACAATGATACTGAAAACCTTCTAGATACAAAATCCTAATTCTTAAACACCCACACACATAAAAGGCAAACACCATTCTGATTCTGATTTATACAAAATTCAAGTAACTAGCTTTATTTATTTAACCATATAAACCAGATATAAATGTTACGCGCGGCAGAGGGCCTGGTATTCTGTATGACAGGACAACCTAGTACAGATACCAGTCTCTCACAAAGGAGACTTATTAATGTATTTTATATAATGTAACTCAATATCACGCCAACCAATTTCAATGATTCATTTTTTAAATGAAAGCATGAACTTCGGAGTAGTTTTATGAGAGCTTGGTTAGGTTCTGATTAACTCTATTCCATCATATTCCTAAAATAATTCGGAAATACAAAGAGGGCGTCTGCGCTTTGTATATTACTACATGTATTTAAATGACGAGTATATATACCCAAGTAACATTTTTTACAATTTTCGTCTGTGTCTGTGTTCTATGTTTGTTCCGGATATTCTCTGGAACGTCTAGACCGATTTTGACGGGTTTTTAACTAGCAGATAGTTGATGTAAAGAGTAACTTGGACTACTCTTATTTTATAAAATTAAAATACACAAAAATATCATACAAAATACAAAAACATTATAAAAACTTAACCTAGTGTGTGCTACAAAAAGATTAAATAAATAATTAATATTGGCGTAATAATAATATTCCGTTAATTATACCAAATCAGTAAATAAAAATCATGCACGAATTGTACGCACTGGAAATTGATTTAGGACCCACAGAGGGCACTGTTTCCTGACATTCAGGTATCTGTCTGTACATAATTTAGAAAACGGAGTTAATTTATTTTGTAACATGTTTATATTAAAATTATATTAAAATTAAATCATTTGAATATAATCATGAATGAACGACGCCAACATTATTATTAGTAGTTAATAAAATATTAAATTACAAATTATAAATTTAAATTAAATACTTTAACAGTAATTGGCCATCAATTTCATCCACCAATTCATGCCAATTATTTTTTTTATTTAATTATTATTATATTTATAATACCATTTTATTAATTGGTAATGTTAAATGAAAATGCAATAACGTACACATATTGATTACTTTACATGTCTAATTATATTATTAATTGTATTTTAATAGTATATACAAATTAAAATTTTAAATTATGTTAACTCTAAAAAAGGCTGCTGCGTTTATAATAGTAACAGAGTTTTAAATTCAACAAGGATGCATTTATTAAATTTCATTTCAAAGTCCATATTTCGAGTCAAGCTCTAAATTTAAAATGGAAGCAAAATAATTTCTGACTTATTTAGTATTCCCTTTGACTGTCTATCGCACAACTTATTTCTATAATAAAAAAATGCAAAGTTTATTTGAAACATACACAGAAAATATAAATCGATTACAATCATAGAATCAAGAATCTAGACAAAAACTTTTATTTTGTCTGATTGAAATTCTAGATATTGGTTTACCGGTAAGCCTACCTGAATGTAATCTGACAGCTCTGGACGTCGTCCCTTTCAGACCTTTTACATATTTCCACAGCCCTTCTGTACCTATGTAAACTGAACAAATTAAATATAAATTTGAACGAACAAAATTGAATTTGCCTTAACAATATAATATTCAACCGGTCCAATTCGTTTAAAAAATATAACTCATATTTAAATTGTACTTGCAATGAATTCTGTTACAAATGAAAAGGCATTTATAATTTAACCGACTTCAAAAACAGAGGTGGTTTTCATATTGCCAGTATTTTTAATGTTTATACACTATAAGCACCGTCATTTATGAATCGAATTCGAAATGATTTTCAGCTGACATCAATGAAAAACCGATATGTCGTACTTTTAGGGTGGTTTGATAAGAGTTTGGTAAGGTTCTGATTAATTCTATTTCGTAATATTCCTAGGATAATTCGGGAATACTAAGATTGCGTCCGCGCGTAATAGCGTTTGATTCGGTTTGATGTCGATTTTAGTTTTTGCTCGTAAATATACTTGTTTCTAAAAAAACATTTTAATATATCATATAATAATCTATATCATAAATTAATATATTTAAACAGTTGGACTACGGATCTGTCCGTGGGCTCGTATCCCAGTAGGCTTTTACAACTGAATTTTAAGTACAAAAATATGTGCGTGGTGTATGACGATAAACTCACTTTCTGTCACGTATGGGACTTACAACCTTTGGAGAAAAAGACAGCGAAAACTGTCGTCTACCGCTAGGGTTAAAAGGTCGGGATATCATTTTGAAATAATACCTAAAAAAGTTCCTACAAAATATTAAAATTTATGTCGATAGACCGTTTATTGGCAAGCAATTTGGTTGGACATGTCAAGACTTTGTTTGTTACTAAGTTAATTGATTCTGACTGCAGGTCGTGTTCCATCAGTCAGGCCTATCGGGTCACTCGTAAACAATAACGCTGTTAACTACAATTTTAGCAACACTGTGCACTACCAGATAAGCCAGTGACATATTGTTATAGTTTTAAAGACACAGACATGTTTTCTTCAATTGATATTTCCTTTATTTATTCTTAAGAATTAAATTAAGTTACGCTCTTTACAATATCGATTTAAAAACTAAAACATCGATATTATTAATCTAATATAAATAGAATTAGAGTGTGTATTTTTAACATTAAGAGAACCACTTTACGCTACATGCATTTAATGTACATAGGGAACATAATATAATATATTATAAAATAACATTTTTTTTTTAATTTTTGTCTATCTATTCTAATCTCTGACGTGACGCAAGGATTGTATTAATTTACAAAAATGTATCGGAAAAAAGTCTTTTTTTCTTTCATTATTTTATATATATATACATTATGGTGTCTCACCGCGTCTGCTACCGTGGATTATGCAGCGCCGTTATACTATATGAATATAATAAAATAAAAAACTTTTTCTATATTAAGATATACATTTTTTGAAATTTTGGAAGAGAGATCATGTCAGCATACATTAGATACCTTGCCATAAGGCTGTAACTATTAAGGAGATGGCTGAGCTCTTAGATCAACTTGAACCCCATTTATGTGATACTTACGCAGGGGCAACAGAATGTAAACTTCTTCAAGGTGCACAGAGATATCTATGCCCGCTTTCACATGAGACGACAAAATTTCACTTTTGTTACATCTGGAATAATTCAGAAAGGCTTTTTTTTTGGATTTAAGAAACGGAAGAACGGATTCCTAAAATCCTGTAGTATTGGTGATGGTTATATATCGAAGAAAGGGGAAACGGATCAGGGGGAGTAAAAGTTTAAAAAATTGTTTCCTTATAAATCTATATGCCTCATATGGAATACTGTTCGAATCTCTGGGGAGCTCCGTCCCCAATACCAACTTCTTCCGTTTGACCGTGTACAACGTAGAGCTGCTCGAATAGTCGACGATCAGAGTCTTTCCGATCGACTCGACCCTCTGAGTCTGCGAAGAGATGTCGGTTCTCTTTGCATCCTGTATCGCATTTACGGAGTGTTCTGAGGTACTGTTCGGAATCATCCCAGCTACCGATTTCCCACCGCCGCCACCATCTTGATGGTTGGCGTTCAACGACTGTACGTTTTTCGCGTAATATTCTCCCACGCACTGTCAACTTGTGGAATCAACTGTCGCCAGCGGTGTCCCGTACGTTTACGATTTAGGGACCTTCAAGAAACGAGCCTATTCTTATCTCAAAGGTCAGCAATGCACCTACAGCTCGTCTGGTGCTGTGGATGTTCATGGGCGACGGTGATCACTTAAGATCAGGTGAGCCGTATCGTTTGCCACTTTTCATATAAAAAAAATATTAAAATCATGTGATTTGTTTCTGTGTGGCGAAAATTCGTTAAATAATTCATGCGTTTCAATTACCACATATGTTGACAACATATGCCACCATTCACGTTTGAGGGCAGCCACATTACTCAATGCAAATTACAACCAACGCTTGCCAGAGATTTTAATTTAATGTTCACTTCCCAAAATATTAAGTATCAAATGGGACATGTGTCATTTGATGAACTAACAGGCATGTTAAGCTTAAATTACACTACTTGTCACATGTCCCAGCGTAGTGAACTTGTGAAAAGCAGACGGCGATTGTTGACTTTGTCTGAACTAGAATTAAAAGGATTTATCGATAAAATTAAAAATAAATTTGTCAACGACAGGAAAAACATTTCATTGTCAAATGATTCTTAACACTTATCTTAATAGTATAGCTACTACTAAGATATAAAATTATTATATTATTAAAGACCTAAGACTTTATTAAATTTACGTATATAATATAAGTATATTTATGAGTAAAAACAAAACCGACTTCAAATTGAATCAAACGTTAAATGTTATTACGCATGGACGCCATCTTTGTATTACCGAAATTATCGTAGGAATTACGGAAAATTAATTCCTACATAATATTGAGTTATATTCATCTATTTGAATCGCTAATACTTAATACAAACTTAAAACTTATATGATTTTCTCAAACAATGTCAATGTCAGAACTGGACCAAATTTAAATTGAACTACACAGGAAGCGTAGCTTTCATATAAAAAAAGAATTATCAAAATAGGTTACTCAGCCGAAAGCTATAAGGTAACATACATAGAAAAACAAGGAAACGAACCCCCTCCTTTTTTGAAGTCAGCTGAAAATACGTAAACGGCAGGAGGTGAGCCTATCACAAGTTACTGGAACTTTTTGTTTGTTCTCTCATCCCTAGTTTCACAAAAAATGATAATTCCTAGAATTACTATTTAAGAACAAAAATAAATCCTCGTTTTATCTCATAGTGAGACAAAATAAATTTTGTACAAAAATGGACTTTTCGCTTGGAAACTTATGAGAAACGCCAATCCTTTTCTAGTTACGAACTGTGAAGGCCTCGAGAGATTTCGTCGCGCTCTACATTTCACTGCACATTACTGTCGAGGATCATTTTTCTTTTTCCATTATTTAAGACAGTAATTCGGCCAGTTCTATTATTGCAGGTGGCAGGAAAAAAAGTTTCTATGTATATTTGTCACTGTCTAATTCAAAGTAATCAGTGTACATTTTTCTACTCGGAGAAATACTGCAATATTTATCGCAACTATATCATTATATTCTCGAAAAATATGCTTTTCTTCTTCATCCCCTCTCAGCTGAGGATCATGACCGTGCAGTGGGCTGCATTCTGCCGAAAGCGGTTGGTTTTGTGCTTGAGCCCATTTTTTTTGCCGTGATATCTTTATCTCTTTCAGCATGAGTTCGTTGATCCTCATGATCATAAGTAATCTCGCCCGGGCCGTGCTTCCCAGCACAGTGCAGAGATGATCCCCGAGATCCCGAAGCCATACACCGTAGAAGACCACCAAGGGGGGTTTGGTGAGTGAAATCTCACCTCTTCTCAACAAAAAAAAAGATTCATCATCTCTCACAAGTGCTGACAAGGCTACCCCACAGACGACTGAAGACGAGAATTCCTCAACTCCCAGCCTAATCTGATCTATAGCATTGAGGTCTCCTATTTACATATATTTCGGTGCAATAAAGAATTCATCTATCTCTATCTATCCTTACCTAATTATTCAACTAGCTACAACGATGTTTAAGTCAGAACACTAGCAATAAAAATTAATGACTCAACGTTGCAGTTCTTTCTCTTACTCATTCACCTTTTTATCGGTAAAAAAAGGTTTTCAAAGCCCTGACCATTTTTCGATGTACCGTCATGTTAAGATATATTTAATTAAAATATTAAATACGTCTAAAAATGTTACCCCTACACAAAGGAGCTTGTGTTTATGATAATAAAATTAGATATTATACTAAGAAACATGCTTTCAGTAAAAGTTAACTGACATTAATCTGCAAACTAGAATATATTTCCGCTCCGTCGAGTTGAAACACGGTATGGGATCTGCTTTTTGTCCACCTGAAAGAGTTATTGTGAACAAAATCTTCATACTAGCAAATATAAACATATGAAAGGGTTATTTTGTAAGCTAGCAACTTTTTTTCAACAAAAGGTTTTCAGCATATTATTTTTAGAATAAACATTTTAATAAAGTCAGCAAAGGACTAATTTCATTTATATTTTTTTCATTTATTCATGGATTCAATATATCTGATTTATAATATATTTTTTATAAAGAAAGCTAGCAATATTTCTTTTTTTTCATAAATTTCAACAACATTCTTCTTAAAAAAACTTCTTCTTAACCATTACAATTTATTTTTACTAAATTAAAAGTAGCCAAGTTAATTCTTATTACAACAGCTATCTGCCAGTTCCATCAAAATCTGTCATGCCCTTCCAGAGATTACCCGTAACAAACAGACAGAATAAAATTGTAAATGATGTTAGTTTGGTATATGTCTATTACAAACAGACACTCCAATTTTATTTGTTTATATAGACGTGATATTATAAGATTTACTACATGTAGTTTAAATCAGACATCTTAGAAACTAACGCCCTAGTCTACCCTGGTAAAATTGGCTTCCGAAGACGTAAACGCATATAAATTTCATCGTAACAGATTCCCAATAAACCATAGTACATATGTATTTACGTTATGTAAAGCTTGTGTTTGATTTTCGCTTTTTATTTTCTGTTTTAAATCGCGTACGAACCCTTCGCGCGGCTAAGTGTTCTCGACTTTATCGGTTCACTGAAAAAATATCTCTCGAAAACTTGCAAATGAAAGTTATTACGTGAAAATTTCAGCTTCCAATTTTAGTCAAGTTTCGCGAGAAAGTAATGTTTTTAATTATTTTAATCATTAAAATATAACTTTTCCTATCCTCGCGTGTTGATTTGTAACTTTTTTATTAGATAACACGATCTGACTGTCGTGGATTCGAATCAGTTGCAGTTTGTGTCCGGTGTATGGTTGATGGGCTCATCACATATGGTATCTAATAAGCTCGGTAAAAAGCTTACATCGAGAGCTATCTCTGTCTACCCCGCTAAGGTTAAAACGACGTGAGACCTTATTTTTTATTTTATTATTATTTATATTTTATTACATAAACACGATGGTATTCTTGCTCTCTTTATTTCTTTATCGTCATGAGAAATTCGTATTTTGTTGTAGCCGATTGCTGTTAGCCCTAAAGCTTTTTAACGTCACTTTATTAGATCTTACAACAGCAATCGGTTATAAAAAATACGGATCTCCCATGACGAGAAAGAAAGCAAGGTAGTTGGAAATAATAAATATAAATAAATATAACAAGACGGGACGCACATATGAAAATTGGGAAAACTATGGGCACCACCATATGAGTCCTATAGCCAAAAACAATATTATTATTAAACAGTAAACAATATTATTTATGTAAATAACCACTCAAATGCGCTTTATCTTACTAATGTTTTGTCTTTAGAGTGAATATAATTCTTGTTGATTACAAAAACTGCACTGGGTTTTGATAAAATAGCCCATTCGTTGCACAAGCGCACAGCATTTGTCCACGTCGGCAAGCTCGCGTGAACTTCCTTCCGGTGACCTCTACGTGCAATATATTGCGTTTATATTTTACTTAAATATTTTTCTTATTTAAATTAATGTAAATATTATCAAAAACGATAACATAACACACCCGGCACTCATGACGCTCACAACTCCTTCCTTTCATTCACATACATTCATATACGTATAAATAACCGGCGACTACCAAATACCAAGTATAGAGGTTCAGGCTAAGCAATCTAATAGCTATGCCACTTCTCAATCCGGAGAAACAGTCTATGTTAGGTGCTCTGGCTACTCTATGTAGAATCGTCACAATAAAACTACCAACCACCACCAACTACCAATGAAACTAAAGAAGAGCGTTCAAATGAGTTACCACATTTTTCCATTTGTATCATTAATGTATTTCATTGCTTTCTAAATTTGTTACGGATACATATAACATACCCGTGTAAGCAAGTTAAAGAGACAATAGGCAGGGCACATAGCACGTAGAACAGATGGCTGATTGGGGCCGAAAAGTTAGAGTTGGAGATCACGGACCGGCAAGCGTAGCGTAGGACGGTGGAGGCAAAGTGGTGTGACGACTTCATAGAGGCCGCAGGAAGAAACTGAATGCAAACCGGCTACAACCGGTCCTTTTGGAAACCGTTGGGGCTTTGTCCAGTAGTGGATGTACTACGACTGAAATTATGATTATGATGACATACTCGTATTATAGCATACCCAGCTAAAGGAGATGGCGCTTCATTCTATATCGAGCGTGGTACAATATTAACTCAATCCGTCCACAATGAAGTTTGCGCTCGTTACTCGAAAACCACTAATCCAAGTTGGAGCGACACTAACGTCGCTTCGCAATTTCCAGTTTTATTAAACTTTGCACCACAGCGCTCTGGCACAAGAATATTTACGATTTAAAAAAAAGAAATCTACGCTACAAATGTACTAAAACGTAAAAGGTAACAAAAACTGTAAACGTCTTCATGTCAGTGATTAAATATTTCGCGAGGAGACTTTTGAAGTGAAAACTTTTTAAGCCGCGTTGAACACTTTGGTAAGGAAAATCTTAAGGGTTCGCGTTACTGACAAGCTAAGGTTGTATTTGTCATAATCTTAAAAAGCACCCATAAAAACTAACACGTTCTGAGACGGCGACAATGTTGCCATCAAGTCCTATTTATCCGTTCCTATTTTTTAATTGTATATTTTGTCTATTTTTCTTTAATTTTTAATGTGTTCTATTTTGTTTGTACGTGTTTTAAATATTATAAATAAAATTTCTATGTCTATATATTTGAATAACCAATAAACAATATAACATGTATATAATTGTTGCTGAGAGTGTCAATAGATGTGAAAACTGCATTGATATTGATAATTTTAATGTATACATTATGAAAATAACATTTTTAGTTATACGTTTTCATTTTTATCAGCAGTCCCTATGACTGTCAAGTTTTTTAGCCGAAGGAGCTGCAGGTGCGTTGCAGGCTATTATTATAAAAAGTTGAATATAGAAAATATATATATATTTTCAACTAAAATTGGATACATTTATTACCTTTCTAGAAACAAATTTCTGTTCAACCATAGGTTGCCTGTAAGAGATTGCTCTAAATGATAAAGACTACTGCGCATGCACATAATTCTTATTATACCAATATGTTAAATTTATTACTGATGTGATGTATTTGTTAATGATTGCCTAATAAAGTATATTTATTAATTCATTCAATCACTATCAGTTACTATAATTTTATGACCGATGTATGCCCACCCTGTTACGCGAAGTTCTTAAAGCCTGCATGTTAACAGCGGCAAAAAGCTTTACGAAAAAAAAACTATTCGATAGTAACTGGATCCATTCAACAGAATGTGGATATTAATAAACAAATCTCGTTCAGAAAAATAGAGTTGCCTTTGTGAATAGTAAGAACAATTCTCAGCGAATTCACGTCAAATAAAGCAAATTACGTGGTGAACAGCGGCGCTGTAGCAATAATGCAAGTTTATTGCTCTGAATACATTGCCCGATAGCGTGCTGGAAGCACGGCGCCGTGGAACAAGCGTGCACGTTTATCTACATTGCGGACAACTCCAAATATAGCGATAGTTTGAAAGGAATATTTCGATTATAGCTTGAAATATTACTGAATAAATACTGTCATACTGACCAGATAGCTGAAGCGACAGTAAATGACTCTTCATCAGTACATGAAGCACGAGGAAGGTGGCATATTGTGAAGCTCGCCACCAATACCGCCACGAACACTTTATCAAGAGTGATACCGACGAAGAAGAAGAAATGAAATGATCATCAGACTGTGTCTATCCACTGCTGGATATAGGCTATATACACATAGGCTATGCCTAATGTCTTCCACTGTATACGATCCTCTGCTTTTCACTTCCGGCTTTCCTGATAAGGTCGTCGGTACATTTGGAGGGAGAGCGCCGTATGCTTCTCCGACCCACGCGCGGCCTCCATTCCAAGACTTTTCTTCCCCATCTGTCGGATCTCACTGACTCGGCAATAATGGCTTTAAAGGCTATGTCGACTACCTTAGATCTCTGCTGGATTTCTTCATTTCGCATTCCATTCCTCAGAAAAATGCCGAGCATAGCTATATACTCGTAGCTCTTTCCATCGTTGTGCGACTTGTAGTTTGTGCACCACCCCAACGTTCAAACACAAAGACAAAATAGGTTATGGAGAAAAACAAGAATGCTGATCGGTAAAATAGGTAATCATAATATTAAGACATAAAGGCTACTATTATAATTAAGAACAAATAATTTAAGTAGAAAAGAATCTTTGTGACCTCAATAATCATTTTAATTCTCCGTGAATTATTGTTTGATAAAGCCATTATAAGTCTTGCCGCAGCCAACTTTTACTTCCCATCGTAAAGTAAGCAAAAAGGCTGTTTCACAGTTTATGATAACTATCAAATTCGCTGAAATCACGTGAACATAAACGTTCATAGCCTAAATATGCTTATTAAGTTAACGTGAGCTTTGAACCGTTAACACCAGTACTAGGTATATTCAAGGATTTTTTTTTATCGTTTTATCTATTCCTTTGGCCTTTCTATTAGAAAAATTAACGTTTTTTGTCGCAGTTGTACCTTAAAATGTTATATTGTATGCAAGTTCCAAAGAGATCTTGTCCTATCTCGACTTTCAGATGTCTTTAATCTTTTGAACATTCGACTAGAACTCCATTCTTTTTGGTGAGATGAAGAAGTCTAATAAATGACTGGAGAGTTTCAAGGAGTACTAACTAATACCAAAAGATACTTCTTAAATATTTTGTTCCGTATACTTCGTTTGTGCTCCTCTTAATCTTTTCCTACAAGTATATATTATGATACTAATTTAAGTAGATACTCGTATTTTAATTTTTAGTCTAGGAAGGTACCTTCATAACAATGAGGGAGAGATATAGAAACGTCAGAACTTCGTAATATAACTATACTACTTCGGGAATAAAAGATTGTCCGTTCTTAACGCTTCTAACATTCGATGCATCACAAGACGTTTTTTTTTACTTGTAATTTTCAACCGAGGAGGAAGTTCATTCGTCTCTATGTTTTTGATTTTTTTATGTATGTAACCACAGAACTTTCGACAGGATGAATGGATTTTCATGAGTCTTTTTTTATATAAAAACTGGTGCTTCCCGTGTTTTTTTTAGTTAAGTTAGTTTGTTGAGAGTTTGGTTAGGGTCTGATTAATTCTATATGGTAATATTCCTATCGATATTTCGGAAATAGAAATTGGATTTTCGCTCGTAATAGCGCTTAACGTTTGATTTGAAGTCGGTTTTTGTTTTCGTAAATATACTTGCATGTTCCTGTATCCAGGCAATACAAAGCATCAGTTAAGCCTAAGCGTAACTTATACAAACGCATACGTGCTGTTGACACGAGTATTCAAATTTAAGTAGGGTCCTAAGAAAACATACGGCCTGTACCTCCCACATTCATTCAACGAGGCTTATCCGAAAATCAACCGCGGGGGGACTGCAAATTGAGCACATATTTTGATTGTACACTTCTCTTACGAGAATATTTTTAACGTTTCCTAACACAATATCAGCTTAGCTGGAGTGATCACACAAAATGTAACTTATGTTTTCATCGGTTTTAATCTTTTAGAAAAATGATGAATTACATATAAAAGTGAGTTTACCAGAGTTCCTTCCTACCTTAATAGAGTTCTCTTTTCGAAATAATTAAAAAAATGATGATTCCCAATAAATTAACAGTCAAGTAACAATGGAACGCGATGGTTCATGTCAATAGTTAAATGGTGGATTACGATACTCTATATCTACTCATTGATTGCTAATAAATGTGGTATATTAAAAAAATATACTAAATCTTAGTATATTTTTTACAAATATTTTTTTTTACAAAACCCTTACAGCACTTTGGTTAGTATATCATATGATTCACAATTTATTCAATTACTAAGTGTTCAATTTTTCAAAAGGCCGTCAGTGATTACGCGATGTGCGTTGTGTGTACTATGTACTGCCAATGACCTCTACAACAAATTTCTTGAATGTAACCTACATTTCGTTCTGCTATTGAAAATATCTAATGAAGCTGAAATTTGTTGCTATGTATATTAAGGTTACGATATACCGACCTATGAGAGCTTAAGGAGTCTCTCTCGAGTGTACTCTAATGTATATTACTAACATTTTCGTTCAATTCCAACTAAGCTTAATATTGTTTATGTCAACAGTCTAATGGTGGATTATTACTGCTGTTCAATTAATGAATAACAATGTTTTTTCCTAAATATTACTAACATTCTTGTTAACCATTTCAAGTAAACTTAAGCACGTGCTGGGAAATGTTTCACGTCAATAGTCGAATAGCGGATTCGAACCTACCACCTCAGTCTCAGGCTCAGTCTTTTTATTACGAATTATTCTTTTTGAGTTTTTCGCATTTTAATAAGTTTTTCTAAATCATACGTACAAAAAGCACTTGTACAATATTAACAATTTTCGACGCACGTTCTTGCACGGATAATTAGTAATAACACTATCAAACAATTATAATATTATATTAATAAACACTAACATTTTGATTTGAAGGAATAAATTTAATCGTTTCAATGAATATAAATTTGTCTATTTAAATTATACATTCGCTTCGTCTGAAGATTAAGAGAAGCAAGACGTAATCGTGGACGTGGTTGCGACGCCAGAACCACATAACAAATGGACTGAAATTAGCGTAATAAAACATGTTCCTACAGCCACTGGTAGCTATTAATCCTCGACCATATCCTGAGCAAGTATTACTCAAGTAATGTCAAGTAAAACAAAATCCAGCATTGCTTATTGGCATTTTTTAAATCAGTATTATTTCTCAGTGTATATATAAAAATAACTTCCAGTAGCCTTTTTTTAGATGGTTTGACAGAGGCAGTAATCTCTGTGCGTTTTTCACTAAGCTTATTAAGTCCCATATGCGAAATGGGAGGAGCCTATCGCAATGCAATGGGCACTCATTTTAAGATTATTAAGTCCTAAATGTAACAGAAGATGAGCCTATTACAATACAACGGACATAAAATTTATGCTTATTAAGTTCTGTATGGGAAAGGGATGAGTCTATTGTAATATAATGGGCAAAATTTTTGTGCTTATATAGTTCTATATGTGAAAGGGATGACCCTTATACAATACAACTGGCACAATTTTTAAGCTTATTAAGGCATATATATAACAGGGGGTGAACCTATTGCTATTATGTAACGGGCGCAAATTTTAGAAAGCTGTAGTAGTCTATAGTCCTGTAACTTTAATATAGCAGGCTACCTCACTTAAAGTTAAAATAATATAAATAGTAGGGCAAAGTAATAAATAAAATCTAGAGTAGAATGTTTTATTGCTCATAAATTTCCAACAATGCAACATAAATGGAGAACTGAGCCCTATCTAGATTTATAATTACTTATCCTATATTTATAAGGAAGAATGAAAAGGAATTTCTAAGTACATTCTTAGGAAACAGTATGATCGAATGGCGTCTTACTAACATTAGTTTTGGTCGGTATGTTTCGGTTTATAAACGTTTAAAATCATGTCTATATCTTGACATCTTAGTGAAACGATAACGATTACAACCTCTATCTACTCCGGTTATAATAATTTTGCGCATGCTCGTTTGTCTCTCATTTCGATAAAAAATTGTTTTATCTAAATTGAATAATTAATCACTACACTGGAATTTATTTTACTTTCTTGCGATTCATTTTATATGCAAATGAATCGAAAGGCAAAAGTACAATTTTTTCCGCAGCCCTAATACAATAATAACAACCCCGTATTCCATCGGTTATGATAAATTGATATTCAATAGAACATTTGTTCCCGTTTTGCTTCTTTTGTTCCGACATCGCTCCAATTCTTATAACGCTCGAAATATTTTAATCTTATTAATACATTTAACAAGTTCAAATGTAGACGGAAAAAATTACTCTTGAGGGAATTAAATATTTATTTGAAATAGACCGAACATCTCACATATTTCTTTGTACACAAATTCTATATATGCGACACATGAAGTTAAGAGTTTTTTTATACTTTTTAAGCAAAAGCTTGACCACGATTCCACCTGATTTTAAATGGAAATGCAGTCCTGGATGGTAAAGCGCACTAGTTTATTAAATGCCTACTCACTATGCCAGTGAAAATAAAGTGAAAATACCCGTATTGTAACAGGAGGGAAAGATATATATGCTGGAAAACGATTCCAGTCCTTTGCTATACGAATAATGGAAGATAAAGCAAAGCGCTTCGTTGGGATGTAAGGCCGTATGTAATGTAATGTAATGACCAATTGAGAATGTCCTCCTTTTTATGTAGTCGGTTGCAATTTTGCAAAACACTCAAGTTTCTTCACAATAATTTTCTTAACCACAGCACGTGGTAAATCAGCACCGAGGATCAAACTCTTAACCGACAGCCCATACACTGAGCTACCAGTGCTCTACGGTTGTAGAGTAGGCAATAATTATATTTTTAAATAAAACTTTTCGTTCGTTTTTAAATATTATCATGCGAATACATTTTTTCATATGCGAATGATACTGTGGTACAGTCATTATTGTCAATTACAAGAAGCGCTGCACGCGACCACGCTAAGCGCTCTATAATTACGTTTCTTTGTACACTTCCTGTGGCGAGCAATTACTAAAATGCTTCTGTATATTTTGTAATAAAAAAATTCTTTAAACGGAGACTATAATGATAAAAATTATAAAAGGCAAAGGTTTGATGTACGATGATGTCACTTTGTAATTAGAATCTAACTAAACTCTCATCATACTACCCTTGAAGTAGATCGTTTCCAATAAAACTGAATAATCTAAATCGGTTAGCGTGAAATAGGGTTATTCATCCATGTTTGTGCACATGGCTAATGCAAATTTAAGAATTATATTGGTTTATATTTTATGTAGACCAAATTTAAATGAGACAAACGAGAAGTACCCGCTTTCAAATAATGCAAGAATCATCAAATCGGTTCACCCAGTTTAAAGTTTTGATGTAACAAACATAAAAAAAATCTTCCTCCTCTTTTTAAGTCGGTTAAAAATGACCCCTTATTCTTCTTCTTCCTAGCCTGAACTCGGCAAAGCCAGGCCCGGCTTTCTTCTTTCTTCCGCTTCATTTTTGTCCGATGTTGGTATCCTCTTAAGTTAGTTTGATGGAGGTCATGTCCCTACAGCCCTGTAGTTCTGGGCTCATAGAATAAGACGTTATCCCCTGCCTGTCGTAGAAGGGGCCTCAGGTTCACTGGGCTACAAGGGCCTTTGTCATCCGCCAAAGTGGACCCAGGAAGAAGGTGAAATCGGCTACCGCATGTCGCCTTCCACTGCGAGGGCACAGGGGAAGAGGGGACTTACCTCCCCAGGACGTGCTCTCTGAAGAGCACAGTGCATAGGGGCTCCGGATCATATACCGAGGAATCGGAGGAGGTTTTAGTGCGTAAAAATCCCACATAACCCCTTCTCTCTTCTTGAAGATTTTCCCCCAGCAAAAAAAAAGGTTGTTGGGCGTGGTCATGTCCCTACGTACGACATCTAGTGTATGTGTTTAGGACGACCGCGTGGCCATTGTCCAGGAATCTTAAGGGACAGACATAGCTTTACATACTTCTCAAGTTACTAAACTTGCTTTCCTAAAGTTGAAACCGACATTTAGATTATTTCATTCATGACATTTTCGTAACAAGACTTTTACTGCTTTCATTGTTATTTCTTTCGCCAAAAATAAAGAAAAACAGCACGAGATCAAAGTAAATTAAGTAAAAACGATAAACCTGTATCATTTGATCCCCTCGTATATCACGGGAACGAGATAAAAGCGGAGCACAAAGTACTTTCGATTATACTCGAGCCAGGCGATAGAATATCACTTCATCAAACTTGAAAAAATATGGGGAGAAGTTGTTATTGCAATATGATTGCTGAATGGATTTGTGGTGTCTTTATTTCTTTTCGGGATTAAATCATGTGAGATCACGTGGAAATGGAACATTGTTTTTTTTTAAAAAAACATATGTGATTTTCACACAAGTTATATTTACATTTTGAAGTCACTATAAAATGTGGCACTATAAAATGTGGTGTGGTTTACCGTGGCAGCTCAGTGTCGGGGCGATTGTCTCAAGTTGCATGGAATACAATGACAGCCCGAGTTCGTTCCCCGGTGCGGAAGAAAATTTTCTAAGACATGTAAAGTCTACCAATCCGCACTAGGGCTGCGTGGCGGTACTCTCTGTACAGAGAAATCCTACACCTAACTGTGGGACATGATATATTTAAAGAAAGCTAGCAATTTTTTTTCAGAAACATTATAAATACAAATATAATACTAACATTCTTGTACACCATTCCAGGTGTACAAGAATGTTAGTATATTTATGCTAAGCTTCAGCTTGTGCCAGGAGCTGGTTCACGTCAGTAGTCGAATGGTGGATTCGAAACTACAACCTTACGATACACAGAATGCACCCTAAACTATTAGGCTATTGACGCAATATAGGCTATAACATTCGAATATGGTTCAAAAACAGAACTCACATATTATGATTTTTACAACGTGTAGTTATAAAAAGGGTAATTAAGGTTTTTATGGCTCTTTTAGTCAATACACATCAATCCACTTTCCCACCGTAACTATGAGCATGACGAAGAAAGATCAGGTGATCTTCTACCTTTTTCATCGACTTCAAAAAAGGAGGTTCTCAATTTGTCTGTCTGTATTTCTTTTATGTTTGTTACCGTATAACTTTCGACTGTGTGAACCAATTTTGATGATTATTTTTTTTTTATTGAAATCTGGTACTTCCCGTGTGTTCCCATTTAATAAACGAATAACTCAAAATCACAATCACTAATTGCGATGATTATTTTGTTATTGGAAAGAATGCACTTCAAGAGTAGTTTGATAAGAGTTTGTTTCTTCTTCTTCTTCATGTGCTGTATCACTGAAGGTCGGCAGTCAGTCTTCTCAACTTCTTATTTATGGCTAAGCGGAATATTGCTTCGACTGTTTTGATTCCTGTCCATTCCCTGATGTTACAGGATCATGTCGCAGGATATGGCCTAAGTATAAGATCTTACGCTACTTGATTATTTTCACCAATTCGGTGTTTTTCTGCATTCGGGCAAGAACCTCAACATTGGATACCTTATCCGTCAAGCTTATACGGAGCATCCTCCGATACGTCCGCATTTCAAAGGCTTCCATTCTTTTTCGTTTATTTTCCGTTAAGGTCCATGCCTCGCATCCATATAGAACTACTGGCCAAATGTAGCATTGTAATAATCTGAGTAAAGTCAAGAGTTTGTTTTCCTATATTCCTACGATAATTCGGAAATACAGAGAGTGCGTCGTCGCGTAATAGTATTTAACGTTTGATTTGATGTTAAGTAGGTTTTTTTTCTCGTAAAAATACTTGTCTATTTGCATAGTGACAAAGATAAGACTTTATCTAACAAACAATAGCGGTAACAAAGACAGAAACTTTTGTCACGTTAAATGTTGAGAATTTTAACTTAGCAAATACTCAGCATATTCCTGTAAATAATTTAGGTATAGAAATAAACAATTATGATGACTTTAAACTGGGGACTTGATCTTTTGAGATAAACTTATCAAATTACATAAAGCAACCAAATAAACGCCTTACTAATTGAAAGGTAACCATATCAAATTTTAATAATTTAATATAACTTAACTGAAAGGCCATAATGGTTTACTGTAACATCTTTCATTAAATTTACCTCAAACTTTCACAATAACTTTGGTCATTACTTCGAAAACCAATTAAATTAATCAACATTGACTTCAAATGAAAGAATTCCTTCAAATGAAATTTGTTTAAGTATTTCTTACAACCAATAATTTTTAGTTTCACTTGTTGTTATAGCGAAATACACAAACTTATTAATAACACAGAAAATATTAATTTGTTAAATTTTAGACGAAAATAGAACCGACCAGCATACATAAAAAAACACAGATGACTTGAGAACATCCTTTTTGGAAGATGGTTGAAAAGGGATTTAAAAAAAAAAAAAGAAAGCTAACATTTTTTTTTAATATTACTAACATTCTTGTTAACCATTCCAACTAAGCTTAGGCTTGTGCTAGGAGATGGTTCACATCAATAGTCGTATGGTGGATTCGAAACCTACGACCTTACGATTCGCAGACCGTACCCTAAACCATTAGGCTATTGACGATCGATTAAAGGACTTGAAAGCTTTATTAATAATCCTAATAATCCTTAATATTATTATCATTATGAAGAAGTGTGAAGGAGCAACTTCCCGTGTATGTAATATAGTTTACTCGTCACACTCACGGACAGGTGTATTATCTCGCTATGAAATTTCTTGAATATGAAATGTTTAAGGGCACTGACACAAGAAGCACCAGACAATATTGCATTACAGCGAACAAAGCTTTAATATTCTGCTTCAAAAAGTGTGAACGCATTTAAGTAGTTCAACGAAATTAAAAATACCTCTTACATCCTTATACCTCAGCGAGGAAGATCTTGAAGCGATATCATCTCATTATATAATAGAACGAACCTAAATGTACACTGTCCTTTGTTACGGATGTACTCTATTATAGGGATTACAGTGACATTGATTTAGCGGTAACGTCAGTAAATAGGATTAAAAAAAATATTTGCTTCTTCAAAATAACTCTAAATACGTAAATATGTAACCTAAGCCTTAAAATTTAACGTTTTATTTTTTTCTACTTTTTAAACAAAAATATGAATTCTTTTGCTATTTATTTCTTTGTTAGTTCATTTTTCTATTTAGAAATTAGTGTTGTTTACGTTGTATCTATTTTGTGAATGCTGTGTTTTTCTATAATTAGTAAGGCAATTACAAGGTGTTGGTGGGAATATTAGATTAGCATAGTTTAATTGTACTTACTGTTGGAAAACCTTATTTAATAAATAAATAAATATCCTATGAGTCCAGGGGTAAACCCATCGCCCACCGCTGGGTGCAAACGTTAGTAAGGGAATTTTTTAATACTTTGCTTCAAAGTTTGTTACCTCATAACTTTAGACTGGGTGAATCAATTTTTAAGATTCTTTTTCATTTGAAAGCTACTGCTCTCCACGTCTCCATTTCTGACAATGACATGCATGGTAAAACCATATAAGTCTAAAATTTCCATTATATATGTGCGCAACAAATGGACGAATAACTCAATATCACGCCCATCGATTTCGATGAATCATTTTTTAATGGAAAGGATGTACTTCAAGGGTAGTTTGATTAGATTCTGATTAATAATATTTCGTAATATTCCTACAATAATTCGGAAATATAAATAAGAATGTCGTTTCGTAAATAAACTTGTTCTATAAAAAAATATTTCAAATAATATGTGACCGACGATAAAATTGTCTTCAATTTTTTTTATTTTATATAGTTATATTTATATGATATTGAATAAATACAACGATAACATAATGTTGCTATCAATTCAATGGAAAACATTCCAATTACCTCGCGCCATTGAGCTCCCGAGTGCTGCTAATCCTGTGATAAAACACACCTTCAACGAAAGAGGGATTATGGACTGAAGTATCACGTGATGGAAAACGTAACTGAGTTGTACGGAAAAAAATAACACGTAGTCTAACACAACAAAAGGAAAGTAATACCAATTTATTTTACTTTTCAACCGACTTCAAAAAAGAAGGAGGTTGTGAGGTGTTATGGTGTAAGGTGGTTGGGAGGTCCCATTTAATTTGGTCCAATTCTGACAGTGGGATCCATGAGAAAACCATATACATGTTAAATTTTTATTAAGTATGTGCGCCACATATGGACAAATAACTCAATATTATGCCAACCGATTTCGATGATTCATTTTTATTGGAAAAGGATGCACTTCAAGTGTACTTGTCTTAGAAAAATTTTCAAAGGCACGTGAAGTCTGCCAGTCTACACTACGGCCGCGGACTATGCCCTTATACTCTCTTTACAGAGAAGGCCTGTGCCCAACAGTGGGACATATATAATATATATATATACAACTGATATACCAAGTGTCAAATCGGATAATAAACAATAGATTTACATATTCCGAATATATATAGGACATATATTTTTAAAGTTATGTACAATCAATATATAACAAAAATGACTTGTTTAATACAGGATTTTCAAGTAAATAAAATCGCCGTGTTAACCTAAAGACTATAACGTAAACATCTGACGCCCTGACGTTGGCAATCTCGCGATTAAGTTGCTCAGATTTTAATCAGGTCTCTACTGTTGCTAATGACAACGTCGCAGCTTCATTATTCTTATCTTTCCTCGTCACTCAAATGAGAAATGGCCACTGTAATTACGAGCCACTCTCATTTACTTCAAAATATTTACAATTTATATATACTCCCACACTTTTTAAAACATAACGAATTAGATAAAGGTGTGAGGTAGGAAGTAACTTTAAACCACGATTCCAACTGATGTGCCTTAAATGCCCATTCACTTTACTCTCAACAAATACTCACATTGTAAACAAACATTGAAACACAGACGCAAACAAACTATTCCAGTCCTTTGCTATACGAATAATGAACGACGAAGTAAAGCGCTTCGTTCGGGTTTGAGGATGTTCAAAACAAAAGGATGAACTTCATTGATCTTATGTGCGTATGTGGGTATGTGCATGTGTGTTGTATGTGGTATCGATAAACACTGTACACAAATTTAATCAAGTAATGTTTATGTCACAAACACTTATGTCCGTCACCCGCAGGTGTAAGCAGAGATTGGACTTTCTCAACTTACGATCTTCTCTTTCGCTTTATTCTCAACTGCCTCTAACTTAATAAGTCGGCAATCTAGACATTATACTACATTCTAGACCGCCCTCTACCAATTACTGCCGCAGTATAAATTTCCTTTGTCATTGTTTCCTCATTTATCCTTTTCGTATCCTCACACACCTTGATTCTATCCTTATATTATTTTAATTCGTTTCAAACAGTTAGCATACGTTGTAAAATACCTACAGTTGTTTGAGAAATCTTTGTTCCGAAAAACAGAGTAATTTGTTTTCCCTGTGCATTTAAATATAAAACAACACCAATAGAAAAAAGAAATTATAGTAGAAGTGAAAACCAATTAGGAAGTCGCATCAAATGAGTTCCTTGATATGAAGCTTCTGAAAACATGAAGCTTCTAAATCCGAAATGATTTAAATATAATATAAACCTACAGCATATATATTAATAATATTCCACGAATAAACTAATTACGTTTTGTACTTTGTAGTAACAATAATTTCAACATTATTATTTGGTTATTCTGGTACGACATAATAAATAAACTTTTTAAATGTAAATCTATAAGGACGTAGATGTTGCAAACATTTGATCACATATTTTGTATAAATAATAACCTGTAGATTTAATGGAAAAAAGAAAATAAAATTTATTAACGTAATAATACTGTAAAAAAAGCCAAAGTCAGTTCAAATACCTTTAACCGGTGTGACCGCATAGACTGGGGACCAATACGTCTACCTGAAAAAAGTCAAATAAAGTTATGGACATCATCCCTCTCGGACCTTTCCTAACTTGTATTTGAATAAAAGATCCCCTCAGTATTTGCACATTTTTCATATGTTGCTGAATATGAATTACGCGATTTGGAACTACTATTTTTTTTATTTATTAATGGCCAGTACACCGCAGTGATCGCCATGTAGTTAAGTGTTTCACTTTAGATTTCATGATCAGGGGTTGAAATCCCAGCCTGTTTGTGCAATGAGTTTTATATCTTCTATTTAATACGGACCTCTATGACGAAAATGTTTTCTCCATAGACGTTCTTGTATAATTAAATAAAATTACTACAAATTAAAAGAAATATAATAAAAAATATTATTATTCGCCGGCATAAAAACTAGAAAGTCGTCGACGGCTCCAAATACAAACATTCGTAATAAACGAAACAAAGGACGGAGATAAATAAGCACAAAGAAAAGTGATCTCCAACAGTAATACGCAATGAAATGTAGAGCGCGAACTTATCTCAAGGGGCCCACATAACACAGAACTAAAGTTTTATTCTTATATCATTCCAACGGTGAAGTTTTTGCATATAACCTCTTTTTCATTCTATTACACATAGACATAGACATTCTGTTTATTGGCATCATGATATACAAAAAAATAAAAGAAGAAAAATAAACAAAATACAAATAGGACATGATGCACACATTGGACATCCTCTCAGCATGAAAATCATCTTCCCACACTACTGAAAATCAGCACAACAGCCTTGCAACAGCACATGCTGGTGGCATTAATAACACACATTCTGATCGCTACGAAATTTATGAAGTGAAATTTTTATTATTTTTTTCTCTTAAGGAAAGTATTATTACATATTCCATGAGGTAGATCAGCACTTAATTCTTCTTTATCTCTACAAATAAATCTGGTCAGCTTTGGGGATCGGGCTCTTTTAGCTTACTATGCAACATGAAGCAAACGCCCGGACACTGAGCTACAATGGCTCTACGAGACGACTACGGCAAATGCATCTACAGAATTTAGTTTATGACAGAATGAGTTATCATCATAAAGTGTTTCCTATTTTATCAACCGACTTCAAAGAAGAAGGAGGTTTTCAATTCGCCTGTATATTTTTTTACTTCACAACTTCGGACTGTGTGAACTAATTTTGACGATTCTTTTTTCATTTGATAGCTGGTGCTTCCCCTGTGGTCCTATTCCCATTCCAATTCCAATTTAATTAAAAAAATCATAAAAGTTTTAAATTTGCATCAAGTATGTGCACCACAAACTCAATATAACGCCAACCGATTTCGACGATTCATTTTTTTTATTGAAAAGAATGTACTTCAAGAGTACTCTGATGAGAATTTGGTTAGTTTCCGATTAATTCTATTTCGTACGTTAACTTGTAAATACAAAGAAGACGTCTGCGTTTATTAACGTTTAACGTTTGATTCGATTTGAAGTCGGTTTTTGGTCGTAAATATAATTGCTTATGTTAAGCATGTCTGGCGTTATTAATATGCAACGATTTGCATAAAGAGCTTGCTAATAAAGATATGTGAGCCGTGGTAACTCCGGGGTGTCCGGGCGGTCGGCTCAAGTGCATAGTACGCTAGCAACCCGAGTTCGATCTCCGGTGCCGGCACCAATAAATTTGTTGTTGCAATTTTATGTGCTGATTAACCACGCGCTCAGCGGTGAAGGAAAACATCGTGAGGAAACCTACATGTCTTAGAAAATTTTTCTATGGCATATGAAGTCTACCAATCCGCACTAGGGCTGCGTGGTGGACTATGCCCTTATACTCTCTTTACAGAGTAGGCCTGTGCCCAACAGTGGGACATATATTTTATATATATAAAGACTGTAACTTTAACTTTAACTTTTAAATAAAGATATCAGTTTTACGTAAGCTTTAAATGTTCAAACATGAACGATATACTTTTTAAGCCCCTGTGGTAGCTTGTTTTCACAGAGTTCAGAGTTATGAGCACAACACAGGGTTTATTAAAGCTGGAAATTGCTTTGCAATGTTTATGTCGTTCAAGCGCGGATTAGAAGGCTTTTGAGTTGGTAACTCAAACTTTATCGTGTAAGGATTAAATTAAAATCAGTAATATAAAAAAAACAGTGTACCAATTAGGTGGGCAAATTTTTTAAACATGGTGAACTAATCTTAAATTATCACCGTTGCACGTGGACAACAACAACGCAGGTCCTCTGAGGAAGGAGTAGGCGTATATCTTTAAAGTGCCCAAGTAGTAAATGAGAGTTTGGCTGAAAACGTAGTGAAAAGCTTGATTCAGAATAGACCTGATTAGCTATTTCAGAATTTAGCTAGCTTAGAAATAAATAGGTTTTAATTAAATCTCTACAGCAAATAGATGCGATTGCCGGTGTAAACGTTATCAACCCAACGATTTAATTTCATTCGTAAATTCATTGGGATATTTTTTACAGAATAAGGGGGAAATCGAGCATACGTCTCAAATGTTTTCATTAATAATTTTATTACCGAATGAAACTGCCTTCCAGTGGTGTCTATCGATACTTACAAATCAATTTTTACCTAATTCCATAGTCAAAATTTAGGTAACAATAATTCAAAATTTTATATGTAGATACAGAAACATAATTTTTATTAATAATAAAATAAGATATTACAAATTAATTATCACAATATAAAAAAGCAAAAAACAAATTATAACATAAAATAATTGCTATAATTATATATTTTTGTTAATCAATAAAACTTAACCAGCCATTACCAACATAGATACATAATTCAAGTTAATAAAAAGCTTATCACAATGATAATAACTATATTACTATTCAACTCAATTCCGTCGTGATATGGAACATTGTCATATCTTATTACGTGTAATTAGTGAACTATTCACTCCCTGCACAAACCCAATTAATTACCGCAGACATTAACGTCCGGTGAACTACGTCATCATATACATAATCTTAATCAGGAAACGCACATTAGACAAACGTAATTACAGTCATAACTCATACTCTATGGTTTATATTTTTTTCTAAATTTTATGAAAAGTTTTTAATCATTGTAGAAATGGTAATTAGATATCATGGAAAACAATAGATAGGACGTAAGAAAATATGAAATCTCTCCGTGTATACACAAAAGATTCTGATTCGAGACGACTCCACGGATTTATGGATGGTGTATATAATGTATGAAATACATGATGTATTTTATTTATATCTATGATATGGATAATATATTTATCTATATAAGATTTTAAAAGGTTATTTCCTCTTAACCACCAAAGGTTAGCCGGAAGAAAATGCCAAATAGCATTAAGTAGTAAGCATGGATTTTGGTGCAATAAATAATTTATCTATCTATCTATATATATGCTTTAAAGGAAAGCTAGCTAAGCTAGTCTCAAGCAGATTCACCGTTAACGAAACGTCTGTCAATCTTGAACATCACGTGCAACAAGGTCTGTGTAAATTCGCTTCGCATACAGAATGATTCAATGTTGATTTTATGGGAACGTGCGGCTAGAGTAAACAAGCGTGAAGCACGAGCCGCGCCAACTTACCGCTATATAAATATTGTCTTTGTTAAGACATTTACAAGCAAGCATGTTCTGACAATCGTATTAACCTAATGGAATAGACAGGTAGAAATAACTTGTGACTGCTAATAACAGTGATACTCGTAGCACTTGTAGCACTCGTAGCACAGCATAATGAGTGTCCGCGTATCGGTTTCTTACAAACAAACAGTTATCACGGTCATAAGAAATATCTTTCTGTGTTGTAGTGTAGCTCAGATTCTCTTGCAGTAATTATAATAAAAATACGATGAAACCTATAAAAAAAAGTTTTATTCACATCTTCGTTCAGGAATTTGTTATAGTGACCACAATTACTATTAAGATGTATGTGAGGTATATAGGGTATGTCAGAATAGATGGACAAATCTGGGCTTAAGCTTGAGCTAACATAACTGCTTGTTGAATAGAATATGGATATATGGATTATATCCTAAACAACTAATGGTAATTATTCAAAGTAAAGTCTAATTCGTTGTAGGTATAGAATTTAAAATAGGAATTCGTGTCCCTTTTATCATGGCCAGAGCCACAGAAAAAGACAGTGTTGTTTACTCTATATTACTACAAGATATCACTTATACCATTTCGTACCCATATTTGCGGTATTTATTAATTGTTCAAGGTTCGAATACCGTCTTTACGCAGGTATATACAAATTAAATTGAGATCTAAGTATGTAATGGTAAACACAAGCATTGAAGAGAGCATAAGGGCATTCCGTTTTATTTAATTACTTTAAACGAAACATTATTCTATTACAAAGGATAATTTTAAAGTGAAACCCGAAACTCTGGGCCACTTGCCGCGTGATAATTATCTGAGAGCGAAACCCTGCGTTTGTATTTAATTAACTCTCCTTATTCAGAAATGTTTGAATGGCTTTAAATTATTTCGTTTTACCTTTAACTTTAGTACATCCGGTATATCTTTCATTATTGAAGTTATTTGTTCAGACTTCCCTTTTTCAATATGTTGTCGACTTCAAACTAACTGTTTTGCAATAATATTAATTCTATTAGTTATTTTGTTATTTCAGTAGGCTTTATATATTGATGGTAATACGTTTTTTATAGAAGAATAATCAAACAGGAATTTAACCAATCTGACATTGTAGTCGACATCAATATTGAAGGTCCCTTCGATTCCTAGTTTCAATACAGCCCACTTTACATACAAAAATAAGCCCGTGAAATAAAGATAAACATTAATACTAGTAGCTTTACTTATAATACTTTATCTATATTAGAACTATTGTGGTTTTGTGTGAAATCTCAAGTTCTAATTTTTTTATAAACATAAATACACAAGATAACTAGGCCGAAAGTGCTACGCTGTGGCTATTAGTACATTTTGTATTATTTCGGTGCTACGACTACAAAATATTTATCTTTAAATATATTTTAATATATTAGTCATCTCATCAAAAGTATGACGCTACGTTTTAGGTAATTTTAGTAATTTCTTATCTATGTCTACGTCGATGGCAATAGTGTCAAGAAGTACCTACACACAACTGTAGGTAGCATAAAAAAATTTGCATGTTAAAGATCAGTAAACAGTGAAAATAACAAATCACAAAAAAAGATGCTAACAATTTTTTTTTCTTAATAAGCTTAAGCTTGTTTGGAATGTTGGATTCGAACCCACGACCTTACGATTCGCAGACTGAACCTTAAACCTAGGCTATTGACGCTTCATTCTATGTATATATTTATATATATTCCTATATTTATCTGTGTATAAATGTTAACTGACTTTATCTGTAAATGTATATTTATTTATCCCTTAGTCTTCTACTCTTAACTACCAAAGTTTAGCTGAAAGAAAATGCTAAATATCATTAAGTTCGCCTTAGTACATGTATTTTAGTGCAATAAAGAACCTATGTTTGTATTATAATCAGAATAAAAGTGCATGTATGCCTCGACACTGGTTAAAAGATTAGCTGGAAAATTTATTTTTAAATTTGTCACATTTTTTCTGTCCTTTTCCGTCTTTACTGCGGAAATTCTTGTAGTTAATTAAAAAGCTAATAAATGTGCTTCCGACAAGGTAAAATAATTAGTATACTTATGTAAAGGAAATATTCATTTTAGCTTGACGACACTCGAGTTGCACGAGAGCCACGGGACAGAACTGCATAAGGAACAATTAATATCATTTTGAAAAGTTATTGCATTTTGTTTGCTTAACAGCAAAGTGAAAACGGAGCCAAAAAGTTCATGATTGGAGATCACGGCAAGCGCAGCTTAGTACGTCCACTCGCAAGCTTGTTTGACGACCTCATAAAGGCAGCAGGACACAGCTGGATGTAAGCCGCTTACAACCGGTCCTTTTGGAAATCGTTGCGGGAGGCCTAATCCGGCAGTGGAAGACCTACGACTGGAATGATGATGATGAATGATATACATACAAAACGTCTATACTAAACCTCTCTGATTGTTTTAATGCTGCCGAGATAGACAGAGGCATTACATGGGCTTACTAGATACCGTAGCGATAACATGAGCCTGTCGCCATACTGCAGCAAAAAAAATTATTAATGTTATACAAAAACCGAAAAGTGGAAAATCAAATACCATATGGATAGAATTTAAATCCTCGTATATCGAATAAACTCATATAAATACAAACTTACATAAAAATTGAGACGAAAAGTATTTGTTTATTAAAAAGTGCATAATGGCTTTCTCTGTCTTCCCCCCTGGCGTTGAAAGGCGTGAGAGTTATTTTTTAATCGTATATAATCAATTTATATTTGGTCTATTTAAATTGTTGTTACAATGTTTCTTTTCTGCCGATAATTTAAAACACAAAAACTAAAATGTAGTTGCGCATGTCAGAAGGTACACAACGAAATGTAATTACACACCGCTTAGGTCTCTCGCGTGCTGCGCTAGCTTTAATTGACACTAATAGCTATGACTTGTCAGACCTGAAACTCGCCCGATAATATTTTTACACCCGGCTATAATTTTAGTGTAAGCTAAGTCCCTTAAATCAATGGAACCCCAGCCGACTGACTCCTACCATATAACGGAAATTTAAGTAAATGTAAATGTAAATAACACATAAAAATATTACTAAAATTCTTGTTCTAAGCTGAAGTTTGTACGACGTACGATCGACGTTACGATTTCAAAAATGGACAATAATAAAAATAAATACAATCCAAATACGCTAAATTTACTGTGCACGGATGTTTTTTGTTTTGAGCAATAGCAATTTTTGTGGTGCGGAAATCTACATGTTCACAATCGAAAAGCGAAACAGTAGAGAAGTGGTAGCGAAAAAACGTTATTATGTTGTATCAGTGACACCAAAGTATCTCCGGCCCGGAGGCAGTAAGCTTGTCAACAGAGCAAGCTTTTGGAAGCTTATATTTCCGCTTGGAGTGGAATTAATGAAAAGAAGCGCAAGTACATTTATTTATTTCTTAGAAATTTTATTTGTCGTAATCTAAAGTTATTTTTATTGTTTGGAAAAAAAATTATATCAATATATGAACACCGATTATTTGATCGATTTCTTTAGACGTACAATTAAGAGAGAACGGAAAGTATGAGACAGATGAATAAACCTCTCTGATTTTTTTAATCCCAGCGGAGTAGTCAGAGATATCATAGACTGTTCACTTAGCTCATGAGATTTTTGGTTTGTGTTTTTTTTCTGTTTGAATTTTCTTAAATTGCTTTTATCTCCATCTATACGTAATCATATACAGACACATGTTTACATGAATTTATATATACTATATATATACAGAAAACACATACACGATTATTCAAGAAAATGTGCGCACGCACTGCTTATTGCAGTGTGATACAGACAATATGCCAACATTGTCTTAGATATAGTACGTAACGCAACACTCTCGTTGTATATTAAATAAATTACATCTTCCTTTCCCCTCGCCCAATTACACTGTGTTACTTCAAAAAAAATAATTGAAGGAGTTGAATAATTTCGAACACTATACTATTGGTATTACGATACACTCAAATCTTGGTACTACCAATAGACTAGTGTTACTATTTACAACATCATTTGTTACAAAACTAGAATAGCGTGTTGTGTCTAATGCCATCCAATGTCAACTAAATGTCACGGGTTTTATTGCTTCCACAACAAGGAATATTGTGCACAACATTCAATGATCCTGGTCCCTATTTCCCAATTACGTTTTACGTATATTAATTTTTTACGTATATTTAAAACAATTTATCTTAAATAGTATGCAATCTATATCCTTGTATTTTAGCATGCAATGTAAATAGTATCATTTCTATTTACATTCATATTATGGTTATACATTGCTTTCAATTTTGTAAACTAATTCAATTAAAAAAATACCTATTAAAAACATGTAGACGTAAAGCGAACGGCGACAAAGAGCTGTACAAAACTTCAACGCATTGTTAAATCCAAAGCAATTACGCCATCTTGTTCACCCTCTGATTGAAGTCGACGTATTAAATGGCGTAGACACTACTAACGACGATGGGCATTTATTTCCATATCAATGTTAAGTGACGTCTACGGATATTGAAGTTTCAAGCCTTAAATGAAGCCACGCTGGTGTTGGTTAGAAACACGACGCGTAAAATATTCCGTTCGCAATATAAGTTATATAATCTCATAGATAACTCACAGACGTAATTCGTAAATACAAGTATATTTAAAAGTAAATACAAAAGACGACTTTTAACATTAAAAGCAACGTGCGGACGAGCTCGTTTTCTCATGGATGCCATTGTCACACTGGACCAAATCAGACCACACCGGAAGCACAAGCTTTCCAATAAATGAGTGTGAAAGTGAAAATCGGTTCACCCAGTCGAAAGTTTTAAGGTAATTAAAAAAAAATACAGTCCATCTAATCCTTTTTTGAAATCGGTTAAAATTAGTGTAAAGCATAAACTGCATTTCAGCACATGCCACATGTAATTTGCAAGAGTTATTAACCTATAACTCTCGCGGTTTGTGGCGAGCATTAGCGGCAAACTGATCGAGTGACCACATGAACAGATGCATTATGCCCTAACAATTGAAATGTTTACGTTTTCAATATTTGTAGCATTAGGAGGAAATATACCCAGCCTTTCTCGGTTTGAAAATTTTTCAAATTGTTGTATTGCGATCAATATTGTATTTAGGGAAGTTCATAGGATGTCCACACCCGCAGTATTTTGAGCATAAGAGATTGAACTCTCGTTCAGCTGCTTTTACTTTTAAAACTACCGCGAAATAAATTTAATCTAATTTAATTTAGGTTTCTTAAAAAAAAAACATTCCATTTTCAAAGGCTAGTAATGTACCTGCAAGCCACGAGGTGTGATATTGAATATCACAAAATGAAATTGGGCAATCGTGAGTAGTTAACACCACTCATTTCCTCTTTGTCCTATGGTAAAAAAAAACTATATTGCTATAGATATAGACAGAAAGATACTAACTTCTTATTTTTACACGTTACACGAAGTGATTGGGATACTTTACTCTGTAATGAATTCATCTTCAATTTTCTAAATAAAAAATATCTACTATGAAAACAGGTTTCACTTTTTTACATGGTCGCATTTCTGTAAGCTAATTTTATTAAACAATTTATTATTTTTCTCTGTCTAGAGGAGACTTCGTTCTTTGTTTTTTTTTTCGATTCAGATGAAATTGATCTGTTATAATATATATAAAAACTCTGACTATATTATGAGCATGAGGTGTTCTGTTATAAGACATTATTTTAAATAAAATGGACCCATTTCGCTTTAGAGGACACGTTCCATTAACATTCAAAGCACGACCCCCAAGTTACTTCACTGGGGCAAATGCTACCTTCAGCTGATTCAACAAGAAACTCTTAAAAAGCTTCCATTTGCTTCCAACTTTAATTACTTGGTTCTAGAAGTAGCAATCGATTATTGACATAAATCTTTGCCTTACAATTTTTCTATGTACAATTGTTAAAAATATGTAAAAAATTCATGACAATTTTATTAGAAATTTAAATTAAAAAAAATATGAAACAAATTTATAAATTATTAACGACATCTGGTCTAATGAATAAAATTTTAAAAAAATATTACAATAAAAAAACAAAATAAAATTTGATCCTGTTGTTCTACTGTACACGTGTTTACGTCATTCATGTACAGGCGGTATATTTAAATTCCAGTGTAATGTAATATTACATCGTGACGCGTGGATTACCTGTATTCACACCAATGTAATTTATGTTCAATTCGAGGTGACGTGTGAAAGCCCAAACGTTATATTTATATTTCAAGGGTAGTTAATGTACGGCCGCGCTAAAGAATCAAATAAGTTGGTTTTATTCATTCAAACAATAAATAATAATATGAGTTTTATTTGTAAGGAAAGACCATATCTACCTTAAGTTATCTCAATTGGTGCACAATATCACGCATAAAATAAAATAAACACAAAGCTTATACCAAAGTATTTAGAACATATACTCACGCACTTCTTCACTTCAGAGTTACGGCTTCACCAATAACCTCAGAAGAAATTCGAAGGGATTAACTGCTTAACGATAACTGAGACAGGTTCCACTTGGAGCGCCACTGACCACTTGTTATCATCCTGAACCCACTCCCGACTCGACCATAGATCAGGCCACAGACAAAAGCATGGCTGACATCATAGACAGTCAGTATTGCCATTTAAACTCAATGTTGCCCCATGAATAATATTTGTTTACCTAACATATTCGTATCACATTCACTATTATTTCTTTCTGTATTATTTTTTTATTTTTTATAGTAAAACCATGATACATGTCAAATAATTTGAAATACCTTACTTTAGACAAATTGCAAAATTGAAGTAAGGTTAGGTCAAGATTGTTTATTCACTGTTTCTGTTTAAAACGCAATATTCGTTATGATTTTTCGTTTCAGATTGTTAGTACTACGTATAAAAATACTAATGTAAATGAGTGGAATTTATATATAGAATTCATATCTCATTAGGGCGTAACATATCCTGTCAAGTGTTCTTGGATGCAGGTTCGTTATATGGAATCAAGTATTCATTAAGAATATCGCTCGATATTATTATGGATAGTTAGGGAGGAGTTTTATAAATAGGGATTTTTTTTTCATAAATTTCAGTTCCTTTAAGGGGAAATGTTGACAGTTTCGATGTATGTTTGAATGGTGTTCGGGAAGTGACGTACTAAAATCTTTTCGGAGGTAATGTGTAATAAAGGAGATCAACACTGATACTAAGACGGTTTGGTTTAAGTGTCTTAATTCGAAAGATTAATATGAACACATCCTCTTTCATTAAATTTAAAAAAGGAGTCCACAAATTTGTACTTTTCAGATTACACATATCACATTCGTAGCATACACTTCAAGGATATTTTATCCTATCTTGTTTTCTTCATTTCCTTATAACAGTCTTTCAGAATCAAGCCTAGAATTAAGTATTATCGCCGTATTTATATTGCATTTTAGTCTATTAGTTCGACCTCTATTAAAATTACCAATTAAACTATAGCTTAGTAAACTAAAGTTAAAGTTTAAATTAGATCTCTAAAGCGCATGGAATGTTTCCGTTCACCATTCACAAGGAAAAGGGGTGTACTGCTTCGGCTTCACCGCTACTCAGAGATGAGGTTCGTAACAGCCAATGCCGTCAGTGCTACGGAAGTTAACGCGTCGCCGTAGTTCTGACTATAGGCATCGAGAGGAACACCGTGGAATTATAGTCGGTGCGCGTCCGACATAATTCATCTCTGCTCCCGCAAGGGTGGATATGCGTAGACATTTCCCCACGTCTAAAAAGTAAAAAAGTGTGGTAACACACTGAATAGAGGGTACCCGGGAGGTAGAATCACGAAGCGATCGAATGCTTCAATCCTAAAAATCCAACCTTTAATTTTTTTTGACTTGAGATGTTAACTTTGACTGTTTCACGAGATTGAGAGGTGGCTCTTAGGTCGCTTAGCCTGAACATCTTGTAGTATTCGTGGGCAAGGGTCTCCCCGGGCATGAGTAACCTCGGTATGGACGATTTGTATCGGTCGGTCGGTTGCTTTCACAGATGTACAACCTAAATAATGATTTTTTTATTTCCTTATTTTTACACCACGTTTTATTTAAATCTTTGTTATTTTATTTACCTCTAATTACTCTTATTTAAGCTGTTTAATTATTACTTAGTTTGACTCCAACTTTAGGTTTCGATTAAATATTAGGGTGCATCTTGAAAGTTTTCTTTTTGTGTTTCCTTTTACTAATCAGGTTATCTAACATCACACTACAAACATCGGAATCCGAGCTTAACACGATAGCACTTAGAGCAGACACTAGGATTATCGCGTCGGCATTCATTCCATTGATAAGTATTCCACTCGTTTCCTCATCTCTTAATTCCTAATGATGGCGGGCTTTATTTCTTGTTATCATTATAGCGTACGAGCGACCGAGCCTCATACGTTGTATATCTGTTATAAAAACATAATTAATATCTTTTGTACGTGACCTTAATTAATTTTCTACTTCATGGAGAAATCAAGCAAACTAGTAAGAAATAGAGATTAGTGAAACTGATCCACATTAACGAGGACAAACCAACTCGATTCTAAAAATATCGTCCGTAGTATATTTACTGGACATAGGCCCCACGATTTCCAAAGGAACCGGTTATTTACCCTGTCTGCGGTCTGGCATAATAGCAGGTAGAGGAAGGACACGTTTTATTGGGTAAATTTCATTCCATTTGTTACACGCGCGCTAACAGAGTGCCTACACAGTTACCTTATTATTAATTTTACACACTATTCTTTGCAAAAACACACGAATACTCAAAAGCTATATAACAAACTTTAGTCTATAAACTCGGACTTAGGTACAACATCTCCCTAATACAGGCTATAAATTAGTCTAGCAGAGAGATGTGTACCGAAGGACGAAAACTAAGTAAGAAAATGTTTGTAGAATTTGTTATATAATATGTATAATATCATTTGATAATATGTATCCAATATTTTTGTGTGTGTGCATGCCGGTAATTTAAAATGTAAGTATAAATATTTCATTTCATTTCATTTTATTTCAATTTTATAGTACAATTTAGAATACATTTATCCACAAAGCTAATTTCAATTTAAAAATAAATATATTTACGAATACCCATGTTTCTCTGCCATACTTATGATTGTAATTTCTTTTCATAACTACTTGAACAAGTTAAAATTTCTGTTACGTTTCTCTTTACAGAGTTAAAGTTTTAAATACGTCATTAAATAAGTTCGTAAATACTAATACTTAATCTCGTTCAATATCTTCAACCGCCATATGCTGATTCAAAGTTGAGAGTACTTCAGTGTATCGCCAGATTGAAGAGTTTAAGGCGCGGAGGTTGAAGGGTTTATTAATATTCATATATCCTCAGTATTATTCATTTTTTATCCCGCCAATACGGCAAAATTTTGAAGTGGACATGTGTCTGAGTGCTGTTTCAATGAGAGCACATAGCTTCGGTCAGATTAATGTTAAAAGAGTCACAAGCGTAAATTTAGGGTACGGTTTGTGTAAGGTAAGTATTATCCTACTATTGACGTGAACCATCTCCTCGCACAGGCTAAAGCTTAGTTGGAATGGTTTACAAGATTTAACAATCTACGTAAAATTTGGTATAAAAGTATTGTAAGCATCTTATAAAAAAAGTAATTTTAAGCTGATTTGTTACAATAAATAGGTCAAATGAAAAACTGAACAATTTTTGACATTTCACTCTAAGTTATTTTGACATTATCTAGATACTGTGCATCATTTTTAATTTTCTACGATCTATGATATAGTATCATATACTGTATAAATTTCTATTTTATTTTTTCTTCTCTTCTTGTTATATTCTACTATATCTAAAAATATTTTCGATTTCTGGTATAAAGTTACAGTCTATATATATATATGGGCAGTATATATAGGCTGTAACTTTTGGACACACTGTTGGATACAGGCCATCTCTGTTAGTAGACTATAAGAGCATAGTCCGCCTTACGGTCGTAGTGCGGATTGGCAGACTTCATAAATCTAACGATGTTTTCCTTCACCGCCGAACGCATGGTACATCAGCACTTAAAATTGCACCCAACAAATACAACAACAACTACAAGTAGGTTATTCACCGGGAATCGAACTCGGGTTGCTTGCGTATTATGCAAGTTCAACCGACCGCCTGGATATTGAGCTACCACGACTGTTCCTGTTATATATAAATGTTATTCAATGACACAATGTTTCAAATTGCGTGGCAAAGTTAAACAAACTTTTCCATCGTATAATGGCTGACAAATTATTTACTGGAAATTAAGAAAGTGAGACGGTTTGTGAAGACAATAATAATATATTAATTGAGAAACTTTTTTCTTGTGTGTTTGGAAGCTGTAGGATAATTGGATAAAATCCCAGACGGGGATCGCCCTGCGGGACTGACAAGCAGCCAGCCGTGCCCAGCGAATTGATTAGATTTACATTGCCCCGAGAAGTTACGTGTTACGAATTACATTTTTTATAGTATTAGGATGACAAATGAGCCGTCTGTGGCACCTCGTGTTGTTATTATTCGATTCATAGACGAAAACATACATGTGCAGACAAACGTAAACACACCAAATATGCGTAGAGCTGGAACAAAGGCGTCATTCAAACACCACTCTGGAATCAGTACCTAAACAACGAATAGTTTTAAATTGTACTTTTTCTGTCCGTGTCCAACTATTTCCAGATCTATGTAGTTACATGTACGTATATTAATTAATTTATTTATTGTTACGTATAATTATTATGTCTATGACAGTAATTCATAGATATTTATGTATGTTTATTCATGTATACATTATTTTTTTCTCTAAGCTTGCCACCCTGTATTTTGTGGCTACAAAACCCCAAAGCAGAGAATTCCGTCTTTTTGAACAGTTCCTCTAAGTGGTTCTCATATGTGACTCGTCATTAAATCTGAAACGAAAAATATACCTCCAGTATTCAGCTTGATATTCGGGCGATGCTTTGCTTAAAACTAAAATCATGTCTTTGACCGGTGGATTTTTCAACCATTTTTAATAAGAATTTCGACCTTAGTTGGTGGTCTTTTGAAACGCTAGGGCGATACAATACTTTTTTAATCGAAAAATAAACATAAAATGTCAAGTCAATTTACTTCATTCTTTTTTGTGCCTGATTTAAATCTGAGGTCGCTCGCGAATCTTGAGCTTATTTTTTCCGGAAAGTGCAAAAGAGCAATTAGAAAATGAAGCTCATTCTGTCTCTATTCAAACAAATCGAGCAAATTGCAAACCAAACTGATCTGCCAAATTATTTAAACACTGATTTTGTACGTAAAATACAGAGCCGGAGTTCAATATCTTAATCAACACTCGACCCTCGTTGGAAATTCACTTAAGCAATCAATGTACGCAATCACAGATAACTAATAAATCCTTGGCATTAAAACAAGCCCGCTTGCTGTTTATTGCGGAGTATTGTCAGCTATTTGCTCAATGATTTCTTTATTAGAACTTTTATTTTCCAACTTTGAATCATTTTCCGTTTTAAAAGTATGTAAGTAGACTACAGAAACTATTTCTACCCATTTTATCGTGTTTTTTTTAATCTCCAATCCGATGTTACGACACTTTACAGCGGTCATTTTTATGAGGAACTATGGCTTTTGACTTCTTATTGGTTACCGTCTGGTCTATACCATTTCATTATCCGCGTAAAATATGATCGCTGTAAAGTAATGAAAATTTGACCGTAGTAAAGTGTTTCAAAAACTACCTTTGAAATACATCCTTTCTAATAACAAATAAATCATCTAAATCGGTCAGCGTGTTATTGAGTTATTCGCCCATTTGTCACACACGAAAAAAGTGTAAATTTAAGACTTATACGGTTTTCTCACGGATACCACTAGAATCTTCTAAATCACTTCACTTAGTCGAATCTTATGAAGCAACAAACATAAAAGAAAATATACATACGAATTGAGAACCTCCCCCTTTTTGTTAATAAGGTAAAAAAGCGATAAAATCCATTCTATAATTACGTGAAATACACATCAGAAATATAATATATGAATGCTGTTTCCGTTCGAATATGTCAATAAAAAAAAATAAAAAAAAAAGATAATCCTTTTCGAAAAGTGAGTTCCAACAACAAATAGCGACTATATCCCTTGTTCCTATTTCTGGCCATGGTCAGAGTAACAGCGGCGAGGGTTTGTATTACTTTGTTTAATGTCCCTTTTTCATTAAAATGAGACCTTAAACAAAAGACATTCGTTCGTTTATTTTGAGAGTGATATTAAAAAGTTAGTACCGCCGCCATTTTGATTATTACTCACTGTCACTGCTTCTTGAACCTAAATAACGATGCTACTGAGTTTTATAACGGGCGATATTAATCATTACAGTATTGTTTTATATCAAGTGCCAGCGGTTCATTGCCGCGATGTCAACGAGCCTTAATCAAATTAGTACCACTTTTAATTGAAATTACAGATTAAAATGAAAATATCACTGTTACAAGAGTTTATGTGTTTCTTTATTTATACAAACAAATATAATTGGAGTGACTGTTTGTAATATTAAAGTAACCGTTTTTTACTACATCCATATGAATAGATACGGTGCATATACCAAAATAACATATTATACCACTTTTTATCTGCTTGTCTGTTTGTTCTGGCTAATCTCTGTAACAGCTCTACCGATTATGACAGGACTATCACTGGCAGAAAGCTGATGCTATAAGAAGTAAGGCATTTTTTTATTTTAGAAAAAAATTAATAAAAAGTTTTCAGTTGGTAACACTACGGGACGCAGCTAGTTTCTAATCTTTGTGCGATAGTAATTTGGGGATATGCTCACCGGATATTAAACAAACCATCTAATAAAGGAACTTTAAAGATTTTTTTTATATTCCATAGTTTTCATTATGATACCCATACATGACGACCTTCGTAAGGCGACATATTCAGATGGCGGAGAATTAGACCGGCTCCCCGCCACAACCGGCTTACCGTGTAGAATTGGACTCCCCTTAACTTAAAGTGGAGTAGATTAAGCAGGAAATCGGACCCTGATGGCCGGGAAATCGCCAGGCAGTAGAAGACGTTAAATGGTGAATATCTACATTCCTAAAGGGGTCGCAGTTCGCTATCTACAGGAGTACAGCCGAAAAGGTTTGTGGTATTACGTTATTTTTGAAATTTATTTTCGTTATCATCATCATCATTCCAGCCAGAACTGCTGGACAAACTCCTCAAACCTGGCCTTTTTTTTTCATGGGAGGAAATGCTGTTATTCATACGTGCCCGCCGGTTCTTACCCACTAAAACCCCCACGGTGGCCCTTCATCGGTGCATGGTGAGGGGCTCCGGGATCTCCAGTGGAACGCACCGGAGCCCCTCTCCACTGTGCTCTTGGAGAGCACGTCCCGAGGAGAGGGAGGGGGACGCCAGCGTATATCGCCTTCTTCCCGGGTACACTTTGACGGACGACAAAGTCCCTCACCCTTGTCGCCCTGTGAAACCAAGGCCCCTTTTAGTCGCCTTTCAGACAGGCAAGGGCTACCGTAGCCTTATTCTACGAACCCAGAATTACAGGGCTGCTATTCTATGGTGGTATGGTAAATAGGTCGAATGGTAGACCTCAATACTCGAATGGTGGTTTCGAATATCAACTTCGAACTCAAGTATGTTATGAACACTTTAAATACACTAGCAAGAGATTCTAATACTGAGTAGTATTAGAGAAAAACAGAGTTCTTTTAGTGATTCACAAGCATAGCATCCACAAGGTGAGTGACAGATATTGCATTACTTTCATCCAGAATGGAATAGGTTACGACAAGTTAAGAGATTTATTACTAGTAATATGAAACTTTGAAACACTTTTCGTATTGCGTCTTACATTTATTAAACTTCTGTGTTGAAATATTTAACTTACAGATACCCTCTACGTGGTACTACTTCAGTAAAGATCTAACAAAAATAACCTCATCACTTTAACTAGACGGTGAAAGATATGAGATAACTTAGTCGTAGCTTGTCGTAGCAGGGTTTACTTTTCCATCGAAGCTTATTTGGATTCATTAATAACACTAATATTCTGGTTAAAAGGAAATGTATATTTTTTTTAAAGAATGCTAACACTATTTTTTTTACAAATATTGATAACATCCTTTTTTTTTTTTTTTTTTACGGGGAGGAAATCTTCAAGAAGATACCCCGCCTTCTGGGGAAGGCGGCGGTTATGTGGGGTTCTTACCCACTAAAACCCCTCGGTAGCCCTTCATCGGTGCATGGTGAGGGGCTTTGGGATCTCCAATGGAACGCACCGGAGCCCCTCTGCACTGTGCTCAAGGATAGCACGTCCCGGGGAGGTTACTCCCTCCCCCTGTGCCCTCGCAGCGCAAGGCGACACGGGCCAGCCGGTGTCGCCTTCTTCCCGGGTACACTTTGACGGACGACAAAGTCCTCACCCTTGTCGCCCTGTGAAACCAAGGCCCATTTTAGTCGCCTCCTACGACAGGCAGGGGATACCGTAGTCTTATTCTTGAGAGCCCAGAACTACAGGGCTGCGTATTGATAACATCCTTGGCAACCATTCCAACTAAACTTAAGCTCGAGCTTACATTTCGCAGACCGTATATGTATATATGATGATGATGATACCTAATTAGTTAATTAAGATATCTCATCGCTTTTTATGTTATGCTTTTTTGGCGCGCTTCAGAAAATAGTCATAATTTTTAGCCCTCAATGAAGTAAACTAGAAAACTTTCTATTCCTTCTTTATTCCCATATATTTATATATTTGTTTATTTTATTTCCATACACCATATATATATATATATGTGGTGTATGGAAATAAAAGACGCGGGTGTATAGGCTATATATATGTTTAAATATGTATAAGTAGATGATTGCGATTTATTTGATCCAACGCTCGAAAATAAACAGGATTCTTACAGAATTGCGCGTTACTAGCCTTTATGAATAATCACTTACTGCTTATTTGATAAGCTCTCACGTATATTTAGGGGGATTATCAGGGACAAAAATCAGGGTGAATAAAAAACCCAAATTAGAAACTCTTTGCTACAAGCCCGCTATGATTTCGAACCCGGACATTAAGATCGTAAAGTCGAAGGCTTACCTACAAAACTTTTACAGCTACACCTGAAAATCAAATTAAAAAAAATAGGAACAGTAGTTATTTCCTGTGCTTAATTGAACCGCTCGCGCTTGCTAAAAGTGCTCACTAGAAAATGAATGTAACTTTTATCAATCTCCACCATTTCTATTTGTAAATTTCTTCCTTAGAATAATATCGCCGGAGTGCAAATGGAAACTAGAAGTGGATTTTAATCAAAGGAATTTCGTGTCCGTCCTGTTCAAAGACAAATTCAGCAGTCTGTGTTGCCAATTTCAGGTTCACGACAGTAATTTAAAGCGAAAAAGGCACTCTCATTTTCATTACCAGACTGCAGAGTAAAGAGAAAAAATGAACTCTATCGCTATTATTACAGTAATGGGATGGTCACAAGTTGAGACAAATTAAGCAACTAACAAGTTAAGTAAGTACAATTATTGTCGATTTGTCTATAAAATTAAAATTGATTGAATTTAGAGGGAATATTTTGATATGTAATGTTTTTTTAAGTATATATGCACGTATTCTCTCATTTTGTATTTTTTTTCTCTAAGCTTGCACCACCAACCCCAGGAAACGAGCAGAAAATGCCTATCGGCATTAAGTCCATCTTTTCCAACCGACTACAAAAAAGGAGGAAGTTGTCAATTCGTCTGTATATTTTGTTTGTCACTTTCGACTGGGTGAGCTGATTTTCATGATTCATTTATCATTTGAAACTTGGTGCTTCCCTTGTGGTCCCAAATTTGGTCCAATTCCGACAAAGGCATCCATCAGAAAACAATACAAGTCTTAAATTTGTATTATCAATGTATAGTCCACCGCACGACACGAGTGTGGATTGATTTCCAATGTCTTAGATTTTTTTTCTCAGAAATTCAGTTTTCCTGACGATGTTTTTCTTCACCAACGAGCATAGTAAATAATCTCTTAAAATTTCAATTCAATCGTAGTGTGCAACCAAAAATGAACGCGTGGACCCTACCACACAACAGTTATACAATTTTAAAAATAAAATAAAATTTCGCTCATTATTCCATCTATAGGCCACCCACTCCTGGACATCCCCAACGACCTGGAATTCCATGACTTTCTGAGTCCTCTCGCCTTTATCTTATAAAATCGTATGTATGTTAAAAGTCAGCCATTATATTTGTCCCACTGATGGCCACAGGCCTTCTCTGTAAAGAGAGTATAAGGGCATAGTCCGCCACGCGGCCCTAGTGCGGATTGGCTGACACATGTCTTAGAAAAATTTTCTAGGACATGTAGATTGCCTTACGATGTTTTCCTCCATTCCATGGTAAATCAGCACATAAAATTGCAAAAGCAAATTTGTTGGTGCTGGCACCGGGGATTGAACTCGGGTTGCTAGCGTACCATGCAACGGTTGGCGTCCGCCCAGATGCTGAGCTACCACGTACCACGCATGTGTATTTATCTTATTATTTCGTTATTCCTGTCGTCTTTTTTTTGATGATTACACTCGCCAATAAGTTTTTCTCTCTCAACCAGAGTTTACTGATAGAGAAGGCATTAAGTCAGCCTATGTAAACCTAAGTTTAAGGTCACCATAAATTTAATGTAAGTGCAAGCCACTAGGAATCGCACTGTTGAGACTGTTTTAGTTATTCCCGGATTCTCGAGCACCGGACATGACAGATTTTTAATCAAAGTTACCACGCCGCTTTTTGCATTCTTCAATTTATGTTTCAGGATTTTTCGTCAGCACGTCTCAATAGGGTCTATTAAAACTTAAATATTTCAATTTCGTAGAATTTCGCTTTTTTATGCTACAATTTAAAAATAAAAGAGGTTTTTCTTTTCTTAAATCGCAATGAATAATCTATTTTTTTTTAGAATATTTTCATTAGAGATATAACTAGGTTAATGGCGATAACACATCTGAAAAGCAATTACGTTAAAAGGACAATAAATTTTAAGACAGAAAGCTTCGCTTGTTTTCGCTAGAAAAGTAGTAACTAGTTCTTTGATTTAGCTTTAATTAGCTTAATTCTTACTTGTAGCTTTTATAGCTATGGCTGTTTGCTTAATAAAACAACATTTAAAAACTAGAGCTAATGTAATTGATGTGGATTTATATTTCTATTCTGTTATTTTTAAACGTTATTCAGCGAATTTACTATTGAATTTTTAGAACGTTTTACAGAAATTTTCGCTCCTAAGCTTTTAGTTTAATATAAAATATATGGTTGACTGGCCTAAATTTTAAGAAATAATAATTTTCACAGTACCTTGAAACATTAATCGTAAGAACGTGGTTTATTAATCCGACTAAAGCTTCTTATCAAGCCGTCGTTCGACCATATTGGGCGTACTCAAGTCGGAATACATATCACATATATGTATTACCACACCATAATCTCACCAATATGAATAGGTAATCCCAAACTATAAGCTTTATTTAAGCGGCGCTTACATGGCTCGCTTGTAGAGCTTTTTGTAAATAACATTAAAATTAGTTAGTCATGAAAAATTTCCATTGAATTGTTTCAATGGAAATTTTTCAAAAATTTAGATTAATTAGAAAAATCAATAGGTAAACGATCTCTTAGACTGAAACTATAACGACTGCATGAAAGAAAGTAAAGTCATTTTTTTATGAGAACAGGGTCAAACGAGCTTACAGCTCACCTAATCCTAAGAGACCATGAACACCTACAATTCCGGAGGAGCTGTAAGTACGTTGCCGGCTTTGAGATAGGAGTGGAGTCGTTTCTTGAAGGTCCCCAAATAACGTAAACAAAAAGAAGTAACGACAGGAAGAGATGTGTTATCTCTTATAAAGAATCTCAGGCATGTTGTATGTCTCACGAACTTCTACCTTTAACCACCAAGGACGTGACTCAAAAAATGCCTGTGCCTGGTCATGTCGAGGCATGGACGAGATGAATGCTGTAGGAGAAATTTCTGAGACATTTGCTGCACCCAAATATTTTTGAGCTGAGGATGAGGAAATCAGGCGTGAGATCTATCTAGAATCCCGATCCGGTCTTGTTGCGTGGCGGTAAAGGAATACATAGTGAGGAAACCTGCATGTCCTATAACTTTTTAAAGATACATGATGTTTCTCGTCTCGTCTGCCGAAAGCCGGTTTATTAACCTTGATTCCCGCTAGTAATGTAAAAATAAATGATTATGTGATTTGCTTGTGTGACCATTAAATTAATCCTCGCAATAACGATCATATAACCTTATGGCCACCTAGTTGGCGACCGTGTAATAAATGAAATGAAATTGACCCAATAAAGCGAGTTCTTAGGTCCCCCGGCGGTTATTAGCGGCTGACTGCATGCCCGGCAAACTCATTCTACCATTCATTATTTAAACGACCATAGCTTTACCAATTCCCACGATTTGTTAATGTTTCATTTACTCATTTCAAAAAGATGGTGGTTGTTAATATAAATTATCTCATGACATCTGCCTTTAAACAGCAAACGAATAAGCGATTTGATCCTTGATTTGACACAAGGTAAGCCGCCATATTGCTGATGTTACCAACACTTTTGCCTATCAAGATAATTAGATGGGACTTCTCTCTAATCTCATCTTGATGGTGCATTACTTATTATAAAAAGCTTGTATAGATCACGTTGTCTGGTATTGTTAAATTCCATTTGTTGAACTTAGGTTTAACGCTTGAGTCTCTGAATAGACGGAATTCTATAGTGCCTCAGCACGACGGATCCTTAATGGATCCAATGTCTAAGCTAATACAATACAATTAACTCCAGGTCCCTTCCCTGGCGCTTGTTTGCATAACGTAGAATTAAATTTGTCAATTTGTGCTAGATGAATATCGTCCAATGACCAAGTAATTGTATAAATGGGAGTATTTCTAATAGCCAAGAAAGCACCATATAACTTAAACTGCTGTAACGATCAAGTATTTATGAAATTGACAATTTTAAGTAGGTGCTTTAGTTTTTTATTTATAACATTGGTGGTATTATATACGTTCAACTTAGCTAATCAGTTAGAAGAATAGATTTTGCGTTTCTTAAGTATTTGTAACAAATTTGTTAAATTAATGTTCGGTTGATATGTATCCCTACATTTGGTATCTGTATTATCAAAAGGGAACCGCAAAACCCCTTACAAGGACTTAGGGAAGCCCTTGAAAAAAATAATATTTTAAAGATTTTATGGCGTTTTAATCGTATTTTTCCTTCCTTATATACCCCGACGTTTGGAACATTTTACAGCGGTCATTTTCACAACGATGAAGCAATTGACTTCTCCTGTTAGTGTCAAGTCACCATTTTACTGACAAGTTTTGATTCAATCGAGTACATAGTATCTAGAAGTCTCACCATATGCTTGTTAAATATGCTACGGAATGCTAATGAAGTCATAGCTAATCGCCAGACTGAAACACAATGTCTAATGTCCAGCCTTTCGACACGTTTTTCTGATCCTCTGAATAAATAAAAGATTACAAGCCCCATGTTTTCGTAGAACCCTACTTAAATGTACTATATAAGCATTTGTATAATGTAACCTAAGCCCGGCTTCGAAACCTGTGTTGTGTTGCTTAAATTAATGTCTTAACCGCTCGCCAAGGTTTGTTTTCTAAAGCAGCTTTACGATATCAGAATCTGCATAATAATAACTATTTATATTCAGGCATTAACAATTGAATTAGTTCTGTTTGTCTGCAATCATTTTCGCTATAATTCTGCCCAAGTGTTATTAATATTATTACCATAAAAAAACTATAATCACATACATGCATGACATGCGAATATAAAGTTAATATAAACCAAACAAACTTTGGATGGACAGAAATTCGTTGCTCAAAGGCTTAAGTGAGTCTGTCTAATTTGTTTAATATAAAAATAGTTGAAAAAACTATGACGTATATATAAACATAATAATAATACATAAAGGTTAAAGGTTATTAGGTGCAAAAATTAAACTCAATGACTTGATTCTATACTAAAGAAACGATATTTAAAGCTTTTATTTACACCTATAACAATTCTAATAAGATTTTAAAACAGTGAATATATCCATTGACTGTCACTGTCATATAGCAAATGGTCTTTATAGTAAAAAATATAAATAAATATACTTTCTTTACAAATATAATATGCTATAAATACAGCGAGTATATGAACGTATATATTTACAATATAATAACATATTCAAAAAGAAAAAGCGCTTATGTACCAGGTTCTTAAAGGCAGACAAGGATTTTGTGCGCCTTATACTTTCTGGCAGCGCATTTCAATGGGGGACCGCTTCAACGGAAAAAGTCTTGACAACTAAAAAAAGAGAAAACTTTAAATCCAGTGAATTGTAGCCGTTCAACAGAAAGCTTCAGACGGACGGCATCTTAACAGAGAAATTACAATAGACAGTGCCGTGGCTATTCCCAGGTGCAATCAGTGCTACGATTGCCAGGAGGGGAAATTTATATTACAACTTTTGTGAAGAGTCCTTTCACACCGTACCATTACGGTACGGCGTGAAACTTAAATTACGCTTCATCAAATGTCTTCGTGGCGAAAATTCATTTGAATTTTTCTCTACTTGTATGATAATTTCAATGTCCATACAAATGATTTGTTGTTGAATATTTTATGGCTTGGTAACAAGACCTTTAAGCCAAGTCTTTTTTTTAAAACACATACACTTATTTCTTACGTCTAAGATGAAAATGTAAGTTAGATGATCCCCCCCATGAGTCCCCGCTCCCAGACTAGTGAGCCCATACAAATGATTATTGTGGGTTTTCAACAGACTTCATAAGGAGGAGTTTCTCAATTCGTCTGTATTTTTTTAATGTTTGTTACCACATAACTTTGGACTGGATGAACCTATTTCGATGATTCTTTTTTTATTTGAGGGCTTAATATTTAGTTCCTTTAATTTATAAATTTCTAATCAAAGAGGTTTCTCTAAATATATGTATGTAAAAAGTGTAAATATTGCACATATATTTTGATGCCATAAATTTTTACTTTAAAAAAAAAAGAATGCTATCAATATTTTGTTTTCACAAATATAACTAACATTCTTGGCAACCATTCCAACTAAGCTTGTGCTAGGAGCTGGTTTTCGTCAGTAGTCGAATGGTGGAACCAAACCTATGACCTTATGTTTCGCAGACCGTACCCTAAACCATTAGGTTACGAATCTATCTATATAATCGTTGAAAACACACGTATTATTTTATAAACGCACGTTAAACGTATTATTTGTAAATATTAATCACAGAAACATATAACAGAGTAAATATAATCGGTTACATGTACTCTGTCATAATTATTATTACAGGACGGTGCAATAGACTCATATTGCGACGAATGCTGAATTTGAAATGCAAATAGAGATTAGAGTAGGAAAAGGGAAACCATTGTAAGGGTGAATAATTTGAAAAAATCCTTCCGGAAAATTTAGCAACGTGGTTTCACATTTAATAATTCATGCAATTCTAGTTCCCTTGGGGAGTTCTTTTAGAGATTTTTTTTGAAGGTCAGGCACACGATGATGTAAAATATATTATAATAATGGTAACGGATGACATGATCTTTTGTTTAATCTTGATAGTAGTCGGTCACTTTTCCCTAAGCTTAATTGATCCCAAATGTAACAGATGGGCTATATACAAGCACACAATTTTAAAGAAAATTCATTGATGCAAATTTATGTTGTAGCAAAATGAGCTACTTTTTGTAGCCTTCCACGATAAAGTCATAAGGCACTATTACTTCTTGTATAAATTTCAATAAGTGTTTTCAACCGACTTCAAAAGAGGTTGAGGTTTTCAATTCGTCTGTTTATTTCTTTTTATGTTTGTTAACTACAACTTTCCACTGGGTGAACTGATTTTGATGATTCATATACCTTTTCTTTTATTTGAAAACTGGTTCTTCCTGTGCGTTCCCCTTTCAATTTGGTCTCATTCTGACAACGGCATTCACGAGAAGACCATATAAGTGTTAAATTTGCATTGAGAATGTGCACGAAAATGGACGAATAATTCAATATCACGCCAACTAATTCCGATGATTCATTATTTTTATTGGAAAGAATGTACTTCAAAGGAAGTTTGATAAGAATTTGGTTAGGTCCTGATTAATCCTATTTCGTAATATTCTTATGATAATTCTGAAATACTACTTAGGCTTTCGCGCGATTAAAGTTTGATTAGATTTTAAGTCGGTTTTTGTTTTTACTCAAAAACTTGTTTAACTTAAAAAACCAAAAAAAAAGAAAACTCGTTGCTAGAACCCGACTGAGATTCAAATCCCAACTGTCAGATCGCGAGTCGAATAGCTTCGCCACTAGCCTGTTTTGATTTCGATTGCTTATTGTTGCATATATTTTTGTTTTAATATTATCAACTTATTTAATCTCCAACCACAGTAAAGTTTCAGTTATCCAGGAGCCGCTAATCCAAGCTTGCGCGACATAAACATCGCAACGCAATTTCCAGCTTTAATAAACCCTGCCATGCACTCCTAACTCCAAACTCTATTAAAACAAAACAACCATAGAGGGGCTTAAAAAGTATAATGTTAATGTTTGAGTAGTCACAGCTCGGTGAAAGTTAAACACGAACCTGTTCCTGTAAGCGCTGCGAGCTTTTTTAAGCTCTTTTTTGTTTTTGTTGGCTTCAGTAATTTGTACTTCAAACAAATATAAAATAATTATAATACAGCGACAGTCAAGATGTTGGGATTTGCAATAGTATCCTAGATACTCCAACTATGAACGGAACTAGGGTACTGGCTTTTATTTTTGCTCTTTCTGAAATTATTGCTTTTTGTTATATATCGTTTCCTATTACGAAATTATGTTTTCTATTAGAAAAAAACCCTCTTAAATATATAAATTAAAAAAATCCAGGTCTCTGGGCGCAAGGCGCCTGGACAATAAATTCGTGACAACGTATCCTAGATTCACACGTTATTCCAACAAAATTGAAGCAATTACTTAAGAAATGATAATCATATTGAATTTACCTTTTTTTTCTACTTCACTGAGCACAAATTTGCGCTCTCGCTTACACAGTGAACTTACAGTTGTCACTGTAAGGTCAGAACACAGACCGGTACTAAATTTAATTTCCAAACCATTACGATTACCTTTTGAACAGATCTTTCGTTCAAAAATAACACGTCAACTGACTTGTCTAATACTGTCTACCACAGAACAGTAATACAGTCGAGACATTCCGGAAATTTATAACAAACAAGTCACAAGCCAAGCATTTCGTTTGTTTCCGAGTCATTAAGCGCAGACGCTTACAGACAAAAGGAAAATGTTCGGCGTGTACACTGCTTGCTATTTGCGAGGATCATTACACATCAGCCGTCATGGATGTGACGGGAGCATGCACCAATGTTGCCACAGGATTTAATACATAGACGTAACTTACGGTCAATGATTTACAATGGAAGCTTTTCCTAAGCAAGGAATAGTTTGACAATTACTGTCCCTATCCATCGATACTTAAATATATGTATCTATTTATTATTATATATAATTATTATGTTTACATATTTAATTTATTTGTATTTATGTTTTTATTGTTTTATTTTATTTATTATTTTTTAACATAGCTTGCGCCCGTTATATTGTCTCTACACAACCCTAAGGTCGACTGGCAGTGAATGCCTTCTGTCATTAAGTCCGCCTATGTGAACGTTTTTTGTATTGTGTGCAAATAAAGCATAAATAAATAAATAAATGATACATTCCAGTACAGTACGAAATGTTTTACTTATAATATCTCCGAGGTCATACATCATACATCTTACACAGGAAATAAAACAAAATGTGTGTTTTCTATGCTATCAATTGCTCTACTGCGCTACCGCTTATCCTATATAATAATTAATAATCTATTACTGTATGCGGAAAGCGGTGGACTGTGTATGGTGCAAGGCATGGGTGAAGGCCAGCTGTGGATTGGTACAGGTTGATAGTGATAAATATATTACTGAGATTTTTATTTTGGTACAAACAGTCGTTTAACAGCCTCAATAGCCTTATGGTTTAGGGTACAGCCTGCGAATCGTCGGTCGTTGCTCGTTCGCGTGTAGTGCAAGGGTAGTGACAAGAGTTTGCAGTAAGTTCTTAGTTGTCCGTAACATAGGTCTATGACCTAGCACGGCGGCTAAAGTTAGTGGTAAGAGTAACTCTATATTGCCTTGTATTTATATTTATTTTAATTCGTTATGTTATTCTTATCTTTGTATATTTTGTTTTGTGTTTTATAAGCATAAATAAATAAAATTTACTGCGATGATTACGGAATACTTGCACGGTCGAGCACAATCACGACTACCCGGATAAACAATACGCGATGAATTAAAAAATATCATGTACCTGACACGATATAAATATTTACACAATATCATAAGAATATTAAAAGGCAAACAACTCTTTCATTCGTTTGCATTTACTGAAGCGTGGAGCTTTTGTTCACAATAACTCTTCCAGGCGAACAAAAGGCCGAGCATATACCGTGCGTTTCAGCACGACCGAACAGAAATATCATGCATTCTACTTTTCATATTTATCGATAAATGTTTTTGTAACATCACTATTCATGAAACCATTAGCACTCGTCGAGTAAAGTAAGATTGATGTTTTTTTTTATTAATTTGGGAAGCAAAATTTATACTAATAAATGTCTTCCATTTACTCGTATTTAGTTACCCATTACTACAAAAAGCATAGACAAAAACAATATAAGCAGCGTGTTTCGGGGAAGATTTTAGTATTATATGTAATATACAAGCTGCGCCCCGCGGTATTACTATTTATTTAAAATTTTCTAAAATAAAAGTCGAAAAAGCCGAAGCTACTGCTTACATCAGCTATACATAATAAGAGTCTCGTCAAAATCGGTCAAACTGTTCGAGAGATGTAATGATAAGAGATGTGTTCCAGAGTCGGAACAAACAGACAGAAAGACAAAAATTTAAAAATGTTATTTTAGTATATGTGTCGTATTTATTATTACATATTCGTTTGATTTACATGTAAATATATAATTTGTCACATTGTAAATTAGCAATAAGGTAAAACAAGCGGAAGTGAAACTTAATAAAGTACAAATTATTTGAATTCTCGTTTTTAACCTTATTTATGTGACATTAGTTAAGATTTAAACTTTTACATATTAGAATGCGTGCAGGGAATATAATGGGGCTTTGAACAAATTTATTCTGAAGTAATGTACAGTGTTGGTGACAGTTTTTTTTATGTGGATACTGGTACGTGTATTTATTTAAAAAGGCAAATATTTTTAAAGTAAAGATATTGAATAACGGAAAATTCATTAGCACACACCGGCTGGGGATTCCAACGGTCGTAAGATATCATTTTAAACCTGATAAAAAATATTATTCGTTAAATCGTTGAATATTAAGGGCCTATAAAAATACGTAATTTATATTAAATCGGAATTCCTGTAACATATAATGTTAAGTATCAATAAAAAGAGATTGTAATAATTTATTACTCCAAATTCCAAAGCTGACATCGATTTCCTGTGGGAGGAGGAATTTAATTATGTCTCCATTAAATAGAATTTTCTTTATGTTTATTGTATTATTTTGATATAATTGACATCATGAATATTTAACAACTATATTTACAAGAAAAAACAAAAACCGATTTCAAATCGAATCAAACATTAAACGCTACTACGCGCGGGCGCCCTTTTTGTATTTCCGAATTATCGTAACAATATTACGAAATAAAATTTATCAGTGCCTTACCAAACTTTTATAAAACTAATCTTAAAATAAATCCTTTCTAATAAAATCGGTTGGTGTGTTATTGAGTTATTCGTCCATTTGTGGCTCACATACTTAATTCAAATTTAACATTTAAATAATTTTCTCATGAATGCCATTGTTAGAACTGATCTGACTAACCAAATATATGTGGATAGTCACCAGCTTTTAGACAAAAAAAGAATCATCAAAATCGGTTCACCCAGTAGAAAGTTATGAGTTAACAAACATAAAAAAATAAAAACGAATTGAGAACCACCTCCTTTTTGAAATTGGTTGAAAAAGAGCATCCTGTAGTTAGTTTCATACCGCCTACGATCTACGAGGCGGGATGATGCTACGGGATTTTCGTTCGTTTCCCACCATATAACAACATATTATGTGCATATAACTATTGTATTTGTGTCTTTATACGAGGTGTATGAAAAAAATAGTTTTTACATAAGAATCGGTCTCACTTCCCATAAATTTTGTAAGTAGGAAAGATAAATCTCTCTGTGACAACGAGGTTATTAAAGGAACCATAATTTCATGTCATGTAAGTAACACAAGATTTTTTAGAGAAATAGCAAACAAGCCAAGCATATGACGCCAAAGTTGAAGATCTTCATTTCATAGGTTTGAAAAAAACGACGTTAATTCCACAAAATGGTTACGTGGTAAGCAATCACAGTAACTAATTCTACCAACCTACCCAAGTAGGTTAGTAGAATGGCGCTAATATAAAACGCTGTGAAATTCCCTGTTCTGTTAAATATTTACATATAAAAGATAAGTAAAAAAATATATTTTTTTGACCGTGTTTTCGTATCACACGACTCAGTAATAAGAAATTACGATGGAAACTAATTTAGCTGAAAGCTTCATAAAATTTGGGACAATCCCGACAAAACTTTCGCCAAGTATGGTCGCAAGTCGGAGGATTGAAATGAAATTAGATAACAAGTTCATAGATTTATAAAAAGGTTTATAAGACTGTCACGTCCTTCGAATTTTTTCCATACACGAAAGTGAACCTAGTATTATGTATGACCTGACCCTTAACCTGATTATTACTGATTAACTTGAATGCAAGGGATTTTTTTTATTAACTTTTGAGTCAGATTTTATAATAATCTGAATGCGACAGCATCAACGATTTTCTTTTTTTTGTTAAAAAAAGGATTATTGTAGTAAACAACGCCACCTATTGGTTATTGGTGAATAAGCTATTACTGAAGCAAGAAATAGATAAGAACAATCTTTGAAGCGGGTTGTATAATATCGTGTCAAAATTTGAGCTATACCGTTGCAAAACTATTACTACGTACTAACATATTATTTTTATATGTATAGATAAATGAATGAAACCATTACTAAACTGTACAACTACTCGCCAGCCATTCGACTATCATCAGCAAGTTTGTTACAATGAAAAATTACAGGCTTTAAACAAAAGCAACTCCGACTTAGCAAGTAATAAGGAAAAAAAATCGAGATACGTGCAAGGGACCCTGGAGATATCGTCGCGCTCTGAATTTCATTGCGTATTAAAGAGGATCATGTTTCTTTGTCCTTATTAACGTTAGTAATTCGTCTTGTTCGTTTATAAAAATTCCTATAACCTTGGAAAATTTATCACAGTAGAAGGCAATGTTTTCTATCAAATTGATATTGTTGAACGGGGATCTGGACTCTCGAGGTTTGAGGAGAGGGATATTTATATATATATATATATATATATGTTATTATATATATATATATATAATATGTATATATATATATATTATACACATTTCACTTTTATAACATATTTATTCCGAGATGTTTTCCTGTTGATGTCTTGATGAGAAGTGTCATGTTTTTCTCTGAAGACTGTTATTACATTCAATAAAATTAAATTACATATGGAACCTCCAACATTCCAAATAGCATGTTTTTTTATACTTTCTAAGCAAAGACTACACCACGATCCCACCTGATGTTAAGAAGAAAAGCAGTCCTGGATGGTAAGGCACACTAGCTTAGTAAATGCCTATTCACTCTTCTCTTGTAAACACCCACATTAAAATCAGAGAAAAGACGGACACCGGCAAAGCATTGTAACAAAAACAGTTCTTTGCTGTACTAATAATAAAAGTCGAAGCAAAGCGCTTCATTTGAAAAAGGATGAAAACCGCCAGTGCGCCGTTATTTAATCCTGGATACAATTTCCAGCCGAATAGAACTGTTCTATAACTTGTATAACTAATGAATACAGTACATTGGTCTAAATGTGATACGCATAGTATATCATAGTAAGCCAGTTTGAATCCCCAGCTAGCCATCTACTAGCTGCCTCTTCTTGTTTATCCTCGCGAGATCGTTCTGTTCGTAGAGGGCGCTCTCCTTCTTCTGTTTCTGATTCTCCAATTCATTCAGTGGTGTTGGTCAAGTGTGAATGGTGTATTTGTTTTTATTTTCGATAAAACCTGCGAAAAGTTTTCAGAAAAATCTTTATGACGTTAATCAAATAGTTTTGTTGAAAGTAGTTTTATATATATATAACACTTTTATAACATATTTATTCCGAGATGTTTTCCTGTTGATGTCTTGATGAGAAGTGTCATGTTTTTCTCTGAAGACTGTTATTACATTCAATAAAATTAAATTACATATGGAACCTCCAACATTCCAAATAGCATGTTTTTTTATACTTTCTAAGCAAAGACTACACCACGATCCCACCTGATGTTAAGAAGAAAAGCAGTCCTGGATGGTAAGGCACACTAGCTTAGTAAATGCCTATTCACTCTTCTCTTGTAAACACCCACATTAAAATCAGAGAAAAGATGGACACCGGCAAAGCATTGTAACAAAAACAGTTCTTTGCTGTACTAATAATAAAAGTCGAAGCAAAGCGCTTCATTTGAAAAAGGATGAAAACCGCCAGTGCGCCGTTATTTAATCCTGGATACAATTTCCAGCCGAATAGAACTGTTCTATAACTTGTATAACTAATGAATACAGTACATTGGTCTAAATGTGATACGCATAGTATATCATAGTAAGCCAGTTTGAATCCCCAGCTAGCCATCTACTAGCTGCCTCTTCTTGTTTATCCTCGCGAGATCGTTCTGTTCGTAGAGGGCGCTCTCCTTCTTCTGTTTCTGATTCTCCAATTCATTCAGTGGTGTTGGTCAAGTGTGAATGGTGTATTTGTTTTTATTTTCGATAAAACCTGCGAAAAGTTTTCAGAAAAATCTTTATGACGTTAATCAAATAGTTTTGTTGAAAGTAGTTTTATATAACAATGGATGAAATCATAATATTATACGTGAGATTTATCTCATTTCCCGCGATGTCGGAAGTCTTGACCACGACTGCGATGATTTCTCTACGGGCGCGGTTTAGGATAAAGTATGTCAGCTATTTTCCTCCTCTTTTACTGTTCTCATTTTTTTTATATTATGAATTTAATACAAATAATGATTGACAAATTCCTAAATTTTTAATTCTTTTAAATTCCTTTTATTTTTTAATTTATTTTAAAGTTGCATACATCTCTTATAGATGTACAGAAACGCAATATAGCTTTCACAGCGTTGTCAATTTAAGAGGATAAACGATGATTAGCTGATGACGTCCCGAAGTTGTATTTTACAAAGAATATAGAAATGAACTAAGGGTCATACGTTAGGAAATAAAGGACAGATACTTATGATGATGATGATAACTTCCTCCCGGTTTCGGCTACGGCGGCGCTTCTTGGCTACCATGTCACGTGCTACCTCACGTATGTGCGCTCTCAAGTGATCGCATATCCACTCTTTTTAATAAATTTGCGCCCGCCTTTACTAGAACGCAAAGACTAAGAACATAGGATACAAAGACACAAGGATATTGTATATGAATATGCTTATATATATTCTTTAAAGATGTGCAAGATAGATGAAACGCTGTGCCATAACGCCGTCTAGGGATCCAAGGATTTAAAAGTGGTGCAGAAAAAACGGTATTAAGGGTTTTGAAAAATCGATGATAGAAGTAACTTAACAAAAGGGCGATGAATTAAAGATATATACCATCTACTGGCGAGAATGTTGTTGTAAGTTCTTTCGTTCGTCGAGAAGCTCATCCCGTCAAAGCACTTTGGCGTTAAAGTTACTGGCTGTTTTTACGAATACCGGTAGCGAGTCGAATGATTAGCAACGATATCCATATCGTTGCAATGATTGGTATTCTGATCAATCTACGGTAAATTTCTATCGGTTTTCAGACACGTCAGGCACATTAGAAATAAAGGACACATACTTATGATGATGATGATAACGTCCTCCCGGTTTCGGCTACGGCGGCGCTTCTTGGCTACCATGTCACGTGCTACGTCACGTATGTGCGCTCTCAAGTTATGGCATATCCACTCTTTTTATAAATTTGCGCCCGCCTTTACTAGAACGCAAAGACTAAGAACAAAGGATACAAAGACACAAGGATATTGTATATGAATATGCTTATATATATATATGTTATTATATATATATATATATATGTTATTATATATATATATATATAATATGTATATATATATATATGTTATTATATATATATATGTTATTATATATATATATATATATAATATGTATATATATATATATATAATATGTATATATATATATATATATAACACTTTTATAACATATTTATTCCGAGATGTTTTCCTGTTGATGTCTTGATGAGAAGTGTCATGTTTTTCTCTGAAGACTGTTATTACATTCAATAAAATTAAATTACATATGGAACCTCCAACATTCCAAATAGCATGTTTTTTTATACTTTCTAAGCAAAGGCTACACCACGATCCCACCTGATGTTAAGAAGAAAAGCAGTCCTGGATGGTAAGGCACACTAGCTTAGTAAATGCCTATTCACTCTTCTCTTGTAAACACCCACATTAAAATCAGAGAAAAGACGGACACCGGCAAAGCATTGTAACAAAAACAGTTCTTTGCTGTACTAATAATAAAAGTCGAAGCAAAGCGCTTCATTTGAAAAAGGATGAAAACCGCCAGTGCGCCGTTATTTAATCCTGGATACAATTTCGAGCCGAATAAAACTGTTCTATAACTTGTATAACTAATGAATACAGTACATTGGTCTAAATGTGATACGCATAGTATATCATAGTAAGCCAGTTTGAATCCCCAGCTAGCCATCTACTAGCTGCCTCTTCTTGTTTATCCTCGCGAGATCGTTCTGTTCGTAGAGGGCGCTCTCCTTCTTCTGTTTCTGATTCTCCAATTCATTCAGTGGTGTTGGTCAAGTGTGAATGGTGTATTTGTTTTTATTTTCGATAAAACCTGCGAAAAGTTTTCAGAAAAATCTTTATGACGTTAATCAAATAGTTTTGTTGAAAGTAGTTTTATATAACAATGGATGAAATCATAATATTATACGTGAGATTTATCTCATTTCCCGCGCTGTCGGAAGTCTTGACCACGACTGCGATGATTTCTCTACGGGCGCGGTTTAGGATAAAATATGTCAGCTATTTTCCTCCTCTTTTACTGTTCTCATTTTTTTTATATTATGAAATTAATACAAATAATGATTGACAAATTCCTATATTTTAATTCTTTTAAATTCCTTTTATTTTTTAATTTATTTTAAAGTTGCATACATCTCTTATAGATGTACAGAAACGCAATATAGCTTTCACAGCGTTGTCAATTTAAGAGGATAAACGATGATTAGCTGATGACGTCCCGAAGTTGTATTTTACAAAGAATATAGAAATGAACTAAGGGTCATACGTTAGGAAATAAAGGACAGATACTTATGATGATGATGATAACTTCCTCCCGGTTTCGGCTACGGCGGCGCTTCTTGGCTACCATGTCACGTGCTACCTCACGTATGTGCGCTCTCAAGTGATCGCATATCCACTCTTTTTAATAAATTTGCGCCCGCCTTTACTAGAACGCAAAGACTAAGAATATAGGATACAAAGACACAAGGATATTGTATATGAATATGCTTATATATATTCTTTAAAGATGTGCAAGATAGATGAAACGCTGTGCCATAACGTCGTCTAGGGATCCAAGGATTTAAAAGTGGTGCAGAAAAAACGGTATTAAGGGTTTTGAAAAATCGATGATAGAAGTAACTTAACAAAAAGGGCGATGAATTAAAGATATATACCATCTACTGGCGAGAATGTTGTTGTAAGTTCTTTCGTTCGTCGAGAAGCTCATCCCGTCAAAGCACTTTTGCGTTAAAAGTTACTGGCTGTTTTTACGAATACCGGTAACACTGTAAGTCTAACTTAACTGAATGATTAGCCACTATATCCATATCGTTGCAATGATTATTTATTCACAATCAACCTACGGTAAATTTCTATCGGTTTTCAGACACTTTCGACACATTAAGGTACCACCACAGACTATCAGATTTGACAAGAGTAATCATCATTCAATACATTATAACAAGATTAATGTTTGAGTGGTTGAAACGACACGTTTTGTGGTATGAACACTGGCAGATATAGTTACAGATATTTATTTGTCTATTTATAGTTACATCCTATATTTTAATTCTTTTAAATTCCTTTTATTTTTAATTTATTTTAAAGTTGCATACATCTCTTATAGATGTACAGAAACGCAATATAGCTTTCACAGCGTTGTCAATTTAAGAGGATAAACGATGATTAGCTGATGACGTCCCGAAGTTGTATTTTACAAAGAATATAGAAATGAACTAAGGGTCATACGTTAGGAAATAAAGGACAGATACTTATGATGATGATGATAACTTCCTCCCGGTTTCGGCTACGGCGGCGCTTCTTGGCTACCATGTCACGTGCTACCTCACGTATGTGCGCTCTCAAGTGATCGCATATCCACTCTTTTTAATAAATTTGCGCCCGCCTTTACTAGAACGCAAAGACTAAGAATATAGGATACAAAGACACAAGGATATTGTATATGAATATGCTTATATATATTCTTTAAAGATGTGCAAGATAGATGAAACGCTGTGCCATAACGTCGTCTAGGGATCCAAGGATTTAAAAGTGGTGCAGAAAAAACGGTATTAAGGGTTTTGAAAAATCGATGATAGAAGTAACTTAACAAAAGGGCGATGAATTAAAGATATATACCATCTACTGGCGAGAATGTTGTTGTAAGTTCTTTCGTTCGTCGAGAAGCTCATCCCGTCAAAGCACTTTGGCGTTAAAAGTTACTGGCTGTTTTTACGAATACCGGTAACACTGTAAGTCTAACTGAATGATTAGCCACTATATCCATATCGTTGCAATGATTATTTATTCACAATCAACCTACGGTAAATTTCTATCGGTTTTCAGACACTTTCGACACATTAAGGTACCACCACAGACTATCAGATTTGACAAGAGTAATCATCATTCAATACATTATAACAAGATTAATGTTTGAGTGGTTGAAACGACACGTTTTGTGGTATGAACACTGGCAGATATAGTTACAGATATTTATTTGTCTATTTATAGTTACATCCTATTTTTTATGTTCCACTGCTGGTCTGGCCTTCTCTGTCAAGAGAGTGTAAGGTCATAGCCCCTCACGCACGTCAAAAGTCGAATGGTAGATTCGAACCCACGATCATGCGATTCACACACCATACCCTAAACAATTATTCCGTCAAAATCGGTCCAGACGTTCCAGAGATTAGCCGGAACAGACAGACAAAAATTGTAAAAAATGTTATTGTCCCGTATGTGGTTATTTTATTATTACAATAAGACTCTCCAATTTTATTTATTTGTATAGATAAGTTGTAGATTTTGTGTAAAGAATAGAAAGAATATGTAACTAGTCTGTGATATTATTATAATAGTCACATACATTTTATACATGTTGCTTTTTATTTATTGGCAACACACTATTTCCGTTAGAGCATTCGTTATCATTGCGTCAGACTAGCATTGTGTATTAATCCACATTGATTGAGAAAAGGATCAATATATACTTAATGGGAAGACAGATCCAAATGTTTTCCAAGACCCTCCATTTCATCGTCCAGGATTACGTAGTAAGCCCAGCAATCAACTGACAGGATTATTTACACATACAAAATAACATTTATTTAAATGTTGTTTTCTGCAATATTTTTTCACATAAACATTACCATATAAAACTTTGATGTAATAAATTAATTGTATATTTATTCCGAGATGTTTTCCTGTTGATGTCTTGATGAGAAGTGTCATGTTTTTCTCTGAAGACTGTTATTACATTCAATAAAATTAAATTACATATGGAACCTCCAACATTCCAAATAGCATGTTTTTTTATACTTTCTAAGCAAAGACTACACCACGATCCCACCTGATGTTAAGAAGAAAAGCAGTCCTGGATGGTAAGGCACACTAGCTTAGTAAATGCCTATTCACTCTTCTCTTGTAAACACCCACATTAAAATCAGAGAAAAGACGGACACCGGCAAAGCATTGTAACAAAAACAGTTCTTTGCTGTACTAATAATAAAAGTCGAAGCAAAGCGCTTCATTTGAAAAAGGATGAAAACCGCCAGTGCGCCGTTATTTAATCCTGGATACAATTTCGAGCCGAATAAAACTGTTCTATAACTTGTATAACTAATGAATACAGTACATTGGTCTAAATGTGATACGCATAGTATATCATAGTAAGCCAGTTTGAATCCCCAGCTAGCCATCTACTAGCTGCCTCTTCTTGTTTATCCTCGCGAGATCGTTCTGTTCGTAGAGGGCGCTCTCCTTCTTCTGTTTCTGATTCTCCAATTCATTCAGTGGTGTTGGTCAAGTGTGAATGGTGTATTTGTTTTTATTTTCGATAAAACCTGCGAAAAGTTTTCAGAAAAATCTTTATGACGTTAATCAAATAGTTTTGTTGAAAGTAGTTTTATATAACAATGGATGAAATCATAATATTATACGTGAGATTTATCTCATTTCCCGCGCTGTCGGAAGTCTTGACCACGACTGCGATGATTTCTCTACGGGCGCGGTTTAGGATAAAATATGTCAGCTATTTTCCTCCTCTTTTACTGTTCTCATTTTTTTATAATTTGCGCCCGCCTTTACTAGAACGCAAAGACTAAGAACAAAGGATACAAAGACACAAGGATATTGTATATGAATATGCTTATATATATTCTTTAAAGATGTGCAAGATAGATGAAACGCTGTGCCATAGCGTCGTTTGGGGATCCAAGGATTTGAAAGTGGTGCAGAAAAAACGGTATTAAGGGTTTTGAAAAATCGATGATAGAAGTAACTTAACAAAAGGGCGATGAATTAAAGATATATACCATCTACTGGCGAGAATGTTGTTGTAAGTTCTTTCGTTCGTCGAGAAGCTCATCCCGTCAAAGCACTTTTGCGTTAAAAGTTACTGGCTGTTTTTACGAATACCGGTAACACTGTAAGTCTAACTGAATGATTAGCCACTATATCCATATCGTTGCAATGATTATTTATTCACAATCAACCTACGGTAAATTTCTATCGGTTTTCAGACACGTTCGACACATTAAGGTACCACCACAGACTATCAGATTTGACAAGAGTAATCATCATTCAATACATTATAACAAGATTAATGTTTGAGTGGTTGAAACGACACGTTTTGTGGTATGAACACTGGCAGATATAGTTACAGATATTTATTTGTCTATTTATAGTTACATCCTATTTTTTATGTTCCACTGCTGGTCTGGCCTTCTCTGTCAAGAGAGTGTAAGGTCATAGCCCCTCACGCACGTCAAAAGTCGAATGGTAGATTCGAACCCACGATCATGCGATTCACACACCATACCCTAAACAATTATTCCGTCAAAATCGGTCCAGACGTTCCAGAGATTAGCCGGAACAGACAGACAAAAATTGTAAAAAATGTTATTGTCCCGTATGTGGTTATTTTATTATTACAATAAGACTCTCCAATTTTATTTATTTGTATAGATAAGTTGTAGATTTTGTGTAAAGAATAGAAAGAATATGTAACTAGTCTGTGATATTATTATAATAGTCACATACATTTTATACATGTTGCTTTTTATTTATTGGCAACACACTATTTCCGTTAGAGCATTCGTTATCATTGCGTCAGACAAGCATTGTGTATTAATCCACATTGATTGAGAAAAGGATCAATATATACTTAATGGGAAGACAGATCCAAATGTTTTCCAAGACCCTCCATTTCATCGTCCAGGATTACGTAGTAAGCCCAGCAATCAACTGACAGGATTATTTACACATACAAAATAACATTTATTTAAATGTTGTTTTCTGCAATATTTTTTCACATAAACATTACCATATAAAACTTTGATGTAATAAATTAATTGTATATTTGTCTCCCGCTAAAATTATCTGTTAATTTTTAATTTTTTTTTTGATAGTGTTAGAAAGAAATTATCTTATAAGCTGGATGACATATATGTCGGAATAAATAGAACGATGTATATGAGGTGTATCTTCTCAACCGACATTAAAGAAGGAGAAGGTTTGTCTGAGTGTTTTTTATGTTTGTTACGTTTTTTTTTTTATATATGCATATAAATATATTTATTTATAATGTAAATTTTGTATCATATCCCTTCAAATGGCAAGTTCCGGGAGTTAAAAAAAATAGTTTGTATGGTGACCGCCATTTTGAATTTTTGGTATATGTTGCAAGTACTTCTCGTTGCCAATTCCCTAGGATACAGTAAAACTGCATTTTTTTTAAAAAAAATTGTATGGAATGTGTGCATTTAAGTTATATATATGAATGATAACATAAAAGTAAATAAATTGTATTATGTTTTTAAAATAGAACAAATTCCAAAAAAGGATTATTTTAAAAGATTTCATTTTCACTTTAATTGATTGTACTTATTTTCAACGTCAATAGCCTTAATGGTTTAGGATACGGCCTGTTAATCGTAAGGCCGTGAGTTCGAATCCACCATTCGACTATTAACGTGAACCATCTCCTAGCACAAGCTTAAGCTTAGTTGGAATGGTTAACAAGAATGTTAGTAATATTGATGAAGAAAAAAAAATATTGCTAGCTTTCTTTTAAAAATATGAGCAATAAAGAGTCTATCTAAATATCTAAAATCTCACGTCATTACGTAGGGAAGAACAGAACGTAAGGCTCAGGTCACAGATTTTGCACGGGCCGACACATTTCTGATGACATGTTGCGACATGTATGGCCGTCTCATGGTCGTCCATCATGGACTTGAAAGAGTCTCGACTCTTTAGTATGTCAACAACCTGAGATAACAGTCGGACAATAACATTCACTATTGTACCTTGACCTTTACGTCTCTCCTTCGTTAAACATATTGTAAATTACACACGTACAATTATAGACTGCATAAACGAAATATCCAGTATCGACAAGTATGTTATAAACTACATTAATAAAGTGTGCATACCAATACTGGTTTTCGTTCTATATTTTTTACTTGGGGAGTAAACTGGTAAATGCGTTACGAAAAATGTGACCGGGGAGGCGAAGGAAATATGATATATAAATTATGAAGAGAGAGAGATACGTTTCATGAATTACTGGAGGGGCAAGAGAGGTGCGAGTATACATTGTCTTTCTCTCTTGATCAATCATGTTTATATTATATTTTGTGTATATGTAACATATAGATGGAGCTTAAAATATTATTATTACCCTTATTATTCATTAAACTACAGTAAATATTAAAACGTAATTTTCTGTGGTTTTACCTAACCTTACATTATCTTTAGGCAGGTTGTAGATAATCCCCCCCGAAGGGTTCTCGACCTGTCGTGCCGGGGGGGCTCAGTAGCCGTGGTCCGCCTCCCCACGGTGAAGCTAAGAGGAACCCACGCGCCGGCCTGTGTGCTGGACGCCCGTGGGCTGCAAGGCGGGCTCCAGGTTTAGGAGCCTGTCCATTGCGGCCAGTGTACGAGTCGCGGGGGGAGAGGAGTGTTGGTGTTTCGTTGCCACTCTCCCTATCCCCCGCGACTCAGCGGTGCCGCACCGCGAATGCGGTGGTGGGCCGCAGCGGGAGGGGCGACTCTCCTGCTGCGGCCGTTGGAGGGAGTCGCGGGGGGAGAAGAGTGTTGGTGTGTCGTTGCCACTCTCCCTATCCCCCGCGACTCAGCGGTACCGCACCGTTAATGCGGCGTGGAGGGGCTGAGGTTTCTCTGTTCCCGTGGCCCTGCCACCATACGCGACCGTGGGGGAACACCCTGTGGGGTTTAGTCGGTGAGGGCCCGACATAATTCGTCCCTCCCCCGGGGGGCGTTTACGCGCGCTAGGTACGTTCCCACAGGTTAAAAAAAAAAAAAGGTTGTAGATAATTATTTTTGGTAATTTTAATATATAGGTAGGAACATAAGAAGCAAAAGAAAGAAAAGTTTGTTTGTATATCAATTAACATATAATATATTAAAATTCTTTTTAGTTGAGCTTTAAGTTAGTTTATAATTTCCTGCTTGGTTCCAACCCATTCGTATTTCTGATTTATACTAGGCTTTTGAGAAAAAATCATTATGAATTACAACCCCATCAGAAGCTTTATTGCAACATTATGTACAATACATTTATGACCGTCATCCATTCATGTAAATAGCTAAATTCGCACTGCTGGTTGAAAAAAGCCGTAAGTGGAAAACATGAACCTTTCAGCAACGCAAAAAACATTTTTATAGAGAAATGTAATGTCATAGAGAAATATGTTCTAAGAGCCACTTATAGACAACATTAATATGTTACGTGTATTTTTATTTGAAATAATTATGAGTGGTTTTAGAAATAATTTTAAAAAAATCCCAGGTGTCTGGGCGCAAGGCGCTTGGAGGTTAAATTCGTGACAGCCAATCCTAGAACAATGAGCACTTGGCACGGACTAACAATATACATGTAAAACAAAATTAAAATTAAAACACAATGTATTTTTCTTTTTGATTTATTATCTATAATGATATAATTTGCATTATTTCGCACGACCAAGTAGAGCTGGTCGCATTTATAAATTATTTCTTACTTGTTCGTGAACGTTCGGTTACCCTTGGCTCAAGCGCAGCGGGACACAACCGCTACATTTTGACGCGAATGCCACCCGAGTTACGACCTTCATCTCCGTAAAAATATAACGACTTTTCAGAAGTAAACTAACGGCCTTGTTGCTGTGGTATTCATACTGTTCACGGCAATCATTTTACTTACGTATTTCTCAACGGCAAGATTTAAATAGGTACGTAGATCAATTACATAACTGGACTTGTCTCCCTAATATTATATCGTGGTAAAAGTGTGTAAGTTACTTTATGCGAATAATTAAAAAAAAAATGACGTATAAATAAAAAAAACATTTATTGATGTAGAAAATTTAATAAAAAACGTAGTGTAACAAAACTTACACAATTTATAAAAGAAATCAATACTCAAATAATAATTCTTACTGTTCAGGTAAATTAGCGATATCGCCGTTATTTACTGGAGTTATTTTTCCGGGTTTTGTGAGCACGTGTTCCATACTCACAAAACGTAATTTCACTTGCGACATTCTTCTACGTATATTGCGAATGAATTTCTCTATATTAACGAGTATCATGCATATGAACTGATTGAGAGAGATTCTATAAAATGTCCCTTTGAGACTAGATGTACATAAAGCGTCGTTACTTAGCGCTAACTAGCCGACTATCATAGCTTCGGAGCTTAGTTGTCTAAAATACTTACATAATCGGCATAGTAGATAATTTCTAAAGAAAATAATACTAACAAAATGTCCGACTGTTTGTCTAACCGATTAATTATTATGTATGTTTATAACATTGTTGGCCGAAGCCGTGTACTTAACTAATAAAAAAATTAATACTGTCAGAGTAGAGAAATTTACGTGTGTATATTTTTTTTATTTATTTTTAGACCTTAGGTTAAGTTTTTATAATATTTATATAAAATGTAAAATACACAAAAATATCATACAAAATATAAAAACATTATAAAAACCTAACCTAGTGTGTGCCGCCGGCAACGAAGCAGGGCCCAAGCAACCGGTGGTTAGTGCGACACAAAGAGAAACCTGTTGAAGATGCGTGCCGTGTCCAAAAGTGCCTTCTGTATGTAACCCTTGACCCAGCCATCTAGCGAAACTCTCTTAAGATGTTAATCGAGACTTTTCGCTATAAGACCGTTTGGCACACACCAAGTCGAGGTAGTTATTGATTTTTTCCCTTTCGGGGAACTTCACGAGGTTCTCGTCATGTGGGATGGTAATATAGGTGCGATTATTGTTATTATTTTAAAATTTCAAAGTTTAATATTCTTTTTAAACAACGAGAATAAACTTAAAGTACCTGGATGATCGGTATTTTTATTTTGTTGAATTGGTGATTTCTTTTAATTTTTTCGTTTTTATAAAATTGAGCAAACATATTTTTTTAGAGCCGAGGTATGCTAGCAACCCATAAGTTCAAGGCCCGTTGCCGTCACCAAAGAATTTGTTTGTTGCAATTTTAAGTGATAATTTACCACGCGCTCCGCAGTGAATGAATCATGAATGAAACAGCAATCCTACATGCCTTAGAAAATTTTCACATAGATGTAAATCCGCATTAGAATTGCGTGGCGGACAATGCTCTTGTACTCTCTTTATAGAGAAAGCCTGTACCCAACAGTGGGACTCGTAACTTTTAATATTTTACTTTATCTGAACCTTATATGAACTAACGACTGTATAATAATAAGCTAGTCATTTTATTAATTTTTTAACTAAACTTTATCGTATATTTCTTTGAAGATGGCTCGGATGACATAAGGTAAACATGCTATTCCAGAATCGTAAGTCATGGGGCAGTCGTGTGTTACAAAGCAGTCCTTTCGCAGCTGTTCACTCATACCAGGTGTACAACATAGCAGTATCACTGATTCACACGTGAACACAGATGTTTGTGAAATCCTCGGGAACTTCAGTGCAGAAGATGTTAGGTTTTTTTTCTAAAAACATAAGAAATATTATTATTTCTGCAAACTTACGTAGATACTCCCCGAGTTTGTGTTACTTCCCCCATCATGACGGCCTATTGCATGTATATGCATTGACATTAGAATGGCTTACATAATAATATTAATAATTTATTAATATTATTAATATAAATTTATTAATATTCTAAACCACACCAAAACAAGCCAGCTGTTGGTTTACGTCGATAGTCTTAGTAGTGATTCTACAAACTTCGTCTTACAGACCGCACCCCCAACCGACCGTAACGTAGGGGAAATCCTTTCTACAAAAGATAGTTGAACTGTCTGCGAAATTTTTCTACTAAGACCATAATAATATTCCTTAATAAATAAAAAAAAGTAATAGATTCCATAGACTTACATTGGATCTTTCTTCACAATTACATTCAGGTTGTACTTTATTACTAGGTTTTAATGTCGTAGGCTGTACATTGCCTTCGTCGGCCAGTCCCCAATTCTGGTTTGGATCGTCGACATCGGGATATCTGCTTACAAAATTCGGAAATCTCGAAGGCACGATTTTATGGTCAGGTCTTGCTTGTGATTGAAAACTAGAAAAACTGCCTGAATTAAAAAACATTTGGCCTTGGGACCCTTCTGATTTGTAATCAGGTCCAGGTCGTAAACTGAAAGGACGGTAGTTGTTTCCACTTACAATGCCTTCTAGAGGCTGACCCAAGGACTCCGATTTGTAATCATGTCCAGATTGGTAACTGATAGAACCGATTTGGGTTTGACCTGAATTGTCTTCTGATTTGTTATAAAGTCCAGATTGTGATAGGAAACCGAAAGGACGTAAACTGCTTCCACCTACAATGCCATGGTCTTTGCTCTGACTGGAAAACCCTTCTGAACCACTATTGACCTGACTCTGATCAACAGAGTGAACGGAACTACGCCAGCCACGGTCAGGCTGTTGTTGTCTCCTATTTGATATTTGCCCACCTTGTCCCCCACCATATGAAACGTGGAAGGTCTTGGTAGGTCGCTAATGCTTCCGAAATTACAATTTGATGGGTATAATGGGAAAGGAACAAAAATCTGTTGTTGGCGTATATTGGCCTTAACATGCTCTGATGTTTCCTTTAGCGAGTTAAGTATAGGTAGTATATAATTTTGCCTAAGATATGTTCCATAATCTGCCTCTCTGTTAACATTATAAGGCCAAGGTGCTCGATGTCCGTAGTTGTTGAGAGGAATATTGCTCAGCAAGTCTTTAAGTTGTCAACGTGTTCTGATAACTTCTTGATTTGGTCTTCGTCTAGAGATTTACTTTGATACTCCCATCCGCTTACAGTTATTAGGCACAGATAAATCACAAAGAAATTTACAAGGAGATCGGCTGGCATCTGAAATGAGAGAAAGATGTTTAAAGAAAAACACGTCTATTCTTAAGATATTATAAGCAAATTCACTAAATGCAAAACATTTAAATGTACCATGGTCATTTCCTTAATTTTTTTTTAACTAAACTTTATCGTATATTTGTTTGAAGACGGCTCGGATGACATAAGGTAAACATGCTATTCCAGAATCGTAAGTCATGGGGCAGTCGTGTGTTACAAAGCAGTCCTTTCGCAGCTGTTCACTCATACCAGGTGTACAACATAGCAGTATCACTGATTCACACGTGAACACAGATGTTTGTGAAATCCTCGGGAACTTCAGTGCAGAAGATGTTAGGTTTTTTTTCTAAAAACATAAGAAATATTATTATTTCTGCAAACTTACGTAGATACTCCCCGAGTTTGTGTTACTTCCCCCATCATGACGGCCTATTGCATGTATATGCATTGACATTAGAATGGCTTACATAATAATATTAATAATTTATTAATATTATTAATATAAATTTATTAATATTCTAAACCACACCAAAACAAGCCAGCTGTTGGTTTACGTCGATAGTCTTAGTAGTGATTCTACAAACTTCGTCTTACAGACCGCACCCCCAACCGACCGTAACGTAGGGGAAATCCTTTCTACAAAAGATAGTTGAACTGTCTGCGAAATTTTTCTACTAAGACCATAATAATATTCCTTAATAAATAAAAAAAGTAATAGATTCCATAGACTTACATTGGATCTTTCTTCACAATTGCATTCAGGTTGTACTTTACTACTAGGTTTTAATGTCGGAGGCTGTACATTGCCTTCGTCGGCCAGTCCCCAATTCTGATTTGGATCCTCGACGTCGGGATATCTGCTTACAATCGGAAATCTCGAAGGCACGATTTTATGGTCAGGTCTTGCTTGTGATTCAAAACTAGAAAAACTGTCTGAATTAAAAAACATTTGGCCTTGGGACCCTTCTGATTCGAAATCAGGTCCAGGTCGTAAACTGAAAGGACGGTAGTTGTTTCCACTTACAATGCCTTCTAGAGGCTGACCCAAGGACTCCGATTTGTAATCATGTCCAGATTGGTAACTGATAGAACCGATTTGGGGCTGACCTGAATTGTCTTCTGATTTGTTATAAAGTCCAGATTGTGATAGGAAACCGAAAGGACGTAAACTGCTTCCACCTACAATGCCATGGTCTTTGCTCTGACTGGAAAACCCTTCTGAACCACTATTGACCTGACTCTGATCAACAGAGTGAACGGAACTACGCCAGCCACGGTCAGGCTGTTGTTGTCTCCTATTTGATATTTGCCCACCTTGTCCCCCACCATATGAAACGTGGACAGGGGTATAGAAAGGTCTTGGTAGGTCGCTAATGCTTCCGAAATTACAATTTGATGGGTATAATGGGAAAGGAACAAAAATCTGTTGTTGGCGTATATTGGCCTTAACATGCTCTGATGTTTCCTTTAGCGAGTTAAGTATAGGTAGTATATAATTTTGCCTAAGATATGTTCCATAATCTGCCTCTCTGTTAACATTATAAGGCCAAGGTGCTCGATGTCCGTAGTTGTTGAGAGGAATATTGCTCAGCAGGTCTTTTAAGTTGTCAACGTGTTCTGATAACTTCTTGATTTGGTCTTCGTCTAGAGATTTACTTTGATACTCCCATCCGCTTACAGTTATTAGGCACAGATAAATCACAAAGAAATTTACAAGGAGATCGGCTGGCATCTGAAATGAGAGAAAGATGTTTAAAAGAAAAAAAACACGTCTATTCTTAAGATATTATAAGCAAATTCACTAAATGCAAAACATTTAAATGTACCATTGTCATTTCCTTAATTTTTTTTTACATCTTAATTTAAGTTTTTACAATCATGTTTTAAAAAGTAAAATTCATAAAAGGATCATACAAATTAAAAACATTAAAGTAACCTAAGCAAGGGTTAAACCTTATGAAACACTATCTATTATATAATATACCAGAATGTAACGATGACCTCGCACCCGCAGAAAGACCCTATCATGAGGAGCCAGTCACAAAATCAGCGTTCTACCCATTAGTACTCGAGTAGCAATCATTTTATTAAAACACTAAAAATATACTATCCGGAGGGCTATTTTTCGACATTGTGTTTTTAATTGTTTGTAACCTACAACCTTAATTCTGTTTTGAAGTTTTATAAGAAACCAAACTAGTTATCATCAAATCGAACACATAGGGAAAAAATGTATGTTTGGAGAAAAATAAGTAAATATCATTGATAAATGTACTCTGTCTACTATTAATATATATTTTGTTAATATGTATAAATGAATGTAATATATTTATGTATATTTCTTTTTCTAAACTTGCATCCGTTAACAATTCCAAGGTAGCCTGGCGGAGAATGACTTTTGGCATTAAGTCCGCATTTTTGTAAAGGTATTACTTAAATATATAAAACATTTGTATATATAAAGGTCTAATTAGTTTAGTGAGTGTTTTTATCACCATCAATCGATTATATTGTTCATAACCAAAGTTGAAATCGGTTATTGTTTTTACTCGTGTTCCAAAATTTAATTATTTTTAACTAGCGAGAAGATGGTTGACGTCAATATCGAATTGCAGGATTGAACGTACGACCTTTCGTTTCTCAGACCGCACTCTAAACCGTTAGACTGTTGATGCCGAAAATATATATTAACCTATATATTATATCTATACGTAACATAGTGTACTTAAGTATTTTTACAAGTATTAAGATTGTCAAGGTCTCGGTAAAATGTCTGTATCAGTATTGCGAGCTAAGCAATTTACCGCGTCTAGGACAACGGCCCAAGTTGTCTAAGTTACTTAGTGTAGGCTACAGCGGTACAGCCTTGTAGTCCTAGTCTTTGGAGAACGACATCCATCAGAAAACCACAAAACATCTTAAATTTGCATCAAGAATGTACGCCAAATGTCCGAATGAGTCAATAACACGCCCACCGATTTCGATTATTCATTTTTTATTGGAAAGTTTGTACTTCAGGAGTAGTTTGATGAGAATTTAGTTAGGTTCTGATTTATTTTATTTCGTAACATTCCTACGATAATTCGTAAATACAAAAAGGGCGGGCGCTCGTAATAGCGTTAAACGTTTGATTCGATTTGAAGTCGGTTTTTAAAGTACAATTCCTTTACAAATATTATTAACATTCTTGATAACCTTGACAAGTTAACTTAAGCTTGTGTTAGGAGATAGTTCACGTTAATAGTCGAATGGTGGAATTGAACGAACTTACCTTTCGCAAACCATAGACTATTGAAGACAATTGACGCCTATACTTTTTTTAAATCTTAATACACGCACAGATACTATATCCATTTATTAACTGTCGATATAGAGTCATTGGTTTTTCCTCATGCATCTGATTCTTTGAAGGTGAACAAGATTACTGAGCTGCTCGGACTTGTTGAGGAAGAAACTGACCAAAAACACGAGATACCATATTTGTTAGTAAAAACCAACAGCGTTACAAAAAAAATTGCAATATATACTTAGAAATAACACGGTAAGGCCAATAATAGGTTTTCTTATAGTATGTAAATTACCTAACAATATTAAAGAAAAAAAATATATGTATACAGTAAAAATACACAAATTTATAGTAATATTTATAAATTAAATTATATATACTTACATTACATTATATATACAATAGATAACTAAATCATAATAGTGTTATAAATATGTTTTTTTGAATTTGCGAAGATGTAGTGTTGAATGCAATGTTTGAAACAGGTATTATTCGCGAGACGTTGCTAGTGCTGTTAGGTCATATCATAATAAATACTGTATTTATAACGTGGAATTAATTAGCATATTAATAATAACTGTTGATTCGTCAAAGGACTATCTCCACATACGGTCAGGTGGAATCGTGAGAAAATAATCACCCGCTAAAAAGATTTTACCTCATAAATGTGAGGGACAGAATGACGGACAGTTTTAACGCTATAATCTGGCCCGACATCAGAGGGAGTGAGGAAGCTGGTGGCTATGGTCATACAAGATTGATGACTTTTTTTCTCGCTACATGCGACCAATGTGTGTATGCGTAGTTTAGGGTATGATGAGGCTGACATGCCAAAAACGGCAAAAGTCCCGAATAAATAAAGAAAAAAAAACGCTACAATGAAAACGATTGCAAAGCGGTACGACTTATTGTTCATGAAAGACCTCCTTGGCTTGGCCCTTATAATACGTTAGTTTTTGAGGTAAACTCAGATTTAATTAAAAATGTACATACATAGTTTTATGTATGTACATTACAACTAGCATATTTAAATATCGATTAAAATATCGGTAATAAATGTTATATTACATTGTTTATTTATTTCTAAATCTTAATGTAAAATCTAAGTTTTACAATAACATAAAAAAAAATTAATACATAAAAGACCATTCAAAATAGCCGTCGGTAGCGAAGCAGGGCAAGCAAGCGGTTTTCGCCCTAAGACCATTCGCTTTTTATATTATTGTAAGCCAAGCTAACAGTAAAACCACGCGCACTTGCGTCGCTTCAAAAGTACACATTACATTACGGAAGTTTAAAATAACAAATAAAATTATTATAATTTTTTTAACCAACTTCAAAAAAGGAGGACTTTCGACTGAGAGAGGCGATTTTGACGATTCTTTTTTTATTTGAAAGCTGGTGCTTTCCGTGTGTACGTTATCCATGAAAAAATCATATTACTGTTAAATTTGCTTCAAGTATAATAAAGTAGTACTTTGATGAGAATATATATAGATTCTGATTCATTCTATTTCGTAATATTCCTACGATAATTCTGAAATACAAATTGGGAGGCCGTGTGTAATAATAGACATTAGCGATTGCGATCCGATTTAAAGTCGGTTTTTGTTTATACTCATAAATATACTTGAGTAAACTGGAGTTTTAGCACTCAACCACCTGGACGTATCTGTCTGTCTGCATCTACGAGTCGATGATGTAATCAACACACATCTGCCTAGTATCTGCAGTTTATAACAAAATAAATAAACTACTCAATATGGCTCCAGTCTCGTACCGGAAATGTAAAGTTAAAACACTATTTTCAAACACACATACACATACGTACTTACGATAAGATGTTTGCAATACAAATTGAAAATGGACAACTTTTTCTTTGTCAATTTTTATGTCCAAATAAATTATATAATCTTTATCAAAGTACCAGTTATGTTTTAATTTTTTTTAATTAATAATTGTCCGATTAATTAAAAAAATAACATCCTTAATAAGACAGTTAACTTGAGTTTTTTTTGCAGATTTATATAACACGGACTGGTTTTAAATCAGCCTATTTCTATGCTTAAAATCTATAGTCACGGCATATTAACATATTTTGTTCCTACATAGTACTAGCAAATGCCATTTAGTAAATTTCATCGTTCATATATAAATAATTATTAATCAAGAAATAAATTTAATTACTTATGATGAAAATTGACTTACCTTTTTAAGAGCTCTTTGAAACGGTGTTTACGTCCACCACTGACATCTGCTACGGAATGAATGAACCGACTTGAACAGATGATATAGCACTGACTATTTAAATTCGTCAATTATACAGCGAACAGGATAAATACACATCAACGGAACAACAATATATCAACAAAAGTTATCACATTTTTATGCTGTATATAACACTAATTTCAATTATATATTAAATTGGACTCTTGTCGTACTGGCCACTTTGATCTCAAATATCTGCTCTTTGGTTAGGAATTCCAATTTCGAATTTATACCGCTATTTACTCCTGCATTTGTTTTTCGCAAACCGTAATCCATATGTTTTTGCCATCTTTCGTTTTTTCTTTGTGTCACTCAGTTTACAAAATGGAAAACTTAAAATATCGCGTTATTTAGGAGTACGATTTCCGTGCTACCAGTGCTGCATAGACGGCTCGAAGGTATAATAATGTGTATGGCGGTGGTGTCGTGAAAGAAAACACAGTGCGTTTTTGGTTCTAACATTTTCGTTCTAGAAATTTCGACCGGCAAAATAAGTCTCGTGGGCGGCCGGAGTCTAACGTTGATAATGAACAAATGTTTTAATTATAATTGTTTTTTTTTTCAATTGTTTAAATTTTAAACTGTTTTAATTTACTTGAAGCAAATTGGGGAGGTGAAAAAGCTTGAAAGGTGGTAAATAAATATATTATATTTCAAAAAATGAACTTTAGGTTACTCCGAATTTGGGTTTCGAGATGTTTTACTTCACCGCCACAGCGCGTGATGAATGAGCACTTAAAATTGCTAAGAACAATTTCACTGATACCGGCACCAGGGCTCGAACTCGGGCTTTCATCGTAGTATGCAACTTGACGACCGCCCGGACCTCAGTGGATACCACAGCAGCTTTGTAATCAATTCAAAATCTTATAGAACCACAAATTTATATTTTATTTGTGAACTAAGCGCATAAAAAATGCTCTTAAAGGTAAACAAAGAGCTTTAATGACTTAGACAGTTTTCATTGCAATTATAATTATTTAATATGGATAATAAATTTTAGCAACTAACGAATAAACATAAACAAGACCTTACAAAAGGAATACATTACTATCAGACCATTATTGGATACACACTGGGTATACATTTGAGTAAGTGATTTTTCTACTTAAGGAACAGAAAAACTTTTTTAACGTTATTATAGCATAGGATAGTGATTAAGCGCCTTCTGATAGTATACAATAAAAACAGTCTGTGTCTTATTGCGGTGCTAGTAATAGCAGGCGTTTTTTAAGCAATCTAAGATCGTTTGCATTTTAAAGATTGGATTATGCGACAGTAATATATAAGAACATATATTTGTATCTTACATAGGGAAGTAGCCATATTCGTATCTCATATAGCTGTCAACGTATTAAAGAACCTATGCCTTATGCCGTATGCCTTGTACGAGAATGTATATTTGAGACGTTGTAGGGTTTACAAAATGTTGCAACGCTATAATCAGGACTCAAAAGGTTATGTCGCACTCGGACCAACTAAAACCCCACGGTGTCCTACTCGACGCCTTTCGCACACTACCGTGATTCAGACGATACTGGCTCTGACGAGCCTTATCACATGGTAAGTAGTCCCTAGATCAAGTAGTCTCAAGATACTTTAAAGGTAGGTTTTATTGTGCAGAGATATTATAAAAGTTTCGTTTTAACTGAATTGGATTTGTTAACAATAAATTCTACCGAAACAAAGGTATCAATAAAACACTTCAGCATTCGGACAACAAATCTACCTCGTCCGGCATAAATCCTGCCCTGAAGTTTCTTAGCTCGGTTCTTTTGAAACGTCTATCCGCACACGTATTGTTGTTTGGGTGTTCGAACAAATAAATCCTCTAAAGTTGCTCTTTAAAAAACTACTTCGTACTCTTGTAATACTCTAATATTATATGTTTATTGGAAATAGCCCAATGGTTTAGGGTACGGTCTCCGAATCGTAAAGTCGTGGGTTGGAATCCAACATTCGAATCTTCACGTGAACCATTTTCTAGCACAAGCTTAACCTTAGTTAGAATCGTTAGCAAGAATGTTAGTAAAATTTATGAAAAAAAAAACGAAATATTGTAGCTTTCTCTAAAAAAAAATTTTTCTTAGAACATTTCCTCAGTTAATTTCAACTAAGATGGCGGTCACAATGTTGTGACCAAAGACATTAAGCGTGCGTAAATAAATGACTAAATGGATGAATTAACTTCATTACACATTAATTAACATGTACATACATCACAGTAATAATTAATTTTACACATCTATGTAATACAATATGTCGGTATTGACAGATAAATCTGACTTAATGTCAATAATAATCTGAGTAATTATCAATATACCCTATATTGATAATCAGCCCTGTAGTTCTGGGCTCTCAAGAATAAGACTACGGTATCCCCTGTCTGTCGTACAAGGCGACTAAAAGGGGCCTGGGGTTCACTGGGCGACAAGGGTGGGGCTGCGTCGTCACCCAAAGTGGACCAGGAAGAAGGCGACATCGGCTGGCCCGTGTCGCCTTACGCTGCGAGGGCACAGGGGAGGGAGTAACCTCCCCGGGACGTGCTCTCCTTGAGCACAGTGCAGAGGGGCTCCGGTGCGTTCCACGTGAGATCCCGGAGCCCCTCGTTATGCACCGAGGAAAGGGCCACCGTGGAGGTTTTAGTGGGTAAGGTTCCCACATAACCGCCGCCTTCCCCCCTTTGTGAAGTTTTCCTCCCCGTCAACAAAAAATAAATAAAAAGGGTATAGTGATAATTATTAGCATTACCACATGTCGAATAGAAAGTGGATAAATTAGCGAATCCGTGTCCCTCCTTTTTTATCCGTACTCAGGACCTATTGCGCTGCTTAATAGATTTTCTTATTGCTCTGGTAGAATTAAATAAAACAAGTGGGCGACATTAGCAAACGCCAAGTCAACACAACAAAATACAAAGAGTGATTGTTCGCTTATGCGTAATGTATAATATAATCCCTACTCCCGATGCGACATAATCTATGGACAGTTACAGTTACAGTTAACTGGAACAAACCGTCTGTTGTTATACTTTATTGATATCTAAAATAATATAGGTATGGGATTATAATTGTTGAATATTTTTGTAGCTGTTGAATATATCAGCTAACTTTCTTATGTTCTTAAGTAAATGAATCTTTGTTTCCCTAGCTGTCGGCGGAGCTCGCGAAATGAGTAAATAAAGCAATTTTTCATTTTGCATTGTTAACCAAAAGTGTCGTTTTTGTTTAAGCATCATTTATCTTCGAGCTGCCAACAGTTGCACAGTAAACTTAAATTACAATGACTGTGCATGGAATTTATTGTTACTGCCTGCTGCAAACTCGGTCGAGTTGTTCTGGAAATGTTTAAATACGTTATACACCCACACGGTCTAGTAGCCATGGTTACTTTTAAAATTTATGCAATATATATAATTAAGTTAGGCTAGGTACGCCCTGTCGTCGGGACTTCTCTGAGTGCCGGAGAAGTCCCCCTTTAGAGGATGAAGTCCCATCTTTGCTGGGATCGGCCGGTCTTTGGGTTGTCCTGCTGCTGAGATCCGGGGCATCCCGCTCATAACGGCTGATGGCATTCGCGGAAGGTTTAGCCTAGGTACGCCTGGTGCTTGAGGGAGGTGAACTGCGGGGTTCCGCAGGGGTCTGTGTTGGGGCCCTGCTATGGAACCTCGCATATGACGCGGTCCTTAGTCGGTCTCCCCGCCGGCGTGAGTGTCGTCTGCTATGCAGACGACACGCTAGTCATGTCCGACGGGGAGGATTTCGATAGCACCATCCGGCTCGCCGAGCTTGGTGGCATGCGTCGTGGACAAAATCCACGAGCTGGGTCTACGGGTAGCGCCTCACAAGACTGAGGCGCTATGGTTCCACAAGCTCCCAAGGCTAAGGAACCGCCCAGCCGGTCGGTTCGCGTAGGTGACGTGCAGGTCCGGGTGGGGTCGGAGATGAAATATCTCGGCCTCACCCTGGACAGTCGCTGGGGCTTCGAAGTGCACTTCGACCGCTTGGTCCCCAAGATCGATAAGGCAGTGGGTGCTCTGCATAGACTGCTGCCTAATCTTGGGGGCCCCAGGGAGGGAGTCCGCCGCCTCTACGGAGGTCTCGTGCGATCCATGGCCCTCTACGGGGCGCCCGTGTGGTGTAACCGCTTCACGGGCGTCCGGCGCTGCAGAGCTAAGCTCCTTAGCCTGCAGCGCAAGATGGCCATTCGGATCGCACGAGGATACCGTACGGTATCATATGAGGCGGCCACTATCCTGGCTCGGTTCCCGCCGCTCGACATTTTGGCGGAGCTGGACGCGCGTGTGTACACGCGCGTCCGGGCCGTCGACGGCGGGGCCGGGCCGCCCCTGGATGCGGGAGAGGTGCGTCGGCAGGAGCACAGGCGGGCGATAGAGGTTTGGCGCGAGCGGCTCGGAGCGTCGTTGCTCGCGCCAACGCATCGTCTGTGCCTTCCTGCCGAACTTCGAAGCCTGGCTACGTAGAAGGAATGACGCGCACGTGACCTACCGCCAGACACAGGTACTCACCTGTGTCTGGCGGTAGGTCACGGGTGCTTCGGTGCCAGTGCCTGAACAGGATAGGGCGCGAACCGACCGCGCAATGCCACCATTGTGGCTGTGACCGGGATTCCGCGCAGCACACGCTAGCCGTGTGCCCCGCGTGGGAGGCGGAGCGGCGGATCCTGGTCCAGCATATCGGGCAAGACCTCTCCCCGCCGGTGGCAGTAGCGGCTGCGCTGGCGGGGAGATCTAAATGGAAGGCGCTGGTCTCCTTCTGCGAGTCAGTAATGACCCAGAAGGAGACCGCAGAACGGGATCGGCGAAAGAGACGAAATGGACAGGTAGTCCATAAATGTCTCCACATAAACAGGCCCCTTCCTGAAGTAATGCGAAAGCGGTTCCAGGAGGGCTGCCGGAGCGCGAGGAGGTTTTAGTCCGTAGGCCGCAGGAACCTATTCCTGTGGAGTCGGGCTTACCGCCTGGTACATCCCAGGCAGTATCCATGAGGATTTTACTCCTCCCAAAAAGAAAAAAAAAAAAGAACGGGATCGGGAGAGGGACGATCCCGTTCGGAGATGGCGCAGGCGGGCCGGTGGCAGACCGGGGTTCTGGACTCTCAAGAAAAAGACTACGGTATCCCCTGCCTGTCGTACAAGGCGACTAGAAGCCTCGGGTTCACTGGGCGACAAGGGTGGGGCCTGGAGTCGTCCACCAAAGTGGACCCGGGAAGAAGGCGACATCGGCTGGCCCGTGTCGCCTTGCGCTGCGAGGGCACAGGGGGAGGAGTAACCCATAACCACCGCCTTCCCCAGAAGGCGGGGTATCTTTGTGAAGATTTCCTCCCCGTCAACAAAAAAAAAAAAAAAGGTACGCCTGGTGCAGCCCTGTAGTTCTGGGCTCGTAGAATAAGACTACGGTATCCCCTGCCTGTCGTAAAAGGCGTCTAAAAGGGTCCTCGGGTTCACTGGGCGACAAGGGTGTCGCGACAAGGGAGGCCTTTGTCGTCCGCCAAAGTGAACCCGGGCATTCGGCTGGCCCATGTCGCCTTGCAAAGGCACAGGGGGAGGGATTAACCTCCCCCCCTGGGATGTGCTCTCCGAAGAGCACAGTGCAGAGGGGCTCCGGTGCGTTCCCCTGGAGATCTCAAAGCCCATGCACCGAGGAAGTTTTAGTGGGTAAAACCCCGCATATGCATGGGTATCTTGTTGATGATTTTTACCCATCAACAAAAAAAAGGTACGCCTGGTGACCAAACGCCGTCACCCTTCAATTTCTCTATCATAAACCACCGCTTACATTACTTTTCATATGTTACGTACGTGATTTCGTTCATTACAGATTGTAAGTAAGGTTTACGCAATTTCGAGCTAAATACGTGATCATTGTCTTGCTCTGTTTTAGCAGAATAGGAGAGATTCGCTTGTCATAAAGTGGGAGAAAGTTTTTATCCACCTTACTTCTTAAGAGCAGTATTTAGTTGCTTAAACTCCATCTTAAACAAGCATATCATGTATGACAGACGCCGTGTAGCCCAAGTTACAAAGTTAAGGGATAATTTAATAAAAAAATCAGACACCTCCCCGCCGGGACGGACAATCAACAAGCCGCGCTCAGCAAATTGACAAGATTTACGATGCCAAGGATGCCCAAGAAGCGGTGAAAGTAATTTTCACAAAATTTATCTTTGTTCTGATTCTAAGAAAGTCTAAGTTTGGATCATATAGTTTTACTTATTGTAATACCTTAATCTAAGGTTCACAAAGGCGACCTCAATTCCTTAGTATCAGGCGCTACCCATCAATCCTGGGTGAGAGAGAAATACATATTGACTGGTGTAATAATCTACGAAATATTAGAGCATAACATATAAAAATAATACGTGTGAGTATATATACTGTTTTGTTTCCAAACAAGCTCCTAAAATTAAAAATACATGTTCAGTTCTGTAATTTGCTTTTGGTGTACAATGAAGCTATATCTATCTCGTTTATGTTTACCATTTCCATGAGCATTTTAACACTTCCGCTGACAGCTGGGTAATGAACTACCAGCACTTAAACCACACCAGTGCTCTCTTGATTAACTCCGCCCGTTATAAAGCTGGCAGTTTAAGCTATTTTAACAACTCCATCGCTTTACGAACACGTCAACGATAAACTCTGTACTTAAAAGGTTAGTACGCAGTTCTACTTTAAGTATTGGCGTTAAAAAATATATTTAAGGCTATTTTTGATAAAGAAAACAAACAAAAAGGTATTTTTGACTAAGTAAGCTATTGGATCTCTCATTCTGTCTGTTATGAAGTGCGTTGATATTATAGTAAACTTTATTTTGAATCGACATTAAATTATATTTATAGCAAACAAAACAAGAGACTAATATTCATTTTAATATACACTAGCACAATAAACATTTTACAAAATGAAAATATAAAAATAATGTAACAGTAGCATGGTATTTATAAGAGAAGATTGCATGCAATGAATAAACGATCAAATCGATTGCGAAAATTCCGATAGAACAATCAAAATAGACATGAAAGAGAAAATATTTTAAAATCTAGGTGAATGTGGTAAAAATTAAAAATATATGTTCAGTTCTGTAATTTGCTTTTGGTGTACAATGAAGCTATATCTATCTCGTTTATGTTTACCATTTCCATGAGCATTTTAACACTTCCGCTGACAGCTGGGTAATGAACTACCAGCACTTAAACCACACCAGTGCTCTCTTGATTAACTCCGCCCGTTATAAAGCTGGCAGTTTAAGCTATTTTAACAACTCCATCGCTTTACGAACACGTCAACGATAAACTCTGTACTTAAAAGGTTAGTACGCAGTTCTACTTTTAGTATTGGCGTTAAAAAAATATATTTAAGGCTATTTTTGATAACGAAAACAAACAAAAAGGTATTTTTGACTAAGTAAGCTATTGGATCTCTCATTCTGTCCGTTATGAAGTGCGTTGATATTATAGTAAACTTTATTTCGAATCGACATTAAATTATATTTATAGCAAACAAAACAAGAGACTAATATTCATTTTTAATATACACCAGCACAATAAACATTTTTACAAAATCAAAGTATAAAAATAATGGAACACATACAATGTAGCATGGTATTTATAAGAGAAGATTGCATGCAATGAATAAACGGCGAGCGACAAATCGATTGCAAAAATTCCGATAGAACAATCAAAATAGACATGAAAGAGAAAATATTTTAAAATCTAGGTGAATGTGGTAAAAATTAAAAATATATGTTCAGTTCTGTAATTTGCTTTTGGTGTACAATGAAGCTATATCTATCTCGTTTATGTTTACCATTTCCATGAGCATTTTAACACTTCCGCTGACAGCTGGGTAATGAACTACCAGCACTTAAACCACACCAGTGCTCTCTTGATTAACTCCGCCCGTTATAAAGCTGGCAGTTTAAGCTATTTTAACAACTCCATCGCTTTACGAACACGTCAACGATAAACTCTGTACTTAAAAGGTTAGTACGCAGTTCTACTTTTAGTATTGGCGTTAAAAAATATATTTAAGGCTATTTTTGATAACGAAAACAAACAAAAAGGTATTTTTGACTAAGTAAGCTATTGGATCTCTCATTCTGTCTGTTATGAAGTGCGTTGATATTATAGTAAACTTTATTTTGAATCGACATTAAATTATATTTATAGCAAACAAAACAAGAGACTAATATTCATTTTAATATACACTAGCACAATAAACATTTTACAAAATGAAAATATAAAAATAATACATGTGACTATATATACTGTTTTGTTTCCAAACAAGCTCCTAAAATTAAAAATATATTTAAGGCTATTTTTGATAAAGAAAACAAACAAAAGGTATTTTTGACTAAGTAAGCTATTGGATCTCTCATTCTGTCCGTTATGAAGTGCGTTGATATTATAGTAAACTTTATTTCGAATCGACATTAAATTATATTTATAGCAAACAAAACAAGAGACTAATATTCATTTTTAATATACACCAGCACAATAAACATTTTTACAAAATCAAAGTATAAAAATAATGGAACACATACAATGTAGCATGGTATTTATAAGAGAAGATTGCATGCAATGAATAAACGGCGAGCGACAAATCGATTGCAAAAATTCCGATAGAACAATCAAAATAGACATGAAAGAGAAAATATTTTAAAATCTAGGTGAATGTGGTAAAAAAAAAATAAAAAAAAGTTAAGAATATTACAGACTATATATGTCCCACTGTTTCGCAAAAGTTTTCTTTGTAAAGAGGGTATTAAGGCAAAGACCGCCACGCGGCCTTAGTGCAGATTGGCAGACTTCACATGTCTTACAGCTAAGAGCGCGTAGTAAATCAGCACTTGAAATTGCACGGGGGTGGTTGACCTAACACGGGTCACCTTCAATATATATATTGGTTTAAACATCTATATCTCCTATGTATAGACATTTTTGTCTAAACTGTATTATCTTATCTTTAGAAGAGTTTGATTATATCTCTGTCTACTCCGTTAAGATGTAAAGATCGTAAATGCTTTATATGTGACAGGGAGTGAAGGTATACTTTTAGTCCGGTAACAAATTTTTTCACTAATAAACTTGAATTTTAATGGCACAAGCTTGCTGCGATTCGATCTGTGATCATATCAGGTCGATAAGTCTGAAGTATAGACTAGTACCGATCTTTCACTCTATTTTCAACCGACTTCAAAAAAGGAGGATCTTCTTAATTCGTCTGTATGTTCTTTTTATGTTTGTTTATTACTTTCGAGAGGGCGAACCGATTTTGATGATTCATTTTTTATTTGTAACTGGTGGTTGAAGTGTGATCCCATTCTAAAATGTTCTAATCTTAAATTTACATGAAGTATGTGCGCGACATATGGACGAATAGCTCAATATCTATGATTTTTTATTGGAAAGGATGTACTTTAAAGGTAATTTGATGAGAGTTTGGTTAGGTACTAATTAATTCTATCATAATATTTCTATTCTATTTGAAGTCGGTTTTTGTTTTTACTCGAAAATGTACTGTTTATAGGCACGTGTGTATTTAATACGAAATCCGAGAATTATCTAGAATTTGTCTTTCACAAATATGATGAAATATTTATCTGACAACAAAAGAAAGTAAATTTGAAATATCTTGATGTCCAATTTAATATTATAAAGTCATGTCAACCCCGGGGATAATGTAATCTCGTTATGCGCATTTTCTCATCACAAATACACGTAGGGGTATTTGTTCCATATAATTTATTCATGTCTTCTTATTAGGGTGCTGTTTTCTTTTTGTGTTCATATGTGTGTAATGTGGGTATTACACCCTTTTTTCTTTGACTATGTGTTTAGTTGTCCTAGTGCGGTTCGACAAACTTCACATGCACAAACACAGAGCCACAATAGATTTTTTCACCGCCAAACACGCGGTAAAGCAACGCTTAAAATTTTCAAATACATCTTTACAAATAACTAAATTATAAAACAAATAAACGTAGCTCATTTTCTAACTCACTCTTTGCGGCTACCTCAAGTTGTAGTCAGAACAAGCATATTTACAAGTTAAAATAAATTCTACTGCGCCGATGCCCTCTTTGTCTTTTCGAATTATCTGTCTGAACATTACGAAATTAATTAATCAGAACCAAACCAAACTCTATTGAGACGATATAGAACAAATTTAAATCTTACATTATTTTCTATATATGTAAATGTATATTTATTTATCTATATAATAGTTTTAAAACGCTATTTTAGCGGCACTACCCTTAGCCTGCTCTTAACCACTAAAGTTTAGCTGGAAGAAAATTCTAATTGGCATTAAGTTCGCCTTTATACATGTTATTTGGTGCAATAAAGGATTTATCTATCTATCTATTTTCTCATGAATGCCACTGTCATAATTAGACCAAATTATAAATGAAATTGCACCACACCGGAAGCAACAGCTTTCCAATAAAAAAAGAATCACCAAAATCGGTTCATGCAGTAAAAAAAATACACACGCAATGAGAACCTCCTTTTTTGATGTCACTTGAAAGTAAGACTGTAGTCGACGTACATTTATCTTTAGCTATATGTTTACATAACGAGCTCTCGTATGGGATAAAAAATGTGTTGATCCGATCGGTATGAAACTTTACATGATCAACTGCTCGACTAATTTGATGACTGCCAGAAAAATCATCGATCCAACAGTTTTTGAGTCCATAGGGAACTATACACATTGATATATCGGAATTTAAATAAATAACCTCTCTTGTCCTTTTAAACTTAGTGGGGTAGACAGAGGCAGCTTACGATCCCTGTTTTTCAAGCTACCGGGTACAATTTTTTTTGTGATTTTATTGTAAAAGCCTTAGGGTAACAATAATCAGTCGTAAAAGTCAAGCCCTTGTCACTTGAATGATGTCTATTAATATCGGTGTACAACGAATATCCAATGCCCAGCCCAACCCAGACTGAACATTAAGCTGTAACAAACTAAGCAATGTCCATTTCGCATGCCTCTAAAATAACATAATACAGATTAAATTTCACTCACAGTTGCGCCAATGGCTGAATGCGTTACAGCTATTTTTCAATTATCTATGCTCGTAGAGCGCAGCGTAGAACCCCGTAGCGCGATAAAGTGGGGAGTTTAATATTCTGGTATCCCGAACCTAACGGTACCGTTTCATTTGTTCAGAAAACAACTTAATTTGATTTCACAGCGCACCTGACGTAGCCTTAATGAACCTACGCCACGCCGGGCATAACAACTGTTGTGACTGTTAATGTTGTCAACGTTGTCAGACGTAATTCACGGCCGCCCTTATGCGTGTGCTTTATGGGCGATTGACACTAAACGTCGAAACGGTACATCAACTGACATAAATAAAGGAAAAAAATTAAAATGGTTGGTTTTACGACTTCATCGGCATTCATTCAGTGACATGTGACTGAGCTCCAATAACGCTATTTGGACATCTAATGAGTAACTTTTTGTTGTTAACGAATGGGAAATTTTCAACAAGATACCGCGCGTCTTCCCCCCGAAGGGGTTATGTGAGGTTCTCACTCACAAAGAATCTCCCGGTGGCAGGGCTGCGGGCCAGCCGCATCTCCCTCTCCGAGCGGAATGGGCTTGTTATGAGTAACTTAGCCCAAAGGTTCCCCGGCTTGGATCGTTATTCTCTTTGTTTTTCTTCTGCCTAGAATAGATCTTTACCGAACTACTACCTCCTCCTCCTTTACTAAAACCTCCAGGGTTAGCCACGATGAGGTGAGATGGGGTCGCATTGTACTTGACCATAACGCTTTGGAGGCGGACCCGGTGAGGAAACCAAGCCGCAAACCCGCAATCAAAACGCAATGCTAGATTTCATCCGTTTTTTGTGAAATTACCTTTAAACCCGAAAGAAGTGCTTTGCTCCGTCTTTCATTATTTGTACAGCGAAAGACTAGAATAGTTTGTCTGCCTCTGTGTTTAGATTCCATTACATTTAAACGTGGATGTTTTTGAAGAATACATTGAGTAGAATGCATTTCCACTTTACATCAGGTGGAATCATGGTCAAGCACTTTGTTAGAAAGTATAAAATAAAAAAAACACAAAATAAAACGCAATAAGCTAATGCCTTATAAGAATGGTCGGCAAAAAAGCTTTTACGAAACAAATTTAAAGAACGAAAGAATACTAATTGGATTATAATAATTGCAACGAAGTGGGCAAGTCTTGTTTCTTTTGCCTCCGAGTACACCCGGCTGGAATGCAAAGAACAGTAATTAGATTAGAGACTCCAGGAAAACATTAATTTTAATATTTGCCCAAAGTCCCTAATTCAATTGTTGTTTGTCTTCGTTTAGCTTACGGTCTGAAGTTCGAATGCCGCCTGTCTTGATCAAATAGATTTATTCAACCTTTTTATTCAATTTTAAGTACAATAAAAGAACCGATTTGCACGTCACACTTGCATACCGATTTAAACTTCGGGGATGCAAACCAGCGAAAATGCTTACTACAATTTCAAGTCCTGATTATAGAACTGAGATAATAATAACATTGAGAAACACCTCCCTTTTTTAAGTCGGTTGAAATGCGAATTAATGATTACAATCAGCCACTTCCTCCTAAAATTAAAAGGACATGAAAGTATATTTTCATCATATTCCTCTTTAAATTCTTCTTGTTGTTATCACAGAGAGAAACATGTAAGAAAAAGCTAGAACCATCATTATACGTAATAATAAATATGACGATTAACTTGTCTAACATCTCCATAAACGAAATGTTTTCATTTTTATTGTGATGAATTAACGTTTAATGTTGACGCTCAAGCAGTTATTGTTACAACGGGGAGTTGTGACGTGGGGGACACTTAGCTGGGTTTACAGCCGGCAATGTTAATTAAGAGATGGCTTTTGTTACGGAAGTGCCAGATATTAAACGCACCCTAAGTTTAATTTAAAAATCACTCGCTAATTTACAATACGCAAAGCATTTTCAACCAGCTTCAAAAATAAGGAGGCTATCAATTCGGTAATATATTTGTATGTTTGTCTCTTCATAACTCCTTCATTTTGTAGTTATTAAATATTATCTTTATTTCTCACAAGAATGATTTCCCTTACGTGTGAAAATAATCCTAAAAAACAACTAACACCAAAATATATATAAATATTTCGAGCAAACTACAATACAACGAAATTTACTTAGGTAATAAAATATAATAAGCACAAAATAAATACCTTCTTATAAAAATAAAGAATAAACATATAAATAGATGTAGGAGAAGAAGACGAAGGAAGACTAAACACAGTCATGAAGACAAATTATGATGCAAGAGTACGGGTCAATGCCGTGGTATATATGAATACAAATGGATGTCGAGGTTATAGGTTATATTTCATGATAAATCTATAATCTCTGCCAACCCCTTTAGGTCTCTTTTACCTTTATAAGTGGAAAATAACGTCACAAATTTGTAAGGCGTGTCCCTAGATTCTAGACTTAGTTCGCTCGATTTAGTTCAAAGTAATATCCCGGCGCTTAAGTTCCCGGGGCATCGTAAATCTTATCAATCTGTTGGCCACGGCTCGCTGATTGTCAGTCCCGGTGGAGGCCCGTCCCGGATTTCATTCAATTATCAAACAACTAACTTTCCAACGTTTCATGTAAATTTTATATCAAGAATGACGAATCATGGAATCTTTGGAAGTGGATTTTTACGAGTTACGTTGTTGATAGATTGTTTCAGAATCTCGGTTAGTAATTTTTTAAGTTATTATGTTAAGAAATCCATCAACATCTGGCTTGACACTTTGTGCAACTTATGAATAAGTCTGTATATTAGTTTAAAAATTAAAAGTTAAAAAATAAAAAAAAGAGAAAACTTTAGATCCCTTTACAAAAATAATGCACGCATATAGTGAGAGCATATTATATTTACCATAATATAAGTGTATGTGTTATTTACGTTTATAACTTGTCGAGCAACAGTGATATACATCAAAGAAAGTGTCTTGTGACTAACCCACGCACATTTGCTATAGATTCTGACTTTGCTTCGTTTAGGAGAGACATAGCTCTTAGGCCACATAGCCTCAGTCGTGAACCTGAACCTTATTTACCAGTAAAATCAAACATCTACTTCAAATCGAATAAAATACAAATGAGACACTGGAAGCAGCAGCTTTGAAATAAAAAAAGAATCATCAAAATTGGTTTACCCAGTTGAGAGTTCTGAGACAACAAACATAAAAAATACAGAAGAATTGATAACCTCCTCCTTCTTTCAAGTCGGTTAATAACGGTTAGAACTTCCTAACATGAGATGATGAGAAAAACCGAGGGCAGAGCGGTGTGGAGGCAGCTCGTCGACACTTCAGTGAAGGAACTTCAAGGTAAGCACGAACTTGAGTAATAAAGAACATAAAGAAGAAGAAGATAACCTCATCCTTTTTGAAGTCGGTTAATAAGAACCAGAACTTCGTAATATTATGATGATACCTCGAAAATATTACAGTGTATTTAATACATGACGTTTGTAATTTAAATAACGATTTATAGAACGATAAATGTATTGTTGCATTTCCTGCACCGTTCTCTAATTTCAGTGGACTACTGAGGAGTATTAATGCCGCATGAACGTAGACATTGTGAAGTCATAATGTATGCTTAAATGTATTGTGCCAGCAGCGTCTCGCACGAGCAGTTACTACAAAAGACCGCAACGAAACCGTTTGAGTGGTAAGTTATTTAGTTATTTTCAAGCGACATTTCGTATCAATATAACTGCAAAAGAGATATTTAAATTACAGCCTATATACTTATGTATCTAAAACATATATAGAGGAAAACTAGCATGGTAAATTGCAAATTTAATTTAATTATAAAATTATCAACCGATTTCAAAAATGGTTCTTAATTCGCCTGTATGTTTTTTTTTACTGATAGCTAGGTGCTTTCCGTCTAGTCCCATTTAAATTGGTCCAATTCTGACGATGACATCCATGACAATACCATATAAGTCTTAAATTTGCATTAAGTTTGTGCGCCACAAATGAACGAATAACTCAATGTCACGCCAACCATTTTTTACTGGACGCCCAACAGTGAGACATATATTTATATATTCATATTTTACTTAACGTCAACTTCAGAACTAATATAAAGTTTAGGCAGACAAAATCAAATAGCAGGCAGGTGCTAGTTTTGATCGGAATCTATAAAGATTCTCGTTTTCTTTAATGACTCAAGGACTTAGTCAACGCTTTGATGTGTTTTGTTACAATTTTCCTGTTAGTTGTACTTATAATAATACTGATAAGCAATCCATGAGTGGACGCGGTATCTGTGCAAACAAGTTGTTATTAAAACAACTTAAACGTTCTTCAAACATTTAACTAACAGTTATAGTCCGAGTCAGTCAACTTTCGTACATATAAATTCGTTATTCGTTATATTGCACTCCGGAATATTTATTTGTTCAAACATGTCCCGGATTTATCTACTTATTTTAATTTTGACCTTCGCCTTGGGTTTGGAAGGAAAGTCTAGAAAAGCTTCACCACCGCATTGCACACAAGTGACTAAAGGTAAGACGACTATTTCTGTCTATCCTATAAAAAAAGCCTTATTTACACTATTATTAATATCTCCCTAATACAGGCTATATATTAGTCTAGCAGGGAGATGTGTGACGAGAATCTGAAAAGGAAAAATGTATATGAAAAATAATATGTATGCAATAGGTTTGTGTATGTACATCATGTGTGCAAAATATGTGTGAGAGTGTGTGTAAAATATAAATAAAATAAAAAATATAGTGATTATATGTTATAATTTAATATTAATTAGTAAAATAATGTGAATCAGTATCCTCGGAACTATGATGTATATTTTATGTATTTTTGTACGTATTTTTAGTGTACATTACTTAGTATATATGTATAGTTTAGTTACAGTATTTGTATCTGTATCATCCTGTTTTGTTCATATATTTCCTATCCATACAAAGGTTGCCTGAAAAAGATCGCTCTTAGCAATAAGGTGGTCAATTGTACTACGAATTGAAAACAATAACTTAGTTCTGTCTTACTTGATTTTCGTATACAATAAAGTTATATCTATCTATAAGGTGTTATAGTAAGTAATTCTTCATGAAAGGGAAGTAATACTAGTACACTTTAGAACGGTATTAAAAGCTGTGTATATATAAAAGCTATCCCTAGCCGCTTTAAACCGAGATAATATCCTGTAGGATACATATGTCCTATATATGACAATGGTAAACCTACAGCCATATACTGGACAAACGATTTTGTGACTTTTCTTCGCTTAACAAAGAGAAACAACAGAAGAAGGAAGAACAGAACCCGATCGGTAGATCTCAATTCGAGTTCTCAGCTTCAACTCTTCTTTACCTTTTTTTGCTAACGGGGGGAAATGTTCAACAAGATACCTCGCCCCTGGGGGAAGGCGGGGTTATGTGAGGTTCTTACTCACTGAAACCCCCCAGGTGGCCCTTCCTAGGTGCACAGTGGGGGGCTCCGGGATCTCCAGTGGAACGCACCGGAGCCCCTCTGCCCTCGCAATGCAGGGCAACACGGTCCAGCCGATATCGCCTTCTTCCCGGGTCCACTTTGGCGGACGACAAAGGCTGAGGGAATTTGTCACCCAATGAGCCCGAGGCCCCTATTAGTCGCCTCCTTATTCTACCAACCCAGAACTGCAGGGCTGGATTCTTCCCTCTCTTTCTACACTTGGTGAACAATGGCTAATACTCTTAGCGATTAAATCGCGTGGTCAAACACACAGACCCATAGCTCACTCACGCACAAAAGAAGTTAGTTATATACAGTTAGAAGTTAGTTGTTAGTGTGCATAAGAGGTGGCCGAGCTTCTAGTGTACTTACTACGAAATTAAGATGAGTAACTCAGCCTAAGGACTTCAGAGACTTCTAGCTAAATCGTTGCCTTCGAACCATCGCTCTATTTGATAGTTTAATGAAGTTAATGAGCCGTGTACTACTACGATTATAACATCTTCGGGAAGTTTTCACGCTGGAATAATCGCGTATAAGTTTACCAGCGACGGCTTTGGCCTTTGTAGTTTACAAATACAGTCATTTTAGCTTCTGGGAATATTAGCGTCTACGATCGTCAAGACGTCCCTCGGTCTCCGGACGGCGCGACGCAATATCCGGGTTGAGATGGGTTTGTAAGTGGCGACACTTACAATGAACCAATGAAGACAAAATGCCTAACATTCTCACTTCAACGCTTTGATTTAAAAAAACTTCTATATGATAAGTTCATTCGTTATATTTGTTTTTTTATGTTTGTTACCTCATAACTTTGGAAGGAAACCTATTTCGATGATTCTTTTTTTATATCCATTTTACAAAGTATATATCGATAGACTCGAAAGCGTCCAAAAAAGATTTTTGTGGCATTTGGTATACTCAGAAAATTTTGGAAAGGTTCTTTCGTCACACCGACATAGATTAAATTATTTTAGGATAGCCTCACTCGCGGATCGAAGACGCATGCTTGACCTAAACTTGCAAATGGTATCATTGACACCCCTGAGCTTCTCTCCGCCCTAGCTCTTTCTATACCGTCGCGGTTACCTAGATTTTCACGTTACCAATTACTAAGCAGTAGTTTATTCAGGTCGAACCTAGGTAAGAATGCGCCTTTAAATAGACTCCCTATAGAATTTAATTCACATTCAAAAACTAATAATATCGACCTCTTTTGACAAAGTTTTGGTACGTTTAAAAAGTCACCTATAAATAGTTTTTTTTATTAGTTAACTTTAATTTAAAATTTAGCTTAATTTTACTTTTTGTGTGTGTTTTTTTAGTTCTAATTTAATATTGTCCTCGTCAGTAAATTGCATGCAGTCAGCCTGTAACTACAATGGCCTTAATTTTACATATATCTACTGTTTTTCTATATTGTATGTTAAAAATGGTAGTTGTTGCTTACCATGTGGTACCATTTCCGAAATTAAGTCCCATTCTGACAATGGCATCCATGAGAAAATCATATAAATTTGCATTAAGTATGTCCGCGACAATTGGACGAATAACCCAATATCACGCCAACCGATTTCGATGATTCATTTTTAATTGTAAAGGATGCATATTAAAGGTATTTTTATGAGAGTTTGGTTAGGTTCTGATTAATTCTATTTGATGTAATATTCCTATTCTATTTGAAGTCAATTTTTGTTTTTACTCGTAAATATACTTTTCATTTCAGACACTGACTACGTTTCCCGCTTTAAGTTGTCTTATCCTGTCGTGTATCTCATACCTGGGCAGCGCGAAGCATATCAACAAGTACTTATGACTTTTATTTTATTTAATTATCAGTAGCTAATTACTAGTTAAAACACGCTATTAAAGCAATGTATATTATATTATTTTTTTCTAAAATTATATAATATACATTGTCATAATACTCCTTATTACATCAACTATCTGCTGTATGATTGGAATATTGAATTAGGATCTTAAAACGTCACCTAGATTTGACTAGATGCTATACAGATAAATCCTATATCGCTTCAAAATATACGCACACAGGCAGTCTTAATGCTAAATTTTTCAACCTTTTGTGGTTAATCTAGACCAGACTAAAGTTAGTGTCATTAAAAATAACATTATAAAAATCTTATATAGATAAATAAATATAAATCTATATATACATACTCAGATACTTCTATATAAATATAATAATGTAAGTATACATAATATAAATACGTTAAAAATAGAAGTTTGTCATTTTAACTGTTTGAGTAGAAAGTATACAGATACACGCGATTTAAAGACATTAGTTGACAAAACCCTAACCTCAAACGCCCGACTATTCGAGACTTCAATTGCTGTACTGGTAAATTAATTGCCATAGAAGAAATTCGAGGAAGGTTGAAAATTTATTATAGAAAGAGTGGGATACACAGCCAACGAACAATTTGTTTACTATTTGAGTAAGAAACGCTCACGAAGATATTCTGGACACCAAGTATTATGTGACATCTTAGAAACGTAGTTAGAGTGTGTACGTTCTCACATAGTAATTGTCATACAAAAATACAGAAAATATCAGATCAGACCAATATCCTTTTTAATGTGCCATTTTAGATGTTTTGCATAAACCCATCGGAAGTGAACAAAGCCGTGACGACGGTCTGCGACTGGGCTGCACCGCCCCAGGTGGAGTTCACCCTGGGTGATGAATACATGCACGTGGTGCGACAGGACCCGACCGGCCGGTACCAGGGTAACGCAGTTATCACCACATATCAGCTCTGCAGCCATAACATATCTCATCATTTGTTAAACATAACTTTAGTACCGCGCGTAACTGAAGTGGAATATTAAACGTATCTTTGAATTTTGATGTATATTCAAAAATATTGGGAAAAGAAATTAACAAAAGCACCAGAACTAAATAATAAATAAAAGCCTATATTGTCTGTATTTTATTATTCCATAGAATGCTCTGACTGCAGGAGATGAATGGAAACTTAAAATATTTATTATTAAAACAATAATGTAAAACAAATTCAATACTTCGCCAATGCATTTTAAGTCAATGATTTGTAGCTAAATAATTTGATATACAAAGGATAAAAAATCGTAAGTCTATACTAGGCAATTAGCATATTTTACCTTCTGATTGATTTACGACATATGAAATTGTGTTGAAATTATAAACAATACAATAGCATGTCGGCTAAACCAATACAAGAAACCTCATGTTCAATTCTATTAATCATAATATTGCGTTTGATTTTTCAAATTAAGCACACTGACGACATTACAGCCTTTTCTATGCGGTCCGTTAGGAGCCAAATAAGCTTGATAAAATGCGGATAGGGGATGCTACCTATGTCTTTACCGGTCGCGTTAAAACTAGTACTCACCTTTATTAATACTAATACGGGAGAAAATCTCCAAAGATCGCCTTCTGTGGCGACAAGGCGAGATTATGTAAGACTAAATCTAATCCATGGACCCTATTCTACCGAAATTTCAATACCCCTCTCTCGACCTACGTCTCATCTGGGACCGAGAGTGCGGGAGGGCTTAGAGAATATATTCATCGTGGCTAACGCTGGAGGGATTAGCCTCGATGCTAAAATAGTTATTCCTAAAAATCTTTTACGGTACCTAACACCATGGGTTGTCCCTTGCATTGATTACCTGGGTAATGAGGCCCGTACCTGCAAGATTCACAAGGCGAGGTTATGTCAGGTTCTTACTAAAACCACCCCGGTGGCCCTTCGATGCATGGCAGTGATCTCAAACGTGGAACGTACTAAAGCCCCTCTGCACTGTGCTCAAGGAGAGCACGTCCTGGGGAGGTTACTCCCTCCTCCCTGTGCCCTCGCAGCGAAAGGCGACACGGGCCAGCCGATGTCGCCTTCTTCCCGGGTCCACTTTGGTGGACGACGCAGGCCCCCACCCTTGTCGCCCAGTGAACCCGAGGCCCCTTTTAGTCGCCTTGTACTTGTAGTCCTTATTCTTGAGAGCCCAGAACTACAGGGCTGTTTATGGTTAATCTAGACCAGACTAAAGTTAGTGTCATTAAAAATAACATTATAAAAATCTTATATAGATAAATAAATATAAATCTATATATACATACTCAGATACTTCTATATAAATATAATAATGTAAGTATACATAATATAAATACGTTAAAAATAGAAGTTTGTCATTTTAACTGTTTGAGTAGAAAGTATACAGATACACGCGATTTAAAGACATTAGTTGACAAAACCCTAACCTCAAACGCCCGACTATTCGAGACTTCAATTGCTGTACTGGTAAATTAATTGCCATAGAAGAAATTCGAGGAAGGTTGAAAATTTATTATAGAAAGAGTGGGATACACAGCCAACGAACAATTTGTTTACTATTTGAGTAAGAAACGCTCACGAAGATATTCTGGACACCAAGTGTTATGTGATATATTAGAAACGTAGTTAGAGTGTGTACGTTCTCACATAGTAATTGTCATATAAAAATACAGAAAATATCAGATCAGACCAATATCCTTTTTAATGTGTGTACGGTGCCATTTTAGATGTTTTGCATTAACCCTTCGGAAGTGAACAAAGCCCTGACGACGGTCTGCGACTGGGCTGCACCGCCCCAGGTGGAGTTCACCCTGGGTGATGAATACATGCACGTGGTGCGACAGGATCCGACCGGCCGGTACCAGGGTAACGCAGTCATCACCACATATCAGCTCTGCAGCCATAACATACCTCATCATTTGTTAAACATAACTTTAGTACCGCGCGTAACTGAAGTGGAATATTAAACGTATCTTTGAATTTTGATGTATATTTTATTTTTGGGAAAAGAAATTAACAAAAGCACCAGAACTAAATAATAAATAAAAAGCCTATATTGTCTGTATTTTATTATTCCATAGAATACTCTGACTGCAGGAGATGAATGGTACTAACTTAAAATATTTATTATTAAAACAATAATGTAAAACAAATTAAATACTTCGCCAATGCATTGTAAGTCAATGATTTGTAGCTAAATAATTTGATATACAAAAGGATAATAAATCGTAATCGTAACTAGGCAATTAGCATATTTTACCTTCTGATTGATTTACGACATATGAAATTGTGTTGAAATTATAAACAATACAATAGCATGTGGGCTAAACCAATACAAGAAACCTCATGTTCAATTCTATTAATCATAATATTGTGTTTGATTTTTCAGTTCAAATTAAGCACACTGACGACATTACAACCTTTCCTATGCGGTCCGTTAGGGCTAAATAAGCTTGATAAAATGCGGATAGTGGATGCTACCTATGTCTTTACCGGTCGTGTTAAAAACTAGTACACACCTTTTTTTAATACTAATACGAGGAGAAAATCTCCAAAGATCGCCTTCTGTGGCGACAAGGCGAGATTATGTAAGACTAAATCTAATCCATGGACCCTATTCTACGGAAATTTCAATAGCTAACCCCTCTCTCGACTTACGTTTCGCCTGGGACCGAAAGTGAGGGCACAGAGGAAATATTCGTCGTGGCTAACGCTGGAGGTATTAGCTTCGATGCTAAAATAGTTATTCCTAAAAATCTTTTACGGTACCTAACACCATGGGAGCAGTTGTCCCTTGCATTGATTACTTGGGTAATGAGGCCCGTACCTGCAAGATTCACAAGGAGAGGTTATGTGAGGTTCTTACTAAAACCGCCCCGGTGGCCCTTCGATACATGGCGAGTGATCTCCAAACGTGGAACGTACTAAAGCCCCTCTAACGTGCACGCACTATGATGATCAGCACGTCACGGTGAACAAAGTCAACCATCAACGTTATTCTTGATTTAAAACGATTTTTTATATGTTGGTTCCGTAAAAATATAAAGAAAATGTTAATTAATATTTGTATAATAAAGAACATTAAACATTTCTTAAAAGTTTCATTGAAAACACTTGTAAATATTCACTTAAAAAAACATAAAGTGTTATCCGACCATACAGTCACAACAAGCCCCAACAAGCACGCAAACCGGCCGAGCGCTGTAATTACACCGCTCATTTCGTTCGTGCACACGCTTTTCCGCTGAATTACATCAAGGGTGTTCCCCTATTCATTTTTTAATAATAGAAACAAAACAATAGTTACATAGAGAAACAAAACTAGTATATAAATTGAATTAAAATGGATATTATACTTTTGCGTATAACCCTATGATTCAGGCGTCGAAGACCTAAGTAACTCTGCGTCTCAATATCTCTAGGTAGATATTTGTAGGCGGTGCAATCACTTAAAATAAGATTCACTTAAAAATCGTTTGCGAGTTGTAATGGGTTGTTCTCCTGTGAATCTGTAATGATCAGATTTGGGAAAGAAATCGAACAATCCGAACAAAGAGGCCCAAACGCCGGGTAATCGTTATCTAAGCCCTGCAGTTCTCGAATTCAGTCCGTGTTAATGGCGACGTGTGTCCGGTGATTGATGATTGGGCTCATATCTTGTCACTAATAAGTTCGATAACAACTACACTCGTGAGCAAAAATAAAAGGCCGGTTAAGAAAGTTTGAATATCTCGGAAGATAAAGACGCTAGCTGAAATAAATTATGAATGATAGACAATTAAATATCCTTAAAGTAAAATAAAATATTTTTATCAAGTTATTAATACTTCATTAAAAATATGGAGGCAACACTAAGGACTAAAATTTATTTAAAAATAAAATTTAATGAAAAATACTGTATTATCCAAGTTTACATCCATTATATCCGTTTTCTTTTTAAGCTTATGTTTTTAACTACAACTTGAATAAAACTGAAATGGAACTAGAAGCACTAGTTTCCCCTCTCCTCCTTTTTAGAGTCGGTTAAACTCGATTTGCTGAAGAACGTAAGAGCTTATTACATTTAATCGATAAAGTTATCTTTATTTATCTTGGAAAAAACAATACTGCAAGAATTAACCATGCGAGTTAAGAATATTACCGTCATGGGTCGCTGTAGTCGCATTCTGTTGGAATGGAACGCATTACCACGTGATGTCATCCAATAAACGTTGTTATCCTGTCTAACGAGATACTACTCGTATGATAGTGTGATAGCCCCCTTGTGTATCCCACATGTATACGTATGTCCATCGAATGAGCATAACGACATTCGCATATGTTAAAATAATTCTATATCAATGCAGTGCCTCATGAAGTGGGGCCAGCAAAACGTGAAGTTTCTTGAATTTAGAAGGAACTGAACGCGAAAAATTAATCTATATATATAAAAGAGAAAGTGTGTGGGTTTGTTCCATTTAGGCTCCGAAACGACTGGACCGAATTCAATGAAACTTTCAAGAAATCTTTAGATTGACCTGTTTGGTAACGATCGAAGCACTCCTCTTTTTGAACTGTCAAATACAGCTTTTATTTACAATGATGATATTTTATTGTTTTATAACCCAAATTTGTATTGACACATGGACTGTGTATATTTATGTCATTGTGAACCATACTGAAGAACAGGGCTGGGTACACTAGTTGTTTTACAAAACCGTAGTACGCAATTGTTCTAAAGTGTAGCATAAAGTAGACCTTGCTACGCCACCAAACTACTGCTAAACTGCTGCTAACTGCTACGTAGCAGTCAAAAACTGAAGTTTGCAGTAGTTTAACTCGGGCGCCTACTGGTCGGAATACTATAGCGATAAGGGTAACCGAACTATAGCAATTATGGCATATAACGCTATACCACCTCTCAACCAAGTTAAACTGTAGAGGCCGATTATTTGGTCAGGTATATAAATAGTAGTATATGTAAATAAACAAAAACAGGTATTTATTAAATTTAATTAACAAGTATTAGTAGAAAATTATACCGTTCGAAGATATTACAATAATAATTCCTCAAAAGGAAGAAAAAACAAATTTTTTGAAACTGTGCTATAATGAGATTTACAGAAACACTGTTAAACGATTACTACAACGATTGATATAAAATCAAATGATCTGTTTGTATATATTTTTAAATTAAGGGTAAATTTAGACAATTGTCTTTGATCTTTATAAAGATTGGTTGTTACAAGTAGTTTAAGATCAGGTTCGTTTGTCGCTTTTTTTATATTAAAAAACGTAGTAACGTGGCACTAATAAGGCTGTGGACACATTATTTGGATCAGCCACTGTGTGTTGTTACCAACAGAGCCTACTTGCGTACAGATATGAGTCTAACTCATGTTGAGTCAGACTGAATTGAATTTATATTTTGTACTACTTCTAGAAGAAAACATAACGTGATTTAGTAGCGGGATAACGCGGGTTCCCATATAAATAACGCAATGCGGACGTATTTATTTCCTCTTTGTAATGCAACTGTGACCCGCTTAACATAAAACAAGTAATGTGCCGTGTTTACAGGCCAAACAAACCAACGCTTTTAAGTTCCTCTTTTTTTTGTTGTGAGTAGTGTAGTGTCATTTCCTTTCTTTTATATTCTATATACAACACGACTGAAATAAAACTTTTTTAGGTCCATCTATACGTATGTATATATCTATAATTACATACACGATTGTTCAAAAAAGAAAGAAAATGTACGCGCGCACTGCTCTCTTCTTTAAAATGATACAGACAATAGGCCTGCACTGTGTCTTAGATTTAGGAAATGTAACAGTCTCTTTTTCTATCTTTACTAACTTAAATCTCCATCTCAACTTCTCTTCTTGCGGGATCACACATTCCGTAACGCATTCTCTTCATTCCCCAAATAGAGCGTGCCTAATGAACTTTTACTACGTAACCCAATTTGCAGCTCGAAATTCCAACATAGAAGTTCAAACAAACCAAATAAAATGACAAAGGGGGAAACAAAAAACATAGTCACTATAATCATTCGGTCGTCGTACATCCCGACACCGGCCCCGGCTGTACGGTAAAAGTGAAAAACAAAGTCACTCCCGGTGTCCGGCAATCTATCAAACCGGAAAAAATAAGAGAAATGTAGAAGTTATTCCGGCGTTACGGTTGGGGAAACGATCTATGGTTTCCTCTTATTTTTATTGAATATCTATCCTAAAGAGCGCAGAATCGAGTTACAAGTGACAATAGGGTAGATCAAAATTGTTTTGCCACGCGAAGATAACGAACTTTTATGCTTTATATCATTGATGGCATAGTATTAGTAGCACTACACTGACAGCTATCACAGCTCTTTAGCTATAGATAAAAATGATGAGAATCAATAATAATAGATTAAAAACAACTTTTAAAACGTTTAAAGCATACAATAACCTAAGAACTCTTGATATTATCTATATTTTTAACCGACGTTGTAGCGTCAAGAACAACTTTCAACGAGAGTTGTCGATATGCATTAAAAGAGCGCAGCCTTCTCTTAATCAAGCAATTAGTATGTTATTGTAATCTTACCTTCTTCCCGATCACATTTCAAATGTACGTCACGCGTCATGTCACTTTTCATTTTCACATTTCACTTTTCACCCTTCACTTTTCACCTTTCACTGTTCACTTTTCACCTTTCACTTTTCACCTTTCACTGTTCACTTTTCACCTTTCACTGTTCACTTTTCACCTTTCACTATTCACTTTTCACCTTTCACTATTCACCTTTCACTGTTCACTATTCACTTGTCACTAATCACTTTTCACGTGTCACTGATCACTTTTCACGTGTCACTAATCACTTTTGACTCAGCACTTGTTGCTTTCGTTAAAAAGGGTGTTTTAAAAAAATAATTAAAGTCATTAGCCAAATTCCTTCCAGAATTGTATTATTCAGACATCAAAAAAAAACTTTCCCATTTATAACATAGTTTATCTATAGAGATCTGTAACAAACAAACAAATGCTATTATATCAAAGTATAACAATTTCATGTATATGATATACATGAAAATGTTTAAAATCAACTTTTCATAATGAAGGCTTATGCGCCTTTGAAAAATAATTATGAAATAGAACATTTTTTTCAAATGACAGTTCCATTTCTATTTCATATGTTAATTAGAACGAAGGGCTCGTTTTCTTTTATAAAAACGTGGTATTTCATTCAACAATTATAGTAACGGAACTAATGTTTGTATAACAAAACAAAAACTACGAGATAAAAATATTTTTTTTCTTTATTTAATTACATTACAAGTCGCAGCCAGCGGAAGTTTTATGTTCAACAAAATGGCGGACTGAAAAAAGGAGGCCTTCGTTATGAACGTACTGTCCTTATTACTATTGCATGAGCCATGAGCGAAGTATCAACATATCATATATATGTATCCCACGATACATTTCTCTATAGAGAGAATCAGGGTCCATTATCTACCGGTCCTAATGTGGATTGGCTGACGTCGCATGTCTTATATATTTACGAGTAAAAACAAAAACCGCCTTAAACTAGACTTAGAATTTCATGAAATAGAATTAATTAGAACCTAACTAAACTCTCATCACACTACCTTTGAAGTTCATATTTTCTAATAAAAAATGAATCATCAAAATTGGTTCACGTGATAGTGAGTTATTCGTCTATTAGTCCAATGTCTTAGATATATACGAGTAAAAACAAAAACCGTCTTAAACTAGACTTAGAATTTCATGAAATATAATTAATTAGAACCTAACTAAACTCTCATCACACTACCTATGAAGTTCATCCTTTCTAGTAAAAAATGAATCATTCAAATCGCTTGGCGTGATAGTGAGTTATTCGTCTATTTGTCGCGCACATATTTAATGCAAATTTAAGGCTTATGTCGTTTTCTCATGAATGCCATTCTCAGACCTGGACCATTTAAATGAGACCACAGAAGCATCAGCATTCAAATAAAAAGAATCATCAAATTGGGTTCATCCAAACCAAAGTTATGAGGTAACAAGCATAAACAAAATCACACACAAATATCGGTTGGTATGTAACACTTTTCAACCGAACGTACCGACAAACTTTTCCTCACAATATTTACACTTGGGTATTAAGAACCAATTCATTAATAATATTAAAGGCGCAGAAAAGAATAACGTTAATTATTCCAACCTATGAAATAATGTTCTTAGCTCAATGAACATAAGTTAATTATTTTTTTGTCTCTATTTTTCTTATATTAACAGTACACGTACAATGAAAGCAAACACAATCGGTATGAATCTAATTTAGCGGAAGAACGTTTGTGTCTCGTTTAGTTGTTCGTTCTTATTTTTGTTACATTCTGAATGTTGAAAGCAGAAAGCGCTGCACTTCGTTTTCTGCTAAAGGTGCAATAAAACAAGAGTCTAGTGCTGTTCGAAATGAGATGTGAATAAAAATAAATAAAATCTAAAGTGTATATTATAAAGTGGAAAGCCATCTCAAGACTATACGAGATATCCTCCTTAATCGGTGTCCCGTAGCATCCACTCGTCTTATTGCGTCAACAAGTTTATAGCAACGATGTCAAGCGGTTAAACTTTCGGTCTAACGATCGGGAGCTCGGATCCCAACATGCTTAAAATAAGGATATTCCATTTTCGGTACAAAAAAATCGCCTGTTAAGATTTATAGGCGATGGGTCTAATCGTTTCAATCGTGTTTTTTGTCCAAAAACTATTATTCATCTTTTGATAAGAATCGTTTCATTCATAAAATAAATTTTACATAAAAGCTGTACAAATGTCCATTAAATTATTGATGTCGTCGATGAGTCGATAAAAAATATGACGACAAAAAGTTTCACTACGTTACGAGTCCGAAAACGATTGGTTCCTTTTCAGCTTTATTGACGGTTAAAATGAAATTGTCGTGGAGGAAAAATAATGAAATCATAAAACTATTTTTCTATGAAAAAAATCATACCTTTTTCTAAGTAAAATACATAAATATTTTCTCTATTCTAGAAACTTCTAATAAAAGTTCTTAATATATCGATTAATAGAGAGTTATTAGTTTGCTCTATGCAATGGTTGTCTACGAGTTTCCATGGCACAAGTTTATTCTTGTAATTTGCATCTTGTTTTTATTATTTGCGTAGTCAAAAGTTAATATCGTACAATTAACGTAACAGTATTTGCTTACTGTTTCACTATTCACTGTAGCATATTACGATCATATTGTAATTACAACAGCACCAGCAGATAATAACAATTTGGATAACAGCGCACGCTATGCAAGTAGACTCATTAAAGAGAACAGATAAGCACCTTTCTTTTCTTTTATCTTAAAAATAAACTTACTTTTAACTTTGGCAAATTTTGCACTGTTTTTATTTGAATTAAAAATGTTTAGTTTTTTTTATAAAATTCTTAGGTGTAACAAAAAGCAGTATATGATAGCCTAACGACCATGTAAAAACATTACTTTTGAGTTTCCGTTTCCCCATTTCTTACATACAAATAACCACGAGCTAAAGTTTTTTCTCTATGAGTATTATAGACATACTATGAGTGTTGACTTGTGTCAGAACCATTTTTATAACTTTTTATAGCTAACGAGATTCTTGGGAAATAGCAGTTTACCCAAAAAAAATACTAAAATTCTTTACAATCTACAGTGATTAAATCAGCCTTTTCCGGAAATATTTAAGGAAAAGTTATCGTCCAAAATATGTTTTAAATGGAACTATCATTTTTTACCAATACTTTTAGGACAAGGTCGTAACTAAATTTGCCTTGAAAATACCAATGCTATTACTAGAAAATAGTTTTAGAAGTAGTTATTTCATCATTTTAAGTCTTAATTAGTAAGTTTCGTTTATAAATAAGACATTATTGATATTGTCGCTTTCGGTTGTCTGTAGACATTGTTCTTAGGCATGACAGTTTTGTTAAAAGAATAGATAAAACAAATAAGTGACAGTGAACGTCAAAATTATAACCAATTATGAAAAAAAAATGTAGAATATCTTTATTTTGCAGTGTATTCTGCAAACTTAATGATTCCATACATCGAATTGATATTTACAATCGATTGCGAATTTTCTAATAAGATCCTTGCGATAAAAATACGCGTACTTTAGACAGTAAACAAGGACCGCTAATATTACTTATGCTTGTTCTTCGCCGACTCGGAAGTAATACCTTATACTTAGGTAATATACTATTTTATGCTTAGAAATAGTTATATAATGTTTCTTCTTTAGGACCCAGACCCACTGTTGCACTAAACATTTTTCATATCTTATTCTTCCATTTAATTTGCCGAGTATAATCCAGTAAAAGTTTATATTTTAACTAGATGTGCGAAGCTTTTATTAATATCATTATCATATTAATATTATTATATAACAATAAAGAAACGTTGGAAAAGGTAGATATGACCAATATGGGCAGCTAAGCAGGCAACATCCTATGGGTATCTTTGCTATAATATAAAAAAAGAGCAAAATATAACAACATATTCCTATCAACAAATTTGACCTGGCCATAATAAATAATGTATTTTATGTAATGTGAAAAACAATACATACTATTTACTTAATAGATATATTAAAAAAATGTGAATGAACTATACTAAATTTATATTATTATTTCATAAAGGTACATATTTTATAATTTTTGTGTGCTTCATAAATGTAGGCTGGGTATTTATCATAGTATGATCTGAGGGTCAGAAATTTGTTGTCTAGTACCAATACATTAGTATTTTTTTTATTTTGGGAGGTAATGTAGTAGTTGTGACTATACAATACCCTGTAGTATTTTGACCTAATAGGCTAAGTAAGGACAGATTGAACAGATAACTAACATAAATCTCTGTCTACATTATCCATGGTACTGTACACACAATAGTACTTTGTGTCCTGTAACCCACACTTATATACACCTAACATATTCTGCACACATCACACAGAAACATTAATTGATACAACCATTTATAATGCCACTAATTCTCATTGAAGCCTTACACTTGCTAGTTGAAACACCTTAATACCTTAAATCTCTTTATATCAAGTCAATTCCAATATTGTGATTTGCTGCATTAAGATTAGATTAAACAATAAAACCGTGATAGATGTGTTTACCATAAAATATTTCAGGTAGATTAAATACAGTCAGCAATATGAATTCAGCATCTGGTGTAATTGCCAATTCTATTCGTAATAAATTGCAGTCATCTCTAGATGCGACTCACTTGGATGTTATAAATGAGTCATATATGCACAATGTGCCCAAAGGTGCGGAAACTCATTTCAAAGTAGTTGTTGTCTCTGATAAATTTGACGGACTCGCATTAATTAAGGTACGTTTATTATTCACATAATCAGAGGTTGTTAGCAGTGTTTCACATCCAGTATAATTTAGCCACTTGCAAGAAATTTGCCTCTGACATTGTAACTGCAAATTGTGTTTTGGATGTTCATGGGCAACAGTCATCTCTGTGACATAAGGTAAGAAGAATAATAAATAGGAATAAGTTATAGAAATAATTCGATATAAAAATAAGAAATAGAAATAATCAATGTAAAATAAAATTAAAGAAATTAGAAATAAGTCTTGTAAAGTGGATCAATTTATAGTTACTCAGTAATGTTTAGTTGAATATACCCCCAGCCAAACACATTGGGGAAATATTTTTTGTTTATATGAAAATTGGTAAACAAGCATACAGCTCACCTGATCTTAAGTGATCACCGTCGCCCATGCCAATCTTTGAGATAGGAGTAAAAAATAAAACAGTAAAAATCATCAACTAGTCTGTCCCTATTCCTTTATAAAATTATTATGAATACAAACAATAGTGGGTATTTCACTATGCACTCTACTCCACTATTGTGATGGTCTAGTCAAATTTATAGATCTATCACCATGTACTAACATGCATGCTACACTAATGTTTTTAATAATTGCATTAAATTTCAGAGACACCGATTAGTGAATGAAATATTAAAGGAAGAATTGCAGAATGGAGTTCATGCTCTGTCCATAGTAGCTAAAACAACAAAGCAGTGGGAGGAGAGTGAGAAGATTGTAGAGAGCAGCCCCAGTTGTAAAGGAGGTTTTGGAAAATAAACCTAATGTCACCAAATATTTACATGTGGTGTAGTTCTGAAAAAAGTATTTTGTAACAAAAAAGCAGTTTCAATATCCTCTCAAATAAGCTGAAAATATAAATACCTTGTTCTAAAAATATATATGTATGCCACCTCTCAAATCTAGTGAAATAGTTGTAGTAAGCTTCTCTGGCTATTCTGTATAGGCTCGTCACATATGATGGTCTTTGGTGCATAAATATTTAGTTCATGTTCAATATGGAATTCAACCAAATTTGGAAAGATATTTTTTTTATTATTATAATTTTATTCACATAGAAATAACTATACCTTAGCTGTTTAGTAAGGCAAGTTCTGTATACTTGATGGAAATTACTATAGACCATGAGATTAAATGGGAAAATTTAATCCTTATTCATAAAAAAACAACCAACCGACCGGGGTTTGGCCCTCTTGGGCGACCTCATATCGGAATGCTTACGTGAAACAAAGTGACCCAAGCCAAGGTTACCCTTGTGTCAAGTTACTATAATAGAGGTTTAGGTTAAAGCGACGTAAGAGCTAGGCCACCTCTCAATTCGGTGAAACAAGTAGGTTTCTTTGACTAATCTGTGTTGGTTCATCAAAAAAAGTGCAGTTATGGTTGTTAATTTTGGTGTTATGGTCAGTAAAACTTATACGATTTTTTACTACCTCTATACTCTTGCCAGTAGAGTATTTTCTAACAATTTTCTCTAATACAATACACATGAAAATGAAACTTACAAAAAATTACAGAATTGATAGACATAAGATACCGCTTATTTCCGAGAAGGTTGTGTACAAAACACATTACTATCATAAATTTATGTTAGGCGTACATCAAAGGACTCGCAAATAAGGATTTGCAAGCTTATTTTATGACCATAAGTGTAACAAACCTCTATTTAAAAGGTCGAGATAACTCAGAAGTAATTATAAACAAGGAATAGACCAGTTGAGTATTAAATTTTGACAAGTAATATATTATCATAGATAATTTGAATCACCTAGAGTTAGGCGACTTTTGCGTCGATGAGGCCTTACAAATGTATAAATCTTGTTTTAAATAAAAGAAACCAGATGCTGTAAATATATATGTTCAGATTCATACAAGTCACAGACAATGACGTTAAAATATAATATATTATAAAAACAAAAAAGAATTGTAATTATTGTCTTCTTATTATTAAAGTCCCGCCCGAATTCCGAATATAGAGATTCATGTCTGGTTTTGGGTTATCTAAACATAATCATGGACCAGCCGAATTGTTAGCAATGGGCACTTTTTAATAATGTTGCAATTGTGCAAAAAGACTATAAGGAGTACATAAAAATGATGAAAGCTCAAATTTAGGACACATATACTTATTGATCAATCCTAACACTTTCACTGAGGTTATCGCATATCTATAACGTTAAGAGCAGACATGTGGTTGACTCTTTGCGCATTCTCTTAGATGAATGTTAAATCAACTCATAAGCCTTCCAAATGAAAACTATATCAAACTTTTTCCAAGACTCCGCGATTTACAAATCATTATCATTTCAACGATAAGACATTTACTGCAGGTCATAGACTTCTTAACGATTTCCCGAAGGATCGGTTGTAAGCGGCTTAATCCGCAAAATGGTCTGCGGCCTTTATTTATGACGTCACCAGACCACCTTTCGGATTTACAAATAGTATCAACAAATAGATGTATTATAAATTAACCCTCAACCTCTAGATTGGTGATTTTAAACAAAAATGTTTATTAAACCAAAACTGTCTTACCTATAAAATTACACCAATTTTATTGTTTAGGAAGAGTAATATACAAAATCTTATTTAGGAGTGTGGATTGCATATATTGTAATTTAAAGATGAATTGTTAACATTTTAAAGCCACGTTTCAAACCACGTTCAACAAATCACCACAAATATCTTTATTTTCGCAATTTAAATTTTTGTTTTCAAAATTTCAATTGTTAAAATTTAATCTGTTTATATTCTACAGCAATAAGTAATTGAGGACGATTTTCGAGATACATTTCTGCTTTCTACCGTCAACTTGGTGATGGAAGTCATGGTAATATACTTCTGCAGATTCTAATACTTATCATAGATACGATCACGTAGTTTTGACGCGGGTCAGAGTTCATCACAACACATCACACAGATGCAATCAGTCACAAGGCCAGGCACACCGTCGAGCGGTGTGCTTAGTATCAGAGATTGAAGTTGTCCAGGCGCAACTTCCCCTCGTTCTCAGTCAGGTACAGGAGATCCGCCATTGTTTGCTCGCATATCGCCTCCTCTGCTTTTTCTGACATCTATAAAGTGTTTTTTTTATTCCACAATCCCAGCAGATATTAGGTAGAGATATAGGGAGATAATAAATTATTTAACCTGCTATATATACATAAAAGGTAACATATAATAGACATAGACCGTAAGATGAACTAAATTACAAATACATCATCATTTAATTCATTGACCCACCACTGCTGGACATAAGCCTCCCAAAATGATTTCTAAATGGACCGGTTGAAGCGACTTGCATACAGAGGCCTTTATGAGGTCAATACACCACCTTGCGGGTGGACACAAAATACCTATTAATGCCTGGTAGAACACTTGCCTGTTCCCTTTACCGTCAACTGCCATGATAATCAATGAGTCTATACATTACACAGTCTTCAAGACATCGTTTGGAGAAGCAAATCATTTTAGGCAAAATGAACGGTAAACGTGTTCAGGGAAGGGCGTCTACAAAATGGTCCCACGCAATCACACAGTGGGAGACAACACGCAACGTGTTGTTCATTCTACCACGATTCACGATCCTCTGTAGTATTCGAACCGCTCACAAACATCGTAAAGTCGAAATAGCCCAATAGATAAAATTACATAATAAACGTTCTACGTACTGGTCTGTACTTATACTCCATGGAAGGCGGGAACTTAAAATGAGGTCCAAAGTTAACGCTAACTGTGACGTTCTTGTGCAACGACACCGTCGGGTAGTAGCAGCCTTGGTAGATGTCAGTGAACGCCTCGCCCTGGCACTCGCCGTTTTTGAAGAACAGGATCCGGCTGGCAGCTAACGGCCGCAAGTTGTTCAGGGACTCTTGGATGTTGTCCTTGTCTTCGTAGTACAGGTGGCTCTTGAATTTCACCAGAGGCTGAGGAAAACATTGGTTTATACAAAACATTATAAGATCTGAAGGATGGTGAATAGAATCTTTGCGGGTGTGTTTTAATGTTTCTTACATATCAAATCACTTGATAACTAGTGCCATGGATGATATTATGTCTTTTGAATAATAATATATGGCAAGCACTGTCTTTTATTTTTTCTCGGGGAGGGTAGGAAATCTTCAACAAGATCTTCTGGGCAGAAACTGCCTTCTGTAGGCCAGGTATGTGAGGTTTTTACTCACTACAACCCCCCCAGTGGCTATCTACAGTGCATGGTGAGGGGTTCCGGAGTCTTCCAAGGAACGCACCGGAGCCCCTCTATACACATTCATAGCGGCAGGCCATGGTTATGAATTTCTATTTGCAATATTCTGGAACCTTTCTGTGGCTTCTTGAAATGCATATAATAGTATCAAATTATTTTTAACGTGATGCGTTATCTTACCCGGTCCTTGTACGTATTCGGAGTATACTTGGTGGAGGCGCTGTCTGGTAACATGACGAGGAAGCCGAGGGTGTCGCCCTCCCCATAACCGCTGCTGTAGTGCTTCCCACGAGATTCATGAAACCTTGAATACACAAATTAAAATTTTAAACAAATCAGAGATAGATTCAATGCAACTGCACACGTAAGCTCTCTTTAATTAGCGAAGTATTATTATAATAATTACGAAGTTCTGGCGGTAAGAAAGAGAATAAAGACATTCTCTTCTTCCATGTTCGTCCTCATTGTAGTTAAGGAGTACTTACTTAGTCTTGGATTGTCATCTTTATCATAATAAAAACTTTAAAAAGGGAGATGATATATCTTGGTCGTCTGTTTAAAATATGAAAAGGGAGATGACAATGTGATAGTGTAAGCAATTAAGGATTGTGGTATCACCTGGTGCCTTTACGGCTGCGCCAGGAATAGCCGAACTTGTCGTAGCCGAGCGGCGCCTGCAGGTTGGCGTAGCGGCGGCCCCAGCCAAGCCGAGTAGCAGCGCCCTCTGGCATCTCCTCCACGCACGCCTCCCAGTACCAAGCGCCGCGCGACACACCTGCGCACCACAAATATATTTCAAATAAGTCTCCTGATAGATTTACCAAGTCAAACTTAAGTCTTCTAATGCCTTCCCTAAATTTTTATCCAAGGATATTTGAAGTAACTTAGAAAATTTGGTTTGTATGTAACTTAGCAGTCTATAGAAATCTTAGTGGCAAAACCAATGATTATTGAAGTAAACTTCTATTTGCTCGCTTGACTAGGAGAGTACGCGTGAATGCGTTACGAAAAGTGTGATCGTGTGCGAGGTGAAGAGAGAGAGATATAAGTTATTGGAGATAGAAAGAGAGTTAGTTACCTTTCGTATATTACTTTACTTTATATACACACAAAATATGCGCGGCCGAACCAATACTCGGTCGGTTGCTGTTTCACGATAATCAAAAGCTAAACTAACTTTGAGTGCCACTTCGGAAAGCGTGGAATGTTTTGAATATGGCCGCAGTATACTGACCGTGTGTGGCGCGCACCATGCAGTAACCCTTCTCGCCAGTGACCGCGAGCCGGTCTTCTGCAATCTTCAGCTGCGGCGCACGGTCATGTAGCGCCAGCAGCACCACGCCCGGACACAACGATCGGTACAGCCAGCCCGGGATGGGCTTGCCGCTCCATTCGTTGCTCTCATCGAACTCCTGGTGTTACAAAGAGTTTTGAAAAGGTTACAGAAACTAATTTCCTCGGTGTTTATATAGATCAATAGATAGATTGGAATTGGACACAAGTGGACATATTTTGCAATAAAATATAAATGTTTTTGTGTCTTACACGTCTTAATGTCTTACACGACTGAAAACCTCTTATCCTGTCACGCTTGTGTGGAATCTATATTACGCTATGGGCTAATGCTAATGCTTGGTAAAGTCCAATTCTGACAATGACATCCGTTATAAAACCATATAAGTCTTAAATATGCATAAGAATGTGGGCAACAAATGGTTGAATAAGTCAATATCGCGACAACCGATTTCGATAACTCACTTTTTATTGGAAAGAATGTACTTCAAAGGTATTTTGATGAGAAATTGGTTAGGTTCTGATTAATTCTATTTCGTAATATTACTATGATAATACGAAAATACAAAGAGGGCCTCTGCGAGTAATAACGTTTAACGTTTGATCACGAAGTCGGTTATTGTTTTTACTCGTACTTGTCGTATGAAAGGGTGAAAAGTTCTTGCTTCATACGCACCTGTCTAAACGGCGCATGAGGATCAGGTTCGGCGAGGATGTACCGATAGCCGTCTTTGTTGAAAGGGTGCTCCGAAGGGTAGCCATGCGATGGCAACTTTAGAGCGTTGAGATCGCTTGCACGTCCCTTCTTGCCCACCGGAGCCCCAGTCTCTAGGCCCCCGACAGCTGGCCGCCGTTTACCCTGGCGGCCTTTCACGTTACCGGCGAGTGGTACTGGAAACAAACAAATTATATTATGTAACGTCATGACATGATGTTAATGCTGCGACATAATTCGCAAACGATAGCATTCCGACTGCGACTCAGGAACCCAAATCTGCTATTTCTGCTGCAAAAATGAGAACACACGAATACTCAAAAGCTATATAACAAACTTTAGTCTATAAACTCGGACTTAGGTACAACATCTCCCTAATACAGGCTATAAATTAGTCTAGCAGGGAGATGTGTACCGAAGGACGAAAACTAAGTGAGAAAGTGTTTGTGGAATTTGTTATATAGTATGTGTTTTACATTTGATAATATGTTTCCAATATTTTGTGTGCATGCCGGTAATTTAAAATGTATGTAATTTAAATGTGTGTAAAAAAGTAAAAAATAAAAAAAATATATATTTGCCAGTGACGTTTCATAATCTGCAATATAATAAGAAATATTATCGCTCGAGTGGTTACACGTGCCATAGTATCTGTCCATGCCGAAGTTACCCCTCACCGAAGGGACCATTGTTTCGAGTTACTGGCAATAGAGGTTCAAGCTAAACAACCTAAGAGTTATGCCACCTCTTAACCCGTTACTTTACGTTTCATTATGAAACCGATATATTACAGTCGTATTAATCATCATTCATCATTACCAAATACGTCAAAAATCCTAACACACAAACGTTTGGCGTGACAGTAGTACGCCATCCGTACACCTTAGTGGCGCCAAGGAATTAAAACTATAAACAAACTAAGTAAACTAAAAATTACGTTACGAGAACTACGTCCTGGTAGCTCAGTGTAATAGCGGTCGCCTCAAGTTGCGTAGTACGGGAAAACGAGAACAATCCGTGTTCCATCCCCGGTGCCGGCACCATTGAAATTGTTTCTTGTAATTTTAAGTGTTCGTGTGTATCACACTTAAATTTGCGGTCGTAGATGAAATTATATGAAATATTTTTCTTTACATTTCTTCAACACAATATACGAACACAAATGTTGGACATATAAGAAAAAAAAAGGTTTTTCTCAGATTTTCGGTGAACGTGTGAACTACATGATTAAGGAAAAGGCATCGTGAGGCACCTAAATGTGTTAAAATTCCAAGACATGTGAAGTGTGTCAATCTCTACTATATGTAATACGATGATATAACTAGGTCCCTATACTCTCTTCACAGAGAAGGCCTGTGCCCAACAGTGGGACACATATTTATAGGCTTGTAACTAAAGTACTAAAATTAGCAAATATCGACCATTATCATAATAACCGTTAATTTTCAACGTCTAATTGTATAAATTTGTTTAACAGACTTGGGGAACTGTTTCCTTAAACGGATTCGTTTAAACTTACAGTTTAATAGTAGAGCACAATAACTTGGGCGGTTACTTTATAACGCGAAAGCATTCCGATCCGAGGGCGCCCGAGACGGCGGAACCACGGCTCGGTCGGTTGCTTGCTTGCTTGGATAAGAGAAGAGAAGAGAACGAGTTTAATTTGTTCCGTAACCTTGTTCGCATGCATTAAAATAATGGCTCATTAGATACATTTTACTGGTTTGTCTATTTAGCTCTGCGATGACAAGGTTGCTGACCACTGGCATAGAACCTGTGTATCCAATGAGCCATTATTTTAATACAAGCGTTATGGGAGAATGCTTGTTGGTCGAAATATTGGAAGGTTTATGTCAATCTAAGACTAGGTAAGTACTCTTTATCGACAATGTGCACTAATGAAGAAGTAAAAGAGACCGAAGGCGCCAGAACTTTGTAATACAATTACGATACTTCGGATATAAAAAAGCGTCCGTGTGTTTGTTTAATGCATGAGATTTGATTTGAAGTCTGTTTTTTTTTTAACTTGTACTGAGAAAATCCCATATTACATATATATAATGTAAATCTGTAGTATATATATATATATGTATATATATATATATATATGTGTATATATATATATATATATGTGTATATATATATATGTGTATATATATATATATATATGTGTATATATATATATAGTATATTGCGTGTTAAGTAGATTTTGTGTGACTAATAAGATGAATATCGTATTGTTAATTTGCACAATTTGCCATAGTTGTACAAAAATGAGAACTTAATGCCAATAATTATTCTCTACCAGCCTACCTTGGGACCTGTCTTATGTAGATACAATGTTTATAATTATTTATACCCCCTACTGTAAAGGAACTTTGTTAATAATAATAAGGCATAGTGCGCCGCCCCAATGCGGAGTACGTTCAACTCACGGAGAGCGATACGCCCTACCCATAAAAATACGTCAGGAATCTAAAATACAAAATCCTGCAGCGCGTTTGCTCTACGTTACGTAATTGGTACGTGACAATAATTTAGTAATATAACAGCCCCATTTGCCCTCTATTGCACTAGAAAAACAATTTTTAAATGTATTATTCTGAGAATTTTGGTTTGGGCATGTAAAAACCATAAATGAGACTAGATGTAAATAAATTGAATGGCAGATAAAGGGTGGCAGTATCGGTAGGGGATATCCTCTGGCGATATACTAAGTTAGGGTGACGTCAGAAATACTCGAAAGGGACCAACTGTGATCTGAAGTAAGTAAGAGATGTGTGCCACGACCATAGACAATGGAAATCTATTACCTCTAGCATTGTCGAAAATAATACTTTATTAACTTTATTCTGAGGTGACCAATGGTTTAAGGGCGCCTAATTCCGGGGGCCGATGGGCGGCGCTGAGATGCTTCCAACAAATATTAAAATATAAAAAAAATCATAGAAACTATGAAAATTTTTATGTCCACGTCGTTAGTTCTGGGTAACGCTAAATGAAAGATAAAACCAACCGCAAGGTTGTCTGATACCTCATAAAAGGCCGCAGAACGAACCTGCAATGCAGTTACCGACGGTCCTTTTGGTAATCGTTGGGAGATGCCACGATGTCCGTATGACGTCTAGCAGTCATCATTTCCGCCGTATGACGTCCACTACTCTCGTATGACTTCAAATATAATAGAGGGCACCCGACGTTTGATTTGATGAGAAGGTGGGTTTAGTTTCCGAACGACTTAAAAAAAAATTGTATTTTTTTATGTTTGTTACTTCTAACTTTCGACTGGAATGACTTTTTTGATTGGAAAGGATGTACTTCAATAATAATTTGATAGAGTTTGGTTAGGATGTGATTAATTCTATTATGTAATACTCGTATGACAATTCGGAAACACAAATAGGGCGTCCGCGCGATTAGATTTGAAGTCGGTTTTTGTTTTTACTAGTAAATATACTTGTAATATAATTACTCCTGCCCAATCACATACAAAAATACTAATTTAACTCTACAATTGCTAATAGTAGCGTCTAATTTTCAATTTATGTTATATAGTTCGCATTAGTCTACTAATAAACAAGAGATAACAAATGGAATGATTCACAGCCACTGTACATGTTATGTACGTATCGTAATGCCATTGTGGCGATAACAATACGGAAAACAAACAACGTTCAATCCGTGACACGCAGAGCAACCTAGCGCTCTTAAATCAGGCCATTAAAGAGGAATAATCGATAGACGCCTTATGTAATTTACACTTGATAAAGATTTTCTTTCGTTTTATATAAATAGTAGAATATAATATTTACTCACCCCATTTAAAGAATTCCATTCTGTGCGATTCAGGCACATGTGATCATACATCTATATCATCCATACATTATATTACTACACTCCTATCGATTATTTTTCATAAGATAGTAAGTTATCACGCAATCTTAGTAAACTTTCATTGTAAATAGAGTTTCAGATGGCAAAGAGAAGACAACTTAATTGGACTCAGAGGTAGAAAAGGTGGAGAGCAAAATATCGCCAACACAGCAACTCAATTTTGGAAACCAGTAAATCCAGACAGGTGTTGTCTTGATTCGGGAACTATATCCTCTTAAATTCACACGATTCTCGTGCCACGGAGTTTATCTCCTGCCGTTTAAGTACACAGAGCAGGTTACTTTTAGGAGACAAATAAAATAGTGACGTAATTAGATTGATATCGGTGCACGGAATTTCTCTTGAGATTTGTTACAATTAGACAGATTAAAAATAAATCATCACCGATCAAAACAAATAACTGGCAGGAGATCAATGCCTTCGAGTGGTTTAAAAAAAAACATGCAACGTAATATCAAATATCATAAAACACTTACGGTCCATGTCGAATGGGAGCGTTCGCCGAAATTCATTGACCGACAAAGTTAGTGTACGAGGAGACGCGATAAGATAAGGACGCCACTTCCCAGGCAAAATACACGACTAATTTATTGTTATCGGCAATTCAGACGCACCTACGTGTTCCGATAAGGTCGAAAACAAAACGCTAATGCACAGGGGAGAATTGAGAGAAGAAAAAAAACTCACCAGCCATGAAGTTCAAGGTTGTATATAGTAATAAGAATCGATGGAGAAATCGCGGAGGCAACGCGTCTGTGTGAACGTTAGGCTGCAAGTAAGCACGGCACACACGCCCGCCGTCCGACGCGCCTGTCTGTGTACGTGCGACGTCCGTGTTTACAAACACAGCCGCAATGGGAACAATGTCATTTATTCAATACTTGACTGGTCTAGTGTTTTATGTGGGGCGCATTCGCGCTCTGCATTTGGCCAAGTCTTGTCCACATTTAAACACATTCGAGCCATTATTTCATGCAACTTGAACACGCCGCAGCATTGGATGGTATTATGTAATATGTATATAATATTAACCAATTATATATATCAAGACAAAAGACGATCTCGCATTAGGTAGTAACTTAAATAGAGATCGATAGCGTTCCACGACTGCACGGTTTTTTTATACTTTCTAAGCGAGTCTTTTGACCACGATGGATGAAAATGGAAATGCAGTCCTGGAACGTAAGGCGCACTGGCTCCTTCCACGCACTATAAACCAATGGAATCATCGGTAACTAGCGCTGTTTCCGATTATCTACCAATTTGACGATCTATACGATTTGGGAACCTTTTACTATAAGAAGTACCCCTAAATGAAATGTAGACTATTCTATACAAGCAAATTGTTTTAGAACCGACTTCAAAAAGAGGTTTTCAAATCGGTTGTATTTTGTTTTAACCTTCATTTGTTAACACGATTTAAAGAGATATTATTAGAAAATGGTTACAATATCAATTGAGCCCCATTGTAATTTGATTGGACATGGGATGGAAGATATAACAGGGAACTTTTATAGAAAACAATATATATAAACAGCAATACCTAACTATTATATAGAAAAATGTTGATTGAAGTCACCGAGGCACTGAGTTTACAATTTTGCCAATGACGTTTCACTATGAAAGCAACCTATCACAATTTTATTGTCATTGTGTCAAAAACCGTAATCCACTTATTGATTTTTTCATATGTAATTTTGAATTAAATTTTTTATTCTTTTTTTCATATTTATTTGATATTGATTAATTAATTAATATATATTATATAGATATTGATTAACAAGTAGCAATAATTGAACCAATATTGAAGTGTTACGCTGTGGTACAACTGAAATACCAAATTACTAAAACTCGACCATTTCGTCTTTTATTTTGTTTGGATACCTCTTACATATATATTTTCTATATATCTAATACCCTATAAGCTTGGCGTTTACTTGCTTCCAATTCCCTTACAATAATTTGACTCGTTAAACAATTAAAATACGTTAAATAAATACGTAATACAGACGGCGCGTATCGAGCGATCGATACATTCGCATCAATAGCTCGCTATTTGCCTACAGCGCTAAATATAGACGTCCGTTTTAAAAACGTGTGCGAATCCAGTACCTGGCATTGTTAATGTTTGCCGAGTGAATGAGTAATACAGAATCCCACTTCTAAAACATATAATATTACTAGATACATGTAACAAATAATAATATTTATTTTATTTTTTTAATTTGTACGAAACCTCCATAGTGAAGTCTATGGAGGTTTGTTGTGATATCAATGAAAAAAAAATAGAATAGATGTCATAATTTAATTTATATAATTTATCAAAAGCAGGAATAAACTTTTAATGTGGTTTCTTGAATTACAGAGCAACACAGAGTTATTCTTGGTTTTTTTTTATACTTATTCCGTATCCATGTTGTATAGATATATATAAAATCAAACGAAAAGGCATTACATAACTAAGGTACATTTTTAAATTCGTTGTACAATAGCGATAAGCGCTAAGAGCGATCTCTTCCAGGCAACCTGTGTATGGACGGGAAATATATGAACAAAACAGGACAATGGCATTCAAATACAAATATTATAACAAATGTATGCATATAATCAATAACCTACACTAAATATACCTACAGAAATAACTTATTATTGGATATACTAATATAGAAAATATACATATACCATAGTTCGGACGAAATTGATTGTTAATGCTCCGCTAGCAAATTCTTAAAAGCGGGTAGGGACTTAGCAAGTCAAATGGAATTAAGAAGGGCATTCCACAGTACTAGCTGACCTCGTAAACGCTATTTTACCATATCTATAATTTCTAATGAATATTTGGTAGTCAAAATATAAAAATAAACAAGTTATTGTGTGGGGGTGTGGTATATAACTGAAAGGGGAATGGAGTGAAGTGAACAATGACGGCCTATAGAAATAAAAAAAACATCACTTATCCATTTTTTTTAATTCATTGTTCTTTATTAATTTCTTTACTATATTTATGTCCCTACCACTATTTATGACATTAAAAAAGTCAATATCGTAACGAATGCACTGAAATCGCTATTAAAAAATGGGAGTTAATGGTAGAAGTATGAAAATTTGAGTGATATATGTTTATGACAAATCATAAAATTAAAAAAATTATCAAAAAATAAAAATATATTTTTGGGGTGGACCACCTTTATCACTAAGGTATATGAAAAATTGTTTACGTCCTATACTCAGACCAGTAAATTGCATAAAATTTTTTTGTTCAAGGTGAAGCTATTTCGGACGAGTTTTGTTGTAAGAACAACAACCACTGTCAGATAGAGGACCTAATAAATGTGGTGAAAAGCGGAAATGCGAAAGCTGTCTACGCCGCTAGGGTTAAAAGGACGTGGGGACTATATAAACATATTATGTTAGTTTGTGTACGCTTCAAAAAAAGTTGTGCAATTTCCCATAAACGATGTTAGGAGCGTTGCTGTAGTTTCTTCGACCACTCCTAATACCAGATCAAATGCTTGCAGAAGTTGTATTTAAATTTATTTAGCTATTTTAAGTTTTTGATAGTCATCCGATAAAAGCTACGGACCGAGTTCATTCCTCTCAAACCGAAGTGTTATTTTGGGGGCCTTTACTAAGCTTAAACTGTTATGGATAATATCTCTTGCCAATTAGCAGGTTCGTCACAAAAATCAGCTTCTCTACCGAGTACAGCACGCAGTCCGCACTGTACTGCATAGTTCACTGCTAATGAGAACTTGTAGCCTATTTGGTCTCCTCGGAGGGCAACTTCCTCAAGTTTACGTATTGTATGTTTTTATCATGAAATATAAAAAAATTAATAAAAATATTTTATTTTATGAATATTTAATTGTCTTTATCTTTCGAGATATTCATACTTTCTTCACCGACCCTTTATTTTTGCTTACGGCTATATAAATATAACATTAGCACGTAGGTGACGCGACCATTGAAGTCTTGTCTTCAAAAAAACAATTGAGAACCACCACCTTTTTTAAGTCGGCTAAACATTCTGTCAATTACGTAGCGTAGGTAACCTAGATCTACGGGGTCGACCTTTTACGCCGCGAAGTATTCAACAATTAGGTCAAAGCAGTAACCCACATTGTGTAGCACCGCTTCTCGTGTTACTATGAATTTATCATAACCAGTAAGAAACACTAACTATTATAAAGTTACAAACATACCATGACTGTTCACCGGCGTGCTAGCTACGAGATAGCTACTATTTTAAATCACAATCTTTCAACGTTATTTGCACGACATTTTAACCGACTTCAAAAAAGGAAGTTTTAAATTCATCTGTATTTTAAAATTTTTGACACACCCAAGACTACTACATATGAGCCGATTCTGAAAAATAACATTTTTGTTTGAAAAGGTTTACGTTCAATTATGTTTTAATTTTGTTTCGAAGATAGACCATGGAATACATCAGATACATATAGATTTCGATATTTTTTATTTGAGAGCTGCTGCTTCCCGTGTGACTCAGTTTTGATACATTAAGCATGGCATATATGAGAAAAGCATATATGTATTAAATTTGATAACGTTTGATTCGATTTGATACTTGTTCTCTACACAACCCATATGGCATTTAGACCGACTTTTTGTACACTTTTATTTAGTGCAAATAAAGAATAAATGAAGAAATAATCCGTGTCTACCTCTCGTTAGCCGAGCGCGAGTTTATATTCGTATTTGTATGACTGAAAAGAATTACATACATGTGATATTAAATAAATGGCCATATTTAAAGACTAAATTAAAGCAATTGTCCGCGACAACACGCCAAATAGGCGTGAGAAGAGCTTCCCGATTCTTGGCACGCGTCCAGTCAGACGGGTCACCGGCGACGCCCGCCGGATTCTTTTTTTTTTTTCTTAAATTATGCAAACGTTAACTTCGATACAGCGACGGAGAGCGCGCAAGCGGAAACGCACTGCGACGTATTTATTTATTTATTTACAGGAAGATCAACAGCAATAAAATTTACAAAAAAGATTTAGTAATAATTAAGAAACAGACTGCCAATAACAGATCTTCGCGAATACGAAAAACTACAATTATTTTATTGTGTGAGCAAAAACATTAAAAATAAAAAGCCTACTAACAATTTTTCAAAATAAGAACTTTCGATAGAATGCCCTTTTTTTTTGTTAACGGGGAGGAAATCTTCAAAAAGATACCCCGCCTTCTGGGGGGAAGGCGGCGGTTATGTGGGGTTTTTACCCACTAAAACCTCCCCGGTGGCCCTTTCCTCGGTGCATGACGAGGGGCTCCGGGATCTCCAGTGGAACGCACCGGAGCCCCTCTGCACTGTGCTCAAGGAGAGCACGTCCCGGAGGAGGATTCTCCCTCCCCTGTGCCCTCATGTGCAAGGCTACACGGGCCAGCCGATGTCGCCTTCTTCCCGGGTCCACCTTAGCGGACGACAAAGGCCTCCACCCTTGTCGCCCAGTGAACCCGAGGCCCCTTTTAGTCGCCTTCTACGACAGGCAGGGGATACCGTAGTCTTATTCTTGAGAGCCCAGAACTACAGGGCTGAAGAATGCCCGTCTGCGTCAATGCTACAGTTGTAGTATTAAAGATGTCTACTTCTGTACTTTTCGAATATTTATTGAGCGTGTGACCAGCGCGCCACATTTACACCGCGGCATTTCGGGGCAGTTTTCGTTATGCAGCAACCAAATGCTGGAATAATATTCCACCGCCCATTGAAAACGTATTCACTAAAGTCTTGTTCAAAAATAAGATGAAAGTCTTCTTAATGAATATACAAAAAAAGAGTGCTTATAATCGCTTACAATGGATAAATTTATGAATATATTTAATTCTAATTTGAACATTTCGGTTGGCTGCGTTCTGTTTCGTCTTGTTTTGTTTAATTTCCCATTTTATTTTTTTTTATTTTATATACAATTTATGTTTCCCTGGTGTTTTACTTGCTTTTACGTTATTCGTACTTTGTTTAAATTCTGCTACTGACATTTGTTTGTTTCTTAAAATGGGTTTCTGCAGAATACCAGCGCTGATTTACCCGCCTCGGATAATCAGCATTATGCTGAACAGTGAACCCGGTCGGGTCAGCGTTGCAACGCGTAGCCTTGTATATGACCTTTTGGGTCTTTAGTGATATATATATTTTAACTATGCGCTTAACTTGTTGTGTTAATTTGTATATGTGTTGTAATCTGTCTAACCGACTAAATGGCTTATTATTATTATTATAAGTGAATTTTGACGATAGTTGGAAGATGCCAAAGGGAGATGGATAGGAATATGATAGCGTGCCGATTTCTTGGGCACGTAAAATTTTATTTTCGAGAGAAGAGAGGGACAGTCAATACTACTATTGATAATATTCAGAAAAAAGGTTATGTCTGCTGCCTCGCGACGAATAAATAGAGGAAGATTAAATCGAAGTATTCGATCGATATTTATTTTGCAGAAACAAATTAGCATGATCCAGTTATATAATAATACTACTACTATAGCCCAGTCAAATAAAAAAAATTAGAAAGAATTTCTTGGGCTTTTTTTTCTTGCATTATAACGAAAAAAGAAATGTTGTTCGTATTCGCGAAGATCTGTTATTAGCAGTCTGTTTCTTAATTATTATTATATCTATTTTGTAAATTTTATTACTGTTTATCTTCCTATAAATAAACAAATAATTAAATATATAAATAAATAACTCGCAACATGTTGCAAATTTATACGTAAGTAAGGGATACCACTAATGAAATACTGAAAGGTCGTAGTCACGGAAAAAATACAAAAAAAGGATAATAATAAGGAATAAAAATTATACAAGATAAAAAAATAAAAATTTTTTTTTTGCCAAATGGTCGGCCTAATTACCTGCTAAAATTGTCCCTATACTCTTTCCGTTCTTATGCTATTTTTATCGTAAAACCAACCGGTTGGCCAAAAAATCCGAAAGCCCACATTTGCGGCTTATGACATATAAATTTTTTTTTTCAATTTTTAGGACAGGTATCCCCTACGTGCCTGTAAATTAACAGCAAGCTGTGAATTAATGCAACGATCAATGTCTATTTTGACCGGGCTTCTGAGCGGTAATAAAGCTCCGTACGTAGTGCCGAAAACTATCACTAGATGGCATAAGCAATCAAGAGCGAGCTACACAATTCTGTATATAAAAATTGTTCATTGTTTCTTTTAGAGAAAACATTGTATTTCCTAAATATGAAAAGAATTTTCTTTCTATTACAAACACAGCAACAGGTCTGCACTGTGTGTTACAAACGAAAAATAACTCTCTCTCTTTCTATTTTCACTAACTTATATCTCCCTCTCACCTTCTGTTCGGCTGCCCCGATCACATTTTTCGTAACGAATTCACCACCTTACTCCCCAAGTCCAGCGTGTAGTGGGAGAAATACAAGTATATTTACGAGTAAAAAACAAAAATTTACTTTAAATTGAATCAAACGTTAAACGCTATTACACACGGTCGCTCTCTTTGTATTTCCGAATTATCGTAGGAATATTACGTAATAGAATTAATCAGAACCTAGCCAAAATCTCATCAAACATTAAAGTTAAACTTACCAATAAAAATGAATCATCAAAATCCGGTTGGCAAAATATTAAGTTAATCGTCAATTTGTCGCACACATACTAAATGCAATTTATGTCAATTTAAGTCATTTCTCATGGATGCCATTTTAGGACTGGACCAAATTTAAATGATTTAGCTCTCAAAAAAAGTGAAAACCTCCTTTTGTGAAGTCGGTTAATAATAATAGCACTTACCAGTAGCAATCCCCATATCAGTGACTTTCAGCTGTCCCTGTTTGATCATGGCCTCGTAGTTGGGCTTTATAGCAGTCAGCTCCATGTTGGAGAGGCCGAACATGGGACCCTGCCCTGGATCGTCTTCGTACGTGAACAGGATATGGATGTCCTTGATCAAAGCGCGCTGCACAGTTGCGTACCACGACTGCGTCACCCTGAGGGCAAGAGATTTACTTGTAGTGCTTGTAACTGTAAACTTTCGGCAAACACGGCCGTAACGTCACGGCGTAAGATTTTTATGTATAGATAAACTATGGCTATACAGTGTCTAATGTAAAGTGTAGGTGATAACTGTTATTATTATTATTTATGTAAATAGCTGTTTTCTTGTATATTTTATATTTTTATAAATAATTGTAAATAAAATAAAGTTGTTAAGATAATTTTGTAAAGTAGGTTTTTTGATTTTTAATGATAAAAAATGTATACCCTACTATACTATACAACACAATTTTTTTTATTGTGTTTGCAAAACATGGTACATACAGTTGGTAATTCCAAAATACAAAAAGGTTCAAATTAGTCATAAGTGACATGCAAATATTTATGCAACCTTTCATTAGGCAAGCGTGTACAGTTTTTATTATTAGGCCCATACCTATGACCCATTTATCAGAGTAATGAACGGAGAGGGGCAAACAGTACCCAAGACTGCTCCCCTGGTGTTAGGTACCGTTTAGGAGGTATTTTAATCTCTCAAGCGTTAAAAAATGAGGCTGAGGTTGCTCTTTTGCTTCTTTTCGTATAAAACAAATCAAACTATAATCGGTATATTGAACAAAATATAACTGAAATTCCTTTAAACTTTTTATAACTCCAAATGGCTCCACATAAATGTATGTATATGCCTCCCATGTACTACTCCATCTACTTTCTGAATATCTATAAAAAAAATATGCAGAGTATAAAATACATGCTAGGTAGGCAATTTTTTTTTCATGCATGGCATAGTACTACATGATATTTGTGTTTATATCTTTTTAAATAATAATACTAATATATGATAACATCTCAATTGATCATCATACCAAGATTTTGATTGCCAATGAATTCTAATTAGTCTTTACTTGTAAATATTGGTGTAAACAAAAAGAAATTTGCAATAATGGCATAAAGAGCCTACAAAAACTAAACTAAATCTTATATTGAAAAAATCTAGAACATTACCTTCTAATACCAAGAATACAACTTATTGAAAATCAAAAATTTGACAATTCTAAATTGACAGGATAACTTTTTAAATATTTCTTCTTTTTTATTCTTATTATTACTTGAGCATTCTCTTCTTCACTTTTTAAAAGCATTCCAGAAATTAAAAATATTGTTTTTATATGTTATGATATATAAGTATTTCATATTTTTATGTGTCGTATAAGTCACAATTCCTATTTTATATATTATTTTTATGATATTCAATTTAGTTTTGGATGCAATAGATTTTCTTTGATTTTTTGCTTCCAGCCAGAATTTCTTTGGATTTTTTTACCTGCCTTGATTGCCTCGTGATATGAATATTGAGTGCCTGCTCGGGCGCTTTCGAGTAAGAACTCAACCTGTTTGTAAATTAGTTGACAATGAACTTCCAATTCCACCGGTAGGTATTTATGAGTTGTGGTAATCAATTAATATGTCTTACCTTCGCGGCATCGTAGTCATTGCTTCCCAGTACTGATCAATATATGGAATGATCTCCCTGTCTTTGCTGAATAGAGATTTGTGGCTACCATCCTTTGCACTCTCCTGCTTCAGGTTAGCAATAGCAGTGAGGCACATTTGTGGGAATGCTGGGAACAAAATTAGGAAAAGAATTATTACACACACATGTATAAGGTACATATGTGCTATGTACGGAACATTTTTGTGTATTGTTTTGACTGTATGTTTGTTTACTTTTACTGGTAAATACATATAATTGTACATTCATTAATATTATACTAATAAAACACCATCTTCTTGTTTTGGATGATAATTGCAATTAGGAAATATACATCTATAAATATAAAAAATTCTTATTGTTTTAGGGTATTTTAGGGTTAGCAAAACAAAGACTCAAACCTACTATTTGACTATTAAAATAAACAATCTCCTAACATTTGTTAATGGCATTTGGGATAAAATTGGTAAGTATTCTTTAAAATTAATGTAGTTGCAATTTTTAAATCTACAAATAATGGTACTGAAAATAAGAAGCATATATATGGAAGTGAGCCAACTAGTTAGAATTTTGTTATAATGTAAAATTATTAGGAACTAAAATGCATATATTAAGACATTACCACAACCTAACTTAACAAGCGAAAGTTGTGTTATAAAAGTGAAAGCAACTTTTACGTGATGATTTATTCTTTTCTTATTGGTTAAATTCTTGCTACCAATCCAATTTTTTATGGATTTTAAATAATACTTACGAGCTTGATTCTTTTTAAAAGTTTCTAGACCTGTTGGTGAACAGTTCTTGCAAATAAAAAGATAGTTTGTCATAAATGGAACCAACTTCCCGAGTTGGTATCCAATGCAAGACTCATGGAACCATCTGTTGCAAGATGCACATAGCAACTCCACTATGTTTAAATTCCTGTCTTTGCCACTGGAAAAATAAATATATCACATGTAAATAAATTTTATATATATACCAAAAATATATTGTTAACAAATATGACTAAATGAATTTAAGTTTCACACTCAAAAACGCTGTTTTTATTTGGAAAACACAATATGAATAAAGTGGTGGTTTACCTTACCAATAACAAGTGCTCTGTGAATCTCCCGCGCTTTTGTTTTTAGTCTTATCGACATTCTCTCCCGCTTTATGAGATTCTATATGTGCATTCTGAGAATTATTGGTGGTAATATCCATATCGAGTGATTTTCGTATTCCCCCTGTTAATGATGCCATACTGTCTTATATATTTTAATAAATCGTTTTTACACTCTCATAATTACTCTCACTTGTTCCTTTCAATAGAAAGAAAATAACTGTAAAGTACATCGAATCGAATCAGATTGACAAAGACAATTGACAAGTAACGTACTTTACTACTAGTCAAAGTAGGGTTGCGTTGCTCGATTCACATCTTTACAACTAAAATATTAATGTTTACTAATCGTTGTAAAAAAATGTATCGGACATTATTTAATGACGTATCTTTTAATTGTAATTGAAGCAACGAATGGATTACTGTATTTATAGAATATTATCATATACGTAATAATATAAATTCGAGTCATTTGAATAACATTTGTTATTATTACTCGTGATATAGTTAGACCACACGTCATATTGATATATCGCAGTTTATTGGGGTTCATCGTTGTTTTACAAGTTTCTTTAGGCAAAATAGTGGTTTGATGGTTTGTATAATCGTAACATTCCAATTTCACTTTTTTGCTTTTAGTGAGTAGGTAAGTTACTAGATTTTCTTATTTTATTTTTTATTACGTCGATAGAGAATTCGCTGGGAGAAATATAAGTATTATTAAAATACGTATCAATTATTTATTAAATGAAAATTTAAGAATTACTTGATTGTTGTGATTACTGTGGTATCGTAAAGTCGAAGGTTAAGGCCAGTAGGCGGTCACTGCTATAGTGTTAATCTCCATTCTGCAAGACTGCTTAAAAGTATAACTATGGTAGTGACAACGGTTACACAGTCATTATTTCCATTTTTTTCAGCAGGTTTACAAATTCAAAAATAAAACAGATAATTTGTATAACACACTTTCTGAATTTAATAAAATATCCAGTTTACAATGACAGAAAACTATTATTAAAGTTTGATTTATCATCTGTATTGCATGTGTTTTGTTTTTGTTTATAACGAATTTTAAATTATTTTGAAATCTACGTCAGTTTTAAAAGTTTTTCTAAAACTATTGGTTTGTTAGATTACTGCTTATAATTAATAATGGATACGACTAACAATACCGAACATTTACGATTAGACATTAAAAACATGCAAGAGTGTATTCTTTTGGATATTATTAAAGAATTATGCACAGATACCAAGTGTGGCCTATCACCTAAACTATTGGAAAAAGTAACCAGAATTATAGCAGAGAATGAATTAACACATTACAATAGTTTACATAAGTTAAGCACGGCCGATGAATGTACATCCACACTTTTAGGTATGTAAGTTTTAAAATAAAGAATACTTATTTCGTTTTAACATTTTCAGTATGTATACGGTAAGTAAACATATTAAGTCATCAAAATTTGCCCATATTGATGAAGGGCCCTGGTAGCTGTAACGAACAAACATGAATATGTAGTTAGATATGTGTATAATGTTTAGAAAGATAAGTTGTATATCAGGAGGTCTGTTTCCAATTTACAATTCTATTCCTATTAATATATTTTAAGGGATAATTATTTTGTCCAGGTGTTATGCATCAGACATCTCTTGAACTAACTTTTGATGAGCAAACAGAGATAAATCAAGCCATTATTAAGAAGATACAAAATAAACTGCCAGCAGTAACTGCAGAATTAGAACATCTCAAGCTAAATAGAAATAATAATGCATACCATAGAGATCAAATAAAAGAGCTCAGAGAGAGTTTACATGACAAACTAGGTACAATAGAAAGCCAGGAGAATGAGAAAGTAGAGTTGATGATGGAGTGGATCAACCATAGACAGCATGAAGTATTAACATTTAATGAGAATTCTAGTGAGCTTCTAGAATTAAAAACGAGGATTCTTGATCTAAAAACTCAGTAAGTAATATGAGCAAATTATAATATTAATGTACAAAAACCCAAAAGCAAAAAGAAGCTACCACAAATGTGTTTCTTATCCGGTATTACATCATTACCACTAATAATATATTAGGTGTTGAAATGAAACAAATGCTATAAAATTGAAAAAAAAAATGAGGATTATATTTGATAAAAGTTTTTTTTCAGAATTCTTCATCTGCAAATATTGCAAAACATGTACACAGAAACAAACCATTCCATCAAGGCTTACGGAGAAATTCACAAAGACCTCAAGGAGAGCATTCTGGAGACTGAGGAGCGAATTAAAAAATTCAAAGAAATTGTGGAAAGTGATTATAAATAATATAATAAGTAATCAATCATAATTTTTTTAATACATATGTATAAATTTAGATTTCTATCTGAAATTTAATAATGATAATAATTTATTTACCAAAAAATATTCACTTAGAATGTTTGATAAAATAAAATTATTTATGTTTACCGACACCAATCATCATTAAAATCTCATGGAACTTTGTATCAGTGAGCTTCAGTGTTTTAGTTATTATGTAAAAAAAATCAAAACTGAATTAAGTTTGTGTCCATTTACTTGAAGCAATTCAGTAAACATCTCTAGGCTGTTACTTGCAGGACTTTATAAACATGCTGAAAAGCATATTCCACTTGGGTTAACAGAATGTGGGAGGGTATCGGTATGGGTCAACAATAATGATTTTCTGTTGATGATGAGCTTCTGTTGTGTGCTTACATCATTTGTAACTTTTATTCTTTTATTTATTGATTTTATTATACTATAAGATGGTCACTACAAAGCTACAAAAAGCAAAATGCTTTAAGGCTTTGTATATTTTTTTATGCACTAAAAGTATAAGAAATATATTCCCAACAATATTACAAGAAGCAAAAGCTCCTTTGGTCCAAACCTTTTATTATAGTTTATATAGTTTTTATGCCAACCAGGTCAAGGACCTTCTGTGTTGATATCTGTGTTGCAAAGTCGATCATTGAACTAATTGTCTTCACACATCCTGTGACTGGACACAGTGGTGCAAATCATTCACTTGTTCAATTGTAACATAATGAACTTTACTGTCATGTAGATAAGATAATACACTGATATACAGAATATGTTCACTAATTTGATATTTTAATTCAGTTATTTAGCAAAGAATTTTCTTGAGAGATTACTGTAACACAGCTCCTGGCCTTGCTATTTAATGATCTTGGAATCCGCAACTACTGAGGATAAATATAATCAGCCTCCATTGGGTGCGGTTATATATGGAGAGCACCAATCGGTGCAACCTGCAGCATTGTCATCTCTGCTGTCTATTTTCGCAATAATCTGCTTCTGCAGACAATGTATCGAAGGCCGCAGAATTTGTACAAAGAAACTGAGGGCCCGTTGATAGCAGATATCGAAGAGTCGTCTGAACAGATCTGGCTGGAACGGCTATCATGGTGCAAGATAATCGGAGCAGCCTATGCGATACTATGATAGTCATATAATAAACGAGATGAAGATTTACTGCATCTTGTAGACGTTCATTATCCGATTATCAGTTCACACGATTTCAACACCATATAAGAATATGGAAAATACCATTGGGATCGAACCGTTGTTGTACGTCGATGAATAAGACTAAAACGAGCGCTTCGCTTTTGATGATGAAAGTGCCAAAAAATGTCATCATGCTACGTTATTTATCCAATTGCAACAGCAAGGGAATGCGGACATGTGTTTTCCTTTATTTAAATACCTTATATAGTAGGTCATGTTGTTTTAGGTGTGAGATTTGCTGTTCTAGCGTTAAGACATGTTGAGTATTGGAATAAATTACTCGCATCTTTTTTCCCTTCACATTATAGCTTGGGTGTTTCCCATAGACGAGTCATTACGCATTACTAAGTTAGTGCGTCTCGTATCTCGCATTTGGTGGGGTTGGTTCAGACTTGCCTAGAAATTTTGTTTTCTTTATTTTTTGGGGACTTTTCTCCGATTCATATCAGCCCCTACACACAATAAACAAACAAATGAAAATAGAATCACATGAAGCGGTAAAGAAAGTTAAGTTGCCCCAAAAACGAAAAATCCACCACAGTAACACTACTAGTATATTTACAAGTAAAAACAACTTATGTTTATCAGAACGAATCAAACGTTAATACGCGCGGACGCCCTCTTTTATTTCCGAATTATCGTAGGAATATCACGTAATCAAACTTAATCGAAAACTAAGCAAACTTTCATCAAACTACTATTAGAATACATCCTTTCGAATAAAAAAAAATCATCAAAATCGGTACAACCAGCCGAAAGTTATGCGGTAACAAACAAATACGCCTCCTTTTGAAGCCGGTTGAAAAAGGCACCCAAATGTTGTTCACTTTATTTTATTAACGACTGTCTTTCTCATTCATGTTTAATATATTCTGCCAAATTGTACGTCCTCCATATATTTCTTAAAAATTATAAAAATAAATGTCTTATTCACTTGTATAGATAAAATTGTGTTAAGAAACAAAACAATAGTGTCTTTGTTTACTTAACGTAATGGAACAAATCTAGAACCTTTGTCAGAGTCCAATAAGCATGATTACCGTAGGTACATGAACTATAACAACAGTGATTAAAAAAAACTTTGTATTTATCTGTAGCTACATAGATATGAATCATCACGTGTTAGCCTCAGTAGCATCTCGGACACGGTGCTGTGCGGTTGCGTGTTGTACATATGTATAGTAGGCTTGTGATCATCTCGACGAAATGCCAATCTTCGAAGCGGTTATAGAGATATTTCAGTACGTATAACACGTTATTTAAAACTACTCACGACTCGGAGTTGGTGATAAACATTTATCTTTACCTACCCCGTTTATGTTTTGCTAGGTCCAAGGTAGAATGGAATAAGATAACATTTGTGTTCTTGAACTTATGTTTATAAAATAAGTTATCCAAGTAATAAATATTAGAAAGTAGAACAAATTGCACTTGCAATAAGTCTTTATGCAATTGGTAGATAGAGATAAAATAGCAGGACATTGTAATCTCGAATTTATTGCAATTTGTTTTGTGAAGCATTTTGTAACACTTTTTTCAATAAATTATGAATTATTAGGTCCTTATAACATAAACACTTATCGAGTGTCATATGTTGGGATACGCGGATCGAGGTAGTCCACGAGTTCGATCCTAAGGTCCATTATCTACGAAATTAATGTTATATATAAAAAGAATCAAACAACATTTTCTATGAAACAACGTTGTCTATGTTTATCAAAAAATATATATACTTTTAGCATTTTTTACCGACTTCAAAAAAAAAGAGTAGTTTTTCAGTTCGCCTGTATTTTTTACCGTCCTTTCTGGACCAATTTTAAATTATTTTGTTATTGAATGAAATTGCTTGCTCTTAAGTCGCATATTAATTTTATTGTTGAGTTCTGAGCATATACCAGGGAACTCCTAAAAATCGTTCATCTATTCAAGACTAGGTAAGTAGTCTTTAACGACAATAATCACACATGTATGCGGAGGAAGAACGAAAATATGGGAACCAGAACTCGCAATTTGACTATGATTTTTCGTTGGGGATGATTCTATACAGTAATTATTTTAGTTTACAATGTAGCCTTCTAGAAAAATTTAAAAATAGAAGACTGCATCTCGATGAAAATTAAAAAACTAAGGCCATTAAATTATTAAAAAAGAAATAAAATGCCTAACTACCCATGATCTATAATTAGTTTGCGTAATATTTGGAAGAAATCGGTTTACTTATACTGGCCATCTACGAAAACGAACATTCGATAAGAAGGCTAATCATCCACCTATGTCGTGCCGAAGATAAACCAACTTATCTATACCACAACATTTCTTTCCCAACGTTTTAGTAAATACTAACTTAATAATAATACTAGAGCTCACTAGCTACCGTAATACAGCTAATTATAATACGTTATTAAATGATGCAAATGTTATAACAAACATAGCGTAATATTAAGTTATCAAAAGGGTTTATGTACGAATCAGGCGAATTTATATAATTAGCAGGCTTAAACATAAAAGAACACTTTTATTGATACAAAAAATGATTAGGTAGATAAATAAATCAAAAAACTAACAAAGCCAAATATTTGTAGTTGCTAAAAGAATGGCGAGAGGATTATGAAAGAAGTTGCGGAAGAAACTCCAACAACTTTTTAATATTAGATGATGCGATGTCCGTCGATTTGCACATGTTACCTACAACAATTAGGAAGGAGTTTAATATCTAGCAGTCCCAGCAATAAAGAAATAAAATCTTAGAGACTAGCTTAATACCAGCGATAATCCGCGTTTTTTTTATTAAAATAGATAACGAGCGATTTTGTAGTCACATTACTAAAACAACTATAATTTGGACTTTTGAACCGACTTCAAAAAGGGAGGAGGTTTTTAATTCGTCTGGCTTTTTTATGTTTGTTACCGCATAACTTTTATAAACCGATTTTTATTATTTTTTTTATTTAAAAGCTTTTTTAACAATGGAATCCATGAGAAAACCATATAAATCTTAAATTTGCATCAAGATGTGTACAAGTATGTGCGCCACAAATGGACGGATAAATCAAAATCTCGTCCACTGATGTTGATTATTATTTTTTATAAGAAAGGATGAACTTTAAGAGTAGTATGGTTAGGTTCTGATTAATTCTATTTCGTAAGATTTCTACGATAATTCGGTAATACAAAAAGTGCGGCGGCTTTTAGTTTTGCTCGTAAATATACTTGTAATTTAGATTAAATTGTTTCCTTACAGCCTTTTATCAGAAAAATTCGGGATAGAATGGGCGCCAAGAGACGTGCCCATGACGCGACGGCTGCAAACCCTCGGCGCCACAGGCTGGATATGTCTCGTGTTGTTCGGTGAAGCGATTAGCATACTGGTGTTCCTCAGTATCCTGTACTCCTCGCTGTGGTGGCTGGCGATACTGTACGCGGTATGGATGCTGAAGGATATAGAAACACCCAACAAGGGTGGACGTAGGTGCGTTGATTTATTTCAGTTTTCTTTATATTCTGTCTATAATCAGTACCGTGCTATCCCAGGGTGCGCCACAAGTAACAACCAGGACTTCACCCTTCCATCATATAATTATTTACTACAAATTTAAGTGCAGATTTACCAAGTGTAGGAAATACATTTTTTCTACGGCATATGAAGTCTGCCAATCTAATTAATAGGTCTAATTAGAGGGCACATACGTTAGAGGGAAGGTCTGTGCCCAACTACTGTTAGAAGAAGGCTGCAAACGCGCATGCGTGTCATCTTAAGTGATCCGGCCGCGCACAAATACCTACGAAATGGATTGCCGGTTGCGTAGCCAACCTATTATGAAGAGTTGAATCGCCGGCACTTCACTCTGTATGTGGAACGCAGACATATAATATACCTCAACTTCACGTTGGTGTTCTGCGAGGACGTAGGTACTTTCCGATCGTAACGAACAGCAGAAGCCGTAGCAGTAGCCTTTTTTTTTGGGACGAAGTACACAGTGGCATAGCTCTTAGGTCGCTTAGCCTGAATCTCTATAGTATATCAGTAGCAGTACGTCTATTGTATTGTATGTAGCTAGTTAGTTAGTCATAGCTAATTATATGCAAGTAGAACGTGGAGGCAATAAGACATGATGTTAAAAACATTTTCTGTAATTATTTTCAGATTCGAGTGGGTTAGAAACTGGTCCTGGTGGCGTTACTATCGCGATTATTTCCCAATCAAACTTGTTAAGACAGCTGATCTGGATCCAACAAAGAATTATCTCTTCGCCTGCTTCCCTCACGGCGTGGTTAGCTCCGGAGCCTTTGGTGCCTACGCAACTAACGCTTTGAACTTCTACCAGACATTTCCTGGAATGACTTGCCATATGATAACTTTGGGAGGCCATTTTCGGTTCCATTCTTCAGAGATTTGATCCTTGCTTTGGGTGGGTGTTCCTCTTCGCAAGAGAGTCTACTCTACCTGTTGGACAGGAGGAAACATACAGGCAAATGTGTTGCGCTTATCGTTGGTGGCGCGGCCGAGGCGCTGGACTCTCATCCAGGCGAATATAGTGTTATTTTAAGTAGACGGAAAGGATTTATACGAGTTGCTATGAAGTCCGGGTGAGTATTTATATCTGTGAATCAAATACATATTATACTATTTTTGTAGGAAAAAGGGCAAACGACTTTTTTTTATATTTTCTAAGCAAGTGCTTGACTGCGATCCCAACTAATGTTAAGTGAAAATACAGTCCTGGACTTAGCTTAGTAAATGCCTTAATAAATGCGTTTGGATTGTATGTATGGGTCTTTGTTGGCAATAATAAAGTATTATTAATAATTACTTATCAGTTCTTCTCGTTCGTCCGTTGATGGAAATGAATGTTTAACATTGCAGGGCACCCTTGGTTCCTGTGTTTTCTTTCGGTGAACCGGACGTGTTCCGTCCGTTGAACAACCCGCGCGACAGCTTCCTGAGGAATTGCCAGGAGAAGTTCCGCGAGTGGACCGGCATCTCCCCCATATTCCCGATCGGCCGCGGAATTTTCCAGTACACCTTTGGAGTTGTGCCCCTACGTTCGCCTATTACGACAGTTGGTATGTAATCGAAGATGTCTTTAGAAACCTTTGACTAGTTTTCGATATTCTACGAGGTTACTGTACTTCCTCGAGCATGTCGCTACCTCCGTGCACTAGTAGAAACGGTCGCGGTGATCTTGTCACTTCCTACTTTAGTTAAAAATGTTAACAATTTTTTTAAGTAATTTAAAACAACCTAAGGTGTGATAGATGTTCACAGTGCATTTGAAGAGATACCTTATGTAGCAGAAACTTCAACACCACCAATGGCCGTCTTAAATAATTATATTTTAATATATAATTTTAAGTTATATCAGGTTATTATTCAACTGACTTCAAATTTTTGTGGTTTTGGGGAACCGATTTTTATGATACCGTATCATAAAAGTGTTAAATTTGCATCAAGTATGTGCGCCACAAATGGACGAAAAACTCAATATCACGACAACGGATTTCGATGATTCTTTTTGTATTAGAAAGGATGTGTTCAAGAGTAGTTTCACGAGAGTCTGATTAGGTTCTGATTCGACATTAAGTCGATTTTTGTTTTCGCCCGGCGGTGTTTCTGTTCCAGACAATCTTTGTATGGACAGAAATTTGTATTGTGAGAAGAAAATGAGAAATGAATATTCTGTGGGTCTGTTTATTATATGCCACCATGAAAATAAAATAATAAAAATAAATATATATATAATAACAAAGGCGACTCATATTTTAGTTCTCAACGTTTACTCAATGCGTTTATTTGCTACTTTACAACTTTTTAAAAATAGGATCTTCGCACGGTAAACATATTTGATCTTTTTACCTTTATTTTTATTTGATATAGTCTCACTGCATAACGACAAATTTAAAACAAAGCTTTCAATAAATTTACATTATCTAATGTAAGAAAATTAACATGAGTCCTAATTGAAAGTAAGCCCCATTAAATAAAATAATCCAAAATCGGTCCATGACTGGGCGTAGCCCAAACGTTCTAGAAACATAACAATTACAAACACTGAAATTGATCACTCGGAGGAGCAGACAGAGATCAGGGACTTCCATTTATTATGATCCTGACACACCTTCGTTTCATTCTCATCTATACATCTGCGCATACCTTATAGTCGGTTAAGGGTAGTCCTTCTCCATCTTTAAGATCAACAGTCTTTTGGCCTTGGCTCGGTCAAGCAACTTCCTCAACCTGGTCTATCCGTGGCCATAGTCCTCCAATTAACTATGCCAGGAGCTTTGATCATCCTCATTAACATCTTATTTTAAACAACACTTTTTCTTTTCCCTTACAGTTATATCGCAACAAATATTTTTACGAACAAAACAAAAATCGACTGCAAATCGATTGAAACTTTAAAAGCTATTAGATAAGGACGCCTTCTTACTATTTACGAATTATCGTAGGAATATTACGAAATAGAATTAATCAGAACCAAACCAAATTCTCGGCAAACTACTCTTAAAGTATATACTTTCTAATAAAAATAAATCATCGAAATTTGTTAGTTGTTGTGATATTGAATTATTCGTCCATTTGTGGCGCACATATTTGCAACTGGGAAGCACTAGGTTTCAAATAATAAAAGAATCAACAAAATCAGTTCACCCAGCGAATCGTAAGGTCGTGGGTTCGAATCCACCATTCGACTATTGCCGTGAACCATGTCCTAGCACAAGCTTAAGCTTAATTGGAATGGTTAACAAGATTGTTAGTAAAAGTTAGAAGGTAACCAACATTAAAAACAACATACAATAGAATTGAGAACCTCACGTTTTAAGTCACGTTGAAAATGTACTAGTTGCAGTTAAAATTGTTAATGCTTTCAGTTGGGACTCCAATGGAAGTGGAAAGAAATCTGGAGCCAACTGACGAAGAAGTAGATGCTGTACACGCAGAATTCACGAAGCGCCTAATAGAACTGTTCGAGAGTAAGAAGTCAAAATATTTGAAGGATCATGAAAAAATACACTTAGTAATACGATAATCCAGAGGAGCGAGGGTAAAAATGTTCTATCATTTGTTAACATTAAGTTAGAGACTGAATATTAACTGTAGAATACTGTCTAATTAAGACATCGGGAATAGACTGCATTGATGTTTTTGGGTTACTATGAGTATAAAAGATATTATAAAATAAAAAAAACATTGTCAATTGTTCTTATATTTTTTTTTTATAGAAAGAATACTAACAATTTTCACAAATATTACTTACATACTTGTTACAATACCAACTAAGATTACGCTTGTGCTAGATAGTCACGTCAATAGTCGAATGGTGGATTCGAACGTACGACATTATGTTTCACAGATCGTACTCTAAACCATTTGGATATTAACGCTTCGAAATATTTGAAATTCAGTTTTTTTTTATTTTTACAAAAAGTGCAAATTGTTTTTATAAAACTTTTCCAAAGAAGCTTAACTTACATTGTTCTAGAAGTTGTGTCAAGACTAGAATGATTTGCACCTACGACCTTATATTTCGCAGACCCTAACGTAATGGTATAGACCATTAGGCAAGTGAGGTGGCCTTAAATAATAAATGGGTGATGTTTTTCGCAATTACAGTTATATATAACTTTTTATTAATTTTATAACCTGAAACTTGAAATCGTGCTCTAATACCAAAACCTAAGTATACTCGTTGAATAGATCAGAATAGTTAAATAGAGCATGTCCCTTTCGTAGGGGAATCTTATCACTTTTGAATTTTTAAGGCGCGTTGTGAAAAAATGATTAGAATGAAATTTTAAGATGCGCGCGCTTCATTGTAACACAAAAGTCACAGGTTGAAGCTGCATACTTCTTTAGGTGCGTTATGAAAAAAATGATGACAGTATCAGGTTGAAGCTGTCGTGAAAATAAATGTGTTTATATACTTTTTCAAATGCTGCAATATAGTTGAGGTTAAATATCCGTATCTATTATTGATATAAATTGAAATATTATTATTTAATATAATATTAATTATTTACTTTCAAACTGAATTTTATTGATTGTATTACCATTTAGCAATACTTTTATTATTACTAATTATTTGCATGCAATTAAAAACTATTTTTTAATGAGGCAAAAGAAGTATAACTTCTCATGTGCGTATTTAGGTCTAGCTCCCAATGGCAAAATTGCATCCTATCAAATAAAAAAATAACTTCTCACGTCTTTAAGCTTGGCGGAGTTAACAAAGCTTTTTCTATTAACCTTTCACCAAGCTTATTAGTATATATATGTAATAAGCGGTGACATCATCATCCCTATATACTCAACTACTAACAAAATTCAATAATATAGAGGTAATATAACTGATTTACTTTTAAGTTTTATAAAAACTGCTAAAATCTAAATTCTTCTTCTTCCTAATTAACTTAAACTAAAATAAAACACTGAGCTACCAAAATAAAATAAAATCTTTGCTTTTATTTTATCTTCCCGGTATTTCAGTTTATTTTGTCTTAGTGACAATCATTGTATACTACGTGAAGCTAAACTTCTTACGAAATTGCTCAGAGAGGGGAGTATGAAATTACCCACACTTATTTATACATATAGAGAAGAAATACAGAATGCTAATATTTTAATAATTTAAAAATTATGTATATGCACTCGCCGAGCTGCGAATTATCTGTGATTCACAATACAACCACTGGTAATTAAAAATGGAACAGGGATAAATAAAACGGTTAGGTAATTTTACACTTTTTATGTATTTAACATATTTACATATTATATACAACATTATTAATTAAAGTGTTTAAGATCTGCGCACGCGCATCTCCACGCGCCCTACACTCCGTTGAGCATCATCCTCCAAGATATTGAACTTGAACAGCATTCTCTGTTTCATTTGAGAATAAAAACAAGAAAGTCTAGAAATTATTATTAATTTACAGGAACCTCACTGGCATTGATAAAAACAATTTGTTTATATACAGATTATAAATAGGTCAAAAATGCACTGCTTCATGTGGTGTGAAAATTGTGTGGGAATATTCTAGGCATTATACCACGAACGTTTTAGAGAAGCCAACAAATTTAACTGAATAAATAATAATCGAACGGATAAGTGATTGCAAATAACGGGAATGATATAGAGCGTTACAGATTATAAAACTTCTGAAAATTAAAACATAAATTAAGGGTCAAAATTAAAAAAAAACACGCTTTATTAACAATAAAAATAATAACTAGGCAAAATTATAAACATGTTAGGGCTTATTATAAAGTTTTCCAAGAGTTAATCGGGTCCATGATGAATGTCCAACGCCATTACAGAGTTGAAATATGACGTCACATGCAATATGACGTAGATATCTAAATCTTATTTTAAAAATGGATACATTATCTACAAGCCTTCCATTTATTTGTTATCCATAATACACTGCAATAAATGTTTTCTTTATGCTTGATTAATTAATGCCAGTGCTGCAATGATAATTGCCGTGCTGAAATAATTTGTTCTGATGTTGATATGTACCATTTAATGTTACACGCACTGGCTTAGTTAATCTATATTCACTCTTCTCTCGACACAGTTAATTCTATTCCCCTTCAAATAATCCTATTCTCATACTCGAATTTGTATGATGTTCGGAAGAATGGACACGGGAATTAAATCAAGTGATACCAACCTGTAAAACTCCGAAACCGACTTTATCTAGAGAATTAGTTAATTTATACTACCCAACACTGATAACCTAACCCAAAACTAATATTAACATCGTTGACAAAGTTAAAAAATTAATGTGAAAAGTTTGCAGACATTTACTAAGACTTTTAAATGTAAACCTGAAACGGTTCATCAATCATTTTTCAAATTTTAATTATACTACAACAATCACACAAATGTAGAAAAAATACAATCACTTATTTGACAATGTCAATATGATGATGTCAAAATGTAACTTTCTAAATTTGAAAATTCAAACTTGTTATTCCATAAGTAGCAATCGTAATTACAAATGATACTTAACGATAAAAGTAGTTTTTAAGACAAATTTAAGACAGTTTTTACACTGTTCATTTCATTTTAACTACTAATTTAAAAGGAATATTCTCAACTTACGTACTAGTTGATGTTATATCATGCAATGAATTACTCTGAAAATAAAATTAAAAACTAAAACCATAAAAAAACTATGATTAAGAAACTGCCATACTAATTAAATTGTGATCCCGCACTATCTTTGTATTAAATATGCAAACAAAGGTTGAAGACGCTTGCGTAGTACAAAATAAGTTCGATCTGATTTTACGGACTACTAAACTAATATAATAATAATTTCATCATAAACTACTTAACGTTAAAAGTACTTACCATCAAAATTTATCCGAAAAGTATATCCATAACCCGTTACGTAAATAACATTCCAGGAATTAAAAAAAAATACAGTATTGAAAAATTTTCAATTTTTTAAAACATCAAATAATTAGTAAATAACAAATTACCTCTTACAGTAATAATTGTAACGGAATATGATCACATCGCAACTATAGATAATTCTATCAACTCTATCGAAGTTTGATCCCAAATATAATTAGCTGTCGCAAAATCAGTTATTGTGATCCTTCTTCACCCGAATTACGGGATGTCTGATTGTGCTTTTTGATGCACGAACCGATGTTTAAGTCAAAATAATTTTATAGTGGATAGTTAAGGCGTGAATGTAGTCTTCGGAGGAAGTTCCCCTCACGCTTGTTTTGGATGCTGAGTGGTGGAGGGAGGGGCCGGCTTAAAGCACTGCATCAAAAAGGCGGTATACAAAACGAATGCTACTGAAAGTGCTATTAAAGCGTACATAAAAATGTTGAGCTCAGGTTGTCGGAACCGGTTCTTTCGAAGCCATTCTAACACTTCAATCTCGGACATTACGTCGCCTGTAACAAAAATGATTACTTACGTATATACCTAGGAACGAACACTTTTGCTATTTTTTAAATGTCTCTTACCTCTGTATATACTAGGGAATCGTTTCCTAAAATACACTATAGCTGGTAATTTTGTAACACCCCATTTACGCGCATAGCGTGGATCTTGCATTTTGACGAATGTAATATCTAAATTGTCGGTCTCGCTGTCTATATTTTCCAATTTATCCAAAACTGCTCTACTCTCCATAGATTTCTCATCTAAAATTAACAAAATAAGTAAAGTATACAAAAAAAAAGTAAATAGTTTACAGAACAAATATACTTACAGAAATACACAGCAAGAAATTCATTCTCTTCTAAAAGCTTATCCAACATTTTTCGGTTAACTTCCTCAATTTCATTTTTGATTTCAAAAACGTCTTGCGAAGTCAGCCATTGAAGCACTTTATCGACATGATGTAAATCACCGTCGTACAGCATTGGTACTCGTTTGCGGAAATATACTAACGATGGAATATTCACTACATTGTGTTTAGCTGCTGCTTCAATGCTTGCTATCTTTACAAAATCAATGCCGTATTGATCAACTTCGCCATCAATTTGCTCCAATGCTTCAAGTATTTCTTCACATTCAGGACAATCTTCGTCATCGTCTAAAATTGTTTCATTAAATGTTTTTGCAACCCAGTATTATACTTTTAACATTTAATTTAGCCAAATCACAGGACAACTACAAAAAGACATAAAATATACTTACAGAAGAAGACAACAAGTAAATGTGATTGATAAAGCAGTCTTTCGAGCATTCTGTCATTAACTGATTCAATTTCATCCGCCAGTTCACGGTTGTCATCATCAATAAGCCATTCTAAAATCGATTCTTCATTTTGCAAATCGCCTTCAAAAAGGAGTGGGTTGCCATTTCTGTTAAATAAATGAAAATATGAATAAAAACATTATTGTAAGACATTGTTAGTAAGGATATTTATATTTTACCTAAAATAAACCATAGCGGGGAAAGTTTTAATAGAATATCGTTTAGCAAGTTGCGGATCTTGTATCTTCACCATATGAATACCATAAACGTCACATTCATCATCTATTTTCTCCAAACCCTCAAGTATGTGATCACAAATATGGCAATTCAATTTATCTAAAAACAAAAGGCATATCAGATAAATAAAGGATCTTTAACTTTAACCGCATTTATATTTTTGTGTCTTTTTATATAAGAGAATTTTATTACAAAAATAGACGGCCAAATATTGTGTCTCTTCAACCATCTTCTCTAACATGACTCTCGTTATAAGTTCTATACAATCTTCAGTTTTTTGAGTTATCAACCATTGGAGAACCTCTTCTTCTTCAGCTAAAGATCCTTCATAGACATTTGGAATATTGTGTTCGAAATAGACTAAAACTGGAAAATCTGTCACACCATATTCTTCTGCGATCGAGTAGTCTTGAGTCTTTACAAATTTTATTTCATGCCTGTCGCAATCATCATCAATGTTCTCAAGTTCTTCTAATATTCCAGTGCATTGCTCGCAATCAATTCCATCTGAAAGTTTTTAATAATCTTATCGATATTGAAATAATTGAAATAAAGTATAAAACGAAAAACCAATCGTCACAAGGTACTTTTGTGCATAGAATCGGTTTATCTAGTCTAAATAAACTCCACGAATGCATGTAAAATAACTTACAAAATACATATCATAATGCTATCTACGCAGCAACTAAATAGGACAGTCACAAGACACAATAAATAGTTTAAGAATAAATGTACGAATTAACTAAACGGAGCTGTTGATCCATATTTGTAAATCAATACGATAAATTTAAAATGACATTGCAATATAAGTGCATTTCAATTATATGTATATGTGTAAAGACGTGCATCATGCAACGGAGATTTCAAATACAACCGGGGATACAAATATCAGGACATAAGACAAATTTAAGGGATAGTACCCTCCAGGTCTTGTCCTTCTTCGTCTTCGTGGCCTCTATCTTTCTTTCTTATAGTCTTTTGCATAGCTCTTAAATTGCATATTTCACACAATGTTTTATTCCCTATTAAAATACAAATCTGTTAATTACCTTAATACTTAATTTAATGTAGCGTACTGCCTGTAGCCGAACTGCTTATGATCAAATTAGATCAGGTTAATATTTTAATACAAAACAAACATAAAACAACAGTTAAAGTATATAAAATAACAGTAGTAAAAGTTACAAGAAAGAATATGAAGAGTTTGGAGATCCAAGATCAATAATTCATTAATTTAGTTATCAAAACTTACAGAAATAAACCGCTACTGATACAGACTCTTCTATTAAGTCTATTAAATCTTTTCCTTCAAGAGCTTCGATAATGTCCCCAGCCGGATTTTTTTGTGTCAGTAGCCAACTTAGCAGTTGTTGTTCATCATATAAATCACCTGTCAACAAATTGTCGGTTGTATAATGGTCATTTTCAATTTATTGCATATTTTCAAATCTAAGCATACCTGCATATATAACGGGATCTTTAGACCCTAACTTGAAGAACAAAACTGCAGGCAGAGCGAAAACACCGTATTCTTTGGCCATTTGCCTGTCGTCAATTTTCACGAAATTAATACCAGCTCCGTCAGCATCGTCGTCTATATGTTCAATCTCGGCTAGTACTCTAGGACATTGTTTGCAGTCATTACTGTCTAAAACATGTAATACGTGAAATACAATTTGAATTGTATGAAAAAAGTATTTGCGGATGCAACATGTAGTAGTTCTAGTATTTTTATTAATAAAATAAAAATTGAACACTCACAAAAGAAGACGGCTACATAATCAGACGTTTGTCTGATTTTCTGAAACATTTTTCTATTGACTTTTTCAATGTGATCCGTTAATTCCATGTTCTCTGGGTTAGTTAGCCAATCTAATATCTCTTCTTCATCATCGATATCCCCATCGTAATTAATATATTTCGTTTTTCTAAAATATGTTATACCAGGTGGATTACGGAAACCATATTTTTTTGCCATTAATCGATCACTGCATTTTACTATTTTTATTCCATACTCTGACGCTTCATCATCAATTAATTCTACATGCCTTAATATTCTTGGGCTTCCAGGATCATCGTCTCTGTCTGTAAATATTACAAAAATATCATTCCTATGAAGAAAACTTGCAAAAACTTTATCATTATAGTTTTATCATATACGTTTACTCACAAAATACAACGGCCAGAAATTCTTTTGTATCGATATATTTGAATAATTTATCTCTATCTATTTCCTCAATAGACTCATCTTCCTTTTGTTTAACCATCCAGTCGAGTACTTCAGATTCATCTAGTAGATTTCCTACAATATTTTAAAATAACTTCAATGCTGAAATGCTCAATATATCAAGAAGCATGTAAAGAAACCACATCCATTTGAATTTATTTAAACTTACCAGTGACATCCAAAAATAGGTATTTTTGACAACTACAGCAATACCATGCTGACATCATTCGTGTGTAAAATGAGTAATAATAAATACAATAATAGAAAATTGTATTTATTTAACAAAAAATATTATTTCAGCGCCGTTTTAACAATTAATTGTAACGAATAAATTATAAAACATCCATGCGAAATTTCGATCAAACAATACAACCTATTATTTGTTTCACAACGCCAGCCCTGTTAGACTTATTACTAGCAGGTTATGATGATTATCATATTCTATGAGTGAGATTATTTAATATGACTTTTTGATTAAATCTCGAATAACATCTGATACCATTTTGATTGCTCTAAATCAACAGATTATTGTCAAATTACAAACTTTTATCTTGTTTATTTGTTTGTTTAAATTAACATCGTAACATAACAAGAATGAAAGCATTAAAATCTAGATAAGTAATTGTGAGTCAAATGTATTACAAAATAATGAGAATGAGTCATGAGGACTAGAAAACTATATGAACATGAAATACTTAAAACAATAAGTCTTTCAAGATGATACGGCAATACGCATACAATTAAAAATGCCTATGTTTTGATGTTTCACCACACCTTTGAGGTCTAAATATTGGAATTAAATTACAGTCAAAATAACGATTTGTACACCTGCTTAAAAAGTTCAACAAATTCCAATATTTAGCTACACTAAACCCCTTATTAAATATTAAAATTATCAAGATCATAATATGAGTACTAACTTTTTTTGGATCGAATAAGTTACTATCACGTTTAAATTAATGATTTTACTGGCTGGATAAAACAATCGAAAAGTTATTTATAACTTGGTGAATACAGTTCGTGTACAAAGTATTATTACAACATATAACCCTGTCAGACGTTAGTAAGGATCAAAAGACACGAAATCACAGAGTACAAGAGAGTTAATCTGTAAAATTGATACTCGAAATCTAATGTCAATTAAGAACTGTGGAATTGAATATTGAATTGAGGTAAAAACGTTCGTGTTCTGTTGATATCTTACAGGTGAGCGTCAGGTAGCAACATCGTCTTACAGACGGTTGTAACAATAAGGATTTACCACCACCAAATATTTTCAGAGCCGAATAAACCTTTTTTCCCCTTAGACGGTCTGTCAGGCTTAGCTGCAAGAGCCTTTCCCTTATTTCCTTTAGTTGGTTTTTCCAAAGCTGGTTGTTTCTTCTCAAGTTTCTTTGGCGGAACCTTGGTTGGCGTCGCTTTGGCCACTTTTGTGGGACTCTTAACTTTAGTGGGACAGCACTGGTAGGGTTCGTAAGTCATTTTAGGGACCGCCGGTTTCGCCCCCAATCCAATGTAGAAACAGCGATCGCCTGCAGTCAGTAAAAATTGGTTGTTTATAACCCGTTGGAAAAATTGGAAAAATACAGTTACAGTTAACTGGGAGTTAATACTGTGCATATTTGTAATTTATGCGCCTATTGTTATGCGCTATTAATTCTAAATATTATGTTAGTAAAAGAACTAAAACATTTAAGTTGGCAAGCGTTCGCGAATGACTGCAGGCGATAGCTACTAAGGACCCATGCGGGTTCCATTATTCGACCATGCAGATGTGTGACTGGGATACATCGGTGCCTCCGTGCAGGGTCATTTCTCAGGGTCCAACACTACCAATTTACCTGTAAACATTTGTTTAATTCTACCAAAGTAACTGGAATCTTCATTCTGCTCGTCGTCACCATCTTCATCAGTACTAATTCTTGTATCAGATTCATAGTTGTCTTCTTCGTCGTTCTCGCCATTATCATAATCAGAATCGTCATCATTATTAGTGTCATCTTCGTCATTATCATCATCATCGTCGTCGTCATCATCGTCGTCATCATCATCGTCGTCATCATCGTCGTTGTCGTCATCATCATCATCGTCGTATTCGTCTTCTATATCGGCGTCATCATCGTCATCGTCATCTCTTTGGTTAGCTTTTTGAGCTTTAATCATAGATTGTGACAATGTTTTAGGTTTGTTTACAGGTTTCCATTCTGATTCTTTCCGATTTGTTTTGATACTATATATATTTTGTTTATTTCGTATCAGACCTGAGGCTTTATCACCATCTGCATTGGCCATTGATTTAGTATTAGTATTATACTTTTTTCGGTGGCTATCTTCACCTGCAGGCATTAGTAACTGTCATGCAAAATGACGTAGCTCAAACATTCAGTAATAAAGGCATAAAATATTTTTATTTATACAAACATAAAGAATGATGTCATGCATTTTGTCCGAAACGACGATTTTAGACATAAATATATTTTTTTAATTTATAAATAATTAATTTATAATTTTAAAATGGATGTGGATTCTTACTTTTTTGATCTACAAGCCACTGGAGAACCTTATTTTCGTTCTTTAAATCACCTATAAACAGGATAAAGTTTCAATTATATTTCTTTACATAGGAATTCTTAATCGATATGTGAAATATAAAATTATTATCAATTTATGTATAAATTGCTATTGATAATGACATTAATTTTTTTAAAGGAACTTTCTGTTTATTAAAAAATACCTCGTTAATTTTACTATATAATTAAATAGATTTTGTTACCAGGTTTCCATACTCGACTTGAATTATACCACTCAACATGTCAATCATAATCCGATGCTTTAATATTTCATGTTATATGAAAAGAAAAATTAAAAAATATCTTCAACAAAATCACTTACCGTCATACATAATTGGTACGCCAGTTTCGTAGTAAACTAATGCTGGGAAACTGAAAATACCAATATCAGACGCTAATTTAGAATCTTTCGATTTGACGAATTGAATACCATGCTTATCGGTGTCATCGTCGATTGTTTCTAATTCCTCTAAAATATCATCGCAGGTGTCACAATCTTCACTATCTAAAAATTACACACAATATGACATAAAATTATGACAAAATAAATAATCTTGATATATATAATCTAAGCTCAAGATTGGTTTTATAAAATATCTATATTTTTTTTATAACTACTATGTATGTACGACGAGTGAGTACGAATGTAAATATGTGTTGTATAAAAGAGAATTGAATTCCTTACAAAAGAATACGGCAAGATGTTCAACATCATCAATTAGATCTTTTAGTGTTTTTCTATCAACATTCTCGATTACGTCTGGCTGGGAATCATGAAGTTCCAATACCCATTTCAAAATAGCCTCTTCATGCATTAAATCGCCGTCGTAAATTGTTCTAAATTTATGACGATAAAAGGCTAAAGCCGGCATATCGGGTAGATCGTATTCTTTGTCCACTCCTTCATCCGATGTCTTAACAAAATCTATATTTTTTTCTTCACACTCATCATCGATATTCTCTAGTTCACTCAATATTTTTTGAGATTTCTTATCACCCTCCTTATCTGTAAATAATAAAATTTTAAGTAGTAAACAAACATATGAATTAACATCGTGAAGAATAGAAACTTACAGAAAAAGACAACCACATGATCGTTCTCTTCTAATATTTTTTCCAACATTCTAGAGTTAACTTCTTCGATTTTTCCAGGAATTTCAAGAGTATTTTCATCAGTGAGCCAAGCCAATACTTCATCTTCATCTTCAATATCACCTATAACAAAAATATTTTTTGTACGTTGGACTTTTATAACGGTACATTTTAATTGGATGATATACTTTATAATAAATTAAAGATCGTACCTTTGTAAATGAGTGGATCTTTGTTTCTGAAGAAAACAAGTGTGGGGAAGGTCTTGATACCGTATTTTTTAGCTAGCGAAATATCCTCAGTGGTGACAAATATAATACCGGTTTCATCTAATTCATCATCAATATTTTCTAATTCTTCTAAAATGTTATCACATTCTTCTCCTTCTTCACAATTACCACCTATCAAAGGTAAATATAATAAGTTTAAAATATTTTATTATTTATAAATACAATTACGTTAAGCTAAAATAGGCGATTACTTACTGAAATAGACTACTACATATTCGTGTTCCTCAATTAAATCGATTAAAATTTCGTCAGTAACTTCTTCAATCGTTGCACTATTTTTCTGTTCAATAAGCCATTCTAGTACTTCATCTTCATTCATGAGGTCACCTTCATATATTGCAGGAATATTTTCTTCAAAGTAAACTAAAGTTGGTAGATGATCTATACCATATTGCTTGGCTTCAGCATCATTATCCATTCTAACAATAACAATTCCTTCCTTTTCCAATTCATCATCGATATTTTCTAACTCATTTAGGATTCTAATATCTTGTTTATCATCTTTATCGTCTGCAATAAATAATTAATAGTAATTATTGAAATAAGAAGATAGATAAATTATTTAATTAAATAGTTAATTTACTTGTTATCATACTTACAGAAAATAACAGCCAAATATGGTGTGCTTTCTATTAATTTGTCCATCATTTCATCAGTAACCTCAGGAATTTCACTATGACGTTTTTGGTGGAGCAACCATCCTAACAATTCATCTTCTTTCATTAAATCACCCTCGTAGATATGTGGGATACCTTTCTCGAAGAACACCATCGTTGGTATGTTGTCAATACCATATTCCTTAGCTTCTTTGTCATCATCAATTTTAACAAATGCAATATCATTCTGGTCACACTCATCATCTATGTTCTCAAGTTCAGCCAAAATCTTCTGACTCTTTTTCTGGTCCTTGTCATCTGAAAATTATTTTTAAAAACTGTATGTCATTTTTACGTCAGTTCTGAAGGTAATATATCACGATACGAAATTTATGAATGACATATCAAGAAATAAGCTATTAGCAAAATTTCAGATTCAGAATGATTAATTGTATAAAAAGTGGGACGTAGTAATTTTATTACTGATAAAGAAATATCCCTTATAAAATCGACGTATTTATACTAAATACAAGTACTAAAATATACGAGCACATATTTCACGTGATATTAGTATCGGCCTACCATTCGTTAGATATAGTGGTAGCGACAACGTATTTTTAATCGTTAAAATTGATTGGACTTCCGGGTCGCGTACCAGTAAAGTACTTTGAGCATTTAAAAAAAAAATTGGTGGGTGAGCTGACTATGAATAAGCTGCTTACAGAAAAGTACGGCCACGTAGGGCATTTTTTCAATGATGAGATCAAGCATTTCATCAGTAATATCTTCAATTTCATCGCTTTCGGATTGATGTCTAAGCCAATCAAGAACTTTTTCTTCTTCTTCTAGATTGCCTTCATAATATGTAGGAATGCCCTTCTCAAAGTATAAGAGCGTGGGTACTTTCTCAATGCCATATTCTTTTGCTTCATCATCGTTGTCAATTTTAACAAATGCAATTCCAAGTTGATCACATTCATCGTCAATATTTTCCAGTTCGTTTAATACTTTTTGGGATTTGCGATCGTTGTTATCATCTGTGAATATTTGAACAAGAAAAAAAACATTGATAAATATGGCGAATAAAAGTATTTATCATTCAAAAATATCAAAAACATAACTTACAAAATAAAACGGCTACAGTTTTTCCATCTTTAATCAAACGATCAAGCATTTCGTCAGTAACATCTTCAATTTCATCTTTTTCTAGTTGATCCACAAGCCATTCTAACATTTCTTCTTCATTTTCGAGATCACCTATACAACAATACTTTATGTTAGTAATATAAAGCAAGCGCCCACAAACTCTTTCAAAAAGCTCTTACCGTCGTAAACATTAGGGATCTGTTTTTCAAAGTAAACTATGGCTGGAACATTATCAATACCAAATTCTATAGCCGCTCTCTTGTCATCAATTTTTACAAACTGTATTCCGTGGCGGTCGCAGTCATCATCTATCTTTTCGAGTTCACCTAATACTGTCATAGATTCTTCGTCACCGTGGTCATCTAAAATATGTGTCAATTCCATTAATCTCCATTTAATTCCTTTAATAATCACTCGTAAAGCACCACGTGTGAAAGTAAATTTTAAGTTATTTTTTATACTTACAAAATAAAACGACAAGGTTGTCTACATTCCCTATGAGTGTGTTAAGTGTTTTGGCAGTGACATCCTCAATAACATCTTCTTCATCCCCAGTCGACTTATTTGCTATCAGCCATTCCAGCACATCTTCCTCCCTACTTAGTTCACCTGTATTTAATGTGATTGGTATTATTATTACCTATCTATTTCATTTATTAATTTTTTGGTGTAATAAAAATTAAACATTGAAAGTACCCATTGGCAACGACACAGTATTTTCTTCTTACTATTTATATTTTAACCTATATTTTTGGGTCTTTGACTGAGTCAAGGAAGACTTGTGCATGCTACAACGAGAGTTGTAAGCATGCAGAAAATATTCGAAAGTAATTTGGATTTTATGATGTCTAACAGTGACAAACCTTCGTAGATAATGGGTATTTGATGCCTGTAGTAAACTAATCTTGGCAATTCTCCAAGACTGTACTCCTCGGCGAGCTCTTCATCGTGGATCTTCACAAAGCCAATTCCGAGCTGATCAGCTTCATCGTCAATGTTCTCCAGCTCTTGTAGGGCCTTAGCGCATTTCTTGCACTCAGGTTTATCTGAAACATATCAATTAAAAATTTAAGTTTGTTTGACATGTAGTACTTATAAAGTCTTTGTTCCTGTCATGCTCCGTAAAGGTTTTGAAGCAGTGCAGTTAAGCGCAATGCTCAGTGAATTGAGTGCGTTAAAAGAAAGTTAATAAAGTGTACATTACAATAGACCCGGTGCCGTGCAGTCGTGACCTTTAAACGTTGATACGATACATCTACTTTTACACATCGCAAGAGACAATAAAAGCAGGAGATGTGCTAAGTGCTCGGAATCTGGGTATATATTTCGAATGTGCATACCAACCTAAATTCACAGGGTTCGCTAGAAATACGCTACAATATCTATTCTAGTTTCATTTCTAACATAGCAACTGTGAATGCCGTTTCAATTATTCGCATTTTAGAAATTTGTCGATATGAATATTTTCTACATGGACAACGTTGGCAAATAGCATGCTTATTTTTTTACTGATGATCCTCATTAGATAATAAGGTCAAGGTCATCGGAATAACTTTACCATCATTTTTAGGTTCATAATTTCGAACACATAGAAAAGGTGGAATAGTTCATTTTTAATGCTTTCCGTCTTATCTTAAGTATAAAGTAACGATGAGAATGTACGGACGACGTATTCGTGACAAGTCGGTCCGTCAATCCGAGCTGGCTGGCAAGACAGAAATAGGACGGCCAAAATAGCTCGCCGCACGGCCAGATAATGCTAGCGTGATTTTGATTCTGGCCTTCTCGTATACCGGAGGGACATGCATAACGTTGAAGTAACATATCAAAGAAGAGACAGAACAGCGATAGGCCAAAGAGATTTCATAGAGATGACAAAACAATGAATTGACAAATAAAAGCGATTATGCTGTGCGCATGTCTAGATTCGATAGTTAAGGCATCATAATTTTTATTAATGTTATAATTTTTCTTATTTGTAACTATATCATTTCAGACTACGAGCCAATTATTTAGGTTTAATTTTCCAATGCTGCACCAATTCTTCGGATTGAATTCTTCTTTCAGGTGACATTTTCTTAAACTCCTCATAAACTATTCTCCATTGCAAGCGAAAAGCAAATCCGAATTAAAACTATAAAATTCTACTAATCTAGAAAGCTACGAGCTACAGCCACACCGACATTAAAATCATGCCGCGAGCTGAAAAACCTTACTCACTGATCAGCGGACCGCATGTATTGAGATCGGGACCTACGTCAAAAACACAGTAAAACACACGACACGATTATTATCATACAAACAGATTCGACGTCTACAGTTCAGTTAAGGCAACAGAGAAGAATAACTACTAAATAGCTAGAATTTTACAGATCGCTTTTATTCTGTTAGTTAAGAAAATAGCTCAAAATTTTTACCACAATAGCTGATGAACTTGTTAAAGTACAAAAAACCCGCAAGCGTGTATTTTGATACTCACAGAAGAGAACGGCAACGTATTCAGTGTCCTCTATAATTTTCCCTAGAATTTTCTGATTAACTTCTTCTATCCGGTCTGGAAGGTCCATTGCCTCTAAGCTCGTCAGGAAATCCAGGACGCTCTCTTCGTCCATGAGATCTCCTAAAATTTCACCAATAAGACTTCAATGTTATCGAATTAAAATAATAACAAGCAGTCAACTCCTTGGCCCAAAGGAAAGGCCAGTATTAAAAATTTCTATCAGCACGATCCTTGCCATTGCTACTATCTCAACCATACATCATTACGTATATTTGTCCTTCTACAATAAGTCTTCAATCCGGTTTAGTACCACACACTCGCCTAGGTATCATCATAGATCTTTTCCTCTCTTTCCTCGTTCAGTCTTCCTACATGCCCAAACCACCGAATCATACCCATTACTCGTCCTTCCTATTTCTATTATAGTCACAACATCCCTTTGACACGTTTCCCTTGTCATACAGTTTCTAATTATCATTTAAAGTCACGCACGTAGTTGCTCTAGACAAGACATGTCCTAGAAGGCCCGTATAACGCAACAACGCTCGCTCAGGCTTAGATGAATCAATCACTCAAAATAATCATCCTATCGCACAGATAGAGGGCGGCGAACTTATCCGTGTTTCCGCCACGTCACAGGCATTTACTCCTAGTAATGATAAAAGCGTTGCTGTCTTGTGTTTTTTGTCGTAGCGGCAATTATTTTTAAAATTTCCCGTAACCCGATTTAAGTTTCTGATCGAATCTCGAATCGACCCTTTTATACTCGAGGGCACCACGGCCCAAACTGAGGTTTCCTCTCGGAGATCCATGTGCTACGAGACTCATAATAGAGGTTGATTATTCAGTTGGAATGTCTGTTTGTAATATCAAAATAACTATTTTTTGCTACATGCATGTACGGTACCGATTTTTTTTACAATTCTTTGTTAAAATAGAAAAATGACATTATTCAAAATTTTCGAAAAATGGGATTATTACTAAAAAGAGCCTTAACAATATTTTTATATGGATAAAAGACACTTCCTTGTGACATCTAGTGAGCTAGCAATATTTCTGTTTTTTTTCAGAAATATTACTAAAAATCTTATTAACCATTCCAACTAAGCTTAAGCTTGTGCTAGGACATGGTTCACGGCAATAGTCCAATGGTGGATTCAAAACCACGACCTTACCATTCGCAGGCCGTACCCTAAACCATTAGGTTATTGACGCTTATTTAATTTGATAAAGTGTTTATATCCATATAAAAATATTGTCAACAGTAGGCTCCTTTTAATAATAATCTTATTTTCCGAAAATTTGGAAACACGTCATTTTTCTATTTATTCGACGAATTTTCCGGCTAATCTCTGGAACGGCTTTACCGATTTTGAAGGGACTTTTACTTAATTAAATAGTTTTAGGGCGCAGCTAGTATTAGTATAAATTTATATTTTTATATATACTTAATACTGAAATTTGTATCGTATTTTTAATATTTGAGATGTAGATGTTTACAACGTAGCTGAATTCCAGCCGGTTGCATTTAGCTGTGCGTCGTATCTCCTGTGTTCTGGATATCGGCGCGGTTATAAACAAACACGGCACACGTTACGCAAACTGTTTCGCAACAACACCAACATAGATTTAGACGCGGAACACAATTTTGTCTGTTGCTCTTAATACTTTTCGCGCATGGTTTTCTAAACAATTACATATCTTTATTACAAACATTACATTTCAAAGAAGAGAATAATCAAATCGTATTGTCTTTGATTAGACGACGACCCTAGTTTTGCAGTGGAATCAATAAAAGTTATCGACGTAGCATTGATAGCCGGTTAAGCCTAGAATCTACGCGTTCGACTTACAATTTAATAGTCGGGATTCGAATCGCACCCGGCTTGTACCAATGATTTATGTTTTACGGATTTTTACGTACAAATAGTTGTTTAAATTTGTGAACCGTGTATGTTGTGAGTTTAAATTTCCATCATCTTTTTTTCCTATACATGATTCTTCATACCAAGTCCAATGAAGAATTTATCAATTTTAAAATTTTTCTTCCATGATAACAAAATAGACCACATTTCAATCTTTTTTAAATCTACGTCACTGCCTATATATGGTTATTTTTAACCGACTTTATAAAAAATGAGTTTATCAATTCGTCTTCATTATATACTATACTACATATATTTATTAAGGGTACGACTTTACGACTTTAAGGTCTGAGGTTATAATCCCCGCCAGCTTGTTCTAATATTTCCGTTTATCGGTTGCTTAAATAAAAAACAAACTCAATTCCTAAATCCTGTTTATTTTGTTTTGTGACAGTAATTGCTGTCTCTGTTCACCCCACTAAAACGGGTTTAAGAAAGAGAGAGCTTATTTATTATTTAAGAAAACTAATAACTTAAAATTTTAGTAACAAAATGTCTTCAAATCCAATCAAACGTTAAACGCTTTTACACCCGGACGCCCTCTTTGTATTTACGTATAGGTTAATGACGAAATAGAACTAATCAGAACCTAACATAACTATCATCAAACTTCCTTTTCAATAAAAAAATAATCATCGAAGTCGGTTACCGTGACATTGAGTTATCCGAGCCACAAGCTTGACTTGATGCAAATTTAAAACATATGGGTTTTTCTTGGATCTTAAGAATTCAAAAACAAGGGGAAAAAATCCCCAATTCACCCAATGGAAACAAACGTTACGCGGTAACAAACAAAACAAGTACAGACGAGTTGACTCCTCCTTTTTTGAAGTCGGTTGAAAAATATCGACATCAATCTGGTTTTCACACTCCGAGCAACCATTATATTCATTTATTATTCATTCATTTGGTTTATTTATTATTCAAATATATTACGGGCTATACCAGATCATGACAAATTATAAATTTTCTATTTTGTCATGATCAACATTAGCATGTCTGTGACGCACGCGTAAGATTTTCCCCTATCAAAAAGTGCTCAACGCGGCAAAACTTCAAAGATAAAAATGGCAAGTTATCTTACCTTCGTAAATGATCGGTTCCTTCTCACGGAAGTACGTGAGGGCGGGAAATTTCGTGATGCCATACTGTTTCGCGAGTCGCTTGTCGTTTATCTTCACAAAGTCAACGCCGAACGTGTCCGTGTCGTCGTCGATCTTCTCCAGTTCTTCCAATACTTTGTCACAAGTCACACAGCTTCTGGCATCTATTCAGACAGGGAAATACTTTTTTGGAGCTTATAATTTAACGTAAAACTTTGTTATAGCTTTACTGAAATCGTTACTAAAAGGCAGTTTGCCATTCAACAACGCAGATTCGTAGATGATAATAAAATTGAAAAGAAAACATCGTCCTTAATAGAAATGATTGCATGACTACCAATTTGGGATCCTGTGGTTAAAGTTACAGTCTTTATAAATTTATTTATATAGACTATCTTTATAAAGACTGCATAAGGGCACAGATTGTTGTAACATGAGATGTTTTCTATTACCACCGAGCGCGTGGTAAATCACCAACTAAAATTGCAATAAACAAATTCGTTGATGCCAGCACCGGGTCCCAAGTCTTATTGCTAGTATAGTACCCAACTTGAGGCGGCCAAACACCGAGCTACCACGGCTTTTGACGTGACAACGTCTTATAAATTGATGAATACTGGATGTCATGTCCCGTTACGCTCGTGCCGAGAGTTTCCGATAATTGCCGATAGTGCGTTCAAAGTGTGTAAGCGTGAGCGCGCTATGAGGGCGATAGAGAACACGCATTTGTGCTCAGTGAAGTAGAAAAAGGTAAGTTCAATAGGATGTAATGAGGAAGACGATAAAAGATGTACGATTAGATAAAAAATATGATTATCATTTCTTAAATAAATACTTTAATTTTGTTAGAATAACCTGTGTAACTAGGACGTTCTCACGAATTTAACATCCCAGCGCCTTGCGCCCAGACACCTGGGATGTTTTTACGTTTTGCGTAGGTATTAAATTCCAACAAAGATATGTGTAATATTAAGACATTATATATAATATTATATAGACACATTAAGGGGGCCCTTGATCGCGAAAATTGTGAAGCGCTCGAATGCTTTTTGCATGTTTATAAAGAGAAGAGAAAACAACGTTACTTTTAATCAAATACTTATTTTTAAATCTGCAGCAGACACGGTGAGAACTAAGTAACAATATTTTGCCAAACCTAAATAAACCGTGCGATAAACATTACATGCGTATTCACCATAAAATGTAAAGAAAGTCTGAAGGAAGATCATTTTGTGAAATTATTTCTGTTTGTTTGTTTTCGGTCTGTTGTTTCGGTGGTGAATGTTTTAAACATCGTTCCGATATTTTAAACTCGCTGGAAGATCCCAACTACTAGTGCACCATATTTATCATAAATTATCGATATATGAACGCGATTTATCGATATATTTTATCCGATAACTAAATATTGTAAGTAGTAATATTGTATGTTACTTTACTCCTACTCTCCGCAATAGTAACACTAGTTGTATAAATTTTATTATCTGTGTTGCGGTTTTTTTGGTCTACTTAAATATAAATACATTACGATATATGAAAAATATCGTTTATACAATATTTCGTGTAGTACCGATACAACATTACGAGATATTATATAGAAAATATATCGATATATTTTTTGCGTGAACACCCCTAATCCCAAATCTCTCACGACTGGAAGGAGTTGGGAGTTACGAGTGACGTTGCGGGCCGAATTGCGGTTGTGGGTTAAATTAACGACCTGCAACACTTTACCTAACCTCACAACTGTAATCTTGAAATACATTACGCTTTGGATTAATTTTAAAATAGTCGTGTTTAAATAACTCTATTTTTCGCCACAAACACTCTCAGGAATACCACGGCACACCGGGGTTCTAAGCCGCCTGCTATTTAAATAAATAATGTTAGCTACGTTTTTTTTTCTTTATGAGTACTATTTAATCGATTATGCAGCATCGTTTGGGATCACACCAACACCAACATAATTTACTACATTCTGGTAGATGGAACGGCCTATAGTATGGGATGCTACATGCGTCGATACTTTGGCACCGTCACATCTTCCAGTCCATCGTCTGTTGAGGCTGGAGCGGCCGTTGTACATGCAGAAAACCTCAACAGGCCCAAATATAGTAACCTTGATAGAGGTTTTATATTTGAGCCGTTTGGGGTAGAAACTTTGGCTCCGTGTGGTCTCAGTGCACATCACCTTTTTAATGTGATAGCTAAGAAGTTGGTCAACACATCTGGTGACAGGAGGGCTGGCTTATATCTTGCACAGAGGCCTAAGCATTGCCTTACAACGTGGCGATGTTGCCAGCCTTTTGGGCACGCTGCCAAGCGACGACGGTTTAGTACAGTTATATTTTTTGTAAATATTCTGTTAAATACCTATTACATTGTAAATATTATTTTTTAATTTCTGGTTTGTTAACAATTCTATTTTCTTTTGGGACTTATCAACTTGTTATAGAGCTGTTTAGGTCTGGCTGCCAGGCGCATTATGTCGGTGCCGTACTTTAAGAGGTGGCTTTTGTGATCGTCGTTCTGTATAATATCTTGTTAACCAATATAACCACCACAACCACCTTAAGCTTGTGCTAGGAGATGGTTCACGTAAACAGTCGAATGGTAGATTCGGACCGGTGACCTTACGTTTTGCAGACCGACTTTATGCTTTTCATTCCGCTAGTGTCTCTGAATATTCACTATGACAACATACTGAGTACAATTTTCAATTGGCGCATTGCCAAAACTATAATGTACTAAATTCATAATAATGCTCACATCCCAGTTAGTCGCCTTGCTTTTCGGCTTATTTTTTACTATTATTGCCATTTTTCAACCGACTTGCAAAAAAAGAGACTGATTAATCTTTTTTTTATTTAAAAGTTGGAGCCTGTTGTGTGAACCTTTTTTTTTTGACGGGGAGGAAATCTTCACAAAGATACCCCGCCTTCTGGGGGGAAGGCGGCGGTTAAACTACCCTTAAAGTACGTCGTGGAAACGAAATAAGAAAATTAATCATCGAAATAGCTTGGCAAGATATTGTATTATTCGTACATTTGTCGCGCATATACTTAATGCAAATTTACTAAATATATGGTTTTCTCATGGATGGTATTGTCAAACTTGGAACAGGGTCACACTACAGCAGCCCTGTAGTTGTGGGCTCTCAAGAATAAGACTACGGTATCCCCTGCCTGTCGTACAAGGCAACTTAAAGGGCGTCGTCCACCAAAGTGGACATCGGCTGGCCCGTGTCGCCTTGCGCTGCGAGGGCACAGGGGAGGACTTAACCTCACCTCCGGGACGTGGCCTCCGTGAGCATATACAGAGCGGCACCGGTGCGTTCCGTGAGATCCCGGAGGCCCTCGTCATGCACCGAGGAAAGGGCCACCGGGGAGATTTTAGTGGGTAAGAACCTCACATAACCGCCGCCTTCCCCCCATAAGGCTGGGTATCTTTGTGAAGATTTCCTCCCCGTCAAAAAAAAAAGGTAAAGTTATCAGCCCAGTAGTTCTGGGCTCGTAGAATAAGGCTACAGTGTCCCCTGCCTGTCGTAGACTAAAAGGGACCTGGGGTTCACTGGGCGAAAGGTCTGTAAGGTGGGGGGCCTTTGTCGTCCACTAAAGTGGACCCGGGAAGTAGGTGTCATCGGCTGGCCCGTGTCGCCTTGCAGTGTGAGGGAGGGCACAGGGGGGAGGAAAGGACGTGCCCTCCGTGAGCATACAGAGCGGCTCCGGTGCGTTTCACTGGAGATCCCGGAGCCCTTTCTCGGTGCATAGTGCCTCACCATGCACCGAGGAAGAGGGGGAAGGACACCGGGGGAGTTTTAGTGGGTAAAAAAACCCCCCAGAAGGCGAGGTATCTCGTTGAAGATTTCCCCCCGTCAACAAAAAAAAAGGTAAATTTGTTAATAAATAAAGGTTATCGTTTTCGCCTATTAATGTACCAGTATATTAATTAAAGTTCAGTACTGTCAAAACATTCGGAGTTGTTCTCGGTTTGTCGAGTCGGTTGGTCGAAAGGTGAATGTCCATGAATGAAAAGTCCAAGTGGTCCTACTGAAGAACCCATTGGTCATTGTAAGCACGTCTGACGTTTGGTTTATTTAAGCGAGTACGCAACATTTACAAGTAAAAACAGAAATCTACTTCAAATTGAATCAAACATTTAACACGTGAATACCCTCTTTGTATTTCCGAATTATCGTAGAAACATTACGAAATAGAATTGATAAGAACATAACTAAACTGTCAAACTACCCTTGAAGTACATCCTTTCCAGTACTGCAATAATACTTTCCAGAACTGATCTGTATTGAACTGGGAGTGGAACAAGGGATGTGCCAGCTTTTAAATGAAAAAGAATCATCAAAATCGATTCACCCAGTCGAGAGATCTTAGGTACAAACATTATTTTTGAAGTCGGTTAAAACGTGCCAAAACCCCAAGTCCGTACCGCCCTAACACAAACACGCTGTCAAGTTCCAAAATCAACGTACGTAACATTTAATGCTCACCGACTATTGTGCGAATGCTAATTTGTTTTGGAGTAAATCGAATAAGAATCGGTTACCAACGCCAACGCCAATAAATCTCTTCGGAATTAACTTTGGCATGGATTTAATTTTCTTTTTTCTTTTCGCTTTACCCGACCGATTTCGCAAGTTCTCCAGTTACTTCATTATTGTATGATATAAAAAAGCTATTTATTTATGTTTGATACACAAGGATGTTTTGGCATTTTATGATTTACGCACTGTGGAAATATAAAAATTTGTAATACATTGGCTTAAGAAATCGTGCTCAAAAATATTTAAAAAACTCAAAATATATTGCATATTACGGAAAGTTTTTATTTCGGTGAACATCGTTGATAAGTAAATCAAAGTTATCGCCTATGTATGTCCTACTGCTGGGCGCAGGCATTCTCTGTGAAGATAGAAGATGTATATCGTCTGCCACGCGACTCTAGTGGACATTGAAAGAGAAGCTCGCGTACACACACAACTCCACAACTCTTAGTAAATATTGTCATCCCAATTAAATCTTATACCAAAATTCGCCATTTCATAGAAAAGAAAAATGGAGTTATTATGCTAATATTCAGCAGCAGTGCAAGTTTAAAAATATGTTACATATTAACATTATAATTAAATGTAATTTTAAATCGAATATTTTCAAAAAATATTGTTGAAAAAGTGCGATAATCAAAACAAAACTGAGCTCCAACAAGTCTATTTGCCATTGCTATTTGCTCTTATGAAACCAATTTATGGCCGTCAACGACCAAATACACACGACTAGCGTGCCAGAGGTAAGCCATTGTTAAACCATAATGGCACTAACGAACTAAAATATTACTAAAACAAATATCAACCACTGTGATGCCCATGAAAGTTCATTTTGATTAAACCATCTAGACTAAAACAAAGATAGCTTGAAACTAGAAATTCTTGTCAAATTGCTACGTAATTAAGTCAAGGGACAACATTCAACAATGTAGACATCTCAAGGTCAACCGTGGGTAGGATATTTTTTCACCATTTGCAGTCGCTGCGAAATGCCGTCTCGCAACTTTGGCCTCAGTCGAAAGGCACGTGGACTAATTTGTTTAGAAACCAATCTCTTCGGGATTCTCTGTGTTACAAGATCTTCTTTTAAGACATCAATGTGCTACGGGTTTCCATACCTTACTGTGGACATCATAAGGACCCGCGCAAGTGTGTCCTCGGCTCGAGAGTGACTAAGAGGACCTACCACGACTGCTACCACGGATGCTTCCACTGCCTTATAGGACTCACAAGTAATTTACGAGAAAAAACAAAAACCAACTTCAAACAAGGAGGAGGTTTTGAATTTGACCGTATTTTTTTATGTTTGTTATATCAGAACTTTGGACTGGGTGAACCGTTTTTGATGATTCTTTTTTTTTTTTGAAAGCTTGTGGTTCCCGTGAGGTCACATTTGCCAATGGTATCCATAAGAAAACTATTTAAGTCTTAAATTTGCATCTGATATGTGCGCCACAAATGGACTAATAATAAAATATCACGCCAATCTTTTGGATGATTTATTTATTGGAAAGGATGTACTTCAGAGGTAGTTTGGATAGGTTCTGATTAATTCTATTTCGTAATATTAATATCGTACGAAATACAAAGAGGGCACCCGCGTAATAGTTCAACTTTTAATTCGATTTGAAGTTGGTTTTCGTAGGTGGTTTTTGACTTGGATTTTCGAAGTATCTCAGTTATATGATAATATTCTCACGTCTATATTCTCTTACTTTTTCCACACCTAGTCTTGGTTTATCAAACCTGCCAATATCACAACAAGCATTATTCCATATGATCTTTAGGAGTTCCTTGTTATAACTACGGAACCCAAATGCGTTAGGTCCCATACCCGAAACCATTACTAGTTTCAGGTATGGGACATTGTTTTTTTAAAAAAAAACTAATTAAGAACCCTTGACCCATGAGAACCTTTTTTAAAGTCGGTTAAAAATAAGTTTGCATTGAAACAAAACGTGAAGAGTCCACTTAAGATCGTTTGGGACTGTATGTGACCATTTGCTTGAAATAAAATTAAACGACAAAGTGGATAGTGGGCTTCCGATATTTTCGATGTACTGCGTCTGATTCACGTGATGAAAAATGGGGGCACTACGTCAGAAATGCGTAAGGCGACAGGAATTATAGTGTCGTAAATAAAATTTTAAAATAACTGACTCGAACTCTCTTAAGAATTAAGGTTTATTTATTACTACAGTGTTGCTATAGGGACATATGTAAGGTACGTTTGCTTGATGGTAAGTGATTCTCCGTTCATAACAAAATGGCGCTTATAAGTAAAAAAAATATGTTCAACTCCGAACATACAAATTCACAAACATATTGTATCGAATAATTATAAGCCTGATATCTATGTACCGGAAAGTTTGTTTGGTTTATATTATTACCCATACAACACCCCATACTGCGTAACAATACATAATATTATAGACCCAAATAAAGATTTATAGCACAAGTCTTGAAATATAATAATGGACCTTTTATTACTGAAAATGTATAAGCTCAAGGCTTTTAAATGCGCTGTCACCAAATGTACGTACGTACATCATTCAAAGACTTACTCTGGAATTTAAATCTAATAATAGTTTTAAATTTACCTTTTTCTGTCCGTATTCATCTATATCTAGATCTATATATGCATCTATTTAAAGTTATATATAATTGGTATGTCTATGTTTTTAATTTATTGATGGGTATTTATGTACGTATTTTTATATATTATTATATTTTTACTTTTATTTTCCCTAAGCTTACCCGTATGCAACCCTAATCCATGTTAAATTCATCAATAATTTGAATTGGAGTTGGTTTTTGTGTTTACACGTAAATATACTTGTATTATATGCAAGTAAAGATTAAATAAATAAACCGAAATAGGAATAGACGTGTAATACGAAGTACTAGCTTCATTAACTGAAAAAAAATTGATTCAGTGAAATAACAGAGGAGGAACAATGCGAAGAAGAAAATCTTTATCGAACATCAAGCATTAAACAAGTTCTACTGGCCGATAAAGTTTTAATGTTTTTTTTAAGATTATCCCAACATATGTATACATATATATGTATATTTATACGGTCATATCTCTCGTATACAGTATTGTAGAAGGTAGAGGATTTCTCTGATCGTAGAGGCCCATTCACGCAACAACTGAAGCCTCTTTATTGTTGTTGTTGATTACGGTTCGTTAGCCCATTCATTTTACATTAGTTACAGCGCCTTTTAATAAAAAAATAAAACACAGTATTGTACGTCCACTTTTGCGGTCCTTTTGGGTGCCCTCGGATTGGAATGGTTACGCGTAACATAGTAACACGCGTAAAATTAGGATGTATTTTTTTAGTTTCAGAAGCATTTCATCATTGCTACGTAGTGAACCCTTCCATAAGTGACCATGAGCCCCACAAAGGGGATTTTAACACTGTCTTTAAACCGCCATAAAATCCGTAATAAAATCAACTAGTTTTAAAGTAACGTGAAATAATCTCGCAAATATAGGAAATCAATAATAGACTATTATATATATTATTATTGGCTAAGCGTTCATCTTTACAATATAATGGACGGAGGTAAATCCAATCTCAGCCTTAAGTTTACGTTTGTTTTGACGTACAAGAAAAATCATTTGTTAAAATATGTTATATTCGATGAAAATCATGGGTGGGATGGGAATTAATACAAATCTTGGTAAAAATGTTCATTTCTCTGTTTAGCATTCTTATAAAAATTATCAACAAGACGTGAAAGCGTATTAAATTATTTATCTACTTATTATACTTATGTATAACAGATTACAGATTTCGCTTTGAAAATTGGGAATGCTGTTCAGTTTGACATTGATTGCGGGATAGACTAAAAAACTCCAGTGGTATTTTTTTAATGTTTGTGCGGTCATAATGTAAGTACTGATTACCTGTTAGCGAAGAAAAAAAAAAAAAGATAAACTGTGTACTTCGTAATATAACTATGATATTTCAGTGATAAAAGCATCCTTGCGTAGTAGCGCTTACTCAGCGGTTCGAATGTTCAATGTGCAATAAAAGTACTAACAACGCGTGGGTAGCGTCAAAATATACAACTGAATGCAATTGGCAATTCCTAATTACAGGAACGCATGTATAGATCTTTCCACAACACCATAAAACTGTTGAGACAAAAATTTATTAAACATTAGATTGGGACGATTTTCGAAATTGAAGTTGTTTTATATGGGTCAACAATTATTTTTCGATTGTTTTATAATAACCTTTTTTTTTTGTTAACGGGGAGGAAATCTTCAAAAAGGTACCCCGCCTTCTGTTAGGAAAGCGGCGATTGTGGGGTTTGACCTACTAAAACCTCTCCGGTGGCCCTTCCCGGTGCATGACGCGGGGCTCCGGTATCTCCAGTGGAACGCACCAGAGCCCCTCGGCACCGTGCTCTAGTAGAGCACATGCCGGGGGGAAGATTACTCCCTCCCCCCTGTGCCCTCGCGGTGCAAGGCGACACGGGTCAGCGATGAGGCCTCTTTTAGTCGCCTTCTACTATAGACAGGAAAACCGTAATCTTATTCTTGAGAGCCGAGAACTACAGGGCTGTTTTATAATAACCTACGAACAAGACATCTCCCGTCTAATAAAGTAATATAATCTAGTAGGCTGCCAAAATAATCGTTTTGTTCAAAGCTTAACGACATGACTTTTAATATTTCCCGCCAACATTGACGCCATGTTTGTCCTCGCTTTTATCTATTTTTCCGTTAACCTCGCTCGTGCGATTTTTAACAAAAAATATTTCTATAAAAAATGTCATGATTTCCATTAATCCGGTAACTAAATTGATAACGTACGATGATTTTGGATGTTATCCAAACGCAACAGTTGTGGACCGGAGCATTTTCGTAATTATGTCTTTTCTCTAAAACATTATACTGGCAACTGGTACTATTTTTAAAATACAAATCGTTTTACATACTGGCGGGAGTTATCAAAACGAACGGGGCAACACTAGCCCTAATTCTGTAACTTGATTCATGTTGTAACCGCTCAAGATGAACGGCCCTGGTGAACAATGTTGAAAGATCTGGAAATGTTTCTTTTTTAAAATTAATGAACTACCTCCTCCTACGTGAGAACCTATTTTAATCCTAAATTTCGAAGCGTATAAAATGCCAGTATGATTGGAACATGGAAATTTAAATAAAGGTGATATTAAATTGAAATATTTTGGTAATATAGGAATATTTCAATTTCCGATTACTTAAATAGCTGCAGAATTGAAATCTTAATAATAGAATCCATATTTAAATAGTAACTTGTATATTTTTTCAAAGTAACGTGGGAAATTATACAAATGGCCGATCTGCGCGGAATGTTTATGGACTTTAATGTTTTGTTTATGTTTATTTTGACGTCGGACATTGATGTGAAGCTTTCAGAGCAACCGTCGCATATAAAGCTATAAAACCAGTTTTAAAGACTCGGTTCAGTACCAAGGGAGTGTTTTGAATATAGAAGTTATAGTTCTTCAGCCAAATGACCTTGTCGTCATGCCGTCAGCTATTGACATTGATTTATGATAAATTTTCCCGTCGCAAACGACTACGACGATGTTAGTACAAAAGCTTATATGAATGAAACCTTTATGAAAGTGCTACTATGTAATGTAGGATATTTAGCATTCAGACCACAAAGACGGTCTCCTCACGAGACATCAGAAGGGTGACAGAAACTTTGACTTGACATGTCAACGGATACGATGCGATAGTTGGCGACAAACGAAAATAGTCGGAATGCCAACACAACGTAAGGGGGATCTATTTCAGCAGAACATTCGGCGGTACACACTGCTATAGTTTTAGCCGATCCGGGAGCGTAGGCGCCCGGCGACCTTGGCGGTGCCAGCACCGGTGGAGCCGTGGAAAACGAGACTCGGCGCCATTTTAGGCGTCGTCGACGGCCGCAGCGGTCGGGTCAAGTTTTATTGTCTGTTGCATAACAAGAGGCAGGGCAGAGCAGAGCTTCGAAAATATCGGACGCTCCTCCGCGCCCGTCCGAAGATCATTAACTCGACGATAACCCATTTGGACGGGCGCCGTCGCGACGTTTCGACACGGGGCTGGCAGCAGGCCAGAGCGGGTCCGCACTTACACCAGTACACCGCGACGAAATCCTTGTCTTCTAGTACTCGCTCCAGCTGTTTGGCGGTGACTTCTTCGATCTGGGGTTCGGCTTTGTGAGGGGCGGACTTGCGTGCGAGCGCGGGCGCGGCGGCGAGGAGGAGGAGCGCCGCGAGGGCCGTCAGCCACCGAGCCATGGCGAGGGCGCGCGCGTACTGACGCCGCGCCTGCGCCGCCGCCGCCACGCGCACACTCGCCGGGCTGCGCATGCGCACTCCCCGCCCTTCCGCCCGCCCAACACCTCGAATTGCCGTAGCGCGCTCTGCCAGCCGACTTAAACCAATTTCTGCCACTTCAATAACAATTTAACGCGTCTGTGGTGTCCGTCCACATTCAGCTAATATGAAGTCTAAGTCTGAAGAGTCTATGAATGCCTGGATAGAAATTCTGATATTTTTTATTGTTGTAGACTTTGGCCTATCAACAGTCCACGAATACGTACTTCAACTACGACATAAGTAAAATTTTATATTGATTTTTATATCTTTGAATTTTATATTGATTCATTGATTGAAATGTAACAGTAATGATGACATGTAAGATGCCTTTATGTACGAGATTAGTTCAAATACCAAAAATCGACAATTATGATTTCTTTGAATATTCATTTTGACACAATTGTGATTGAAGCCTTGATGTTAAGTGATCGCCGCCACCTACAGACAACATCCCAAAGAGAGAGCAGATGCTTTGAGAGTTTTTAGAAAAAAGAAGGCTAGCAAAATTTTTTTACAATTTTTTTTAATTTTTTCTACTCGCTGACTGTGCCCTATGCCAGTGTTAAGTTCTTGTAAGATTTAATTTTGTACACCATAGGTTGATGGGACAGCCGTTTCCTGTAACTAAATTAGGAAATTGTCGTCTAGCTCAGGAGTTTAGCAAGTGGAAAATCATTTTTTTTGCGATAATGAGGCGAATCAGACAGAACTATCTTGTAGATGGCACGTCTCTCGATTGAAGTAAGCCATTGGGATATTAAACGCTCTGGCTAAGGAAATTTAAATTTACTTCTCACTTAAAGACAGCAAGCAACATTGCAATCCGACGTTAGTTATTCGTACGTTAGTTACATTTTTTGGAATTGCGATCCTAAGTAGAAACTAAATACATCTAAAATTTAATTTTAATAAAGTTTATTTATATTTAACTAAAGTATTTAGGTACTATTAAGTTTGATAACTTTTTGCCATCTTGTAGGTGGCATGGTTGTAGGTGCAGATCTTGTACGTGATCAAAATATAAAGTGGTTTTGGCAGCCCTCTCGTGATGTTAACGTGATACTGCCTAAAGATATCTGAAGAGACCGAAACAGGTAGAAATCTGAAGGAGCAAGGTTAGGACTACACGGCGGATGCATTAACACCTCCTAGCCAAACTCTTAATTTTTGGTGAGTGGCTAAAGATTTGTGAGGTCTAGCGTTATCATGATGAAAACCACACCCCGTCTGTTGATTAATTCATCACAAACGAGTACACGGTTCATTATGTCGTATTCGTGAGGTACCCAAATATCGAGCTTTTTTGAGTACCCAGTTTTTTTCAAATGCACCAAAACTGTTAGGGGGTCAATTCCTAGTTCTTCAGCTACGTCGTAACTACTGATATGCCAATATTGCTTTTTCAAAAATGGCATCTATTTTATCCGTAATAGGGCGACCAGAGCGACGTGCAACTTTAACATCAAAACTTTAAATGATACCAAAACCAGCCAGATACAAATAGTATAGCCAAAAGATTTTATTACAAATTCATACATACTATAATGCGTAAAGACATTTTCCCCAACCTATTATATGACTTTGTATTTGTCTGCTAAAAGAATTACTTAAACATTATTGCTACAACTATTTTTCCAGGCGTATTGCAGAATTTTTATTATAAAAATAAATAGTGTCCATATTTAAAATAACAAAACAAACCAGTATTTTGATTAAGAAGAGACGCAATAATTTTAACTTAACAATGTAAAATAACAACGTTTTTCTGGCCTCTTAAAAACAGGTTTCAAAACGCAAATGCAAACGTCAGTGAGGTTGGATGTCACTCAACATCATTACACGATGTCGATAGTTAGTTACTTTTATTTTTTTTTCAAAAGAGATGAATTTTAGATCTAGTATGTTCATAATTAATAACGCTAGGTTAACATATTTAAGTCTAAAAATTATATAGAGCAGAACAATATTTTTGAAATTAAAACAATTGAATGTTAAAAATTTTGGGATATTAAAATTTGACCATGCCCATATATGCTTTTATTCAATATATATCATTCAATATATCTTTTCCGGGGCTGAATGCCACTTTTAAACCAAAGGTTTTTACAACTTTACAGGCATGCATTACGAATCGAGAATCCTCGAAAGATCGGAACTGCTCTATGAGATGCTCAATCGTTTCAGTTTGATGGCTGCCATTAACTCGAAGGCTTTTATTATTTACTCATACCCTTCTGAATTCTGGCCTCAGATTCAAGAGAGAACAAGCAAGAGACACGTTGTAATGAAAGTAAACAAGATTGCTGAAATTTACTTCTTTTTGTGTTATTTCACAAACTGTTTGATATTATCGACAAAATTCGTTAGTCCATCACTAGAAAAGTGAGCAGCCAATCAGATGTTAGGTTGATGTCACATTCACATGGGTTGTAGTGGGGATATTGTAGAGAAGGGAGCGAAGGTTTCCGAACGGTTTGTGAACGGCGGATCTGGCGTAACGATACTCTTTTCGCGCTGCCAGGAGTTAATAAATTTCGCCGCGCAGCCGGCTGGCTACAACGAAACTGTGAAAGTGTTGTGTTGTGAAATAAAATGGATTTAATTCTTTAACATTTCACTTGTTTGTGTGTAGTGATAACATTACAAAACTTTGTTTTGGTGTAAAAAGTTGTGGTAAGTTTCTTATTGGTTTAATTTGTTACTATTGTTTCATGATCTTTCTGTTTGATTTTAAGCTGATACGGGCATACCTTAGAGCGTTATCATAGTTTTATCACGCTATTGGTCCGACTTACAAAATTGTCCGCTTAGAATTATCGCTTTTCAGCAGTTCTAGTTTCGAAACTTTGAACTATGTTCACGTGTGAAACATAAAGTTGTTCACAATTATTTCTTTAGCATTGTATCTCAGTTATATTTTATCCATAATGAATAATTAAAGCTATGTATCTAAATTACTATTAGAATGGCAACGTCAGAGAATATGAATTACCTTGAAAACGTAATGTATGCGCAAATAAAAGGTCTTAATCACTGCATCGTTAACTATTTTAATGATTACTCTAGGAAAGTATTTAACAAGTTTTAATGAGTTTTTAAATAGTATATGATGAGATATTGTTAGGATAAGTGCCTTACTCAGGTACATAACAGTGATATTACTATATATTGCTAATAAAATCTCTTGATTTTCACATTATAGACAACTCAAACAGTTTGAATTTGATATGTTTCCTTATATCATCCATACTAAGCCTTGAACGGTTGCAGCATAACCACATAAAACATGTTAAATCTAAACCAGCATTTCAAGTTGGAAGTGTTGTGGCTATAATTATTACCCAAGTGCTCAGCCTCATGAGAAGGGAGAGAGAAAAGAATGCTTGTGGAATAGTTGATTGAAAGAACCTAAATACAATACTATTGAAAATTGATTCTACTTTGAAAGATGACAGGCAAATATTAAATTTTGATTGTAATTTTCTAGAGAACACAGAACTAAACTGAACCATCAAGACTACATCATACTGAGTAAGCAAGCGAGCTAGTCAAAACATTTTATTGTTTAATTATAATGGATTTTGTCAATGTTAATGGGAGATGATGGCTTCTGTCTTTAGTGGCTTAACATTGTGCAAGCTTAACTTTTAGGAACCTAGATGTCACCATGTTTTTTGGCTTAGCAAGTTTTAATTATTTATGCTGTACTTATAGAACATAGTCCTACATGTTAGAGGGGGTGCATTACTATACATTGGGTACAAATTTTAGCTAGAAATACTTGTTCAGCAAATTCTTGTCAAACCATCTTATGTGGTCAACTGCCATAATTTGAATGCTTAGCCATTACATTATCACTGCTTTTGACTTAATCTCATACATAGTTAAAAGGAAAACTACACTAATACTAAAAACTACTCCTTTTCTTTCTGTCATGTTTTCAGTGATAATAATGTATGAGATTTTCCTTTTACCTGTTTTATGATAACAAATATGGCCATGACTCATGCTTCTAGAATATCTTTAGCTCAAGAACTTTCTGACATACAATGACATTACACTATTATGTTTACTCATATTAAAGAAGCAATGCAATATATTACAATTTATTTAATCTCTGTGATTAATGGATACCACATTCTGTTCTTATATAAATACAATGAGTAAATACTAACTAAAAACAATAAAGTTTTTCAAGATTTATTCAATCCATTGAATTCCACTATGTTACCACCATGACAGATTTCTTTTGTTTTACCCCATCTTGACGGTGTTAGAGCTATGAAATATATATATATATAATATAATGTCCTGTGTGCTATATGTGCTGTCATCTTCGGAAATATAATTAATTGTCTTGTTACAACATAGAATTAAAAGTAAGAGTCTACTTCTTCTATAAAGGCTTTTTATCTTACTTTATTGTTGAATTTACTTAAGTGTGCCACATGTTGGTATATCCTAAACATAAAAAAAAGAAACAAAGCATTCTGCCGGCTGAATTTTTTAAGATCTATATCTTTGGCCACTTTTATCAGTTGGAAATTGTGATAGCTGCCTTTTGTTCGTAACAATCCGCTCGGGGCATTGTTTCGCTCGCTGATTAAACACAATAAAATTACGGATCTGTGCCGTGCAACAATAACAAGGCTGTTTGCCAATAACTCAACGCTATTTTGCGCACTTTTTTAAAAAGTTTCTCGATGCTGTTTTTAGGTTGTTAATGTTTTTTGTACCACATTCAGTGGGTCATTCGAATCGTAACTTAATACAAAGTGGAAAACGGATCTATTATATAAATTAAGATAATTATTAAATACCCGTAATAGTTAATTTATTCATGACAAATACAAAATATAAATTTTTTCCTTTATGATTTTCATTTTTTAGAGTAATGTTTAAGTAAGCGGAATATACACGTAATTTGAGTTAGCGTAGTATAAATTGTTGGTTTCGTTATCAGTGAAATTAGCGTGTAAATTTTTAAATTTTAAAAGGTATGCTTTTTTAAATTTTATATGAAGTAACGCTATAATTTTATAATTTATTGAATCAAAGGCTTACTTATGTAAATGTTATAAGTACTTATACTATGGATTATACGTAATTTTACATCTAAACGTAATCTTGCGTCATCAAAATGGACAGCAAATAATCGGTAGCTATAGCTCTCCCATCATATTATTAATAGAAATAAAATCAATATTAAATTTAAGTAATAAAGTAACGGCGGTAGTATGTACCGCGTAGGAGAAAGCTCTTATTCCGTTTTTCGTGGCAAGATCCTCAGAATACGTTTTGAGAATTGACGTACGTTGAATCATTGATCACCGAGTTCAAGCGAAGCTACCTAAGAGCTGTACCACCTCTAAATGTCTGGTTAAACAGTAACGGCCAGCTTTACTCACCGACATATGATTTCGTTACAAAAACATTGACCACTTCCACCACTGTCCCTCACCCGCTCTTACCATCACACGGTGAAACTGTTGCGCAACTTCTCTGGCCTCAGCGTAGCTTGAAGAAGCTAGAGAAAAATGATTCCATATAGATTTACATTAGATGTTCATTAGTGCGTATGTTAAACTGCTGACAATAGCGGGCTTCGTAAACGGACAGGATCAAAACTAATAAAGATTTCACTGTTGATATATCAAAAAAAAAATACAATCACAATATAGACATAAGGTTAGTTGGTTAATGGATAGACAAACTAAAGTTTCATGTTATTTTCGTTAATTACTGAAAATAAAATATATACAAAAGGAGAGTTAGCCAGGAGAGGTAGAGTAGGGATTTGAAGTCTGTGGGGCGCATCCTGCGAGGAAGTGGTTCATAGAGAGAAAAAATAGACTCAACCGCTTGAATCATAAATATTATCATCTTGAATAATAAAAAAAATGTTTATTTATACATTGTATACAAGACAAAATTATAATACTATTACAGAACAACTAATGCAATTCTATAACTAAATATTAGGTCCTTACAAATGAAGTTGGCATTTTGTAAGGGAGTAAGTTTTTTTTTAAATATAATATATTTATTTAATCAAAGTATGTACCATTGCAAAAGTGCATTTATGCACTTTTTCCATCTCATAGGTAGTTCATTGATCCCCTTACTAAAGAAACATTCGATATCGTATCAATAAAATCTTTGAAGGCGCTTTGGACTATTCCATCGGAGTTGAATTTTTCCTGGCTATGGCCTCCTCATGACAATTGCGAGCAGTCACTCCTCGCCTGCAGCCGTTCCCAGTACGAGCAGACTCGTGGAGAAATAGTTCATGGAAAATGAGTATGACAAAAATAAATATCTTCTTATTAAAATTAATAAATTTGAATTTATATTATAATTATATCAGTATCGGAAATGGCACTCAAATGCATTTCAATTATTATCACGTCTTTTGATAAAATCTAAATCTCTATTGTGCCGACGATAAGGTTGCAATCATTTCTCTGGAATATTCTTTATTCATATTAACAACTACCCACAGGTTGATGTAATCTGATGAATCATTAAGTGAACTAAATATTTTAATGTTTTTACGAACTTACACAGATTAGTAGGAGACGTTGACTTTGTCTGTTTCATCGGATTGAGAGCTAACGTAGCTCGTAGGGCGCTACTCCTATACTTAGTACTCGACACAAGTGACCCCCATTGAGGGGTAACCTAGCCTTGGATGGTAAATGTTCACTTAAGCATTCCGATCATAGGATGGCCCGAGAGGGCCGAAGCACAGCTCGGTCGGTTGCAAATTCAAAAGTTTGCCTTCCGGTAGACCTCTTGCTGCTACGTTTCTACTATATTACCAAAACTCTACAAAAGACGTGAAGATTTTACAAGGAAGGTTTTACAAGTAACAGTCGCTGAGCTTTTCAAAATATTATCTGCTTACATTGATAGGTGAATTCAGGCCTTTATTTTAGTTCTTCTTTCCTATCGAAATAGAAAAAAACCCGCTTACGAATTGTGAACCTCTATTTTTTATCACTCGTAGACCTGTAAAAGTGTTCCGTGTTCCATTAGGGGGGATCCCTTGACCTTTTTGGGAACTATCGATTTAATCAATGATGCTAATGCCAATCTACATTGAATTAAAAAAATAAGAACATGCATATTAGCAGTTATAAAGCTGCTTAAATATGAAAACACATCACCGCATGACGTAATATTTGAGTGATTATTAGATAAGGTATAGCTAAGTCTGAATTGGTTGCGCAGTGCGCTTGTGCTATGGCTTCAACATATCTATGAGTAATCGCTATTGCCTAGCTTTTGACGTACGTCACGATTGGGACCATATTTATTCTATTATGAAAAGTATCGCCGCTCACTTGACATAATTATACAATACTTAAGATAATAAATACTCACGCTCGTCCTCCAATAGGAGACGGGGTTCCATTTATTACTTATAAAAGTTGAACCTACTTAGGTAATTGCTCTATACTGAGCAGGTTGGTGCCATCCCTGTTGTCCCATAGATGATTATCCGTGAAATAGCTATGCCATCTCTCAATCCGGTGAAGCAGTCAAGGCCAGCTTCTCTGACCAATCTGTGTAGTTCGTCATAAAAAAATCGAATTCTAGATCATACGGTAAAAATATTAATTATTAATTACTAATCGGTATCAGCGAGTCCGAATACTATTTATATTGTTTCAATCATCGTATATGCGGCAAGATAATATAAGCGATAAACTGATGCGGCAACCTTCGTAGAACATGCGATAGACGATAACAGGCATATCGTCGATCCGATATTGTGAAGTTGGTTATCACGAGCACCTCAGTGGTTACGTGTCCGCGGAAAAGGCAACACAGAACATGGCAGATTATCGTGCAGGGAAAGCCGGGATCAACGCCGAGGCGCAGGCTAGAATCAACAGCAAGTACAACGACGATATCGCCCACGAAACACTTGAATGGATCAAGAAGCTGACCGGTTCGCCGACCGATACCACTGGCGACGCGGACAATCTTTACGAGGTACTTAAAGACGGTACACTACTCTGTAAATTGGTTAATGCTATACAAGAAGGTTCAGTTAAAAAGATTAACCAGTCCACTATGGCTTTCAAGTGTATGGAAAATATCAACGCGTTCCTCGAGGCCGCTAAAAAGCTGGGAGTGCCGCCGCAGGAGACGTTCCAGACAATTGATTTATGGGAACGGCAAAATCTATACTCAGTTGTGATTTGCTTGCAATCGTTGGGCAGAAAGGCGGGCAACTATGGCAAGCCATCAATCGGACCGAAGGAAGCTGATAAGAACGTTCGTGAATTCAGCGAGGAACAGCTTAAGGCGGGGCAAAATGTAATATCTCTTCAGTACGGCAGCAACAAGGGTCAGCAATCAGGAATTTCGTTTGGCAATAGGCGTCAAATGTGATATTATTACTTTTAAATTTATGTATGTAAAATTGAATAAACTGTCTTTTTTATTTTATTACAACAATATTTTATTTTTTACCGTTCAGGTGTGGCCAAGGTTTTAGCGTTCTTGCAAGAATGCGTAACTGTAGGTGATTAGATAAAACTCAGGCACTCGTAGGTATGCAATACGAGTGCAATTGAAATAAAATTATACACATTTAGGTACTGTTACTGTTATATAGATAAATGTAATTTCGCCACAGAGAAGGCCTGTGGCATATAAATCTTTAATTTTTAACGTCTCAAACTGGACAAGCTGTATGAGCCTTCGGAATAATATCGTTAATCAGCTATAAAAAGAATTTAATGGAACAATAGCGACGTCCGTCAATTCTTACTTTAGTAGTTTACTTTGTTGTACGATACCTGCATAACCTACTGACCTTTAGGAAATGTCAGGGGTTAAGTTTCCTCCCTTGGAGAAACCTATGTTTCCCTGACGTCACTACGGTATATCGACCCAACAAGCGAGTAATTCCATGCCACCTACCTATAATACCATGCATTCTTACTTAAATATAATACTCGATACCCAATTGAAAACAATTTTCACCTATTTTCGATAATGATTTATGTAATCGAACGCTTTATCTAGGTTCGTCATGATATTGAGCAGTAAAACTTTATGGTTTCTGTAGTCTAAGTCGGCGGTATTTATATTTTTTTGTTTGATGGATTACGTAATTACGTAAAATTTTATTCGTCAGACGATATGAAATCATGTTTAAGGCATAGATAGCCTATGTGGACCTTTTGCAAATATGGCGACGCAGACCTAATCGAAATATCATTAATTATAGAAATATCACTGATTGTTTTTAGACATAGCTACTTGTTACACAGTTTCACCGTCACGCTTGTTGTGTAGTTTATCTTTAAATAAACATAACAGTGCGTCACTGGCCCCAGGAAGGCATGGTCACGCGCCGCTAGCACCGGAAGCACGGATGTCCGACTCTCGCCAGTTACACTGTCGCTTTGAATACATCTCTCCCATTTGCACCTAATAGACAGCACTGCGTAACCAACGTACGGGTTTGTACAAAGAAATGAGAGAATAACACATATGGTACTAAAATGTGAACGCCATATGTTCAAGTAATTAATGTGTTACTCTGTGTGCGGATTAATGAATCTTTATGTTCATAATGAAATTAAGATTTCAGTGTCTCGATGTGTAATGACGTGATATTAACTTGAAGCAGTACATAGCTTAGGCTTAGTGGTTAAGCTTCTGTATTTGGAACTGACTAATGAAAATTCGTACTCCAGTCGGCTTTTTTAATGAACTGCGCTCACCAGACAGACCCGGTAGCGGCCCTACAAGGAGTAACAAGGCGCAAGGGTCCCTCTAGGGTTACTCTATTATCTCTCTCCGATACGAGGACGCCCGACACAACTGAACCACGACTCCGGGTGGTTAACTTTTGTCGGAAAAGTATCAGACATTCAATAGCTAACCCCGTTTTAGTTTGTTTCCTTGGTAACTTTCCCGGTGGTGTATTAAATTCTAATGACGCTTGGAATTAAACGAAGTGAAAGCGTGTATTTAAATCATTATAACATCTACACCGCTACCATTTCAATGGCATGATACTGCAATTTGTTACTGAGATGGCGACTATTGAATATACAAAATTGTTAACTTTCTTGCGGATGATTGCTACCTATCAAATCTGATATATAGTTTTATACAGTGCTTGTATGACGGTATATACTCGTATTGCTCTACCTAAACTGTACTGTTTATTGAAATTAAAAATTCGTTCACCACATTTTGGTATCGAAAAATCTTAAGGGTTTGCGTCACCGACATGCTAATGTTGTATTTATATTTTGTCATGATCATGTACAGTCCGTAATATATTTGATTAACCGTAATCTGAGTAAATCTAATTCTGTTTACCCCCGGTCGTCTTCTCTGTTTGGTAAATTGAGGCAAAAGGTAGGGTAGAAAACGTTAAAAAATATAAATACATAACGACTGTGTAAAATTGTATCTGCTAAATAATGTTTGCTAGTACATACTGCGTAAGGAGTTTAGGGTAATCCGTTAATTGTGGTTTGTTTGACTGGGCGATTTGCTGAGCCAATCTCCACGCCTAATCTATTGCGAGTTGAATGATCAGACTGATGGCGTCTTACATGGAAAAAATGCAATACCTTTTTTTTGTTTACCATGACAATCAATTTCAATTATTTTATAATTTTAAATTATAAAAGTATATCTGGTTCACGTCAATAGCCGAGTGGTTTGAATCTACGACTCATCGTTTAACAAACCGTACGGTTACGGTAACCTAAACCATTAGGCTATTGACGCCCTAATAATATTTTAAAAGGAGGCGGTTCTTAATTTTTCTGTAATATTTTTTATTATTTGTTACCTGTAACTTTCGACTAAGTGATACGATTTCGATTATTCTTTTTTTGTTTAAAAGCTTCCAATTCTGACAATGGCATTCATGAGAAAACCATATAAGTCATAAATTTGCATAAGTATGTGCGCCACGGATGGACGAATAACTCAATATCACGCTAACCGATTTCGAGGTTTCATTTTTTATTGGAAATTATGTACTTAAAGGGTAGTTTGATGGAAGTTTGTTTACGAGTAGGTTCTGGTTAATTCTATTTCCTAATATTCTTACAGTAATACGCAAATACAAAGACGGCGTCCGAGCGTAATGGCGTTTAATGTTTGGTTCGATTTGAAGTTGGTGTTTGTTTTTGCTAGTAAATACTTTTTTACTTTCAATGTCTTTATTAGATATACAGTAGAACCTCCATTAATAAAACATCGATAAATCAAAAACCTCTATTACTTAAAACCTCAACATTCTATAGGTTGAAATTATGAGCCATTTCGATACAAATTATCCTTATAAAAAACTTTTTTTTAGCGTCTCCCTTAAAGTTCGAGTTATAGAGGTATTCATACTTACCTACCCTCACAATTAGAGGAATACACAAATGAGATAAGAAATGTTAAATTCCGTCGATCCCATTGGATGTATGCTATTGCCTGCTATACGGACATAAATGCCGTCTCTGACTGTGTGCTTCTATCGTGTAATACGAAACCGCATTTGCACGGCTTCCCTTGCCCACCGCGCTACACCGCACCAGCTCAGGGCTGTCCTGAATACAGACAACTAGATCTCGGATTGTCTGTTATATAAAACGGAAGGCTGTCACCGTGAGCAATGTGATTTGTGATCTCTATAACACTTCCGCTCGGGTCTCATGCTAATCAAGAACGAGGACAGTTCTGTGTTTAACTGTGGGATGTAGAGTGCTCTAGTATTATGGTAGTAAATGAAAGCGTTAGGAATGGGCTAAGCCCTTGCCCTTGGGACATATATTTATATAATTACTGTAAGTTTGACTTTAATCCTTTGTAACATATAGTATCTAGTAATCGCTATCTTTGTAATGAGGTACATTGTAGTTTGTAACAGGGTAGAGTAAACATGAAAGGGAGGTTAGAGTTTAAATTGTGGTACAAACCTCAAGTGATAATAATGCTTAGAATGGTTACTAATTAAAGTCTAGGGTCCTTAGTTCGATGCTTTGGTATAATATTATCGGTAGGTAGGTATATCATCTGTATAATTATATTTAATCGAATTACGATGTTACATCTTAAATCTACATTTGTTTAATGTTTTGATGTCGGTTTTGTTATAACTCGTATACTTGTTACGTTATGATCTAGCCAATCGATTTGCTTCCGTCTAAAGAGCAGCCCTCGGAGCGTCTCGTCCGAGACTTACCGTTACCCAATCGTCAGATTATCTGCCGCTAACGGGATGAGTCCATCAGCGCTTTTTATCGTACCCATCATGCCGACGTACTTAAGTAAATGTAACAGATAATGAGTACGATTTCGCTTAAGTTACATTATATATCCAATAAAAACAGTTAAGCCTCAAGACAAACCTTCCTTTCAAGTAATACGGAACGAACTGCGCTTGTAATCGAATTGCGTTTGCATAACATAGTAACCGTCTAAGCCTAGGTTACCCCTCACCGGGGGGACCCTTGTGTCGAATTAGTATATATAGATAGAGGTTCAGTATAAGCGACCTAAGACCTTTCTGTGTAGTTCGTTATTTAAAAAATCTAATTGCGGCGTTTCCTTTTTGGGCACTATAAGGTAATAATACTCTGCCTGCGTCTCATGCACTTTACCATTGAATACTGTATCTCCATTAAATGGCAATGTTCCACGAACTTTGATCTCCTACAAGGATATTTACGAGTAAATACAAAATTTGATTTGAAATCAAATCATTCTTATATTAATCTTTTATTTACTATCACAGTCATATTACGAGGTTCTTGTCGCTAATGTTCTCTTTTTTACCTATTCATAGTCATAAACCTACCAATGTCACAATCACCGAACATTCTTTCATACGATTTTTATTAATTTCTTGTGTCTCTTGTATAATCTATGGGTCAATCAATCAATCAGCCCGTATCTTTCCACTGCTGGGTATAGGCCTCTCTTTTTTCACGCCATTCACTTCGGTCCTATGCTGGCCACCACTCGGTTATTGCCCTGGTCCACCGACTGTCGTCTATTCTCCTAGCCAGGTGTCCCGCCCATTGTCATTTTAATCTCATGGTCCGCATACCCACGTCTTCTACTTTGGTTGTGTGGCGAATTTCGACATTGGATATGCGGTCCATCAGGGTGATTCCTGGCATGGCGCGCCCCATAGCTCGTTGTGCTATTTGAATTTTGTCCAGATTTTGCTTATGGGTCAATGCCAACCAAATTAAAATGGGACCTAATCTAAATCTAACCATTTCAAACAAAAAATAAATCAAAATCGATCCTTAAATTACGCCACAATGAATGCACAAACATTAGAACACACAGAATTGAGAAGCTCCACCTTCTATTGAAGTCGGTTAAAATATCCCTGTTTCGTTTTCTTAACTACATCGGGCCTGCCTAAAGTCTCTCAGCGATTCAAATCTCCCGGCAAAGTTAATGAGCTGTTAACCACTTCGTGTACGCTTAATTTGTACTCTGAAGACAACATGCGCTTTTAAAAGCTATTTATATCTTTTTTAAACAGTTTCAAGTCGTGCAAGCAGTGTTGATTGTTTCCTTTTGGTGCTATAGTAATGTAATTAAAAATTATTTGTATACTAAATATTTATTTTTAAATATTATAAAATCAAATTGATTAATAATATATTTTTTTTAAAAAAAGAAAGCTAGCAATTTTCCTTTTTTTTTCAGAAATATTACTAACAATCTTGTTAACCATTCCAACTAAGCTTAAGCTTGTGCTAGGACATGGTTCACGGCAATAGTCCAATGGTGGATTAGAACCCACGACCTTACGATTCGCAGGCCGTACCCTAAACCATTAGGCTATTGACGCTTCAATTATAGTCCAAGTTTAATATAAGTTAAAATAATTTTATCATAATCATGTATTTTCAGACGAATAGTTACAGCCTTTTTATATATGTATTATATATGTCCCTCTGTTGGGCGCAGGCCTTCTTTGTAAAGAGAGTATAAGGGCGTAGTCCGCCACGCGGCCTTAGTGCGGTTTGGCAGACTAGAAAAAATTTCGAAGACCTGTCGGTTTCCTCACGATGTTTTCTTTCACCACCGTGCACGTGGTGTATCAGCACATAAAATTGCAACAACAAATTTATTGGTGCCGGCACTGGGGATCGAACTCGGGTTGCAAGCGTAACATGGAACTTGAGTCAATCACCCGGACACTGAGGTACTACGGCCCTTTTTTTTAGACGATTAACCGACAATCATATATGCATCCGTACATCTGCGTATGGATGTGAATGAATAGATTCATTCATCGAATGAAGATGTCAGGAACGTACTAAGTGGAAGTCCGTAATATTTGCCTAACGTTCGGGTGAAGATCTCATGTTTGTATTTCAAGGCATTAAAAGTTTGTTATGTTTGGTCAAACATTCGTTCATTGTAAGTAAGATCATTGTCATAGAAGCTTTGAGAACGGTGAAAGCTTCATTAAGTTTGCTTACAATGTTTCTTTGCAAGCGATACATGGCGAGCCCCGTCATCAAGGAGAAAGTTATACGCTGCAGCTCGTGTCAGTGAGTGACCTGCAAGTATAGCGTACAAAGGCGTATACCACTTTCAAACGGTCGTGCAAAATGCGAAAGTTGCTTACTATTAAATTTTGTATAAGTTCAAAACGGAATTAAATAATTGTTTGCTTAAAGCTCTTTGTGAGAACTTTCGTCAAAGATTCAAGAAAGAAGAAACATTTCAGAGGATTTCAATCTAGTCACCGTTATAATATTATCCACGTCTCATTCCTTATTACCCATGACAGTTCGAGCTTTCCAGGATTAATAACGGCTTTTTCTTAAAAATTTGTAATCGTCAAAGAAAAGTTCAGAGACGAAATAAAAAAAATAATACTCACACATATGTTACATACACACTATTTACATATATATATTATTATTTTCCTTACAAATTGAAGATAATAATGTATATTAAACAATTATATATATAAATGTATATAGTACATATTTTCTCATTAGGAAAATTATAAACAAAACAGTTAATACTAACATCTCATTTACAAAAATATATTAAAAACAAATTAAAAAACGAAGCAATCAACGAGCTAGCTAGATCTAGATAAGATCGATTTGTTTTGAAGGGTCACAATTATACAACAAAATAACCCCCTCCACACGTCAGGAAGGTATACACACTTAGTGCATTCAAATTTCACCTTTCCTCAATAAATTCCTCATCACTAATTAATATTTTCCAAGAAAATGAATGATTTGTTTCTTTCCTTCGTAAGATGGCGAACTACTTGTTTTCTTTATTTGTTTGTTTTTGTTATATAGGTGACTTGCAATATCTTAAGTGAGAATAAAGTTTCTTAAACCTAAGCCTAATATATATACGAGCTTATCTGGAGAGATATCATTGCCTACGTCGCGCAAAAATATCAAGGAAGTAAAAAATGTGTCACACCACAACTACCCTACAACATGTACCGTGCGTCACCGAGGGGGCCGCAATTGATTTGTCCTCGTGTGCGCCCCCCGATGATTTGCTCGTTAACCTGCCCATCGATACGGCCGACCTCATTGCTCGTCGCGACCTCAATTATTTGCCACCCACTTTATGCACACGCTACATTAGCGTCTGTGTTAACCCCTGCATAATTGTATAACTTGTTTTATAACTTTAAAATAACCTATATATATTTCTTATCTCAAATTTTGTAGATATTGTTTCGCCTTTTATCTATATACGTGTCTGTCCTGAAAAACTGCGGTTACACAGATTAGCCAGAGAAGTTGACTTTGACTATTTCACCGTATTGAGAGTTTATAGCTCTTAGGACGCTTAACCTGAATCTCTGTTCATAGTAACTCGACACAAGCTTGGGCGGTTTTCGATAATTTTTTTTCAATATTCTAAACCTAAATTAACTTTGATTGCAACATCGAAAAGCGTTGGCGCTGTGAGAAAATGTGGCCAAAGAAAATCAAGCAATGATGTACTTTTCAATTAAGTGAGGTGAAGATTTACAGTTGTCCCGTAATTCAACGTTCAGCGGTAAATGGGTGCCTGTATGACAGCCTTCTAAATATCATAACAAAAAAATCCATGTTATTTTTTTTGTTATGAGATTTTTACTGAAAACCGTAAAAAATTACACCTTGTTCGATATTTTTAAGTACCATAACGACAAATAGGCTAGTTTTGGCGACGCATATTTTTAATTAGAATCGCAGATGTCAATTATGGGACTATACATACTTCCTTTCGCTCGACTAGTGAGGTGCAGGACACACTCTTCATAATAGGTTGTGTTGCGCGGAATTGCTTCAGTTCACGGCAACAAAGTTGCATATTTTCAGATTTCTTTTCCTTGATTTATTCTGAGTCCCGACAAACGTTCTCCTTGCCCCACTCTACAACCTTATCAAGTCGTCCATCACACTTCAACATGCAACCAGAGTGTGAGATACAACGGTAAATGGTTGGAACGTAATTTGCAGTTTAGCGTTTACTGGTTCTAGTCGATATCGATTAACCCACATGTGGTGAGGTGCTTTGCAGCTGTATTGTCCACCTCTCGGCCCGTTGTAACGGTCCGCATCGTCCTAATAATCCACTTGGAAATGCACTTGGTTTCGCGGCTGCGTTTGCATAATGCCGCATCACGCAGAATGCAATAAACGGAGCGATTACGTCATCAATATCACCATCAGAAGCACATTAAATAAATTTATTTTCCAATCGCTTAACAGAATTGGAAAGCAGGCCTATTTCCAGCAGTGGATGACTGATGGTAATAAAATGTGTCTGACTTATTATACCAGCAAGTTACAGTCTTTTAGGATAGTTTTTTGATAATTGAATAAGGAAGCACTAATACAAACAGATCGCCTCTACGCTTCATTAAGCGTACTGATGGGTGTTACCTACTGGCGACAAAATACCATTATGACTAGTAAATAGGGTGTCAAAATCGTGTAAAATTGTTTATTAACATTATATGAGATCGTCAGCGCAATTGTGGCTTAACCCCCAATATTTCAAATTACCTACGAAACATTATTTCACATGTCGTAAGCAGGATAGCGAGGCGATTATAAAGTAGAGATAGTTCGATTGTGTGTTAAATTCCAGCAAGTTTTAAATAATAGACAGGCCACTTTTGCGCTGTTGTCCTCATATGTGACGTTTTTATATATAGTTATTTATATAAGCGTGTTTCAAGGAAGGGTTAAGTATATAATAGTATGTAGTTTATTAAGCATCTGGAACCTATATTTTTTGATAAAAATCAAGTTTTACTACAAATTTCATTCCATTCGATAGACTTTTTTTATACTATGTATTATATATACCACCATCCCAACTGATGTTGAGTGTAGGTAATTTTAACGTTTGTAATATAATTTGAGACTCGGTTAATAAATTACAAGGTAACACAAGGCTAAGTGTAACGAGAGCGGGTCTCAAGTAAGCATTAAAAAAGTACGTCACGGCAACCAGTATTCCGCGACGATAAGGTTAATAAATCCAAACAGTAAAATTTAATTATAAACATACAATTAACTAATACGTAACACGCCTATTACGTATAACGTAAACACAGGCGGCCGCGTCCGACTGGAACGGCACAGTTTAATAATATATTCCATTAATTGAAATGAATTTTGGTTTTCTACGTACTCACTATCGCGCCGTCACTTTTTTGTAGATAAGACTCACGCGATGTTAAGTGATTCACAAGCGAGGATTGCAGATGCCTTCACCATCATCATTTCACCTGTAGAACATACACTGGACATTGGCCTGTCCCAATTCTTTATGGCGTAAGAAAAAGATTGGAATAAATTACCTGCGTCATTCTTTCCCTCAGGTTACAATGTGAATAGGCATCTTCTATGCTTGCACCTTGATATTGAATTTTACACACTCAACTTAAAATCTGGCGCAAACAATGTCATGCGATTGCTTATAATTTACAAAAAATTTAGATTACAAAAAACATCGAATAAGCGCACTGCACGTTTAGCAGTTTAGCAGAATGAACGGCAGAAACCTTGGGGATTTATGAATTACAAATTAAAAAAAAATTGTCATGATGAATTAAAGTGAAATTCACGTGATGCAATTTTTAGTATGGTAATAAATATTATTCTTTAAGGTTCTTGCATTGGAATTAAAAATAATTTGCAAAAATTTGCGCTCGTTTTTTTTCGATTACGTATAAGTCAACCTAATTAATATTTAAATAAAGAACCAGCGTCCAGCACATCAGCTTACAAAAAACATTCTACTGTACAAAGATCAAAAGTGTCTCAGGATTCAAGCCAATTAAAAGCTTTTAAAAAAAGGAATTGTCTTTGTAGTTAAATTAAAAAATACTTTACAATTCTGAGCATCTGACATACGTGTAAGTCCATTTCAAATTGTAATATAAAAAAACCTGAGGAAAACCGGTTACGTGAACGTAACTTCACTTTATAAAAACATACAACAAAAACGAGAGCGGCACGTCCGTACAAGTACCGGTACTTGGCGAAGCCTTTTGCGACCAGTTGAGTGTTGTCTCACCAAATGCGGCGACAGGCCTTGGCATTGAGGGAACTCGATGACTAATACCTTGACTTTTTAACCGACTTCAAAAAAGGAGGTGGTACCCAATTCGTCTGTATTCTTTTAATGTTTGTGCACACATAGCGCCTTCATTTATGAACCGTTTTTGAATTTTGTTTTCTTGTTAAATTACGTCTACATTGCTACCTTGTCAGGTTTTTAAGATATACCAGGGATTTATTAAAAATCGTATGACGAAATGCTCGCTGATTGAGATCTAGATACGACTCCAGGTTGTCATTGGAAAGTGCGACGTGTTCGCACATTATTGGATTAGTCGCAGAAAGTGAACTTGTCGTTACCAAAAACAGCCGTTTCGGTCCACTTGCAACTATTAAACACTTTCAAATAGATAACCTCAATTAATTGGGAGTTCGTTTTCGGACGGCTCTTCATTACAAATAAGAATGCGAGACATTTACCGGCACATCCCAGCTACCGATTTCCATTACCATCTCGGCAAAATTCCAAACTCCATCAACGTCTTCTTAATGGTTGGCGTTCTACGACCATGCGTTTCTCCGTCGATTGTCATCCTGTGGAATCAACTGTCACCAGGAGTATTTCCGAATCAATCCAATTTGGGAACCTTCAAGAGACGAGCCTACTCCTTTCTTAAAGGCCGGCAACGCACCTACGTCGTGGATGTTCATGGGTGATGATTACTCAGATTCCTTTTTCGTATAAAACTGAAAATATAGTACCAACAGCAGTGCAGGTAGTTATTTTATTGATCATTTGGTGGTCACTGGATGTTACAGTATACATGCAATATGCATCCTTTACGTTTTAGGGATGGGGGTGCCCGCTTTAATAGGTATCATTTGAAGCGTGACGCCCCACTGTATTCTGGACAGCCGGAAACTGGATAACATAGGGGATCGGGGATTGTTTTCGCTCCTATGGTAAAAGTATTTGAAATATATATTGAAATGTTTGTGTATAAGTTAACGTTTCCGAATATATGAATGTATAGCGATTGGCTCCCATGAATGGGTACTAATTAGCAGATCGCAAAGCGGAGAGAACCGTGGTAGCTGAGTATCTGTGCGGTCGCTTCAAGAATAGTACGCTAGCAATCCGAGTTCGATTCCCTGTGCCGGCACCAATGAATTCCTGTTGAGAGCAAATTAATATCGAATTAATTTAAAGTAAATATTTCTTAATTACATGTTTAATGTTTACATGTTCTTGTGTGTATATGCCTACATACTAACTTGCATACGCATATAAACACCGACAAACATACGCACACCTTACTCACTGCATGCAATCACACAAGCACATTTACACATTTGTAAAGAAAAATTGTTAGTAGCGACAACCGTTACTCTGAAAACTAAAAACTACCTTAACGTCCTCAACAATTCGTTTGTTGCAAATTTTAAGTGCTGATATACCACGCGCTCGGCGGTGAAGCGGAGCTTCGTGAGAAAACCTACATATGTACTTTAGCCGCTTATTTGTAGGGAAAAATGCTAATGTTGTATTTATATTTTGTCTTAATATATATATAAATATACATAAACCAATTAAGCATGTATATAATTGTAACTTAAGTTTCTGCTATCGACTGCCAATCTTTTTATAGTCACTACACTAGATTGGAATCGTAAAATTTAAACCACAAAAAGGAGATACAAAGGCTATTCTTTACATTTAACTAAAATATATTTATAGTCCGAATTCACTTTAAGCCGTATAATCATTGATATTTGTAAAAAAATATCATATCAAACGATAGTTTAAAACATTGTTAGCATTGAGGAGTAATTCTCACGGCAGAGAGGCGTCGATAAACCTGCTTATGTGGTATCATGTTAGGGCAGGTGCTATTTATACACGCCCCGGTATGGATGCATAATCTGAGCGTCCGTCGATCCTGCATCCACTCGATGTACCATTTCAATATCATAGCAAGTGCTCAGATAATAACTTTCGGTCAGTGGTCGGCAACCTTATCATCTAAAAGAGCCAGATATAGACAATACACAATTACAATTTATCCAAAGAGTTATTATTTTCAACTGACTTCAAAAAAGGAGGAAGTTGGTATGTTTGTTTTTGATGATCGAACCGATTTTGATGATTCTTTTTTTATTTGAAAGCTTGACCTTGCCATGTTGTCCCATTTAATTTTGTTTCAGTTCTGATAATAGCATCCATGAGAAAACGTTACCTTAACTTAACTTTGTCTTAAATTTGAATTATGTGTGCCACGGATGGACGAATAACTGAATATTGCGACAACTGATTTCGATGATTTTTTTTTATTGGAAAGGATGTTTGATGAGAGTTTGATGAGCTTCTGAATAATTCTATTTCGTAATATTCCTATTCTATTTGAAATCAGTTTTTGTTTTTACGCGTAAATTTGTCCACTAATAAAAATGTTACTAATTTGATTTTATCTCGGTTCTTGTTTTAACTCATAAATATACTTTTTACACACACATACATGAATACTATAGCTCCAGTCTTTTGTGAGTCAGTGGGACAAATTGGCGGCGCGACCTCCGGGGTCGGGTTGCAAGCCCCGCGCTCGCTTTCAATGAAAATTACACGTGAATTAAATTACTGGAGCGTGTACGCCGCAAGGGGACGCTCAATGCCAGCACTCGGTGTTTACATTCTGACACATCCCAGACGGACATAGTACTGATGTCCGTCTGGGATATGTCAGTATAGTCATATGATGGTACCACGTACTCAAAGGATACTTTTAGCCCTTACCTTCTAAATAACCTACTTAAAAAATCAGAGGTTCTCTATTCGTCTGTATTTTTTTATGTTTGTGCACTCGGGAATCTCCAAACACAATATCGATAAATTCAACTCCGGACAGTATGCTTTTACCGTTTTAATAAATTGGTTTTATCTCTAGTATAGATGTAGTGAGAAATTATTTTCCTTCGGGAAAACTCGGATCTTTATCGGAATACGATGACACCCGTACTGTTAATGAATGGTCGTATTAAATGACATTTTCATTTCCATTCATATGGAGTTGTTTGAGAGAGCACGATAAAAACGAACTTTTCCGAAAAATTACGAAGGAAAATCTTTCCTCACAAATCTATACTTTTGGGTGTAGAACGCTTATTTTTTGTTGACTGGCTCCTCAAGATGATCTTTCCCCGGAGGTTATCGTTCCCTTCTGGAACACCTTGTATATTATAGTTTATTTATTCTATTTTTATTATTATATTTCTAGATTTTATATATATATTTCTTTATCGATATGATTCAAAAAACGTAATACTAGAAAATGTTAAATAGCATTAAGTTCGCCTTTGTACATGTACTTTGTTGCAATAAAGAACTTACTACCGCTCCAACCACTGAGCTACTACTATGTTAGCCCCTTGGTATGCCATGTGAGAATACGTACTATACACAACTGCGTAATGCGTTTGTGTACTCCGGCGTATTTGTTCACGACACATCTGCCCCTGTGTTCACGGTATTTTGAGATGATTCATCGCTATAAAGAACTTTAAATTAAGTAACTTAACTAGAAAACACACAAACCTATTTTTTTTATTTATTAGTAATATTTTTTATCTGTTTTATATAACATATTTCAGTTATTAGTAACGCGATATCGATTACATTAGGATTAAGTTATTTCATTTCGTATTTTATCGAATTAACATATTTTGTTAATGCTTCTTATCGTAATGATATAATATTTTCTACAGACAGTTTCACTTTGCCAGTCTTGCCTACAAGTCAGAAGATAACTGCGTATGAGAAATTTATCTTAGATTACATCGGCACTTAACATCAGATGGGATTGACGTCAAGAAATAGCTGGTTTTTATTATGATACCCATAAATGACTACATCTCTTTACATTTTCTCTATTGAGTGTAGGTATCTTCAAAAGATTATATGGATGACTATGACCTGGGTGTCTTCGGAATCTTCAACTGTGCCTCTCTGTATTGAGACGAAGCATAATATCTTCGCTATTCTAGGGCAAAACGGCATCACTCCATGTCTCTATACTGTCTACCTCGCTGAGGGTAAAAGCAACTTATTAGCTTGTATATATTTCGACACAAAAGCTCGCCTGTCACATATAGGACTTAACAAGCTTGGTGAAAAGTGGATAATGATAACACAAGTAACTATAAACTAGACCTAGTTTGAATTTTATTATCACATTTGGTGATGTGACTTATACAATTAGAACGAAGGTACAAAAGGCTATTTCATATCGTTCATAAGCCATAATATAATTGCTTAAATACTCTCGTAATCTTGTTATATAGGTGTACAGATAATAGAAAGTTGGTAATGTGATTATGTGTTTATTAACATCATACAAATAATCCGTTTTTATCAAATATTTTTTTAGTTTTTATGTAAATAATTTGAAATTTTTTGTTTAATTTAAAGTTAAAGTTACAGCCTTTTTATATATGTAATATATAAAAGACTGCTGTTTTATTTATGTTTCATATTTATTATACTCTTACTGTCTGTATAATAATATTCCATATAAAAGTAGTATTGCGCGCGCACGTCTTTAGGTAGTCCCGGGCACCGCTGAAAATCAGCGCTGTCGCATCCTTGTGACAGCATATGCTGAGACGGTGTCCGATATTGGCATCATATGTTTTGTATTATTTGTCCGTGTAACTTTAACTGTGTTTTGTCTATTTTTCATTCTTTTTTAATGTGTATTATATTCAGTCTGTGATGTGTTTTTGTATTGTGATGCCAATAAATAAATGTCTATGTCTATATGTGTCCCACTGCTGGGCGCAGGCCTTCTCTGTAAAGAGAGTATAAGGGCACAGTCCACCACGTGGCCCTAGTGCGGATTGGCAGACTTCACATGCCTTAGAAAATTTTTCTAAGACATGTAGGTTTCCTCACGACGTTTTCCTTCACCGCCGAGCGCGTGGTTAATCAGCACATAAAATTGCAACAACAAATTTATTGGTGCCGGCACCGGGAATCGAACTCGGGTTGCTAGGCGTACTATGCAACTTGAGCCAATCGCCCGGACACTGAGCTACCACGGCTCGGTTTATATATCGAATGAAAACTGTATAATTGTTATTTTAATATTCTAGATGGTAACACCACTGCAGAACAATCGAATCGATACACAGTTTTCAATATATCTGTTCGAAATTAAACCGCCATAAAATATGTTAAATTAGTTTTAAAAATTGTTCGTCTATTTTTTTTGTTAATCCTTTAATCTCTAGTGGGATAGCCATAGTAATCATCTATTCACCGAGTTTATTAGTTTCCATAAATGATATCCCAGCATCCATTTGTCTGTTTGGTTTCCTCTACTGTCAACCCGTGGGGTGATGTTAGGTTATCAAGACACGTGTATTTACGGCAACGATTATACTGTTAATCTTTGATATATTAAGCGGAATTAGTGGCATAAATTTTAGATAGACAAGGTAATAAGGTTCATGTCATTAATTTTCTTTCGCAGAAAAAGGGCACAGTTTAGCGTCGGGTTTTGTTTCCTGTGACCGGGATAACGACGAGAACAGAAAATGCCTTCTATTATTAAGGAAATAAGGTCTAAAGTGTGGCAGCAAATCGATCGCGCGATGGTCTCAAAAGCATTGCGGCACTCTCTAAAATGTCTCGGTCAGTGACATGATCGATTTAACGGAACGCAGCGCTGCTAAGGACAACAGTGCTTTGACCTTTTATCGTCCGATCAACCTTATCCATGTAAAGTACTTCTTGTATCGCTATCGGATATCTGGTTTTGTCGCGCGTCGTGTTTGTAGATGCTAAATTAAGACGCAGTTTGAGTAGTATATAAAACAAAGAACAGAGAGAGGGAGAGACAAGACACAGAATAAAAGAAGGGGATGGTTGGATATTGTCAATTTATAAAGGATCTTTAAACCCGTTCAGCTGCGAAAGCTTTGCTAACTGTTTTATGCTTATGTTTATGGCAACAAACCCGACACACAGTCTCGTTACTCAGCTCGCTCAGGCTAGATCTAAACAAATTAATAGAGCATTCCATCTCTGCCACCTCTCAAATCCGGTGGAACTGTTACGGTCGTCTTCTCTGGTTCGTTAAAAAATAATTTTTTTCACTAATTCATAATTGATTGTGAATCATAAATCGCACAACTATTCACTAGTACTACTACAGTCTCAGTACTTTGTATAAGTTTAACATCATTTCTTAGTAGCAGCCGATTCAGTTATTATATACACAGTAGATTACAAGTAGAGCCATGACCTAGTCCGCCCGTTAATAATAATAAGCCGGGTGATTTTGTGAGGTGTCACGCGATATCAGACATTGTTCGCTGTGAAGGACTAAACTTTAACAAAATATCACCATAGAATGACAACCCATTGCCAACGCGGTTCATATACACGTTTCATTAGAAAGTGGTATCAGTTTGTGCATACAGATATTTTATGTAATTCCTATAAAACAAAAAATAATTAAGGGCTTTATATGTCCTACTGTTGGGCACAGGTCTTCTCTCTGAAGAATTTAGCAGGGGTAATCCGCCACGCACACCATACGCAGATGGCAGACTTATCTTCGATAAAATTCTCAGACATGAAGGCTTCCTTACAGATACCATAGCCTCATTTTATAAACTCAGGACTTCAAGCCTTCCTATGCATATTTTAGGAACTTTAAGAAGAAACCAAGTGGTTTTCCACTTATTAGCGTTTTAGCACTCCTTTCCACAGGCAAAAAGGTTTGTTGTCAGTTTGTGTTGGTGTCAAGATACTATAACAAGTAATGTAATATTCTTTCGGTTACTAAAAAAAGTCGTCAATATACTTCCGTTTCCATGCAGTTGCGTTTGTATACCAAATTTTAGTTACAGATAAAAAGCTAAAACTTGTTTTAGAATTATTTTTTCTTAAATGTCTCTGAGCTCTGAGAAAAGGTATTAGCATTTCTAGATGTTAAATGCCACATTAACAGTTAATTTATTTTGACTATATAGATGCTGTTCATGCGAAATACGAGTTTACATTTCATCGTTTAAAATAACTCAGTGCAAAGAAGAAAGAGGTAAGTACAACAGCGACTAAAAGCCCAAATGTCTTGATTTTTTTTAAATGCTAACAGGGTTCGGGAAACTTCTTAACCAAAGAGCCAAATTTCGTTGACAGTTAATAATAATTTAGTAAAAGACTTACTTAGAGTCGAATGGTGGATTCGAAACTACGGACTTGCGTTAACTTTAACTATTAGGTTATTGATGATTTCAATTAGCCTAAATATTAGTTAACATAACCTAAGCTACACAAACTCATCGGTCATTGAATGAAACCAATTTAACGGATTTCATTGCGGTGTCATTTTAAATTAATTTTGAAATTTGGTACGTTTAGTGGAGCTCATGGTCACGGGAAGGACTGAGGTTTTTGTTGGCCCAATGTCTTTGTTGTACGAAATAAGATTTTATCCAGTGAGTTATACTCTAGTAAAAATATTAATCAATAAAGGAAATTTCTGCCTCAATCTAAGTTTGAAACAATGATTGCTGTCTGTCTACCTTGCTAGCGTTATTGGCATGTGAAGCTATTATTTATTGATATATCTAGTCATTTCATGTCAAGTGCACGAACGTACGTAATATTAATAGGAAATATACAATAATCTTACCACGGAAGTCTCGATTGCATCGCTGCCAGTATATCATCTGATATCGATATCATCGTTGATTGTAATTTAAATACGATAAACATAATATTGTTTCGACTGATATTCTACTAATATTTCACACCCGTTTCTTACGAATAGGTCTCTACCTACCTCTACCTCATAATCTATTAGGCAATAAACTACTTTTCGAGACACATAATTGAAGGAAGCTTAAAGGAACTGTGCGTTTATTTTTATTTATGTACATTTGAGTAATGGAGTAATGGAATTGAATTAAACAGTTATTGTTATTTATCCAAATATGTATACATATTAAAAATAAAAGTATTGGCTGTCACTTAAAATATTTTTCACTCATCTATTCGGTGTGTTCGGTATATTGTTTCGGTAGTTGGTTTTGTCACCCGGGAATCACCCCGAGGCCTGCACCTGCAGGGCTCTTGGAGCCTTGCATATGACTTCGCTTGGTAGTTGTTGTGCCGTATGAGTCAAATGATATCACCTTCAAGATGAGACAATCATGTCCATTCTAGTTTCATCATAGTTAAGTTTGTTCAAGCCAAATGTTTTACGCATTCAATATTCGTATTCATACAATTTAAAAGCCATCATGCAACCATTAAGGACCACCGTTCGATTCTCGCCTCTGGACCGTATAATTTGTGCGGCTGCGTTTATCCACGCTACAGTCGCTCGGCGTTGCTTACGATTTTCGCTTTTCCCATGCGTCTTAAGAGTAATTTCGTCGACCTGATTTTTATTCTGACGGTCGTCTTCTCTATGGGTCTCAGTACATATTGGCGTTGATTTGTATCATATCTGCGATAGTTATAACTGTAGTAGGGCCAACGGCTTCTGTTGTTGCATGTTGCATAGGTCGGCATGATCGACGATTTTTTTTTATTTACATTGGGTATTGTTTTTAATTAATTTTATGGATATTTCGAAGAACGACATTACGTTCAGTTCGATTGCGATTTTCCGCCAGCTTCCTTTGTGGACACTTTTTTCTAGTTTATTTGATATAAGTTCCTTTTTGTTATGCATTGTTGAAAAGCTAAAAAACGGTTATGTTTTTAAATTAATCTGCCGGCCAAGATTCATAATTTTTTTGATATAAGGCATTTTAGTCGAGATCAATCTTAAAAAAAATGATATTTTGCATATAGGGGTTAATATTATCGTAAATAGTCACCCTATTACCTCCTAATGGATATTTGTACGTCGAATTACCAATAACCCTGTTTATACAGTACATAATAAACTTTAAGTGCTGTGGATTTTGTAAAAATAAATAAATATATACATAGGTACATTAATTCTCGAACGGCGGGTTTAAAGATGCGGTCTTAAGTTTTGCAGAGCGTTCGCGAAACCATAACATTTTAAATAGACGTATATGTATGTACATTTTCAGACCTCAAATACGACATTAGAACAAAACAAACGGTCGCCATAACGTACTCGACCAACTTATATATCGTTATAGAATTTCTCTCACTGCAAACTAACATTTCCTGTTACACAACAAAAGTTTTTATGTTCTCGTGCTTGTAGGCGATTAACTTAAAACACAGATCTACGGCAAAAAAATGTATACGATTTAGCACTACGTGACAATACCGCTTCAGTTGAGGTACTTTTTGATTTTTTTTTCTGTGTGAGGTTAACTTACTTTCACTTTGGGTTGATGTGGCTAAAACAAGTGTTACTTGTGGCAATAACTTTTTCTTTCTTTGTAGTTTATATAAAATACTGTTATGCAACGGTTTTAGATTTTATCAACTTTCGAAGTTATCACTGGACCTTGTTATATCTTTACCTAGATTTTTTTCATTGAAAAATTGCAGTAAAAACTGAAAAAATGTATTAATTAAGAAAAAATTGTGAAGTAAATTACCAAAATTGATTTATTACATTTTTTGCTACGATGAATTCGATGAATTCCTCAGAAACCTCCCCGTGGTAATGTAATAGTTAATGCAAAGAACACCGAATCTCTTCGCAGACCTAAAGGGTCAAGTCGAACGGAAAGACGCTGATCATCGAGGATTCGAGCTCCTACAACTCCACCTTTTTTGACGAACCTACACAGATTAGCTAGAGAAGCTGACTTTGGCTTTGTCACCGGATTGAGAGGTGGCCCGAACCTCTATTCTTACTAACTAGACACAATTGTCTTCCCGAAGAGGGGTAACCTCCGGTTAGGCGGTTACATTTTAAGCATTCCAATCCTAGGGCGCCCGAGGGGTCGAACCAAGGTTTATCATAGGTAAGGAACCGTATCCACGGATAAGAAAAAAAACTCCCCGTACATTGTGCCCCTGTTCCGCTTCCGTTCGCGTAGCTCACGCACTAGTACACCACAACTTCACGTGACGCAACCGGCTCGAGCGAGACACACTTCGTCGTCACGAAAGTGAGTTAACAGATTTGTTCGCTCTCCGAGTGCATGTAACGTGTTGTAATTACAACGGATTACGTGTTATACAATAGCCAAGTATATCGTACACGATGTGTTTTTATATAGTTCCTTCTGTAGTCTGAAGATCGTGCTTGCATATAAATTAATGTCGATTAAGGTTAGCAAAAAATATATGAAAATTTCACGACCTTGTTCACTTAATGGATTGGTGTGGTAACTTTATTTCGAATGAGTGTCAACATCTGCATTAGCTTAGTTAATGTCTATTCACTCTGCTCTTAAAAACACCCACATTTTAGTCGGTATAAAATCACTAAGAGCATTTTCAAGACATTCTTTAAATGTACAGAAATTTATGTTTGAAGTTTTCATTTCATTCAAACCAATCGTTAGACTGTTAACGTGAACCATCTCCTACTTTATTTTGGAATGGTTAAGCGGAATGTTATTAGCAGCAGCAGATATTTTGTTACAATTTAAATTTATCAAATTCGAGAAATTTCAAGAATTCCAGAGATTTCGACTGCTGTAATCATGGGGCAGTAATCATCATAATCTTCCAGAATAAATCACTTGCAATGTAAATTCATCACCGTCACAAATCGACGTCGACCGATGTCGTTTGACAAGTGGTATGTTGGACTGGCTGTGATATGAATATGTTTAACCATCTTGGACTTAATGGACGGATGTCACAACCTTTTTCATATTACTATTATTAGTCTGTTTGTTTTGTTAACGACGAGTAATACAACCGAAGCGTCAGTGCCCCAAGTAGGCTAACGTTACTGGATTTTCACGATAATAACCAACCAATTACAATTCAAGTGTCTTTATAAATACCGCAGTTTCTTCGATTATTATATGGTAGATTTTTTCAATGAAATTGTTTGAATATTCAATTATTATTAGATAATATATAAGGCATATGTAACGGCATGTTTGGAAAATTTAATTGTGCCAAAAATTATCACTAAGATGTCACTGAACGTTCATTTTCATACAGTTGTAAGAGCAGGTTTTGGGCACTGGTTGTTAAAGGAAAATGTAAGGTAGTGAAATTTGCTATTTTTGCTTCTAATTGGAAAGTATTTCACGTCGACTTTAAAGTCTGTTCACATCTTTTTGCTGCGGACCCCAATTGCTTGAAATAAAATTTCTCTATGCACGACACATTTTCTTCCCTTCTCTCATAGCCTGTTTCGTTTCGCATATCTACGACAAAGTGACAAGCCCTATTGTTTGTATCATGAAATTAAACAAATTTTACAAATATATTTTTATATCCCTGACGGTTCGAATGTACTTTATGTTCCATTAGTCACGGGCGGAACTGAGGTGTTCAACGTTCTTATGTCATATTTCATTGTAAGCTCCCAGCTCATTATAATTTAGTTACGATGTTATTTATGGGCGTGATGTATTGTTTCTCAGGCAACAATGACGCTAGACAAGCAGCTGGTGTGGGTCAGGGAGCCCACGGAGGGTTTCGTGCTGGCGCGCCTGCACGAGCTCCTGGGAGAGGAGGCGGATGTGGTGCCCCTGGATAACAAACACTCGAGGCGCGTTGTCAGCTTCGATGACATCCTCCCCGCGGGAGACCCGGACAAGGAGTGTGACGATAACTGTACGTATGCTATATAAATCAAACGTTAACTATAAATACTTTAAACAACTTAAAAAAAGAGGAAGTCCTAATTTCGGCCGTTGTTTTGTTTAATGTTTGTTCTTATTTAGCGCCGTCATTTATAAACTGACTAATCCACACCGAGTGAACCTTATGTGTGGTTGAAGTGAATAAAACATTGAGTGGGACTGCGGCGGGAAAGGCGACTTTCTCGCTGCGGCCGTTTGGTTGGTGGTGGAACCAAACATCTTATCTGTTGCTGGGAATGGATGGGCGAGGTGGCAGCAGCGGCCCCAAGGCCTCCAGGTGATGGACTCGGGGAGTACATACATACCTGCTTACGGAGGTCGTGGAGGATGGGGTGTATGTTTCGGCGCGCCTTTCCTGGAGAGTGGTGGTCCACCGGGATGAACATGCCGGAAGGCGTCCAAGTCGTAGGCGGCGCCGCGCCATATGCGACAATGGTGGAACATCTTGTGGGTTTTGGCGATGACGGCGACATAACTCGTCCTTCCCCCGAGGGACGCGGTTAGAAACGTTCCCAACAAGTAAAACAAAAAATAAAACATTGACGATGAGTTTTCAAGTGAATATTCATTATACAAATAAAACTTCAATTCGCTTTTTGTATTCTTTTAATTTTTCTTTAAATATTTCATTTGTTGTTATTCAAATTACAGGTGAACTGATGTTTCTGAACGAAGCAACGCTGCTAAACAACATTGTATGCCGCTATAAGAAGAAAAAGATTTATGTAAGTGTACCTTACCACAGACTAAAGAATTTGTACCAATTTTTATTATTATTAATACTTATATATATTATACTAAGTTCCTCAATAATTAACTAGAAGGTGGTGATGGACAGATCCGTAAGTCGTCTCGCGCGTATTTTAGTCACTTTGTCATCAAAAAGAGAAAAATATAGACAGACCACAATTAAAATTTATTCAAAGCGTAGGAAACCATATTCGATTGCTCGTCGCTTGCCTTTGTTAAATAATTGTTAATTTAAATTACAGTTTAACTTTTTCTTATCTCTTGCAAGGCAAGATATTAAGTTATATTGAATGTCTGCACTAAACAATTCGTGGACGAGCTGCATCACACACTGAGAAGATGATGAACCTTTCGTCCGGTTAAGTGTTCGGAATATCGGCTAGGAGTTCAAATCACTCATGAATTTTCTACTTGTACGCAGTTGTTATACGTCTTACGTGTGCTCTACGTCGTCGACTCAAGGCGTGAGTCATGCGCCAGTCGTTCTCACCTTGACGACGCGCTTTGCTTTGATATCGATTGAACCTACACACATTATTTCCATTGTTGCGTAAACGTTAGACTGGCAAATTCTTATGTTTCTTGTTGTATTAAGTTGTATTACATTGAAATATACAAACAGTCGCAACATACTGATGCGATCTTTATGGTTATTTGACGGTGTTGTTCCGAATGCTTCTATAACATCAACGGATTAAAAAAGGTACGCACGCGCAACAATAAGTTCTCGGGGCTACGAAATCGCTCTCGCACACATCCGCGGCCTTGTAATGACAAGTCGCCCAAAACCAACCCAGCCAAATTAATATTATTTTTACTATGTCAAAATTTTTTTTACTCCCAGCGCTGTCAGTCAGGAAATCGGTGGTGCTATCGAATTGTCGAAATTTGAGAGACAGCACTGCTCTTAATTCGTCTACCCTAAACCTTTATGAAGTATCTCGGCAGAAAGATCCCTAGAGTCGAATTCGAAGACGCAAAAACCTTTGCCTTTGACCTTTGAATTTGCCAATGACATTTCATTACGAAACCGATATATTACAGACATATCATTTATCATTCCATCATTAACAATTAGTTCAAATATTAAGAAACGGACGATTAACGTGCCAGTAGTACGTCATGGGTAAACCGTAATGGTACCAATGAACTTGAAAATTACTAAAAGACATAGACATTTTATTTATTTGCATCACCAAATACAAACACATTACATATATTACACACATTACATAAAATTTAGCAAAAAAAAGAAAAATAAACAATGCAATTAAAGCAAGGAACAGACAAATTGGATATGAAGCTAATATTGGAAACCGTCTTAGCATATGCCGCAAGGATGCGAGAGCGCTGATTTTCAGCGGTGCCCATGACTACCCAAAACTAGCAAATATCGACCACCATGATGCCATTGAACGTTCTCCACAATTGGTTTAGCAGACTCAATGATCTGGTATGCCGACTAATATTTCTAGCTATAGCGGCATTCAAGAAATTAATTGAATCGATTGTACATTTTAATTCTAGTAGCAATGTGTGTTAAGCATTGACATATTACTTATATGTCTACGATTGTCAACGATGTTTGAGATTGAATAATGACTACCCACCATTCAGTTTCAAGTGGCAACGCTGGCAATGAATTCTGGCGTATTATTGTATTAGCTCAAGTTAAGTTTAATCCATCTTCATCAAGTATGAATGGCATCGTGTGAAATTACGGTACAAAGCAAAGCGAAACAATTTGTTTTCGTCCGCACTTAAATAATAATGCTTCGTGAGAATTGCATACAATAGATTGCGAATTGTCTGTGCTTTGAATGTTTTGCGATCGTATATAGTTTAATTGACTTAGAACTGACTATCTATCTGACTATCGAGGTCAACTGTTAGGACAAAGGTGTAGTTTGTATCTATGCAGATATATAAAATTGTAATGTCTGCTTGTAATATTCAAATAACATTTTACTACATGCTTATGGATTTAACCAAAACACATTTTTTACAACTTTTTTCCGTCTGTCTGTCTGTCTCTTGTTCTGGCTAATCTAGTAACATCGCAGGGCGCAGCTGGTTGCAAATAAATTATTAGAAAAGGTCTAACCAGAGGTAATACTAACAAAAAAATATGCATGCTCCGCATATAGTACAAAAACAAATCACGCCCTTTGAAGCCTAGCAGGGTAGACAAAGGTCGACTTCGAAGCGGAGGTTCTCAATTCGTCTATATTTTTTTGAATGTTTGTGGCGCGTAAATAGTCGGTTGTTGGTGATCCGACGCCACTTTCTCCTATCTGCAGACGTGTGTAAAACATTGCTAACCTAGGTGCCAAGAGTGGTGTGGTACCTGGTCTTGGACGCGTTGGCTTTCGATCTTCTATGTCTTGTGCCGACGATATTGTCTGTATCACCGTCATACAAACAAATTTTACTACTACCGATCTTGCTACAAGCCTTCAAGGATTTGAACTTAACAAAACGCAATCGTAACTTCCATATTATTAGGACGGCATATGTTTTTCCTACCGTACACGAGCGTACATTAGTATTGCCCATATGAAACGTCTTGTCCTCAGTAAATTGGATTTGTGCGGTCAAGTAAACTAATGCAAATTAGGATATATACTTATCTGTAAATAGATTACATACATTGTGGCCTTGTGTATTAACGAAGAATCGTTAAAGTACTGAAGTAAATATACGAATTTGCTGTGTTCGTACAAATCTATTTGAAGATAGATACAAAAAAAATGCGAAATAAATTGGACGACGGTTTTTGTTACCATTATCTGTAAAACTACAAAAGGGATAGACAGGATAATTATACCGTAAAATGCTCATGTTCCAAGGAAAATTTTAGTATGTTATATATTGTTGATTGTTCATCTGAAATTTTTTGTTTGGTTTAAAAAATAATAATTTTCTATTACAAAATCATTCCATTGACATATATTATCCAATTCGACACTTGGTAATTTAGCCGAATTGAAACGAAGGCGGATCAGTTTATATTTAGAGAGAGAGAGAGAGAGAGAAAAACTATTCAACAAGTTAAAAAAAATAAAGTTATAGCCTATATGTGTCCCATTGTCGGCCACAAGCCTTCTTTCTCTGTTTGTAGAGTTTTCCGTCACTGATTTGATTTGATATTTTTTTTTACTCAATATTCACTATTATTTATTATCCAGACGTACGTGGCTAACATCCTGCTGGCGGTAAATCCGTACGAAGACATTCCGGACCTGTATTCATCCAGCACCATCAAGAGCTACCAGGGACGCTCACTGGGCGAACTGCCCCCTCATGTCTTTGCTATAGGTGGTGTAAAATTTATAAACCCTACCATCCTAATATCCCTAACTAGTAAAGTTTAATGTTTGATCTGTCACTGATGTGATTTAAAGTCGGTTTTTGTAAATTATACATATACTAGCATACCCAGCCCGCTCGTGAAGATCATTACCTACTAGGTGTAGGTAATTATCTTCACGAGCTTCTGTAGTGTATTTACTGATATGTACATATACATATCAGTAAATACCAATATCATTCGTATCATTTATACAAAAACATATGGGGCTCAAGTTAATGTCAGAATCTAAATGGAAGGCGCTGGTCTCCTTCTGTCAGTAATAACGCAGAAGGAGACCGCCGAACGGGATCAGGAGAGGGCCGATCCCGTTTGCAGATGGCGCTGGCAGACCGGCCCGCAGCCCTGTAGCTCTGGGCTCTCAAGAATAAGACTACGGTATCCCCTGCCTGTCGTAGAAGGCGACTAAAAGGGGCCTCGGATGCACTAGGCGACAAGGGGCCTTTGTCGTCCGCCAAGGTGGATCCGGGAAGAAGGCAACATCGGCTCCCCGTAGTAACCCCCGGGAAGTGCTCTCCTTGAGCACAGTGCGAAGGGGCTCCGGTGCGTTCCACTGAAGATCCCCTCACCATGCACCGAGGAAGGTCCACCGGGGAGGTTTTAGTCGATAAAAGCCCCACATAACCGCCGCCTTCCTTTGAAGACTCCGATCGTCACCAAACTTTACAGGATTACTCGCCATGTCAATCTGAAGATTCCGTGAAAGTTTCATTGAAATCGGTCGGAGCCTATATCGAACATACCCACATACTTTCTCTTTTATATATTTGTATATATAGAAACTTGTTTTGTTTCAGCGGACAAGGCGTTCCGCGACATGAAGTCCTTCAAACAGTCGCAGTCTATCATCGTGTCTGGCGAGTCGGGCGCTGGAAAGACTGAATCTACCAAGTACATTCTGAAGTACCTCTGCGACCTCTGGGCTAAAGGAGCCGGACCTGTCGAACAGAAGATATTGGATGGTCTGTCAATGACAACTTTATAATCTCTTGTTTGACTGATGCAATAACTTTTTACTACCTTTTAATAGGAAAAATGAACATAAAGCTCTCGTGACTTTACTGATAGATAGATAGATCCTTTATTGCGATCCCAATGCTACGTAGCATCTTTGGTGGTTAAGATTGTCCCAAAATTCAACGTCCAGTCATGACAAATATATATTTTTTTATGTTATTGTAACATTTCTGGTTTTTATTGTATTTGTGGTCGATACCACAGTTATCTGCGCTTCCCTTTAAAAATATCCGTCGCCAATACTAGCCTATTTGTCGTCTATGTACTTAAAAATATCGTATAAGTAATTACTGATTTTCAGTTTCAGTTAAATATTCATTAAAAAAATAAGTGACAAAGATTTTTTATTGTTTTTATGGAGGCTGTCATACCTACCGCCTACTTATCGTTGGACGTTGAATTAAGGAAAACTTATATATATAAATATTATTTTCAGCCAACCCAATCCTAGAAGCGTTTGGTAACGCGAAAACTACAAGAAACAACAACAGTTCGCGCTTCGGCAAGTTCATGGAGGTGCACTTCAGCGCCAAGTACCAGGTCGTGGGCGGACACATCTCGCACTATCTGCTGGAAAAGTCTAGAATATGCATGCAGAGCGCAGAAGAGAGGAACTACCACGTGTTCTACTTGCTGTGCGCCGGCGCGCCGCAGGAGCTGCGTGCTGCTTTGAAGATCACCAAGCCTGATGATTACCAAGTAAGGCAACATAGAACGTAGAACTCGCGGTAAATTATATCAAGGTGGCTTATTTTTTCTTTGTTTTAACTTGTGCAAACGTACTTAGCAGCGTACTCGCCACCAGGGGGAAGGACTATTATGCGCCTTCTTCCTCGGACTCCGTTGGCTGGCGCAAGACTGGGCCAGGAAAGATCCCAGTATCGGATCTGATCCATGGCTCCTCCGCCAACCAAACCGTTGCAGCTGGAGAGTTGCCCCTACCATCACCGCCATCGCACGTACGTGCGACACCGATCGCCGCGGATAGGGCGAGTAGCAACGACGCGACGAGAACCCATTGGGGGGAAACAGGGCTAGACACCTACCATAGTGATATAATACATCATCAAAGTTTATTAAGTAATTAATTGCTTTTATCCAGTACCTGAAGAATGGCTGCACTCAGTATTTCACGACTCCAGCGTCTGAGAAGAAGATCAGCGGTAGTCAGAAGAGCAAGCAGCAGCAAGCCAAGGGCGGACTGCGGGACCCAATACTCGACGACGTGGAGGACTTCCAGAGATTGCATCAGGTAATTTATATATGCCACATGTAGACTGAAAGCCGGTAACGCACCTTCAGCTGCACCGGTATCGTGGATGTTCTTGGGTGATGATGGTCGCTTAATATCAGGAGGACCAGTAAGTTCGTTTTCTACTACTTTCCTGTTTTCTCTAAGTATAGTCATTAGCCTATGCTATATCTAGTTTCCCTGGTTAGGTTGGTCAGGGACTTTCAGTTTCCCTCCATTCATTCCATTCAACTCCTCTTCTAAATTATATTTTACACTACATTATCTTAATTCTATTATTACTTAACATTTCTAATTATTCTATTCTAATTCTAATTTTACTCTCTACATTTCTTTACAGTTTTATCTTATCTTTTTTCTATTCCTACCTCTGCTACTAATCTATTTATTGCTTCTTTCTAATACTTATTCTACCAATCTTATTACTATACTGGAGAGTATGAGATTATAAGGGCATAGTCCACCACGCGGCTTTAATGCGGATTGGAAGACTCTACGTGTCTTAGAAAATTTTCTAACTCATGTATGTTTAGTGAAAAAATATATTCAAATATTCAGAGCCGTGGTAGCTCAGTGTCGTGGCCTCAAGTAGCACATAATATGCTAGCAACCCGAGTTCAATCGCAACCATTTAGAATTTGTTTGTAGCAATTTTATGTGCTGATTTACCATGCGCTGGGCGGTGAAGGAAAACATCTTTAGGAAACCCACATGTCTTAGAATTTTTTTCTAAGGCATGTGAAGTCTGCCAACCCGCACTAGGGCCGCGTGGTGGACTATGCCCTTATACTCTACAGAGAAGGCCTGCGCCCAACAGTGGTACATAACAGAAAACACCCTGAATATTATATATAAGGTTGTCAAATATCTCCCTTCCGCCTTTTGTCTTTTGAATTTCGCGGCTATGTACAAAGCGCTACAGAGCTCGTATCTAGCAATACTATACATAATTTGAAGGTCTTGACATAACCTACAAAACGACGCTATGCATAATTAGTTTGGATATTGCGTTCAACAGTTATAGACGTGTAAACATGAAGTTCACTAACGCCGAAATTCGCGGCTTGGCCACTGTTTGGGACGATTCACCGGCCTTCGACCACGACCGTTTTCGCTTGATATTGTCGTATGTGATCCATTTTCGTCGCCAGTTACCATCCGCTTCAAGAATGGGTCGAGTTCGTTCCGTTTCAGCAGCATATCGCAGGCGTTGATTCGGTCCAAAAGCTTTTGCGTCAAATCATGCGGCACCCAAACATCAAGCTTTTTGTATCCAGCCTTCTGCAGATGGTTTAAAATGGTTTGGTGACTAACTCCCATCTCCTGGGCGATGTCACGAGATGCCACATGCCGGTCTAACTCGATGTAGTCCATGATTTGATCGGTATTTGTCGTCACAGGGCTTCCGCCGGCTGGCTTATCCATGGTGTCGTTTTCACCGGCTCTGAATCGTCGAAACCATTCCTCCGTGGTTCGAAGTGATAGAGTACCATCCCCCAAACACCATTAATCTCACGGAACGTTTCTCTAGCGGATTTGCCTTTAACGAAGGAAAACTTTAAAATAGCGCGAATTTCGGCGTTAGTGAACTTCATGTTTACACGTCTATAACTGTTGAACGCAATATCCAAACTAATTATGCATAGCGTTGTTTTGTAGGTTATGTCAAGACCTTTCAAATTATGTATAGTATTGCTAGATACGAGCTCTGTAGCGCTTTGTACATAGCCGTGAAATTCAAAAGACAAAAGGCGGAAGGGAGATATTTGACAACCTATTATATAAAGTCTGTAACTTTAACTTTAGTTATATACAATTCTAAACAGATTATAAATACATATATCTAAGAATAGATCGGTCGCAGCTTTAGTTCTAGCTGTACGTATATTATGTATAATTGCAGGCACTGTCGCGCGTGGGTCTGACGGACGGCGAGAAGCAGTCGGTGTACTCGGTGGTGGCGGCCGTGCTGCACCTGGGCAATGTGCAGTTCGAGGACGACGGCGGCCCGCGCGGCGGCTGCAAGGTCACGCCCGACACGGAGCCCGCGCTCGCCGCCGCCGCCCACCTGCTGGGAGTGGACCCCGCGGAGCTGCGCATGGCCCTCGTTTCCAGACTCATGCAGAGCTCCCGGGGCGGCCTCAAGGGCACCGCTATTATGTGAGACTATCTAAATTTATATAGGCTCCGAAACGGCTGGACCGATTATAATGAAACTTTTAGTGAATCTTCAGATTGACCTGGCGAGAGATAGACAAGTATATTAAAGATAATAATCAAGGATTTTGAAGTAGGGAGAAGAATGATATTGTATTTACTGATATGTAAATGGATGTAGATAATATGTAGGTATCTTCACCTGCTCGAGAAGGGAATAGAAAAGAATGAAACCTGTATGTATTTGAAAAGTTTTCTAAGAAGTCTGCCAATCCGCATTAGCCCTTGGCCACCAATGCTTTAACGCTCTTTTTAAAGAGAAGGCCTGGCCCCGACCATGAGTCATATATACATAAGGTTTAACTAAGTTTAACTTTTAATACTTGTATACAATAATAACTGTTTTCTTAGTATTCTTTTTAACCAAATCAAAATGTTGATTTTTAATAGAATACATATAAATAATTAAATGTGTAGGGTGCCACTGAAGCCATACGAGGCGACGAACGCACGTGATGCGCTCGCCAAAGCAGTGTATAGCCGTCTGTTCGACTACATCGTTCACCGGATAAACTCCAGCATCCCGTTCCAGGCTTCTGCGTACTACATCGGAGTGCTCGACATCGCCGGCTTCGGTTAGTACCTTTATCACAGGACAAAGTGTTAATTAAAAAGTTACAACTTAACTAAGAAACAACTTCTTTACTACCCGATTACTATTAAATATTTTAGCATGGTTAGAATCCTCAGCTCCTGATTTGGATTCCCAATCGCGGTTCGGAGCCTGGTTTATTACCCATTGTTCAACATAATGATTCCAATCGTAGATAGTTTAACAAACTCGATGACAGATGGCGCTTTTTTAAAAATAGTATTAGCGGTGTATGGTAAACCAGTATCTACGATTAGTGTTCATTTATACTTGTAACACCGTTAGGCTTAAAACTCAAGAAATTGCAGAACTATAAAACAAATTAATGCCGCCCCCACCCCGGCCCCAACCCAATATTGTCGAAATTCGACTTAAATGATAATAATGGGAGCATTGAAATTACCATTTATATATAAATTATCTGTCAGTTATTATGTATCATGTTATTTAACCGTTGCTAGGCAACCGTATAATTACCGTGTCTTATGTGTCAAATGCTAATGGTAATTAAAGTAGAATTTTTGCTTCACGTGTTATTTTAATGATAAGTGTGTCTTTGTTAGTGTCAATACTGTCGCACCATAATACCTGCTCAGGTATAAAGTTGATGTACTATGGTGATTATAAGTTGTTGACTTGCTCAAAACAGGTCTGAGGTATATTTCGGTGGTTTGAAAACGAAAAAGGTATGTGAATACTGGCAAAATGGAAGACCACAATCTCTACTTACCTCTCTGGAACAAAGGCATGCGATTTATCTATTTCTAATCACTAGGTTATGTTGTTAATATATATATCGGTATTTCCTTCGCAGAATACTTCCAAATGAACAGTTTCGAGCAGTTCTGCATCAACTACTGCAACGAGAAGCTGCAGCAGTTCTTCAACGAGCGCATCCTCAAGAACGAACAGGACCTCTACAAGCGTGAGGGACTCAATGTGCCCGAGATCAGATTCGTTGATAACCAGGACTGCATAGGTAGAATATTTTACTACTAATAAAGCTCATTTTAGGCAAAAAATAAAATAAGCTCACACATCGTATTAACCAATACTAATTATGAAAAATACTCAAATGCAAGAATTGACTAGAGACATACTTTATCCAGTTATAACAAGCTGATATAAATAAAGATGTGGCACTATCAAAATTTATAAAAAAATATATATTGATATTACTAACAATCTTGTTAACCATTCCAACTAAGCTTAAGCTTGTGCTAGGACATGGTTCACGGCAATAGTCGAATGGTGGATTCGAACCGTACCCTAAACCATTAGACTATTGACGCTTCATATTATTGATATTGATATATAAATATAGGTAATTTTGTTGGTAGACAGATGTCGAAATCGCTATCCGCTTACCTTCTTTAAATTAGGCCCGAATATCACAGCGATAACACAAAGCCTATTAATTAATCCGCAGATTTGATCGAGAGCAAAAACCACGGCATCTTCCACATGTTGGACGAGGAGTCAAAACTGCCCAAGCCCGAGTTTAGCCACTTCACACACTCCGTGCACAAACAACTCGGCGGGAACTGTCCAAAGTAACCATTTCTTAAATTAATTATAAGGCACATTGCCATTAGATAACTTAATAACAAGTGTAGCAGTTAAAGCCTTATTTTTCCACACAAACAACCAATAATTAACAACGTAATAAACCATTAGACAATTGACGCTATATATTTTTAATACTTTCGAAACAAGTGTTTGATCACGATCCCACCTGATTGTGAGTGGAAATTCAGTCCTAGATTGTAAAACGCATTTGCCAACTTAGTAAATGCCTATTTACTCTCTTGAAATTGCCCACATTGTTATCGGAGGGAAAGACAGACGCCGACAAACTATTCCAGTACTTTGACGTACGATAAAAGACGAAGCAAAGAGCTTCGTTCGAGTTTGAGAGATGTCCACAACAAAAGTATGAAATCCAGCAGTGCGTTGTAAGTACGATTCCGGAACAGGAATATTGGCTAGAAATATAATAAAATGGAAACAATATTCCAATAAAGAGTGGATTTATCTATCCTATATATATAAAAGAGAAAGTGTGTGGGTTTGTTCCATATTGGCTTCAAAACGGCTGGACCGATTTCAATCAAACTTTCAGGGAATCTTCAGATTGTTTCGTAAAACGCTATGATTAACTTGAGCCCAATAAGTTTTTGTATAAATAATAAGAATGATATTGTATTTACTGATATGTACATGAACGTAGGTAATGATCTTCACCAGCTCGAGAAGAGAAAGAATAAAGAGATAAATTAATAATTTAATATATTGTGAGAGTTAAATTAAATATTTAATGATGTAAGTATATTGTTATTAAAGCAAAATCTAGCCGTGAACTGGGTACGCTAGTATTCCATTTAGAAATAGTTACCTCAACAATGGGAAATCGCGAAGTTATTATATATTTTAATAAACATTCTCAGCTCCCGGCTGCAGGTGCCGCGGGCGTCTCGTCTGAAAGCGCACAGGACCCTGCGAGATGACGAGGGCTTCCTCTTGAGGCATTTCGCTGGCGCGGTCTGCTATAACACGGTATGTTGATATTCACTAACTATAACATGTAATAGGATATATATTTTGACACGTAAGCTGCTAAGGAATATAATATGCTTACAGAATCAATTCATAGAGAAGAATAATGACGCATTGCACGCGTCGCTGGAGTTTTTGGTGCAGGAGTCGAGCAGCCCGCTGGTGCAGCAACTGTTCCAGAACACCGACAACAACAATGCCAAAGGGAAACTCAACTTTATATCTGTCGGCGCTAAGTTTCAAACTCAATTGTCGCAACTTATGGACAAGCTTAAGGAAAATGTGAGATCTGTTTTGTTTAATCATTATTAATATGTATTAATCTGTGGCTAGATATACGTCTCTTTTTCCATATACAATTCCCTGGTTTCCGCTGCTAGTCACAAGTTCTAGTATTAAAAAAGTCGTAGGTCCTTGGAGAGGAAGGGTACGCTTGTTTGACCTTTGCGCGACATCCATACCAATGAGTTTGCAAACAATTCATTGTTAACCTCCTCGTTATCTTAAGTCATAATGAAATCGTTTATGTATGAACCTTACATGACAAAATAAGATTATGTATTAAATTCTTATTAATACTATATATATAAATATAATTTGAAAAGTCAAGTCGGACTTAATGCTAACAGGCATTATGACATGGCAGGCAAGACTGGGAGAAATATGAAGAGTATTACTTTTAGTGTAGCGAAGACAGCGGTTGTGAGATTCACCCTCTCCATTATGTACTAATATTAGTAATGGACCAGGAGGATCATCAGCGATGTTACGACTTGTTTATAGGGTACGAACTTCGTGCGGTGCGTAAAGCCAAACAGCCGCATGCTGGGGCGCGCGGTGGAGGGCGCGCTGGTGCTCACGCAGCTGCAGTGCTCCGGCACAGCGTCGGTGTTGGCGCTCATGCAGCACGGGTACCCGTCGCGCGCGCACTGCCGCGACCTGCACGCCATGTACTCCGCGCACCTTCCCGCGCAGCTGCAGCGTCTCTCGCCTAGGATCTTCTGCGAGGTCAGCCACCTGCTTAACCCTAATTTAAAAAATATCATTCTCCACTCCATCTCTGTATAAAGTATAGAAAGCGTGGGAGTTTTCATACCCCTCCGCACAATTTGCGTAAGAAGGGATAGAAAGTTTTTGCTTCACGTATGGAAGCGCTGGACAGAAGCCGGTGGAGGCAAATCATCCGCTCCAGATGCAACCCTGATGGTGACCACGACCCTCAGACATGAGGGACCGACACTAGAGAGGGACAGATGGATATAATAATACAAAATACAGTCGAACCATGATAAGTCTAGAACATCCGTTTTTGAAATCCTACAGTTTCATCATCCATAAATCTAATACTATTGAGTATAAGATTTATTTATAACTCGAATTTTTGGCGATTCCCTTAAAATTTGACTGCTTTTATATGTTTTTTTTTTACTCTGTGGTTTATATCCCACATGTAAGGGGTATATATAGCTATGTAAAGGTGAAAACTATGGTAAATAAGTAACAGAGCATACGTGGTCACCCAGGCTATAGTGCACAGCTTCGGGCTGTCCGACAAGGACTACAAGTTCGGCGTGACGCGTCTGTTCTTCCGGCCTGGCAAGTACTCCGAGTTCGATACCATCATGCGCTCCGACCCCGAGAATCTGAAGGCCATTGTGGACTCGGTGCTGGCGTGGCTCGTCAAGTCGCGCTGGAGGCGATCCATCTTCGCCGCACTCTCTGTTATTAAACGTAAGTTTAGTATACAACATCTCTTTATAACTCGATATATCTACATTTTATTGGAGAAGGAAGAACGTCTAGCTCACCTGTTATAATACGATCCCGACGCCCACAATTGCCTACTTGAGAAATAATAAATAATACAATTATATGTCAAACAAATGGAACTAATATGTCAAATCATATGATTGTCATTTTTTGATAGTTAACCGTCTTGAAGTCTACACGTTGTTTTATTTCAAAATACATAGTGCCGATTAAATTCGATGTTAGTGCATTAATAAATATGTAATAGAAAATGTTATTTTAAATCAAATATAATTTACTACTAAATATTTATTAATTTAATTATAATTTATAAAATAATTTACTTTGCCACTGATTAATAAACAATACATTATATACCCAAGGCTTTCTCCAAAACAACTGCGTCTTATGGTCTACCTTCTCTGTAATGTTTGCAGCAAAGAGTAACAATACACGCCTTCTCATTTATTATTATTCATTTTGTAAATGCCTAATATTTTAATTTCTTTAATTACAGTAAAGAACAAAATCTTGTACCGGCGCGAATGTCTGATGCTCCTCCAGAAGAGCATACGCGGCTACCTCGTCCGCCGCCAGCACCAGCCCAGGTATAAGGGCATCGTCAAGATAAAGACGCTGGAGGAAAACCTTAAGAAAATGGAGTCAGTTACCGCACAGTTGAAAAAAGAGAAAGATACGTCGAAGAAGAATATAGAAAACTTGAGAAATTCCATACGAAACGCTTGTGCTACTATTAAGGTTAGTAAATTAACAGCTTGTATTTCCCCTGTTGGGCACATACTTCTAAAGAAAGTTTTAGGGGAGGATTCAACTACGAGGCAAAAGCGCGGATTAGGAGATTTCACATGATTTTAAAATGCGCTTTGCCATATATTTCTTAATACAGTTTTACTACAGCATTGTCAGATTCCATATGTTCACTTGGATAAACGTTGTAAGGATAACATTAACTGTATTCCAGCAGTAATGTGGACCGCCAAAAGATTTAGCTTCTACTTGCGGCCTTTATAATAATTGTAACTTTTATGTGCCTATATGTAGCTTATCTCACTATAATTGTAAAAAGTTAGTGTACTCATTTCTCCATAATTTTACTTATGAAGAGACAGAAAAATTTCTTCATAGTCTAAAATAAATCTTCGATTTTTCCTTTTTTTCAAAACTTTGGCACAACATAAAAACACTTTCTTCAAAAGCTCTTTCACGCTCATGTACACACTCGCACATAGACCCTCGCATACCCACGGGCACTATTCTCTCCACACACACACACAAATTATTAGTTTCACATAAATTATTAATATTTAGTTCCTAAGATAAACTCGGAATTTGGTACAATATCTTCCTAATACAGGCTATGTAGACTAGCAGGGAGAAGTGTGCCGAGGATCTGAAAAGGAAAATGTATATGAAAAATAATATGTATGTAATAGATTTGTGTATGTACATCATGTGTGCAAAATGTGTGCCTGTGTGTAAAATATAATATATATAATCACTCTCTGTTATAACGTTCAGCTCACTCATCTTTGTTCACCCTACGTGGTATTTAATGATTACGTTAATTACTTATTGTATTATTGATTTATTTTCAGAGCAACGCGAAGATGTCTCGTGCGGAAATAGACCAGCTATACACGAAACTGACCAAGGAGGTGGAGAATCAAATGGCCGCCTTGCAGAAGGCTATGACCGATCAAAAGAACAGGTAAAATGTCTCTATGCCCACATCGTGTTTAGTACAATACTACACAACAGCTAGATAATACCATAGCTAATTTCGTACCAGCGGCTGCAAAGGACATGGAAAAGTTTCTACTTGTCAGGAAATTTAGCGATTGTGATGAAGACATTGCAGTCATTGATTATTCTTGTGTTTCAGGGAGGAGCAGGAGAGGTTGCGGAAGATCGAGGCGGAAATGCGCGCGGCTGAAGAGGCCAAGATGAGGGATCAGGAGCGCCTTCGCCAAGAGGAGGAGAATCGTAGACTGTGAGTGCCTGTCAACTGTGACTTGTTATAAAACTCTAACACAATGAGTCAGAGAAATATATACATTCACCTACCCAAATGAGTAGCCAAAGATTAACTTCCATTTTGCGCAATATTTTCTAGTTCAAAGTTTTCTATGAAACTGTTCGGATTTTTACATACCAAAAAATAGCCCGGAAAATTCTCTGCCCGAATTATAGCGATAAGCTCATCTTTCTTCCCTCTCAACTCGCCCCATCTATATATATAAAAGAGAAAGTGTGTGGATTTCCTCTAAAACGGCTGGACCGATTATAATGAATCTTTCAGGGAATCTTCAGATTTACCTGGCGAGTAATGTAAAGTTGACCTGTAAAGTTTGGTGACGATCGGAACACTCCCCGTTTTGAACTGTCGAACAAGGCATACGTCGTACTTTTATTTCTAACATTAACTTGAGCCCGATATGTTTTTGGATAAATGATAAGAATAATATTGTATTTACAGATATGTATATGTACATATGATAGGTGTAGGTAATTAATTTTTTCACCTGCTTGAAAAGAGAATGAATGAAATGAATAATTTAATATGTTGTTAGAGTTAAATTAAATATTTCATGATGTAAGTTTATTATTTAAATAAAATAAAGCAAAATCTAGCCTGGCGAAACGGCTGGGTACGCGATATTTAAAAACCTTTTTTGCTGTAGAAATAAATCAATTGGTAAAAGCGGCTTTATTTCGCACATCCGCTATTAAAATGACATTCATGTGGTAAACAACATTGTTCATAAACAGCAAAGCGGAGATGGAAGCACGCCGCAAGGCTGAGGAGGCGGAGCGAATCAAGCAGGAGGAGCGCGACCGCATTGCCGCCGTCACGCTGCAGCAGCAAATGGAAGAGGCCGCCAAGGCTGACCAGGAGAACAGGGAGAGGTCAGTACCCGTTACGTAGCACCGGCTAGACACTAACTACAGAACAAATTATTGACTAGAATGTATTGCACCTTAGAAATTATGCATAAATTGTGCACTGAGTTGTTTGAAATGCAAGCCATGCTAATAACAGATTATAATAATAACACCAATGAAGTCCATGCCTAATCAACAATTAGGTTAATATATTTGTAATAACTTTTCCTTTTCTTTAGTAGCGGAAACGCATAACTTGTACGCGCTCGTCTAAAACCCGGATATTTCACGCTCTCACACACATCTGCGATATGGCTTAGTCGGGGACGATAGGCAGAGAAACAATTTGACAGATACCTTTTCTGTACGCTCGTGTGGTCACCGCTCGAGCTGGTCTCAACCCACTGCATGGCTAAAGAAGCATACATCATAGCATTGGTTTCATCGCTCGCAAAAACCACTGCTACTAAATTTATGCACTAGTAAATGTAAACCGCCATCGCATACTATTCATAATGATTATTTTCAGGCTTGAACAGGAGAGAAGGGACCACGAAATGGCCATGAGGTTAGCTGAAGAAACAAATGGACATGTTGAAGGATCCCCACCACAATTACGAAGGTACCACGTTCCCTATTTTTATTTTATGTATGACTACGGTTTATATCTCATTAAGTTATAAACAAGTCTTAGTTCTATATAGTTTAAATATTATTTTTCTAAATAATTTATTGATCCTTAGTTGTAAATATATATATCGAACTATTGGGCCTTCTCTATAAGTATATAAGAGAGTGCGGATTGGCCGAATTCGTGTCTTAGAATTTTCTTTCTAAGAGAATTTTCTCACGATGTTTTCCTTCACCGTCGAGCGCATTGTAAATCAGCACATAAAATTGTAACAAACAAATTCATTGGTGCACTGGGGACTGCCACTCCTTAGATTTTGGGAGCGTTGCTGGAGTTTCTTCGGCCACTTCTTCTCTGGGAGAAGCTAACGCCAACGCTTCCCGAAGTGGCACTCAAAGTTAGTTTAGCTTTTGAATGTCCCTTGGATTATCCGTGAAATAGCAACCGACTGGCGTGATTCGGCCCTCTCGGGCACCCTCGGATCGGAATGCTTACCCGTAACATAGTAACGGTCCAAGCTGAGGTTACCCCTCACCGGAGAGACCCTTATGTCGAGTTACTAGCGACTTACTACTAGAGGTTCAGGCTAAGCGACCTAAGAGCTATGCCACCTCTCAATCTGGTGAAACAATCAAGGCCAGCTTCTCTGGCCAATATGTGTAGTCCGTCATCTGGGGATTGAATTCGGATGGCAGATCGCTAAACCATAAACAAACATCCCGTTGTATATTATAAGAAAATGTATTACCATTGCAAGGTACACGAAATATATTGCATGCCACCTTCCTGTACATAGTTTAGAGAGGAGCTACCTCGTGAGTAATGTTGTCATATGTTTGCGCAGTTTCCCAACAATGGACTCCGTGAACGGGGAGAATAAGTTGAGCAGGTACCACCATGAGACAGCTCGTTTACTATCGCACGCCACCTTCGTAGTTGCGTCCTCTTTCAAACTGATATTAGTATGTTTTTCGATTTGCATGCAATTATGATTTACGAAATTGAACCTTAAACCTTGATGGTTCTAAGGCAATCAATTCGAATTTTCAATGGCGAGTAGTTACTGACCTAGTTCATTTGAAAGAGGATTTTTGTAGATAACAAACTAATTATGCTAACTCTACTAGGCTTCTGCTTCCTTTATTTCCTCTGCACGTATTTTTTAGTCGGTATTAGTGGTTTGTAGTTCGTTGTAGTTTATAGTTACTACCATTACTTCATTAGCAAATAATAAATAATTTAACTAATTATATAACTCAATTTTAAATCTCAAAAGTTTTGAAAACCAAAAGATGTCTATTTTTTGCTAATGATCTATGTTCTTATTGATCTAACATTACCTATTAAACTAGTTATTAACTTTAAAAGTTCCTAATTAACTATATGTTTTTGGAATTAGTCTCTCTTTTACTAATTTAATTTGTTATTCTATCAAACTGCATCGTTGATTTTTTCATTTTATGCATTTATATTTATAAAATAAATAGGTTGAAAAGCAACGACAAACGAACTGTATGACTTGTATACATCTAGAAAAAGACACAAAAGAAGATAGAGAAAAATACCCAACGCGATGTCGGGGTCAGAAATGGAAAGCCAAAATCCGGATAATCTATACTGGTCAATCTGGCTAAATTGTTTGGATCGTATTTTGATTTGTGTAGAACTTCAATATAAATTATACTTCCCCGTTTCGTCCAGTGATTTTATTATAACGTGCATGCGTACTAACATAACACAATGTATTTAAAAATATCACAAATGCAACTCTTTTGTCGTGGTTAAACTTAACCTTACCGCAACGAATTATGGTTGAAATTAGACTGATACAATGTATACGCTTTAGGTCGGAACGCGTGCGCATGCAGCAGGCGATGGCCGGCAAACAGAAGTACGACCTGTCCAAGTGGAAGTACTCAGAACTGCGGGACACTATCAACACATCCTGTGACATAGAGCTACTGGAGGTAAGATGTATAGGTTATAATTATTGTAGTACGTCGTAAAGAAATGCCGGCTAGTTCTGGTTGGCTGCGTCGAGTGATGAAGATGCAGAGGCAGGGCGCCTACGAAATGGACGGACTCATTGGAGTAGTTACCGGACTGAAACTCCAGGCGGCTATCCACCTGGCTCAAAATCTCTTGGTGATCACGAACCTCGGCGCTGAGGAAATGATAGAGAAGAAGAGAAGGCACGCGGGTCGGAATATCGTCTGTCACTGCTCGTGAAGTTGATAATAAAATTAATGCATTTTCAGGCGTGCCGGCATGAGTTTCACCGTCGGCTGAAGGTATACCACGCATGGAAGGCAAAGAACGCGCGAAAGAGCACCATGCACGAGCAGGAACGCGCGCCCCAGTCTATCATGGAAGCTGGTCAGTATATCAGGCACATCAATGTTAATAAATTCATTTCAAGTACTAGTTTAAACAATTTGAGCGAATATAGATTACAAGAGTAGGTCTTTATATAATGTGTAATAGAATGAACATTGTGATGAACAGCAAAGGCGCCCCGAGTGACCGGGCGCGAGGTGCTGGGCGCGCGGCACCGCTATTTCCGCATCCCGTTCGTGCGGCCCGGCGGCGGCGAGCGGCGCGGCTGGTGGTATGCGCACTTCGATGGCCGGTACGTCGCGCGCCAGATGGAGCTGCACCCCGACAAGACGCCCGTGCTGCTGCAGGCTGGTGAGCACACGCACAACATACACGTTATCGCACACATGTTGTAGTGTGGCTGGAGGTTTAAGAATTGGTACTAGTCCTACGGACGTACGCATGGGATTCAGGGCTCCAAGATGTGTCTGCCTATGCACATTATGATCGCGTGACGGACTATACCCTTAAACACTCATAGTAAAGGACAGTGCCAAACAGTGGAACATAAATATCTAGGCTTAACTTTACTGTAGTAGGACGTAAGTACGTACATTAGTGACTATAATTGGTAAAATATAATTTGTTGCGATACACATTGCAACAATAGTACACACATTACGTCCGTACGTACATTAGTAAGTACGTACGTACATTGGTAAGTACGTACGTACGACGTTAAATAGGTACGGGACACTGTACAAGCTCATGAACGCTACCATGAGTATATGGGTTTTTAATACGTGTACGTACTCTGCAGGCGTAGATGACATGCAGATGTGCGAGCTGAGCCTGGAGGAGACGGGGCTGACGCGCAAGCGCGGCGCTGAGATCCTCGAGCACGAGTTCGAGCGCGAGTGGGAGCGCCACAGCGGCCCGCCCTACCGCGCGCTCGACAGGTAACTCATGTAATACATAACCATTATTCAAAATCTCAAACAGAGGATAAATCAACTACAAGTGGAATATTTTCTTATATAATACGCCCAGTCGAAATCTCTATAACTCGATTTTTTTGGTCTGCTTTAACTACGCGGATCAATCCCAAACCCTGTACAATTTCACGGGGTCTTAGCGAGGTCCTACTCTATTACAAAGAGGAAATAATTGTTTGCTTTTAGCAGATAAACTCTGATAACTACTACCTATTTTAATAATTCTTTTACCATTATTAGAATGATACTATGTTCTGTATTAAATTTCTTGTTTACTATAAAAGTATGATGTGAAGTACGGTACCTTAATTTAAAACATGTGTTATAAATAAAATCTCTTACATTTTTTTTTCAGAATCCAACAGTCTTAGCCGAAATGATGTTCAAGAGGAGTTATTAATATGAGTTTCCAACTCTACTTATTTAGTATAAGATATATTTTACACAAAAAAGTGCCTTGCCTTCAGCGGTACGCAAGTGCACTATTGTTGCAATGCGTATCGCAACAAATTATATTTTACCGCAAGAAAGGCAATGTCTCCAGAGAAGTTTCCTTTTGCAATAAATATTCCCATAAAGTTCCATTAATTTTCACATGTTTTGTAAGTGGTTTTAAAGCTTTACTAAAAAAAAAAACATAGTAGTCGGTTTATTAACTTGAAAATAAATGGAACAATTATATAAACTATCTGTAAATAAATTTCTTTAAACTAAAAAACCTTCGACATTGGCGAAATCTATATGGAAACGCCATTAACAAAAAACAATCAATCAAACTAAAAAACTTTGTCTCCTATATTTCCTCTTTGAGTCCACATCTACGATCGAAGAGTAAAGTTTCTTTTTATCTTATTTTAAAAGTTTTTTCGTATTACTTAGAGAAATTTCAGGAATTCTCAAAAGAAATAGCACCAGTCTGGAGACAATGCACGAAGTATAATGTTTGTATGTGATTATATAAAGAGTACACAATGTAGTTTTATATATTTAACTTATACTAAACCCGCCACCTGAGAAATTTAGTATATAAGGTGCTGGATAGAGAAAAACGATACATATATACTTTTTACATAGAATTATAAACAGTGTAGTTTTAAATGGATTCCTGTTTTGGTTTAAATTGAACTGTGATGTTTCGAGAGCCTAGTTAAATTGTATTTAAAATAAATTTAATATTTGTTAAAGCATTCCTATATGTATAGACTGAGAATTTATCATCTTAGACTCACTTTGAGCCTTCAGTATTCAATATTTCACAGTATTTTCTTCACACATTCCTTTATTCGTGAATTTTTTAGAGTTTGTAGTATTTGAACAGTAGATGTAGACAATATAAAAGTACAATGTACAGTGTTAGAGTGCCTTGATAATGCCTTATATTACATGACCTGTTTAACATGTTTGTGTTATGCTTTACCAAATAAATATAAGATTTAATGCGTACTATGAAGTTTTATTGTTCCTTAAATAATTCATTTACTATTAGCGCCAACTATGATCAAAAACGACCCTAAAGAAAGCATGCAATGGATTTTTGTTACCAAACTTGGTCATATATTTGTTTGGAAGCATCTCAAATTTGTGAAGTTGAAAACCATTGCAGAAATAACATTGACAATCAGATATAAAAAGATCATACACTAGATTTTATATTTATAAATCTAGACGGATCTAGATCTGTCCTCGTTTCGTCGTTTTAGCGTAATCGTAATATGTAATCTGCGATCAATGACTTCAGTAACCCCACTATAACACTCTTTTAACATGTTTTCATATTCAATCCTTCATATGGTATATAGTGCAGAAATATAACGTGGGAGTTTACCAATTGTGAAATTAAAATGATTACAGTTCGTAATTAGTTTTGCGTATTTTCGATTCTTATTAACAGAGTTTAACCTCCATAACCGAATATTGACAAAGACACCAACCATATCTTAGTCTATGTCCTATTATTTCTCTTTGCTTTCTGTCACTGTCATTGTCAAAGAACTGCATACGATTACCATTATTGTTATTTTCCTATTTCGGCGTTGTATTGATAAACAAAATAACATACTCATTAATAGACTTAAAACTAAAGATGTGATGATTTTAAGTTTCTGTATTGTGCTAAAGAGAAGTTTGTATTAGGTTTAGGGTTTATTATATTTAAGTTTAACTAAAATGAACATGGAATCTTTTGTGCGTTATCGACACCTTATATTATTATTTATTTTTGTTAGCGGCGTAAAGTCATTTCCATACGATGGTAAGAAGTTTTATTCCAAACACATTATTAAGTTTCTTACATTTGAACGCTCAGTCTAGTAGTAAATCATTTGTTGTTGTCTTATTACTTATCTCAAAACTCCCCTACTTTGTACACTTGCTTGTCCCAATTAGATAATTTTATATATTAGGCAAATATTTTATTACATTTGGAATACTAAGAACCTTAATATATAGACTTTCCATTGCTGTATATTTAAGGATCAAGACAGTAAGGGATATGCTTAAGAATTCCACCAAGTTATTCCATAGTTGTCTCTGTGGCATCCAACCAATTAAATTGTAACATTTCTCTCCCCGCTTATCTTCAATATGCCCCAAAGTACATCTAAATACTTGCCGTACTTACAATATTCAAAACATGTGACAAGTAGCAGCTTAATGATGTTCTATTAATAGTAATATAAAAATAATTATAATGATTTTCATATTACAAATCCCCTGCATAGAAAATGATATTGTAATGCCAGCAAAATCTGTATGTATAGTAATTTAAAGTGGATCATAGATAAATCATATTGTATTGTTATTAGTATATATTGTTTTCAATTTATCAAAAAGTATTTTTTATAATATAAAAATTTCTGACAAGTGTTTTGTTTTATTGCATTTGAATTGTATATTTTTCATAATTTATTAACATAAAGGCAATTTATTAAAAAAATAAATTAAAAAGAAGGTATATGCATATAAATTATTTCTATGACCTTTATAATTTGAAGCTTTTATTTACTATATGTTATGAAAGACAAATTGTGATAATTATAATTTATTTTGAAGTGCACTGGCTAGGAGGCCCCACCACAATTGAGAGGGAGATTCAATCAACTAAAGAAATGATTGACATTTATTGTTATAGAGGAAGTGATAAGAATTTGTTTTCCTTGTGGCAGACAGTTAAGGTAAGGTTCTTATAATTATAAAACAAGTGATTCATATTTTTTTTTTAACTTTTTATACGCATTGTTAGTTATTGAATGGTGTTGTCTAGTGGTTGAAAACCTTTTTATCCAAAAGTTCCAAATATAGACAATACACACTTGAAATTTATCCAAATTGCTATTTATTTACTAAAACATTCCTGTAGTCAGAAACCAAATAACACAAGTAAAATCATTGAGGTAACAAGTCAGTTTAAAATTGTTGTCATAATTATAGAACATAATACCTACTTCAGATATAACTAGTGACATAATAAAGTACTCAAAAATGCAGCTAGTGCACTGCGGGTTTTCCAACCACTGATGTATTCAAATCACTGATTAATTGACTTGAATTGTATAGTGATCATCTTGTTTGTTCCCTCACTGCTGAGGATCGCGACCACGTACAAGCAGCCTCCGTTGAGTGCGGTCATAGGCGGATTGGACCCCATGCTGAATGCTGCCTCCCACCATCTTTAGCACGTTTGCTGTCCATTTTGCCTAAAATGATCTGCTTCTCCAGACAGTGCTTTGAAGACCGCATGATGTGCCCAAAGAAGCTGAGGGCTCTTTGGCGGCAAATTTCTGATAGTATAGTGATACCGAGTGGTAAAGAACCTTATTTTTTGCAGTTTAATATAAAAATTAAAAATGACGAGTTCAGTCAGTATCTTGGACTCAATCCTGAAGATGTATACAAAGACTATACGGAGAACAGCTATGGATGGGCTGTTGTTAATCCTTTCCAGAGGAAGTCATATAAGAGTGTCTCTATTGACATCTTCACCCCAACTTGCATGGCCATCAACACAAAGCACCGCCATAGCATTGAACTGCAGATCCAAAGTGTGTATTTATTGTTTCTTTTAATACTATTTAATTTATTCAGGTGGTCTAACAACCTCATTAAGTCCGTAGTCCGCAAGTGGGTGCAAGGCCCTTACAATCAGTCATTTTGGTAATTGTTGGGGGAGGCCTATACCTAGCTGTGAATGTTCAACGGCTGAAATGATGAATTTTGTGGTTTCATTCACATACTTCTGTGTATATTCACTAAATTCACACAAAAAAATAAAACATGTATTTGACATTACTAAAAATTTTTTAAGCCATGTCAAGTCTGCCAACCCGCACTAAGGCCGTGTGGTAGAATATGCTCTTGTACTCTCTTTACAGAGAAGGCCTGCACCCAACAGTAAGACATATATGAAGGCTGTAATTTTAACTTTAACATTTTCATTCCTGTATGGGGCAGTGTTACCTGTTTATATTAGTGGCATCAAGGTTTCTGACTAAAAAAAATTTTTAGTACTGCTTATGTTTTGTTATTTCTCTTTACAGGAGTGGATATCTGGAGAGTGCTATTGATGACATTTGGAATGGTGTTGATATTTTCATCCAAGACATTGAGTGGGAATCCAGTTTTTTCTATATTTGTGGAGTTTTTATTGGTGTGTCTACTTCTTTTATGTTACTGGTATATTATGTTAGCAAGTTATTACCAAAGGTGAGAAATATTTTGCTTTTGTCAGTAAAGTTGATGCAAAAAAAAATACCTAATCTTAGTAGCTATAGACAAATTTAAGGAGTTGCTTCCCATCATGAGATAAAAGGTGTATGGCAATGGGCTTGTGTATGCCATGTTTGGGAGCAGGCTCACTCAACAATATTAGCCAGATTGGTAAAGCATATAGCCTTAATTCTTCTGATATTACTGTACTTGAATAGTTGCAGAGGTGAAATAAAACAAACGGCCTGTATTGGCTTCAAAGTTAAAAATATTTTAATACAACTTTTAATTTTCTTTACTATTATACACATATTATTTTAGCGAAAAAATGGCGCGGGGACTCATGGGGGGATCATCTAACTTACATTTTCATCTTAGACGTAAGAAATAAGTGTGTTTTAAAAAGTCTCGGCCTAAAGGTCTTGTTACCAAGCCATAAAATATTCAACAACAACAAATATTATTTTAGCTTTTAAAAGCAGTTGTCAAAAATTCGTCCTCCAATACCTCCTTTACTTATACTCTCGAATAATTGAGAACACAGAGACCCTGATGTGAATAATGTAGAAGTGATATTTTGGAGTCTGGATGCATCTGTCGGAAGATTTGAACCACCTATATTTGAGTTGATACAAGTATTAATTGTGATACCTTTGAATGCTGGATAATTTTATATATATATTCTAAATGACCAACCATTTATTTAATGGCAAAATAATTTACAATGTATGAAATTATTAATTTTAGAAAACGCTGACATATGGTATACTTATTGGAGGCTGGACCGTGGGTGTGTACCTATTGCAACAGGTCTGGGAGAATATACGGAGTATTGTACTATCATACCAGATCTACATATTCTGGTACACTCTTGTGGTCACATTCATCAGCTTCGTCGTGTGCTACAGGATCGGGCCGCCCAAGAATCAGCGCAGTAAAAACCTCGTCATGTGGACATTACAGGTTAGTAAAGAAATACATGTTATGCCATTAATGCCATTGCCATGGATGCCATTCTCAGAACTGGACCAAATGGGATCACTTACAATTTTTGTCTGTTATCTGACACATATTGTTCTTAATAAACTTGATGAGAGGCCATTAGAAACTGCAATCACTGTCTACACTGCTAGTCTTAAAAGATTCCAATTATCAAAATTCATTCTAATTAAAATAATATACAAATGTAAAATGGAGTTCAATAAACATTTGTATTGAATTAAAAACGATAATAATATTATTTAGCGTCAATAGCCTAATACTTTAGGGTACGGCCTGCGAATCGTAAGGTCGTGGGTTCGAATCCACCATTCGATTATTGCCGTGAACCATGTCCTAGCACAAGCTTAAGCTTAGTTGGAATGGTTAACAAGATTGTTAGTAATATTTCAGGAAAAAAAAGAGATATTGCTAGCTTTCTTTTAAAAAAAAAATATTTATATATATGTATATATAATATAAATGTATAATTGCTAATCTGGAGCAATTTTTTTGTATAAAAAATAATAATTGTCTACAAAATATTGATTGGACTTGCATGTAATTCTATTTTTTATTATCCAATAACTTTTCCTCCCCGGTATATGATCTAAAGCAAGAAAGATCCAAGACAAAATGAGAGAGTATTGAATATTTAGTATTGAGATGAGTAGTGATTAGAGACATGAGGGAGTGCAAGATTTCCCGAGATGATATTGTGATCATAGTAAAGTGAAAACCATTTGGGAGCAATGGCAACAAAGAGAGTTTATCCAATTGCCTGTCTTTCCTTGTAACTTATCCATGTACCTTTTTTATGCTTACCATTATAATGTTAATTTATCTTATGAACCAGTCTTTTTATCAATAAGTGCTAACAAGCATGTTTGTGAAGTGTGGCAGTTTAACGGAACCCACAAAAAAAAGTCTTTAGAATAATTTTGTTCAATTCAGTGCAACAAATATTTGTCTTCTGTAGGTTGTTGGTGTCCTGATGATATTCTTCAGCAGCCAGTACCAAGAAGCATCTGCAGCTGTTTGCATCACTGCGCTGTGCATCAAATACTTCCCACAATCCTTGCTGTATAGGATACAGGGCTACTGGTAAGTTTTATATCAACATTTTGCTTTTGTCTACTTTCACCTGTCCCGTTGTTTGTCGGTTTGTAATCAAATATTGCAGGTTAAATTTGATCCCCTTCCTCCTATTTTGTCAATGGCGCCCATGAGAAAACCATATAAATCTTAAAATTATATAAAGTTCTTCTATATCGTAACCTCATGACTGAGGGGCGTGACTATGGTGCGTTTCCAGACTGTCTGGATCTCGCTTGACCATGTGTCCGAAGAACTTGATGACTCTCTGCCTGCAGATTGTTGAGAGCCGTGTTGTTATATCCAACTCTTTGAGGATTGACTCGTTTGTGCGACGTTCCGTCCAGGATATACTCAGCATTCTGCACACCGTGTTTCAGAAGCGTATAAAAAGATAGAAAATATGAGCGTTGTGTTAAGTATGTGCGCGATAAATGGACGAATAACTCAATATCACGCCAACCGATTTCGATGATTCGTCCACCTCAGGTCAGCCAGTATGTCTTATATGGATAAATACAAGAAACGGAAGCCATCCTTATGTGATGTTGTATAAATGGTAATTTCCATAGGCGTCGAAAATTCCCTCCAAAGCAACGCCTGCTCACCAGCGAGGAGTACTACGAGGAGGGGGCCCGCGAGACCAAGCGGGCGCTCGACGGCCTGCGCCAGTACTGTAGCAGCCCCGACTGTGCACAGTGGAATATCATGCTCAAAATCAGCGATGCTAAGAGGTAGGAAGTATAGTACGACTCTTACTTCTTTTTATATTTTTATGCATCACTTTATCATCATTTCTTCATCTGTCAATTTTTAATGACGAACTTACACAGATTGGCCAGAGAAGCTGGCCTTGACTGCTTCACTAGATTGAGAGGTGCCATAGCTCTTAGGTCGCTCAGCCTGAACCTCTAGTAACTCGACACAAAGATCGCCCCGGTGAGGTGCAACCTCGGCTTGGACGGTTACTATGTTTCACGTAAGCATTCCGATCCGACGGTGCCCGAGAGGGCCGAACCACAACTCGGCCGGTTGCTATTTGACGCATAATCTAAGGGACATTCAAAAGCTAAACTAACTTTGACTGCCACTTTGGGACGCGTTGGAGCTGGGAGAAGGAGTGGCCGAAGAAATTCCAGCAACGCTCCTAACATCTAAGGGGCCCCACTCCTGCCCATAAAATAGCAGTAACGCTCGAGGATTATTAGCAACCTCCGACGGTCGCGAATGGACGCTTTGTGGGTTTGTGTGATTTGTCATCTATCAAGCATTTTGGCCGGCGTATGAGGAAAGTACCAATAAAAATAAAATCGCTCAAAAGCGCATAATTATTGCTGTCACTATATATACCCCAGATGAGTTAAGAATACGTGAGATTTATACGTGCCCACGGTGCAGAGACTTGGTGTTACTCTCTCGCCATTACTCTCCTGTATACAATTCGGAACGATGAAAGCTCTTAGTCACCGAGTTGTGTAGTTCATTCATTTATTTCAAACCATCATGTTGACAATGACCTTGTTTTTAACAGGTTCGCGAGCTTCGTCGAGGGGAACTCCCATCTTAGTGACGATGAGGTGATGGACTACGAGTCGTACGCGTTCTCGATGGAGAGCAACAAGCCCGTGGCGAACTCCACGCGGCATGCCGTCGACATCTCCGAGGACGACTCCTCGGGAGAAGAAGACGGCGAATACTACTGAATGAGCTGGAGGAAGAAATTTTGATATAATGATCTATTGAACTCTGTTAATGTCACCAAGGTGTCCGTCCCTAAAGTAAAGGTATCTAGAAAAATTCTAGAACTATGACAAGTCATTTAAATAATACATAAGCCGCTTTTATTAATGCTAAATAGTAAAAGCTCTCATGCCATTGAACCCAAAGGGTTAGACAGAGACTGTCTCTTTTTCTTCACGCTTTTAATTCGTCACAACATCCGTTAGACTTTTAATGATAAAACATGACATTTGAGCAACATACAAATTTATTAATTATAATAAGAAATTACAAATTATGTAATTATTTTTTTTTTTAAATTTTCATTACAAATTCCCTATTTTATATTCAGTATGTTATCTACTATGTATAAGAAAGTCATATATAGTGATGATAACATAATGGCCTGAGCTAAGATTCACAGGGACCTTTGAGCTTTCGAGAAGTTAGTTATAATGGTGAAGTTTTAATAGTTTCAGTATTATAAAACCTAAAGCTTTGTTTGTATTGCTGCAAGCTATATTTTGAGCAATCGCTCAAATATAGCTTGTAGCAATTTCCTTAGATCGAATTTTGTATAAAAATATATAAGCGTGGTCAAAAGCGGACAGCTAAAGTTATCTCTGCCTACCCCACCAGGGTTGAAAGGACATGAGTTCTTATATCTGTATTACTGTGGTACCTCTGTAAGGAAATGTAAATATTGTACAATGTTCAACTTGCAGTGAGTGATATGTAGACAACAATACCACACACAAAAATAAACCTCTACCCATGTCATTTTATGAACTAGTTGTAAGTTGTAAGAGGCAGTTGGATCAAATGTTACAGCTACTGAGGTTGTCTTGTTTTGAACTTTAAAGGATCACAAAAAATTGATGTCGGGTGTATGGCGATGGTTCACCACTTGTATTGAGCTTAATAGCTAGGTGAAAAGGGGACACCAAAAGCTGTCTCTGTCAACCCTGCTAAGATTAAAAGGAAGTGAGAGTTTATACTATTATATATTACTTTATAAGACTATTGCGATGTCACTAACATATTTTTTTGGACTTCATATGGTTTTTTTTTTGATGGCGAACTACACAGATCGGGCAGAGAGGCTGGCCTTGATTGCTTCACCGGATTGAGAGGTGGCATAGCTCATAAGGTAGCTTAGCCTGAACCTCTATTGCTCGTCACAAGGGTCCCCCCGGTGAGGGGTAACCTCGGCTTGGACGGTTACTATGACTTCATATGAATGCAGCTAGTATTCCATTGTGGGGGGGCAGAATATGGTAAAAGCACGCATCGCATAATAATTATGTATCACACAGATTTAAACAATTGGACACTGTAAGTGCTGCGAGTTATTTTTTTAAAATTAAATTTTCTTCAAACAGTACACATGGATGACAATGGATTAAATAAAAAAACATTTGCAGTTTTAGTAATAATTTATTTTTAGTCTTTATTTAACGTAATAATTGTATTAACTAATATAGCACCGTTGTTATGCGTTACATAGCGCGAGCGAGTGGCATCTTAACAATAAATTATATTATTACACTGCTTTGTATTCAATGAGACTGTTTGTTATCTATAATAATTGTTTTCTTAATTTTCAATTAAATAAAGTTTTTGATGAATTTTCTTTAATTCTACTATTTCACTTGTAAAGTTCATATATTTATATTGACTATTCCCAGGAATTCATAAAATGCATTATGTTTAAGAGATTGCAATGAAATGATGTTAGTAATTAAAATTTTAGTATTTCGTAAAAATATAAAAAAAGACAAGGTAAATGTCTCATAAGGTAATGTTTATAATATTACAGCCTTTATATGTCCCACTGTAGGGCACAGACCTCTGTAAAGACATTAAAAGGGCTAAGTACGGATTGCTAGGCTTCACATGGTATAGAATTTTTTCCTTCACCGCCAAGAAGCAAATGTCTCTTTAGTTCAGTAAATGCACTGGAGTAAATTCACAATAAAGAGGTACTTACCTAGACTACCCGTGGAAAGGTATTTGTGATACCTAACCAACTTTCCGTTTTATGACCATATGATGTGCTCATCCAGGACTGCATTTCCACTTAACATCGGCTGGGATCGTGGTCAAGCACTGGTTTATGTCCCCATAGAAAAGTGGAAGTCCATGATCCCTGCCTATTCCTCCGAGTGACGGGCGTGAATATTTGTAGTAGTTGTTCTATATTAAAATATTAGAATTAATAGTTATGAGATGTTTGTCAGTATGGATTATGTTATATAGGGAGTTAGTATGGCACACTATGAAGTTATGATCTGGCGCGGCTCGCTTTCTTGCTCTTGTCGAGAGTCTGTGGCGGCGGCGGGGGCTTCGCTGACATGTGGCGGCTGTATAAACTGAAATCAAGTATGTTAAAATTACTTTTTAAATGTATGTAAATTTTCCAATTATATCTCTACGAGATAGACAATCTTTTATAGTACTCATACAATTTCACTCAACATCAGGCCCACCTGATGCTACAATCCAAATCGTAGTCAAGCAACTATTTACAATCATAGACATTTTAAGCAATGTTTAGTAAGCATCTTACATATTATATTACATTATTTTTTCTCTAAATGTGCTATCAAAGGGAATCAAATGAATGACTGAACAGTGAAATGACATTATTTCACTGTATATTTGAGGTAATGACTGGAATTACTCAAGTTAGTAAATATGTTTGGCAAGATAATTCACTCACACTCTGTATGTCTCGGTGCGTAGATAATCCAGCACGTGCGATGGTCCCAGTTTCAGCTGATCCTCTATCGGTGGCACCCAGAAATTACCCTCCAATCTCAATACCGATTTGTTGCTTACCAAATCAAGGGTACCTATAAAACAATTATATAATAAGCTCTCACAGATTTTAAGCCTCAATGAATCAATAAAACTTTATGGAAATATGAAATCTTGTCCATCTGTAAAAAAAGTAGTGTAAAAAGTATAGGGTAAGTATATACTTTTCTTACTTAGACCACAAAAACATAAGGAGCATACCAATTTCTGGTGGCAGCACTACAAGCCGGTTTCCTTGCAGATGCAGTTCTCTAAGCCTTGACAGCTGACCTAATTCTCTCGGCACCTCTATTAGATCATTTTCACGCATTGAAAGCTGGAAATAAATACATGATTGTTAAAAAAGAAAGATACAAAATATTGAACATATACAAATTAAAAAGCAAAGAATAATGATTAATGGCCTACATACAGTACACTACATGACAATATATATATATAATTAAAAGTACCTATAGTTTTATATTTTATATTAAGATTGCAGAAATTAGTTTCATTCATTCAAAAGCTACAATCATTAAATAAATTCATAACAAAATAAATATTTCTTACTATTTGCAAATTCTTTAAATTCCCAATTTCCGGCTGTAAATATTCAAAGTCATTGTCGCCCAAATACAATGCCCTCAAGCTTTCTGCAATACAACATAAAAATAAAGAATTAGAAAAGGTACACCATCAATCGTCAGATGAATGCAAATATCTGAACTCAATGATCATTTGATTTTCAATAAGACTGACAATATAGGCTGAAAAAAAGAGTAGAAACTATATATTTTACTCTTTTTTAAATACAAATTCACTCTCTAAACTTTATGTCCCAAAGCATGGCAATGGACGCCAAACCTGTCTCATATGTACTTAATATACTTGTTGAAATTGTGATAGTGACTATGCATCATGTATCCTACTAGGGATAATATGACAAGCATATTTAGTACAGATAGTGATAGAAAGGAGAAATTACAACTGAAAGTTGTCTGTTATGACTATCCAATGGATGATGGAGGGTTTACTCTTGTATGTCGTATATAGGCTTGACAAGGGGGACAAAAGAGAAATAATATCTCCCTTCTAATTTATCACTACATAAAGTTAAAAATATAACATACCCATCATGAAGAAATTTCCAGGTAGAGTATTCTCATTTAAGTTATTGTATGTCAGGTCCAAAATTTCCAGTACTGGAAATGCACCGAAGCCCCGTGGCAACCCATACAGTCTATTGAGTGAGACATTTAATATGCGAAGCTTGGGCAGTGAGGACAAACTGACAGGAAGTTCTTCTATATGATTGTTGGCAAAGTTTAATATCTCCAAGTTCATAAGGTTGGCGAGTGCAGCCGGCACCACTTGGATCTTGTTGTGGCTTAGAGACAGTCTTGTTATATTAGCCAGAGAGACTGGAAGAAAAAAATATTTAATTGCAATGTTTGTTTCATTTGTCATTGCTTTTATTGATAATGTCAAATTATATCAGTCTGTGACATTATAATTTAAAAACATGCACAACACATATGATTTATCATATAATTATTAGCTCAATATTGGACAAATTCGAAATATATTTGTGATACAATGGCTTTCAATAATATTTAAAATATTTTGCTAAATCTCAATTTTCTTCTTCGCATATTTTTGTTTAAAATTCGTAGTGTGTATTCCCTTAAGTTTATGATTAATCAATGATAAAAATCTTTGCTATTTACTGTCTCTCTCAAAACAGGTGTTTACCGAACTATACAAGGAGTATTATTAATATAACATCGAGCACTCAAAAGGGCAAAAATAATTAATAAAATATTAATTAAAATTAAAAGTCAATCCATCATAACAATCTGCAAAATTGAATGTTTCAATACTAATGTGCGTTTTCCTCAATAGTTTTAAACCACACCCAAGGAAAAATCAGCGTTAAATTTGTCTGTAACTTTACTAGATGCATAGTTGTTACAGAAAATTAAATGGTATTGTTAAAAATATTAAGTTTTTGAAACTCTAGAATGTTAGCAATGATGTAAACATTAGGTCATGTTTATTTTAATACCGCTCTTACATTAATAAAGCAAAATATTAAGAATACTTGTTAATTTTCTTTTGATCTTAAAATCAAAGAGTGTATTTTGATCACGGTGTAATTATAACTATAAGATAAACTAAAAAGTAATTTAATTATTACAAAACTGGTGCTAAAACTTGTTTCGCTAAAAGCACCTTAAAAGGTAAAAACGACTTACATAATCCAGGTATTTCATCGAGACTTGAAATTCCTTTATCCACTAAATCAATCTCTGGATTATTAATTTCTTTTGCTTCTTCGATTACTTTTTTAGCTTTCGACATTTTGCCCGTGTTAGGAATACAAGAAACTGGCGGATGATGACTCATGGTGAAGGAGGCGCATGCGCAAGAATAACGAAATGTGGATAAAGAATTTTATCCAATCACAGAGCAAAGTTTATTTGTTTTTGTTACATTATTGGTTGTAATTATAACAGTGCTGCCGTTGCTTCACTATAATACGTGAATAACAATTTTTCACACTTATATAAATAGCATAAATAAAGAATTAAATTTTAGAACAACTGTAATTATATGAAATATTCACGAAATATACAAAAATACAAAATTATCTCGTACATAAATAAATAATCGTAAATACATAATTATAGGCTTATCTCTCAAAACACGACAAAGGGAGTAAATATTGACATTACTTTTAATTAATGTGACAAATTTACTTCAGTAGTTCCTGTCTAACAAATTTCTGAAGAACTTAGTAGTTATTTAACTCGTGGAAAGAGCTATTTTCAAAGAGCTGTTTCGCTTCAAAACGTATAAATCTTTTGCCTTTTTTGATCAAAGAACTGTCATTGATAGACTGTCACTGTCACATCATTATCTCTGCAACCATGATTGTATTGTTATCAATTCCCTTATACACTTTAAACAATTAATTAAATGGTACATTTGTTGACCTTTGTTTAATTACCTAGTAATCTTAGGCGTTACGACACATTGTGAGTGCATTTACTACTCTTATCTGCTTATCATGATTACGACATGAATTGATCAAGTAGAAAAGTTTTAATATTTCAATCTGTCCTAGTATTTACAAAGATTTCGGTGAGTATGCCTAATGTTTTTGTAAAATACATGTTAATCTTCTTCTATATATTTACTTTCCTCCGGTCTTTTTCTTTTACTACAGCTTGAATAATTAGCTGGAGTAAGTCATATTTAATACTACGCATTATATGATATTATTCATATTATGTAGCGATTTGCTATCGTGATTTAATATAGGCTTCAAGTAAATTATTATTTTTTTACTTAATTAGAAATAATTTCAATTTTTAAAATGTTTTCAATTGATTATAATGTTGAGTACATTATAATCTATTTAACATTTTGAATAAAAGAATTAAACTTTTTGTCTAAAAAAATATGTTACTAGAAGTAATCATAAATAACAATGGTTATCATCTTTTCATCTCGCTTTATAGATTCCAAATCTAAATATAATCTGATTATGAGCCTATCAGAAAAGTATGCAATACAGCAAATGTTTTTTATGCATAAGATTTTGAAAAACAAACTATTTACTACATATAACCGATCCCATTGACTCAAGGTCATTTGAAATTTTGAATCTTGAACTTGACTCAACCATCAGTATGTAATTAGGTTCCTAACCACTAGAATCACCACTTTTGGAATCAATTCAAATAAATGTGTTTTATGTGTCAGTAGTCTAATGGTTTAGGGTACGGTCTATGAATTGTAAGATTATTGCATAAGATTATAAGCTTAAGCATAGTTGGAATGGCTAGCAAGAATATTAAGAATATTTCTATAAAAAAAAAAGAAAAAGCTGTCTTCTTTTTTTTTAAAAAACAATGTAGAGATTTTTGCAGGACATCACAGTGATAAATTATTTTATTTTAGCAATATTTAGTACCATCTATTATATATTAGTTGTTTTCAAATTATAGCTTTAGATTAAAGTAAAAAATCTTTTATCTCAATGATATATAAAAGCCGATCCACTTATTAGCTCAATTAAAATGATCTTGTCAAATATTTGTTAATTCCACTCAAAGTACAAACTAAATTGTGTACAAAGAGCAATAGTTTAGTTTATAATATATGTTATTTGTCATATTGTGTTAATTCTGTTATTCATACAGAATATTGTGGGATGTACCAATCATTGCCATGATGCCCTATATATTATCTTGTAAATAAGCAGTGTATTCGGGACTCTGAACTAGATTATAACTTTAACCTAGTACTGGTAGACAGAGATAGCAATTGTTGTTCATCTCAAGTTTGTTACCTATATGTGACAATGAAATAGATGAGCCCATAGCCAACTATACAACTTATCATTTCTCCAACATTGTATCCAATCCTTGAACCAATTGTGATAAGAGTGCCTTTGTGTGAGTTGCCTGTTTGCTTATATTTGTTAGACACTTATGGTACTTAATATGTTGTGCAAAAACGATGCAATAATCCCTGTTAATGGCCATATCATTAGATACTTATAGAGGTGAGATCATTTACACTTGTATTAGGTATAATTAGGCATTAAATTTGTTTTACACTAGCCCATGTCCATAACAGTTCTAAAGAAAATATTTTTTATAATGAACCACATTAGAGTACAAAGTTCACTCATTGTTTGGAGTGGGAGAAACCGAGTTAATTGCTAAGTTGCAGTTAATTATTGTTTCAATTTAAAATTCAACCTTGTGTGACATTTTGTTAAATATCAAAAATCTTTTTGTTAAATGTTTATGCCAGTAACAGAGATTGCCAAACTATTTTGAAAAGGTTGTGAAAGCTTATGTTTGACACTTCTATAAGAGTTTTTAATCAATTTTTTTTAAAGTGTTATATTTTACTAGGCAGCCATGAGTGAACGTCCACAGCCTTTGAAGGCTATCAACAAGCTATTTGAAAACAAGGAACCATGGCAGATTGTCACAGTGACAGCATCCTCCGTACTTGCTCTTGTTTGGGTGCACAGCCTTTACAATGGGAGAGAGAGTAAGTAGAAGTTATCAACAAGTATTTGAGATATTATCTAGTTCAGCTTACAAAGAACATAATAATAAAATAGAAATAAAAGAAAGTTGTAATAATACAAGTTTACCAGAATATTTTAACAGCATTGTAATAAGGGAATGTGTGTAACGGGTAATTTATTACAAAACCTTTGCTGTATGCATATGGAGACATACAAAACCAAACCAACAGAAAGAACAATCTAAAGATGTCCAAACAATAAGAAATGGAAGGACTTTAATTCTATAGTCTTTAATTTTCAAAATAATTTTAAGTTCAAGTTATTTGTGTAATAAAAGGAGAATTTATTGATATTTTTAATCCAATAGGTGTGTCAACACGTTTACGAAGAGAGTTCTTCCGTTGGCTTCGTCAAGTTCCAATGGTCAGGCGCAAGATTGAAGAGAAGATGTCTGAAATTAGGCGGGACTTCCGAAGAGATGTGACTAAACGGTTATCCGGTGTGACGGTGAGACGAGAACTGCCCGAGAATGGGTTACCAGCGGAGCAGATCGCCGAGGAGATCAAGGACCATCTTTCATTGGGTACGACCGACTGGAATTTACTAACATTTTGTGCTTTTAGAAGTAGTATAGTGAAGAGCAGAGTTTAATTCCTTGGGAAAGCTACCGACTGTGTTTCGGCCCCCTCGTGAAGTCGAATGATTAGACGTGTATTTGTTGTTATGACGTACCTGGCATCAGTTTGGATGATCTTAGAGTGTAATGAAATCCCATCACCTCCCATGGCCCCACCAAAATCGGCGGTTTTACCGCCGAAACGCGGAAGGGCACGGATGGTCTGTTTCTCTCATACTCAACTGCCCCTCTTAAGGGGCTTAATGGCACGTTTACAAGCTGTCTCGCTCGAAGGTGCAAGTCTCTTTGCCAAGAGTGTGCAAACTTTTTTTTTTATAGGAAAAGGGGCAGACGTGCTAACGGCTCACCTCATATTAAGTGATCACCGTCGCCGACCAACCAATACCAATTACCGTTTTACCAATTTAGCGCGTAAATCAAAGATCACGGATTATTCATCTCAGAGTGAAGTTGATTATAATCATTTGGTAGGTGTGTGCGACTGGAGAGGCGGGAGGGTGTCCGGCGCAGTGTACCATCTGAGTGAAGAGATAGCTAAGGTGGCGTGCGACGCGTACTCAGCGACAGCGTACACCAACCCGCTGCACGCGGACGTGTTCCCTGGGGTCAACAAGATGGAGGCCGAGGTGGTCCGCATGGCGGTCAACCTGTTCCACGGCGATGATGAATGCTGCGGGACGGTGAGTTTCATCATCACGAGGTTTCAATTTTTTATAGAAGAAAGGACGATTGCTCAAAAAATGATGACGATAACATTGACTGTGCCGTGTAGATTTTAAAACGAAATAAAACTCTTAATTAGCATATTACTGAATAAAGTAACCTTGAAGTGAGAAAATAGTGACGTAATTACGAATTATACTTTACAGAGCAAAGTGCACTTATGTACCTTGAAATAAGAATCATTTTGCAAGTTTCAAACGAAGTTCTTTTAATAATGAATTTTGCGTAAGAGGTGAAAACATAATTAGCATGTGGGTGCAGTGTAAACTGTATCGTATGTACTTGTGATACGCCTTAAAATGTCTTTGTGAATGAATAACTTTATGGTTATGTTAAGTTTTTTCTTTTGTTCGTTTCTATTTTTTTTTGAGAATAGAACGAATAATCATGCGGCTCGCCTAAAATGTTAAATAATAATTTTCTTTAATTAATAGGTTTTCATTTCCTCTGAGTTTTAACCAACTTCAAATAAAAGACAGATTCTCAAGTTGCAAGTATTTTAATTTTTTTTATTAATGTTTGTACACTCATAGCGCCGTCAGAACAGATTGCGAAATTTTATTTTTGTTTTAAAATCACTTGGTTTCCGTTAGTTAGCATAAGAATTTTGTTGACATGGATCTTCCAAACTAAGCTTAAATTTGTGCTAGGACATGGATCACGTCAATAGTCGAATAATGGATTCGTACCTACGATCCTATTCGTATTTCGTAAACCATTAGGGTAATGAAAGCTCAGCTCGTAGATAATACTCCTTAATCACATCAATTTACCTACCTAACCTACTCTTTTACGAAGATATATCAGGGTACTCCTGAAACGTATGGAAATTTTTCCATTGTTGCCTGTTGATTGGCCACTATCTATTGGTAGATTAAGACAATTCGAGAGTAGATTAGGTAGATAAATCGATGTGATTAAGGTGTATTATCTACGAGCTGATCTTTCATTACCCTAATGGTTTCACGAAATACGAATAGGAACGTAGATATGAATCCATTATTCGACTATTGACGTGAACCATCTCCTAGTACAAATTTAAGCTTAGTTTGGAATGATTAACAAGAATGTTCGTAATGTTTGTCAAAAAATATTGTTAGCATGCTTTTAAAAACAATTTAAATACGCCTCTGAATTGATTCAAAGTTGGTTTTTGGTTTTACTCGTAAAAAACTTGTTTTATAAAAAATGTTCCAGGTTACCACTGGAGGCACAGAGTCAATAATGATGGCGTGCAAAGCGTTCCGCGACCTGGCGCACAGCCGGGGGATCAGCAACCCTCAGATCATAGTGCCCACCACGGTGCACTCGGCCTTCGACAAGGCGGCGCAGTACCTCAACCTCTCGGTGGTGACAGTGCCCGTGTCGCCGGAGACCTTCACCGTGGACGTGGAAGCTGTGAGGAATGCGATTGGGCGCAGAACTTGCTTGGTTAGCATTTTCATTAATTTAGTCTACATTCTAGAAAATTCGATGTCACCATAAAAACCCTTCCCCCTTTCGGGGCCATGGCGACAAGTTTCTCGCTAAAAAAGTTCATCATCATTTCAGCCGTAAAACATCCACTGCTGGACATAGGCCTCCCCCAACGATTTCCAAAGGGACCGGTTGTAAGCGGCCCGCATCCAGCTGCGTCCTGCGACCTTTATGAGGTCGTCAGACCACCTTGCGGGTGGACGTCCCACACTGCGCTTGCTGGTCCGTGGTCTCCAATCGAGAACTTTTCGGCCCCATCGGCCATCTGTTCTACGCGCTATGTGCCCTGCCCATTGCCACTTCAACTTGCTTATCCGGCGAGCTATGTTGGTTACTTTCGTTCGTCTACGGATCTCCTCATTCCTGATTTGATCTCGTAGAGATACTCCGAGCATAGCCCTCTCCATAGCTCGTTGTGCGACTTTGAGCTTGCTTATGAGGCCCATAGTGGTTAAAAAAGCTCTTGAGGCTAAGCGAATCAAGAGCTTCAAAAATTAGATGCAACTATAAAGGTCGCCTGGCTGACGACCTGAGTAGTTCATTAATAAAAAAAAACCGCTTATGGGGCTGATACCGCAGTACAGTAGTATGTAGTATGAAGGACGTCACAAATACATAGTGGTGGAATGCCAACCGTTATTGGATTTTGGAAAGGATACATTTTTTAGTCGAAAGGATGTTCAATGCTAGTTTCAAGAGAGTTTGGTTAGAGTCTGCTTAATTCTATTTCGTAATATTCCTATGATAAATCGGAAATAAATAGAGGGCGTCCGTGCTGTTTTACCCTGGATTGATTTAGGCTGATGATGAGGATGATTATTTAGGTATTTAACGTTCCTTGATTCATTCTATATTGACGCATGTTTCAGATCGTGGGCTCTGCTCCCAACTACCCTTACGGCACGATGGATGATATAAAAGCGCTGTCAGAGATCGCGCTGGAGTACAACGTGCCGCTACACGTGGACGCCTGCCTCGGGGGCTTTGTGGCCGCCTTCATGTCGGAGGCGGGGTACGCGGTGCCAGACTTTGATTTCCGACTGCCCGGTGTAGCCAGCATCTCTGCTGATACACACAAGGTCAGTTTTTAAGGGAAATACAATAATTTCTGATAAATTGTTAACCTTTTCAATATTGAATATTATGCTTTGACAGTTCTAACTAATATTTAAGATAATAATGAGTTTTAATTGTGTTTGTGTTATTTAACTTATGTATGGGTTATGAACGCCCAAATCCCTAAAATAGGCATTTTTATCGGTTATATTAAAGAAAGGGGAACCCCCCCTGAGTTCCCCTTTCTTTATTTTTTTATAAAACGCCTACTGAAGTGTTTAAATAAATAAATATCCAAAACAATACAGATTATTACCCCATTTATTGTGTATGCATTGGGGGATGCAGGGGAGGGTCACCATATTTCAAGTAAAATTCCAATGCAGCAATGATTAATATTATACTTCTTGCATAAATAAAAACAAAGACAATTGACACAGTATACACATAACAAAGATTTGCAACATGCACATTGCTAACAAATTTTCGACAGGCGTCTCCATACTTCAATCGTTGTATGATATTGTTGGCAGTACGGGTATGCGCCTAAGGGAACGTCGGTGATCCTGTACCGGCGCGCGGAGTACCGCCACTGTCAGTACACCGTCACCACCGAGTGGCCTGGCGGCGTGTACGGCTCCCCCACAGTCAATGGTAACTAACAATGCAATACCTCACACCCCACACACAGAGGGGTGGGCAGAACGTGGCACACTTTCTCATTCATATTCATACATCTTACACATATTAATGGGTAAAAGTACTTCTTAATACGTCGTTGTACGTAATATATATGTCGTCGTATACATATGTATGTATAATTGCCTCACTAAAATAGTGAGAGGTTGAGAAGTTTATGATACTTCATGGCTCTGATAACAGACTTTCGAAGATACATAAGATCGAGCGGTTATATTATGATTAGAAGTATTGTTGCAGGCAGCAGAGCGGGCGGGCTGATCGCGGCGTGCTGGGCGACCATGATGTTTGTCGGCAAATCCCGATACGTGGAGATGACCGACGAGATTGTCTCCACTGCGCGATATATAGAGACCGAGTGGGTATACTTGTATCATATACGAATTACACACAGAAACGTCACGATCTTCTTATAGTCCTGATAAATAAACAAATACATTTACGAATAAAAACAAAAACCGACTTTAAATTGAATCAAACGTTATTACGCGCGGACGCCCTGTTTGTATTCCGGAATTATCGTAGGGATATTACAAAATAGAATTAATCAGAACCTAACCTCTCTTCTCATCAAACTACACTTGCAGTACATCCTTTCCAATAAAAAATGAATCACGAAATCGGTTTGGGGAATCTTCACATTGACCTAGCGAGTAATTCTGTAATGTTTGGTGACTATCGGAGCACTCCTCTTTTTGAACTGTCAAATACAGCTTTTATTTACTATGATGATATTCTATTGTTTTATAACCCAAATTAGTATTGTCACATGCGTTGTGTATATTTATGTCATTATGAACCATATTGCAGTACAATGGAGTATATTGCATGTACATGGGAGTAGGTAATGATCTTCACCCGCTCGAGACGAGAATGAATACAGAGAAATTAATAATTTAATATATTGTTAGAGTTAAATTAAATATTTAATAACATAAGTTTATTGTTTAAATAAAATAAAGCAAAATCTAGTCTGGCGGAGCAGGCTGGGCTACTCCATCAATAATAAGGCTAAATAAACTTAAGCCTATAAATACGGATATCTAGTAATAAATAATCTTTAATTGATCCGCAGATTACGTAAGATCGACGGGCTGTTTATCTTCGGCAAACCTGCCACCACCGTGGTGGCGTTTGGCTCCAAGCAGTTCGACATATTCAAGATGAGCGAACTTCTGCACAAGAAGGGCTGGTCACTAAACGCCTTGCAGTTCCCATCCGGGTAAGTGGATATCTAGTATCTCTGTCTACTCTAATTGTATACATATTCTAAACACAACGTGGCTGATGGTTAGATTCAAAGACAACTTTTCGTCTTTTTATGACAACTGCGACCAAAGGTCTATTTGGTCGTTGCTCTTAGTGAACTCAGACTGAATGTCTACCACACTAAGCTGTTACTCTAAACATGAGATAAGACATGTACCAAAGAGAGCCTAATCAGGGTTTGATCAGTTACTTTTTATATTTTCTAAACAAGTGCCACGATCGAAATACCTAATTTTAAGTGAAAATGTAGTCCTGGATGGTAAGGCGCACTAGTTTAGTAAATGCCTATTCACTCTACTCTTGAAAACACCCATATTGTAATCGAAGGCAAACGCGGGCATACTATAAAATAGACGAAGCAAAGAGCTCTTTAGTTCGGGTTTTAGGGATATCAAAATTAAAAAGATGAAATCCAGCAGGGGGCCTTGAAATCCGATGGTGGAATGGGCATAGGGGAATGAGATCATGTACTTCAAATGGATATGTTGACTTTTTACGAGCGGTGGTTTCTGGTACCTCAAAACCAAACCTAACTTATACTTTTTCAATGTGACGGAAAATAAATCAATTAGGAAGTTCAGCTTAGATCTCTATATGTAAATTGCCGCCGTTTTCCTGGAAGGGACTTTAGCTGAAGCGTCACGTGTCACAAGGGCCGTATTTACTTAAGGAAATCAAACTATTTTGACGTTTTACTTGTTACCTACAGGGTGCACATTTGCGTGACGCACGCGCACACTCAGCCGGGCGTAGCGGATAGCTTCGTGGCGGACGTACGGGAAGTCGCGCGCGCCTGTAAAAGCCTCGCCGGAGAGCCGGTGCAAGGGAAAGTGAGTTATAGTTACATGTATCAAATGATCTATTTTTTAACTAGAGGTTTTAATACATCGACAAAATGACTATATAATATATATATATATATATATTTATGAAAATGTTTGGGCGTCGAATCTACACGATTAGCCAGAGAAGCTAACTTTTATTGCTACGCCGGATTGAAAGGTGGCTATAGCTTAGCTTAGCTTGAAAATCTATTGTTAGTAAGTCGAGAAAAATAAAAAAAATGTCCATAAAACTTAAAAATGGGAACGTGGACAAGTTTGAAAATCATATATATATCCCACAGATGGCGATATATGGCGTAGCGCAAGAGATTTCAGACAGAAGCCTCGTATCAGACATCACCAAACATTTTATCGACTCGATGTACTACTTGCCGAAGCCAGAAGACCAATAATCACGACATACCGATCATTCCGTAACTGTGTTATTGTTTGTGTTATCACTTTTTTATAATCATATATATTTATTTATGAATCCATTATCACGGGCAACTATGCACTTATATACACCGTATATTGTATACAGTGGTATAGATATAGTGAGAAAAGATTTTACTCAATAGCTCCATTTGAATGGACATGAAAATGTCACTCCTTTAATACGATCATTCGAGTTCTGTTCGAGTGTCATAGTATTCCGATAAAGATCCGAGTTTTCCCACAGGAAAATAATTTCTCACTACATCTGTACCACTGTACGAGCCGCCGAGCGAGCGACATTTTGCTTTGAGATGAGAAAGCAAAGGTGAAATCTATGTATACTTTTGGTTTAGGGTATTTTTTCGTGTCACCGTGAATTGTTAATAAAGTAAGGAAATGATTATTTATAGTAAATAGTATTATTTATATTACATTGATGAGTAATTTTATTGTTATTCACCAATAAAGTTCCTCGATACTCTGAAATTGATTTCAAAAGTTATCAAAGCAATAAATAAAGGTACAAGTTAGAGTTAATTTTACTACTATTATCAAATCAATGCGGCAAACATCAATGTCAATAGAATTTAATTTGATAAGAATATTTTAAGTTATCGTTCATATTTAACTAGGAAAGATTGTTAATTTTAAATGGTTGTGGTTACTTCTGGAGAAGTTGTGTTTTATGTTTTTTTTTATGACTAATTACACAGATTGGCCTGAGAAGCTGACCTTGACTTCTTCACTGGATTGAGAGGTGATATAGCTTTTAGGTCGCTTAACCTGAACCTGTATCGCTAGTAACTTGACACAAGGGTCCCCGGTGAGGGGTAACCTCGATTTGGACGGTTACTACGTTACGCGCAGATTGTTTATGTATCAATGTTCGTTGATACATAATCTACGCGTCGTCTAAAAAATAACTAATTATTGTACAATTTTCTTTGATTTTATTTTTATTTAGTACTAAAAAAAATGTTAAATTATACTATCCACAGCCAATTACAAGTTTTCACGTTTATTTTTTGGAAAATAAATGATGAACCAAGTACATCATCCGACCTGTCCTGTTATATGGCAGTGAGACGTGGCCAGCCCTTGGCTATTCAGTAGGAAAGCGGACTCTAGCTGTAGGCTGGGAAAACGCTAGGTAGAAGAAGAAGAAATGATGAACCAAACATGTATAGGTAGTTTGTTTTATATTATTATTACTAGTTTACCAAATGGTTGTCTGTCTGTCAACCTGAAATTATTATATGCAGCTTACGTGTTTTGATATGTACTTTAACAGCACACTTATAGTCTGACTTACTTATAGTCTGAAATTGTATTGTAATTATATTGCTAATCATGTTACTTTTGTTGGTGTCATAAATATATGAAATTAAAAAAATATTTTCTATTTCTTTCCCATCTAGAAAGATTGTGTGGGATAGACACGAAGTATATACATATATAATACTGTCAAAGACGACATCTGCGAGTACAGAAATGTATAGTACAGTACTAATACAATACAAACACGCCCGTCACCCGAAGCGATAGGCAGAGATCACTGACTCGTAAAACAACATTGTAATGTCAGTGATACGCTATTGAAAAACCATTGTGGCACAATGAAACTGTCAAATTGCCAAAACTAGCAATAATTTACAACTGTGAAGTCACTGAAAGTTCGTTCTAACAAAATTAGTTTACTAGACTCGGGAACTCCAGGTTCCGTTTGTAAATGATAACTTTCTATATGGATTCTATTTGTAGGTAGCCGATTCCTAATCATGCCTAAATCAGCGCAATCTGCCATTGTTCATTTTTCATATGGCTTTGACACTGGCATTGTTCATGTGGCTGCTGTAGGATGTGCCATCTTCCGTTTTAGCAGCGTTGGAGTCCCTGTCACATGACATTGTCTTATACTACTTAGTACAGATGTAGTGAGAAATTATTTTCTTCGGGAAAACTCTGATCTTTATCGGAATACGATAACACCCGTACTGTTAATTAAAGATCCTATTAAATGAGTGACATTTTTAGATCCATTAATATGGAGCTGTTTGAGAGAGCACGATAAATACGAACTTTTTGAAAAATTACCAAGGAAAATCTTTTCTCACTATATCTATAACGTATATTATACCAATATTGTCGATCGCATCCGAACAGTAAAGAGCTATTAATAGACAAAGTTTTTTTTTAATAAAAGAAAAAAACATAAAAGTTCAATCTTAACTCTACGCTAAAAATGCTCTATAATAAAAAAAAACACATTCTAGGTGACCAATAATGAAGGAGATATATACTTCATCCATTCATTCATTATTTCACAACTCCTTGTGTAGCCAACGTTGACTTATTTGTTGCATCTACATGTAGCAGGTTTTATTGGTTTCTGATTTCTATCAATATATTTTCAGTTGACGTAATGTCACAAGTTTCATCAAGAGGGCGATAATTAATAAATGGATTGAGTCTTTTAAAATTTAACGTTTCGATGAATTTAATGCGATGTATTCCGTTTTTTCTAATTTGTGTGCATTTATCAAAAATGGCGTCGTCTAGGATAAATTATTGCGGTGCTGCAATGTGCGCGGAGACAGACACGCACACATTCTGCCAATATTCTGTGAGTGCTTTGATATATTTTGATAACGAGATAACGTTTAATCAAAAAGAAAATAACGAAAATGTATGCAAAATCTGTAGATGTAAGAATTAAGAAAAAAGTGCTAGTACCGTCAAAAAATCTCTGGCCACCACTGTGGGTCGATGGCGTTATTGATACCACGTAAAGTTGTATCTGCTATTCATACCAAATGATTACTTATTGTTTTCCTTCACTAATTTCGATTATTTTTGGATGGAATAAATAGAAGAAATAGACATAAAGTTTTACGTTTTCTAACCCTTTTTAACGGGGTGGACACAGACTGATAATGCTGTTCGATTTTCACTCGATTTATAAGGTGTCATTTGTGACAGATGGTAAGCCCATCATCAGCTATGCAGCTCATGCAGCAGCTATGCTCCGGAGAGCATAGTTTAGTTATATATACCATAGTTAGTTAGATTTTGAATGTCAGTTTACTTGTTTCAATAACTTTGATGCTAAGATTTGTGTCTGGTGTGTGCCGATGGGGTCATTACCTGTTATAAACGGACTTAATGACTCACTTGATTTGTCATTACTGACTGTAGGACCTTGGGTTCCGGAGACATGCTGGGGAACTCTAAAAATTGTATGGAAGAATATTTTTTGATTGACAATCCAAGTAAGTACTCCTCAACAACAACGAATGAGGAAGAAGAAAGGAGAAGTGTATATATACTGTAGATGTTTCGGAATTAAAAGAGCGCGCCTGCACGTAGTACTGTTAGTTTATACTATCTGTTTTACACATAGGACAGGCCGGGAATATTATGCACGGGATTCATGCCGGCACACCTCACAAAAGAAGAGAAATTGAATATAATGGCGCGATTTAACCAGAGGAGGAACGACGCTGCCTTGGGGCTGCTCGGCAATCTACCAGCTGCTGGGGATATGCTCGCTCTGGTATAAACATTAAATTATTTTAAAAAAGAATGTTAACATCATTTTTATTTGACAAATATTATTAACGTTTATCAAACATATTTGCAGTAAAATACTGTGTATAGCTTATGTTGTCACTATTGCACACGGATAAAGTCGCGGCACAACGAGAAGTCGAAAAGATTTTCTGCTTTGTATCAATAACTAAAATGTGCTTATGAAACGTTTTTTCAAACTTTTTAGTTTATACTAAGATTTGATTTGAATAGGATTTTTGTTTTTACTTGTACAAGAACTTTACCCATATGGTATTTTATTACAGTGATTTTGTCTGTTACTAGCGCTGGGTCGAGGAGTTAGCGCGCGAGGCCCAATTGTGGGCCAACCAGTGCATCCCGCCCAAAATCCCAGAGGAGCACGACGCTTGTCGTGATTTGTGTTAGTTTTAATATTCAAATCTTCTCTTTCATGTTTATATGGTTGTGTACCTCGGATCGTGAAAAGCTGGCCTTAACTCTTTCACCGGATTGAAAGGTGGCATAGCTCTAAGGTCGCTTAGCCTGAACCTCTATCGCTAATAACTCGACACAAGGGTCCCCCCGGTGAAGGCTAACTTCGGCTTGGACGGTTACTATGTTACGCGTAAGCAGCATTCCGATCCGAGGGCGCCCGAGAGTGCCGAACCACGACTCGGTCGGTTGGTATTTCACGGATAATCTAAGGGACATTCAAAAGCTAAACTAACTTTGAGTGCCACTTCGGGAAGCGTTGGCGCTGGGAGAAGAAGTGGCAGAAGAAACTCCAGAAAGGTTCCTAACATCTAAGGGGTGGGGCCTACCCATTACTACAGATCCGGTATCGTTTCACTAAATGTCAAAATAGATGTAGAGAAACATACCTTATCCTTTCTCATTGGCTGGCAACGCACCTGCAGCTCCTCCGGTGCTGCGGATGTTCGTGGGCAACGGTGATCACTTAAGATCAGGTGAGTCGTAAGCTCGTTTGCTCTTTTTTCTCATAAAAAAAGATTATAAACGAAATAATTCCTAATGTCAAACGCGTTAAACAAATGTCTAGAAAAATTAATATGTAAAAAGACGAATAAGTTGAAGTTTGTAGTGTTCAGTATTATTTTTTAATAAAAAAAAATACAGATTGCCGTTAGCCAACTTCCAAAAAAGAGGTAGTTAATTTGTTTACTTTTTTTACATTCCATGTTCATATTTTGGTATCTACGCTGATCAGCCAGACGTCTTTCAGTTTCATCGGGTCATTGAGTCGCATAGCTCTTACGTTGCTTAGCTTTAAGTGTCTCTTCGGGAAGCGTTAGGATATTTTTTTTTAAACAAAAGCTAACAATTTTCTTTAGAAATATTACTAACGTTCTTGTTAACCATTCTAACAAAACTTGAGCTTGTGCTAGGGTTCACGTCAATAGTCGAATTTTGAATTCGAACTTATGACCTTACGATTCGCAGACTAGACAATACAAGACTAGACAAGACAGACAGTGGCAATCCAACACTAGATAGAACTTTAACTAAGTAGTAAGGTGACTGACGATAAAACGTTTGCATATATTAATATTACTAACAATCTTGTTAACCATTCCAACTAAACTTAAGCTTGTGCTAGGACATGGTTCACGGCAATAGTTCAATGGTGGATTCGAACCCACGACCTTACGATTCGCAGGTCGTACCCTAAACCATTAGGCTATTGACGCTTCGAAAGTTGTTTTATCGGGTTTTGTTTTCAGTAGTCTTATCTATTAAATAATGAGTAGTTGCGTTTTTGTATAGACTCAGTGCCAGTGGGTCAGAACGTGGCGTCGGTGGTCGGCGAGGCGCCGGGTCTGCGTGTCGAGTCCCTTATTGACCTCTGGTACATGCAAGGCAGACATTACAAAGGCAACATTAGTTCCTATTTCCCGTAAGTGTTTTATCATAAGAACTTACTTTAACAACATAAGCTATATAACCTGTAACTTATACAGTGGTAGCGTTATATTAATTAATGTTTAATTAAACGTCAGTAGCCTAATGGTTTAGGGTACGGTCAGCAAAACGTAAGGTTGTAGGTTCGAACTCACCATTAGAGTTAATGTATAAAACGTGAGCAATAAAGAGTATATCTATCTATTTATTTTAAATTTTTTCCTATTTTATTTTTGTTTCAGTTCCGCACACGACCGCAGTTACTACGGCGACTTTGCCCAAATGCTGTGGTCGAGAACGCTTATGGTGGGATGTGGGCGAAGCAGGTTTATGGTATCAACTCTTATGTCATGTCTTATTGATTTTGTTTTGTTTATGTTATTCTGTAACGCCTTACTCTTTGACCTTTATATGTTATATATAGAAGACGGCAGGTAGATACGTCAGGGTATTCAACTACAATGACAAATCTCTTCATTTCATTTATTCCATTTTACTTTTATTCTATTGCTACCATTTTTTACCTTAACCTATAATAAGGTTTATATACTTATAAGCATATAATATTTTAAATATATTATAATTTCTAAAAAATAATTTAAGTTGCTATTTTGACTACTAAAATAAAATTTTTAAAAAAAGTTAACGTAAGTAACGACGTTCACGTCTTTTTCCCTTTTAACTGTATTTTAACCGGGTTAAAAAATTGTCTTCAGTTTTTTGTTAATCTGTTTTTTCTTTTGATATCATCAATAGTATAATCATTTTATCAGATTGATTGGATGTTCTAAATATTACATTTTGTTATCAGGCAATGTGGCAGGACCGGCTTCGGACTGTGGAGCGACTGGTGTGCAACCTGGCACCGCGTGGTCCGCGGACCGATCTGCCCCTGTGGAGACCAGCTCGGCCCGCCAGTATGTGCCCGCCGCGCACCCGCCCCGCTTCCCAGTTCCCCGGCCTGTGCGCAGTGAGTAAGTAAAACTTGTGTCTTATCAAATTAACGCGAGTATTAGATATTGAATAAAACTATTTTTACGGAATTTATTTATTATTGTAAAGTGGCCGAAATGTCAAATTAAAAATAAGGAATAACGGCGAGGAAAAGTTGTGTTATTCAATCCCTTTTTTATGCGACCAGGCGAGCAGGAATAACTTCATTCAACAATTCTCTATTCTGCTACACAACTTAATTCACAAACTACTGAAAGTGACGTGTATAATTTATTTAAACTTTATTTGCACAAAATAATAGTGGACAAATAGGCGGACTTAATGCGAGAAGGCATTCTCTGCCGCATAGAGAGTAGAGGAAAAAAATAGAAATATATAAATATACATACATCAATAAATATAAATACATATAAAAAATATCTCTATTTATGCGAAATTTATTCAAAAGAAACGGAAGGAAAGGAAGCCAATTATTGCCATTGCTTACGCTAGCTTTACCAGCTTTAATGTTTTAATATATTTGTATGTTGGCTAAGCGTGTGTGACTTGGAACTCACACGAACCTAACTGTAAATATAAAAACGAACATAGCCTTGAATACGTACGCACAATATTTATTTGAATTACATTATTAAACTTCACTTTTTCTTGAAATTAACGGTGTCGATTTCAGACGAGAGTCAAAAACTCGATAAAAAGAACAATAAAATGTCCATAGAAGACAATGTTATTTTAAGTGCGCTCTTGGAATTGGACCGGAATTCTTCACACAACGTTGAAAATTTAGATGAAATCTATGTAGCAAAATTGGCAGCCATAACAATGGAACAGTCTGATAGGCCAGAAAGAAGTAATTCTGCAAGTGTCGGGGAAATTGTTCGAAAACTGGGAATCCATTTGGAAGGTGACAATAATACATTAAACAAAAGAATAGCGAATGAAAGGAGAAAAATAAGAAGATTCATTAGCAAACCTTTCAAATCTAGAAGAAAATTAAGAACTGTTGGAAGACCAAAATCTTACTATTTATACGAATTAAGCAACGATGAAGATGAAAAGAGAAAGAATCGTAAGTGTAAACGAGGAATTTGGTAATTAGACTCGAAAGTTCTAGTCAAATATATCATTCCATATGTTGCAGATGCAATGGACATAAAACCTGTCGTAGACAATGAACATAAAGACGCATATACAATTACATATGATGAGAAAGAACAGGTGGAAAATTTAACAAATAGTACAAATAGCACAGAAGGTGTGTCGACATCTGTACGATTAAATATTAGTCTGAAAAATAACAGAAATCTAATGTCATGTAATTTTCAGATATAAACGCTAAAAATTCAGAAATAAGTCAAATTCCAGAAGCTATGGTATTAAATTCAAGCAGTAATATTTCAATAGAGAATAATAATTTGAACAATAACATTTCAAATGACGATAATAATTCGAGCAGTTCAGAAATCAGTGATAGTGTTATTATAGAATATTTATCGAACCGTAAGTGAATATTTAAAAGTGACAACAATTACCAGACAATACAACCAACCGACCAACAGAATAATACAAGTATATTTACGAAAACCGACGCTAAACGCTGTTGTATCATTATCTATACGCTATCATATCATTCCATCATTGCCAAATATGTCAAATATTACACACACCGATTGGCGTGCCAGTGGAATGCCATCGGTAAATCATAGTGGCACCAGTTAAATATCAAAATAATAAAACTATCACTACGATACCAATGAGCAATCATTTTGCACACAATTGGCCCAAGCGAGAAGATTGGTTTAGCTCTTTCTATATAAAAATGTTTTAGTATTCAAAACTAATGGGTGTATTTAACTGTAGCTGAGACGGCTCGCGAATTGCAAGAGACTTTGTTGCGAATGGAGCAAACTATGGCGGGAAGCTCTCCTGAATCGAATAGCACATCTATGGTGCAATACATAACACTCACTCCAGCAAAGGTACGTATATGCTTTTCAATCGTCTTGAAGAGGAAGACTATGGACTTTAATGACTATAAGGATGCCCTATTTAGTATATTTCCTGCAGTAATTCTTAGTTCTAAATGACGTTCAAATAATGAAGAGTTTTAAATGATAGACTGGCTTGGAATGAATTTCGTATATTAACTCGATTCACATACATGGAGAGCCGAGCTGTGGTAGCTCAGTGTAAGGGCGGTTGGCTCAAGTTGCATAGTACGCTAGCAATTCGAGTCCGATCCCCGGTGCCGGCACCAATAAATTTGTTGTTGCAATTTTATGTGCTGATTTACCACGCGCTCGGCGGTGAAGGAAAACATCGTGAGGAAACCTACATGTCTTAGAATTTTTTTCTAAGGCATGTGAAGTCTGCCAATCCGCACTAGGTGTGCGTGGCGGATTATGCTCTTATACTCTCTTTACAGAGAGGGCTTGCGCCCAAGAGTGGGGCATATATATTATATATGTAAAGGCTTTAACTTTAACATACATGGAATGAAAGTAAGAAAAATGTTGCCAGCCTGTCTCTGGAGCGTGCATTCTTCTCGACCCATCTACCGGTAAGCGGGAAACAAAAGTCCTGTCACAACATCTCCGTATTATTTTACACAGCATTAATGTCATATTAACGATATTAAAACCTTAAAAAACAGGTACGCCGGGAACTGAGAACAACACAAAGTGAAGAATTTCAAAGATTCAAGAAGATCTTCGACGAAACTACAAATGAACCGAGAGAAGATCCAGATGAGACACCAGATCGAAATGCAGTTGTCCTGGGCAATAAACAGACTGTTCTACAGTCGTTTCTGGGCTATCTGCCGAATATGAAATCTCTTGGATTTATACCAAGTGCGAACTACGGCGCCGCTTGTTCGATCAAACCGTCCGTATTTATGACATTGTTGAATTGTTTTTATATTATTTTATACATAGTTTAGATTTACTTTTATTGTTTATTAAAGTTTCATTTCTGAAATTGACTGTGATTTTTTTAATATAAGCTATTATATATATTATAGGCTATTGTAACTGACTTTGTCGCTATTTTTTTCGTATAACTAAAGAGTCAAAAATAGTTTTTTAACCGATTTCAAAAGAGCTATGATATGGTTCACGTCGATTCGAACCTACGACCTTACGTTTCGCAAAACGTACCCTAAACCATTAGGCTATTGACGCTTATATTGGTAATAAATGAGGGAGTCCGAGGGTATTTCGTTTGTTTCAATTTGAAGTCAGTCTTTGTTGTCACTCGTAAATATACGCATAGCGAAACTAGTCTCAATTTGTAAATACAACATAAAAAGCACTTATTTACAATTTTCTCTTTCCTCCAGTGAACAATTTTCCGCTATGAGAATACATGGTGTTCAAATTTAGGGCAGCGTAAAATGTAATGAGCGACGCTCGACTTCAGCGTCGCTCCGGTCATCGGCCGACGTTCACCGTCGTTAATGTTGCTACGATATATTATAGCAATGCCCTCGTTATAGCAGGGCTATATAACTTGCTAAATGTTTTGACTCTTTATAGTTTAACCATATAAATAAAATATTTAATTATTAATGATTTACTAATGTTAAAGAATTTTTAGTCCAGTAAAATATTGTGATATATGTTTCGTAATTTTTACTAAACATTTCATGTCAACATGTCCATTGGACATCCCAATATGTTTGAATGCAAAAGAAGCAGAATAGTTAGGCAGAAAATAATTTATCTATGTCTTTTAAAACAAAATATGATTGTACACGAATATATATCTATATCTATCTATATATATAAAAGAGAAAGTGTGTGGGTTTGTTCCGTATAGGCTCCGAAACCAATGAAACTTTCAGGGAATCTTCAGTAATCCTGTAAAGTTTGATGACGGAGCACTCCTCTTTTGGAACAGTCAAATACAGCTTTCATTTACTATGATGATATTCTATTGTTTTATAACATAAATTTGTATTGACAGAGGCAGTAGACAGTATATTTATGACATTATGAATCATATTGAAAATTAAAAACACTGGAGTATATTGAAGTATAATGAAGTGTTATAAATGATTTGAATGATATTGTATTTACTGATATGTACATGGGTGATCTTCACCCGCTCGAGAAGATAATGAATACGGTAAGAAATAAATAATTTAATAAATTGTGAGAGTTAAATTAAATATTTAATGATGTAAGTATATTATTTAAATAAAATAAAGCAAAATCTAGCCTGGCGAAGCGGGCTGGGTACGCATTATACATGCATTGTTGCTATTGTATATAAACCTACTGTTACTTCAATTTTTTTATTATTATTATTAATTTCTTGGAAACTTAGCACAGGTAGTTAGTAACTTCGATTATTATTTTGAAAAGAAGAAGCACCATACGGCTTTTCTTTACACAATTGTTATTACAACTAAGCTACAACTTGGGCTACAAGATATTTCACGCTAGTGGTCCAATCGTGGATTCGAACCTACGTTACGTTACGCAAACCGTACCCTAAACTATGAGGTTATTGACGCTTCTCAATTAAAAAATCATCGGCAGCCTAACTGTCACCTAAAATGTTTTAACGAAAAAAATAGCGCGTTGCAAATAACGTTAGTTTAGCGATTAGCGTCTACGCTCAACGCTATTCAATGGTGTTGTGTGGTCAGTGCGGTAAACAGAGCCTTTGTAACTGTTGCAAGTGCGTCAGTTCGTGCCCATTCGTGGGCTAGTGTACACCTCTTTTATTATATACGTAAATATAAAATTGGTGTACTATTTAGGCTTGGTGCGCGTTGTTGTTTTCATTAAGCTGTGGTCTGTACAATAACAAATCGTAGAGGCTCGTAGACCTCTCTACGAGATCTTTCACATCGCGTAAATGTCACTTCGGCTCTGAGGAATATTTTTGTTTATTTTAGTAAATAATATTTATATAGTACAATTAGAAACTATTACGTTGTTTGTTGTTGTGTGGTCTAGCAATTGCTTAGAAAGTATAAATAAAAAAACAAGCTTTTGGAAGTAATTATAACGGATTATTTATTATTATTTTATGGTGTAAGTGCATATTGTAAGGGTTACATATTATATCTTTTCTGGAATATTCCTGAACTGGAATATTAAATAATACAAAATATTAATCTATAATTATAGACAATAGCAGTTATTCAGGACGGTATAAAGTGCTTTTTTATTATCCCATAGACATACCCTATTTTTCCAATGTATGATCAATTTAATCAAATCTCAGAATGTTTTTTTTAATGAGTTTCCATTTATCGTTGTCTTTTCTATAGATAATTATCACTTTTATTACACTATATGTATATTCACTCAATTTTATTAGAAGCATGCGAAATCTGTTTTTAAATCCTTTCAGGTTTTAGGTCTATACATCAAAAAATTATGTACCTACAACCAGAACCAATAAATACTTATTAATATTATAACGTTAAGTCGACATAAATACAATATGTATTGTCCGGGTGAACGATTCAAAATTTTGACAAGTGGCTAAAATTTGAATCCAGTGTTCCTAATTAACTCCTTGTCACATTTAGAATTTATCAGCTCCTTATTGTAAACAGCTGTATTCACCTCACATAAGTCGTCGTAGGTATTATTTGTTAGTTGAAAATTAAAAACATTTATAGCTTCTTTTGACTATATTTTGCAATTTAATGGAATTTTTAATCTTCGTTGTTTTCCTTTGTGTTAAGTTAATATCTTAATTTGTGTAGTGGGTTTTTGGTTTAGTGTACACAATAATTCCATACATAGTGCACTTTGATGATAGAAATTAGTTTGAACAAAATTACTCCTCAGTTGTTATCCGAATTAGTATAAAAATGACCAACGACGTGACTCACGGTTCCACGGAATCCCGGGAGCCCCGTGGCTCCTGGCTGCGGAAGTCCGATGATGTCAAGATCGAGTTCGGATTCGGGATGCCCTTGGGCGCTATGTCGGCACATCCTGTCTTTCACTCTGCTTGGGACATCGGTTGGTAAGTACAAATTCTAATAATAATAACCAAATAAAACAAAGCTAATAATCGTTTTTTTAATTACTTGAATATATCATTTAATACATTATTTAACTGAATATATTCATTCAATAAAGCTAATTATACTTTTAAAGATATTTTAACGCCAAAATTAAATTTCCAAGTTATGGCTACTGAGCCCCTCACTCGAGAACCCTTCGGGAGGAATATTTACTATATTCTATACTAAGTAAACTATCGTACTAATTTAATAATTTTGCTATGTTCACAAACTATATATAATGGATGATACAATAAACTATATATGGATATACGAATTAGCAAATTAAAATGGCAATGAGCCGGCTATATCGTGGTAGTGGAGACTGCGGAAAAGCAAACGTGAAACGCCGTAAGACTAAGTGGAGCGACGATCTTCGCAGAACGGCTAGTATTTGGTGAACGTGGCCGAGGATCATGCACAGTGACATGGTTTTAGAGAGGCCTGTGTCCAGCAGTGAACTATTGGGGGTGAGGTTGATGATATATTTGTGTGTATATAATATCCGAATGAAAAGACTAATAAACACAAATGAATAATAATTTCTAAATTCGTAAAAATTATGTTAGTTTTATTTCAATTCAAACGTCAACAGCCTAATGGTTTAGGGTACGGCCTGCGAATCGTGAGGTCGTGGGTTCGAATCCACCATTCGACTATTGACGTGAACCATCTCCTAGCATAAGCTTAAGCTTAGTTGGAATGCTTAACAAAATGTTAGTAATATTTTGAAAAAAAAAATATTGCTAGCTTTCTTTTTTTTTTAAATATGTCATTCGCGTAATGTCGTATGTATATAGAATAAATAGAAAAAGTTACTATTGTGAATTTAATCTCAATTGTGAAAGGAGAACGCAACACCTATAATACACATACAAATTACCATGTAATCATGGATCCGGTAGCGTATTTACAGAATAAATATATAAAAGCAATCATAGTGACAATACAGAGGGATACGCAGAGATTTCTACTGTCACGACTCTGGCACGCTTCTCTCGCTACCTACACATCTATCTACTCGTATATAACGCATCTAGCCAAAGTGATGCAGTTGTTATCTTGTTTCAAAGGTAACTACAGTCTTATTCCATAATTGATTGATTGGATTGAACGAATGAGTGCCACTCGGGCGCGTGTTTAAGTGAACTATAGTAACTACACTGTTGTACATATTGCCGGGATTTCATCTGAAAATAACCAGAAGTGATTGCTGTCTGACGAAACTGTAGACGCATGCATTTATGAAATAGGTTTCGAACTTCTCAGGTTTGTCTTATTACGCATAATTTAAAGTAATGCATGATATAAATTAGTCCCACAGTTGGGCACAGGCTTTCGCTGTAAACAGAGTGTAAGGGGCAAAGTCCACCACACGGCTTCAGTGCGGAATAGATGACTAAACACCGTGTGCTAGAAAATTTTCTTAGACATGTACGTTGGTGTTTTTCATCTCTGACGAGCGCATGATATGTCAGCACTTATAATTGCAACAAAGAAATTCATTTACACCGGGGATCGACCTCGGGTTGCTAGTGTACTACACAACTTGAGGCCACCGCCCGGACATATACGGAAATATACATACATATATATAATAATTGCTCATAAAACAATTTATATACATTTTAGTAATAAAGTAATTATTATAACAATGTTATATATTAGTCCACGATACCTGTTGGTTTCTACGAGTTATATTCCCTGTGGTTAGAATTATACTGCGATGTGCTTTTAATACCTTAATGGAGTCTATGACTTTTGTTCGGTCAATAACCTTATAATTGTTTACATCAACTTGATTCTAGTGATACAAAAGAAATAGAAATTCCACCTCTATTACGTTATCAGTGATGGACACAAACCAAAGTCGTTTTATCAGAACTTATTGCCGCCAGCAGAATATCTGGTGAATCTATAACTGATTCCAGGGGAACGGATTTGTCCAAGTCTATAAAAATAACTTGGTGCAAAGGTCGTAAGTATTATTGCAATTTTAATTGAGGTTTTTTTATCTAACAATGACTCGAAAAACAATGGATTATTTCGATTTCGTAATATTCTTACGATAATTCGGAAAAACGAGTGCTTCGGCGCGTAATTGTGTTTAACGTTTGATTCGATTTGAAGTCGGTTTTTCAGTTCATCCTTGTTAGCAACGCTGGTATATTTTTCGTAGACCGTAACCCGATAGCGTTGCTTCACGTCCGGTGTAACCCGCACCTCGGGGATCAGGTTACTGTCCGGGCGTAGTGTTACGATGACCTCGCGGTGCGTTACGCTGTTGCCACTGCAACTGGATTACCCCGTTGGTAGTTTCGTAATTTGAAAGTGGTAGAGCCTTAAGTTATGTTGTTGTCTACGACTTTGTCTGCTGGTTGAGTCCAACAAACACACAAAACACACACACGCACACATATACATTGCTATATAACTGACAACTTCAATCAAGAATTTAATTGTTACGCACCGTTACATACACCTACAATGTGTGGACGCAGCGGTATAGGTCGCGTCCTGGCTGATATTCGAGGGAGACTTTTTAAAAATAAGAAGACACTAATTACGACTGTCTTTTGTTTTTGAATTCATTATGATTTTTTCTGTAACTTGAATTTAACAATTTATCTGTACAATAAAAGTAAAATTTTTAAGCATTATTTAAAGCAAATAAAGAATTTTAATTTGACACGACTCTGCATTATCTCTTTTCAATCATTTATATCAACGCTACGAGATCGAGACACTTGATCATACCTACATATTAGTGCGATGCTGTATGCATAATTATATTCACTAATATTTTTATAGTACATTAGTAGCAATTATGTTCAACCATTCTTGCCAATGATAGCAAACCAGTGATTATTTTGTCTAATTCATTTAATAATATTAGAGTTTTGATAAGAACTTTGAATTAAACACTTGAATAAAGAATTTAGCTAATGTGAGAATGAGAGTATATAGCTCGCGAAAGAAAGCGAAAAGCGTTTAAAGCGTCAATAGCCTAATGGTTTAGAGAACGGTCTTCGAATCGTAAGGTCGTAGGTTCGAAACCATTATTCGACTATCGACGCTTAGTAGGAATGGTTAAATTTAGAATGTTAGTAATATTTCCAAAAATATTATAGTAGTTAGTAAAGATAATATAGAAGAAGATCTCCTCTGTTTTTCCATGTCGGTTAAAAATTATGAAGTTAACCTTATATGTAGTTTTATGTTTTTAGAGCTCTTTGTAGGTGACCCGCTTTCTTTCGACCTTACTGATTTAAATTTGCGATAACGTCACTAATAATTATAAGGTGATGTAATTTAACTCCAACACTGTGAAATACGTGTGCTGAGTGTAACTAAGAGTTCGATTTACGAACAGACTGTAATAGTGAAATCCCAGTTGGCTTGTATGGACTCATTACCTGTCACATAGACATTCTTTGAACGTGGAAAATTATGCGTAAACCTAAAATAATAGTATATCATTCATAAAGGTGATTTCGATGGAATTTGGAGTTATTTCATATTCTGTGGTAAGCACAGAATTTCATACAACGTGCACGGCGGTGAAAGAAAACATCGTGAGGAGATCAACATGTGTTAGAAAATTTTCTAAGGCATTTGAAGTCTGCCAACTCTACTGTTTGTACACTCTTTATTGAGAAGGCCTGTGCTCAACAGTGGTACATAATTATATAGGCTGTAACTTTAACTTTATTGTTGTATACTCCGTGAACATGTTATAGCTATTACATAAATGCCGTGATATTTTTATTAGGTTTCACCTATAGTTAGTTAGCCAGAATGTGACGCAATAATACATCCCTTGCATTATGATCATAAAGCTGACTGCAGCGTACTCGTAATACGCATCCCTGACCTAAATCTGATAATCATATTAAACGCGCCGCAGCCCGGGGACCGAGACGGCACCTTGACGAGCCGTGATATTCCGAATGGGAAAACAATTATTACTAATTATTTTACTCCTTTCTTACTAAAACATTGAGTGTAGCTTTGAAGAAAAACAACCACCACAGGAGTTGCAAATGTGTAGTAAATGTTTATTAATATTTTATTTAGGAACAATAAAATATAGCCGTGTGCAAAAATAAAGGGTCGGTTAAGAGAGTTTGAATATCTCGGAAGATAAAGACGCTAGCTAATTGAAATAAATTGTGCATGATAGACAATTAAATATCCTTAAAATAATATAAAATATTTTAATTAATTTATTTATATTTCTTTAAAAAAACATAAACGATTATATATATATATATAAATAAGACTCTTCTTTACATCTATTGGTGAGTAATAATAGTATTATCTACCAAAAAATACTGAGTAAAGCTCCGTCGTTCAGGTACTCGGTGAATATTATTGTGTATATACACTCAAACACAATTCTATTCTCAGTACAACAATTGTGTATAACTTGTAATTTGTGTGTTACAAGATCGTCACGAGCTGAAATCGGATCCAATCTCTTTGTTGTTGTGTATTTGTGGGTAGTGGACAACGTTAAGTGCACCGAGTTCATTCGTTCCATCTACAGTGAAGCGTTTCTTCTACCCTCCAATTTAAATCTCAGAATATAATAGAATGTTTTTATTCGCCGGTTGTAACACAAACTTCTCGAAGTTTCACAAATACTAGCACGGTACATAACGATGGTCGTCTTATATCACATTAAGACATATAGAATTGAAGCGTCAATAGCCTAATAGTTTAGTGTACGGTTTGCGAACCGTAAGATCGTAGGTTCAAATCCATCATTCGACTATTGACGTGAACCATCTTCTAGCATAAGATTAAACTTAGTTGGAATGGTTAACAAGAATGTTACTAACATTTATGAAAAAAAAAGAAATATAGCTAGCTTTCTTAAAAAATATATACTCTGTTATTTGGTACGAAATGTTCTAATCAATTCAATACGCATTCGTTATAGCGTGGTGAACACTCGGCTCATTATTCACAAAGTCTAGACTGCCGTCTGCCACCAGCATTTTTTCATTATTAATAATTCTATTACTGGCCATTACATGCAATTAATTAAAGAGTAAATCCTTCATTGATCATATTGAATAATTTTATTTACGATATATTTATTACATCAACGTTACTGAAAAATGTTGCAATTTCAATATTTCCTGTTAGAAGGCATTATTGTGTTTGTATTTCAAAGGCGATGAAGTAAAATTTCTAAGGTAATAAAGACGTACCCAAGTTGTGTTTAGAGATGAAAATTGTAAAAGTGGTGCTACGCAGTGTTTCGTAGACCAGTCTACGAAACGGTGGAAAGGAATGTATGACGCAAGACCTTTCTCTTCAGTACAAACATGTGTAGGCGTATAAGTAGCGGGATATAGAGATTTATTTGTGTAAATAAGTATTATGTAATGTAAGCCAATAATTTAATTTACCTCCTCGAAGACGTGCAACGCGGGCGAGTGATGCAATCATTTCTAGCATTGAAATATTGCAATGTTAAGACTAATATGAATTTTTAATATCGTAAAGATGTGTAGACATCATATTTTTATTTTATTTTATTTGGAACAACAAACGAATACATATTAAGAGCTTTAGATAAAAAAAATACATAATGTAAAAAGAGTAATCAATATGTAAACAACACCGTTATCCACACAGTTTAGTATCTGTATTTATGCATATCACACATTTAAAATATCCAGTTTCTTTTTTAAAGTTTTTTTTATAAGAGCTAAAGGCAAGAAATAACACATCAATGTTGGAGAAATGGTCATTATACTGCTTCATAATCTGAGTTAATAGAGCGCGTTCATCGGCGTTGGTTCTCGTAATAATGAGATAAAACATTTTGTGAGTGTATGTATCACGAATGCGCTGGGAGCTGCTAGGAACACGTAAGTATATATTATTAGAATATATCATAGAATAATATATATTTGCAAAAAAAAAAAAACAGACATCAAATCAAATCCAACATTAAACGCTAATACGGACTTATATTATTAAGGCGCACTTATACTGTTGTACTCCTATCGGTACACTCTTTCTTCTTCCACATCTATGCTCATTGTCGTTAAAGAGTACTTAAATAGTCTTAAATTATCATAAACCTACCAATATATCGATTAACACCCATTCTTCTATAAGATTTATAGCCTCTGAGACTACTTCGGAAAATAAGGTTTTCTTGGCATGACAAAATTAATACGAGTATGAGACTTTATTGAACGCACCGAATGTGCTCAAATCTCTTAAATAAAAAATGAGTGTGGTTAAGATTACATGACTGAAGTAAAACTTTTTCAGCTTTATCTCTATATATACATATATGTTTAATACATACACGGTTGTTCAAGAGAGAAAGAAAACGTAAGCTCGCACGTCTCTCTCTTGCCCCTTTAGTAAAATACGAAACGTAACTGTCTTTCTATCTTTACTAACTTATTATCTTTAAAATATAATTTATTAACTTCCCGCCCATGACATTTTCGTAACGCATTCACCAGCTTCCTCCTCAAGACAAGCGCGTGTATAGAAGTTTTATGTTTCTAATAATTTCTACATGATGAGAAACCGAAAGTGACTCTATGAGATGCCATTTTGTGCTCCTTTCTTTGTCTTAGAGAGTACAATAACATTTTAAAACATCGCTAACCGGCTTATTTATAAAGCCATTAATTTATTTTGATGAAGGGTCATGTTCCCGGGCATAGCGTCACGGGTCTCGGTTATTTCAATGAAGATAATAGTGCGGTGGGCGTTCTCGCTTTATTGGTCAATTCTACAGTTTTATGAGATAATCTGGTTTGCGATCAAACTCCTAATTGCTCAATTTGGACGCCCGTCTGAGGGTCACGGAATACGACGCAAGAAGTCTGATAACTGAAAATATTAATTGAGAACGATAATTTATAAAAAGGTATCAAAAAGAACAAAAACGTACTTAAAAAAGGGTGGTTATGGACTTACAAGCTCAAAGTAACAACGAAAAGAGCTATACACGGTATTTCTCGAATTGATAGAATCCGAAACAAAGAACATAGGTAGTTGAAATAACTCTCAGAATCAGCAAGGCGAAATGGTAGTGGGCCGCAGCTGTGGAGCCAGTGACGGTAGATGTAAAAAGAGAGCCATGGAATAAATTAAAATCTACACATATAAATAAAAGTGATGTGCCTGTTTTTAAAATTAAAGTATCCACTTATTACTACGTACAAATGAATATGTACGCGGTACGGTATTTTTTTTACAATTTTCTGTCTATCTGTTTGTTCTGGCTAATCTCTGGAACAGCCAGACCGATTTTGGGAGCACTCCCTAGTACACTGGCATATAGCTGATGTAATAGGGATTAAATTAGGCTACTTTATTATTTAACCTACTTCACAAAAAGGAGGTTATTGATCAGGTACATACCGTAAATTATTAACTAGTTGGATTGTTTAGGTGAGTTTAGTAATCTGTGTATTTAGTAAATGTGCGTGGGAATAGACGGATGTTTGTTATAATTATGCCAGAACGGCTTAAAGGATCTGGATGAAATTCCACAGATATGTTAAATTCCACACGGAGGAAGTCAGAGACAAAGCTAGTATATATAATATTGTGTATTTTCTCTGTCAAGTCAAAAAATTTAATGTGAACGATAGTAAAGTAATGAATGAACAAGAATGTTGCCTAAAGAAAACAGACAAGTGTAGTCGACCTTTGGCACAGTTTCGACGCCATCAATAACCCCTTGCAGTCAATGGACACAATTGTAAAGTTCACTCACCTGCCCTACTACTCGAATCTCGTTCGTAATCGATTTGCTATCGACATCGAGTTTCACTTTACAGTACACTATTTTATGTACTATGCCTAATTATTGAACGTCGTGTTCCTCTACTAATAAACGAATTGCATAATGACATAGTTGACAAACTTTTATCAAAACTAATATAAAAGCGATGTGAATTTTTTCAAGTCTGCCTACTTAGGGTACGGTTATTGGAAATACGTACATAGAATAAATATATACATAATTTAGAAGGGTTAGGTAGAGTAGGTAAAGAGATAGGTAGACTTTTTATTACACACATTTCAAACATTTAAATACTTGAAAACTTAATGTAAATGTGGGCAAGAGCGGCCTTATCATTATAATATATAATAATATTAATAATAAATATATAATTTAAAATTATAAGCGACCATCTTTCGACTATATTACCACTTAACACCGGGTGGGATCGTGGTCAAGCGCTACTGTATACCCATAAAAAAAAGACTTCGATTTTTCTCTATTTAATTTTATATATTTTTTAATTATAAAAATTTGATCATGTAATTAAAAAAGTGACAGTTTGGCGGCTAAGTTAGCAAAAAAAGCGAATTTCATACAATAAGTATAATATAAATATCTGTGTCACTTGTATATATATATTTTAGTTTGCAGTTTTGTAACCCTATAAAGTTAGTAAATACATATATACATACATACATATAAACATATATGCTCTTGAACGCTTACGCTCTTGAACAAAGACCTAGTACTTATTTAGATGCCCCCGAAATATCAAACGAGGTCAGTTGTTAATAATCAACTCGTTCAACGACACGAAATCACCCAAAAAGATCGCAATGACCTTCCAACTTCCATTTGCGTTAGACCTTTCTGTCCTGCGACATTTTCAATATTAAAACACAATAGAATTAAGGGTGAGCTCTGGCATGTGTTGTTTCTAAAACGCAAATACAAAGTTGTCTACGCGCCCATTTGCGATTGAGGTTCCCGCGAACCGGTCGCCATAGCGACCGTTTCAAAACAGATTTGTCATTCAACACCCAAATTTCCCCAATTGTCCGATTCAAATAACGTGAACTTTCAAAATCCCGATAATTATGTTAACGTATCCTCCAATAACAATATTAGTGATTTGTAGCCGCATTTAGTCATTACAGTTGCACTTATGTTGGGGAAATTGATCAGAAGAAGCATGGATCTCAGATTTGGCGATTTGCTGTACCCAAATGTGGGGGGCTTGCGACATTTCTTTCAAAGAGATTCCCTTATAGGGTGCGTATTTCACATTGTATATCCGTAGATTATAGATTCCTTACTAATGGATATATGAAACAAATGTCACGCTATTCATAAAAATAACGTAGTTTGCTTTATTGTGTAACCAAACCGGCGAATGCCTAACACATACACCCTGTATATGTTCTTTATACATTGATGGTTCCAATTCATGAGTTTTGAGAATCGACTTTAAACACAAACAATATCAAAATGTTATGTTCTGTCCTGTATATAGCTATGGTCTGTCATATATGGCACCCCCTGTCAGATCTATGCTCTATCTACTCTTTCTGACCACGCTGCAATTAAACTCTGGTACAGGATGCCGAATTGAGATGAGTAATTCAAACAATGAAATGACGAACTAATATATATATATATTTATTTATCTATATAATATTCTTAAAACGTTCTTTTTAGCGGCACTACTAATAGTCTGCTCTTAACTACCAAAGTCAGTTGGAAAAAAATGCTTAATTGGATTAAGCTCGCCTTTGTACATGTATATTGGTGCGATAATTTATCTATCTATCTAGGCAAATTATGCTCTAGCATTTAGAGACCGTGTTTTAAATTTTATCGAGCTTTTGTTTTTGTTTTGGAAACTAAGAACAGCGGCGTAAAAAATCATGTATATCTTGTACAAAACCTAGGATTTTCTCTATTTATTACGGACTTTTGCCCTTATCGGGCAAGTCAGCCTCATCCTATAACCTAACCTTATTAAATACACAAAGACAAATAGGATCACATGAAGCCAGCTTCCTGGCTTCAGCACTAGGATTTTTTTCCCATCCAATGTAATATGTTTTAACTTGAACTAATGTATGCATTGCGCAAACCTTTAAATAATTGCACTTTTAACCATATTAACTTTAGCAATACTATAGTAAATATTTTATTTGCAGTCCATCGTCAAACTTTCACCAAATGGCGAGAATGATGGACCGCATGATGTCGGAAAGCCTTCAGCCATTTGGTTTCACGCGGATGTCCGCACGGCGAAGTGGCGACAAGAGCCAGGAAACACCTCGAGACGGACTCCGCAGTGAAAGGAGTGCGGCGAAGAACAACAGACCTGACACGCATGCCACCACTGGCACTCGACATCCGCCCACACAAGGTGCTTTTATACCCTGACTTACAGCGCCCCATGGTGGTACTTGCGATTAAATACCATTTATTTATTTATTTGAACAAAAGTAAGATACTTCCTATTACTTCAGCTATCTGCCGTTATGGTATTTGAGATTAGCCGGAACCAACAGACAGACAAACAAAAATTGTAAATAATGTTATTAGCATATGTACATAATTACATTCCATGTATGTATTTAATTCGTATTCTTACTCTATTCGTAATATAATTAGTATGTACGTACATACACGTATGAATAATTATTATGGATATTAAATATTTTTTATTTCCTATTAGCGATGTTTAGGACAAAGATCAAAGTCAAATCAATAACTCTTTATCGATAATCAACTTAAACATAAAATGAAAAATATGACTCTCTAATAATATGTGTAATTATAAAAGCAGCCGTATAATAATTTCGTGTATTTCAGTCGTCAGGCCAACTCAAGCAACCAAATTTCAAGAATCGCCGATGGACCAAGCCAAACAAACAGATCCTACTACAGAAAAGTGGGCGGGAACACTTCGTAAACGAGATCCCGAGATACAGCCGACTTTGCCCACTATCATCTCTCGAAAGACGTCCACGACGTCATCAGTGGGCAGTGGCAGAAAATGTCGATCGGTGGAGAGAATACCAAGAGTCAAGCGACAATTAGCACCTATTAAGCCTACTCGAAAGACCGACGGCAGCACTGATGGTGATGTCACCATTTTGGAGAAAGACGAGAAAGTTTTTGACACGAGCGGTTATGAATTGCATTTAGTGGAGACACTAGAGAGAGACATACTGCAGAAGAATCCAGATGTACGCTGGAGAGATGTTATTGGTTTGGACGACGCGAAGGCGGTGTTGCAAGAAGCAATGGTGTTGCCGCTAGTGATGCCCAATTATTTTAAGGTATGTTCTCTTAAATATCGATTAATAGACAGTATTAAAAGTGATAGCAAACTTTCTACACCGCATTAAGCATATTGCGCGCATGAAGGTCTGTGAAATTTAGCGTAGGTAAAGCTTATATGAAGTAGGGCAGAAAGCTACAATTTATATATATGTAATAAATCAATTATTTAATTTAAAAAATTCTGCTGGTTGCTCAGTGGATTAGAAACTGATAAGATGATAATTATTTGATTTAATGCTATGTGAAGCCGAGGCGGGTCGCTAGGCAATTATGGTTAGATATTGAAAAAAATCTATATAATTATTACACTGCTGGCCCGTAGTAGCAGGCCGTATTAGTTTTGTTAGGGTCATTAACCCCATTGTTTTCGGGCATGATCTATACAATAAAAGGTTGTTGGTCCAAATCCAGACATTCTAATATTAATTACAAACAAAACAATAGCGTCTCCTGCTTTTTTAACTTATGCTATCACGGATTTTTATCAAACCTACCTGACATCAATAATAAGTATCTCTGGAACAAATTTTGGCTACTAACTTTTGCGTAAGAAGCAAGTAAACGAAAATTAATTAGATATTCAGTCTTGAGCACAGGCGTAAGGTAGCTAGCCTTTCGGTTTTCTACAGATTGCATTTTGGAGAGTGTGCTCAGGAACTACATGATCTAATTCCCCCATCCCCTTTCCACCATCGGACTTCTAGACGCACTGCGGGATTTCATCCTTTTGTTGTGAACATCCCTCAAACCCGAACGAAGCGATTTGTTTCGCCTTTCATTCTTCGTACAGCAAAGGACTGGAATAGTTTATCCGCGTATGTCTTTCCTTCCGATTACAATGTGGGTATTTTCAAGAGTAGAGTGAATAGGCATTTACTAAGCTAGTGCGCCTTACCATCCAGGACTGCATTTCCACTTAACATCAGGTGGGATCGTAGTCAAGCAGTTGCTTAAAAATAATTAAAAAAAAAATACTTCGTTGGTGCAATCATTAGATGGTAAATTGAACGCAGCAGACGCATTCACCGTTATGTTTTTACGTCATAACAATGGTTTTCGTCCATTCGTTAAAACAATTTCAATTTAACACCGGAGTCGTCATTATGTATGCTTGCGTGACAACCGTGTAAGCTAATTCTCATTATGATTGTAGCGACAAGACGGATCAATAATAAAGTCTGTCAAGTTTTAAAAATAATGATAAATAACAATGTTGCAAAACCATATGCAGATTTACCATATAATAGTGATTGCTTCACCGGACTGAGAGGTGGCATAGCTCTTAGGTCGCTTAGCCTGAACCTCTATCGCTAGTAACTCGACACAAGGGTCCGAGGGCGCCCGAGAGGGCCGAACCACGACTCGGTCGGTCACCTCTCAATCAGGTGAAGCAGTCAAGGCCAGCTTTTTTGGCCAATCCGTGTAGTTCGTCAAAAAAAAATATTGAATAATAAAAAAACCTATTAAACATGCGTTGATCGGAGTGTCAATAGATGTTCATAATTTTAATTTAAACATGAAATTTCAAATTTACTAAAATTCTTCATTATAAGTTTCCTCTCCTAACGGCAGTCCCTAACTGCCAATTGTTTTTATACTTGCGCGCGTAAATAGTGATGTATTAACATGGCAGGTCTGTTGATTCTTTTATAATCTCTAGAAATAAATTGGCGGTTACCTGTAAGTATGTGATACAGGTAAGTTGCGGGTGTGTCCTTGCTTCACAAGCTGTGTTTTTCGAAGGCCAATACACTAATTAGCAGTAGTTCTATGGAACTGTTATTAAACTTACGACACAGTGGGCCAGGATAGCTATGTAATTGCGAGGTTACGTCCAAATATGCGGGAGTTAGATACGATAAAGTGAACTGGTTTGAATACTAACATAAAACGAACAAATGAATTGTATTGAAAATTGGTGTCGGATAACTGAATGTATCTATCTTTGATCCCATTGGGCTAAATCTAAATATTAAACAAATCACTGATAACTTAATGGCTAAAAGTCAGGATTCCTGTCCAAGCTGACGTGTTAATAATTTTTTTTGAAAGCTTTTGTCCTCTTTTTTGCTTCTGGATAGAAAGGAGAAGCGACTTTCTTTCTAGAGTGCTCTAACTCTAGGAGCCGAACCTCTATCATAAATACCTTGGCCTTGTTCTCATGAATTAACTGTCGGAGTATTGTTGGCCGAGCTCTGAATCTCAGCTCAGCTGGTTTCTTTATCATAAGCAACCTGGAGTAACGGCGGCAGTAAATAGTACTTACTACTTAGAGTATCGAGAGAGGTAATAGCGGCATGCACAGTGGGGCTGATTGTGAGAGCATGTATACGAGAGCGTTCGCGTATCCGGGGCTATGCAATAAAGTCGGAAATCTTGGGGATTTAGTTGGTGCAAGTAAGGAAACGACGAGTACGGGAAACGCGTACGTGTCACGCGTCCCATAGTCCTCTGTTCCAGAATGTTAACTTTATTATATTTCACAATGATAATTCGTTTTAGGGTATTCGTCGTCCATGGAAAGGTGTGCTGCTGACCGGCCCACCTGGCACTGGTAAGACGCTGCTGGCCCGGGCAGTGGCCACAGAGTGTCGGACTACATTCTTCAACGTATCCTCCGCTACGCTCACTTCTAAGTACCGGGGCGATTCGGAAAAACTCGTAAGGCTGCTTTTCGATATGGTATGTACCCGGTAATCGCCTTCCTTCTAGTCTCCTTCTTTGCCTATCATATTACAAGACCACTTTATATACTACGTACCACGTAAAAAGTAACCGCCTAAACCGAGGTGGTGAATCTCGTGTGGTTACTAAGAATAGAGGTTCATGCTAAGCGACCTAAAGGCCACTTATCAATCCGGTTAGATAATAAGTTAATAAGAGATAAAGTCACCTTCTAATCTGTGTATTATCGTAAAAAATGCTACCTACCTACCATAATTTTCTATAAAGTAAAACTTTTGGAAAAATTTAGTTCTACTTTCAAGATTATCTACTACTTTTAAGATAGGCACATATCTAAACATGATTTTACAAAAAAATGCCGGTCACATAAGAACATATACTTAAAAAAAATTACCCCCGTTCAGGTTATTAGGTATATAATAAATGACTAAGGCCATCGCCATATATATATGTACACACAAAGGGCTCAAATTTTAACAAGTACGTAAGTAATTAATCGTAAAACAGAAATCAATTATTACATATATTATAATTATTAATTATAAATATTTCTAATAACTGTTTAGATTGACAGACATAACGTTTTAACAAGATTCCCTATCTTATTAAAATTCTAAGATATAAAATTACTGTGTGGATCTTGATAATAGATATTATATGATATACACAAGAAAGAAGGGCATTTAATGCTGTCTCGTTAATGTTTTACAAAAATGCACCGACATCTTTTTAAATAATTACGATTATGAATAATTAACAAAAACCATAACGATCGTAAGCTCGAACATTTATCCAAGAGAATGTAGACTACTTGAACAAGTAACGGTAAAAGAAACTTATTTGACTGTACTTTTATATATAAGTATAAAGTGTATATTATTGTGTATATATGCGTATACTACTTACCAGGCGTCGTTCTATGCGCCGAGCACTATTTTCATCGACGAAGTGGACTCGCTGTGCGCGGTGCGTGGTGCGGATTCCGAACACGAGGCGTCGAGACGCTTCAAGGCAGAACTTCTCATCCAGATGGACGGGCTCGCCGCAGTTTTGTATGTAATTTTATATATCACTACCGACACAACCTTATTTCACTTCGGCATTACCTTGTAACTGCTTTACAAAGTGTCAAATTAGAGAATAAACAATAGAATTACATGTCAAGCGAAGCGATTTGTAATAGACAATTATTTTTTTAAACCAAAAAGTTATAGGTTCTTTATTATTGATCTATAATATATACTAAATTTTTAACCGAAAGTTGGTCAGGCAGCTGGTGACTGTCAGACAATATTAAGCTTGAATTGAATTTAATCGTTTATAACTTTTACTTTGAAGCAATCAAGACAAAGTGGTAATGGTGTTGGCGGCTACCAATCACCCGTGGGACATCGACGAAGCCTTCAGGAGACGCTTTGAAAAGAGAATATACGTTGGCCTACCCGATGGTAATCCTCTATTCCTTTAATTATATTCGAGTGCACCCTATTCGATCAAAACTGTGTATTATCATATTAATTTTGAATAAGAACGTGGGCAACCGTAGTGTTTTCATCCGATACTGATTACTACGAAGCTAACTCTGGTCATCATAAGGCGTAGAAGAGACGAGAGCACCGTAAGGCCAACGTATACGTAATCGGATAATGTTACCACGCCATCTCACAAATTTTTGGAGTACTATCTGTAGACTTATATTCAATAACAATAATTTAAATACCTCATAAAAGTTGCCTATGTTTATAGAGAGTACAAGAACGAAACTCCTTAAGCTCTGCCTTCGCGAGGTGACTCTCGCAGAGGATGTGAATTTCAACGCGCTAGCAGAGAAGCTGGACGGTTACAGCGGCTCTGACATATGTAATATTTGCAGGTTTGTCTTTTTTTAATGTTAATATATAAAAAAGGTAACTCTTGCGCAGAGTACCAGCTTATCTAATTGCTAAGCGATCTAACAGCTCTGTCACCTCTCTAATGCTGTGGAACTTTTGTCGCGGCCAGTTCTTCGGCCAATCGGCATAGGCGTTGAAGAAAAAATGACAGTCCAAGGGACAGCCCATAGAAGTGAAAACTTATGACTCTGAAATTTCAAGTTTGAATTAAAATAATATCAACATCAATCTGGTTTTCATACCTATTGATATTCCGAGCGACAAATATAATACATGTTTATATGGTTTATTTATTATTCAAATATATTACGGGTTGGTCATGATCATGACAAAATATAAATACAACATTAGTACGTCCGTAACGCACACCCGTAAGATTTTCCCCTACCAAAAAGTGCTCAACTCAGCTAAAGAAGTGTTCCTTTCAAATTGTATTATTCCATTGTCCATCAGAGATGCTGCCATGATGACAATGCGACGTAAAATTGCGGGAAAAAGTCCAGATCAAATCCGTCGGCTGAAGCAAGCGGAACTTGAAGCTCCTATTTCCAGCGACGATTTAAACATGGCGTTGGAAAAAACGCGCCGCACGGTCAGTTCTACCGACGTCGCGCGGTACACCTCTTGGATTCAGCGCCACGGCTGCTCCTAGCGCCGAAATAAAGCGCTGCGAGCGCTGCTCAGGAAACTGAGAACTTGCTAGAACAATCAGCGAATTAGCAATGGCATCGCTGTTGATGCTGATTTATAAGGACTTGTCATATTGGTGAAATTTTGTATTATTCTTTAAAGTTTATCGTGAAAAAATAAAGACGACTGTGAATATTATTAATTGGACTAACAAAAAAATCAAACTACTTGTAAACGAAAACATTTAAGCATAGACAAATATAGTGCATATGAGCAGTAATATAAATAAAATTATAAGCTTTTGGATAAGTTGTAGTTAATTAATGATTTCAAATTGTATAGTACATAACATTGTATTGTAATTTATACTAGTATTAACCTATAATACATATTTTACCAATAAATTTATTGATATTCAAACCGTTATGATAGAATTGTCGCAGTAAAAATAAATCATACTCAAAATTAAATCAACCACCACAATTTTTGAGAATTAGTAGAGAATTAATAAATGACAAAATGTTGAACGCTATAATTTATTTTACTTCAAAAATAAATTTATATTATCATGTTTATTGCTAAATAATGTGATTTAACATAATTTAAAAATAATTTATCATCTAAAGTTTTGGCAAAAATTAAATTAAAAATTTATTACTCTGTTATTACAATATTGTGCTGTATTTTATTACTATTTATTAAGATTAGCATGATATTCAATTTTCAGCCTTTTGATTATATCATTTATATTTAGAAATTCAAAATAGCAGTTTAGGAAGACGATAACTATAGCTGGAATGGTATTTATAATCTATTTGTAAAATGTTAGTTTGTGGTGAATGGCTGTAATAGCGTCAAGTGATAAAGGTTGAACAAATATTTAAATTCATGATAATATATAACATAATAATATTATCTCCTGGTCGTATGTTTGAAATATAACTGTAACACTAATACCTAAGCATCGATTTTAGTTAAGCTTTTGTTCAACATAATAAAGTAGATAGCTGTCAGAAAAACATTCGAAATAAATTTGTTATTCGACTGAGAACTGTCAATGTCTGATTTTAGACACGCCACATTACATAATCCTTGCGTTCGTTATTTAAATGGGTGGGCAGTGATCACGCATCGACACTTAGATCTCGATTTTACCAAACTTTTATCTTTTCATTTGCAGATTGTGGGTTATTACAAATATGATAGTACTCTCAATGTGTTTTTAATTTTACCGTATCATGTCTGAAGTAAGATTCTAAATTTGTCGTTATTTCTCGGTAATTTCATGAGCCCATGGCTCTTTTTAAAATTTTTTTTCTTTGTTGTTGGTGGACTATATAACATATATATTAAAACATTGAACAAGTTATTGACAGAAGCAAGAAAACTGGCGAAACAGTTGAATTTAAAACTGCTGTTATATTTGGATAACATTATTAGAGAATGGTTTATAAAAATATATTGTACTCATTATAAACGTAGAATAATTTATTTTAAATATACGATGCAAATTTGTAATGTGAACACTTGCAGTTTTAATAAAAGGAATATTTTTAAGATGTTTATGTTTCCCATACGACATGAAACAAATCTTGAAATATCGTTAGTAAATAATTTTAAAAACACAACGCCAATATGCATGTTCTAGGTAGTTCATAGATATTGGATACTAACCAGTTTGCAAAATTTTTGTTTCTGTTAATACTAAATATTTTTAAATGGAAGAAATTGAAAAAAGATTAAATATGTACCTTTCACTAGGGAGGTACATATTTAAAAATACATTTTAACACAATTATAATACAGACAAATAAAACAACAAAAGTTTCAAATTTTATATAATATACATTTGAAAAGAATACAATTGTTTTTCATGATGAACTCACGCTGACAATCTTGAAATGTGATTAATTATTTTTGATACCTTTGTTGTTTTGCCCTCAGATTGGAACTGTTTTCAATGAACTCCTGCTAATTTTGATTACCTTACTACATAAAGTAACTAATAATATTGTGGGAAAAATTATAGAACATTGACAAGACAGAAGTCAAGTCTTATTTTTTTTTATTTTGAAAATTGCAGTGATTTTTTTTATAGTAATATCTTTTCTAAGTGTGCAAATATATTGATCTTAGTGATTTATATAGTGTAAAATTTCAAAAGTTATAGTTATTATATATGAAGAAGAAGTGAGTAAGAAACTTTTAGACCTAGAAACTAACCTTTTAGACCCTTGATTACAGTTGTTTAGGGAAAACAATCAGGTTAGATTTCAGCTTAAATAATTAGCTTATGTTAAAAAAATGTTAATAAAAGAACCGACTTTGAATTATTTAATACTATCTGTTAATTAATTCTATTGTGAATCGCACTATCCTATTTAATGCGTTAACACGAAAATTGGCCCAGAGATCGCAGAGTAATGTGAATAAAATAAGTATTCTTGAACATTACAGCATTCTATGTTATGGGAATGGTACAACCGATTGGGTGTTTTAAAAGAAAAGGGTCACAAGAAATTAAGTAAGTGGTTACCACAAACAATAAACAACCAGTAAAATGTCAAACGCGTTGCATATTTGTCATGTCGGTATGGCAACACAGCCGGCAGCTCCTATGGCAAGAAATATATTTCTTTAATGCATCTGCTGAAATACTCGGAGGCATAAGACTTTCCGAATTCCGCTAAGTTCCTATTTATCCCTTATAACGCAATAAAAAATTCTCTTACGACTAACGGACGAAAAGGGGCTGTAAAGAATAATTCCTCAGAAAAAATAAATCTTAATTTATTAGAATAGTACAAGAGCAAGATTGATCTAAGCAGCAGAAATCTAGTTATTCCACGAGCTGAAACTCGCACAACGAGCGATGGAAAGAGCTATGCACGGCGTTTCTCTAAGAGATAGAATCTCAAGCGAAAACATTTAAGGGAGAACAGAGATAGTCCAAATAGCTCTTAAAGTCGGCGAGTTGAAGTGGCAGTGGGCCGGCCACATATGTAGTCTGTGACGACAGAAGGGGAGGAAAGTCTTGGAATGGAGGCCGCGCATGGGTTGAAGAATCGTTGGGCGTCCTCCCTCCAGATGCACCTTATAAGACCTGCCAGCATTGGTGGCATTAATTCACACGAGCTGCTGCTGATGATATAATAATAACATATGCAAATATATATTACGTATACAATAAAAATGTAAAATGTCTTCGTTAATTACACTTGAATATTAACAGTTAATTTTTCTAAAATAAGGCACATACAGTATATCTTATAAATTAAATTTATCATGCGATTAAAACAGATGTCGATAAACCGTCGATTCTTTGGTTTAAATTTATTACAATATTAACAAAACTATATTATCTTATTGCTAGTTATTCCCTTACATTTATGTATATTATTTGTGACATTCGAAAGTTATCACAATTATTTTTTTAGTGTATGTCATTTTATACCATTTATAGTGGGCAAAGATATCTTAATTCATTTTTATCTGTATGATCAATTTCAACATTAATATAAATAGTCATTGCAATGGCATAATCTTAAGCTAAACATATTACACTACATACATGGCAGCATTATATTATTTAACGCAACAAATGAAAAACAACACTTTTCAAAATGCACTCCAAAGAAAACAAGGAAAATTGTAGTCATAGAGAAGCGATTCAGTTGTATTGTAAACAAAAGCGTAATATTTCAAAAATATTCTAATTGAACAAAAATTTAAAAAAAAATTAAACTTTCCTGTCTATGCCTAGATAATGATATTCCTAAAATTACCATAGATAATTTGAACATTTTGAAAGAAGCTGTCTTTTCTTTTAAATGTATTTAATTTGTCGATAATGTTTCATAGTTTTAAACATTTTTGAACAAATTAAATCATGTCGAGTGGGGACAGGAGTAATGATAAACTTCTAAGGAAGGAAACAACGAAACGTTTTCATTTATCGACAGTGGTAATTGTAAAGAGTGTCATTATGAAAAAATATAATAATAAGCTTTTTACTCCAGCTGGGCAGAGGTCAGAAGGACAGAGCTTATTTTATAATTTACTATAATTCAGTGTATTTTTTGTTCGAGTCGTTTGCTCATGTATAAAATAATACCAGAAATAGTCTATTCGTTAATCGTTCAAAGATTTTCATGTTGTCTTTGTACAAGATACTTTTGTTAAAAACGCCCACTTAGTGATGTGTGGGAAGATATACTTATGTTAGGATGAAGTTTTACTCCGTGGGGGTGCCATTCCTCACAACAACCACTTCATCATCCTCCCGCTCCAGAATCCCCGCGAAGGAAAATGGCACGAAGGCGTAACCTTGGCCCTCATAGAATTTACTCATGAATTCCACCCTGGAATAGAGAACAATTTTAGTATATAAAATATTCAAGGAAAAATACGAATCAATCCGAATTATTTTCCGATGTATCGATGTCTGAAATCCCTTCATTTTGTAAACAAGTGCCTCTCCGACTTGCGAAGTATGGAAGTCAGTCAACATATTTCTCCCTGTCTTTTGCGAGGCCAAATTTTATATCTAAGGTGAATTCTGATAAAGTGATCTGGCCAACCACCTCACACCTCGGCGTCTAAGTTTTTTTGTCCTTTACCTTTCCCGTCACTACCAAATCATGGGACAATCACCAGACCAATGGGACTTGACATTTCGACTACATAAGAAAAGCCAAGGACAGAGCGGTGTGCAGCTTGTCGGCATTTCAGTAACACGAATAGGAAGAAGATCAATCTTTTTGCCTACTACTAATGGCCTATATCTATTATAAGCATCAAGCATTATTGTATGTGATGGTGATGCTACTAACCAATGCAACCTCAACGTGTGTAGGAAAGCGGACAGTCCTTCCATGAGTACCAGTATGGCGAGCGTGAAGAATGCCCACACCGCGAATATCACGTACAGCAGCACGGCGTTGGTAGGCGAGCCGCCGCCCAGTCCAATGCGGAGCACCCGCTGCCACAGGACAGCTGACAGCTCTGCAAGAAAGACATATTTATGCTAGAATTTATTTAGTAAGATACACCAATAGCATTACACAAACATACATTAGTAACAAATATGTATACATATTTACGAGTAATTAACAACCTTCAAATCGAAACACACGTTAAAAGTTATTACGCGCGGAGGTATTATGTATTTTCGAATTATCGTAGAATTAATCAGAACCTAACCAACTCTGAGCAAACTACCTTCGAAGTACATAATTTCCAATAAAAAATGAATCATCGAAATCGGTTGGCGTGATATTGAATTATTCGTCCATTTTCTAAATTATATTTTTTTCATTTCTATCGGCAGTCCCTAACATTTTTTTCATAATTTATTTAATTATAATTATTTTAAAACCTAAAACTAACGTTCGTAAAAGCGGACTTAATGTATCAGTGGCATTCTCTATCAGTTTCAGTCAACACTTTTTTGAAGTAGGTTAAATAACATAGAGACTCACGTGCGTGAGCTAAGGACAGTGCCCACAGACGCAGGTAGGAAGCTGTGTGTGACACTGTCCCCAGCACGTACTCTATGGTGTGTATGGCCTGCGTTATGAGAACTTCCCCCATCCCTCCGTCATGCGGCTCCTTCTCCTCCACGTCGCCACCCTCCACGCCTTGTTGATATTGCTGCAGGAAAAAAAATGCTCTTTAGGTGTTGTAGAGCTTTGGCTCTTTAAAAACTTTGAAGTTTTGTTAATTGTAATTTAAGGTCGGAGGTACAAACCCACCATTGGACTACTGACCGTGATCTATCTTTTAGCACAAAGTCGTAATTGGAATGGTTAACAAAAAAAAAGTTTCGTATTTTTTTTTTTTAAAAAGCAAATAAATATCTTCCGTAAGACAAGGTAAGAGTGTCATATGTCATAAGACAGGTCTAGGGCCGATAGCGGCTTCGAGAAGGACAACGACTGGTACCGTATAGTCGTGGCAGGCCACGTGGGTTGTTAAGGCGATTTAATGCACGTTCGAAACGAGCAAGTTCAGCGAAGCGCAGAGGATTTGTGGTTGTGTTCCTTTTGAGGATCCCACGACCATTTGGTCGCGCTGATGGCGACTACGGTTTCAGTCAGGTATGGGTATATGGTTGATGATAAAACCCCTTCCATTTTTGAAGTCCGTTAAAAACATTCCTCACCCTCTTCTTCTTATCGGCCATCATTTGGTACACGGGTTTGCCGAACAGCATGACGGGCACACAGAGGAAGGCGACAGCGAGGAATGTCTTCTGCAGCTCGCCCTGACCCGCGTACATGTACTGCTCGCATGGAGGCTTCACCTCCGATTGCTTGAGTAGCATCATGTTGATGAAGATGATGAGAACTGACGGTGCGCAGGAAGTGCCGTGTGCTGGGTCTGAACAAATCGGAAATAAATTATATATAACAGTAGTTCACAAGAGAATACATATATCTACAAAAAAACAACTTCAAATTGTATCAACCGTTAAACGATATTACGCGTGGACGCCCTCTTTGTATCTCCGAATTATCATAGGAATTACGAAAGAAAATGAGTTTTTAAAACCACTCATTAAACTACCCTTGAAGTTCATCCTATCCAGTAAATAATTCTCTCGTTCCCATAATTTTACCTATGAAGAGACGCTCTTTCACTCTCATGTACTCACCGCACATACGCCCTCGTATGCACCCACGCACACTATTCTCTCCACAAACAATCACATAAATTATAAATATTTAGTTCCTAAGATAAACTAGGAGTTAATATCTCCCTAATACAGGCTAAGTATTAATCTAGCAGGGAGATGTGTGCCGAGAATCTGAAAAAGGAAAATGTATATGAAAAATAATATGTATGTAATACATTTGTGTATGTACATCTTGTGTGCAAAATGTGTGTATGTGTGTGTAAAAGAAATAAATATTCGTGGCGTGATATTGAGTTATTCGTCCATTTGTCTTATATAAGTCAGTTGGCAATAAGATCGTCGAGAGTTCTTACCAGTTGAGACGGCGGAGTACATCGTCCACTTCATGAACATGAGTATACACAAATACCAGAACAGCAGCAGCAGGAACAATATCTGCGGTATGTACTGCAGGTATATCATGTAATTTCTCTTGAAGAAGCTGCAAAGGAATACGAGACCTTATAGCGAATGTGTCAAATGCTAATATAGAACAGACAAAACTACGTGATCTAGTTTCTATGAATACAGTAATTACTTGAAGTTTACCACACTCATTGTCACCCCGAACGCCATGTGGATTACACCGAATATGATGGACAGTTTCATCTTGAACGAGTTGAGGAATATTATGTTGTTTGCCGCAAACTGGAAAAATGATAGGAGTTCTTATTAAGCTTTTCGAGCTCTGAACGAAAGCATGTATCTGTTACATAAAGTGAATCGTATTATAACCAGGGGGAGGGTATATACAATTTCGAAAACGGCTCCAACCATTTTCAAGTATTTTTTTAGAGTTTAGGGGCGATAAATCGATTTTTAGGAATTTGTTTTAGAAGATGTCGTTTTATCAATGTATACACTGTTATTAGCAGCAAGAAAGAAGCACGAAGAAAATTAGTTGTTTTCATAAATCTATGTATATAAAAGAGAAAGTGTGTGGGTTTGTTCCATATAGACTCCAAAACGGCTGGATCGATTTCAATGAAACTTTCAGGGAATCTTCATATTGACCTGGCGAGTAATCCTGTAAAGTTGGTGGCGGAGCACTCCTCATTTTGAACTGTCAAATACAACTTTTATTTCCTATGATGATATTCTATTGTTTTATAACCCAAATTTGTATTGACAAATGCATTATGTATATTCACCCGCTCGAGAAGAGAATGAATACGGAGATAAATGAATAATTGAATATATTGTGAGAGTTAAATTAAATATTTAATGATGTAAGTTTATTGTTTAAATAATAATATATAAAGCAAAATCTAGCCCGGCGAAGCGGGATGTCCCTGTCCTTACCTGCCAAGCAGGATCAAGTCCGAACGGGTACGGCGTCTGTGTGTAAGCAATTGCAGGGTCCAGCTCCAGCATCTTGTATCTCATCAAGGTGTCATTATCATAAACGTTCTTCCAACTGCTGCCGAATATGTTCAAGGACTTCGAGAACATATCGTTGTATATTAATCCGGTGTAAATTGAGAATACGCCCATGAGCAAAATGATGTACCGTCCACCGAAGAAGATGTTCCATATTTCGTTGTCTGTTTTCTTCTTGGCTAGACTCTTCTCTAGTATGATGATGATTGCTGCGAATGTGGTCATTATGAGGCCGTGGCCTACGTCGCCGAACATCACCGCAAAGAGGAAAGGGAATGTAACCATTGTGTACAATGCTGAAAAACGAACACTACTGAAAAAAAATGATTGCTCAACTATTATGACGTGGGGCGGGGATTCACCCATTTACACATCAAGGGGCTACTACGGTATTGATTGAGAGCTTGCATAACTCTTAGGTTGCTTAGCCTAAACCTCTATGGGTTGGACCCAAGGAGAGACCCTTGGCTTGGGCGGTTAATTTTTCTTAATTTAAATTTTAAGTGCCATTCTAATGATAGCTAGTGAAATTCGAAAACTAACATTAAATGCCCTTTCGAGATGCCTTGGCGTTGGGAGAAGAAGTGGCCAAAGTAAGACCAGCAACACCTTAAAATCTAACGGGTTCGGCCTACCCATACAGTGGCGGTATCGACATGAGAATATTCGCAATCTCCGACGGTGGTGGTTTTATATTTCCGTAGTATCATATTTATATAACCATTGGCCGAAGGTCCCATATATTGGAACCCTTTCATGCAAAAAAATATTCAAAATCTATTCATAAATATAGACTTGATAGCCTCCTCGTTTTTTGAATTCAGATAAATATGATTAGTTCTCACATCACCTCACTTACAGGGTGAACTTACGACATAAAAAAAAAATTCAAGACAGGTATGAATACTCCTGGATTGTGCCAACCCATTGTGCGATATGTTTTCCTGTTCGCTTTTGATCTTATCTATGATATATCTATGGATAGATCTATATATGTACCAGGATTGACTTCTCTGTAGCTGGCGATGCCGTATGAGTCGATGAGGTTTTGAAAGCCGCACGTGAACTTGTTGCCGCGATTGAAGGTGGGCGGAATCTCGCGCGTCGGCACGTGGTGGAGGAAAGACGGTATCGGACTGCCACTCTCTTTCTACGAATAAAGAGAGAAGATGAGTTTCCCTAGAAAGTTGTCATACATATTAGCCCAACCAATGCATGCATCCATATAGACGAGAAGCGTAATACTTCTATTGTTGTGAGAAAGGAAGGAGATGGAAGTAAGGAGGCAATGTAATTGTAGACACGAAAGAGGAGTTAGAAAATAAGGTCCCTCACATACACTACTTGTTAGGGGAAAGATAAAAAAAACATTTTAACCTTACTGTAGTATGGTGGTCGCCTTATTAACATGAAATCGCACATAATTCGCAGCACGTAACTTATTCGGTGAATCTGTCAGTCATTATTTTTCTGTTCCTTAACCGTTGCCAAGCAACCAAAAAGTACCCGCGTGCTTGCGTATGAAACGCACGGTAGTGTGTGTAATGTTTTTTTTATATTGATTTAATGCATTTTTTTTGCACAATATAAAAAAATATAACAATGTCCGCGCAATTTTCGTGAGAAAGGACCTAAAGATTTTGCTTCACGTATGATACATTTATATAATTACTGTAAGTTTATCACATTAAAGATCATACCACACCATTATCCAATGCCTTCTGCAGTATGGGCAGGTCACTCCTGGGCACCCAGCACTCGGCGATCAGGCATTTTTTGACGATGTCCATGCTGAACATGTTGAGGGTGTGGTAGATCGCCTTCTCCCTCCGTACTGCAACCATCCACGTGCTGATGTCCCGCGCTATGTTCGCGAGGACTAGGCGCCTGTGTTGCTCGGTCTGTTCTAACACCTGGAACAATGGTCAAATACATTCTGCATACATCTTTAACTCTTCACAAAATTCTAGCATGTATATTTAAGAGTTAAAGACCGACTATAAATCAAACAAAACGCGACGCAGGGCAACTGTATTTTACTTCCGTAGTATAGTTAGTCTCTCTCATAGGCTGGCAACGCACCTGCAGCAACTCCGTGTTGTTCATGTGTGACGGTGATCACTTAAGATCAGGTTAGCCGTATGCTCGTTTGTCGATTTTCCTATAAAAAAAAGTTTTATTTCAAAATTCTGGCTATTTACCACGAGCTCGGCGTTTCAGGAAAAATCGTGAGGAAACCTTAGAAATTTTTCTAAGGCACATGAAGTGTGCTAATCCGCACTAGGTGTAGGTGGTGGATTATACTCTTTTTACAGAGAATGCCTGTGCCCAATAGTGGGACATATATTTAAACTTTACCAATATCTCGAGTTGTGTTTTTAACGAAACCCTTTCAACGAAAAATAAATCAAAAACGTTAGGAAATGATGGAACTATGAGTGCATAAAAATTATTTAAAATATAGACTAAATGAAAATCTAGTTGCAGTCGAAAAAAATTATGAAATACACACCATCTCCAAGTCCTTGATCCTGCTATCCACACCTGCCATCATCTCCTGCTGTTCTTTATAGGTAGCAGGACAGGGGTACAGCGTGGCCTGGAATCCATGGCATACTTTCTTCACCCTCAACTTGATTTGCTCTCCGTGGAAGAATACAACGAAGACCGTCTTCTGTAGTTCATGACCCTTAAACAAGCATCATTACGTATTTTAATATTTTGTCTATTTCGGAATTGAGTTGTTCCTGCAGTACTTAACAAAGTTCCTAAAGACCAGCTCCGTAGTCCTGGGCTGACAGAATTCTGTTAAGGTATACCCAGTCTGTCCTAAAAGATAACTAAAATGAGTCGTCGAGTTCACGGACGATAAAGGGGTTCTTATCGCCGTAAAAGTGGACCCGGGAGGAAGACAACACAGAGTGGTCCAGTGTTTTCTTAGCTCAGCAAGGGTGGATGAGAATTAGTTAATTGGGATGTGCTTCGGCAATCCGGATAAGATCATTACTCATTCCGAATTAATTGCGAAAAATAACATATACAAAATATCTAGATTATCTCTAAGAAAGCACGAAATACTTTTTATATAAGGCCTATATAGATAATTTCAACACAATAGCGTGTCGTATTAATAGTTTTCTATAAGCACCCTAAGTTCATTACGAAAAGCAATGCGCTGGCAAACCCCTTGTAAAAATCAATAATAAAACAAGGGTTGACGACCGTATTACTCACCCACAACTTTTCGACATGCTAATGGGGTTTAAAAATGTCATTGTTTTCTTGAAATTCGTGTGTAATGCCGAGAACTTTGTGATATTTTTAATATAAATTTTATAAAATACAAGCGTCAATAACCTACGACTTAAAATACGGTCTGCTTTGACAGATTACGTTTGCGTATGGTCGCAAGTTCGAATCCACCATTCGACTATTGACGTAAACTATCTCTTAGCAAAAGATTAAGCTTATTAAAAATGATATTTAATGAAAGGTTTGTATTAATAACTTAGTTTGTTGAGGGGTTTAGATATAGTAAGTAAAGAAATTATTATAATGTTATTTCTATTTACTTATTTTCAAACGACTTCAAAATGAGGAAGTACTCAATTCGTCTGTATTAATGTTTGTTACCGCATAACTTTCGACTGGGTGAACCGATTTTGATGATTCTTTTTTTATTAGAAAGGATGTACTATACTCGTAAAAGCAGTTTAATGAAATTTTGGTTAGGTTCTGATTAAGTTTGATTTCGTAATTTTCCTACGATAAATACAAAATACAAAAAGGGCTTCCGCGCGTAATAGTGTCACTATTTGAAGTCGGTTTTTTTTTAACCAAAAATATACTTTATGACGTCCTACGCTGATTGGCCAGAGAACCTGATCGCAACAGATTCACCGGGTTTAAGATGTTGCGGAGCTCTCATTTCGCTTTGCCTGAATGTTTATTGGGTACAACATGGCGCAATGGCCTACGAGAGGAGACCTCGGCTTGGACGTTCTCTAACTACGTTTTATAGTCGTCATTTCATGTCATCTATCCAATTGAGATGTTGTCTCTACATACGAAACATTTTCATTTATTAATAACCTCTTTTATCTCTAGAGACGCAATTCTAAACAAGACATTGCTAAAGGCGTATTTGAATTAGAGATGCGCTCATCTTACTGAGAATTGAAGAAGACAAACGTAGTGGGCCGTTTGTTTAGTCTACCCTAAAAAAAACAGTTACATTACAAGACGATCTAAATCTCAAAAGACCGACACTACTAGTTACATAAAAGAAGCATTCTTTAATACGATTTCGCAAGAGTCCCCTGGTTTATCTTTGTAACGCAAAGCCAACAACAATTACACCCTAATTGGAACTAATTACTAAAAAACCAAAAAAAAATACATATACTATTCATATCATTGAATTCTTTAGAAATCAGTTCATAAATGACGGCGCTATTAGTGCTCAAATATTAAAAATAAAACATGCGAATTTAGAACCATCTCTTTTGTAGTCGGTTAAAAATAAACGTTCAGTAACATCATAGTCGTCGATAATTGTTAGTTCCAGTTCTAGTTCAGTTGTGCCACTACGGTTCTCCGATGGCGTACTACTGCCACTATTGTAATTATTGTTGGTAATCTCGTACATAGTAATATCGTCCAATGCCTTAATATGTCAATCGGCTAATTAATATAATAGCGTCAATAGCCTAATGGTTTACGTTACGGTCAGGGAACGTAAGGTCATAGGAACGAATCCACCATTCGACTAAACCATCTCCTAACACAAGCCTAAGCATATTTGGAATGATTAACATCAGGCTATTGATGCTTCAAACCATAACTTACATAAATGTATTATTAATCGATCAGTAACCTATGTAAAGGTTCACGCCAACATGTTTCATTCATCCTATTAACCGCTTGCTAGTGAATTCTTGCCCAGAGCGATCCGGTTCACTCACGATAGACTTGGATTATAGAACAAACACACCCACTCATATCTTCAAGGATGGAAACGCGTACGGAGCGTTTATAAGGCTGCAAGATTCCAATTCTTATCTGGCAAAAAGTTTAGTTTTAGTTACTTAAGTTTAGTTTCTGCTGGTAATACTCTAATGGTTTGGGCAGCGGACTGCGAACCAGGCTCAATCCCACCATTCGACTAGTGACGTGAACCTCGCTTGTTTGAAATGATCGAAAAGAAATATATTTAAATAAAAAGTGCTAGGGCCGTGTCCGGGTGGTCGCCTACTACGTAGTTGCGTACTACGCTACGCTAACAACCCGAGTTCGATCCCCGGTGCCGGCAACAATAAATTTCTTGTTGCAATTTTATGTGCTGATTTACCACGCGCTCGGTGGTGAAGGAAAACATCGTGAGAAAATCTACATGTTCTAGAATTTTTTTTCTAAGACGACGTGAAGTCTGCCAATCCACACTATGGGTGCGTGACGGACTTCACATGTCCTGTGCCCAGCATTCTTTTTAAATAAAAAATATTTTAACGAGCAAAAACAAAAATCGAAAAACAAACGCTATTACTCGCGAATGGGCATCTTTGTATTTCAAATTATGGTATGAATATTACAAAATACAATTAATCAGAACCTAACCAAACTCTCATTAAACTACCTTTGAAGTACATCCTTTCCAATAAAAAATGAATCATGGAAATCAAAAAGATTTAATCAGGTAAACTTACAGTCACAGGGTCCTTAAGTGGTTCATCAATTTGTGCTTGCCTAAAGAATATGTTCCCGTGTGAAATCCTCCACAGCATCCTCTCAAACGACGGCACACGAGGAGTTGCCACCACCCCGGCTATAAAACCGAGGTGTCCCAACGCGCCCTCGTTGTTGTACACTTGTACCGATGCGGAGATCTTTCTGTGGTGACTGTGATCTTGGAAGAAGGTCTGAGTCTTCTCGATCAGCAATTTGAGCTCCTTAAGTGAGAGGTAGTCGGTCTTCAAGTTCTGTGCGTTGCGCGTGATCTCCTGGATTTCGGATTCGATGTAGTCTATCCTTTCCTAAAAAGAAAGAGGAAATCAATATTTTTAAGAAAGACCGGAACTTGCCTAGTTGCAATTATAATTAAATAATAATAATTTTGAAGCCTTTAATTTTTTGCAAGAGTTATAGAATAAATAATAATAAAAAAACAAATATGCTAAATAAGACAATAACTTAAAATTTAAATAATAAAAAGTGTAGTCGTTCCGATTTTTTGCAAGAACCCCTCCTCAGGCGAAGGCAATTATATTTAAAAATATTATTAATATATATATATTATATATAAAATATTTATAAATTAAAAATGCTTTCTTATATCCATGTGAATAATATTTATAACATATTAACATTATTTTTTATACATTTTATAAATAATAAAAAAATATATATAATAATTATCCATTTTAAGGCATTTATCGCAGTTCGATTTTGATTAAATTGTGCCCCTGTATATAACAATTTATTAAATTATTATTTCTGAAATTTATTAAGATATTATTTATTACGATATTGCCATACCACATATGGCATCTTGAAAATTGCAGATGATTGTGTGCATTTTTTTTACGTTATATAATATATGATAAGCACACACACTCGGCGTCGTTGTGAGAGAGTGTTGGCCGCCTGCCGGCGCGGTCGGATGTCTTAAGAAATAGATATCGCTGACAAGTGAGTCACTGTGGACGTTGGCACTATTTTACCTTCCATTGATTAGACATACCATCCCTAGTGCGTAACGCACTGCAATCAATTACAGATCATTAGATTTTGTAGCGTGTTCAAAGACATTTTTCGTGTGCTAAATTAAATTCAGATATATTTTCAACTAAATCATTATCATCTTTATATCAATACACTGCTGGAAATAGGCCTTCCCCAATGCCTTCCACTATATACGATCCTCCGCTTTTCACATCCGGCCACTTCCGGTTATCAACATAAGGGCGTCGTTCCATTTAGGCCCGTCTCTGCTAAACCATTTGTGTACAAAATGAACGCTCATTGGCAATCGTAGTGGACGTTATTGCTTGCTGTTAGCTCGTTGGTGCCACTATAGCGCGCCAATAGTGTGTGTTAGCATTTGTCGTATTTGGTGATGATGGAATGATAATATGACTGTAAACTGAAATCGGTTTTATGATGAAACGTCACTGGGAAATAACGGCCTCGATGCCTTACACTTCTGCGACCGCGGCCTTCATTCCAAAAGATTCATTAAAAAAATTTAAGGTACTAAAACCCCTCCTCCTGCACCACAACAATGTTTCCGCCTCGCGGCCTAACATTAAAGTTTTTTTTCCTTTGGTTTCTTCCTTGGCCCGAGAGGCATTAGGAGAGAGAGAAACTCTGGCTATATAAGTTGTAATAACTCTCACCTCCAGTATGTTGATCTCCCTCGGGCTGAGAAGCGTTGGAGAGGGTTTAGGAGGTGGCGGTGGCTCAGGTAGCTCGCTGCCAACGTATCGCAACTTCCTCTCCATCTCGCTGCAGCGGCGTACTTCCGATACGTAACGCCTCTGGAAGTCGTTCACGTGAGGATTCAACTGTGAAGAAAGTGTAATGTTATTTGAGTCAGATGATGATGTGTCTTTAAATAAATTCGTCTATAAAGGTTTTCCATTGTTGGCGATTGGCTAGGAATGATAGCTTACGTGACGCTAAGTGAGAAGCGTCAATAACATAATGGCTCAACGATTAGGTACGATCTGCGAAGTGTATGGTCGTAAATTCGAATCCATTATTGGACTATTGACGTGAAGCATCTCCTAGCCCAAGCTTAAGCTTAGTTGGAATGGTTAACAGGTATGTTAGTGAAATTAATATAAAATTGTATAAAAGTCAGACAGGCGGCGCGTCAGGGCCTGTTAAATGTGTTAATAAGTTTTTTATGGCTGATTGCTTTTGTTAGCCGTACAAGACAGCCGAAGAATAATGCAACTTAGTCGTTCAACCGAAACTTTATTAAAAATAAGCACAGCAAGTGATAAGCATTCTTATAAAAGAACCCGGAGAAGTCTGCACCGCGGTTTAATCAGATTACACACGGCGATCGGCGATGTGCTATCTCTGTCTACTCCAGATACTACATAGATTAACATGAAAGCATATCTAGTAATTCCATTCCTTAAATACGTGAATTTGTTTATTTATTTATTAGACGCCAACAACAATAAAAATACTTTCTTGTATAATAGATGGTTATAGTTATATACTCATAGGTATCTATGCCAGGTATAGGCGTGAACAACATTGCCGGTAAATTGTTACAAAATGCAATACTACACAAAATAAGAAAATACTTGAATGTAAGATGCTGTCAATGTTGCCACTTTATGCCTTCATGACATAACAGAGTCAAAGAATATGTCAGAATCAACTATGTACACAAGCGGTTTTATTCGTGACACATGCGCGGGATGCCTGCCACGTTCGTCTGCATATTGGAAAGGTTTTCTTATAGGATATCGCGGATACCGAGGGCATATTCAAACGAATTTTACTGAGCAGACCATCATTAGCTAGTGTATTGTTATTATTAAACTAGCTGTGCCCCGCGGTGTTACCCACGATTAACCTTACACCGTATATCCTTTTCTGTATTCCTTGTATGCAAAATTTAATGATGATCGGTGTAATAGGGCGTGAAATCGTTACAAACAAACTTAATTTACTTTCTAACAATAACCATGTTGTACCAGAATATCGCGACCTCGGTAATTTAGTATCATAAATAAGGATCAATTTGTTACTACCAAAGGTTCATTAGAAATAAATCATCAATTTGTATTGTATTTTGGGTTCACTATTGATAATGGCTTACACATAAAAGGTAGCCTAGGCTTTTTTGTAGGACTATTTAAGATAAACATTTCCGTCATATATTATATTCGTGTGACTCGTACGGTTTTTGCGGTGCACACCAGAATAGCTCGAAAATGGCATTTTTTTCCTACTTATCGTTATATTTTGGGTAATTCAAGCTATATCTTTGTAAATTAAAATCTATGTGCTACAATGATGTGTAAACTATATTATTGTAAAGTATCATCAAAATCCATTCATTAGTTCTTGCGTGAAAAAGTAACACTTCACATACATACAAGTATTCACGTTTATTATATTGATAGGACAGGATAAAGTGAAGTTCTCAAATCTCAAGTATCTTTATCTTCTGCCTGCTACTTACTAGATTAACGGTACTGCAGTAAATATTATCCAATTAATTGGAAGTGGCTACGTCACTCGATCCGCTCGCGCGCAATTACCGCTTTTAATTGAAATGACAATGAACACCTCCACTCGTATAGCAAGTGGTTATGTGCGCCTCTCTGTTCAGTGATTACGTAACAATCTGTATTGGGCTTGTTTAGCTTCGCCCCTACCACATGCATGTACTGTGGAATGCGTGGTGTCTCTCCGTTACTCAAAACCAGTGCACCAAGCTGTTTTTTTTCAACCGACTTCAAAAAAGGAGGTTCTCAATTCTTCTTAAGTCTTTGTTCCGTTTTTAATCTTTGTTACCTCATAACTGTCGACTGGATGAACAGGTTTTGATGATTTTTTATTTGAAAGCTGATGCTTCCAGTGTGGTCCCCTTCACATGTGACATGTGATAATGGCATCCATGAGAAAACCATAAAAGCCTTAATTTGTGTCAAGTATGTGCGCGAAAAATGGATATATCATATCCAGTTGTCATATCATATGGAATAACTCAATTATACGCCAACTGATTTTGATGATTCATTTTTTATTGGAAAGAATGTAGTTTGTTAGGTCCTATTCACTCTACTCTTGAAAAAACCCACATAGAAATTAGAGGGAAAGACATACACTAGCTATTCCAATCGTTTGTTGTACGAAAAATAAAAGAAGAAGCAAAGCGTTTCGTTCGTATACGGGGGATATCCACATTAAATGGATGTAGCCCAGCATTACATCTTGAAATCCGGTGGTAGCAGGGTGATGCAAATACATTTGAGCCAAAATAAACTTTCCGTGAAATCATAGTTGCTTGTTAACTGACTTAAAAATACAAGGCGATTATCAATTCGTTTGTATTTTTACTATAAGTGTCCCAAATGGATTCGAGCTTGTGGGATGGATTCGAGCTTGTGGGAGTTATAGCGTCTTTTAGAATTTTGGGAATAGTAAGGCTATGTCGAAGTTGAATACATCTATGAAACTGTAACGATGTCTACAATAAAAAAATAAGCTTACTGCCTATATAAAAATGTATATAGCACTGTTGGGCACAGGTCTTCGCTGTAAAGAGAGTATAAGGGCATAGTCCACCACGCACACCTAGTGCGGATTGGTGGAATTCACGTCTTAGAAAATTTTCTTACACATGTAAGTTTCTAAATTGTCATTTAAAATTACAACAAACAAAATAATTGCTAGTGTACCGTAGTTGTACCGGCACTGGGGATCGAACTCGTGTTGCTAGCGTACTGCGCAACTTGAGGCAACTGCCCGGACATTGAGGTACACGACTCTTCGTGACATTTTATCGGTTATAATCTATAAATTATATAAAAAGGACGCACGTGACATTATTGTGTAAAACACCAATCGATGTTAAGACGCCGCTGTTATTAATTAAAGATATCAGAACTCGAGAGATAACAATAGCTTATCATTTAATACCCTGTTGAGATTTTATCGTCGTCCTTGTTGCAATGAGTTCAATTTTATCCATTTCTTAGGCACAAAAAAACATACCACCATTGTCTACCCAGCTAAGGTTACATTGGCTATGGCCCTTCGTGGTGGTCAATGCGACGTGAATATAGTAGTGAAGAGATATGTGACAGACAACATAGTACCGTAATATATTTGAATAATGAATAAACCATATATATAATTATATGATATATATATTATTGTTATGATATGCAAACCAAATTGATGTTGATAATTTTAATATAAACATAATCAAATTTCTGATTATCATACTAAATGTCTGAGTTATAGATTTTTACTTCTATCGTTAGTCCTAATGGCTGCCAATGTCTTTAAGCGTTTTAATATGTCAAATACAACTGTGAATAGTATGTGTTAATGAAATCTTTAATAATTTTAAATATTTTTAAACAAAACAGTGTAATCATGGAATCATTATTTATAGGATGCGGCACATCCATGTATGAAGTAACGCACAGTGCGATATTTTTTTATGTGGCAACCGTCACGAGGGCACGAAATTGGTACATCCTGATTAAAACAGGACAATAATTCAACGTGCTGGCAACTAGAGCTGCTAAATTCATGGCGGTATGCTTGTACATCTTATGTCAGATTAAGCAATTGTCGCACGCTACATATCACTGTGAGGTGGACAGAAGCCATATATAGTGGTCTTATTGAATACAACTACTTTTTTCTTTATTGTTTACATATAAAATGTAAAAACAACACACAAAAATAAATAGTCACTCGTTAAACCATGGGCGGCCTGCCTTATCGCTCAAAAGCAATCTCTTCCAGGCACCATTACGACAGAGAGGATTTTAAAAAGAAGCGACTTATACTTAAATATTAATAAAAAATATATTCTCATATAAATAGATGTATATTGTAAAAAGAAACATGTATAACAAGTAGTACAAATAACATAATACAGTATGTTAAAAAAGATCAAGTTACAGCCTTTATATGTCCCACTTAAGGGCATAGTCCGCCATGGGGGCCCTAGTGCGGAATGGCAGACTTCACATGCCTCTCATGTTTCCTCACGATGTTTTCCTTCACCGCCAAGCCTGTGGTAAATCAGCACATAAAATTGCAACAACAAATTTATTGGTGCCGGCACTGGGGATCGAACTCGTGTTGCTAGCGTACTGCGCAACTTGAGGCAACTGCCCGGACATTGGGCTCGACCTCGGCTCTTTTATACATTGTAGATAGATCTGTATATATACTTTTTCATATAAAGCATTGTACCGTAGAAAATCGATCATCTAATCGTTACGGATATTACCTACTATTACGCCTTCATGCCCGCAATAGAATAGTCCAAGATCATAGAACCACGTACGAGCGCATTTTATCAAAGCTAAAATATTTTATTAAGTACAAAACATAGTCAAGAGAATAAAGATATTATGGGCTTGCTTCATTTAAATCTATTGTAATTAATAATCAAATTAGTTATTAATTATTAAATTTAGAGCAACATGAGTTCCATGGCAAAAGTTTAAATTTTCGCTATTAATATAATATGTATTTATAAAACTAATTATTTCGTGGATAACAGTGTTATTTACATAATTAATACATTTTTAAATTAATATTTTACTTAACATTATTTATAGATAGGGCTCATTATATAATTGTTTGTACTTCCTAAATAAAATTTTAAATAATACATACACCATATACATTATATGTATTGTAATAAACTTGCATATTTAGACGGATTATGTTGTTCAACGTCCAATTATTGTTGTCAAATATCTTAGTCGTTTAAATTCAAGGCGTCTTTCATCATTAAACATCAGGCATTCGAGAATGCGCAATATATTTACTTGCTAAAATTTACAGACACTATTAACTCCGTGAAAAGCGATTACTATATCTGCCTACCCCACTAACTTTCTATTCACATTTTTATTATTTAAATACACGTAGATCTGGGAATATTGGGATCTTAGTGTAAAAAATAATTTAATATAAGCTATTGTGGAAGTTACGGCTTTTGCTCACAATTCTTATTAAATAAACGCTTATTATAAATGAGATAAATAAGCAATTATTGCCTAGTTGTTGACTGCTGAACTTATTTTCTAAAGGTTGAAGGTTCAATCCAAGCTGGCTTTTTTCTTTATTGTTTACATATAAAATGTAAAAACAACACACAAAATAAATAGTCACTCGTTAAACAATGGGCAGCCGGCCTTATGGCGCAAAAGCAATCTCTTCCAGGCAACATTACGACAGAGGATTTTAAAAAGAAACGACTTATACTTAAATATTAATAAAAAATATATTCTCATATAAATAGATGTATATTGTAAAAAGAAACATGTATAACAAGTAGTACAAATAACATAATACAGTATGTTAAAAAAACTCAAGTTACAGCCTTTATATGTCCCACTTAAGGGCATAGTCCGTCATGGGGCCCTAGTGCGGAATGGCAGACTTCACATGCCTCTCATGTTTCCTCACGATGTTTTCCTTCACCGCCAAGCCTGTGGTAAATCAGCACATAAAATTGCAACAACAAATTTATTGGTGTCGGCACCGGGGATCGTACTCGGGTTGCTAGCGTACTATGCAACTTGAGCCAACCGCGCGGACATTGGGCTCGACCTCGGCTCTTTTATACATTGTAGATAGAACTGTATATATACTTTTTTCATATAAAGCATTGTACCGTAGAAAATCGATCATCTAATCGTTACGGATATTACCTACTATTACGCCTTCATGCCCGCAATAGAATAGTCCAAGATCATAGAACCACGCACGGGCGCATTTTATCAAAGCTAAAATATTTTATTAAGTACAAAACATAGTCAAGAGAATAAAGATATTATGGGCTTGCTTCATTTAAATCTATTGTAATTAATAATCAAATTAGCTATTAATTATTAAATTTAGAGCAACATGAGTTCCATGGCAAAAGTTTAAATTTTCGCTTTTAATAAAATACGTATTTATAAAACTAATTATTTCGTGGATAACAGTGTTATTTACATAATTATTACGTTTTTAAATTAATATTTTACTTAACATTATTTATAGATAAGGCTCATTATATAATTGTTTGTACTTCCTAAATAAAATTTTAAATAATACATACACCATATACATTATATGTATTGTAATAAACTTACATATTTAGACGGATTGTGGTGTTCAACGTCCAATTATTGTTGTCAAATATCTTAGTCGTTTAAATTCAAGGCGTCTTTCATCATTAAATATCAGGCATTCGAGAATGCGCAATATATTTACTTGCTAAAATTTACAGACACTATTAACTCCGTGAAAAGCGATTACTATATCTGCCTACCCCACTAACTTTCTATTCACATTTTTATTATTTAAATACACGTAGATCTGGGAATATTGGGATCTTAGTGTAAAAAATAATTTAATATAAGCTATTGTGGAAGTTACGGCTTTTGCTCACAATTCTTATTAAATAAACGCTTATTATAAATGAGATAAATAAGCAATTATTGCCTAGTTGTTGACTGCTGAACTTATTTTCTAAAGGTTGAAGGTTCAATCCAAGCTGGCTTTTTCTTTTTTAGATTTTGTTTGTTATATATTTATTTAATTTTTAAATTAACTTTCACAAAGGCGGACTAAATGCCTTAGTTACATTCCCTACCAGCTAGCTATTAATATGGTGAAACGCAGCAAAAAACCTAGTCGAAAGTTATGAGCTAACAAACTTAAAAAAACATACAGACGAATTGAAACCTCTTCCTTTATAAAGTCGGTGAAAAAGAGAAGAGTATTAATATGGTGAAATGCAGCAAAAAACCTAGTCCAAAGTTAAGAGCTAACAAATTAAAAAAAACATACAGCCGTATTGAGAACCTCTTTCTTTTTTAAAGTCGGTTATAAAGAGAAGAGAGTATTAAATATGGTAAAGCGCAGCAAAAAAACTGGCAATCCGAGTATCGCTCTCGTCGCCATGTTATGGAAGTGCTCACAAATTTAACTGGAGCTAAGCTATCGAGTTAACAAAACCGCGTAAAGAGGTTTAGGAGGCCGCCCGAGGAATGTGCGCCGCCCGACCGACGCAGCCGCCGCGCGCGGGCGAGCGGCCGCAGCGCACGTTACAAGGAGCGTCGCCTGACAACGAGCGCGTGACGTCACTGACTGTTCGGAGGACCTGCAGTCGTCGGTTAGAGCGAGAGCGATCATTGAACAGTTGTGGCTTCATGCTAGACAACACACTTCCGAAAGGCATACTGCTCTCGCCGTATATATACCGAGCGAGTACAAAAATTTCAATAGCGTGATTTAGGATCTCGTAACGCTTTGTTTGAAATAATTTTTAGAAATTTCGTGAAAAGTGTCTCAAATTTATGAGGTTAAAAAATCATTAGATGAGACAGTTTTAAAATATTTCTATTGTTCTTATTTTAAAAGTTATTAACTTTTTTAACAATTTTCACGAAGATTTTAGCGTAAGCGCCATCTATTGAGAGCTCTTTGTAATGAAAACGCCAGCACGAAGATTTCTTTGCGGTATATTTAATAAACACTAACAAGATTTTTATAGCTCATTTATTGCACTTAAAATTGTAAGAAAAATACTTGTTCACATGCATTGAATTATTAATTAATTAAGTATTATTACCCATACGAAGCTGTGATAACCTATAGAGGTTAGGCAGTCGACTTACGATCTTAAAGGTTAGGGGTTATATACATTTTTTTTAATGAGCGCTAACAATTTTTTTTTCACGAATATTATTAGTGTAACTCACATGCATGTAAACATTTTGTTAACATACATGCGGGGACTATCAATGTATCGAGGTATGGTTTGCCAACATTAAAAGGGTACAATCTACTGTGGAAGATTTTAATGGTTTATTGGAAATGGTTAAAAAAAATTATACTTACAAAGCAAGATCTTGACCACGATCCCACCTGATGTTAAGTGGAAATTTAATTATATAATAATTTTAACTTTGTACAGACCTTGGAAGTTTCACTTTTGTGGCGCGTGGATCTTCTTTTCGATTACGTCGTGAAACGAAATAAACAAGTGAACATGGTTATTTGACACTTGTACTGTCGTCATGACGCCATTTAATTTTCCTTTAACATTTTTTTAAGTTACTTGCTGATTGGTATCATTTTTAAATGTCAGACGAACTACCATAATACAACGGTCATAAAAACCATAGAAATGTCATAATAAAAACGCCAAATTGTCAGTGGCCTGGAATGTTTATTGGTGTTAATTGGGGTCAAATGGAGACTGTCCTCTGAGATATAAATATATCATACATATAACAATACTTCTTCTTTATCTCTTTGCCGTTTAACCCTAATTATTATACTTATGAGGTTACAATGTGATGTGTAATTTTGTGTGTGCTCGTGATGAAACTTTCGAAGCCTATTTAAGTTATATAAAGATATCTAGATATAGATATTATATTATGTTTATAAGGTAGTTTTGTTCACGTACGACCACGGGCAAAACTGATAATCACCGCTGTAGCAGCCTTGCGACAGCACATGCTGAGATGGTGTCCAATGTTATCTTTATAGGTCTTTCAGTAGCCTGCCTCAGACATTCCAATATCAATTCAATGATTACTACTTGTTAATCTCGTATGTAATGACATCTTTCAAAAACATTTCAATTAAATTATTATAAAGTAATCAAAAATTGTATTGAAAATTACACATATAAAAATTAAAGTACTAGATTACGGTTATTGGTCCAATATATATTGAAATTACAATAGGTTGGTTTCATAGTGAAATAGCAGACTCGGGCCCTGTAACAAAAGCGAATCCGCGGACGGAAGCCGGTCCGTAATAACACTGGGAGACAGAACGAGAGAAGGATGGGTCGAGTTATTTTTGGGCCGTAGGTGCGGCTTTACGGTCTCACATAAACACGATATAATGTCTTCTAATATCAATTCCGATATATTGGGTGTACGAGGTGGCATAGTTTCACGCGCCCATGTGCATTAAATTATACCTACTACACATAAATAATGTTTTTTGTTTTGGAAAAATTCTATTTAGCTCTTTGAAGCTATTCGAATTCAAAAAAGTTTAAGAGCGTGATACGTCTTGATAGTTTTAGTATAGTGATAGCGAAGAGCGGAAAAAGTAATCACTCTTTTTCCGGTATTTTGCATTTGTCAAATAAGTCTAAGCTTAGATGACAGTAAATTTAACATTTATATGTCTCTTACAAGGTAAGGTAATAAGTTAAGTTCCGTTTTGTACTAAACAATTCAGATGACCTCAAAGAGCCGCAGCCAAGGGCCTCAAAGAGTTACTGACAGGGAGAGCTGCGGGATGCCAACCACTGCGTTAGATGATCTTTTATCATTGTTAATTCTAAACTTTATATATGACGGCGAATTTATTCCCGATATTGTGTACCTACTCCAACGGTATTTTTTCTTATTTCTGTACGTTGAATTTCTGTAACAATAACATTTGCAAATAGCCAACATTTGCCAAACCTGTGTTGGCACAAACGTTGGCTGGACATCAATCTTCCTGACAGGGGTATGCCGGCCTAGCTCTGATCTGTGATAAATAATTTTCCATACACATTGGATCTACACGTTGACACGTAACGAATTTAAACATCGCAGTTGTGCTTTTGAATATATAGGCAAATGCAAGATGAGAAGTCTATGATATAGCGGATAAACCAAGTATGGGTCGGCTTGACAGAATACTGCTCCGATAGAAAGAAAAGATTTTAGCGTCAATCGCACCACCTAATTGAATTATCTTATTTTACGTACTTTAAGCTGTTAAGTTAGCCTTTAAGTGTAATATGTACCAAGTAAAATTGCTTTGACTTGTTGTATAAAATATATCGTTAAGTACATATATAACATTGACTTCCTATTTATTTAAGAAAATTTTATTCTATTTTAGTTAATCAAAAATTATAATCAACCTTATACTGATGTTATGACTATACAGTAATATAATCCCGTAACATGAATTTTCTAATTATGTACTAATAATAGTACCAGGGCTTTTTAACCGACTTCAAAAAAGGGGAAGTATATAGGTTATAGTTATGATAAGGTTAATTATGATATAAAGCGCCAATATCCAAATTTTGGATACGGTCTGCTAATTGTAAGGTTGTAGGATCGAATCCACTATTGGATTATTGACGTGAACCATCTCCTAGCACAAGCTTATATATAGTTGTGCACACCGTGACCGGTGACGGCGACCTTAACTAGCTTCGGGCATGAGCCCTGGATATGGCTTGCGAAGTTGAACTTGCTCTTAAATGCTCGGCAGAAGCTTAAGCTTAGTTGGAATGAAATGAGAATGTTTTTGATATTTTTGAAAAAAAGAACAATTGATAGATTTTCTTAATAAAAAAGAAAAAAAAAGGTCTCAGCCCCACCCGAAAATCGCTGCAGAGTAGACGAAATGTCAGGAATTCAAAATACGACTGCACCACCATAAAATCCATAAAAGTAATTTTAGTCAATAATCATCTGTTTCTAATATTTGTGCAGGTGCCAATAAAACCATTGCATATGTGTCTATTTCTAAATGCACAGCGAAACTTGTTCAGTCTGTTCAGTGTTTCAAGTGAGCGATGTCAGCTCCTAGTATGATCGCGGTGATGCAATTGACATGTAAATTAACCGCATTTACTAACAGTGGTATAATCATTCAATTGATAATTGTACATTTTTCGATTATAATGCAGACAACGCAGTAATGGCGTGATAGCATGGTGCATTTTAATTATTTTTATAGAAAATACAAAACAGTATGTGCTATTATCACTATTATGATATATGATCACAAAACCGTCCCATCATTGGATTTTAAGACACACTGCTGGATTCCATCCTTTTGTTGTGGACATCCCTTAACCCCAAACGAAGCGCTTTGCTTCGTCTTTCATTGTTCGTACAGTAAAGGACTGTAATAGTTTGCCCGCGTCTGTCCTCCCTCCGATTACAATGTGCGTATTTAAAATAGTAGAATTAACAGGCATTTACTGAGCTAGTGCACCTTACCATCCAAGACTGCATTTCCATTTAACATCAAGTTGGATCGTGGTTAATCACTTGACTAAAAAGTATTAACAAGTATCGAATCAAACGTTAAACTCTATTACGCGTCTCATCTCTCTCAACCAAAACTTTCATTAAAACTCTTGAAAGTACATCGATCATTTTTAATAAAAAAATAATCATCGCAGTCAGTTGGCGTGCTATTGAGATATTCGTCGCGCACATACTTAATGCAAATTTTTGGCTTACATGGTTTTCTCTTGGATGCCATAACCTCTGGCCATTGGAACTGGACCACACTAGAAGCACCTTTCAAATAAATAAGTAAGGAATCATCCAAATCGGTTCACCCAGTCGAAAGTTATGCGGCAACAAACATATAAAACATACAGATGACTTAATTCGTTTTTGAAACGCTTGAAAAAACTACAAGCTTACAAAAACTACAGGCTTAGATGGGCTGGTCATGTGCAGAGAATGGATGAAGCCAGGATACCCAAGGCAGTTATGACGAGGGACCCCGAAGGTCGAAGAGGTCGGGGAAGACCAAAGCTCCGCTGGATAGACGGTGTAAATCGAGACGCCAAAGAAAATTGGCATAGGAACCTGGAGGACTGCGGCCATGGATAGACCGAGGTGGAGGATGTTGCTTGACCAAGCCAAGGCTCACAAAGGGCTGTAGAGCTTATAGAAGCAGAAAAAACTACAATTCAATTCTTACTGCGTCAAAATCTGAATCTACAAATTTCATCATTAGAGGATAGTTATGAATTAAATAATGAAATTGTTGGATTGTTTTAAGATCATTTGATATTGAATTATACTTATTTGGACCAAACAGAATAACAATATTGATTAAATAAGGCGAAAAGATATCCCATTACCTATTCGGAAAGTGTTAAAGACTCAGGCCGCTACACCAACATACGCAATACGGCATATACATACATTTCCGTAAATATTTTTAATATACAAAATATGACCTTTTAGCAAATTGCTTGTCCACGCGCAGTACAGTCAGCAGCAGATACATGTGATTGTTTAATTTTATTTAGTGTTAACGATTTGTTTAATGCTAAAATACTACGTACATATATATATATATATATATATATATATATAGACATAGATATAATATACAATGTACGTATTCCACGATGACGCGGGTTGCCATGATGTGTTTATCGAAGCTGCCTACAAATACGTAGAAGGTGTTTGACGCTATTATATTTATATATTATTGTCAATACATGAAGCAGCTTTTATTTGTTTTAATTTTAATAATATATATTTAGCTAAGTTTTATAACATCATATTGGTATTATCTGTAACGGTGTTATAATTTTTGTTGATTTAAATAAATAAATAAATAAATAACTGAGATTCATTCATAATAACGTTTGCTAATAAAATGTAAAAATAACTTCCTTTTAACCCAAGCGGGGTAGACAGAGAGAGATTTCCCTGTCCGCTTTTCACCGAGCTTATTAGGTCCCATATGTGACAGAGGATGAGCACATTGACATACACCAGGCAGAAATATTTAGCAATTTCTTGGGGCGAGCTGACTGAGACTCGAACCCTCCGCAAGTAAAACCGCTTATCCATTACACTATCACTGCTTCTTTTTACTAAAACTATACCCATTAATAAATAATCTTATTACTGATTAGCTATTTACATATTATTTACTGAAATTGCAGTCTTCTCGGATTAACCTATAAATAAAAGCCCCATGTTCATTTAATTCTAGCGGAGTAGATTGCGACAGTGATCGGTCTCCTTTTAACCATTTTGGGTCCCATATGTGACAGGTTGCAAATGCCATACACCAATGCTTTAGCAAGTGATTTGGACGTAATAAACTGCTGAATTTGAACTTCTTTTTAAAAATCTAGGTAATATATAATGAGATTTGAATATTTACATATGTTGATGACTGTACTCCTAAATAAACGTATTCGAAAGGGCCCAACCTTTCGTGGCTCGCGTGTTTTTCGCGGAGCTAGTAAATGTTTAAATATCTACTGTATAATTGCCTTCCGCTGTCATCCTGTCTCTCTTTCGAACAGCTCCAAGTCGTCGTCTGATTACCATCTACTGATTACCTAGCAAACTTACAAAATGTTGTTATAAATATCTAACTATATCAGTAATCGGTCTTAAAACCGAACGTTTTAACTGTTCAATGATTACAAGTGTGGCAATCCAAAGTCTAAGTGCATTTTTGTTGCCTCGTTTTTTATATATACAAAAATAATTCTCTTTTATATGTGTTGCTGTTGTAACTCGTGATTTTAATTATACACCGGATGGTGACGCGCTCCGAGAACTCCAGCGTAACGCATAAGTGCCTCTCAAGTTCGCGCAAAGCCGAAGCATCCACGAGAAGAGTTCGTCCCCCAGCACCCTAGCAGTGCTAAGGCCACATGGGACCACTCCTGGGTCCACTTTTACGACGTCGTCGTCATTCGAGTCGTGAACACACACAAATTTATGATAAAGATAAATTTGGGTGTTGGTGTTGATTTAGAAAGAAGGTCCATGTAGACACAAGTTTCTAAAAACGCAGGATTGCCCATCCGCCCAAAACATAGCATTACGTGCGTAGAAGTCGGGCCGGGCGACTCCCGAGTTCATAATAAACAGATTATTTTTATATAGGGACCATCCTTGACCTACTCTCAGAAACACCTTTTGAGCGGTAAGCTGCTTGAATAAAACAGCACTATGATGTCAATCGATATGATGGTCACGAAAGTGCCCCTCCCGAGTAGCACGAAATCACGAGCAGCCGGTTCTATCGGACACATTTATTATCAGCCTGTTAAGTGCGTTATAAAACTTTAAGTGTTTTGTGACGCTACAAGCTTTTTCTATTATTAAAGCTATATAGAGGCTGTAGTGTAGGATCACCTGGCACTTGTTGCTGTACAAAAGTGTTTTGTGAACTCCGATTTAAAACTAATTCTAATGGCGTAATTTTGCACTATTATAAGTATAATAGTGTTACAAATGCTGTCTGTAAGGTTATTATAAAACTAAATGAATAAATGGCAGTCATATAACAGCTTTAGTCTGTATTACTGACAGTTTCTTGAATCCATTTCTGACAGTGTAAATATGTGGAACAAAAGAAAAAGATCAGGTGCAGTCAAGAGACTAATCAAAATGAATACTTAAATATAAAAACTACGATACAACTATAAGTAATAATAGTAAATCGTCATATAATGAGGAAGAAAAACCATCCAGGCAAGCGCCACTTCTATCAACGTCTATTGAGGGTTCCGTAGCAAAATATTCAACAGCGACAATAATGTACAATGTGTGAATTTATTTGAATCTCCGAGACCTGGCGATGAAGTTTCTTCTTGCAGCAGCAGCGCAAGTAGATCAAATGTTGATTTTGACGAATTAAATGAGTTGTTTCGTCAGCAAATAAAAAATGGGCTATAGAAAGAAATATATCTCAAGTGGCTGTTAATGATTTGGCTTCAATTATTAATAGAAGATTACCAGAAACAAAACAAACGTGACGCATCCGCTCTCGTTCGAATCTTGCGATGAACTAAAGTTAACAAAACATTACGGACTTCAAACTCGTTCGCAATATAGATAATGTTGTAACTCATGATTTTAATTATACACCGGATGGTGACGGGCTCCGAGAACTCCAGCGTAACGCATAAGTACCTCTCAAGTTCACGCAAAGCCGAAGCATCCACGAGAAGAGTTTGTCCTCCAGCACCCTAGCAGTGCTAAGGCCACATGGGACCACTCCCGGGTCCACTTTTACGACGTCGTCGTCGTTCGACTCGTGAACACACACAAATTTATGATAAATAAACTTAAAGATAAATTTGGGTGTTGGTGTTGATTTAGAAAGGACGTCCATGTAGATATAAGTTTCTAAAAACGCAGGATTGCCCATCCGCCCAAAACATAGCATTACGTGCGTAGAAGTCGGGCCGGGCGACTCCCGAGTTCATAATAAACAGATTATTTTTTTATATAGGGCCCATCCTTGACCTACTCTCGAAACACCTTTTGAGCGCTAAGCTGCTTGAATAAAACAGCACTATGATGTCCAATCGATATGATGGTCACGAAAGTGCCCCTCCCGAGTAGCACGAAATCACGAGCGGCCGGTTCTATCGGACACATTTATTATCAACCTATTTTTTTGTTGAGTGCGTTTGTATATTATTCATAATTTATGAAAGCGTGTTGAGTTCACTATTTTAGACTCGACTATAATTAATACTTACCGTTACAGACTAAATACTTGCCTAGTTCTTTTGTGTTTCACCGAGAACTTGGTCACGACTCGATCATTTTTTACAAAAGATTTGTCTATGTTTTATTTTAATGTGCATTTCTAGCGGAGTTATCTATGGACTGATTTTGATTTTTTTTTGTTTGAAGGATTTTGCTTCCAATTAGGTAGGTAGCTCCGTCGGTAGCTTTTATGGAAAAACTATCAAGACATACAAATAGTTTTTTTTTATAACGAAATACACCGATTAGCCAGGGAAGCTGACTTTTACTGCTTTACCGTATTGTGAGGTGGCACTGTTAGGTCGCTTACCCTGAACCTCTATTGCTAGTAAATCGACACAATGATGCCCCGGTGCGGGATAACCACGGCTTGGTCGGTTTCTTGGATACCTAAGGGAATCAAATAGATAAATAGCTGTTAGTGCTTCGGGAAGCGTTAGCTCTGGAAAAACAAGTACACAGTCATTAGCTAAAGCGAAATGTCTTAACAATTTTATTAAATCATTGTTTACGTTGTTCATTTATGATCACTTTAAATTATTGCGCTTTGAAGTTTTATTGCACAAGTTTAGTACCGAGTACAGGACCGCTACAATCGTAACGCTCCATTAGTAAGTGGATTACCTAATTATTCTAAGAGTTGATTGTTTTAAGTTACGACCGTTCGCCTAATGCATAATATCTCTGTGTTACAGTTCTATTGTTCATAGTTTATGTTCTATAAGCGAGGCTCGAAAACTACAAGGAAAAGGTATGAATCTGTCTATTGCACACATCGGAGGTATCTGGTGTTCAGTGGAAATGTAGTCCAGGATAGGATGGCTAGATGGGGTACTATGTTATTAGATGCCTATTCACTCAAATCTTAAAAAACACCTACAACAATGTTTCCCAATAAAAACAAAAATCAAATCAAACTCGAAGCACCAAACATTAAACCCTCGAAGCGGAAGCTGTCTTTTACAAACTATTCAAATTATCATATAAAAAGTTAAGAATTTCTGGCTATTATTATTTATTTATCTTTCTTCTTCCATATTCGTGCTCTTTGTCGCTATAGAGTACTAAATAAGACTTACCAGTCTTAGATTGTCATAAATCTACCAATATCTTTATCAACAGTTCCAAGAATACGCACCTGTTGACCTGACCATCCAATTTTTAGATTGTTCTCTGGTATATCTTCGGTTTCCAAGATAATAAAATTACGTTTTAAAAAAGGCACTATGCCATTAAAAACATCGTTCGTACCATGTTTTTACAGGTGTGCGTTGACATAAATCAATGTCCAGTCACACAAACACGCAAGACGTTGTTTTACAGAATGAACGTAAGCTTATTATGACATAAGTAACAACTGCCGTACTGTAATGTTAAATGGAAAACATTACGCTGTTTTCTTTCTTCGTGCTATCAAGAATAAAGCAGTACTCAGAACTTAAAAGGAATTTTGGCTTAGGCATACCCTGCCTGCAACTAAAAGGAGCAATCGGGTTCCAGACGACAAGGGTGAGGGCTAAGGCAACAGATACAAGGAGTGGTCCGTGATGTCTTAGCACTGCGAGAGTGCTGGGGGAGTAACACTTCCCCTAGGACAGGAGGATCATCCACATCATCCCCTGCACCGTGGATGGCCACAAGGTAGGGTTTTCATAAGTAAAACATTCACATAACCGCCGCTTTCCTGCTAGAAGGCGGGGTATCTTTTTGAAGATTTCCTCCTCGATATGCGGCTGGCGTAGGGCAAGGGTGCTAGGGGACCCCTTGGGATGGGTTTCGTCTCATTGAAGTACCGATGAATTCTGTCAGAGATCCCATATCCCAACGCACTAAAAATGGGTTTTAGTGAATAGAAATTTCACATGGTGAATGTAATTAACGTAGTTACTCAAATAATTCTAAGTCTTAAGTATTCTAGAAAGGTGATAAGTGATAGAAAGTATTCTAGACACTTTAACTTCTTACATAGGTCTATGACCTAGCATGCCGGCTAAATTTAGCGGTAACGGTAACATTGTATTGTATTGTATTAAATTTATATTTCTTAGATATTGTGTAACGTTACCAAAATTTAATAATTGAAAATTGAATTTATTGAATCTAAATGGTTTTGATAATTCCCCTTAATAAGACATTAAAACAAAACACAACAGACAAAAAATTTCGTTACTCTAGTGCGTGAGCGCTGCGCATTTTCACAACCCCCACCATTTGAGTGGTTTAGTTTAAGGAAAACTTGTTAAGAATACCATTTTAGTGACGCATAGTGTTGTACTTGTAATCTATTGTTGAATTTGTAATAATATGTCTTTCACAATAAATTGGCGCACCGACATGTCACAGATTATAAACATATTTGTTATCCACTTCAAAGAATAAGCATTGTTCATTTACTCTGTGTACAAACTTTGAAAAAAATAAAGCACTTATAATTGTACACATTGTACACTTTCTATGTCATTGCACTCGGTACTAGAATTGCTACCCCTTATTTGCATAGGCTTACATTTTTTTACTTGTAAATATAGAGTAATGAAACTAATTTTAATACAAAAATAGTATAAAGGTAGTAGAAATTTCGATCTTTGTAAATTATGTCGTGTTGCCTAATTGCTATAGATAAATATATCTCCTCTAGCAACTCAAGTCATTCTGTAATAACATCCCGTACAAAATATCTTATTGTTGTTATCAGCGATTGTGAACCCGTCCATGACCTTTATACAGATAAAATATACATTATTTGGTGGCTATTATACCAAAGCAGCATGTGGGCCATTTGAGTGGCCATTTGTACAAAATTTTGTTTATGTATTAGGTTACGAAATATCTCTGCCAATGTGAAGAAAAACGATCTATCAAATGATTTTTACATTGCCTGTATCATATTGCTTTTTTTTATAAAAAAACGGGGAAAACGAGCTTACGGCTCCCGTAATCTTAAGAGATCATCGCTCATGAACATCCACAGCACCGGAGGAGCTGCAGGTGCATTTCTGGCCTACAAGAAACGAAGGTCCCCAAATCATACAGGTTCGGTAACACCGCTGGAGACAATGCGTGAAAGAAAGTATAGTACGCTACGGAAACTAATGTACCATGGTCCATCCGAAGGTTCCCTATCGGAGACCTTTGCTCTTAATTACACTTAATAGCTGGCAAATAGAAATCAGCCATAAAATAAAAATAAAAGACAACTACTGTATAAGCATTCGCGATAGGAAATAGTTTCAATAAACAAGACTATCTAATTGGAGCAACGGTTGTCAAAACAAACGAAATGGCCGTCGATATCAATTGAACCATATTTTGTTTTATCACTTACAACATTTAAACGCTGGCGTTTTCAATATTGTTTTTTTTTAATGCAAAAAAATTTTTTTTCGACAAATATTGCTAACATGTCGAAGTGTTCTCAAACAAATGAGTAGCGACAAAGGAGACGTATACGATAATACTCGTATACAATTTGATATTGAATAAGAAAAATACACATTGATAGGATTAAATTAAGAATCAGCGTTAGTAGTAATTTCTTATAAATTTATGATTTGTATGATTTGACGTCACGAGACATAAATTATGCCTTTTTTTGTTCACGCGGGGAATCTTTTATAGACCATCCTCCGATACCCTGGGTGGGCCCGGAGGGATGTGTGGGACTCGGCCTGGGCAGCCCCTACCCACTAAACCTTCCGCGAATGCCATCAGCCTAATGAGCAGGGTGCCACGGATCTGTCAGCGACAGGACACCCCAACGACCAGCCGGTCCTGGCAAAGACCGGACTTCATCCTCAAAGGGGACTTCTCCGGCACTCAGAGAAAACCCGACGACGCCGAAGCATGCTGGGGCCAGGTACCCATCCTGGCCCGCTTCCGGATTGCAGAGAGCGGCAAGAGGCGTTCGTAACGCCTCCTGCGCACCGATACGTCGCCTGCGGAGGGGAGCCTCTGCGCTCCCCTCCTGACCCGCTCGTCAGCCTCCTTCTGGGACATGACCGTCTCACAGAAGGAGGCGACCGCCGTCCAAGACCTGTCGCTCGAGACCATCGCAAGAGCGAGGCTCGGAAGCGACAGGTCTACACCACCGATGGCAGATACCATGTCATGGCGCTGCGCTGGACATAAATTATGCCTCTATTAACCACTTGCGATGCGCAAACTGAAAATAAATTAATCAACTTAATGATTTAGTGTTGTCTTCGTAGACTATTTGATATCTACATATATAAAAATATAATGACCGCATGATATAAATGAAATGTTAAAATTAAAGGACAAATTAATTTACGTCCCAATTTGCAGCTATCAATGAGTCTGTTATTTCGGGCGTATTCTAGCCGCAATTTTTTTTTATATAAAGAATGCTAACAATATTTTTTTTACAAATATTATTAAAATTCTTGTTAACCATTTCAAAAAGCTTAGGCTTGTGTTAGTCGATTATTGAGTTAGTTCACCTCAATAATCGAATGGTGTTTTCGAATTCTCGGACAATTTTCGATTCGCAGACCGAAATCATCGAAATCGGTTCACCCAGGTGAAAATGATGTGATAACAAAAAAAAATAGAGACGCATTGAGAACCTCCTCCTTTTTTGAAGTCGGTTGAAAATTCAAGTAAATCAGAGAACTGTTGAATCGTAATTCTCGTATATACGAGTATAGGTATAGCTTTGTTGTACACCAAAATCAAAACAGAAAGAATTCATAACCAAGGTACCTTATCGTTAAGAACGATCTCTTCCAGGCATATATTTAGTATTTGTATATAGGTCCGCGCGACCCTGCACTGCACGTTTGAACAATTATACTTACGTCTCTAAATTGTGCAATACCAGCCTCGCCGAGCTCGTACATAGATACGTAGGCAGCCTCCGGTTGCACGAATAGTTGGCAGAGCACCATCTCCTCACTCCGGAACATCGACCCCATGGTACACCTTGAATGAAAAAATGTCATTAAACTCTTGACGTGCGAAACGATCGCCGATTTTGTTTTAAAATGACGTGTCCATATAGGGTATAGGTGCAAGGCCCAGAGTCTGCCAAACGAATTATGTATGCATGTATGAATTATGCATCATAGTAGTGGATATTTGCTACTTTAATAGTCTAACAGTTCGTTGATTCCATTATGGTTAAACGATGGCGTGCCATGGTTGGACGGTTGGATGGACTTCACATGTCTCAAAAACAAGACATGAAATTTGCCTAACGAGCACGTGGTAAATTTAATTTTTTGTATTTCCGAATTATGACAGTTATATTATGAAGTTCCCGTCTACATTATAAGAAATACATGTGTCTAGTCTTGGTATTGCAAACCATAAAAATGTTGACTGTGGTATCCGTATATACGGTTTTAAGGTGTTCATTGGTAAATCTTCGGAACCCAAGATCCTATGTCAAGACAATTAACATGGGACCTGTGTACCTATATAATTTCTTGATTATAAATGACGGTGCTTTGAGTACACAAACATTAACAAAATACGTACGAATAGAATACCACCATCTCTTTTGAAGTCGGTTAAAAATACAGACTCTGTAACAAATATTCGCAAATGCGCTGCATAAATACAGAATCAACAATATACCATTTAACAGCTCACGGATGTAAGAGTAGCTGTAAAGTGACCTAATCAACGGGTTCATTGAATAAGTACATCAGAGCAACATCCACTGGGTCAATGACCTTTCAAATAACTTACGGTCAATCTGCGGTCACTACAATTGAGGTACAGTGCTACAGTAGCAGACCTCATGTCGTACCTACCTCGCACACACATAAACATACTACACAGATACAATACTTATTGAATTTAACTTCTTTACGCAGCTCGACTTGGGGAGTAAGATGGTAAGGGTTACGAATAGTATGATTGGGCGAGGCGAATGGAAGTGGAGAGGGAGAGATTAGTGTAGATAGAAAGACAGAGAGTTACGTTTCGTAAATTTCTATAGGGACAGGAGAGAGGTGAGAGCACACGTTTTCAGATCTGTCTAATATCTAGATACTGTCTAATGGACAGTTATGTTTCGTATATCTAAGACACAGTGCAGCCCTATTGTCTGTATCGCACTGTAGGAGCAAGATAGAGAGAGATCTTCTTTCTCTTAAACAATCGTTAAATAACCTTATAACTTATATAAGGTTATTTAATTAGGTGAAAATAAATAAAACGCAATCTTTTGCTTATAGAGTAAGAAAAACGACATTTAAAGTTTTTATTTCCCCCGATGTCGACACTAATAACATTTTTAAATAAAAGTGACAATATCAATTGACTGTCACTGTCTTATATCAAATGGCTTTAATGGTAAAAACTATACACTAATATATATGTATATTCCTTAGGATACTCCTTTAAGAGCTGACAGATCTAATATTAATTACCTACCAAAATATCACATTTTAAGTCAAATGTGATATTTTGATCTAAAAATGATATAAAAAAATCTCTTAGTTTACGAGATTTTGATTATATTGCAAAAATCGAGTTTTTTCTTCCTCGGTTGAGTTTTTCGTCTGCCACAGCCTCAAATAACCGAATTTAGTAAATCTGATTACTGATAAATGTTGCAGAAAAGATGGGCTTTTAAACGTGATATTACTTTATTTTAATGGTTAGTCAAGATGAAAAACGACTTAAAGACAGTTTTCAGATATTTTACTGTTTCATCCCGTAATTTTGGTCCTCCATGGTATAAAAAAATAACTACACTTAAGTGATTAAAAATATCCCTAGCTAATGTCGTCTACAAAATGGTGTAACATATACTTATTTGTTCAATAAAACAACTTAATAATTTCAAATTTATTGCTACTTCATCACAAAAGAAGCTCAAATTGAAGTCACTACCAACACACATTAAAATTATAAAATTATAAATGTAAAACTACTAATAAAATAAAAGATGCGAAGAGGTTTCTAATAGTTTGATTTCGATGGATTTCAAGTAATTTTTTGTTTTTACACTTAAATATGTTTGGTATTTACATATGCACTTAAAGTGAATGCAATCCATCCGCTGCGACGTGAATAACTGGTCTTCAAGTTGACGAAGGTAAATATAAAAAGTTGTAAGCGAACAATAAACAGAAAACGAAATACACGAATAATTTACAAGTATTTTTTCCTCAAACAAGGACTAGATATGAAGGAGTGGGGAGGAGACCGTATCGGTCGAGAATAACAAATTTACATTTTAATGTTTTCACTGTCTGTCTGCATATGAATACATTGAATGTATACGTGAATTATATAGATGTGTGGAGTTATCCTTTCTTTCGCCAAGCGATGATACGCATATATTACCCAGTACTGGTTTAAATAGCCTTGTGATACACAATATATATATATATGTATATACTACTATCTATTATTATAGGACTTGGATGCCCGCTTTGCTCGGTATTTTTATTTGTAAATCAAGTTTTACGGCAATTATATTTAGATACGAATTACATAATGTTGAAATATGAACTATATTTTTCGATTTTACCGACATAATAATATACCGACATATGAAAAAATGCTGTCGTAAATCGTTTAACCGTAGTTCAAAAAAGGTATATTACCTCTAGATTGTATGACTCGTCTAAGTTTATAGTTAACTCGCTCTTCGATCTCATTACTGATTCCTATCCTTAACCGAGTGATTGCACCACCTTTTTGTATAAAACTTTGTGATTTATTTCTTCTGTATGTTCTACTATTGGGTCTTGCAACCCAATAAGACTATCTCCACGCGCTATATCTTTTTAACGTGAATATCGACTACTATAAATGATTCAACATTCAACAACCATATCGAAGTGACCATATTGAAACTGATTTTCTGATTTTCTTAGTCCAATGTCAAACTCATTGACATACTGTTTCTTGCTAAGCAACGCCACCTACTGAAGTATACTTTGTTTACCCTATACCCGGATAAAACGACATTTTTTAAAAATAAAATCTGGCTAGATCGATTCTCGCCTCCGATGCCCCCTGCATGTAAAATTTGAATAAAATCGTTGGAGTAGATTCCGAGATTCTATAAAAAGTATTTTTGAAACGACGCATAAAAAGCATAACAACTTTATGGTAAACCAGTTCGGTTTGTATTTACGCTACTACAAACATTTTTTAAATTGAAATTGTTTATTGAGAGTAAAAAATTTAGTACGGTATTAAAACCGAAGACATCAATTACTTGACAATTATGAATTTTGGACCTTATTGCTCTCAAATCTAAGTCTTAAATCCTTCCTTAACATATTTTATTGAAGTGAGGAAACTTCCTTATCATAATATTTAAAGATTTCATTATATTTTTTCTTAAAGTGGCCAATAAGAAACGGTAATTGTCTTATTAAAGAGGATCGATACAAAATTAACGTATAGGCCATGAATGACAGAGAAAGTTGATGGCTTCTTATGATATAAAAACCACTTAATGAAGTTTTGGCCTCGTATTAAATTGCTTCAATATTAATCATCAAAACGCTGGGCGCCTAGTCTGCTATTTGCCGGTGACCATCATGAAGCTGATCTATCAATAATAATTGCATTATTACTAAATACGTAAAATATTGGCGTGCCAGTACCAGACATGTACTAAAAGGCATTGCACGACGATGCCCATGCACGTTCATTTTGCACACAATTGGTTAAGCAGACTCTGAGATTTAATTATAATTGATGTTCTTTTTGACGTACCTACACAGAGTGGAAAAGAAGACTTATTAAACGGATTGAGAGTGGCATAGCACTTAGGTCGCTGAACCTCTATATCAAAAAATATATAAAAATAGTCTTTTGGACTTGGACACAGAGTGAGTATAAAGGCATCCAAACCATCAAGAATTGCCATCCCTGGCACAAATGAGACGCAGCTATGGTGGTGATAGGCGGCCAGCGAATACTACCAAGGTTAAAAGGTCGTGACAGCTTATTTTATTTTAATTAAAATTACATCTTATTTTTCTTCCCATTCTAGTCTATCTGGGAGTAGGGCTTAGGGCTGGCTAGTAGGTGCGTGCTGCATCTGTTTCAAGCTCCAAGCAATGTGTTTTGTAACATCATGCTATGACTAACTAAGCCCACTCAGTTCTGCGTTTTCTGAGCTACGCTTCTTGTTTACCCTCTTAACATTACCGAGTACACTAACATTTCAGGAAGGCGCAGGTAATGCCGTGACTAATTCCAGGTAATATTTACGTTACGATGCGCTAAATGGTAGCCTTTTATAAATTAAAGTATGCAAACAACAATAGCGCTTTAACAATGAATAATTAAACATATGATAACAATTGAAATTTATTTAGTTTCGTATTGTACTCTGCCTTTGCTTCATGAATCGTTACAGATTAAAAACATGTGCGTGTGGCAAACAATCAGTCATTAAATATGTATAGCATTTTAAAAATGAACAACAGATAATAAAATTAATAACATCTTTGATATCGGCGGAGGAGCGGGCCAAATGTCGATTTCAAATCATAATTACTTCTAATATTTACGTAACTGTTTTCAATAAGCAAATAATTTCATACACATAGACTTATAATTATTTAAGTTGTATTTGCTATTTTTTGTATCTGTCACAAAATTTAACTTTAATAACATTAAGTACTGACTTACAGTAATCTTGTAAAATTTATACTATATGAAAAAATCTCGCATTCGACAATTATAGCAATTATGACTTACACAGATACAGAGAATAAACGTATAGAGCTACGAGTTGTACCGAGTGATTTTTTGGTACGAAAAAAATCCAAATGGAATTTTAGCCCGACTTCCAGTATGGAAATTGAATGTCCAGCCATTAAGCTGTTATTGTTCTATTCCATTTTAAATTTGTTAAACTTGTGTGTTTATCGAGCTCAGACTGGCGTTGGATGTAATCTTTGAAACCTAGATCACAATATAATAATAATATTTTTTATGATTTATCTTAAAGCTGTAAAGACGATTTAATTTTGAAATATACTTCATGAATTATTAAAGATTTTGTAAATTCTAATATTTCCCTTTAATTGAATATAACACAACATTAAATTAAATATGCGTGACAACCATAGACGACGAAAACATTCTATTATATCCCATTGACCTATATTAATGTAATAAGATTGTTTAAGATTATATATTTATACTGTCGCTAGAATAAAAGCATGGAATGTTTTAGTCTTGACATACTCGTATATACAAAATACCGTTACATGGAATGCGAAACTTGCGTTTTCGCGCCACTCGACACATTCGCCGCATTTCAACGGCCTGGGTGTAATGGCAGGCCCAGGCAGACTTGCATCGAGACATCTCAAAGCATTGTATTTTTGTACCTGGACTACATCCAAATAGTACTCCTGCTTCATCAAAAATATTGTCCGGGAATCCATTGATGTGTTCATGAACTAGATAACATGCTAACTAATAACCTCTGCTGACAAATCGAACTATTATCTGTTCCCTTTTCTATTTTTAGCGGGTCGTTTGTGTATAAACATTTGGCTCCGGACATTTTTAGCTGATCTCTATTAACAGATCGACCTAATATCTTTTGTTTAAAAATAAATAAATGAAATAGTTGTATACCAATAATTTCAATATTGTTCGCTAGTCTTTTATAACAATTAATTTATAAAGTAGAATACGTACCTACACAATTCAATGATCTTGAAATTTATTTATATTTTTCATAACTTGATTGACGTGATCCGATATCATATATATTTTATTTAATATTAATAATCCATAGTATAGGTACAAAATCTCAGAAGTTTTATAATTAATATATAAATCAGTCAGTCAAAATATTATTTTACAAGTCTACAATGGCAGGGAGTTCAAAGTGTCTTATTATAAACGAAAGTTAAACACCAATAAATTTCTACTCACTTGAATATAAACAATGAAGCGAACAAAAGTTTATCACTGTGTTCCCTTAGAACTTTTTGTAAACGATTTTATTAAAGACGATAATCTCATTCCGGTAACACACAACACACTAACTAAACGTACGACACGCGCGACAGTGTCGCATACACTGAAGAATTCTAGGTAGATTCTAGCATGCCCGACGAATAGTTTGTTCCATTTGCAACTAAATATTTTAAAGTAAATATAAATTATATAGTATTTTATTATTTTAGTATATAAATTGTATAGTTACGCAGGACATAATAAAAATTTTGAAAAACAATTTTTCAGTACATATCACTCATAACTTAGTTGGAAGTTTAGTATATTTTTATAAGTACATGTACGTTTTAAACGTGTACGGTAGAGGCATGAAACCATTACAGTGTATAGCAAAAGGAAAAGCAATATTTGTATTTTTATTTTTTTAGTTATCATTGTAAATAAGATTTTAAATGTACTGATGTATGCATGTAGTGTGGATACTGGTAATTTTAAACGATATACATATGTATGCAATTATAAGCCTTATAATAATAGATTTCAAGGTCGACATAGTTTTCAATCAATAGCGATTTGAATCGCCCTGTGCACTTTCACGCGTTTCTTCCGTTACAAATTAAAGAAAACAACTTGTTATCGGATTTAATGCAACTTTCTCAATAGGTGCGAAATGTTCAATACTGTTTACTGATATCAATGATAACTGCGGGGCTTAACCATGAATAATACTTTTATTCTATTTATTTATTACTACTTTAATATTTTAAAAATATAGTCTGCATACACTGCATGTCACAATAATTCTTTCCTTAACCACACCATGTGTATCACGCCAGTGTCCTCCTTTTTATAATAACAATAAAAACAGTACATATAATCTATTAATAGTAACAGAACAGTAAATTGATCCCCGTGATATAAGCCGTTTCCAAATATCAATTTTCTCTGAATATTCTAGAGTATTTAGTGATTTAATCTGTATATGTTATTCATATATCGTTAGATTACCACAAGCCTTTTTAAACTAGCAATCTTGTCACCTACAACTGCAGGCGTGGACTCAATACCCTGGCGTTCAATCATCAATCGCTTTTATCTGAGCAAGCCACAAGTCTAACAGCAAAATACTTATATACAAGGAACCCGAGTCTACTAAACCACTTATGCAAAATTAACGTTCATTAGCATCATCGATATTTGCTAATCTTTCATTCATTGAATCACAATCAGTTCATTGGGGCCAGTCAGCATGGCAAGGTAAATAACATACTCAGGGCCCTTGGCCTCGGTTCACAACTGGGTTAGACTTTATTCTTCAGATTTTGGTTTGCGCGTTTAGGTATATTCCCTGTTCTTTTTATGTTTAAAAATAATCAAAAGCGGATATTTTTGTAATTTTCATCAAGTTACCATATGACGGGTTAAAATTTTATACCTAGCCAGTATTGTAATCTCTTTCTTTCATTTTTTGTAGTCAGCTGAAAATGAAATCTCTGTCAGCTTAGAAGTTGAACACAACCAAGCAGGACATAACCAGCGGATCAAAGTGGAACGTACGCAGCACTTCATATATCCAACTGTCTAGCCAATGTGGGCAATTGATAGATTGAAACTCTTAAAAATAACATCCTTAGCGAACTTACTGAAATCGCTTGATATCTAGCAGATGCTAATGTTGACGCTGGTCGTGAGATATGCGTGCGGTAATTGCACTGCTATTTAGGTGTTTAAACTCGTTAAATAAACAACATTCACGCTATATTGTAAATAGCAGGCTGTTTGGATGTGATTTCCGCGTACAAGGTATACGAAAATAGATAAGGAATTTCGTAAATTCAATTAACAGTAGCAGAATGTATGTGAAGTTAATTTTTATTGATTGATGTGTGTGTTCCTTTGTTTTTGTGTGATAAAGGATCACTTTTCATCCCTTTTTGCGCTATATGTCAAATCTTTTTCGTTCATATTAAAATATGATATAGACAACGTAATTGCAGCACAATGTATGGAGCAGTCATACAATTTCGAGAAACAGCTGTATTAGGCCATCGATGTAATTAGTACATCGAGCTATCGACAGAGTCAAAGAATATAAGACAAAGACTGAGCACGTGACGTGCTGTTTAGAACTACAAACTGGTAAATTTACAAAGCGCTGAGACCCCTAACACAAGAAAACAAAAAATAATCGCGAGAAATAAGAACTCCCGTTAGGATTCTGTCGTGTATCATCAAAGCTTATCGATCAAGGTACATAAATATTAAAAATGAACAATTATGCTTACGAGTTAATACAATAACCGAACAAAACAAGTAACCTATTCACATTTATGTCGGCGTAAAGACGGTATTCGAATCTCGAAAAATTAATAAATACCCCAAAGTAGGGTACTAAAATAAAATATGTCGGTGTAGAGCAGTCAATAACTGGCTTTGTCTATGGCTCACGTATGCCGCTGTCCATGACTGATCCGTCACAATGACCATAGATGTTAGATCTGAAGTAGTGATCTAACGCTTAAGCGGACAATAAAGGGAATAAATATGCATGCCCGACAGAACTTGTGATACTATTGTTTGAGTAATTAAAATGTGTGGACCTCCTCTGGGCTGACAAGAACACAACGACATCTCGAAGCTTCTGGAAATAACAGTTGGAGCAAGCATTTATGCAAGTTATTTACTATTGTCATTATCTACTTTGTATTTTAACCATTACATGTAAATTTCGATATACCCTCGACATTGTATTCAACATGCCGTAATGTTAATAATTATCAATCTACCCACTTTAAACGCTTCATTTTATTTGTCTATTCCGACGTGCCCCATACATCTCGCATACATTATATCACATATAACTAATCAACAATGATCATAACACTACACTTTACAAATATCATAGTTATATAACTAAGAACTGGCGCCTATATTCTCTTTCTTCTTTCTTTTTCCTCGTTGTCTTTAAGGAGAACTTACCTTTTCTAGGATTTTCATAAGCCTACCAGTATGTTAATCAATTTTTTTTATATACAATTTGTAGGAGTTCTCTAGTGCATCTTTGGAACTCAAGGCGACATGCCAATGAATATCAAAGCAAACCGTTTCAAACAAAAACAACATCGGTGCTCAAAAATTAAAATCTATAAAAAAACAGAACCTCCTTTCTTGAAGTCGGTTGAATATTCTCCTGTTAACTGATAAAAAAAGCACTAATTGTTGGCGAGATTATTAGGTCCTATCATGAGTATCATTGTAGAGATCACTAATTATAGATATGATTCATTCTTCTTTACTTATGAGCCTATAAAGCGTTAAACCATTTGTACGCAATCTTTTTTTATACGCGAAAACCAAGAAATGGCCACTCCTTGGTATAAGCTAGCTGGGCTTCGAACTCCAAATATCACATTGTTGTCTCAAGTCGAACCCTTAGGCGCTAGGCTAACATACGAGTAGCTATTAGACTGAATTAAGTAGATAAGACAGATTTTTCAATTTATACCTACTTAGTGCATTTATTGCATTATATAAAATGGTTTGTAAATTTTAAGGAGGTTGTAGTCTATATACTTATGTAATTCAATTGTAATAAGCGTTATGCAGATATGACGCGAGCGAGCGTGTAAAGGCGGGGTCAACGGTCGCGACCTTTTCAGCTGCTCGCAATGGCGCATTGGGGTTGGAACAAATAACATTATTATGCCAATTTTTATAAACTCCAGGTAAAAAAGAATGGTAGGCGTTTCTTAATTGTAAATTGTTTAATCTGTTTTAGTGTCCCGTTACCTATGCATATTTGTATAATATATACACAACTGGTGATATTATAGACCGTAAAAGCAGTTCTATAGCAGTCCTAGGACTAGGACAACTAGGCGCGGAGAGAACCTTTACGTCGTAGACATCCCATCGATACGCACTAAGCGATTTGCCTCCACCTTCCTTATGCGAACGGCTAAGGAATGGAACTCCTTGCCGCGCTCAGTCTTTCCTCACGGGTACAATCTGGACACCTTTAAGCCCAATGTGAACAGACACCTTACAGGCTCACGTGCTCCATCCTAGGCTTCATCACCGCCTTCCATCAAGCGAGATTGAAACCAAACGTCAGCCTATTTAGTATTACAAAAAAAGTCCATTGCATTTATGCGATGATATGAGTAATGTATCAAGGAAACACTCTAATTTCATTCAAATATTTTCTAATCAATCATTTAATGTTGCTACTTTATAAAAGTTACAAATAAAAAAAAATTCGTATAAAATCATTTACTAGAAACAGCTCTCATCGAATCAACCGGAACAAAATGCCAGTGTATTTGGACCTCCAACGCAGTACAAGTAATTTCTTATTAGCTAAGTTTTAGGTATTAAAGCCGTGGGAACAGAGGCTGTAGTTACACTGGTCGTTGGTGTATGTGGGTCGGGTTAGTAGCGCTAATGTTGCCCGCCGCAACAACTCTATTACGCACGATTATCATTTACTCGAGCGATTTGTCCACGTCTATTAAAGATAGTTTGTATAATATACAGGTGTGTGAACTGAGATTGACTTGTCTCACTTTTTTCATATTCGTATACATTTTCTACATAGCAGAGAGGAAAATAGAAAAATGTAGTTTTAACTTTACGTTATTGAATAATTTCAGATAAAGATATAATTTTATTGGTAATTAAATATATATTTACATGACAATTTTTACAAATACAGAATATCAATAAGATAATAAAGAAATTAAAATAATTAATAAAACGTATGTTATAATAGCAAAAAATAAATGTTATGTGTATTTGACCATATGCCATAATTAGGTCTAGGTAATAGAAAATAGGTCATAATTACTAGAAACCAAAATTAGGTTTTAAATTTGCATGAAGTGTGTGTGCGGCAAAAGGACGAAAAACTGAATTACCGACCGATTTCGTTGATTTATTTTTTAATGTAAAGGTGTACTTCAAAGGTAGTATGATGACATTTTGGTTAGGTCCTGATTAATTCTATTTCGTAATATTCCTATTCTATTTGAAGTCGGTTTTTATTTTTACTCGTAAATATACTCGTTCAAGAAATCTTTAGTTTGATTGAAATATTGGCTGGATGATGCCAATTGAAGTGTTGACTGTTTTGAAACTTCTCGATGATAGCTATCGACCGAGCCGTTGTTCGGCCCTCTTGGGTGCCCTCGGATCGGAACGATGTTGTGCAAATAAAGTAACCGCCCAAGCCAAAGGTTTCAGGCAAAACGACCTAAGAATTGTGCCACCTCTCAGAAACCCGGTGACACTGTAGAGGACGCCTGGCCTGGTAGATTTAAATGTGGTCATCTAAGTTTTAAGTATGACGCTGTGAGTTTGCTACCGGTAGGTATTTGCTCTCTCTGGATGTGCTATTGTTGACGGAGATTCATATGGCTGTATTCGGACACTCTTATTTTTTTATAATAGACGGCTGCCAGTATCTTCTTGGACACTGAGGTACTATTGGCTCAAAGTCCTTAACAATCATTACCAATCTTGAGTGAAATATTAAATGTAAAGCGTACTAGGAAAGAGCTACATGGAGATCGACAACAAAGAGTAAAGTGAAGTAACAGCTTATACCTATATGACATACAGCTGGGCACACGTCTTCGCTCTTAAGAGAATATTAGGTCATAGTCGAACACAGCTCCAGTGCGGATTGTGAGAATTCTCAAATGTGATAGCTTAGTAAGGATTAAAAAGATGGTGATTTGATCATTAATAACAATTTTTTGTCACTTATTCTTATAAAATTATTTAAGTGCCATCTGTTGACATATATATGAATCAACAATAAACAAAATAAATGTTTGTTCAATATGTATACGGATAGTTATGCTAGATGTCGCTCTTTGGTAAAATAATTATGGGTCAACAAATCCTACGATATTTCTGACTACTTGTCGTTGCAGAATGAAAAGAATACAGTTTATTAAATAGGAAATGTGGACAATACCTAAGAGTCTAAGGTGCCGATCACTAATTGAGTGTCCTATTCTCACCATAACGCCGACTATTAACATGAAATTTCTTCTAGAATATTACTAATATTTATAGAAAATATTGACATTTCTTATTAAACAAAAGAAAATTCAGTTAGCTTTTATTTGTTTTGCGCGACTTATTTTTTACTAACATGGAGCAAAATACGCATTGTATTGTTTATTGCGCGTTTACTTTACATATTTGACTACTGTACTTTATGAAGTTCATTATGTCTCACTGTTCTTATGTGTACTGCCAAAACAAGCACAACTGCTGGCTTATTAAGGAAAATCATAGCTTTAAGGTTAAGTTACATGATGACGAAGGATGAATGAACTGATATGAGAATCGATCTTGGCCATCTTTACCAATGATTCTAAGTTCCCCAGTTTCTTACTTATAAAACAAAGATTACGTACAAAAATTTGAGCACGGTGTAACCCGATAGACTTACACATTATACGACCTAAGAAATTTGAAAGCGTATAGCGATTGCTAAATCTGTCTACCTCGCAAGGGGTACAAAGGATGCGAGAGCCTATATTATTTTACTCTAAATATAATTACGTTTATACGGAAGTATGCGTAGACTTACATTTTAAACAAGTAAAAGGTTGTAGCTCATGGCCTAATCATAAGAGTATCTGGCTGTTTACTTATAGGTCCCGGGTTCAATTCCCAGCTAATGTTAAATATTTCTAGAGCTCTTAAATGTTTGAAGTCTGGCTCGATTATGTAGTTTAAATTCTAGTATATAATTTATACCTACTTAAACTTAATTAGTACAGTGACACGCAAAATCTTGCTCCAATGCTATCACGTGGTAGCAAAAAACAAATATCGTCACAATCGAAATCAACCTAACAGCCGCTTTTCGTTATCAGAGAGGTCAGTAAACAATTTGAAATTTAAATGAACTATTAAGACGCGTACACTCTAGTATCTGGGCTGGGACCCGTAATGTAACATCAATGTAAATAAATAAAATTGGAGTGTCTGTTTTATATATTAAAATAACCGCTTTTCACTATATGCAAATTAATATACTTAGTCTGCTCATAAATGCTGTTACAATTTAAAATAAACAAATGTATATGAATCGCTATTATTGAATTACAGAAAGTAGTTATGGAGCATAATGCAATTTTTAAAACTTTAAATACGCTTGGTATTAATAAAATGTATGTGTACTGGGCTATTAATAGGTACAATGAGACATCTGTTTGTGACAGAAAAAAATCGTAGTGTTCGCACGAAAGAGGTGGTCAAAGCAGTAAGGGAAAGAATTCGAAGAAATCCTGTCTGAAAGCAAAAGATTTTATACCGGGAGATGGAGATAGCACCTAGAACCATGTCACGTATTTTAAAAGATAACTTAGGACAGCCTATAGGAGTCATTTCTTAATTACTGATAACTGTCTGTCTGTTTGTTCCGGCTAATCTCTGATCGGTTGATGTAATAGAGAGTAACTTAGGACATATTTGTATTGAATATGGAATATTCAAGCCGCTGAGCTTCTTAAAATATTATCTGCTTATATAGATAGATAAAGTCAGGACAAAGCAGATACATTTTTGTGGCCCGAGTTTTTGTCACGCCAACGTAGACCCCCGTCGACCTCCGAATCCTCCTGGACCTCTTTGAGAAGTAACGTTCTAGAACAAGAAACTGTTTTACACTGGCCAAATGGTAGTATGGGATAAAGTTCCCAATAACACTTAGTTAATTTTATTTGGTGCAGTTTTGACAATGGCGTCCATGAAATAACCATATAAGATATTAATTTGATTAACGTTTGATTCGATATGAAGACCGTTTTTGTTTTTCTCACAAATATACTTGTAACATAACTTTTTAAAAAATTAACTCTTATCTTAAAACTTCTGACAAAGAGAAGAAAGCCTTCTTCCGTTTGCTCAAGATCAGCTTGATCTGCAAATTTCTTTTACGTGTTGTAGGTGTTCCTTCTGTGTGCGTCGTTACCTCGCAATATATTCTCATCCGTCAACGAATCGCTTACTCGATATCCATCCGATCTCGTTTGCAGAGTTTACCCTTAGGGTGTTATTGCACTATCGACTTCGCAAATAACCGATAAGTAAATTTTAAAAGGGTAATATTGACGATTACTTTAAAATATTTTCACCGATTTCAATAAACGGGTTCTCTTGTCTTTGTTTTTTATGATGTTTTCAATCAGATCCCGTATAATATTTTTGGAATAGGACCTTGGGTTCCGTAGATATATTATATTATATTGATAAAAAAATTGTTCATTAAGGTATTGGTAGTTATATGACAAAAATAAACTAGGTTTTTTTTTTATATGAAAAGTGGCAAACGAGCATACGGCTCACCTAATCTTAAATGATCACCGTCCCCCATAAACATCCACAGCACCAGAGGATCTGCAGGTGCGTTGCCGACTTTTGAGGTAGGAGTAGGCTCGTTTCTTGAACGTCCCCAAATCGTAAACGTTCGGAAACACCGCTGGTGACAGTTGATTCCAAGAATTGGCAGTGCGTGGGAGAAAGTTACGAAAAACGTACAGTCGCTGAACGCCAGCCATCAAGATGGTGGCAGTGAAATTTGGAATTCTGCCGCGATGTGAGGTAATGGAAATCGGTAGCTGGGATGATTCCGAACAACTCCTCAGAACACTCCCCATGGTAAATGCGATACAGAATGCAAAGAGAACCGACATATCTTCGCAGACTCAGAGGGTCGAGTCGATCGGAAAGACCCTGATCGTCGACTTTTCGAGCAGCTCTACGTTGTATACGGTCAAACGGAAGAAGTTGGTATTGGGGAGCCCCGGCTCAGAGATGCGAACAGTATTCCATAAGAGGCCGTATTTGCGCCTTGTAAAGCTGCAGACGGTTGGCAGGCGTGAAATACTGTCTCGCTCTCTGATACTCTGCTGAGTATGCCAAGTTTTTTGGCAGAGTATCAGTTTGTAAGTATTTACAGAAAGATCCCTTAGCGATAAAACCAAAAAAAAATTAAATCAAACGTTATACGCTTTTAGGCGCAGAGCCCTGTTTGTATCTCCAAATTATTGTAGAAATATTGCGAAATAGAATTAACCAAAACTTAACCAAACTCTCATCAAACTACTCTTGAAGTGCATCCTTTTCTATAATAAATGAATCATCGAAATCCGTTGGTGTGATATTGATTTATTCGTTCATTCGTGTCGCACATTTACTTGATGCATATTTAACATTTTTAACACGGTTTTCTCATGGATGCCATTGTCAGAATTGGACCAAATTGAACCACATGGGAAGCACCAGATTGCAATCAAAATACAATCAAAAAAATATTCAAACTCTGTCAAAGAAGTCGAAAGGTATGAGGTATCAAACAACAGACGAATTGAGAACCTCCTCCTCCTTTTTGAAGTCATTGAAAAACAAATTTGATCCGTAAAATAATATTGCGCCACCAGTCGCTAGTACGCACGCACCCTTACTTGCCCCTTGCGAGAGCGAGGCTGGGCGGGCCTCAGTCGCTCGGACACCATCGCGCGGGGCGGATGTACTCCGGCTGTGTTCACCTCACGTTCCCGCCATTCGTAACCTCACCGCGCCAGATAGAACATCGCCTGCAATTATAACGAACAATGGACATCGTGTCACGTAAAGGTAATTTTGTTCCACAGCGCCTCGCATCTATACGTACGTGTTGGCGGTACCCAATAAAATATTTAAGGACGCGCTTTCCGCGAGTATTATTTAGCGAAACGCCGTTACTGCGGTTATAAAACTTGCCGATGTTTACACGCACGTTTCGTTTTTCCTTTATCTGTTTACGTTATAACAATAAAAATTTATACACTTGGCTAATGTAAAAATTCCGAATGAACTCGCACTTTCAGGATTTGCCTTGACATTTACGCGCTTCTTATTCTATGATTTATATTAAGCGTTAAAATAAATTTATGGTATTATAGAGCACTCCAAAAGCTTTGATGTTTGGCATATATGTAATTGAATAATCTAAATCTTCTATAAGCGGTGCAGTAAAGTGCGAAGTGTTACAGTAAACTGATACTTTACTGTAACCCTTCGTTGTATATTTATACGTTGTTGTGTTGTATGATGATTTGAATAAAAAACAAGTTTAATTAAATTTTGATAATTACATTTTGCATGTAATTTGCATTTAATATTGTACTGGTACAATTAATACCAATGCATTTGCCATTGGTTAAAGCATTATTATAAAAAAAAACAAACATTAAATGATTCACGAAAATTTTTCAGTAAAATAAATGACCAATTCGTTTTCAAGATCGGACCGTCCTTGGTCCGATCAAGGTCAAATCGCGTTCGGTATCTTAAGTAAGGCTTCTTGATGTGATTATCGACGCGTGGGACCGATTTTATTGGTTCTATTGAATTGTCTCTTAGACTAGCATATGTTGGCGCTAATAAGTTGATTAAGGAAAAATGCTTAACGAAATCCTTTGAGCAAGCGTGCATTCGTTCCTTATTTACTTTTCTATAAACCCTTACTCTGAATCTTTCAGTAAGGGTTCATAGATTTACTATAAACTCAAACTTTGATAATATTTTTTTTTGTTATGAGAAATCGGTACTTGTAAAACAAATTTTACCCAACGAACGGTTTGATTGTGATTCAAATGATACTTATATAATATTGTAATTAAAGTAATTAAACTATATTCTCGCATTTATAATATTTTGATGGGATATAAAATAGTGTTTGACCACGATCCCACCTGATGTTAAGTGGCGATATAGTCTAAAAGTGGTACCTAGCGCGTACCGCGCGTACGCGTTTGGTAAGTGCCTATTCACCCTCATGAAGTCTCCCACGTTGTACTTGGCCGGAAAGACAGACACCAGCAACGTATGTGCGTATTAAAATTAGGTTGTTGAAGAGGTGGATGAAAGTTATGACAGAAAGAGAGTTCTCGTAAAACATCAATGCTAAATTTATTCTGTCTTACATCTTTTGTAAAGTCCAACCAATACAATTATTGGCTTTTCAAACTTCTTTAAAAAGTAGGAAATTTTTAGTTGGTCTTAGTTACGTTTGCATAAGACCTTGGCTGGACCGAACTTACGTACTATACCAGGGAAGTTGTGAAATTCGTATGGAAATGCTTGTCGATTGAAACATTGATTGGTTAGCTTATGAAGATAGAATGAAAATACTAGGGTTCACTGGGCGACAAGGGTGGGGCCTGCGTCGTCCACCAAAGTGGACCCGGGAAGAAGGCGACATCGGCTGGCCCGTGTCGCCTTGCGCTGCGAGGGCTCAGGGGAGGAGGGAGTAACCTCCCCCGGGACGTGCTCTCCTTGAGCACAGTGCAGAGGGGCTCCGGTGCGTTCCACTGGAGATCCTGGGTTGAGAGGTTTTAGTGGGTAAGATCCCCAAATAACCGCCGCCTTCCCTCCAGAAGGCGGTGTATCTTTGTGAAGATTTCCTCCACGTCAAAAAAAAAATGATAATCAAATACTAAATACTCTTTAACGACATCGAGCACGAATTTGGAAAATAAACAACAGAGTTTATGCGTAGTAACGATAAATGTTTTAACGTGAAGACTTTTTACCTTGGCTTGTAATTTTAATTTTCATTATGATATTTACTATTTTTGTCATAATCATTCTTAATTAAATAGTTAAAAAATCTATTTGGACTCATATTTTTGTAATCTTAATTTTGTTCTAGAAAGAACTTTGTTAGAATATACTAATGCAATTCCTAAATTAGAATTTTTGCTAAGATTATAATAAGTTTTCACTGCCTTGGCTTGGCAGACGCCACGGTAGGTAACTAGACGGTAGCTACCGTGGCATCTGTTTAGTCGTCCAAATATGCATTACTGTATTCTGTTTTAGGAGGCGCTATATCTAGTTAAGTTACTATGCTTATAAGACATATCGTATGTACGTATTTGAACAAGATATGTTTTTCAAATTTGTAAAACTTGAAAAATGTTACTGTGTTATTTCGGACGTTTAACTGATAGTTTTATAACTGCTTCTTAAAACTGCTAACTTAAATAATCAAACACCGCTAACCGTATTGTCGGATCGTAACTGTCACGCATACATTACAATTTAATTCTGACGGAGGGCTTTGACAAAAGTGAGCATCAGATTCTCCTTTATTACTTTTATTACACAACTTTCGGTTTCATCAAACCCTTTGTGAACCTCACGTTTGGTTAGGGGAGACGAACCCTAGCCGATGCGCAACAATAGGACAGTGGAGCGGAATAGGTGACAAAGGGGCTCGCACAGGGGACCGTTTTAGGACCCTTGAAATAAAGTATTGATAACATTTGGATTTATTAGCAGTCTTTTTTTACGTTTAGATTGTGACATTTTTATTTATTTTGCCCCTTACAAATCGGATGTTATATCCCGAAGCTATGTAACGTAATTCTCGCATCAAAGAGAGAAACTGTAGTATACTACCATTTTTTTTGTGTCCGATGTATGGCAACCAACCTCCTAATTGTCAATAGTCATTTCTAAATACCCGGAAAATAAAAAATAGGTATTCTTTTATATTATTTATTTTCATTTTATCTGTATTCATGCATGGAACTTTTGAAAATACTTCGGTTGTACTCCTTTTTTACGGTTTAAACAGATTTATCGCCACAAATCATCAAGCACAAATTCGTTGAATCGAACGTTCAGCTACTATACAATAAAATAATAGATGTACATATAACATAAAGATATAATAAATGAGAATAGAGTAAAATTTTCGGTTGCGTGCCATATTAAAGATCTAGTCGACAATAGAAGACTAGGAATTGGGGCGAAGGAATTGAAACCACGTTGTGAATCAGACGTCCAGTTATTACTACTACTACCATAAGTAATTTGTTAAATATCAAGTACGTAATGACAAATGTATGAAAACAAAGGATGTTTATTTGACGGTACAAACAAACAACGTCACTTATTGTATATGTTATTTAATATTTCAGGCGCACAGGTATTAATAACATCGTTAAAAATTTGGTTTATAAATATTTAAAAATTGTTGGTTATCATTAAATTTCTCCGTAACGATGAGGAAAACAACTGGTTAAATTTTTTCAAACCAATTGTAATCATAGATATTGATGATTAAATCTGAATCTAAATATGTCTTTCAAATCATAAGAAGTTTACAATTTTGATCATAGTAACAGATTTGATTTCAATTCGGTATGTCTGATAATATGTATTGTGATAATGTAGATGTATACTATGTAAACATTTAATTACTTATTTATTATTTATATCTTACATTTTATTTATTTGCCCACCTTTTATATAATTTATATTACCTCATAGCTTATGACTAGATGAACCGATTTTGATGATTCAAAATGCTGACAGTGGTGTCCATGAGAAAATCATATAATTATTTAATTTGCATTAAGTGTGTGCGCCACAAAGGGAAGAATAACTCAATATTATGTCAACTAATTTAGATAATTCATTTTTAATTGCCAAAGATCAAATTCTAGAGTAGTTTGTTGACAATTTGGTTAGGTTCTGATTAATTCTATTTCGTAATATTCCTACAATAATAAGTAAATTAGCTTTTAACTTTTGATTCGATTTAAAGTCGCTTTTTATTTTTTAATCATAAATATTTATTTATATTCTATCAATCGATTGCAGGGGGAACGAAGAAATAAAGATACCAGTTATTAGTAAATGAATATAATAGTTCGCTTAACAGTTTCTATTCACATCAAATGTTAAGTCAGTGTAAAATTAATTTGAATACCCAAATCTAATACCAAGGATTGTTAGATAAGTAAACAAGAAGGTCGAGAGCCGAGAGTCTTGAATGGCTACGGATCGAAATTTGCGATTCAATGAGTGTCGGTACGGGACGCCCGGCAATTGGGAGCGCAATTGAGCATTCGCCTAACTCGTTACCTGCGAGCGTATCGCTCGTTTACATACAAATGCCCGCTGGTATGAACAGGTTAATAGTTAGGTGTGTTCACCTCTATAAATACACAGTAAAGTGAATTGTGTTTACAAGTAATGAAGAGTGATAATGGTTTGAATGTTACAGCATCGGAGGTAATATTTTGATCGTGATTTATTTCCATTTAAATTTCAAACTTCTCTGGTCAAAATAAGGTAAGAAAAGGCACCAGGTAGGAAGGAAGTAAAAGCACTGAATTTAAAAAAATTTGCTCACATATATTTTCTTGATTTTTTTTTTAAATTTTGCTGATTGGTTTTATATAAAAGTATATAAAATTATTTAGTGGAATTCGGTATTTTAGGAAATAACGTAGAAGAATAAAATAAAAAAGTAGTAAATCATATTATTAACTTAAATAAAAATATATTACTATATAAAATTCCATAAATAATTAATTAATACTTATTAATAATTCTTTAAAGCGCTGTGATCAGAGAGTTTAACTACGTGTTTAATAGTCACGCTATCGGCTTCCGTGTACGCAGCACTTCCGTTATATATTTTTCTTACGGTTTTAGTTTCACATTTTTTCAGTTCGGTTGCGTAACTTAACCCCTATCAATATATACAAAATCACCAAGCTTGCCGTAAGGAACTCCTTTCCAAAAAGCATCCAAAATTTTGTAGACGCTTCAAAGATGGGGTGGTTATTTTATTACCGCCCTTCAAATCAAGACGCAGTACTGTATAGTGATTGGCATGAACACATAGCTACAGTAATACCTACTTAAACACTTTTGTGCTAAGTGGTACCATCCTAAATCATCTGAATATTAAAGTCCATTTGAATTGTACACAAGATAGAGTAGATATAATGAGAAAGTCTTTACTAAAGTAAAAAGTTTCATCAAAATAAATTTCACAAGGAAAAGCTTTCGAAACTTTCCCCGTTTGGAAAGAGCTTTGGGAAAGCTGCAGTGCTTTATTTTCATAATTGTTTAGCTTAAAGATGATGTATTCAAAATGTAAGCCAAATGTTTCAAACTTTTAGACATTCATTTAGTATAATTTATGGTATTACACATACACTTACAGTGCGTATTTAAATAATAAATTTGATAGTAGTTTACTTATTATTACAGTAATTTATTAATCTGCTATGTGGCAACAAATATTAATAGCTTATCAGCATTTTAATTTGTACGTTTTAATCAGATACAGTCGTGTATTTTTATAATTTGAACTGATGTATTGGCATTGCTAATTTTCCCCAGTAACTAAAAAACTTAAAAGGTACTGTGATTGTAATATAAGGTTGTCAAATATCTCCCTTCCGCCTTTTTGTCTTTTGAATTTCGCGGCTATGTACAAAGCGCTACAGAGCTCGTATCTAGCAATACTATACATAATTTGAAAGGTCTTGACATAACCTACAAAACGACGCTATGCATAATTAGTTTGGATATTGCGTTCAACAGTTATAGACGTGTAAACATGAAGTTCACTACGAGCTCTGTAGCGCTTTGTACATAGCCGCGAAATTCAAAAGACAAAAAGGCGGAAGGGAGATATTTGACAACCTATTATAATCAGGATGCACTAATAGAGATGTTTCCCTCTTTATAACATTCGTTCCTACTGCATCAGACAAAAACTTCAAAAGTGAGTCATATATACGTAAAAACCGAAAACTAATTGATACATGTTAAGATTTAACTTTCCGATATGTCGTAAGTTAATAGACGATTGTAATATGAAACACTCACATTTCCGTAGAACAGATATTATATATAAGATAGAATAGATATATTACGTACATCTAGAAATAAAGATACTTTCAAATATTCACTATGGAAGCTTTACCGAGGCAAGGAATAGTTCGACATTCACTATATGTATGTAGTTATATTTTTTTAATTGTTATTTTTTAGTAGAATAAAGTATTAAATATTAGAGACAAAAAATTATATAAATCCAAACATGAAATTTTAAAGTGGCTTGAAACACTGAACTATGAAGCTTGTAAGAATATGTTAAAAGTGGTCAATTAACTAGAACTTACACATTCACTGATACACACACACACACACACACAAATTACATTCACTATGCCTATAATTAAAATATGTTTCGTACATATATAAATACTCATGGAAGGAAGGGCCATCTATAGGAAAGGAAATTCCTAGTTTAGGTGGTAGCGAAACATAAATTGTATGAACACACATAGCTTATAAATTCGTTATTTAATAAAGAATATTATTATATCATTATTATCATTTGCTATTCTCTAATCTAGCTTGCAACCGTTACTTTGTCTCTGCACAACCCCAAGGTAAACTAGCAGAGAATGCCTTTTGGCATTAAGTATGCCTATTTGTATTTTTTTATTGTGTGCAAATGATACATAATAATTAAATAGAATTGTTCCAGGCCTGTCAATTCCTCGTACTAGAGTTGTTAACAATAGTCTTGCTAGATTCTCGTGCACGAGAAGCTTGTAAAAGATCAAAAATCATTATGTTACCCCATGTTCTTGAAGCGATATGACCTGACGTGGATTGTCCCACTCGGGCATCCTCGAGTCAGGATACTGTCGCGTCTAGATTACCGGCTTTAAGCGTGGATTCCCCTCTGGAAGCGCTAAGCTCTGTAACGGCGTACATTGAGGGCTTTAAGAGCTTCTATTTATCGTAATTGTGGTAGATAGTGCTTTAATGATTATGCCGTGTTCAAAAACTCGGTGATTTTTTTTCACGCCCATTTAAGTTTTTATTTTACACCGAATTCGATAAAGGAGGAGGTTTCCAAGTCGTGTGTTATTTTTTTTAATGTTTGTGTACCCTATGGTTGTCGGCATCGTTGAATCGATTTATTTGGTTTCAGTTAGTTTCTATATTAATTTTTTGGCAAATTATCTTATTCCAAAACATTGGGTTCCAAAGATAGACAACTACAACAACATAGGGAACTTTTTAAAATTGTATGGAAGAATGTTTATTGAATGAGATATTGGCATCCAAGACTAGGTAAGTACTCCTTAAAGACAAAGAGCCAGAAAATCGAAACACATCGTTGAGCAAGGGAGTGGAATAGTTTTCCCGCGTCGGTCCCTCCGATAACAATATGGGTACATTCACGAGTGAATAGGCATTTATTATGCTGGTACGCCTTACCATCCAGGACGGCATTTCCACTTAACATCAGGTGGGATCGTGGTCAAGCAACTTGACCTTGAAACTTGAAAGTATAAAAAATGAGTGCTAGACGGGCAAATACTGTGTAACATAATTATGATACTGCGGAAAGAAAGTGTATTTGCGTAGTAGCTTTTTACTACTTTTTTAACGTTTGATATGTCAGATTTTATTTGATTTGGAGTTGGTTTGTGGTTTAATTGGTTAATATATATTTATTTACCTAACTGTGGTAGATAGAGAAAACCTGCCGAGTACAAAATTAAGTGATTGAAACAGAGGTGATATTTTTCACGCCCTCTTAAGTTCCAACTTCTTGTCTTTTTTAATATATTTGCAAAAGTTTTAATGTATTTTATATCTAACAGAAATTAAAGTCAAACTAAGTGTTATTGATTTTGTACAATGCCTTCATTTTGTTATAGAACACAAAGAAAACAAGTTCTTTCATAAATAAAAAGTCAAGTTATGTTAGATTGTTTTATGCTACGGTTAAAATTTTCGAGTTCTATAGCCCACAGAGCCAAGTTTAATGTATTTTCCGCGGATTTATAGTAAATTTGGTGTCCTTTTCACTTATAGGTTTATTATTTTTATATACCCTGGTTAATGCCGTAAAGTATTTTTCATCACACCGACATTGCTTAAGAATCTTGAACAGAAGCGCAATGTCTTTGTGCGTAATAAAGCAAGTGAAAATAGTTTTTTTAATACGTTGTGGAACCATTAAAGCATGTACTAACGCGTATAAATCTATTAGGTACGTTGGTAGACATTAATTTGTTAACAGTCGTAAATAAAACGGACTTAAATGAAATTCTACTGAGAAATATTTTTGCTCTTGCCTGGACTTGCAATGATCTAACGTAACATACGTTTATAACATACCATAATAAAGGCTAGAGATTGAAGACACCTCGCAATGAAGAAACGAGTGCTATGTAAGAACAAGGTTACATTTTTTTTAACATGGGAGGAAAAGCGTTTACTCGTTTACTGGAGAGACAAAGCAACGGGTGCAAACTTAAAAAAAATTAAAACATATATGTAAATAAACATACATTCATATCGGTATATTAGTAACATAACTATAATAATTAAAAGTAACAATAAATAAAAAACATACGTAGATAACAAGATATAGATGGATATATATAGATGTATATTAACAAAAATAACAGTTTACAATAGAACGGTACTGCTAGTGCACAAACATTGAACACCAATTGAGAACCTCATCATTTTTCTCAGTCGGTTAAAAAAACAGTTGAATGCTGTAAATAGCACTAAGATCGAACAAGTACAAATTATGTCCGAATATAGCAATTAGAAAGCTAGGCCTTCCATAGATATATATAGCGCCCAATTAATGTCGCCAAGGTGCACGGAATTGAAAACAGGTTGTACAACTTTAATAGGAAAGTACCAAGTTAGTGGCTAAGCTTAATATTCTAGATCGACTTGGTCTAGATCGGTAGCGGTCTAATTTTTGAAATTGTTAACCAAATTATATCACATCGTAAATATATTCAATTGTAATGACAATAAGTATTTATTTTCAGATTAAGAATTATTTATTTTATATTCCATAGTTTTACACTATACCCACGCATGACGTAAACCAACATATATGATACGGCAATCCGCACCAGGGCTTCGTGGCGAATTGTATAGATATTGGCATAGTCTACCATGTGAAATAAAATTTTCCAACATATGTAGGTTTCCTCACTATGTTTTCCTTCGCATCGTAAATGGGAAAAACTCGGTGGATAAGTCTACCTTAATTCGCAAAATCGAAAATAATTATGAATAAAAAAATAGGAGAAGCATCAAAGTACTCAATAAAGCTGACCTTATTCCTTTGTCGGTGAAGGTAAACGAGAGCTTTTATGACATTCGCGCTCCACGACACGGCAGCGTGACGATAAACTGTTTAAAACGTCGCTTAATATTTGATTCATCAAACAAGAATAGGTTAATAGTAATATTGATTGGTTTGAACCTATAACCTTATGTTTCGCAGATGGAACCCCAAACCATTAGACTATAGACATTTTAAGTAGTACGACACCCAACTTCAAAGAAGAATGGCAAGCTTTACATTGTCGAACTACGGTAGAAGGTTCAAACATTTTTAGATATACGAAGTATTTTTTAAAGTGTGGACAATCCGGAATTTAATAATACTGCATGTTAATTGTACGAATTCAGGCCATAGGGTGAGGTGTTAGTAAGGTTTTTTCGGCCATTTCTTCTCCCAGTGCCAACGCTTCCCGATGTGGCACTCAAAGTTAGTTTAGCTTTAGAATTTCCAGACCAGACACTCGGGCGGCCTCTGATCGGATTGCTCACGCGAAATCGTCGAAGCCGACGTTACCCCTCACCGGGGACACTTGTGTCGAGTTTACTAAATATAGAGGTTCAGGCTAAGCAACTCTCAATCCTATGAAGCAGTAAAGGTCAGCTTCTCTGCCGAATCTGTGTAGTTCGTCACAAAAAAGACTACTACGTCATATATGTATTAAGAATATAAAGATTTAAATATCTTCTATAATAAACGACAAGCTGTTTTTCTACTTTTAAATGTCGTTGGATGCAAAAGACCTCACGAAGTGTTTGTCTCTGCTAAGTGTGTCAGTGTTGAGGTCCTAAGCGGCGTTAGTTACTTTTTTTTGTTACGATATTAACATCAATGAATGTCGGTCATGGAGTCGATCCCCAAAGATCTTATTAAATAAAGTTTTCAGTTTATATTGTAATGTAATGTATAATGTTGTTTTATCTGTGTATGGGGTATACAAAGTATAGTTCAGTGTATGGCGTTGCTAAGTATCGAACAGTAAATCAATGAGTTTGACGTTACAACAAGAACATCAATTTCAATCAAAGTTATTTATAAAATACGTGTGTCATATGGTTGCTTAGTGATGAAACAGATGTAAAATAGACGATGTCCATGTCAGAAAAAATATATAGCACGTGGAGATAGGTTTTATTGGGTCTGTTGCAGATAATGGTAGAACATACTTAACTTTTTAACTACGTTTACAAGATTTACGACACCATTTTTGGTGATGATGATATTGTCAAAATCGGAATATATTATTAATATTTCATCATTATGTAATTCGTTTCTAAAAAATGTAATTATCAAAAAATATAATTTACAAAAAAAATACCGATCAAATCTCGGTCATCCTGGTACTTAATATCTTTACTATACTTAAATCTTCACCGCAATATTCTGCATCTTATGGTATAATTATCATGTCTATCCCTTTTGTAGTTAAAAGTAACATGAGTAAAGTCTTCCAATTCCCTCGCATTAGTGTCGAAAACCTTGATTACCATTATTTGACTTGACATTATTCAGTTTATGTTTAAGTATCGATAAAGCGTTACTGATTTGACTTTTGTCTTTGTACCGACACAATTTCTACATTTACAATACATTTGTGTCGGTGTAAAGATAAAAGTCAAATCAGTACGATGAACGTGAAAAAATTGTGTAATAATCGCACTGCAATTGTCTGGACTCGAACGCGTTTTCATTGCCTGTAAAATGCAACGTTTTACCGTAGCGATTCTGACAAAGAATTTCATCTTGGTTAGAATAACCTTGTGATGCGAACATTAAAAAAAGGGTCGAACTACGACTCCATGAGTTTCTTAGCACAATATAGCGTGGAAATTTCTTTAGGCTATAATCTCCACCCCTATTAAATGTTATCAGACCAATATCTCCTTTCCGTCGTGTTATCAGCAATAGGGAATTGATTAAAACTGTTTTTCCTTTCCCTTTTATTATCTTTCTTATTAATGAAATCTATTTCTCGTGTCGTACTGTTCAATATATTCAAGTGCTTTCTGACTGGTACACAGTTTTTACACTGAAGAGGTGTATATCTATAATATTATTAACGATTACCGTTTTCCTGTCTACCTGTCCTTCTCTGGAATTACTTCTAGACGTCAGATGATTCTAAAGATAATTTCACATTGCGAAAATGTTTAGAAACTTATAATATAATTCAGTACCAAAATTGGAATCTTCGACTGTTTTTATTATAGAGTTTTTTTCTTTGACTCTTCAAAACACGCACGTAGTCATATTGGTTAAAGAGCAATTTGAAGTGGCAATGGGCAGGACACAAAGCGCGTGTTCTACGATGCGCTGATGGTGTCGAGAAGCGGAGGCCCTATGTGCACTAGTGAATGTTCTACATCTGAAATGATGATGATAGTCGTATTCGTATGAATCTTTGACTGATGAAGAAGCAAAAGTTTTATCGATTATACATTCATCGTGATAAAATTTCGTTGGCTTTAGGCAAATTTTGCATTGCTAAGCCTCATGAAAATTTGGCTGTACAGTGCAGCAACTAAAATTGCTTTTATATAATAAGTTAATATAGTGCTCTTGTGTTTTAATTGTAGGATATTCACCCTTTGAATTAAAACTGCCAACAAAACGTAATTACATCTAACTTAATCCATTAGTTTAGAAAGCATACTTTGTTATTATTCGTGACGTGTTTACACCAACCCTCGGGGAGTGGATTACTGTACTTTTTAATATTTCAAAACAGCGCGTTCGTTAAGCGTGCCTCGTATTATATACTAGCTAACTAAAGAAAAAATAACAGTAATTACTACTGAATAAAAGGCGTAATAGATACTTTACAATACACTAAGATGAATAATATAAAAAATTGAGAGAGAGAACAAGTCTTAGTTCTGGTTCTCATTTTTTGTGACAAACATATGATGATTGCTTATATGCTGAAAAATACAGTTAATGCGGTCTTCATGTTCATCTCATTTTCTCCTTATTTATCTTCCTATGGAGACATCATAAATGGAGGAAATTCTCAATTCGTCGTATGTTTTTTTTTATTTACCTAGCAACTTTGGACTGGGTGAAGCTAGTTTGATCATTCCTATTTTATTTAAAAGCTAGTGGTTCCCGTGTGGTCTCATTTAGTTCAATTCTGTCAAGAAAATCATATAAGTATTAAATTTGCATAAAATATGTACGCCAAAAATGGACGAATAAATCATACAGTACAATAACTCATCACGCCAACCGTTTTCGATTATTCATATTTTAATGAAAAGGCCGTACTTGAAGAGTAGTTTGATAAGAATTTGGTAGGGTTTTGTTTTATTTGGTAATATACTCACGATAATTCTGAAGTACAAAGAGGGCGTCCGCGCGTATTATAACGGTCAATATTTAATTCGATTTGAAATCGGTTATTGTTTTTAATCGTAAATACACTTATCTCCTTACGTTATTAAAATATATTCCTAATCTAATGTCTATTATAATAAAATCCCTGGCACGGTGGTCCATTGAACTATGAACGGAACAATAGCTCTCGTTATGTTGACTGAAAAAATAACAATAGGAAGTCGTATGAGGCGTCGATTGAGGAAGTTTGACGTATAAGTATATGGGTCTTTCCTTCTTGTTGTCTTTCTGAACGTAACTCAAGGCAAGTCTTTCATTTTATATTAAAACCTGACCGATTTTGTACTGATAACTTAGTGGCGTCTAGCGTCTGGCTTACGATATGACGCTTCGAATTCGAGTCTCAACTGGTTTGTATGTTAATGTATATTATAAGTTTTAGTTTTGGATTCTTGTTTCCAAAAAACACTTGGTAAAATTTGTGTTGGATGTTTAGACATAGGCTTTTCCCATGTCATATATGGAAAGTTATAAGCTTTCTGAAATGGGGTTAAAAAGGAGATTTTATTAATACCGTTTGTACAGTTTCACCTCACATTTACGTTCCACAGTTCATTGCCGTCTGTGTGTCGGCAGCCTAAGGCGTTTGTAATACCTATGCAATAGATCATTTTTCAAAGTCCATTGCAGTTGTACTAATAGCTAATGTCGAAGCAATTACCGCTTGTTTGCGATGTTAAGCCAATGCAACTGATTGATGGCAGCTCATAAGAAAAGTGCGGTGTTTTCTACGTAGCATACATTTAATGACTATAGGTGATTCGTATGACAGTTATTTTTTTTATATAGGAAAGGAGGTAAACGAGAGCTTACAGCTTTGAGAAAGCAGGAGGCTCGTTTCTTGTAGGTCGTGGTGGACGTGGCTCTCCCCGAAGCCCTCTGCATGCTAATTTCATGAAAATCGTTGAAGCCGTTCCCGAGTACAGTAGGTCACCCATTGTACAACGAATTTTAAAATTAGATACATTTTACGTTAGTGCTATAATTTGCTTCTTATTTAATTTTTGTGTACAGTAAAGTTTTATTTATCTATCTTAATATGCAGTATTATTACCGTTACATAAAAATCACAAATCGAATACGGGCTGGAATAGCTAAAGTACAATATAGTACCAGGCGTCAATATGAAACTCGTAAAAGTTAAACTTTGACCCAATTGAAAAACGATTGCATGTGGTCGATGCATATGCAGTGCTACGTCCATGTCATAAGCGGAAGCGGGTTGTTAAAATATGTATTTTATATAGGAAAACTGAAACTTGAATAGTTTGACTGCGTCTCTTTTTCCCTCAGATTTCAATACCACCCGCACGTTTTAAGAATAGATTAAATAGGCATTTCCTTAGTCAGCCAGGGTTGCATTTACTCCTATTATCTGTTCAGATGTTTGTTAAGCACTTGCTTTGAAATTATAAAATAAAACAAATGCGTTTACGGTTCACCTGATCTTAAGATCACCAACGCTCAAGAACATCTATCGTAATGCTACTATAGAGGTTTTTGCTGTAGTATAAATGAGTCAGCACAGTTGTGGAAGTATCAAAACAACACAAATATTTCAATAAAATTAGGCTTTTACTAGTAAGAAGCGTGCTTATTTAGCAAAATATTAATGCCTCACTGAAACGTTATATCTTTAAAAGTTTGCCTTAATTTTATTATTATTATTAAACACAATTATTTTTAAATAAATAAAAATTTTAACGCTTCTAACTTGTAGTCAAAACCGCTCTATGATTACTTTTATAGATTTCAATCAAAACGGAATGAAACGACTGTTCAAATAATTCTGTCTATGTTGTTGCAGAATATACAAAAGATCACATCTACCATCATTTCTTTTTAGGTCACATGTTATACGACACAACAATCAATATTAAATGACAAATACACACAACACAGAAACATTCTTCACAAACTTTTTTTGCTTCATTCAAATCGTCCGTTATGGGTATTCCTTATAACCCCACCTCCCCAAAGGGTTCTCGGCTGTTGGGCTCAGTAGCCGTGTCATGGACATCCATGGTGAAGCCAAGAGCACCACAAGCCGCTCCACGAGGAGTGCCGGCCGAGGCACCGGGTAGGCTCCTCACGTAGCTAACAGAGCTAACGACAAGCTAAAAGGCTATGAAGGAGGGCGCGACGCATTTTCTGGCACTTCTTGCCTGTAGTGGTTTTGGAGAGGCTCGTACTCCGCAGGTGGAACCGCAGCGGCCTCTGCTGGCGCAGTCTGGTCATCAAGCGACGATGGTGAAACATCTTGGGGTTTTAGTCGATGCAAGATTAACATACCTCGCTCCCTTCCGGAGGGCGGGTACGCGTCAAGTTTTTCGCTAAGTAAACTGTTACTTAACTGACGAAAATATTTTTAGTTGCGATACAATTGTATATACTATAAGAGAAAGTTTCAGACGATCAGTTTGTGTGATAAATTTAAATCAAGCCATGTCTATTATGATAAAACCGATTCAAAGGTTTAAATAGAAGAGGTCAATGTCTTTGCTATAAGGGTGTATTATAAAGAGTGATTAAAAACCGGACCTTCAGTGTGCGTGCTGTTGCAGTTGCTCTAGGGATATAAACGCCCGTATCTGTTTAGGGTGAATCAACAAGTTAATATTAGAATGTACTTGTGTCAAACATTCAATGAAATATATGACTTTTATATTCATTGACGTTGTGACTTTTAATTACGTCAGAGTTTTTAAGTTAATTGAAAGGAAGAGAAAAGAAAGTTAAAACTGCTGGAGTTTAAAAAAACATCTGTAAAAAAAATAATAGCGTCGTTGTTAATGTAAATATAAAACATTCACGACCGTCTCAAGGGTATGCAGAGATTACGGACTCTCACTTAGATTCTGACGCATTCCCTTATTCAAATTCATGTATACTAACAAACATATATACTTGTCTCATACGCTTACCTTTATTTGCCCTTTTTTCAGTACGTCGCTAAATTCACTCACTTTAGCGGAATTTTTTTTATGACTCTTACACCTTTAAATACTAATAACCTAATGATAGGGGGTATGTTAAACTTAATGTCGTAGATTTGAATCCTCTATTCGATTATTGACGTGACATGACAACAACGTTAGTTGAATAAATATAATATTTGTGAAAAAAGATGACTCTTTAAAAAAGCATAAACATATTTGCAAATTTCTCTTGTTCACAGATAAGGAAAGGGTGTGATGACACAAGGACGCGAACCTCTCACTATAATGGACGGCAACCCGCCAACCTGCGACTTCTCAACAAAAACAAAACGTGGCGTGTATCTCTCTAAGAGTCTCGCTTTCGTCATCTTAATAATTTTCGCTCTAGCTTTAGTGGCCACTGCCTTCTTAGTGTATAATTTTGCAGCCTGTCCAAGGGCTGATCATTTAGCTAATGTGACCAAATACGAATTAACACATTGTGAACAAACAAAACTATTAGTAATACCATTGAATAATGATAACAATAAAACAACTGTAGCAGCAGAAACTACAACTGTTCCAATTGAAACTTCCACGATAGAGGAGAGTACCAAAGTGACGGACGTACGTCTACCAAGTCATGTAAAACCAGATACATACTACCTCAAACTCACTCCATATATCTTCGAAGGTAACTTTACCTTTGATGGCGAAATAAGTATAATTATAACTGTAAAGAATGAAACAGATCAAATTACCTTTCATGGTGTTGAACTAACGTATCACAGTATAAAGGTTTTGAAGAAAGAAAACGGAAAGGAGATTGTTATAGAATCAAGAACAGAAGATGTACCACGACAATTTCAAATTCTCACGCTGAAAGAACCACTAACAGCAGGGAAGCAGTATTACTTAAACATTACATACACTGGTATCTTGAATGACAACCTCCACGGTTTCTACAGAAGTTCCTACGATGAAAAGAAAGTGAAACGGTAAGAATGTTCTAATAACTAATTAAAAAGAAATAATCGCTCATCTCTAGTTTAACTTAAACAGGCAAAGATATAGAAATAACTAGAAATCTACATTAGGTTCTAGGTTGAACAGTTGAAAATATAAGGAAGAGAGATAAATCTCTTATTATAACATCAAAAAGCTATATGTAGTCTTTTTCGTCCATTTTTGATTTGGCAATGTTGCACGTTAATTCTCTGTCACAAATTTAAGAAATGTAGCTGGAGTTTTCTTTCTTTTGTCAGGTTTTTTAACGATTCCCAATGTTGTAATAATATAAGCTGTAGATCTAAATTATGTAAGACCCAAGCCGTTTTCTGTTAGCCTCCTTACAACAATCAAAGGCCTTTTCAGACGACTTCATTATAAAATAAGGACAGATCTTACAGTTTATAGATTTTTTACATTATAAGGTATTGCATACAATTGAAGGCACAAACAAACTATTATTCAATGAATAGAATGGTTGAGTGCAAAATAAAAATGGAAATATAGTAATCGCACAAAAAAAGACAAACGTATCGTTTACATCAAACAATGGCCAATCAAGTTTCCGCGTTCCGAAGAAGGAACGTTTAATGGACTCATTTATATTCTGTAAATATCTTCGTAAGACGTGTAGTTTGATGAATTGACCCCTGCAAGGCATAGTAATGCTGCAATTAATGCTTTTTGCTTCGAAGTACTTTGAATTCACTTAATAGTAAGCAATTTCTGTGCGCGATTGATTTGGGATAGGTATTTCAACATTTCAAATTATCATTAGGGATATAATTTTAGGGAACAATCAAGCTTATTCCCACAGGATTTAAAATGTTGTCAAAATACTACCGTCAAAAAACTGCATAGTATAGAAAGAACTTGAGCCATTTTACCGTTTTAAATATATTGGTCATCGAAGAAATGTCTGGTTTTTGAATAGCATGCGTAAATTACGGAATATGATAGGATTATACCAGGCTACTAGGCCGGGATCGTGGAACAGCCTTCACTAATGAAGCAGAAGCAGGCTAGAGAGGGTGATGTAGAGGTTATTAATTTTTTACTTGTCAAAGCTTATCAAAGTGTATATAACGTTTATTGTTACGTAGGTTATTTCGGACAAAGCTATATTAAGCTATTATTTGCTATTATAGTATTTCAGGCGTTTTATTACCGGAAGTAGACCAAAGTCGTAAAATTAATAGTTTTCCCTTAGATGGATTGCGGTGACGCAGTTCCAGGCCACGGACGCCCGCCGTGCGTTCCCCTGCTGGGACGAGCCGGCGCTGAAGGCCCGCTTCGTTATCAGCATAGCGCGGCCCAATAACATGACTTCGTTGTCCAACATGAACATCGTCGGAAGGCAGAAACAGTAAGCTGATGTTTTTATTATTTATTCAAGTTCCACTGTTGGGCACAGGCATTCTCTGTGAAGAGAGTATAAGAGCATAGTCCGCCACGCAGCCCTTGTTGGACTTCAAATGATTTTAAATTTTCTTACTCATGTCTCCCGATGTTTACTTTAATCTTCGATTTTATGCTCCGGATGAGCGCGTGCCACATAAAATTATATTACAAATTCAATGGTGCTTTCACCGGGCATCGAACTCGGATTGCTAGCATACAATGCAAATTTAGACGACGGTTCGGTCGCTGAGCTACCTAAAATCAAATCATATTAACACTTAAATAAAATTTAGTAAATTGTTATTTTTAGATAATGCTGCTTTCTTATAGCTTCCACCATTCCACCGTTCTTGTCGGTTCAATTGTTTCAGAGGTCTCTCTAGATAAAACATATTAAACTTTCTACTAGTAACAACTTTTAACAAGCTCGTAATTGGCTACGCCGTAGAAGTTCCATTCACAGCCAAGTAAATAATTTGTGATACTATATTATTTCGCGTTTATTGGATACACCCGAGTTGTGCTACGATTTTGAAGCGTCAATAGCCTAATGGTTTAGGGTACGGTCTGCGTGGGTTCGAATCCACCATTCGACTATTGACGTGAATCATCGCCTAGCACAAGCTTAAGCTTAGTTGGAATGGTTAACAAGAATTTTAGAAATATTTCTGAAAAAAAAAGAAAAGAAATATTGCTAGCTTTCTTTTTTAAAAAAATCGTACTAAGTATCGGAGTAGAGATGGCAAGGGCCAACGGGTGCGCTTGTTTTCATGGTAATGTCTACGGCGTAATGTATCCAATGCAGTAATGGTAGCAACAGGAAACGCTCAACGCATTATCCTATTACTATGTAGTCTAAAAATGATAAAGTATAATTTTTGTAAAAAATGCTATTGCATTTTTTTCTCAAATGGAGAGTGTGATCCTTGGTCACACCTGTTGCTATGTACAAATGGAGATGGATGGTAAGGCGTATACTATTCCCTCTAATCTTAGAAATATCCACATCGTAACTGGAGAGAAAGACGCGGGCAAACTATTCCAGTCCTTTGAAGAACAAGACAAAGCCAACCGTTTTGTTGTATATGTTATATTCTTGTGAATCGAAGTATTAGTTTGTAATAGATAATGGTTTCAACTATAGATTAATTGAATGGTGGATTAACTACGTTTCGCAGCACCGACCGTAGTAAACCATTTTTTTATCATTAGGCTTTTGACTTTGACACTACCTCGTTCAACAATAATTTTTAATGATTTTATTTCCACCGCTGAGCATTCGGTAAATTACCACATAATATTGCAATAAATAATTTCATAACCACGGGGATCGAACTTGATGTATTAATGTGCTATGGCTTATGAACATCAGTACTGTACATATTTGTGATGTAACAATATTTAAACAGTACAGAACATTTGTTCCTATTATTTCTACAAGTTTCTTTAAAAGCCCAATAAAAAATCGTTTTTAAATAATATATTACATTGAATATTTGTACTTAATTTGTATTAACTATAAGATAATTATTATTTTCAACACAAAACACATACGGACGTGGTCGTTGGTTTACATGATACATTTGTGGCCTGAATTTATTTACAGACTCGTAACTAAGTCAAGGCCTACAATAGTAGTTCAAGGTCTAACTTACACACATCGCAAATACACTTAAATATATATTTGAATGATCAATTTTGATGCTAAATTTCAAGTCATGCTTATTTTGTTATTATTATATTTATACAAATTTTTCTTTTAAGTTCATATTATTAATGTATTCAAGTATATCTTGTATTTTAGCCCATCAACACTTAAGTAATTGTCGAAACTGAGCTTTTCAATAATTTATGATTTAGATAGACATAATCTTTTGTTCTTGAATAATCTATCACTTTAAAGCTTTAATAATAATAACGGAAGACGACGGTCGCCACCCAGTTCCCTGCTGTCATCCATGTTGTTGGAACTGGTGCAAAGACCGTTGTGCTATGCCACGAGGTAAAAGATACCGGTTCTAATTTTAAAGTGTTATTTTTAATATTTGTACAATTTCTCATATAAATAATTATTATGTATATAGTTAAAGCATCAAATTAATTGGTCTGTAATGATGTTTTGTCTCATAAATGAAAATAAACGAGTTTAAGACAAATAGAGAACGAAGAGAATTATACTCGCATGTTTTTCGGTGTAGAAAGGAAGATGTTCGTTGGACAACAAAGGCAGTTTTAGAGTAACAGATATTAACTGATAATTTATTTATGCAGCTATATTTAGTATAAGTATAGTTTAGTTATGATATTTGTAACTGTATGCCGTCGCCCCGTTTTGTTCAGGCATTGCCTGGAACAGATTGTTTTAAGCGATAAGGTCGCCCATTAGGCAATTTATTATAAAATGTACCTTACTTCTGTATGTACAATAACGTTCTATACTAAATATAAGTACAATAAGCTATATATAAATTTATTATCATTATTATTTCAGTGAAATTCTCACGAACTATGTTTGGGATCACTTCGCCGAATCTTTTCCGATGTCTACGTACTTGGTAGCGTTCGCAGTAACGGATTTTGGTAACATGAGCGATAACAACTTCTCCGTTTGGGCGAGGAAGGAAGCTCTGTCGTCAGCTGCGTACGCTTTGGACATCGGTCCTAAGATATTGAAGTTCTTAGAAGACTACTACAAAATAGAATTCCCATTGCCAAAGATTGATATGATGGCATTGCCGGATTTTAAAGCTGGTGCCATGGAAAATTGGGGATTGCTGACATTCAGGTAAGAGTTAAATTAAAAGAACGAGTGTGCTTTAGACCACGCGCCTGAAGTAAAACTTCTTTAGCACACACACTTTACACAGATATGTATTTGTACATAACATAGTTATTACATAGATATGAATTTTTTTTCATAAATATTTATTTTCTCAGATTTTTGGTACAGTTTTGGTATTAGGGATATATAGGTTGTCAAATATCTCCCTTCCGCTTTTTTGCTCTTTATTCAATGCTTTATAAACAGTGTTACAGTGATCGGATTTAGTTCAAATATGCGCCGTTTTGTTCGATAATCTGTTTCCATCTAGACGGCAACTTCATAATACCTCCATCGTAGAAGCCCTCCTCCTTATTTGCGAAGTACTTGGACAGCCACTTTTCACAAGCCTCTTTTGAGTTCAACTTTACACCACCAAGGGCGTTCACCATGGACAGGAACAGGTGGTAATCACTTGGCGCTATGTCCGGGCTATATGGTGGATGCGATAAAACCTCCCATCCGAGCTCCCGTAGCTTCTGACGAGTCATCAACGAAGTGTGTGGTCGGGCGTTGTCGTGGTGGAACACTACACCCTTCCTGTTGGCCAATTCTGGACGCTTCTGGTCGATCGCCTGCTTCAAGCGGTCCAGTTGTTCGCAGTAGATGATAGAATTAAGTGTCTGGCCATATGGGAGCAGCTCATAGTGGATGATTCCCTTCCAATCCCACCAAACACACAGCAAAACCTTCCTGGCCGTCAATCCCGGCTTGGCCACTGTTTGGGACGATTCACCGGCCTTCGACCACGACCGTTTTCGCTTGATATTGTCGTATGTGATCCATTTTTCGTCGCCAGTCACCATCCGCTTCAAGAATGGGTCGAGTTCGTTCCGTTTCAGCAGCATATCGCAGGCGTTGATTCGGTTCAGAAGGTTTTTTTGCGTCAAATCATGCGGCACCCAAACATCAAGCTTTTTTTTGTATCCAGCCTTCTGCAGATGGTTTAAAATGGTTTGGTGACTAACTCCCATCTCCTGGGCGATGTCACGAGATGCCACATGCCGGTCTAACTCGATGTAGTCCATGATTTGATCGGTATTTGTCGTCACAGGTCTTCCGCCGGCTGGCTTATCCATGGTGTCGTTTTCACCGGCTCTGAATCGTCGAAACCATTCCTCCGTGGTTCGAAGTGATAGAGTACCATCCCCCAAAACACCATTAATCTCACGGAACGTTTCTCTAGCGGATTTGCCTTTAACGAAGGAAAACTTTAAAATAGCGCGAATTTCGGCGTTAGTGAACTCCATGTTTACACGTCTATAACTGTTGAACGCAATATCCAAACTAATTATGCATAGCGTCATTTTGTAGGTTATGTCAAGACCTTTCAAATTATGTATAGTATTGCTAGATACGAGCTCTGTAGCGCTTTGTACATAGCCGCGAAATTCAAAAGACAAAAAGGCGAAAGGGAGATATTTGACAACCTATATTATGCCAACACCGAGTTAATCTTATGTGTAATATATACACGATTGTTTAAGAGAGAAAGAAATGTGCCTGCGCACTACTCTCTCCTGCTCCTACTGTGTGATACAGACAATAGGCCTGCACTATGTCTAAGATATACGAAACGTAGCTAAGCTATGACAGAAAGAAATAAAGGCATTTTTGCTCACACTTCTCTCTTGCCCTTATATTTCCCTCTCAACTTCCGTACGTCTAGTCAGATCACATTTCTCGTAAAGGTGTCACTACCTTACTTCCCAAATCAAGCGTGTGTTAAGACGTTTTAATTCAAATCTAAGCTTGCATGTCATTTATGTGGGGTAGACAGAAATAGCAATCGATCGAATGGTGTGACCAAAATACATGGAGTAAAGGTATTTTTGCTTTTTTATTACATAATCTGTAATAAGCCGATCCCTCTCTCCTTTGAGAAAGATATCGGTGGTTTAAGTAAGTGGAATAGATGATTGGAAAAAAGAGATGAAGTGAGAAGAAAAACGTTTATCAACCACCTTGATGACTTCTTTATTGCATTGCCATTGACATTGCCTACATCTTAAAGTTAACAGGGTAATTGCTTATACGTATTATACGTTGTATGTCACACAATCAAGGTACAAGGCAGGACTTGTATTCGCCTAATTTGAATTTTTATTCTTTGCCAATCGTTTCGTAATTTAGATTCGGTCAGTGCACCTGATGAGAATAATAAGAAGCGAATCGCGGTTCATTCTTTACAAAGATAATACAGTGTATTGCATTGCAACGACATTTCTGTTTTCAAAAGATTTTAATTAAAGTAATCGACATATATCATATAATTTAAGTCTACTGAATATAATACAATTTAATAGCAGATTACGGGGATATGATAATTTTTTTTTTTGTTGACGGGGAAGAAATCTTCACAAAGATACCCCGCCTTCTGGGGGGAAGGCGGCGGTTATGTGGGGTTCTTACCCACTAAAATCTCCCCGGTGGCCCTTTCCTCGGTGCATAACGAGGGGCTCCGGGATCTCCAGTGGAACGCACCGGAGCCCCTCTGCACTGTGCTCAAGGAGAGCACGTCCCGAGGGGGGAGGTTACTCCCTCCCCCCCTGTGCCCTCGCAGCGGAAGGCGAAACGGGCCAGCCAATGTCGCCTTCTTCCCGGGTTCACTTTGGTGGACGACTCAGGCCCCCACCCTTGTCGCCCAGTGAACCCGAGGCCCTTTTTAGTCGCCTTGTACGACAGGCAGTGGATACCGTAGTCTTATTCTTGAGAGCCCAGAACTACAGGGCTACTTAGATAACTTAGCTTAACCTGTTTTAGGACGTTCGGTTCACGTCAATAGTCCTAGTCAATCCAACCTGCGACCTTACGATTCGCAGATCGTACTAAAGTAAGGTGTCTTAAAAGGTCTATTTCTAACGTACGTGGTGCCTCAATGCGAATTGACCTTCTTCAATTTCAAGATGCGTTAAAAGTATGCTAGAAGTGAATCTGATGCCTGATTTGATTTGATAATTTGATGAAACGCGATAAAGTCCTTAAAAGTAGTTTTATTCTAAATCCATGTTTTTTCATGAATATAAATAAACTGGCGACTTGTTTTGGCTTCGCTTCGCTTATTTCGTTCAGGCCGTGATAATGAATGTTTTTAGTGAGCGTCTGTCATGCAATGAGTAACCATGTTAAGTATAAAGTCTATGTGCTGCATATAGGATCTCATGATTAGACTGCGTGGTATTTCGTATTTATATAATTATTGATAAAGATCAAGGAGTAAAGAATTTGAACAGGTCGAATTTATACAATGAAGTGGTGTAGAAATTAAAATCGATATATAAATCTTTCCTCGGACTTCAATGACATCGATACCATAGAACTATACAAATGGTAAACCACTATGGAGGGTGCTAATCGATCACTAGGGGCTGCCGTATAACGCTTCATTAGTCACGCGACAGGGGGCGATTATCTCTCCACTACGACGAGGGTGCGAGCTTTTATAACAATAGATCGTATTTATTGGTCAGTTAATTTCGCGCATTGTTACAGTTACAATTGTAACTTTAATTAAAATACATTTTTTTTATTTGAATGACGAAACGAGCTTTAATATTCAGGTAATCAACGTGATTGGAAGCGATATGTTGTTATAAACATGCACGGAAACTAAAACGCATCATAACTTACGGGCGATAAGGACAGTGAAAAATGAGGAGGACGACTATATGGTGCGTGGTTGCCTTAGTAGAGAGAGGGTGCTGAGGTAGGAATGCTCTACCAATGTGCAGAGGACCGTATGTTCCGTCGGACATCTCGGAGCACCGAGGGTGCATTGGGGAAAGGGCCGGAAGCTCCGTACTTTTAGGCTCATAGAATAAGGCTACGGTATCCACTGCCCATTCCCCCTCCGATAGCTAAAGCGATGGTGTTAGGGGCGGAATTTTCCGCCTTTAGAGGTGCTTCACTTCAGCTGCGGAAAGGCACTGGTGTGTGATTTTCACTGAGTTACATCTCAAATGTGACAGAGGGGTGGACATTGCAATACCGTGCACTAGTTTGAAAAAGAGAAATTGTAATCGCCGACCATCAGATTCCAAATCGAACGCTTAGCCATTACTGGTCTTGATTCTTTATGTTAACATAAAATAATGTAATGCTTTATACGTCGGTACCCTAAAGGAAAGAGTGTTTATATGTAACGTTAAATTGTAATTCACCACAGAGAAATAGCAATGCTGTATGATAAAGGGGTATCGCCTACGACTTCGAAGGCTCGCGTTGCGTCAGTGGTGGCGCACGAGATTGCTCACCAGTGGTTCGGCAACCTTGTCACACCGGCCTGGTGGTCGGACATCTGGCTCAACGAGGGCTTCGCCAGCTACGTGGAGTACGTCGCAGTAGATGCGGTGAGGAATAGTTTCTTTAATTGTGAACCTTATATGTGACGTCTGTAGACGTGAGGACACAGCTAAAACTTTTTGAGGGGTCGTTTTAGGGATATTTTGCTGTTTTCTGGTATTCAGTTCTAAAAAATACCGTTACATGGGGACGTTGTCGACTGCCTTCGAACTAAGTTGAGGTCAAGAACCACCGACACAACCATACTGTTAACTAGATGACCCGACAAACATTGTTTTTTATAAAATTTATTTATATATTTTTTGTGACGAACCTATGCTGATAATTGCAATTGGAAAGTAGCCTAAGTGACTCCTTATTACATCAGCTATCTGCTGGTGAAAGTTCCATCAAAACCGAAACAGACACATGATGATGATGATGATGATCGTATATACTTTTATATGAACCTAGTAAAAAGAGGTTTAATATTACAAATAAAAACTCAAATTTTATTTCTTTGTATAGAGAAAGTATATAAGAATATTAACTACGTCAATTTATTTTTATCCGAGAAAATTTTCGGTTTAGATTCTCTCCCTCAACTCTTACAGAAATACCGAGTGTAGCCCTAACTTATGCTGTTGTTCTTTTATTTTATAAACGAGTATTAGCCCAACTCTCCATCATCGTAACACTCATTCTGTACCGTGAAATATTTTTTTAAGCGTTAAAGTCAACACTTGCCGGTCAGTATTGACGAATACGTCAGTCAGTCTCTTTGTTACTGTCTGCCGTCTATTACGCCTAAAATCATCTGCTTCTCTAAACAACTAGGGTATCGGTTAAATAAATATTTGAATGAGTTTAACATTTCATGTGCAGGTGGAGAAGACGTGGAAGTTAATGGAGGTGTTCGTGTTGAATGAAGTGCAGAGCGTGTTCAAGCTGGACGCACTGGCCACTTCACACCAGATATCAGTCGAAGTCGGCAACCCGGATGAGATTGGAGCGATTTTTGATAAAATCTCCTATGGAAAAGGTCAGTGTTTCAAGTTTTTTTTTTCAAATAAGTCCCATTAAAGCTCCACTGAAAATAATTCTCTTCATATTCCTCCCTGTAAGAAATTAGTGTGTGATTTCTTACATAATTCTTTATTAATATATTTATATATATATTCGATGTTTATTATAATCGATATAATATAAAAATATATAATACTTTAATGCAATAAGGCTCTAGAATGCGCCCCCACCAAACGTATGTACGTACGTAGCTGGAACTAACATTCAAAAATTAAAAATAACTTAAATTTTTTTAATGATTGAATACTTTGCGCTGAATTGGAAAAATGTCAGAGGACTTAGTATTAAGGAGGTTAAATGTTGCGACAATTCTAGGCAATGGCGAGTGTGACAATAATTTTCTTCTGAAGGTACATCTAAAATTCTACACCAGCGACTTTGTTGGAAAATTTGAATGGCACTCTGATGTACTCGAACATATTTTCGAGTATCAGTATACTTTTACAGTTAAATTCTACAATTGTTAATTTTAGCAAGAGATTTTTGTAATAAAAACAACCGAAAAACGGGAACTCATGTACATTTGTTGTATCATTGGTACGATTCGGTTGGGATTAGAACCACCAGCTAATCAATGGTAAGTCGAACGTTCAGACACTAGGCCACCCCTGTCTCTTACAGATTATCTACAACTAACATGTAAAAAAACTAATCTACAATTGGATATTGGAAAGCCCACAAGTCACATATATCCTGTCGTCGAAATCAAATCCACGGCGGTTATATCCGATTACCAAAGGATTCATTAAATGGATAAATTTGTTTACAACAAATCTATTTCTCCTTTTTCAGTGTTACACTTATTATAATTATTTTGTTTAGTTACTGACTAGCTGCGCTGCGCTTCGCGGTGTCACCCGCGATTAAAACTATTATTTTTTTTCTAAAATAAAGTAGCTTTAGTTAATCTTTATTACATCAGCTATCTGCCAGTGAAAGTCCCTTCAAAATCGCTCCAAGTATTCCATAGATTAGCCGGAACAGACAGACAAAAATTTAAGAACATGTTATTTTGGTATACGTACCGTATGTACGTTCAATGTAACCATGAAAGAGGTTATTTTAATATTACAAACAGACGCTCTAATTTTATTATTTGTATAGATTTGGAAAACCAATTGGGTTACAAGTATATTTACGAGCAAAAACAAAAACCGACTTCAAATCGAATTAAACGTTGAACGTTATTCGTCCATTTGTGGCGCACATACTTAATGCAAATTAACACTGACATGCTTATCTTGTGGATACCATTGTCAAATTGGAACCAAATTCAAATGGGACCATACGGGGGACCATAATGGGACCATAATAATATATATATATATGCATGTATTTATGTTTGTAGAGTTTTCTTATTATTTGTTATTTTTTCATCTAGCTTGCTCACATCAAGGTAGACTGACAGATAATGCATTTTGGCATTAAGTCCGCTCGTCGCTGTCCGCCTTTTGTACTCTGTTTACTGTGTGAAAATAAATAAATAATTATATAAACCTCTGTACAGGACTGATCATAAGGTCGTTCAAGCCCATCATTCGACTATTGACGTGAACCATCTCGTAGCACAAGCATAAGATGGAAAATAAATTGTAAGCATTCGTTCTTAAAGAAATAATTCATTTCTCTTCAGGGTCAGCGATACTGCGAATGATGAACCATTTTCTCACTGATTCGGTGTTCAATGCGGGAATCACTGCTTACTTGAACGCGAGGAAGTTCTGCTACGCGGAGCAGCGAGATTTGTGGGGCGCCCTAACTAACGCCGCGCGGGAGGCGAAGGCTTTCGATGCTGACGTGGCTGTTGTGATGGACTCTTGGACTCTGCAGACCGGCTTCCCGCTCCTGACTGTAACGAGAGACTATAAAAGCGGCGTTATAGAGTTTAAACAGGCTAGTTGCAATATAAGGGGAAAATTTGGATAACTTTTTCGATCTTTATAAAGTTCGGTCGTTAAGTTTAGGTATTAACAGCTTATTATGTTTGCAGGAGAGATTCGCACTCGTGAACAATTCGATAGAAGACGTCAAATCTCCCGTGTGGTGGATACCGATCTCTTATACGACCGCTTCTGAGGAGGACTTCGAATCGACAAGACCTAAACTTTGGTTGAGAGGAGAGAGATCAGTGGTCGTGCAGAATATCAGCGTCTCTCCCGGCGATTGGTTTATAGCCAATATACAGCAAACAGGTATGTTTATTTCCTTGTGCTACAGTAAAGGTATTGAACATAAAATAACACAAATGAGCACTAAGGCTCATAACTCAGAAGGATAAGCAACAAAAAGTATCGTGAAAATCCCAAGCAGGTTGTAACGTGTAGCTGTCTAGTCTATCAAATGTATGTATTTTTTAAATCTTTTTTCTTAAAGTCTTGTGTCTTCTTTCGTAGCTTGGAAAAAGGTTAAAAGGTTGGAAGTTAATTTCACAAATGTAATATATATTTTTAATCACGATCTCGCTAACATTCGCATAAATAATAAACGATTATAAAAAATTAAGATTCTGTAATTTAGTTTTTCCTAATACACATAATTTATAATTTATTAATGTATATAATTGTTTTTTTTTAGATTAAATAGCCAATTTTTTTTCTTCATATTCTAAAATATGAGGCATTGATTTGACATGTATTGAAGCAAGAATAAGTTTTTTAAAATTTGTCACTCGGTTTCAGGTTTCTACCGAGTCAACTACGATCAAACAAATTGGGGTCTTCTTGTAAATATATTGAACGACCGTACACGTTTCAAAGAAATACATCCAATAAACCGGGCACAAATCATCGACGACGCGATGAACTTGGCGTTATCTGGCCACCTGGACTACAGGACTGCCCTGGACATCACCAGCTATCTTACACATGAAAGGAGCTACGTTCCTTGGAAGGCCGGCTTAGTCGCACTGGGCTATATTGATAACATGCTCTCGAAGGGTGCATATTATTTGGAATATAAGGTAGAAATGTCACTTGTAAATATGTTTTAATTTTTATTCTTACGATTTATATAGTTTACTTAAATTATAATAGATGGCATTAGTGTAGAGAAGTTGAGATTATCGTTATAATGAATGAATGGTTTTATTGTCAATAATGCTACTTTATAATAATTTACTCTCGTGCCCTATTAACAGATGTGTATCAGACAGACTTGGATTGCTTGTCTGCCTACCCTGTTATCCGGTTTTCAGCTTAATTGGTCGCATATGTGGTAAGAATACGCCATTCAATTGGCAGAAGTATTACCAATCGATTATCTGTACATAAGAAACCAAACAATAGTAGACATCCGACACAGACATCATTCGTATACGCCGGCTGAATCAAACCCTCGACAATCAGATGGATTATAAGTCGATTAAAGATTAGATTATCGCTGCTAAAAACTAATTTATTCTTCTTAGTTCCCAAAGAAAAAGCCAAAAGTCAAAAATATATGTATAAATTTATGTCGGTAAAGAAGTTTCAACAGTTGAACACAAGATGTCGTTAGTAGTATCAAATAAAAATAAAACAGGGTTTAGGTAGATTTGTGTGTTTAGGTAGCTTTTTGTGCCTAAATACTAATTCAATTTTATCTTTGTGATAAGAAATAAACGATTTGCAACAAACTATACGACATGGCTGACTGCCTTAACCTATTATAGATACGAAAATGACACAAATAGATTAAATTCCACTTTTGCGTATAAGTACAAGAGATCTAATATTGAGATATAGTTATCTAGTTCAGATTTATTGCCTATAGATAAAATACTCATGAGTGCTTGAATTCATTTACTTTAATCAAATGCAATTTCTCCCATTTCTAACGTATTTTGTGTAATTTGAAATTAAAGGGTACAAAAAGGCGGATTTAATGTCAAGCACTATCTATCAGTCTACTTTGGGGTTGTGTAGAGACAAAGTAACGAGTGCAAGCTTAGAGAAAAATGCTTATGTGCATAAATAAAACACAATATATGCATCAATATATTAAAAAGAACCATAAGTATTATATGTAGCAAGAAACTTAATACATCTAGATATAATATAAATGGATAGGGACAGATAAAGATAAATTTAAAACTATCATATCAGACAATATTATTAGTTTAAAGTGTTGGTGCAACCTCAATTGTTCCATCTTAAAGTGGTGACCCAATCGAGGCCATACTTATGTTAAATTAAGTCAAAGTTCCGAATGTTTAAACTAACAGCTCGATCATCTTTAGTTCGGCGAAGTTGCAATAGTAGAAGCAAAAGTGTGACTTCCACTAGCTACCTTAGTACCCGAACTAAGATTCTCTTAGAGAAAATCCAAGCTCTTTAGCCTGAGAGTACAAGACGAGCTATTTAATTAAATCGAGTCCATTGTCTCCGCGCTGTAGACGATATTTCAGAGATTTTCGCAAGACCTTCCCAAATCAGTTTGAACGCCATTCCAGCCTTCAGTTAACATGAACTGCCGTGTCTAATGTCCAGCTGTTAGTTCCCGTACCTATGATAGCCTATAATTCGGTTTTATTTTGTTTTATCTCGGCAATAAAACCGGTATGTATTACATACATATCGGTATCCTGCAATAAATTTTGTGATACGTATAAATCTTATCTAAATGTTATAAGGGCAAGGTTATTACAACAGATATAGATAAATACTAAATCTGATTATAGCCGGCATATTTTGTTACTTTTTATGGGCATTTTTAATGAATATTAACGGTTCCTAACTTTTAAAAATGACCTAAACGAGAAATGATAGATCATATTCGAATTGACTTCTCGCAATGTACCTGTGGGATATAACGAACGCCTTGTGATTCTAGGTATCAATTATTGTATAGATATGTGTGTGTATAATCATACTGTAACTTAAAATAATTCATCGACTTCAATCATCCTGGCGGGCTAGGAATTCTCTACTAAAGTGCGACAATATTCTGTGCCATGCAGCTACTAACGCTTTTTTTTATAGAATGATAGTAATTTTATTAATTTTGTAATCTTCTGTGCCATGGACACAAAAGATTAGACAGAGATTATAAAATTCCTTTGTCGGTCTTTGAGAATGGAGTAGGCTCGTTTCTTGAAGGTAGAAGGGAAAGGATTGACGAGCTGTATGTATTGGCGTTTCTGTTCTCCAGCGATACGTGCTACGCCTGTTATCGGATGCGGTGCAGGAGTTGGGGTGGCAGGTGAAGGAAGGGGAGAGCGTGGTGCGTGCCCAGCGGCGGGTGGACCTGCTGACCACCGCCTGCCACCTGCAGCACGTCGACTGCCTGGAGCACGCCGTTCGCATGTACACCAACTGGATGCTCAGCCCCAACCCCGATGCTTATAACGAGTGAGACTAATTTATATTTATTGACTAAATGTATATCTATAATGTAATATTATAGTTTTAGCTTTTAGGTAGGCTAAAGATATAAAATGTTAAATGGAGTTTATATGATAAAGCATAGAAACAGCAGACTGTGAGTCTTATTACAAAGTGATTTTTTAATTCAAAAATTAGTTAACCATTAAAAAACAAACAACAATTTAATTTAATAAACCCAAATCGTATATATAAAAATTCAACTGCGTTGTTTATCCTTCTCCATTTTGTGAAGTAGGTTAAAAATAGTTATAAATAAATTTCGCCGCATAAAAGTTCATTACATATAAGCTATCAACTGATTTTAAACCAACGGTATCAACGTTTAACATGTTAACAACGATTAGCAGTTAAAACCAAAACAATGCTAACATTTTTTAACAAAAACAAAAACTTTTTTTTAATGGTTAATTGAATGGTGGATTTGAACCTACGTAACGTAGGATACGTAACGTATGAAAGTAAAGCATTAGGCTATAAACGGTTTTTTTCCATTTAGTCAATGTCATTACATATTAGAAGGATTACGGAATCAAATGAAACACGTCATACTGACTTTCTTTGTCTGTTATCAAAGGACCGTCATTTTGTTGTTTCTGAAGAAAGCGGATTTGTTTATCAAAGTCAAGGATAAATATGAATAATAACTGTATTATTAAAATACCTAGAATTATTGCACCAAAATGGGTAGACATGTTGGGTATTTTTGTATCACTTTGGAACTTTGGTTAAATCACTTCTGAAGATTATTTTCTTCTCATTGATTTGTTATCAAATGAAGTAATTAATGAATAAAACGGAAGAAATGGTCGAATTCACATATATTTGATTGTTATATGTCTTGACTGCATCTAGCATTTCAAATCAATCAATCAGCAATCATCGATCAATCTTTCAACGATCTTAAACTCAGTTCCCACATATTCAAAAATCGCAATCACTTTAAAAGGCTATAAAAGAGTAATTTTCACATATTTTACTAAATATAATTAACAGGTTAGACAGTCACTAAGTTACGATTTGATCGAACCGATTTTGATGATTCTTTTTTTATTTGAAAGATGGTGCTTCCCATTTGGCCCAGCTCTGACAATGGTATCCATAAGAAAACCACATAAGTGTTTCAAATTTTAAAATTGCATTATTTTCGCGACAAATGGAACAAATAACTCAATATCACGACAACCGATTTCGAAGATTATCATTAATTGGAAATGAGTACTCCAAAGATAGTTTGATGAGAATTTGGGTAGGTTCACTAGGTAGATTAATTCTATTTCGTAATATTACTATTCGACGTGAAGTCGGTTTTAAAATTTAAACCTTCCTTTTAGATATTTATTTTATGGAAGCTTTTCTAAAATACTGTGCATTTGTTTTGTAGGATCCATGCGGATGTTCGCAGCACGGTGTACTGCGTAGGCGTGCAGACCGGGGGCGCGCGGGAGTGGCGCTTCGCCTGGGACCGTTTCACCGTAGCCAGTGCGCCTTCAGAAAGAGAACTCTTACTGTCGGTTCTAGGCTGCACTAGGGCACCGCATCTATTGTACAGGTTAGACCACCTTCTAAACTATTACTTGCACTTTTATGCTTGTTTTGTACTACTTCCCTTATGTGTTTCCTAACCAGTCGTTTACGATCATATGAAAAGTGGACTGAAACAAATCTACTCCTGACAACCCTAATAAATCCATACATATATTTTTCTAAGCTTGCAACCGTTAATTTTTCTCAACAAAACCCCAAGGCAGACTGGCAGCACCCTTTGACATAATGTCCGTTTTATACACTATTTTATGCAAATTAAGATTTAAAAAAATATGTTATATTATTCCCAGCGTAGCATAAAAGTAAGCGATATACATATGAAAGTGCCAATTGGTATTAAACATAGCAAAAGCATAAAATTATCTTAATAAATGAGGGTATTAGGGAATATGCTATCAGGGGGCCACAGAATAGATTAGTGGATGTATTACCAGACGTAAGTAAGCAATTTTAATGGTGCCAACGTAGAGTATCGAACTCTGTGTACTATGAAATCTGTTGCTAGCCCGAAACTAAGTTGCTACGGCTTATTACACCTCATAATAGACTTTCATGGTCCCGAATTAGATTATAAATTGTAATAGTTATTTGTAATTCACAGCTCTGCATTCGATGTCTGTTATTTTTTGGAATCTCATGTATTAAACCCTAATCATTAATTTTGTTTTCCAGATATTTGGAACTGTCGCTACGCAACGACAGCGGTATTAGGAAGCAAGACGCGATCAGAGTGTTTTCAGCGGTGTCAAGTTCCGCCATCGGTGAACCCATAGCTTTCAACTTCGTGAGAGCTAATTGGCAAAGATTGAGGGACCAGTAAGTGCAAGTTTGACCATTAACATTTAATGTATCTAACTATATTACTATCTATGTGGTAACGTGCACTTGTTTAGAAAACGGCTATAAACCACAAATAATTCTTAATTCAAATCAATGTAATAAATAAGCTCTGACATCTTTATAACACTAGTGGAATAGACAGAGTCATATATAATCCCATATGTAACATGTAGCTAGCGATGTTTTGTATTTAAACAAGTATATTTACGAGTAAAAACAAAAACAGATTTCAAATCGCATCAAACGTTAAACGCTTTTAGGCGCCGACGCCCTTTTGGTATATTCGAATTAACGTAGAAACCCAATAGAGATTCAAACTTGCAACCATCTGTACGTAAGCCAAAGCGCTTAACCATTCTTTACTTTATTTAATTTATAATGCAAAACAAACCTAACTTTCATGTTATATCAGAAAATAAAATTAAAATTATGAAGTTACCACAATAGACAAAAGCGAAGCGAAGGCGGTCGCTAGTGAAAGATAAATGTGATTTGCTTTTAATGTCGCTAGATGGCGATAGTAGTTATGAAAATGAAAATAAGTTCCTAGACTAATACGTTAAATATTTTTTTAATTGTATGATCAACTGATATAAATGCGATGCTTAGTACAATGTTATTAGTTATTTATGTTTTCTAAGAAAATATAAATCTTGTAAAATAACATTTTAATGTATAACTTTTTCTACAGTGTCAACTCTATATCGACGTTGAATTCGATTGTAAAACTCGTGACCAGAAGATTGAATCAAGTTCATGAATACGAAGAGGTGAGTGAACAATGTATACAAATATGAAGCTGCCCTAATTTTTGCATATAGTATCTAGCCTAATTATTATAAAATAAATTAGTGTCTACTTTTTATAATACATGTTGCATGTTTATAATACAGTGAAATGAAATATTTAGAGAAATAACATTGGTTTATGTCACTCCAAGACTAGTAAACTAATAGATTAACAGATAACAACGAATGTGGAAGAAGAATGATATTATAAACGCTAGAACTTCGTTATATAACTTTGATATTTCGGAGATAAAAGACAGCGTCGACAAATAACGTTTAAATTTGATTATAGATTCGTCCTGGCTAACGCTTGAGGGATTAACCTCGACGTAATAATAGTTATTCCTAAAAATCCGTCTTCAACGGTACCCAAGACTTGGGGAGCAGTTGCCCCCTGCGTTGATTACCCAGGTAATAGGGTCAAGAGTTGCAAGGTTCACCGCACCTTGTAGATGTCCGACTTGTAGCGTTTAATATTCAGTCCGACACTGAATTGCCAGTCCTTGTTATTGCTCGTAAACATCCTTGTGCATAATAAATGATGTACTTGCTGTCGACAGTTGCAGAGATTTGTCAACGCATCATGTAGTGAATTGGGCAGACCTGTTTTGCAAGTGTTGGAGAGGACCGAAGCGAATGTTCTGTGGATGCAGCGCAACTATCAGACCATCATCGACTGGCTGCTGGAGGCTGACAAATCGGGACCAGCTATCGCTGATGCGTAAGAGGGAGAGACTCACGTGATGAGTCTTCATCCTCATACCACTCCTCAGTTTCTTGCTGTAGATCATTTTAAAGTTCATTCGTAATTTATTATAAATTTAATTAGTAGCACTTCCCAGTGTGTTTTGTTACTGTATCAATTTTGTCTTCTGAGAGATGAAAAGTGTTCAATATTTAAAAGCATTTTAAACGTATGTAGACGGTTTGGAAAATTACTAATACTTTTATCACTGGTTTTGTATGACTAATGTGTAGATTGATTTTAAATGATTATGAGCATTATCATTTCTAGTAATCTACGTCATGAGGCGACTCATTATTTAAAAAAAAAAGCTTAAGTCCACAAATCACCTGTTAGATTTAGTCCCTGGCGATGAGGCTAGAATTAATCTTGCTGAAATGCGGCTGACGATTGCCATCTCTATTCCACTAGAGTCTTTTCTTCATTTTATAGGGACTTTTGCCCTTTTGGGCATGTCGGCCCCATCATACCCTAACCTTGGTAACACACATCGATCCCACGAAGCGAGAAAGTCATCAATGTTGCATGGCCATAGCCACCAGCTTCCTCGCTGCCTCTGAGGTCGAGTCAAACACTAATTTGAAAAGAGCACCCACATGTTGTTCCCTCAGTTTAAGGCTGTCTATTAATGACTTTCTTTTCGTTTCATGTCTAGCATATTCCACCACTTGGCAAATTTCACTGTTCGGTGAGTCAGCCTTCCGATGGTCTTGCACATTTTGAAGGGAAATGTTCCGACCTCAATCTGTACAGCGTTGTGACATGTATTCTGCTTGTTTCATTCAGGAACCAAGGCAACTGAGGAGGTTGACATTGTTTGATTTCATATACCTTTCTGCTTACTTCTTTCATCAAAATATTTTTATTTAGTTATTAAATCGTAACCTTATATTTCACAACATTATTGACATAATTATCTTATAAACAACGTCATGCATATTAATAGAAGGTTTCATTAAAAATATAAAAAAGTATTGTTAGAAATGAAAGTGTTTTTTGAAATACGTCTTTCCTACTCCACTTTAGGCAGGATAAGAGTCAAGAGATTTAGTTGCCAATCACAGTTCCACTTCTCGATTGTGTACAAAAACATTTAATATAAAATATTAAAAACGGCAATTCAATATTTATAGATTAAAACATAAGTAAGGACTTTTAAAATTAGCTTAATTTATTCGATGTTTTAACATTATAAAAAATGTAATTAGGCAATTAAAATATTTTTATATGAGCAAAAGTATCTAGCTTAATTAGTCGTGTAATATCTATTTTATGTAATAATCGTTAATTATATTTAGAATATAAGTCATGAAATTAATAATATTTGAAAGAATTACACTTATTTCTTGGTGTTTTAGTATTATTTTGTCAGTAAACTGCAATAAATTCGGCAATATGCCTCAAAATACACATAATGTTACGTTTTCCTTTCCCTATTAAACTACTTCCAGCCATTGTTAGAACGTCTCATCTTACATTACTGATTTGAGAGCCAGCTGTAGTCAACTAATTTTGTTATCCGACGAGATTCTTTATTCGGATTCTCACTATGTTAGCCAGCCATTGTGTTAGGCAAGACCCCCAACCAACTAAAACCCCAACCAAATGCGTCTACCAATTTCTTTGCTGATATAATAATATATACATTTATTGAATAAATTGTTATACGTATAAAAATAAATAAGGACTGTAACGACGTTTGTACTCAGAACGATATAATATTGCACTCTACAAGGCTACAGTGACAACAGTTTTTTAAAGCTTATGTATAATATCCGGTTGTAATTCAATCGTAACCACATTGATTTTGAATTGTTGACTGTAATTGTTTTTCTAATAAAATTCGCTTATGTATACATTTATGTTTTCTTAAGATTTATAGCACAACCCTTACTGACAACTTTAGCCGCCGTGCTAGATAGAGCTGGACAATCGATTCCACTAAATTGTATTGTGTGGAAGAAAGTTAAGTGAAAGATGCACAATTGTGGAACGCCAACCATCAATTCATTCATATTAAAGTTAATAATAAATACAGTCCTCTATTTTATGTGCGATGCTTCGTTGCGCACTGGACGTTATAAGATTGCCGTTTACAAACAAAAAAAGAAACGAAGACAAAAGAAAAACGCAATGTCGAGGAATTTTGTGAACAGTAAGGCTACTGGCATTGGACGACATGTAGGAGTATAATAAACCACCTTCCTTGACGCTGCCAGGTATGGTAAGTTCCCCATTTTGGCAACCCATTCGTGCCACATTATAAGCTGCTTGGCCTTACCACGGTTGGATAAGATTACACGCACTACCTTTAAGGAGATTACTACGTATCAAAGAAGGCAATGTTATGAGTATTATTGCCGCCAGAAACGAGACCCAAGTTTGTTTTTGTTATCAATTTCAATCAAATTATCCAAGAAATTTAATTGAGTCCGGTGTACGTACGTCGACGAATTTATAGACGGTCCACAACTATAAGATCGCAAAGTCGCCATTTTGTAAATGGAACGTATATTGATGTAATACATTTTTACAACCTTAATTAGATAAAATACGTTAATACTCGATATTGACAAGAAGCAATTAGGAATTTAGAATTATAATTTATTATCCATGAGATAAAAGTGGTATGGTTTAAATTTTTATACTTTCTGCTTAGGAAAGTCTTTAATATTTAAATTATTATTTTGCGTTATCGAAATAAATACTCTTTGTTAAGGCTTTTTATTAATAAAAGGCGACTTGCTTAGGAACTTTATATTGAAAAAGGACAGAGAGAAATTTAACTGAGACGTGATTGTAATTCGGTCTCTCTGTGGCAAGTGTTAGGCCGCAACCGTGGTGCGTAAGGTGGTCGTGCATGCGTGCGAGAGGGGGCGACAACTGACTGCTTCCCCGCACTTCGACTCTCCGTCACCCGTCGTTAAATGCTCGTACACTCTTAATTTTATAGCACTTATCATCCAGTTCAATATCCTATAATCAAGTATAGTCAAGTGACTTCTGATATTTGGTAACAGTATTCAAGGTATTCCTTGAACACATATTTCTTTCCTATTATTACACGTTATACGCACCAACTAGATTCCTATCTTAGCTATTCAGAACGAGAAGTGAAAATTTGGCGTCTTGAAACTTGCAACTTGCTGCAGTTGGAGTTAGAATAAGGTATGGCCTCCCAACTGCTGGTCCTCATACCGTGGACTGCCATGAGAATCTACGAGTCCATACTGAACGCGCTTAAGATTAACACATGGTTATCAGACATATGCCGCCAAAGAGCCTTCAGCTTCTTTGGACATAGTATACGGTCTTTAAATAGTCTGTGGCTGGAGAAGCAGATAATTTAAGGAAAAATAGAAGGAAAACGTGCTCAGGGGAGGGCGTCTGCTAAATAGTCACGAAGACGGAAGGCAGTATATAGCGTGCGGTCCGCTCCACATATGACCGCACTGAATGGAGCCTGCTTACACGTGGTCATGATCCTCAGTAGTGAGGACACGAAGAAAATGGGCATCGGCATGTACATGACTTGGTGGTGTACCGACTTGAAATATACCTTGCACTGTACATCCGCGTTTCCTGTTGAACCAAACTCTTTATAATAGGTTGGCAACTTAAATGTGTGCTCAGGAACTACATGATCTAATTCTCCCATTCCCGTTCCACCATCGGGCTTTAAGATGCACTACAGGATTTCATCCTTATGTTGTGAACACCCGAACGAAGCGCTTTGCTTCGTCTTGTATAGTTCGTACAGCAAGGGACTGGAATAGTTTGCCCACGTCTGTATTTTCCTCCGATTACAATGTTTTCAAGAGTAGAGTGAATAGGCATTTACTAAGCTAGTGCGCCTTACCATCCAGGACTGCATTTCTACTTAACATCAGGTGAGATCGTAGTCAGCGCTTGCTTAGAAAGTGTAAAAAAAATCCTGTAGTAGGCGGTTGTGGGATCACTTACGGTCAGGTGAGTAAGAGATTGTACTTGATCGTTTATTATTATTATTATTTGATATACATGCTATCACATCCTTAAGGCAATGAAAGACTAAATATTAACCCGTCTCATTCTAGTTACTTATTTGATAAAAGAATTACTCACTATCTAACTATTATCGTCACCAGATAATTGTACCGAAAATGCGATTGCTGTATCGACTCAATAGATATGCCGCTAACAATGTTGATTATAGAATAAGTTAATATATTTCAAATAATATTTGATTATATTAATCCAGTGGCGGGAAAGTCCCGCTTCACGGTTGTCGTCTAATAATCATCTACAGTGAGTAAAATTAATATTTTCATTTAATTAATGAAAAAAATAAACATCCCTCAAATTAGATCAAAATTTACCTTACTACATAGTACGTAATTTTTTCCGAGATCAAGCAATCTTATTAACTTCGTAATTCTCGAAAAACTTTATTATAGACTTAGATTTAGAATTTTAAGACATTAATTTGTATTTGATTTAAAAAAATAACTTCAGTTAGGTTTTCGTAAAGAGAAACATTTTTTTTTAATTAACGAAGATAAAAGCTTGTCAAGCACGGTTAAGTTGTTACATACATGTTCCATACAATAGTAACATCTAACTTATTCGGATTTTTTTAATACTATATTTTTTTTAAATAAGAAACCTTTATTAAAAATTGATTGAATAGTATACTTTATTTGGGAACACAAATTGATTTTTAGCTTATTACGTCACAGGTCTCAGTGGGTGACCTCATGGTCAGCGAGTACTAATTTTTTGGCTCGGTGAATAGTGAATAGTTAAATTCTCTGCCTACCCCTCTAGAGTTAAAAGGACGCTTCTATATTTATTTTTCATTTTTGTCTCTATATTTACCTAACAAAATTTTCGTTTTTCCATGGTGTTGGATATTACTATTCCAGTGATCATGACAGAAGTTCCTCGTGATCGCTGTATTGTTGTTTCTACAGTCAATTTCTTGTTTAGAGTTATAAAAGTTTTTTGATTATCCAAAACTATAATTAATAGTGAAAGTGAAGACAATTGAATCGATGAGAGACGGACGAAGATGCGATAGTAAAGTGCCAAATCCTAAAAGGAATCTAAACTGAAAAGGCTAGACGTAATGACACAAAAAAATCCAGAAAAATGTTAAAACTCATAACTGGCTTCATTCGTTAACTACATCGTGTGTCATTAAATTATTTACCAAGGTCGTTCGTAATGATTAGTTTTAATCTCAGATTAAAATCGATAAGAGCGACAACTTCTTTAAGTACCTTTAATTATCAAAGCGCAGAATGTCAGATAAATGAACGTCTGAGTATTTGCGTGTTCGCCAATGATGAACTAATTCATCTAATTGTTGAACTACAGAATAAAAAGAAAATGGAAAAATCACTCTAAGGTTGTGAACTGACATTTTAAGTGACGCTGTATTAGCCCATGTCAAATTAGGATACGATTAAGTAAGCCGTATATTGTCGATGTTTTAAAAAAAAAAACGTTTGACTTCATCTATGTTGATAGTTTTCAAAATAAACTCTAAATCTGGAATATTTTTATGTAATTGTGCCGAACAAATAAATGACAGTCAATAATTACAAATATAATTAATAAAATAACACTAATTTTGAAAAGTATTGAGAAAATATTTCAAGTTCGGAATTCCGACCATCCATAATAGAGTCGTTGTACAGCGTGGACTATGCACTAAGCTCTAGAGGTTTGGCCATCAGTTGAATATATATATTTTACATTACATTACATTTGATAAAATTGTTTGTATTCTTGTAGATGGCGGCACTCAATTTTTTTATTCTATTGGCGTCTTGCCTGGCAACACAGGCTCTCTCCCAAACACCTCCACGACCGACATCGACGATATTTGCAGATGAAAAGCTGTATGGTGAAATATTTGAGAATGTGGACGCTTATTCTAACGAAGTATCCCTCACCAGAAGCGAAGCCGACGCTTATAGACTTCCCAATACCACAATACCCGTACACTACAATATTGTATGGTCTATCGACATCAGAAACCTGGTCTTCGAAGGTACGGTGGAGATTAACTTGGTGGCAACACGTGCCAACCTTAATGAAATCGTGATCCACGCCCATGATTTGACCATCGGGTCATTGGTAGTCAGGCTGGGGAACGTAGTGCTGCCTAGTACTTACTCGTTCGAGCCACAGTACCACTTCTTGCGAATCAGGCTAACTAACAATGTGCTGCAGTACAACCCGACAAATCCGGTGACTTACACGCTGACTATTGCTTTCGGCGCACCGATGAGAAACGACATGTATGGCATTTACAGAAGCTGGTTTAGAAACAATGTCACGGATGAAGTAAGGTAAGTTTAAGCCTTAACTTAAAAGAATTATTTTATTTATTATACACAAATTGACAAGAGTCGTAAAAAAAGGTTGACTTTATGCTATAAGGGTTTCTCTGCCAGTACCTTCGTGTTGTATATAAGGTCACAAGTGCAAGCTTTTATGTTTAATGGTAAAAAAATAGAAATATATTATGTATACACAATGTGAGTGTTTTCAAGAGAAGAGTGATTCAGCATTTTCTAAGTTAGTGCTCTATACCAACCAGGACTTCTGGGAATTCTCACTTCACATGAAGGATTGTGGTCAAGCACTTGCTTAGAAAGTTTTAAAAAAATATAGATAAAGATGGATAGTGACTTAAAAGATTTAAAAACTATTCCAAATTTTTTAAAGAATTTTCTAAGGAATTTTCTAAGAAATCACCGTGATAGAGAGGAAAATGAAGAATCTACGTCCCAGTACAAAATCCTAGTTATCTACTATTTCCTTACCGTATGTTTACATTTAAGCTGGATGGCAACAACACAATTTCAAGCGACTGCGGCTCGCTTCGCCTTCCCTTGCTACGACGAGCCGAGCTTTAAGGCTACTTTTGACATTACCATCAGACGCCCAGTGACCCACAGGAGCTGGTCTTGCACTAGGATCAGGCAAACCGTGAACAGTACGAATCCGTGAGTATAAACAGCGATATTCCTTTAATCATCAGTGCATCAATCATTCATCTTCTTGTTACATGCTTTTTCGTATGGGTTAGAATAACTGCAAGTCAAAATTATACGCAGAGCTACGGTTAACATTTTTCTTTTTACAGTTGTAATTATACATGACATGCTAAAAAGTGTGTGATGAGAAAAAACTGTTAAAACATTTATGGTATTAGAGTGAGTAACAATGACAGTAGACGACTTATTAATAACCTTAAGTAGTGACCTCCTGCAGTGAGTGACAGTACCAGTAAGAGACTCAACGATGAACTTCTACAGTGAGTCTCAGTGATAGTAGACGACTTAGGGACGATCTTATACAGAGAGTGATAATCACAGCAGATGACTTGATCTTCTGTGTATATGTTTCGGACAGATTAGTAATATTTTTAACAAAACTCAGGTGGAAACTGACCTATATTTCTATACGAATATGTATAGAAGTGCAAGAAGCCAGACATATATCAGGATCCCTTAAGGCCATTGCTCTTATTTACTTTTCTTATTCACAGATTATATCAGGATGATATTTACCACCAAACTCCCGTGATGTCAACTTATCTATTAGCTTTAATTGTTGCCGAATACACCGCTATGGAGGTTATAGAAAATGGAGAACTTACATATGAAGTGATCGCAAGACCGGCAGCTATTGAAACTAATCAGGGTCAATACGCGTTTGACGTTGGACAGAAATTGTTAGCTGAGATGAACGATCACACCGCAATGGACTTTAGGACATTGCATCCACATCTTAAGATGACACAAGCGTCTATACCAGATTTCTCGGCGGGTGCTATGGAAAACTGGGGGTTGCTTACTTACAGGTATGTTACACTTATTAGTTTTTATAATATAAAGCGATAAAACTACACAAAACGACAAAAAAACAGCGATAACTTAGAAAGGCTACTTGTAACTGGAAAAATTGACGGGACATGATCGCGAGGTCGAAGTCCGATACGCAGGTCGGTTAGCGATGCTCTGCGCACGGCTGCAGACAGAGGAAAACGGCGACGGATAACCAAAAACAGACTGTTCCCACGAGATGGTCGCGACCCTCAGCATTGAGGAAACCGACGCGAGGAGGAGGATAATAAAAAGGGTCTGAATAGAACGTTTCTTTTTGGAATGTTTGGATTCCCTCTCGCTATCCATACAGCGGATTGTGTGGATTTACACCCGTAATGATCACCCTCCGACAAGGATTCGAAAATTTCATTATGTGTCCAGCAAAGGATTGAAACAAATTGCTTGCGCGCGTTATAATACGTACTATAATATAATAATCATAATAACATAATATCATCGAAAACTCAACGTTAAAAATTGCTTAGATTTATAGAAAGCAATTATATTAACGAGTAAAAACAAAAAACCGACTTCAAATAGAATAGTTAGTACGAAATATAATGAATCAGATCTTCCTTTTACTAAGTAAACTTCTACTAACTAAACCTTCTAAGTACATCCTGATCAAAAAAAAGAGTCATCGAAATATTATAGCAAATTTAAGAATAATATAGTTTTATCAGATTTAAATGGGATTATATCAGAAGCACTAGCTAGCTTTGAAATAAAACAAAACATCAAAAACGGTTCAACCAGTCGAAAGTTATGCGACACAAGAAATAAAACAAAATGATAAATTGATTATCTCCTCCATTTTTGAAGTCGGTTGATAAGAAAATGTAGCTACAATTTTCTAAGTATTTAATATTTTTCAGAGAGGCTTATATTATGTACGATCCTGAACATACCAACGATTATTTCAAGCAATTGATCGCGTACATTCTGTCCCATGAGATTGCTCACATGTGGTTCGGTAACCTGGTGACATGCGACTGGTGGGGTGTGCTCTGGCTTAACGAAGGTTTCGCCAGATACTACCAATACTTCCTTACTGATTGGGTGCGTAGTAATCTTTTATATACTTTTCTATGTAAACGTTAATAGGAACCTGCAATCCTTCTTTTTCGTCCTATGCTTCCTTTTCCTTACCTTACGTCTCTTTATGGCCCACATAATTGATGCTTATTTAAGCTTACTTATTTGATTTTCTCAATGACGCCGTTATCATACTTAAATGGACTGAACATGAGAAGCACTACCTTTTAAATAAAAAAAGAATCATTCAAATCGTTTTACCCAGTCAAAAGTTATGAGGTAGCAAACATAAAAAAACATACAGAGAAATTGAGAACCCCCTTTTTTGAAGTCGATGAAAATGGAAAATTTTATAATACATTCTAATTGTAAAAAACATGTCAGGACATTGCTATGTTAATTATGTTGTTTACATAAAATACTATTTTAGGTTGAAGATTACATGGGTCTAGAAACAAGATTTGTAACGGAGCAAATTCACACGGCTCTCCTTAGTGATTCAGCTAACAATCCACATCCTCTCACAACTCCTGGAATTGGGAGTGCCGCTGCAGTGAGGACGATGTTTTCAACAATTTCTTACAACAAAGGCGCCGCTGTTATTAGGATGACTGAACACCTTCTTGGTTTTGATGTCCACAGACAAGGATTACGGAACTATTTGGTGGATAGGTCAGTATTTATATCATTTTAAACATTTATAAAGGCCGAAGTGAGTGGGCACTACTTTAGACTACCTTCAGATGTACAGTATATTCAATTTGAGCCTCCATCAAAACTTTGAAAGTGTTATGCGTTCGTTATTACATCTTATTTTATGTCCAAGTAGGAAAACTTCTTTTCGGTCTGGATTATAAACGACCATCACCGTCTTTCAGTACTGTAATACATACTTAATGCCAATTTAAGACTTACATACTTAAGACACCACACGAGAAGCACCAATTTTCAATTAAAAGAAACAATCACCAAAATCGGTTCACCCAGTCGAAAGTTATGAGGTAACAAACACAAAAAAGAACTTTACATATACCTAATATTACAGCCGAAGTGAAAACCTTCTTTTTTGAAGTTGGTTGAAAAGCATAGGCAGGTCGGCAAGGTATTACATTTACGAGCAATGTAATGTCAACAATAAATCTTTATAAGATAGTGTTACGTTTTTTCTTGAGAGTTCATACACATACAGTACAGTTTCTGTAACAAGGTAGCCAAAAGATCTTTGTAAAGAAAATCTTTTCCCACAGGGCCTACGACACCGTGTTACCAATACACTTATTCGAAAATTTACAAGCCGTTGGTATATCGTCCGGTGCATTAGCTGCCTACGGATCAGGATTCAACTTTATCGAATACTACAAGAGCTGGACTGAACAAGCCGGTCATCCCGTTCTAGTCGTTTCTGTTAACCATCACACTGGTGATATGACTATCGTTCAGGTATTGCAAATTAATAGTTTAATTCTTATCGATTTACTTACAGGACTGTTTTTTGGACTGGAATATTACAATGTAAATATTTTCAAGAGGAAAATCAATAGGCGTATACTAAGATAGTGCGCCTTACGATTCAGGACTGCATTTCCACTTAATATCAGGTGGAATCGTGGTCAAGCACTTGCTTAGAAAGTATAAAAAAACCTGTTGGAAATAGGCCTTCCGTATGCGATCTTTAGGTTTCCGCATCCAGTCACTTACAGCTATCCTATTGTGTGTTTACATATTTTTAATTAAGCTCGGTATCAAGTAGTCAGCAGTCATGAGTCATGTCGTACATACAAAGGACATATCTTCCAAAAAGCTTTTAAGGATGCCAAAGACCGGGCAATAGGAGGAGCACAGGGAAAGCCAGAAAAGCTAAGGAGAAAAAGAAGAAAGCGGTGATTGTCTGTTTCCAGATTAATTTATAGTATTTCTTTTGTTAAAGCGTCGATTCAACATAAATACCGGCTATTCGCCAGTCACCACTAACTGGATCATACCCATCACCTTCGCAACTGCCAGCAACCGGGATTTCAACAACACCAAACCAACCCACGTGATCAGCAAGCAAGTCACGGTGATCAACCGCGGTTCCACCGGCGACCAGTGGGTCATTTTCAATAAACAACAAACAGGTATGTACTATTTATTGGGAATACTGTATATAATTAGCCTTTCATTACTTCACGCTGTTATCAATAAAACGTATAAACAGTCTGTTTTTTATAATTACTTACTTTCAAACGTTAAATTTGTCCATATGTTTTTGCCATATGCTTGTTACTTCATCTTTGATTAGAAACCGGATTGGATGATTTTTGGCATTTTTGTCTGACACCACCATGAGAAAACCATATAAGTCTTAACTTTCCATTAACTATGTGCGTGACAAATAGCCTATATCACGTCAACCGATTTCTATAGTGTGATCAGAGTATAGTTAGATTGTGATTCATTCTATTTCGTAATATTCCCGCGATAATTCTAATATACAAAGAGGGCAGCCGTGTGTATCAACGTTTGATGCGATTTGAAGCCGGTTTTTATTTTTGCTCATCAATATACTTGTATTTTTTTTTAACAACAAACAGTTGCAGAAGTGAACAAAATAATCTAGATATTAGTAGTAGAATTAATACACATTAGTTGGTCCTGTAGATTGCTTAAATCTCATTACATATATAGAGAATATCGATTTTGAAATATAGGGAAGAGAAAAAGTTAAACAGTTAAAAAAGAATAAAGTAAGAAGAAAAAAACTTCAAGAATTCGTAACTATGTTTTGTTTTGACTTGTCTGTTTTATTTTTAAATAAATCCTTCTATAAATATGTATCTACATTTTTTTAGGTTTCTACAGAGTTCTATACGACGACTACACTTGGAACCTTACAACTCTGGCATTGAGAGGACCGGAAAGAGTTCAAATCCACGAGTACAACAGAGCTCAGGTATGTTGTGGTGTACAAAAGCTTTTATTTTGTCTTGGAATGAAAGGGTATTTCTCCTAGAGTTGTTCTTGAACAAGATATTGATATTTAGTTTATAAACTTTAATTTGATGTGTTAAAAAAGCTTTTATGACGTCATCAACGATTTTAAAATGTCATGTTGTTATATCAATCATACATATAAAGTGAGGTTTTAGTTAATTAGAAAGTTTTCTCATTGTGTATATTGTTTCCTTCTTATATATTTTTAAAATAAATAACTAAATATTTTTTAGCTCAATGGCAATGTGGTTATAAATTATTTAAATCACTTTTATATTAATTACAATTTATCCAAATATCGTTATAAGACTTCAGAGTGAGATTGTATTTTTTTAAAAGAATGTTTAGAACAGCATTTATTTCTTACAAATATTACTAAAATTGTGGAGATGGTTCACGTCAATAGTCAAATGGTAGATTAAAATCCTTACATTTTGTAGATCGTACCACAAACTATTATGCTATTGTCGCTTTATTTTATATTTAAGTAATAACTCCTTTTACAGATCGTCAATGACGTCTTCCAATTCGCTCGGTCTGGTCTCCTCAGCTACACCAGAGCATTCAATATTCTCTCATTCTTGGAGAACGAGACGGAGTACACGCCGTGGGTGGCTGCTATAACTGGATTCTCTTGGATAAGAAACAGATTTGCAGGCACAGCACATCTTGCGCAGATTGAGGTTTGCCATTTTACGATTCGTATCCGTCTATAAGATGCAAACAAAGTTGTTCCTTAGTACTATTAGTTGCTTGGATTTTTTTTAATAAAATTTGCTTTGTGTTTTAGGCGTTAATAACCAGATGGTCTGCCACTGCGATCAGAAGTTTGTCCTACTATCCACTTCCAACTGATACGTTTATGAGGTCATACCTTAGATACCAACTGGCCCCTGTGTTATGCTCCATTAATGTACTTGAATGCAGAACGGCCGCCACACAGCAGTTCCGTTCGCTGGTTAACAATGGAATTGAGTAAGTGTTAAAAGCAAAAAATTAAAACAGCACATCTGCTATTCGAATTATTCTTTATTCAATATACGTTAGAGGGCGATTAGGGATTATTGATAATTCTATGTATATCCGTTAAGAAGTGATAGGGGTGATTATTTTATTTTAACCCATATATGCATTGTGCAAAAGTGAACCAGGATTTTAGCTTTTCCCAAAAATGTAACAAATGCAGTATTAAAAAAAGATATTATTTCAATATTTTTTTAAGATTTATGTCGACTAAAATGCTTTATAAACAAAAAAAAAAACTACGAAGCTTGGCAGGCAGATTATTTAAAAAACATAACCATTATCTTAGCTCTCCAATAATTCGAAACAACTAGGAATTGTTTCAATGAATATGAAAAAAAAAAGTGACCACAAAGGAAGCAGGCGCAAATTCGTAATCGAACTGAACCTAAGTTCGTTCTTATAAACTTCCATAAAATTAATTAAAAACAATATTCAATGTAAATAGAACAAAAAATACAAATTTAAAATAAAATTTAGAGCTAATAACATTTTAGTATTAATAATAATAACTTATTATTATAATCATAATTAAGGAATTTTGTAATTTAGCCTAATTTAAGTCCTGGCCCGAAGTGATTTCTCCTAATGCGTGACTTATGAATAAAATGGGCTAGACGTTTTTTTTTCAATGCACTTCATATTTTGACGTTGGCTTATAACTTCAGGGTTCCAGTGAACAGCCGCAACTGGGTGTACTGCAACGCTCTACGTGACGGAACGGTGGATGATTTCCGTTTCCTGTGGAATCGTTTCCAGTCTCACAATGTCTATACTGAAAAAATTTTACTCCTCCAGGTTCTGGGTTGCACACCGCATGCGGAAATGCTCAATGCGTAAGTCAAATTACTTTCCCTATTTATAACTTGGAACACGTTTAATAACTTTGACTTCTTTGCAAGAAATTTAAAAATTTTATGAATAGTCAAGTATGATGAGAGAGAAAACATGAATGTTTGAAATTACTCTAGTAAAGTGGTTTGTTCTGTAATATCGACCATGCGGAAAAGCGGTAGTTTTGTGAACTTAATCTGTTTTCACAGATTCTTGGGTGCTGTTGTAGAAACCAATTACTTGATTCGTCCACAAGATTACACGACAGCACTGAATTCCGCCGTGTCAGGTAACGAGGGCAACACTCAAATTGTCTTTACGTTCATCAGAAATAACCTTCAGACTGTTATAACCGCGTAAGTATATACGATCGTTAATCACACATTTTTTGAGGAATTCTTTTATTTTTTTTATTTATTGTAACGTGGCAGACTCTTTTTACCAATTTCGATCTATTGTAATATATCTCTATCCTGTCTTAAGTAATATTTTTATTAATATAATATTATATTAATAATAAAAACATATTTATGTTAAAGTTACAACCTATATATAACCTACTGTCTCACAGAATTTCTCTGTAAAAAGAGTACAAGTGCATAGTAAGCCACGCGTCCCCATGGCGTATTGGCAGACTTCACATGACTTATAACATTTTCTAAAATAGGTAGCGTCCTCACGATGTTTTCCTTCACTGCCACACGCGTGGTAAATAAAATTTGGTTTTCGTGGTATTTAAAATTCCAACGAACAAATTCATCGGAGATCGAACTCGGTTTGCTAGTGTACCGTGCAAATTAAGGTAGCCCGGTCACTGAGCTACTCCGGTTATTGATGCTCTTTACGAACAAATATGTGTGTATTATTAATTCCACGGTATTATATGTACCAGTACCAGTGTCATATTATCAATGTAAAATAATATTCTTATATATAGATATATATATTTTTTTTATATAAAATTACCAACAAATTTACAGATTTGGATCTGCTTCAGTACCTCTTTCATATATTTCATCAAGACTGAGAACTGAAGCTGAAATTGTCGAGGTGAGTATAAATTTATCCAGATTTTTTTATACACACGTATTACTTTTATAAAATATTATTTGGTATGTTGCATAACAAAGAGATGAACAAGTATATCAGCGGAACTAGAACACCCACACGGTACTCTGAGATATATTACCGTAAAAATACCGGTATTATTAATCTCGGAACACCCATTTTAAATTTGATCTTAAGCAGTTTGGCTCCAATCAACGCTAGGGGAGATGCATGCTCTTTTCCCCCTTCCCTTCTTTTACTTAAAAAAACTAGTGTCCTTAGACAACATGACTGAAGTAAAACTTTAAATAATAAATGCACAAAATATAATAAATACACGATTGTTCAAGAAAGAAAGAAAATGTGTGTGCGCACTGCTTTCTCTTGCTCCTACAATATGATACAGACAATAGGCCTGCACAGTGTCTTAGATATACGAAACGTAACTCTCACTTTTCTATCTTCTTTAACTTATATCTCCCTCTTCCCTTTGCTTGCCCCCCAATTCAAGAGTAAAGATATAAAAAAGTCTATCAAATATGTTTCAGTTCCAAAACTGGGCGAATCAGAATCGGGTAGCATTAGGCGATGATTATCAAGCCGTGTACAACGGGGCTGAAGCGTCCCGCGAGAGCATCCAGTGGGCGGCGGCAGTCACCAACGACTTCAACAACTACTTCGTCAACGGCGACGATACCATTCAACTGACCACGACTGTTCCACCGCCTGTCACTCAGCCCGTTACCGTGACAGCAGCTCCTGTTGTTGAGCCGTCAACACCTACTTTGCCTGCCTCCGCGATGACATCCTTCGTTTCCTTATTCGCGCTCGCGTTAGCTGTTATCGTGAATGTAGTTCTTTGAATTACCATATGCTAGCTCTAATTTTATAGTTTTAAGATTGTCTAATGTGACTTATTTGTAAATGGATTGTGTAAATACATATTCTTTTTTTAAAAGAAATTAAAAACCTTCTTTTTATTTTACACCCACCAGTACCGTTTAATTTCATACATAAGTAAATAGTGAAATAGTATTCAAGTTCGCTATATAGACTACTTTAGACTAAAATTTCCTTGGTAATCCCTATTTTTGGAGAGTGCGCACAGGACTCATTTAATTTCCCTATGCCCGTTTCACTTTTGTTCCGATTTTATCCCTTTCTTGCGGACATCCTTCAAACCCGAACTATACGTTTGTTTATTTAGATACCAGCAAATATACACAGATACTTTCATTATCAGCTTTCTTCAGAATTTCATCAATCTCATTGAAGTTTAATTTTACAAATAAAGTTTAAATTTACAATAAGTGATAGCTCAGTGTCCGGGCAGTCGCCTCAAGCATAGGTACACTAGCAACCTGAGTTCGATCCTCGGTACCGGCACCAATAAATTTGTTGTTGCAATTTTATGTGGTGATTTACCACGCACTCTGCGGTGAAGGAAAACATCGTGAGGAAACCTATGTGACATGTGAAGTATGCCAATTCGCAGTAGGGCCGCATGGCGGACTATGCCGTAATACTCATTACAGAGAAAGCCTGTGTCCAACATTGGGACTTAAATAAAGGCTTTAACTTTATGGACATAGTTCTAGAAGACATGCTCAAGGGTTATGAAAGGCGGTGTAGGTGCGCTTCACTGTTGCATTTTTGTCAAATAATAATAGTTATTCAATAGTAAGTAATTAGTCGAATTACGGAACTTTGCATTGACGTAAGATATGTCGGCTATGAGCGTAGACCTTGCTACGACGTAGCATATTTAATAATAAAATGTCATTATATGTATCTTATTTTGTCACTGTAATGTGTTTATAAATTATTTTTTACTATTACTTAGTATGAACAGTTTTCGATGTTCATATAATTGTAAAACTTGCAGCAATCCTAGCACTGGTAATATGTTGCTTAATTTGATCCTGAATAAGTAGTATTATGCTTTCTTTTTTTAGTATGACTAACACGGCCAATGGCTTTTACGTGACAATTTTTTCATCTTTTAGCGATGGAGATAATTCCAGATAGTACTCGGATCGTTGGGAGTGTAAGTAGAATATATGAAGAAAGAGAATTAAAGAAATTACTAATACAAAGGTTAGTACAAATTAAATAAGGGCGTCACATGTTTAAGGAATCCAAAATGGGTGGAAAAGAGCTGAGAGGTGTGTTAGAACCGTGAAAATATTGGATTTCAACTATAAACATCGCTACATACAAAAGTATTGTAAATTGTTTATTTTAATTTAGCTTATTTTAATATAAAAAATCGTGGTCTTTTTAATCCTAACAGTGTAGACAAAGATGGCAATCGTCTTCCGCTTGTAACTTGCAACTTGTAAAATAATTATTTGGTTCAGTATGTGACATAGGGAGAGTCCATCGCCACAGGTCGCAAATTTTAACTATTGATGTTTGTACGTAAATCCGAAAAAATAACCTCGTTAAATATACTCGGTAAATGTTAGCTGTGATGTCAACCTTATAAACGGGCTACGATACTCAGATCATCAAAAGCTTAGTCTGGGCCATATAGATGCTGCCGAGTATAAAACTATAATAATAAAGGAAAATAATTAATGCCCAAAGCTGTGGTGTTATTACGATAAGGAAGAGTTGTTTTGATGTTCGCCTTGTTCTACGAATGACAACTCGCGTAGCCATGACGAATTGGGAATTTCGATAAAATTTACGTGAGATTTAACGATAAATTGATTAGTACAATTGTGTAATTATTTTATAAATATCAATGTTAGCAATTGTAAAATGAGAAAGACGATTGTATAGGTATACTTTTATACAAACATGCGGCGTTATTATCAACTATTTTTATATATCATTATTACAAAAGATTGGCATCGCATATTCGCTTATATTAAGTAAATTAAGGTCCTGATCTTTAACATTCGTAACTCAAAAGGTGTTGTAAAAATAAGAAAGAAAAGACAGAAGGAAAAGCGGAAAGCAGAGACTCATTCCGACATAGAATTACATAGCATATAAAATTAAATTGAATAGAATTTGAGGTAATTATGTAGCTCGTTGATGTTCCTTATTTGTTATCAATATAATATTATATATTCTTTTGTACGAGTACATTAATAATATCTAATGACCAATTTGGTAATTTGGATAAGATAAGTAGATTAGACATAAACAGATTAAGATAAGACGATAACAGGGAAAAACTACCTAAGTTGTGACATTGTGAACCAGCACGATCATGGTAAGTCACGTAATAAACTTTTTGAAAAATCAATTTATTTAGAAAATATACCATTTAAAAAATAGTCCATGACTAACGATGGGAAATGTTCTAATCTGTGCAGGCACCGCGCTGGTTCTTGTTATTTATTGGGGCAGCCCTCATCCAGGGCATCGTCACCTTCAGTCCCGTTCCAGTGGACGAAGAAGAATGGGAGGAATTCTACAGAATGCTCAGAGACCCGGCATACCGTCTGCCCACAACGACTCGCCCTCGACACTATGAAGTATCTTTAACGCCATACTTCGACATCGTGCCGATTAATACCCGCGCTTTCACCTTCGATGGTCAAGTTGTCATCTACCTTAGTCCAACGGTGGCTAACGTTAACGAAATTATCATGCACTGTAATAATCTCACCATCAGTTCATTCAGTGTTCAGCATAATAACGTTGAAATTGCAACTGCGGGCCAGACGCCTACATGCGAGATGCCTTACAGCTTCCTAAGGATACGTACGAACACTCCTCTGGTGCTCGGTCAAGAGTACGTCGTGAGGATGGCATTTGTTGGCCACTTACAAACTAATATGAGAGGTTTCTATAGAAGCTTCTACCATGACAGTACTGGCAGAAGGTAAGATATTTTCACTAATATTATACTAGGAAGAAGACATTTATGTCAATATACAAGTCAAACAAATGAAATCGACGCTTAAAACGAACATCCTAACGCACTTTTATTACCGCAGATTTATTGTATGATAGTTCTTTTAGAAAGATCTGAAGCCTGCATTCTCTTCCATATTTGTAGTCGTTGTCGTCCCGACCTTATCTTCAGAACCCGTGTTCCAATACTAACGAATTGCAACATATCTTAATAGGATCTAATGGAAAGCAGACAAACAAAATATACAAAATCGGGTCAAAAGCATTTGAGGACAAACATAAAAATATTTCAGACTAATCAAACATCCCCCCTTTTTGAAGTCGGTTAATAATATATTATTTCATAAGTTATGTCTTCAAGTTTACTCTCGAAAAATTTAGCCTTCTTGACCTTCGACGTAGGACTTCCCTTTCTTCCATGTTTGTCCGTGGAGATTTAATTTAAGACTTTTTTTATACTTTTTGCGTTCTTGCGTATTAGTGCTTCACTAATAGCGCACCTGTGTAAAGTGGAAATACAATCCTGAATACTATATACTCTACTGTTGAAAAAAACCCCATTGTAATCGGTGGGAAAGACAGACCCTTTTTTTTTTTTTTTTGTTCACGGGGAGGAAATCTTCAGAAAGATACCCCGCCTTCTGGGGGGAAGGCGGCGGTTATGTGGGGTTCTTACCCACTAAAACCTCCCCGGTGGCCCTTTCCTCGGTGCATGACGAGGGGCTACGGGATCTCCAGTGGAACGCACCGGAGCCCCTCTGCACTGTGCTCAAGGAGAGCACGTCCCCAACTGTTCCATTCCTTTACTGTACGAATAATGGAAGATAAAGCAAAGCGCTTCGTTCAGGTTTGCATGTCCATAACACTAGGGTGTCCACTGTATTAGTTCGTTAAGGTTAGGCCCCATCTCGTTAATTGCCTTTCCCTTATTATCTATTTGTAACTCTAATTAAATATTTGTTTAAGGTGGATGGGCACAACGCAGTTCCAACCGGGACATGCTCGTCAGGCGTTCCCTTGCTACGATGAACCAGGTTTTAAGGCTACCTTCGATATAACTATTGTGAGAGAGACAAACTTCAGTCCCACCATTTCTAACATGCCGATCAGAACAACGGGACTGTGAGTTTCTACTTTATTTTTGTTTAATTGTTTTTTTATCTTCGTCATTTTAGTTTATTCCATGTTTATGCGATAGAGGTCACGATTATAGACCTTTTTTTTGGCGATGGCAAATACCTTATTTTAATAAGAATACTTTCACTAAACATGAAAAAGAAGCCAAGTCCAAAGGGCGTGGTAGGGTGGCTAAGCCAGGAAACTCATAACACAAGTTTACTTAGTTCCTGATTCCCACATCCACCTATTAACCATGTCTCATGTAATTGTAATAAAAAATATACTTTGAATTGTAGGACTAAGACAAATAAAGATTTAATTATTTAAAAAAAAAACAAAGATATGGGACAGCTGATAGGCTCGAACTATAATTTCAACGAGAATCTAAATCTAAGAAACTACGCTTCCAGAGAACGATGACAATTTACATTAAAAACACACTATTTCAAAAATTCTTTATAATATACTATAGATTCATATTGAGAGCTATTTTAATGTATTGATAGTTTCAAAAAGAACTTCAAAATGCTATTGTCACTAGAGTGACCTTCTAAGCTAAGGTCCCCTTACCCTTCAGGCTAAGTGACCTAAGAGTTTTCGTACATCGCAAAAACCCGTTGAAACTATAAAAGCTTCCTGGCTGATTTTTTTTTGTTTTTTTTTTTTTAAAGAAAGCTCAATATTTCTTTTTTTTTCAGAAATATTACTAACATTCTTGTTAACCATTGCAACTAAATTTAAGCTTGTGCTAGGAGATGGTTTACGTTAAAATTAGAATGGTGGATTCGAACCTACGACCTTACGATTCGCAGACCGTACCCTGAGCCATTGGGCTATTAACGCTTCCGCTTTGATTAGAGTAGTTTATTTCAAAAAAGGTTTATTTTTGCATTTAGTTGCACCGTTTGCGTAAATAAAATGCGCTTAAAGCGTTTGATGTTTTCAGGCCATTGAACGGCAGAATCGCAGAAACATTTTGGACCACACCCCTAACTTCGACGTACTTACTGGCATTCATTGTGTCACATTACGAGGTGGTGGCATCGAACAATAACGACCAAAGACCTTTTAATATCTACGCTCGTAACAATGTTGGCGCCACTGGCGAATATTCACTTGAAATCGGAGAATTGCTTCTGGCCGCAATGGAGAATTACACGCAAATTCCTTACTTCACAATGGCCCCCAACATAAATATGAAGCAAGCTGCTATTCCCGACTTCTCAGCTGGCGCTATGGAAAATTGGGGTCTTTTAACTTACAGGTATGTTTTAAGGAATTAACATAAACTACCCCCTTTTTAACTACCACTGTTGCCTACATATATCTTACGCTTTATGTTAACATAAAATATAATAGGTTGTCAAATATCTCCCTTCCGCCTTTTTGTCTTTTGAATTTCGCGGCTATGTACAAAGCGCTACAGAGCTCGTATCTAGCAATACTATACATAATTTGAAAGGTCTTGACATAACCTACAAAACGACGCTATGCATAATTAGTTTGGATATTGCGTTCAACAGTTATAGACGTGTAAACATGGAGTTCACTAACGCCGAAATTCGCGGCTTGGCCACTGTTTGGGACGATTCACCGGCCTTCGACCACGACCGTTTTCGCTTGATATTGTCGTATGTGATCCATTTTTCGTCGCCAGTCACCATCCGCTTCAAGAATGGGTCGAGTTCGTTCCGTTTCAGCAGCATATCGCAGGCGTTGATTAGGCGCAGGGAGATATTTGACAACCTTATATGAGTAAAATATGTTTGTTACAAAGCGAAATAGCCTGCGATTATAATTTTCGGCTAAAAATTGCTAAGTAATTAAACAATTATATCTCGCTTCAAATGTTCTATTACATAATTCTTTCTTAAAGAATCTTAAAAATATTTGTTTCACAAATGTTAAAAACATTCTTGTCAAATTTTCCAAATAAGTTTAAGCTTTTGCTAAGAGATTGTTTACGACGCGTCAGTAGTCCAATGATGAATTCAAACATACAACCTTACGATTCGCAGACCGAACCCTAAATCACTATGCTATTGATGCTTAATACAACATGTATATTTATAATTATACATATATCTTAGATTATAGCTTAATACAAAATGTGACACACTAAAGAAGGCCCTGACGTATTCTGTCTTATTAAACATATGATTTTTGCAGGGAAGCACTTATACTGTATGATCCTCTGAATACAAATCATCACTACAAGCAACGCATAGCGAATATCGTGTCCCACGAAGTTGTCCACATGTGGTTCGGTAACCTCGTCACCTGCGCCTGGTGGGACAATTTGTGGCTTAACGAAGGCTTCGCCAGATTCTATCAGTACTACCTTACGCAGCAGGTATGTCTTCTTTCCATATCTGCTTGACATCCTGAATTTAATTAGCCTGAAATTTAGACCACACAACTAAAGAAAAATTCTATTGTCTTAGTTTATCACATTGGTTGGTCATAAAAAAAGTATGTAGAGGAATAAAGTTAAATGTCGAATGTTGAATTGACAGGTCGCTCCGCACTTGGGTTACGACACACGTTTCATTGTGGAACAACTGCAAATGGTAATGCCAGCCGACTCGCTAGACTCCGCCCACGCTCTAACAAACCCAGCAGTGAACGACCCCACCACCGTCAGTGCCCACTTTTCGACCATCACTTATGCGCGTGGAGCCGCTATTATTAGAATGACGCAACATCTTCTTGGAGACGCCACCTTTGTCAAAGGGCTCCGCCTCTATTTAGCCGAAAGGTACTTGTAAAATGTTTAATTATTCTTAACATATTGTATTAAAAATCCGACTGAAATTACTGAATTACCTATAACAAAATTTAAATCGATTATAAAAAATATTTCAAATAAAACATAATGTTGATGAAAAGTACGTACGCATGGGGACAAGTTGTACAATCACCGCAAAATCGTGTAAAGTTAAAAATTACGGTCTATAAATTACAAATGCCCTATAGTGCGGATTGGTCGACTTCTCATGCCATGGAGGTTTCCTCACGATGCCCTTACCACCGAGCATATGGTAAATAAGCACTTAAAATTTTGGTTGCTAGTGTACTATGCAACTTAAGGAGACAATAAACTATACAAATATTTAATGTCAACAGAAAATTTGATGTGGCAGAACCTCATCATCTGTTCCACGCTCTGGATGTCGCCGCAGCTGAAGATAACGCTCTGTCCGCATATAACGGCATCACAGTTGACACCTACTTCAGGTCCTGGTCTGAAAAGGCTGGACATCCGTTACTCACCATCACCATTGACCAGAGAACAGGTCGCATGATTGTCACACAGGTGAATTATAGCTTTGTAATAATACTCATAATTTTTCAAAAACAAAAAGTCTGAGCTCTGCAACAGCTGTCGATGTATCAGGAACACAGTCGTCATATTATCACCAACATGCAATCCGTAGGATATCCACTGCTGAAAGTAGGCCACCCCAAGGATTATCAAATATAAAAATTAAACCTCGATAATACCCGTATTTTTTTTCTTATTTTGTTAAGAAATCTGAAATTGAAACCGATTTCTTATTGAATATTTAGATGCTCTACACTGAAATAATTGAACCTTTATAATTAAAGGATGGTTTCCTAGACGCCGATTTCCATTACCGCAGATAACGGGGGAACTCCAAAGGCCATCGACACTTTGTTCTTTTGTTCGTTTATCATCATCCTCATTTCAGTAAAACGTATTACAAAAGGATCGGATATAAATGGCTTACATCCATAAATGGCATTTTGATGGTTGGTGTTTCACAAATGTACGTTTTTCGCGTCACATTCTATCACGACACGTTACAGCTTATAGAATCAGTTGTTGCTAGCGATGTCTTCAAGCTGATACCTCTTGGATACCTTCAAGGAACGAGTCTGCTTCTTTCTCAAAACCGGTAACGCACCAGCAGTATTATGGATGTTCATAAGCGACGGTGCTCACTTAAAATTAGTTGAGCCCTCTTATCCTATGTACAAAAAAATTTTGTTGCAGTCTCGTTGGGAAAGGAATACAGGCATATCGCAGCACCCGAGTCTTTGGCATATTCCTATCACTTGGACTAGAGGCGGTGCACCGGAATTTGAAAATCTGAAGCCCTCACAAATGATATCAGCTCAGAGTACAGTCATCGACAGAGGTACCACTGGACTGGAATGGGTAGTCTTCAACAAACAGCAAGCTGGTATGTTGCATACATATTATTTAAAGGTCGTAGGTTCTAATCCACCTTTCGAATTATAACAAGTTATGCTACATTAATAATGTTTTTTTTATAAATAAAAGCTAAATCATAATTTTAATTACTTATAAAAAAGTAATTAGTCGTGGTACGTCAGTATCTACAGCCTCAAGTTAATCCCGAATGAAATTAAGCCCAAGTTCGATCCCAGGTGCTACGCGTAAAAAGTAACCGTGGTCCCTCGAAAGCCCTCGCGCCGATTCACTCTCTTAATAAGTTCAGGCTAAGCTACTTAGCCTTAGAGCTGTACCACCTCTCAAAAGCCGGTGAAACTGTAAAACCTGGCTGACTAGCGTAGTTATTTAAAAAAAAATGAAAAAGGTTCAAAATTAGTTTAATTTTATGTATCGTCTATGATTCATACTGATATTAATTTAAATTTCCTTCCAATAAAATCTAAATACCGTTCAATTAAATCAATATATATGTTTTTTTAACTTTCTAATCAAATTACACGTTGGCACAATAATTTAGACTATGTTGTCACTTTGAATAAAAATTTTCTGCCATTTGCGTTGTACCTAGATTACCTTACGTACGTAGATTACCTTTGAATGCAGTAAACGAGTTTTATGATAATTTATGATTCTTATCTTAAAGGTTCGCCGAAGGTAATCGCGAGTATAGATTACTCTGAAGGCCAAGCATTCTCTAATATTCACAATCTATATTTTATATTTATCGAACCCGGGTTCCTAGCGTACTATGCAACTTGAGGCGACCGCCCGGACACTGAGCTATCACGGCTCTATAAAAGTATTACATTATTTCAATTGATTTGCAGCATTCTACAGAATTAACTATGATGACACTAATTGGTCTCTTCTCACTCGTCAACTCAGAGGAAGTGGTAGAACTGTTATACATGAATACAATCGAGCTCAGGTACGTGCTAGAGACTCGTAAATGTTTCATCTGTAGCTTTTATTAATTAGCCTTTATGTGTTTAGCCAGCTATGTAATTTAAACACATTGTGTTAACCCATACGAAGAAGAAATAAACCGTAAAAAGCTCCAAAATAAAAAAAATACAAGTAAATAACCTAATTTTTAAGTTACAGTCGGAGAAATGTAAGCTTCTAGATGCCACAATACTTTGACTTATAGCTTGTGTATTTATTAATGTACATCTCACGTAAATCCTGATGGTTTTTTTAAGAAGTCGCCTGAAGGATTGCAATTTCGTAATGTGGATGCAAGCTTTGATGATAGATAATAAATATATTGCGTAGAATATATATTAACAATAATAAAATAGGTAAAACGTCTAAAATTATTATGCATAGACAGAAAATATACACGAAGACATAATAAAATTATTCAAGATTGCTACGAAATCAAAAACAGCAGAGATGAACCCGGACTTTCTATTAAAAGGGTGTCAAAAATAATATATAAATACGGTTTACGGCTTAATTTACTTCTACCACGGATTAATGAATAATTATTTTATAGATCGTCGATGACCTATTTGCGTTAGGAAGGGCAGGCGTTAAGACATATGAGAGAGTATACAATATTTTGTCGTTCCTTGAGTTTGAGGATGCGTATGCACCGTGGATTGCAGGCATTAACGGTTTCAGCTTCGTCATCAGAAGACTGGCTCACGACAACACAAGCCTTCAAAGGTTATATGTAAGTAAACTATTATTCAAATAACCATTTAATAATTACGACGCTAAAGTGGCTAAAACTATCAGTAATGCATAACCATACATACATGTATGTGAAGATATATTGAAGTCCAAGAACCAACAAGACTAAAAATGTAACTTTGTAATCTCTTCATATCCCTTTGGGTCAATTAGGTGTGTGCTACTAATTTGTGTATTCGTAATATTTAAAGTTCCTTGTTTTGCACTTACCAAATAAATTACCCTATTGAAAAGTTTTAGAAAATGAAAATTACAGTTTAATAAGAGTTTCTGTGATTAATTAATTTTTATTTGTTATATTTAAGGATAACATAAAAGGATTAAGTGTTGCTATAACCAGAAGGCTCGGGTATGCCGAGATAACCGGAGAATCGTATATGGATGGTCTACTTAGAATGCACGTTCTCACCTTCCTTTGTAACATTGGCCATGAACAGTGCATCTCGGAGGGAAGGAGGCATTTCCTTAACTGGAGAGCTGGTACATTGTAAGTTATCGTTCATTAAGTCTTGTGAACGTTCAAGGCTATGAAACTGTCAAGGGTAGAAGTGTCACTTTCATATATTTTTAATTTATAATTAAAGGATTTGATTGATAACTTCAAAGGGCTTAACAAGTAATCACTTGTTTTCAAATAGCAAACCTTTTATCAGATTTAAGCAATGCCAATAAGGAATATTAAATCAAATTTATATAGCTATATAGATTATAATTACTCAGAAGTTGTAATGAAAGAAGTCCAATAACAATAACTTGGAGACTTGGAAAATTTGATAAAAGTGTTAAAACATTTACTCATGTTTACTGGATATACAACTGATTAGAAATATAGGTAAACCAAAACCTCCCTAAAACAAAAACTCCTTAAAACAAAAAACAAATCCCCCCCGGTGGCCCTTTCCTCGGTGCATGACGAGGGGCTCCGGGATCTCTAGAGGAACGCACCGGAGCAGTGCAGAGGGCTGTACTGTGCAAGGAGAGCACGTCCCGGGGGGAAGGAGGTTAATCCCTTCCCCCGTGCCCTCGCACTTCAAGGCGACACGGGCCAGCCGATGTCGCCTTCTTCATGGGCCCACCTTAGTGGACGACTCAGGCCCCACCCTTGTCGCCCAGTGAACCCGAGGCCCCTTTTAGTCGACTTCTACGACAGGCAGGGGATACTGTATCTACTGTCTTATTCTTGAGAGCCCAGAACTACAGGGCTAGAGCGTACTATGTAACTTGTGCCAACTGCCCGGACACTGAGCTGTAAAACTTGTGAAAAAAAGAAAAATTGTTTGCATTTTTTAAAAACAAAATGGATATTCAATTTCTTTTTCTATTTTTAGTGTTCCCGCAAACATGCGCCCTTGGGTATATTGTGTAGGTCTACGACAAGGAAATGATGACGATTTCAATTACTTCTGGAACCGTTATTTGACGGAGGATCTTGCGAATGAAAAAGTGGTGATGTTGGAAGCAGCCGGTTGCACAAATAGTCAGACAAGCTTGTGGAGATATTTGGACGCTATTGTTGCCCTCGACGACGCAGTTCGCCCTCAGGACTACAGCACGGCAATGAATTCTGCTGTATCAGGCAACGAAGCCAACACAATGAGGATGTTCGAATGGTTAAAGAATAATATTGCAACCACTACTGCAGCGTAAGTTCATTAATATATCGATATGCTACGATGTAATACCAAAGTTAGTTCAACCGACTTCAAAAAAAGGAGAGGGTTCTCAATTCGTCTGTATATTTTTCTTATGTTTGTTACGTCATAACTTTCGATTGGATGCATCGATTTTGATGATTATTTTTTTTATTTGAAAGCTGCTTTACGTGGTTCCATTTCATCCAATTCTGACAATTATATCCATGAGAAAACCATATTCTGATATATTTTTATAAACGCACATAGCGTGACAAATGGACGAATTACTCAATATCACGCCAAAGGTAGTTTGATAAGAATTTGATTAGTTTCTTATTTTTGATTTGATTTGAATTTGGTTTTTGTTTTCACTCGTAAATATACTTGTTATGTCACCAGAATGGGCAGTGTGGCGACCCCAGTGAGCAACATCGCAGCTCGTCTTCTGAACGAGCAACAAATCTCTGAGGTAACTACATCTTGTTGTTATTTGTTATCATGCACATATAGAACAAACATCAACTTTCCAAAATATCATACTCATAGTTTTAATAATAATAATCAAACAATTTTAAATCTTTCCAGTTCCAAGCATGGCTTGACGCTAATCGTAATGCTATTGGAGCAGCATACACAACTGGAGTAGACGGTATTGCCGCCACAAGAACAAATCTCCAATGGTCTTCGAGACGTATTCCAGAAATGACGCGTTACTTTGAAACTGGTTATTTGGAGGATGTTATTGATGATATAACTGATGGCGGCGAAGAAGAAGCACCACCACCAGAAATCGATGGTGGCGGAGAGCCTGACGATAATCTGGAAGAGGAGAATGATACAGATTCAGCTAATATCGCGGCACTCAGTATTGTTACTTTAATCACTACTGTGGCAATTAACATGATGGCCTAATTAGTTTATTGTTCAATAAAAATTTAAAGTAATTATAAAGTTGCATTGTACATTAAAATATTTTTTGTTACCATTCGTATTGGGTGTTTTCTTTATATATAAGTGAATCTATCTTACCTTATAAACTGGCAAATTTATTACGTCATTTGTTAGTTTACACGTCCATATTTGGATGAATGTAGGTGTTAATATACTCGTATATTTAGTCCACAAGGTCATCTACTTTGAGGATAAAAGTATATTTATAGCTTCAATAACTTTTATTTATTTGAAAAAGTCAATTTTAGTAATTAATATGAAGGTATATTGTTCCCGAAATCGGCACTTTAATATTCCTTAGTAGCAAATCGCAATAACTTTGATTACGTTTAGTATCAAAACGTAATCAAAGTTATAATTATGAACAGAGAGCGAAAATTATGTTATTGTTTTATGGTCAAGAATTTATATTGATCATAATATTTAGAAATAACAAAATTATAAAAAGTAACTATTACCGTACTATACTATTACAAGGCCAGGTCCATATTTATAAACCGGGCCTAGGCTGGCCTCGATTAATATAATTTTTATAACACATATGCAACAATTCAGAAACAATGAGCGCATTTAACAATTACGTAATAAATATATACCTATAAATGAACAAACCCCTTTCGACGCCTTTGAAAACGTTGACAAAGTAGAAGATCATTATTCAAGTTGTAAATTGCCAGTTTGAAAAAAAAAATCTAAAATTGCAGAGTCAGAACACATCAATGTATAAATTCAGCTTTCTGAACTTCCCGCGCTTTCGTTGAATATTTTCCAAGCAAATGAATACGTTACGTGTTTCCTTCCTTCTTTATTTATTTCATATTCTCATATAAGTGACTTGTAATGTCTTAAGTGAGAATAAAGTTTCTTAATCCTAAACCTAAATAGTGTAATGCACTAGTCTACCAACTCCCAGTGTACCAGGGGTCTCCTGATAGTCTACAAAATCCTTTGTCTCTGCCAATCCTTCTGCGTAATGGGGTTCATGTTGCCTCATGTAATGGTTTTTAAAATCTATTAATATATTTAGGGGCTGTACAAACTGAATAATTGGTCAATTACGTTTTGATAATATCGAGTTAATTATTAAGGATTAACTATTCTTGAATTGGTCTCAGTAACGTGAAAAAAAATCTTTGTGAAAGTTCATCATGATAATATCTAATATAATATCATAATTGTCCTTTCGAGATAGCATTAGCAATTTCTTTTAGTGGACTTATTTAGTCATTAATGGTTCTGATTCATAAGATGACTAATTTTTAATCTCTGATACATTTTTGTTTGTTATTAAGTGCATATTTAAAAAAAAACATCGTCATTATCATTGGAAAAGTCTAACGTTTTAGACGTGATGTTCTTATTTTTGTTTAATATGTAACTAGGAGCGCCATCTGTAATTGACGTTCGAAACATTCATATTAACGTAAAGTTTACCTTAACATAACAACATTAAAAAACATTTGCCCAACACATGTTTCACTTTAGAATAATGGACATGGATATATCTGACTTTGTTAGCCTATTAATTATCTAATAATTAAATTTGCATTGATATTGCTGCTGAACTAAACGGCAGGTAGTTTATATAACAGACAGATTGTTGCTTGTGAATTTGTTGAAAAAATATTCACGATTCAATCCTTTTTCATGTATTATTCCAAGAAATAGCTGGTGATTATCTATAATATTTTTCAATATTAATTTAATAATTAATTAATAATTAACATGCCAAAGGAAATCGTTTTGGTGAACGTAGAAAGAGGAATAGCAATTTTACTACAATAATGTCCTAAAAAGAGCGAGTAATTTTATTAAATCTGACTCATCCCCGATTGCACTCGAATACATCGCAAGCAGATAATTCAATATCATGATGCTTTCAATACACATTATCCCTTTTTCAAGGGATACTATTCCTGTGGCAACCTGTAAAGGGTTCATAAATGTGTATAGAAGTTACGAACACGTGTAATTTTTAGTTTAACTATTCAATAGTCATTATTTATCTTCTCTGTAATCAAGAGATTACGCATTTTATGCTTTGATATAAGCATGCTTTTGATAATACGACAGTCTTGATCAACCGTATAGGTAAAGAGATAAAATTTGATAATTAGGCTGTATAATATAATATAAAAAATATATCTTTCTAGTCGGTCACTTGACATCGCCGTGGCCGCCATGGGTGAGTATAATTTAAATACTCAAACTAAAATATTTATTTGAATTTAATCAAAATTTAAAGTTTGTTTTATGACGATTAACCATTGTTGTTCATGACAAAATCTAAGACAAGTACCATATTTATCATGTATGTGATAGCATATAGGATGCACATCAAAGGAACGAAATGAGTCGGGTTTCAAATCTTAGCCTAGCTTGCTTGGAACTGAGTAATTCTTACGCACTACTAATAGTTTTTTTCAAGTAAAGCGACAGAAACCGCATCTATTTCAGTCATGGTCATTAGACGCTTATTAAAGCGCGACATGAAATACATCAGAGCCATGCGCTGTTGTAATTCAAAATAGCATTTCAGTTTTATAAAAAACACTTTAGCATTCGCTAACTGATGTTCTCAGAATCCGTAATATGACTGTAAATTTAAGTGAATTCATAATATTCCGATCTAATAGCGATGACAACAAGAAGTTTATTCTTCATAATTTTAATTAAATATTCAAGTGGTCTTGTACACATTTCTCTGCTCAGAAGACAGTTGAAATATAGGAATTATAAAACAAAGCAATCATGTGAATGGAATTAGTTATGTGATGAAATGATTGAATATCAATGAAAAAATAAAATAGTCATATTTTTATAGCGATGATATCGACGAAATATATGTAAATAGTAAATTCACTAATAACGTTGATAAATTAAATAATGTATACATTAATTAATGAATCAATATAAATGTTGTGTTTTGTTTTAGGTTTGAAGATGATGGTGCCACTACTTTTATTTTTAGTAGGATTTGCGAACGCAGATCCTTTAGAACTAAGATCAAATTTTGAATTTATGGAATATACTACAAATATAGATGATCCAAAATACAGATTGTTGGATTCAGTTCAACCTACAGACATCTTTGTCGATCTTGATGTGTATCTCTTTGAATCCAGATTCAATGGATTGGTACAAATTGTAGTTAATGTAAGTATCGTTTACTTTTAAATTTCATAAAATATGAATATCAGAATGATATCAGATTTATTAGGGTCCAAGATTACTAGTAGATAACTGTCACAATTCTACGGATCATAATCGTTTAAACATGATGCTTGCATAAGAGTCCATAGGCACTGATTCCTTGCTCGTTGTTTTGTATTACATTAATTGTATATCAAGAAATTAATTTACGGCTATGTGTATTTACAAATATGTCCCACTGTAAGGCACGGGCCTATTCTATAAAGATGAGGGTAACGACTCTAGTGCGGATTGGTAGACTTCTTATGTGTCTGAAAATTTTTAAACATATGTAGGTTTCCTCACGATGTTCTTCTTCACCGTCGAGGGCATGGTAATTCAGCATTTAAAATCGCAACAAAGAAGTTCATTAGTGCCGGCACTAGGTATTAAACTCGGGGTGCTTTCAACTTGAATCAACCTCACCAACTGAGCTACTACAGCTCTAGAATTGTATATTAAATTCAAGAAATAAAACAAATAATATAGAATGCTTCCATCAAATTACAAATTAGGATATCATAGTATGCAGTAAAGTTTCACAATAATCATTAGGCGATATAATTTGGATCGCATTAATTCTTTATGAGTTAGATTAAGATACAATATCAGTAGTGATAAAATTATTGATAAAGCGAATTATCTTTATCTATCATGATTTATAGCCAATCTCTTTGACTTTAAGTATACCAATGACATATTGAAATTATATTTGAGTGTGTTTCGAGTACATTGTAATTATTGAATTGTTTGTTTTTATTTAGTATTTATTAATTAAAAACATTAAGTACATTCTTATCTATTCTTACATATTTGAACCAATCAATTTTGGTTTCTTTGAGACTTAGTAAGTTTATCTAAAAGTGGATAGTAAATGCTATCTTAATTTGCCTTGTTTAGGTAAAAATCACGTGGTATCTTATTTATGTTTTAGGTGCGACAAAATCTCACGCAAATTGTGTTACACCAAAACGTAGTGGCAATACAAGGAGTAAGTGTCCTCGATGCCAACAACCGTCCTGTGCCTCTGCAACTATCCAATCCATTTGAAGTAGACTCTTACTATGAAATCCTAAAAATCAATTTCGATACAGTCGTCACAATTGGAAGCTATACTATTACCGTCAGTTACTTGGGTCGTATTAACGAGAATCCCGTGGACCGCGGTTTCTACAAAGGCTATTACTACTATGGAAATCAACTAAGGTATGTTTTAGACTTCAAATGCTTATTCATTATTATTCATTTTGTTATAATAATTCTTGTTTTTTTAGACAATACGCAACCACGCAGTTCCAACCTTTCCACGCGAGGAAAGCTTTCCCCTGTTTCGATGAACCGCAGTTCAAATCGCGCTTTACTATTTCCATTACAAGAGATGGAAATCTTAGGCCATCATTCTCTAACATGGCCATCACCGACACCCAGGTGTAAGTAGAAAATTATATTTTTATTAATTTAAAAGATTTTAGTCGGAGTTAAAAGAACATGAGAGATTTTTATTGACGAAGGAAATAAATTTTTAGTTAGTATGTATTAAGATATAAAACAAAGAATAATAATGTAATTCTCTTTACAGGGTTTCATCTAATCGGATACGAGAGACGTTCCTTCCAACTCCGATCGTATCAGCATATCTCGTAGCATTCCACGTCAGCGACTTTGTAGCTACAAACACAAGTGGCACAATTGCCAGGCCGTTCCAAATCATCTCTAGAGAGGGACCAACCGATCAACACGCATACGCTGCAGATATTGGCTTCAAAATTACCAATGAAATGAATGATTACTTCGATATTGATTACTATGATATGGGTCAAGGACAGCCAATGAAGAACGACCATATCGCTCTTCCCGATTTCCCATCGGGTGCTATGGAAAACTGGGGAATGGTTAACTATAGGTAAGAAAATGTAATTAATATGTCAAAATTTGACAAATATGATTAGACACACTAAACGGAATTAAGTTCTTCCTACTTTTAATCTAAGGTAGTCAGAGATATAATATATATAGACGACAGAAAAATGAATGGCTTATATGTCATTATGAAGTTAGTGTAAATAAAGGATTTATATTGCTATGCGTTAATTACCGCGTGATGTTGTCACTAGAACTTAGGGTTCAAGAATCAAATCACGTTATGTATTTAATGGAAGATCAAATTCGTTATATAATCAGGAAACTAAACACTATAATGAGCCGTAGCCGTTTCTAAGCAAGTGCCTGACCACGATCTCACCCCATGGTGAAGCAAGACATGTAGGACATGTGGAAGATTCAAGCAATATGAAATGCTAATGTGCTAAAAATGCTGCGTGTTAATTACAAATTTTACTCGTTGCAGAGAAGCGTACCTGCTGTATGACCCTGCACACACCAATTTAATCAACAAAGTCTTCATTGCTACTATTATGGCTCACGAACTCGCGCACAAGTGGTTTGGTAATTTGGTAACCTGCTTTTGGTGGAGCAACTTGTGGCTTAACGAATCGTACGCTAGCTTCTTTGAGTACTTCAGCGCTCATTATGTGAGTTTATATTTTATGTAATGCAATTATAATTTTAATATATATGGCGTTACGTAAATGTGCTATCGTGTGTCCACTTAGTTCTGACTAACGCATCGAGAGGAACACTGTGGGGTTTTAGTCGGCGTGAGTCCGACATAATCTATACAACAACCCACCCGCAAGTGTGCATATGCGTAGGCATTTCCCCACGTAAAAAAATTGTATACGATACATAAGTCCTTATTCAATATTTCACTACGGACGTGAAAAGTAGATAAAAAGAACAGAGAAGTGAAATAGGGCTGCGTCAACTACTGCGATTTTTGCGAGGTTATGGTGGGAGAGCAATCTGTTAAGCAAAAAACAGTTCTAGCGTTACTCTATACGATCTTCGACCTTTTGGAAGGGTGTTCGAATCCTATCTAGTTTGTGCTAATAAATGATTCAGATTTCTTACAAAGAAAAATTCACGTGGTAATTTTTTGTGGTGTATTGTCTTCAATACCTGAATAAATGGAACCTAATTAACTTGGTATAGCAAACAGTGATTACTGTCTCTGTCTACCCTGATAAAACAGGTTCAAAGGACATGAGAGTTTATTTATTTTCTAGAAAGTCTTTGTGTAAATACTGTTAAATCTAAGGAAGAAATAGAACAGACATAAAACATCCTTTATCAACAATTTTTTTCAGGCTGATACATCGCTAGAGTTAGACGATCAGTTCGTCGTAGACTACGTGCACAGCGCACTGTCCTGGGACGCTGGCGCATCCGCCACGCCCATGAACTGGACTGGCGTTGTCACCAATCCATCCGTCTCATCCCACTTCAGTACAACAAGCTACGCTAAGGGAGCATCTGTTTTAAGAACTCTGGAACACTTCGTCGGATTCAACACTTTCAGAAACGCCTTAAGAATATACTTGAGAAATCAGTAAGTAAACTAATTAACATGAAATTTTAGGAGTAAAAGTTTTTTACCGCACGCCTGAATAGGGGAGTAAGCTGCTAAATGCGTTACTAAAAGTGTGATCGGGTGAGGCGAAAGAAAGTTGAGAGGAAGATTTAAGTTAGAAAGAGCGTGTCACGATTCGTATATTACTGTAGGGCAAGAGAGAGTAGTGCGAGCACGCATTTTCTTTCTCTCTTTCTCTAATAGCTAGTTTCGTTTCATGTATCTAAGATAAATATTATGCATATAAAACATATAGCATTTAATATCTAAATGTGTTCTCGTTTTCTTAAATTTAAATTTCGTAATCTAAAAAAAATTAAAGACAAAGTAAGATAATCTTTTTAGTCTTTTAAGTTAAACTTATATTTCTAATTCTTAGTGCCTATGGAGTCGGATATCCGGAGGATATGTACGCCGCGTTTAGAACGGCCGTATCCCAAGACCCAACATTTGCAAGAGACTTCCCTAACATCGACATTGGTCAAGTGTTTGACAGTTGGGTGCAAAACCCGGGAGCGCCCGTTGTCAACGTCAACGTCAATATGACAAGTGGTGATATTACCTTGACGCAGGTTCGTTTCTATTTTTAACCAACTTTGAAAAAGTAGTCTTTAAAGCTTGCGCACTCCTAGTGCCGTCAATAGTAGAGATTTTAATATTTTTTTGTTTCAAAGGTGTTACTTACCATTAGGTCCCAAATTAATTATGTTATATTTTGCCAAAAGAGCTTGAGCTCACATGATGTACCAGGGAACCCCCAAAAACACATTTAAGAATGCTTGTTGATTGTGTATTTTTATTTATTCTTTTAATTATTAAATTGATTGGGACAATTTGAGACAAGATAAATACTCTACTGCACTAGAACTTCGAATTCTTCGTCAGAAATAAAAGAGAGCGTTCGTATATGTAGCATTTAAAATCTATTCCGTCTCGTTTGACTAGATCTGAAGTACGTTATTGCTTTTACTATTGAATATACGTGATTATTTACTTAATATTCAACACTTATATTATTTTTCATTTCCTTAGCAACGTTTCCAACTTACCGGCACGCCTGCACGGACTCTATGGCAAATTCCGATTACATGGACACACAGCGGAAATATAAACTTCCAAAGCACAAGGCCTAGTTTTGTTTTAACAGGAGAGTCTACCGTTATCCAAAAACCGGCTGGCCATCACTGGGTTATGCTGAACATCGCTCAATCTGGTAATTGAATTGGAACTATTTTTTTAAAACTTCAGAGATTTACGTTCATATATAATCGAAAGTTGTTATATCCATACTTATATATTTAGTTATTTAAAAAATGTTTTTAATTTTTTTTAATTTCGTTTAACTTTTTCTTCTTACCATTTTTTATTACATATAATGTATTAAGTAATAATTGTTTATATATTAATTTTACGATAGCATTAAAGCTCATTTACCACGTGAGGAGACAAATAAAGGAAAATTAACTGTTTAAGATTGTAAAGCTAATTCACGCTAAAGCCGCGTGATAGGCTATGAACTAATACTTGATAAAAGGTCTGTGAACAACAGTACCGTAAGCAAGCTATAGTTATATTTCGTAAAACCAGGCCAAATTTCGGAAACACCTTGGCACTTTGACCAGGAACCGCTGTTTCGCTCTTTGTAAGAGGCCGGACATAAAATTCGTTTATTAAACGTATTCACATAAATGTTGTTTTGTTACTCTTTGACTTACTCGTATATGTATAATATCATTTAAGGTTTGTATCGAGTCAATTATGATGACCACAACTGGGAAATGATTGCATCTTATCTCCGTGGTACCAACAGAAATAACGTGCACAAGCTGAATAGAGCCCAGGTAAGTTCTTTAATAACTGCAATTGATATCATCACATTTATCGGCAAGAGTTAATATCCTGATGACTTGTCATTAACTCTGGATATCATTTAGTATCGAATATAAGGAATATTAGAAATAGTTAATACAAAATAACTGATACGAGTTATTAGAATTCAAAAATCTTAACTTCACTATTTAATTTTTTCTAGTAAAATGGGCAAACGAGCTGTTATGGCTCACCTGATCCTAAGTGGTCACCGTCACTCATGAACATCCACAATACCAAAGGCGGTTCAGGTGTTTTTGTACACATATACCATTTTTTATTTTGTATTTAGTGCCAGTTCATTTCAGTTATTTAAAGGAATTGGAGTATAATTTTGGGTAATTTATTCTAATTTTTTGCAGATTGTCAACGACGTCTTGTTCTTTATTCGAGCTGGCGTTATTAATATTAACCGAGCGTTTGACGTCCTCTCCTTCCTAAGATATGAAACTGATTACTACGTGTGGGCCGCTGCACTTGGACAGTTAGATTGGATTCGGGCGAGAGTGGAGCATCTACCTGTCGCCTACGACGAATTTAATGTATGTTATAACACGAGAAACAATAAACAAACAAAAAACATGTAGTTATTGATGGTATCGCTCTAATAAATATATTTAATAGTAAAACTAATATATTAAATTATATATAATATAAATAATAATTTCACTATGTTATAGCGCTTAGTTCATATTCAAGTTTACTATAACATTGGAACTTTATTAATTAACAATCCAGTGACTTAAAAATTGAATTGAATATAGAAGAAAGTCCTTTAAAACATAGATTTTAAATTCTTCAAGAGTTATTATTGCTTCCCTTAACATTGTTGAAATTTGTCGTGGACAATATTGCTGTAAACTTTTAACAGTTTGTACTTCATACCCGTTTATCGCTTTCGACTGTAGATCAGGATGATACTGATAATGAATGAGTGAAAAGTTAGATCTTATCCCCGATTACTGTGTTTGCAGACATATTTACTGAGCCAGATGGAAAATGTCATTCAACACTTGGGATACGAGGAGCGTACCACAGACTCCGTTTCCACAATCCTAAACAGAATGCAAATCATGAACTACGCTTGCAACTTGGGTCACGAAGGTTGTATTGCTGATAGTCTCACAAAGTGGCGCGCTTTCCGAGAGAACGATAGGAATCTGTAAGTAGTGCTACACATTACTGGTTTCAAGGTGGTGGAAGAAGTTTGCAAAAGAGAGAAGTTGGGTACCACTGATCATTATTTGCCAAGTAGTAGTAATTATTGGTTAAAAAGGTTGTAGCTTAATTCTACAACTAGAAGATAATTTGCTATAAGATCATGATAGTAACCTTACTAGCGATTATAAGTCAAGCCAAAGCCAATTTAAATTGTCAAGCCGTTTGTAACTTTTCTTAGACTAAGTCTCCTATTATTTTCGTTTATGGAGGCAGTGATGACTTAACATTCGGTGAGGCACTTACTTGCGTGCTATCATAAAATCTAAAACAGGTTTCATTGTTTCAGTGTACCAGTGAACGCCCGCCGCTACGTATATTGTACTGGTATCCGCCAAGGCAATAGCTCCGACTACAACTTCCTATTCCAAAAATACAATACTTCAGAAAACACAGCCGACATGGTTGTGATGCTGCGCACCCTAGCGTGCACAAGAGATAGAACTTCCTTCGAACAGTAATAATTATTTTTACTTCCATAATATTCTTGAACTGCATGACATCATAACATCCAGAGCAGCTAACATGACCTTTTAAACAATGTATAGATCATTGCATTATCTTGCTAATCAGTTAACAATATCCTCAAAATGATGTTGCCATCGGCACGTAAATACTGCGTAGTGAAGAGGTTTATTTCTTACATTATATATTATAAAAGATGTCTGCGCGTATCAATACAAAAAAGACGTAGCGGCAATGACACTATGAAAATATTCCTAAGCAGTTTGAATTTATTAATAATTTTTGGAGGATTGGATATTGTGTATACACACATATTATTCATACTAAATAGCTTTCATTTTGTTCCGTAGTCTTTACTGATTATTATAATATTTATTTACAGATACATGGATGTCTATTTCTAATTTGATATTTTTATTTCGTAGCTACCTACATCAATCATTACACAACGATAGGATACGTATTCACGATCGCACAAACGCCTTCCAGTACGCACTGCAGGGAAATAGAGACAACTTCCCGATTGTGTTGAACTTCCTTTACAACAATTTCAACCTTATTCGCAACAAGTAAGTGTTTGTAAATAATACATTGGGTTTCAGATTGGAACAATGAAGATAGAACGAGTTAATGAATGTGTTGTTGTATATTTAACATAATATTTGAAAGGGTGAATAAAAAATAATAAAGATAGATGTACTCTAGAAAGTTTGATTGTAGAAGAGAGCCCATGAATAGATTAGGGGTCAAAGTAGTCTATATAGATAAATAGATGTGTGTCAAATGAGAACTGTGTCAAGATTGTGGCCATCAGTAGATTGATCTTTTTACGTCTATGAATTTTAAAGGAATGTTTAAAAATTTATGTGATTAACAATAACATTTTTATTTCAGTTACGGTGGCCCAGCCAGACTTACGATTTGCATAAATGCTTTGACAATTTTCATGAGAGAATTCCAGCATATCTCAGAGGTGAGACTTTGAATTACATTTTTATTAGGAAAAGAAGCAGACGACCTTATAATTAATTTGAAACATATTTAGACTAATATTTACTGCACCCTTTGACGTGCAACAAGTTATCACTGGCGTATTAAAATCGATAGGATGAAAGGATTTCGATGACCTAGCACCTTCTTCGTACTACAATAACACTCGTGATGAAGAGACCTAGCATACCACGTAGCAATTTTTATTTATTAATTTTCGCCATTCTATTACGAGAATAATTTAAATCGATTTTGTTACATGCAAGAAAATAAAACCGTTTAGATGTTCGTAGAACACATACTACGACCACCGTAGCAGTAGCTGTAGCATACATACCAATGCTATGTCGTAGATTCATAATGTAGCCCTTAGGCTACGACAGTTAATGTTTTTAAAATAAATTATTTTCCGTGTTTCAGTTCCAAACTTGGCTATACAGAAATCAAATCGCCCTTGGCGAATCTTTTTCTGCTGGAGAAAGCGTGGTTTCGTCGAGTATTGCGAATCTGGAATGGGCTAACAGGGTTGCTGTTGAACTGTTAACCGCCGTCAGAAATGTCACCAGCTCTGCTAGTTCAGTCACCGTCTCTTTTGTTGTGATGATGGTGGCAATGGCTGTCGGTTATTTTAAATAATTAAGCGTCTAGCCTTACGATTATTTAATAATAAATACTATAAGAATTAACTGTAATAAAATAATTTATATATTGTAAAATTGTTGTTTTTCTATATGCATCGTTCCTAGGATTATACTCTTTATTACGAGTTTAAATTTATTATAAGTATAAAGAAACTCCTAAATCAGTAGGATGCTGCTTTTTTGCATGTATGTTGAAGCACTTCTTTGGTCAAACCAATTCATTTATAATACAGCCAATATTTAACTGCATCTTTTCTCCTTATTTTGAAGCTTTTCGTTTTACTAATGAGAATAATGGAGATACCAATGATGAAAAAAATGATCTAGCTCTTGCTGTTTCTTTAATTGAAATTAGAAATCATTTAATGATGGGTGTGATCAAAAATATCATCAGAAGTTACATGTCCTTTAAAATTAAGGCCTTCCTTATTTTATGGTAAGCTTAGATCAGCTCAAAATAATTCAACAAATTATCGACATATTGTTTCTATATTATTTAAAATTTCTGGCTATATAAGGTACCATTATTATATTACCTTAAAAAATGGGAAATAAGTATGCTTGTCTTTAGAAGAAGTTTATCCTTATCTTAACAATATATTTAATAAACTTAGAAGACTATTATTTTTTATTTTATTATTTATTCCTGCTTTTTTTTCGATTATGTATAAATTAAAGTCATGGCAGTTCCTTTTTACACTGACATCATTGACAAGACAGAGCTATGGAGGTTACATACAACAAAAAAATACATGATAATATTTCCTCCCCTGGGTCTGCCGTGAGAAATGCAAGCCAATACCTCCAAAGCTTGAAGGGTTCTTCCACCCTATCATCGATTAGCTACGGTTAAAGGTCATTCTTTTTTGTTCTACACCTATCTGAAAAAATGGAACGTTGAAGCTTAAACAACATAAGGTGGTAGGCTCAAGCATCTGAATCAAATATTTACATCTTCCATCGAAATAGTTAAAAATAATATTAATAAATTCCCTGAACTCCTCACAGAGTATCAACTTAAGCTGGTATAGGTGTGGGCATACGACGCATTTTATACTTCTGCATTTATCGGTGTCCCAACCATAAAAAATAATATAATATATATTTGCTGCTGTAACTTGGTATCTGCAATCCTTTTAGTATCATTAAGGGCGACGAGATCACTCCCGTAAAAAAAATCTAAGAAAGTCTCTTTTAAATATATAATTGTCTATTAACGAAACTTTTGCTGTTGTTAACTGTCGTAAAGTACAATTTTCTCTGAAGATTTTTTATCTCATAGTAATAATTCATACTATTTGATAACAGCGGCTTATTATTTGATAGATATTTTATCAGATATTAAAGAATCGTAACCATAATCGAGAATAAAATCTAAAGGGTATCGAGCTCATTTTATAACGTTTCGTGCTGTAAAAAGGACATTTCGACTATCAGGTGAGTTAGTCCGTATTTATTGTTTTATGACTGTTATAAATGTAACGATAGTAAAACCTGTTTTTACGTTATTTATTCATAAATTTTCTTGCCTCTTTAAATTTTTATCGGTACAGGGTATGGTCATCGTGGTACCATTTTAGTAGAAAGGGCTAAGTGATTCCGTCATCTAAAAATATTTATTACAATGACTGTAAATACATGAATACTATAAAGAGTTGAAACGCCGGCATATACTTCAGCGGACGAAGCTTAGAATTACAAAATACCTCACGCCGAAATTCAGCGAGATCGTGGCTGACCTATTAACTTCTTGTGTTTGAAGCAAGAATGAATTAGCAGCAAAAAGTTCATGTGATAATGATTGCTAAATGATCTGTATACCTTCCCGTTGTATCTACAACGTAAACTTCATAAGAAATGTTGAATAAAAACAAATTAAACAAGCATCTGGGGATAAAGTGGGAAGTAGAGAGGCATTAAAACTTTACCACAACGACATTACTTAGGATCCACAGGCATATCTTATCACGTTACCATACACGTTGCCATTTTGTGTGTTTAAAATTCGATTTTATTTTACAGATATGTTCAAGTTTACAGCTTTGAGCTTGATGCTCATAGCTTCAGTTCGTGGTGACCATCCGGCTTCGTTGTACAGAGATTTTGAGGAGATAGCACCAACTCTAGATGAGGTGGACACCAGAAATAATGAGAGATATAGACTACCGCAGACCGTGATACCGCTAGAATACGATGTTTATATAGATTTATATTTTGCTGAAAGAACTGACAGACCATTCAGTTACGATGGAAAGGAATACATTATTGTCCAGGTGTGTTGATTTTACATCACCTGTAATATTTTATGTATAAAATACCAATATTTAACAAATTATCTGAATAACAATTATGTTGATGAATGATAAGATATGTGCATGAATTTATTACAAGTGATAAAATCTAGAATATTTGTGAAAATACACAGAACTACAACGTAGTATGACACATTTATGACACAGCAAACAAAGAATTAAAAAACTGTACTAGAGATAGTTTGTTTGTAATGTATAATATAAAATTTGTAATAATTTAAAATAATTTCAAAGATAAATTTTATTTGTCTTTCAAATTATTAATAGTATCTGTAGATGCTGTAAACCGGAAATTGGACAATTACTGTTTACTGCTATTTTTTGTCACCGTAGGGGATTCTGCTCTTTTTTAATTAAGAATTGTTAGCATTCAAAATATTCACAAATCAATTAACATTATTTTTAACCACTCAGCAGGCTAGGATATGGTTAACGCGAATTGACTAACAGTCAATTCGCGTTAACCATCTCATCTCTTTCATTAGATCGTAGACTTCTAATAGATTAGTAGACGTAGTTTCGTAGATCGTAGACCCACGCTACGAGATATGACAGTAGATGGTTCATGATATTGTTAAATATTTTACGAAACATTTTAGTTTTACAAATGGCAGTAACAGTTTGTTTTTATCGTTCCAGGCAGTAGAGGAGAACGTGACACAAATCGTTCTTCACGCTAATGTGGATTCAATAAACACAATTAGTGTTCTAACATCAACAGGGTCACCGGTCGCATTGAATCCTCTAGAACCATTTGCAGTTGAGCCTCAGTACCATTTCTTGAAGATCAATTTGCACCAGACGTTGGCAATAGAAACTAATTACACTCTGATAATAGAGTACTCCAGTACCATGAATGAAGGACCGATGAAGCGTGGTATCTGGAGAGGATGGTATAATGACGAGAATGGTAACGAAAGGTAATATTTTTTTGTAACACATTCTCTTCCTTGGATATAAATACACAAAAATAATACTTCGACTTCAAAAAAGATGAGATTCTCAATTTGTGTCTATGATTTTTTATGTTTGTTACCCGATTTTGATGATTCATTTGAAAACTGTTTTAAATAATGATGTCGTTTTTTACTAAAATGGAAGTTTTTTAATTAATGTTAGTATTTTTTTAGTTTTTTGCTAAAGATGGTTTTTCTACAGGTGGAGGTTATCAATAGGTATTTGAAGGACTTAATATTTTATGTATAATGTTATTAATAGAAAATATATTGGGATATTTTTTCCAGAATCTACGCAACGACACATTTCCAACCATACAACGCCAGGCAAGCGTTCCCGTGCTGGGATGAACCTCTATATAAAGCGGCCTTCAAGCTTCACCTATCGAAACCGGAAAGTTATTCGGCTACATTCTCAAATACTCGTATTGAATCTAGTGACAGGTAAGACAGTTGATGCGAATTGGAAGTTTTTCTTTTTTTATTAGACAGAAAAACTTACAGCACCATTACAGCTAAACCAATTCGGTGCTGTAGTACACAAAAAATTAATCAAAATAATAACAATACAATAATAGTTAACATCACAACATAAACAAAAGTGACGAAGTAGGTAGAATGACCACGGATCTTGTAGCACAAAATTATGTTCAGTATTACGTATTCGCTCTGCATTATCATCACCATTAGCATGCGACAGTCAACTACTGGACAAAAGCATACCACTGAGCACGATCTTCAGCCAGTCTTATCCAGCTCCTGCCACCTGTCCTGTGAAGATCGTCGCTCCGCCTAGTCTTAGGGCGGTTCCACTCCGCGCTCTCGTTGTGGCTTAATAAATCGTGGCACTTCTAGTTAACATTGTTCTATTACTAACTAAGCTACTTATAAGACTAACTTATAAAAGTATTTACTAACAGGACTTTGATATCGCAGGAGTTCTTTAAATCTTAAATTATATATGTAAGTATACAGGAAGTGGCTACAATACGACAATAAATCAAAAGTTAAATATAAGCTTTTTACTGTATAAAACTATAAATTACAACTATAAAATGTGACAATAATTGTTTTATGATGAGTTTCATTTAGTAATTTCATTACAGATTAGGCAACCGCGACCGAGACAATTTCTACGTGACACCCAGAATGTCTACATATCTCGTGACGTTCCTAGTTAGCGAGTCATTCGTGGTGATCGCAGAAGACACTTCCTTCGATCCTCCCATTAGGATTATTGCTAGATCCAACACCATTGGATTGGGCGATTATGCCTTGGAGCTGACGGTCAAATTGACTAAACACTTTGAAGAATACTTTGGCATACCATATTCTGATTTACATCCTTATTTGTATAACGATCATGTGTCATCACCTGACTGGGCGTCTGCAGGCACTGAGAACTGGGGTATGGTGAGTTATAGGTTAGTATGCAGCATTTAATATCTGTATTTATATACAGGGTTATTGGCAATTCAACGTAAATACGTTTAAAGAGGTTATAGGTGTAACTATTCCCGATAATTTTAACCCCAAAATGCCTTATGCAAAAGTGAAAATAGTTTTAAAATAAGTCAAAATGCAACATCAAAAATGTACTAAAGTATCAATTTAAATCTCAATTTATCTTCTTATTTATAAAAACTATTAAAAATTATTTAAGTCACAATATATTAAAACAACAATTATCGATCTAAATTTTAAAATGTTAAACGATATAACGAATACTTGTACAAGATTTATCTCAACTATGACTTATAAAAACTTGGATGGCAGATTATACCTCTATGTTTATGTCTGTGTCGAAGTATGCGTATAGCAAAGTGCGGATATTCATATCCATGTTAACCTACAACATTTATTAATATTGAGGGGAACCCCACAAAATAATGTTTGGTGAAAACTCGGATTTCAATGTACACACAATTTGTTTATTGTTCAGTGGCCTATACAAAATGCTTTATATTCAATACAAAATGTTATATATTCAACCTTTAGGCACATAAAGTTTTATTTATGTATATCTATAAAGAGAGTGTAAGGGCATAGTTCGCCATGCACACCTAGTGCAGATTGGCTTCTGATTTCATATGTCTTAGAATTTTTTTTCTAAGATGTTGGTTTCCTCACGATATTTTCCTTCACCGCCGAGTGGCTGGTATATCAGTGCCGGCACCGGCGATCGACCTCGGGTTGCCAGCGTACTATGCAACTTGAGGCATCCGCCCGGACTCTGAATTACCACGGCTCGTAATTATAATAGAAATATGAAAGCAGACTATTTAACTGCTGGGCGGATGGAGAAAGAAGAACGTTTTACATAGATAAACTAGATTGACTTTTCAAGAATCTGTCCGTTAAGATTATTTTTATGTTGGTAGAGAGCTCAACATGATCATTGACCCACGGGAGACAATCATGTCCGTGGAACATTACGCAGCTACACTGATCTCTCACGAACTGGCGCACAAGTGGTTTGGCAACCTGATCACCTGCTACTGGTGGAGCAACACTTGGATCAACGAGGGTTTCGCAAGCTACTTCGGATATATAGCGACATATCAGGTAATGTCTAATATTTGGAGGCTTTCCGCTACCAGTCGTCCACAACATTTCCAATTCGTGGAGGTCATGACCCTCAGCATTAAGGATTACGACATAAGGAGTTACTTTAGTTAGATACCTACTAATTATTTTAAAAGTTTAGGAGTGAAACAATTTATCAAATAGCACAAATAGTAATTGTACAAAATAAATCGTCAAGAATATTATATATAGCTTTTGTAAAAAGTATAACATACGAACAAGGAGTGATATGATTGTAACCCAAGAAGATACAAAATTAAAAATAAATAAAACAAGTTTTTTTCTAAAATACCATTTGGTTTATGTTCCACTTCTGTTACAAGAGGCGTCACACGAAAAACCTTATGTTCCACTTCTGTTACAAGAGGCGTCACACGAAAAACCTTATGTTAAAAGAGCTTGAGAAAGGTATTCTCTTGTCATGAAGTTCTCTAATTAAGTTAATATAAACATAATTATTATGTAAAATACATTAAATTATTCCCAGGTGTTCCCACAGTACGAGCACCACGATCATTTTAACTCGCGCTACCTGCAAACAACGTTGGCCTTCGATTCCGGAGTATCAACTGTACCAATGAACCATCCCGTGAACACTCCAGCTCAAGTGACCGGCCATTTCGGTACCATTAGCTACTCCAAAGGGGCGGCTTTTCTAAGGATGACGGTTAATATGATTACTCCGGATACATTCAGGAAAGCCTGTCAATATTTTTTACGTTACAAGTAAGTGGTGTACAATTCCCCCAATCTCTACATGGGTCAGGGAGACATTACTATAGTAAATGCCTAACCGTATTGAACTAGTTAGAACGCGAAAAATTGATTCGTTGCTACTCTACCAACAAATTTTTATTCTTTTAAGATTTAGATACAAAGACCTCCATAATCAATGTTAGGATATTAAAGTTACAGCCTATGTATTAATGTCCCTTATGTAGTACTACTTATGTATATTTCTAATATATGCAGGTTGTCTCACGATTTCTTCTCACCGACGAATGACACGGTAAATCAGCAGTTTTAAATAGCAAAAACATTATATAACAACGTTTAGATATTTTAATATCATGATAGTTTTTCGACAAAAGCTCACCCTTACCTATAGCGAATTTTCCGGACTTATTTATAAATAGTCTATGTATTCATAAAGTGTATTTTTTAAGCGCTTACGAAGCAACGGACCAATACGACCTATATAACGCGTTCGCCCAAGCTGCTGCAGAAGACGGCACGCTAAGCGAATACCAAAACTTTGACTTCGCCGAGTACTATCGAGTATGGGTTAACGAGCCGGGCTATCCATTACTGACTGTGAATGTTAACCACGAAACTGGTGAAATGGCACTAAGTCAAGTAAGGAACTATTTACATAGTCATTTTTTTACATGTAAAGAAAGTCTTTCATACGTGCCCGCTGGGAAAGCGTGGCAACTTATGTCGGGCTCGAACTGTAAGAGGTCTTTACTGACTAAAACCTGCCGTGGTGAGCCGTATGTGCGTGAGAGGTCGCCTCAGTATTTACCATCTCATCTCACCCGCAACTGAGCTTCATGCCTCCGCGGTGGGGACAGCCGTATTCACCTCAAAAGGTGGGGCCGGGCATTTACATAATCATCATTAATTTCAACCCAACCTATTACTATTCCGCTATTGAATAGTTTTATTCCATTAATAAAAAAATAATAAGACAAATTTAGCTATACCATCTTAAATCTTTCTATAAATAGGTTCTACTGTACAACAATTGTTGTATAAAAGTTAGTTTTATTTTAAAGACAAATTATTTAAGGACATGGTGTAATAATGAAATTATTACGTTTTGAAGTAACACATACGCTTGACTCGGGGAATAAGCTGGCAAAAGCGTAATGAAAGCGTTACTAAAAGTGTGTTTGGGTTATGCGAACGGAAGTTGAGAGGGTGGTATAAATTAGATAGAATTAGTAAGAGTGTTACGCGTATATTACGCATGGTCTAAAGCACATTCGTATTTTTTAGGAAAGGTTCTTTTTAAGCACTACAGCCACACCGAGCGGACAAATCTATCCCATACCAATTTCATACTCGACAAATAGAAATCGTGACTTTAACAATCTGAAACCAAGCTACATGATGTCGTCGCAACGTGCAGTACTCCAAAAAACGCCGGGAGAGGAATGGGTCATATTTAACCACTTACAGCACGGTAAGCTATTGCCTTGGTAATCAATGCGTTAATGCTTAAGACCCTCTTAGACTGAAACTCTTTTGGAGTTGTTATTGGATCTTATTTGATGTACGTAATTATCTCCACAAACAAGCTCTATACAGTGTCAGTTTAGCCGTAGATCTTCACGAATGATTAGGTTTTACAACTCGCCCCAGCCAATCAAAACGCAAAAGTATAAAATCCTCTACCTCAAATTGGTATCCTGCGAGTTCCTGGTACTCTTTTGAAGCGTCAATAGCCCAACGGTTTAGTGTACGGTCCGCGAATCATAACGTCGTAGATTTGAATCCACCATTCAACTATTGACGAGAACTATCTCCTAGCACAAGCATAAGTTTAATTGGAATGGTTAACAAGAATGTTAGTAATATTTAATAATGCTAGCTTTCTTTTTTAAAAAAAGAGATAAGAGACATGACGTTTACAACATACAGCATACAGACATTGATTTACCAATGCACGAGCTAGACCGCTTTTCTCTCAGATCATTATATCTCTAATGTGTCCTAGGCTTGAACTTATCGCAATACACAACAATTTTAATTTTGTTTTGTCTTTGTTATTTTATACTATTCCAGGTCATTACAGAGTAACTTACGACGAGAAGACTTGGAACTTGATAGGTGACGCTTTGTTTAACGAGCCTGAATCGATACACTATCTGAATAGAGCACAGGTGAATCCTTAACTTTTTTATATTCACAAATAACTGTAGGCAGCTTACAGAGGCAAGGATAAAAAAGGAATGCATCATTATACTGAACAAAGTTTCTCCCTCACTCACGACTTGGTTGATTTAGATTTTATAACAGATATATTTCATACTTGTGTTACGTGACAGGTCTATCTGTGAGCAAATTTCTTTACAACTGTAAGAGATAGGATTACAAAACAACATAATTTATCAACCATATTTTTTAGGTATAGTAAAATTTGTTTGCGACGTTTAAATTTAGTTGACAATTTGGTTTAAAAGTTCATCAAAATAAGTTTCTTCTCGGTCAACCGAAAAAACACGTCATCAAAAAAAAGCATAACAAATTTCGATATCCTATTTATTATTATATACTTATGAATTGATAGTAGAACATTTTATAAGTTCATAACGTTTTATTTATTGATTGGTTTTAGGTGGTAGATGACGTATTCGCTCTAATGAGATCTGAAAAAATGACCTACAATTTTGGTTTCAATATCCTGAGGTTCCTGCGAAACGAAGATAACTATCATGTCTGGAATCCAGCTATCAGTGGATTCACATGGCTGCGCAATAGACTGAGACATATCCCAGAGAGCCAAGCTGCATTTGATGTAAGTATAGCGTAATAATTAATAAAATATGATTTTTTGTATGTAGGATCTAAAAATGGAAAGTGTTCGCTTCAAGTATTAGGGTTGTTTACTTAAGACGGTCTAAAGGACGATAAACGGCTTATATATAGGACTTAATTGTAGACTTGCGAGATATACGAAAAATACGGGATCACTGAATATGCGTAGAATGACATCAATTAATCTATTGTCAATAGTTATCTATACGATTTTTACGAGTTCCCTGGTTGCTACATTGTTACCAAATGCCACAGTTAACAAAGCCTAATTCATAACAAATACTTATAAACTTCAAGATGGAACCGGATTCCATTCTTTTGTTGTGGGCATCTCTCAAACTTGAATGAATGCCTTTCATTATTCGTACAGCAAAGGACTGTAGTTTGCACGCGTCTGCGTTTTCCTCCGATTACAATGTGGGTGTAGAGTAAATAGGCATTTACTAAGCTAGCGCCCCTTACAGGGCTTGCTCAGAAAGTATATAAATAAACTAATCAGTATCTCGCTTAATGAGTACACAAACTTTAAAAACAAAATACAGACTACAATTGATAGCGTCCTCTTTTTTTTAAGTCAGTTAAAATAAGTTTGAAATAAGCATTTTAATATCTACTTATAGATGTAATTTTGTTTTTCGATTGCAGTCCTTCATTCTTAGTAATATGGAACATGTGATTGAAACGGTAAGCTTCGATGTGGGAGACAACGAGGGACCCACGATCAGTCTCACCCGCCAAGAAGTCCTTCACTTTGCCTGTACGCTTGGCCACGAGAAGTGTGTTCAAGAATCACGGGACAGATTTGTTGCGCTCAAAAATAATGGAGTTTGGTAAATTTTTAACTTTTTAACTGCTGTATTTAAATAAATCTTGATTAACGTGAATACCGAGGTGTACAATACACACTAAAGTACCTAAGAGCCCTTTGTACAATAATTGATTTATGAATTACATATAATTGTACTAACATTGTTAAAAAAGGTCAACCGCTTAGTGGGCATTAAGAAGGCAATAAAAAGTAATGATGCCAGTAAGCGAAGGCATTTACTTATCATATTTTACGCTAGATTTAAGATGATTTTAATTTGGTTGTTTAATTTCCGGACGGATTACTATATAACTTTGACATTCGAATATCACATGAGTTACTTGTATATAAAATAGCGATTCATTTGTTTCTACTCTTCTTATATACGAGTAATAATAACCAAAGTAATTTCTTGTTATCAGGGTAGATCCAAGAATTCGTCGTAATGTTTACATGACCGGGATAAGAGAGGGAGATGAGAGTGATTTCCAGTTCCTCCTTACCCGTATGTCCAACTCCAACTTCGCGAATGACCAACTGGAGATGCTGAGGGCATTGGGTGCCGCGAGAGATCCCGAGCTTCTTACACAGTAAGTACTATTTAATTTTAAAATTTATGCTTATGTTTAAACTATGCGTGTTACTTACGGTCTCATTTCGTAAATCAATTTTTTGATATCATTAATATAAAGTAGTATATTTACAATTAAAACAAATTTTGAAAGTGTGTACTGCTACGACGGATAAAACGCTACTACACAGGTACGCACATTGGTAGAGGTTCAGAGGTTCAAGAGATTCAGGAAAATCTATCTAAGAGCCAAAGTCGACGTCTCTGGCTAATCTGTGTAGCTTCGTCAAAAAAAGATGCTCGTTTGTTTCTGTAGTCTCATAATTAACAACAAATTATAGTAGGTGCCAAAGCTCTGGTCACTACATTTTCTTTCGTCTTTCGCACTCGTGCCCCTTTTATTAAGAAGTATTTATTTAGCCTTGAGTTATTATAAGCCCACCAATACCTAAATCAACAGACACTTTTCTTGACGACTTCTTGGAGTTCAGTGTGTAATTGTTTTGGGAACCCATGATTTAATTCCAACAAAAATAGGACCTAACTGAAAACAAACCCTATCAAAGAAAAATAAAATCGATCCATAAACGACTAAAAAGTACAGCAGAATAGAAAACCTTCTCCGTTTTTGAAGTCGTTTAAAAAAAACACATTAATACAGGTAAATGCAAAATATGCTTAGCTTACCTATTATATACTCTGTTTGGTGCAAACGTTTGGAAATAGGAAACACGGATTTACTTTGGTCTGAATTGTCACGTTACATATAGCAACTGAACAAGTGCAAGGTACATTTTAGAATTACACACAAAAATGGAAGATGGCGCGGGCACATTGATATTATTGCAATATATATAGTCATTATATTTATGTTCCACGCCGTCTATTGGTAGCACTTTAATTGTAGACGCGTAGACTCCCTTTAAATGAAAGGGAAAAGTAAATATCAGGTTGTAAAAGCATATCATAGTCCTACAGGTAAATGAACATGCTTATCTGAACCTTTAAATCGAAGTGAAAGATCAAGTTATAAAAGAATAGCAATGACATTGCTTTTTTTTACAGATACCTGCGGCTAACACTGACGAAGGTGGTCAGGTCACACGATAAAGCGAATTCATTCAACTACGCTCTGTTGGGTAACCAGGAAAATGCATACACCGTTCTGCAGTTCGTTAAGAATAACATCGATGAAATGAGAGTGGCGTGAGTTGTCTGACTTTTAATTTATACTTCACATTTTTTTGTAATTTTAATTTACTCTCCGATACCCAATAAGTGACAAATATATGATTGAGTCACACTTATTACTCATTGAATAAAACTACTAACGGATTTTTTTTTGCTTTTTAATTTATTTTAAACAACGAGGCAATGTTACGATCCAAATTACTCCAATATTTAATTCTAGCACATTTTTGTTATAATTTCATACACATACACACACTCGCAAATGCTCACGCACGTACATATTCTCTCTCTCAAGCACACACAAGTACACTTCATTATTTGTCAAGTTATACCTATGAAGTGAATTGAATTTATTAAAAATACTATACATATGATTAAACAAAATTTGGATGTTCTCACAAAATAAATAGTTGATACTTAAAAGAAGATTCAATCTTTGTACTGGCTTTTTGAACATTTACTCAGTTGAAGGCGTTTGATAATCCTAGTCATTGTTGTCGTTCTTTGTATAGCGATGGGCTTACTCGATATTATTACGAGACTGAGTAAGCTCGATGACCAACATACACGGATTCCTATCTCGTAATTCTTAAAATAACGGGAGAGCTTATTTTGTTTATGATTTTCAGATACGTAGAAGATGCACCACCGACACCAGTGCAAACATGCTTAACCAATCTCGCGACGTATCTGGATGAAGCGGGTCTGGTCGAGGTTATTATTGTTATTTATTATATACATCCCACTATTGGACACATGCTTTCTCTATGAAGAGAAGCATAAGGGAAAGACGCACGGCAGGATTTCATCCTTTTGTTGTCAACATCCTTCAAACCCGACCGAAGCGCTTTGCTTTGTTTTTCGTCTTTCATTATTCGTACAGCAAAGGACTGGGATAGTTTGACCGCACCTGTCTGTCTCTCCGATTTAAACAAATCTTTAATAGTAGAGTGATAGGCATTTACTAAGCTAGTGCGCCTTCCCATCCAGGACTGCACTTCCAATTAACATCCGATGGGATGTTTAGACAATAAAAAACAGTCCGCCACGCGACTCTACTGCGGATTGCCAGACTTGACGTTTCTTAGAAAAATTTCTAAGACATGTAGGTTTCCCTCACCGTCGTGCGCGTGGTAAATTAAAAACGCGAAGAGAACTCGGTTGGCTAGCTAATGCGCAAGTTGTTATCGTTATCTCAGCTAGCTATACGAGCGTAAATATTTAATAAAAGCTTTTATGTTCATAGTACGAAGACTGGCTGCGAAGTACTCAGAGCAATTCACTACAATACACCAGCACCTTATCAGCGATAACATCAGCGCGTGCCAACATGGCGTGGGGCACGGCGAATGCTGAAACTATACTAGAAGCAGCGAGAGGAGGTGCCGTTCACGTAGCTGTCTCGGCAACTTTGCTGGTTACCATGGCAATGGTCACGATGTTTGTATAAAAGAGATTTTTTTTAATGAAAATAAATGAATTGATTGATAAACATTTATTGGTTTTATTTTAACAAATATTTAAAAATAAGCCCTCAATTTAACCTTTTTTTAAGCGTGATGTATAGAGACAGAAATCAGTGTTCTCTTTATCACAAGGCTATTTTATCCCATATGCGACAGATGTGTGATTAACGCCATACACAATTTTAGCAGGTCATCATTTTCATGAAAGAAACCGAAAAAGGGGAAGAACCACCAATTATCGAACTGATATTGGAACGCTAAACCACTCTGTTGTTACTATTCTTAGCCTATGATTGCACTGGCATGACATTTTCTGGTCGTAAAATGCCTCTGTAAAAACCATATTGCGCTAATACGTAAATTCATAGATGAGTATCAAGAAAACACTCATAAATCTTTTTAATTCAATTAAAGTTTGAAGCGTCAATAGCCTTATGGTTAAGCTAGGTTCGAATCCAATATTGGAGTATTGACGTGAACTATCCTATCATATCGTAAAATATCCTGGCACAATGCTTAGCTTGTTAAAATATATTTTGTTTTAATGAAAAACTTCATGTATTTGTTTTGTTGTCTGTAAGCCCATAATGTGTGCAGTTTGTATTAGTACTAAAAATGAACGCACCGAGATCAGGTTTATTTTATAAGCTCTAAAATGAGTGTGACTGGTTTCGTAATTCATATCAAGAGCTATTTATTAATTTATTGTTAGTAAAGCAGTTTTTACATTATGTTGTGTTGTGTAGGCATTTGTATGTAAATGACACTGTTCTCTATTCTTATCTAAAAGTATACGATTTAAAAATGGCTTTGTAAGATAAAATATAATCATCGCGAACATCGGGATTAGCTATAAATTTTATAACTAATAAAACTGGATTTTACTCAAAAAATCGATAACGATATGATTGATAGTTTTCATGCATATGGCAATCGATCAATAGTTAGGTGTATAATTTAAATAAAAACAAAATTTAATGAATCGTGCTGAAAACGTAAGATATCCTTTTTCGTTTAAGTTTATGTTTGTTAAAATAATAGAAATATTTTATTTTATTTTAAGGATATTTAATTGTCTATCATGCAAAATTTATGTCAGTCCATTTTTAATTATCTATCATGCAAAATTTATTGCAGTTCATTTTTAATTGTCTATCATGCAAAATTTATTGCAGTTCATTTTTAATTGTCTATCATGCAAAATTTATTGCAGTTCATTTTTAATTGTCTATCATGCAAAATTTATGTCAGTTCATTTTTAATTGTCTATCATGCAAAATTTATTGCAGTTCATTTTTAATTGTCTATCATGCAAAATTTATTGCAGTTCATTTTTAATTGTCTATCATGCAAAATTTATTGCAGTTCATTTTTAATTGTCTATCATGCAAAATTTATGTCAGTCCATTTTAATTGTTCATCATGCAAAATTTATTTCAGTTCATTTTAATTGTTCATCATGCAAAATTTATTTCAAATCATTTTAATTGTTCATCATGCAAAATTTATGTCAGTCCATTTTAATTGTCTATCATGCAAAATTTATTTCAGTTCATTTTAATTGTCTATCATAAAATTTATTTCAGTCCATTTTAATTGTCTATCATGCAAAATTTATGTCAGTCCATTTTAATTGTCTATCATAAAATTTATTTCAAATCATTTTAATTGTTCATCATGCAAAATTTATCTCAGTCCATTTTTAATTGTCTATCATAAAATTTATTTCAGTTCATTTTAATTGTCTATCATGCAAAATTTATTTCAAATCATTTTAATTGTTCATCATGCAAAATTTATGTCAGTCCATTTTAATTGTCTATCATGCAAAATTTATGTCAGTCCATTTTTAATTGTCTATCATAAAATTTATTTCAAATCATTTTAATTGTTCATCATGCAAAATTTATTTCAAATCATTTTAATTGTCTATCATCCAAAATTTATTTCAGTTCATTTTAATTGTCTATCATAAAATTTATTTCAAATCATTTTAATTGTCTATCATGCAAAATTTATGTCAGTTCATTTTTAATTGTCTATCATGCAAAATTTATTGCAGTTCATTTTTAATTGTCTATCATGCAAAATTTATTGCAGTTCATTTTTAATTGTCTATCATCCAAAATTTATTTCAGATAGAGTCTTTATCTTCCGAGATATTCAAACTTTCTTAAGCGACCCCTTATTTTTGCTCACGAGTGTATATATAATTACGAGAATTTTATATACACTCATAATGTTAGTCACTATACTCCTCCGAAACGGTAGACGATTTATATTAAATTTAAATGCAAATTAATTATGTCTAAGAAACGGCTAATAGTTGTCCCCTAACATATTTTTTTATTTTTTTGACAACATTTTTATTTTTTTATAATGTGGCGTTAAAAATACACCATACCCTTAATTTTCACCCTTCTATAATCGACTCCTATTTTTCAATAGTCATTTTAGTAATTTAATTATACTTAATATAATAAATATTTAGAAAGAAAGAATTTTATTTATATTTATAAAGATATAAAAATATTATCCAGCTCGATAAGTGATCAATTGATTAATGTTTGATACCGCTACAACAAACTCGATCCATTGTCTATTCTGTAATCTGAATCGTTTGTCACCTTGTATAGACGATGAAAAATGTTATTTTTTATATTTTGACTACCACAATAGTCCCTAAAATTAGTTCGATGGCACAACAACGTTTGTCGGGTCTGCTAGTATCACTTTATTATTGCATGCGTAATAGGCGGTTTATCGCTAAGAGTGAACTCTTCCAGGCAACCTTCGGAAACCTTCCTTTTCTAGAAACAAATAAATGTCCCTATTAATTTGTTTCTAGAAAGTCTTTAAGATGGCTCATTTCAATGCCTAAGATAGTACTAAATTGCATTTGTATTTTAGTATTGTATTGCTTTATATTATTAGTATTTTTTAACACTTCATTCAGTTGTAAATTGCATAAATGATGTTTATGCTGCAGGTAAAATTTGGTTGGTTTAAAAGTTTGTGATCGTAAAGATTGAATGCCGAAAAAGATTACTAGCCAGATATTTAGAAACGTGTTGCAATGTGTCATCGATACGAAAACAAAATGAAACGGGTAGAGTTGTTTTTTATTCGTGCACTATATTTTTCCATAGCAAGAAAAAAAACTGTATTGTAAAACAAATTTATCGTGTAATCATGATTGCGACATTGCGTAAAAACGATATGAGACACCTTTTTTAAAGTACGTCTGCGATAAAGAAAATCTTGTATACATTTTAAAGTGATCCTAATACAGTAGTGAATAGAAACTTGCTCCTTATTTGTGATTGTTTCAAAATGTTTTATCATATCTTTATCGAAATATGCAATGTATACCGTATCAGATAATCCACATAATTTAAACAAATTACTAATTATTTATGCTCGATAACGACTGATAAATTTTTGTTCTTGGATAGATCATTTCACGAGGTCGTCAAAGAAAGACAGGTATGTTGTATTTTCTTTGCTCGATATATTGAAACTTTACGGTTCGAAGAAATTGTAATAGTACATTTGCGAATTTACATATAAGAATTCACGTATTTTAACCCCAATCCTATCGTGTAATATAATTTTCTATACATATGTACCAATATGTTATACTCTATGCATGTGTATCTCAATATTACGCTATATGTCTAATCTTTTCCTTGATGTTACACCGGCCAATATGTTATCTCTCTCACCAAGGGTTGACTGGTAGTGAATGCCTCTAAGACATTAAGTCCTCCATTGTGACCTTTAGATAACCTAAGTTTTAGATAACCTAAGTTTTGAGTGTTACAATAAATAAATAAATATTTCCAGAATGATGCCTTTAATAAAACTGGCTTTACTGTCAGTTTTGTTGGCTGCCGTGAAAGCTGATTTTCCTTTAGATTTCGAAGACCCATTCATACCAATTGAAAGAGATGATTCTGAATCTTTTTTCCGTATACCAGAAGATTTAGATCCTATACATTATGACGTGGAAGTTGTACCGTACTTTGAAGCAACTGCAAATAGAGAAGCTTTTACATTCGATGGTTCCGTAAAAATCTATTTACGAGTAAGTATTAGTGCATTGTCTTACTAAATAATATGTATGTATACTTACACTCACTCAACCAAATATTACAAATACTGGAATACCTCCTCCATTTTTGAAATTGGTTAAACTTTGATCTTATAACTGTCATGAATTATACTGGAGTCAAGACATAAAGTAATTTTTATTAAGTGAAAATGCAATCCTAGATGGTATGTCGCACTAGCTTAGTAAATGCCTATTCACTCTACCTTTGAATCTCCATCGATCTCATAACAGATTTTAAGTATTCAAATTAAAAACACAGATCAAAACCTATCTGACTATTTTAGACCAAGTGTTATTATTACAGGCTATGAGGAGCGGCATCAATTCGCTAATTGTTCAAGAGAATGTCCGAGAAATCATGCAAGTTACCCTCACAGACGAAACAGATGTGCCACTTGAAGTTAATGGAACGAATCCTTTTGAACGACTTCGTCAATTCCATTTTCTAAGAATCAATTTACGAGACGGTGTCACATTAGAGAATAACCGCGTTTACAAACTGTCTATACAGTATTTAGGAAACATTAATGAAACGCCATTGTCCAGAGGTGTCTTTAGAGGAAGCTATAAGGGTAGTGATGGAAGACTTCAGTAAGTACATATTGAAAAGAAAAATTGAAATTGAAGCGTCAATAGCCTGATGGTTTAACGTATGGTCTGCAAATCATTAGGTCGTAGGTTCGATTCGTCTATTGACATGAACCATCTCCTAACACAAGCTTAAGCTTAGTTGGAAGTGTTAACAAATATGTTAGTAATATTTCTGAAAAAAATATTGCTAGCTTTCTTTTTTTTAAAAAAAATTGTCGATATTTATTATCGAATACGGAGACTTGACTAGTTTTAGTAAGTTTAGTCGATCTTGGTAAAAAAATTACGAGGATAATTAAAAGTACGATAAAAACATCTGGCATTAGTTGTATATCGACTTTTGTCTTTTATTATAGTGTAAGCTTTCATATAATACTGGTTTAAAGTCGATTATTTAATCGATATTTTTTAAATTTAATATTATTTTACATGAATTATTTAATAACATAACACAATCCATTTCCTTACGAAAGCGACTGCGTAATACTTTATCTTAAGAAGTACATTTATTAACCTTGAGGCGGTATCACATTTAAAAACGATGCTAATAAATAGATTATTAATTCAGCGATAATATTACCGATTTATGATGAATAATAGATTATGTGTTAAAAATGTAAATTTTTTTGAGTTGCTTGCTTCTATAGAAACTACTTGAAAAAATGTATATTTTTTCTTCTATACTTTTTAAGCAAATGTTTGGCCACCATCCGACATTAAGTGAAAATGTAGTCTTGGATGTTAAGGCGTACTAGCTTCGTAAATGGCTATTCACACTACTCTTGAGATGCTATTTATGCGGTTATCACGTTACGTAAAGCTACCATGGTAGAGAGATAGTAACGGCTAACTTTGAAGATATTATTAGTTTCGACAGTTATAACAGGGAATGAGGCCATCCCCCAAAAGCTAATCATTTTGAATTGTATTTAAATGTACAATTATCAATTGATTGTACAATTACAATCATCTTGAATTTAAATGTACTTACCAGCTGTTTCTCGCGGTGTTACCTGCAATTAAAAACTATTTATTTACATTTTTCTAAAATAAAAATAACTTAAGTTACTCCTTATTACATAAGCTATCTGCCAATGAAAGTTCCGTTCAAATCGCTCAACAAACAGCCAGATAAAAATAGTAAAAAATATTATTTTTGTAAAGTACGGTAAACATATGCATGTAGTAAAAATCGGTTATTTTAATATAACAAAAATACACTCCTATTTGATTTATTTGTATACATAAATATCGCTTAGTAATTAACTTCATTGTGTATTCGTTATATTTTTAGCTGGTATGCCGCAACACATTTGCAGCCAACCAACTCCAGACAGGTGTTCCCAAGCTTCGACGAGCCTGGGTTCAAATCTACCTTCGACATTACCATTTATAGACCCCGACATTTCACAGAGAGTTATTCCAATATGAGGATCAAGGAGAGCATGATGTAAGTTGATAAATTAGGACTTACTTTATTCGTTATGTTATTATAAGTTATAAGAGGTTTGATAAATAGTCTTGCAACAGCTAGTCCGCTTTTTGTTCCTTATTTCGGTATTTTAGGTACCAAAATCGATTGATATCTAACAAGTTATTAAAGCGAACAGCGAAAGCTGTCGCTGTCTACCCCTATAAATACAAGCATGAGAGTATATTTTTATTTATAAAAAAAGGGATACCCCTTTACTTTTTTCTTTTCTTGTCTTACGACCACATGATAGATATGAATATTTATGAATAATTAAAAAACTGCTTGTAAACAAAGTGTTATTAATTTTGTCATGTAAAATTAATTATACTTATGAAGCCTTTTTTTTGTTGACGGGGAAATCTTCAATAAGATAGCCCGCATTCGGAGGATGTGAGGATCCTACTCGTTATTTACCACCCTCGCAATACTAAGGTAGGTAGAGGATACCGTAATGTTATTCTGTGAGCTCAGGACTACGGGACTGATATTTATGAAGCTTACAAAACTTCGCTGGCTTTGATTTGGCTTTGGCTTATCTTATAAAAATCAATAATAACGTTTTACAAAAAACATCTTATTTACAGCGTAGGCGACAGAGTAAAAGAAGTTTTCCACACAACGCCTAGAATGTCCGCTTATCTGGTGAGCTTCCACATAAGTGAAGAGTTCACGGTTATAGCAGATAACAACGATGCTGCGAGGCCCTACCGCATTCTCGCGCGTCCAACTGCTCAAGGTAGCTGCTGGTTATTTTATGTATATTATATATAATTTACTAAGCTTCGTTTATCTCAAAATTCATGATTCCACTGAAAACCAGCATTGGCGAAGATATCACCTTCATGATTTAAAGCTGAGTGGAGGCCATTTTGGTGTAGTCAATGTTTCTTTCTTTCTTTCAAGGTCACGGCGCGTATGCCTTAGAAGTAGGTCCACCTCTAACACGTTGGTTTGAGGAATACTTCGGCATCGATTACTATACAATGGCTCCGGACATGAAGAACGATCAAATCGCTGTTCCCGACTGGGCTTCTGGTGCCACAGAAAACTGGGGCTTCGTTTCCTATAGGTAAGAAGCATTGCGTTTTCGCTGTACTCTCGTACTGTCTTTCTCTTACATAATATATTTTTTTATGAATATAGTATATTCTTTATAATAATATAGTATAGTATATTTTTATAAGTATATAGTATAGTGTAACTTTTAAATTTATTATTAACTAGCGTACCCAGGCCGCTTAACCGGCCTAGATTTTGCTATTTTATTTAAATAATAAACTTACATCAATAAAGATTTATCTTAACTCTCACAATATATTAAGTTATTCATTTCTCTCCGTATTTAGTATTCTCCAGCGTGTGATGATCATTACCTACACTCATGTACATAATTACTACTCAATGCAAATTTGGATTTTAAAACAATAGAATATCACCATTGTACAAAAAAAGTTGTATTTGACAGTTCAAAAAGAGGAGTACTCCGATCGTCACCAAACTTTACAGGATTACTCACCAGGTCAATCTGATATAGATTTCAGCGTTTCTTGACGTTATTGATGTTTTTAATCTGTATGTTACAAACATGTGCTGAAGGAGTTTAAAATCGAAACCTATGATTTAAAATCTTAAATTAAATGGTTTAAGAGCCCACAGCTCACAATATAATAATATTCAAAAAGTTATTATTTTAACGTGAATTTAGTTTACAAAGTTACGTTTGAAAGCGCTGACTCAAACATGCCTCAATGAAATTTGATTCAACAGATTCAAAAATGTTTTCATTGCACCAAAATATACGTATAATGGCGAACTTATTTCTATGTAGAATTTTCTTTCAGTCAACCTGAGGTAAAATTAATGTTGTAGCTATTCTTATTATTTAAACATAGAGAGGTCCGTCTGCTGTACGAGGAAGGTGAAACGAACGCTCTGGACAAGAAATACATTGCAACTATCACGTCCCACGAATTAGCCCACAAGTGGTTTGGTAACCTCGTCACATGCAGGTGGTGGGACAATGTGTGGATAAACGAAGGCTTCGCAAGCTATTTCGAATATTTCGCTACGGATGGGGTAATATAATATTTATTACATATTTTTATTATTTCAGAATTATACCTGGGCATTCAATGTTCCATTTGCTATGGGGATTTTTCGGAATCATTCCAGTTTCTTAATTCCGTCTACGTAGGCAACGTGGCACAATAAATTTTCACTTCCACTTTATGATGTCAACTATGTGAGATTAATAGCAAGGAATAGAATCTAACGTCTTATTTCCATTGCCGCTTAACAGAACATCATTACAAATTGTATTAATATCAACTGGATGGGTATTTCACAATTAAATATTCGATTATAAACTCACAAATTATTATCTCCGATTATTACGAGTACAATTTTATAATAACTATTGCAAAAGACACGTGAAGTGTCAAATAAGTTGTTACAATCCTATTTATCCCACTTTTGAATGTTAAAACGTCAAATACAAACACAGTTATACTTATATTTTACAGATAAATCGTAAAATCCAGTTAACAGCAAAGATAATAATTCATAGAAAAAACAAAAGAGAGTCGTAATTAGTGTCTTCTTATTTTTAAAAAGTCCCGGTCGAATATCAGCCAGCACGCGATTTATACCGCTGCGTTCAAACATTGTAGTTGATGTAGCGGTGCGTAAGAAAGTGATGTCCTTTGCCTTTTTCTTCATTGATTAAAAATAACATAAATTTGAATAAAAATTCTAAAGTGTGCCCAGACTTTTTGTGAATAGTGAAAGGTGGTGTTAAAATATTTATTACGTTTTTTATGATTATTTTCTTTACATTAAGGCTTAATATGTAATCGTTTTTTTCCTAAATAAGAAAAAAGGGCGGGGTTTTAAACAACAAAATTTGCACAGGTTTATCCAGAGATGGAGCTAGAAGCGCAGTTCAACGTGTTCTACCTTCAAAACGCGCTCTCCGTCGATGCATCTGCCTCGACCAGAGCTCTTCAGCATACTGTCAACACACCAGCCCAAGTGACGGGTCACTTTACCGGCATAAGCTATAGTAAGGGCGCGTCCCTGCTGCTCATGTTGAAGCACTACGTTACGGAGAATACTTTCAGGAAGGCTTTAAATTATTTCTTAGTGGACAGGTAAGGTATAGGCCTCGTAAACGTCTTATAATTAGTCTTTTAAAAGAATACCACCGATGTATAGAGGCATCTTATCGTCAGTGGGTGGTACGGGTGTGGTCCTGACTAGGTCTCACATCACCTTATTACCTAGTGCTTAGAGTGCTGAATGGTTTGTCAAGGAATTGGTTGGTTTCGATTCTCAGCCAATGAAACATTTAAATGTTTTATAGAATATATAAGAGACGACGATGAGGAAATAATTACGTATAAATTAACAGCATAAATAGCTTCAGTCGATGTCACCGAAGAGGTCGTCTTAGTCCACGCCAACGGTGAGAACTTTTACTGAATGAACTACAATGATCGGCCAGGGGACCTCTAATGTTTCACCGGGTTGTTGAGAGGTGCCATAGCTCTTAGGACGCTTAGATTGAACCTCTTTAGTGAGTAATTCGATGCAAGGGCCCTTGAGAGGATTGAGGCCCTTGTATTTTGGCCTGAGCAGTTACTCTATTCGCGACAGCATACCGACCCGAGGGCCCCGATAGGGCCGAACCATGAGTCGGTCTGTAGCTTTAATCGAAAAAGTATTGTAAGTAAACTTTCAATTGCTATATAGCTAACTGGCTTTAGGAACGGAAAAATGGTCTATGTACTTTGTGCGTTATATGTTATTTGTCCATTTGTGGCCCACATACTTATATGGTTTTCTCATGGATCCCATTGTCAGAATTAAGCCAAATTTTTGGGACCAAATGGTAAGCTTGGTGCTTTCAAATAAAAAGAAACATCAAAATCGGTTCACCCAGTCCAAAGTTGTGCGGTAGCAAACATAAAAATACAGACGAATTGAGGACCTCATCCTTTTAAGTCGGTTGAAAAGTGACTTTAGTCATTGTTGTTTAATTTTAGGGCGTACGAACACGCGTTCCCATTCCACCTGTATAATAGCTTCGCCAAGGCCGTCGCCGAGGACTCTACGCTAGACAGCAACGTCAATATAACTGAGCTTATGCGTTATTGGGTGGAAGAGCGCGGGTACCCAGTCTTAAACGTGAACGTGAACATGGAAACCGGCTTGATGCAGCTTTCTCAGGTACGTTACATTGTATTTTATACGAACTCGGTATGAATGAGCAAGCAATTTGACCTCAAGTGATCACCACCGCCTTCTACTCCCCAAAACATCTGAAGAGTTGTAGGTGTAATCATCGTCATCATTCTAGCAGTGGAACATCCACTGACAGACATTGGCCTCCCGCGGGTTGCATTTACTGACGAACATTGGCCTCCCGCGGGTTACATTCACTGACGCACATTGGCCTCCGGCGGATTGCATCCGGCTGCGTCTTGCGAGGTCTGCCTTGCCTTTATGAGGTCGTCAGACCATCTTCGGTCTTTACTTCACTCACTGAGCGAAACGCAAAATTAAAACAGTGTAATCCTGGGCTTATAGAGTTAGGCTAAGTCTCTCCGTAAAATATGTATATAAGCACACAATAAACTTCCCGCAAATGACAATGGGCTTAAATTTAAACATATTTAGATGAAGGAAAATATACGATGCTAATGCAAACTTATGTGATAGGGTTATGTGCGGTTGTCCAGTTTTGGACTGAATAAACTAATTTTCAAGCCAGTTACTATATGCGAACTCTAAAATAAACCACGTGCCAAGCCATCTTGAAAATGGCAGCAATTTATTTGTACACCTAATAATATTTCACAGTCTTCGTACTTGTTTTAAGCCAGTTTATGATTGCCGGCTTTGGAGACTTGGAATTTATTATATTATAATCATATCCGTATTTTACATCTGCAGGAACGATTCTTCGTCAGTGCTACTCAAGAGCCAACTAACCAGGCGTGGCAGCTGCCACTCGCCTTTACAACGGGTAGTAATCCCAATTGGAACAATCTTCGACCTTCCCACTTGATGACTGGGAGGACGTTTCAGATTCAGAAAGAGGCTAGACATGAGTGGGTCATTTTTAATGTGCAGCAAAAAGGTATTATAGTCAGTAATTTTTATTTAGGCATAAAGTTGTATGTCCATTGCAGAACAAAGACCTTTTTCACCTGGTTAATTTTTAACCCTTATCACCCTCCATTATCTTAGGACTACATTTTTTAGCAGTTTAGGTAATTTCCACGAGAAAAGGCAAACAAGCGAAGGGGTAATCAGAGCTCCAATTATTAGAATGAATTTGGAGTCACTGTAATGGTCTACGAAACATAAGAGCGTACGAATGCACATTCAACTATCGACGTGTACGATCCTCTAGCACAAGCTTGAGCTTATTTCGAATGGTTGACACAAAAGTTACGAGTCAGCCCTGTAGTTCTGGGCTCTCAAGAATAAGACTACGGTATCCCCTGCCTGTCGTACAAGGCGACTAAAAGGGGCCTCGGTTTCACTGAGCGACAAGGGGGGGCCTGAGTCGTCCACCAAAGTGGACCCGGGAAGAAGGCGACATCGGCTGGCCCGTCCCCTTGTGCTGCGAGGGCACAGGGGGGGAGGGAGTAACCTGCTCTCCTTGAGCACAGTGCAGATGGGCTCCGGTGCGTTCCATTGGAGATCCCGGATCCCCTCGTCATGCACCGAGGAAAGGGCCACCGGGGAGGTTTAAGTGGGTAAGAACCCCACATAACCGCCGTCTTCCCCCCAGAAGGCGGGGTATCTTTCTGAAGATTTCCTCCCCGTCAACAAAAAAAAATATATATTGGCTGCTATATTTATTCAATAAGTGATGAAATAATCTCACCCAATTTTTTTTTAAATTATGAAACATTGAACGCCATCGTGGTGTTGCTTTGATGTGTGATGATGATGATTTTTATGGTTTTGTTTCTAGGTATTTATCGAGTAAACTATGACGTTCACAACTGGGAAATGCTAGCCAGTGCTCTAAAAGAAAACCGACAAAGTATCCACATCTTAAACAGAGCTCAGGTAAAGAATTAAATATATCAAATAATCTATTTTCATTTATAAATTGGTATGGTATGAACGTAAAGGTTTTTTAAAGGGAGACTTTTTATGGACTAAAATAACCCTGAGTCTGATTGGATGTAAGTGAACTACTTCCTCTTGGTATTTTGTCAGAGACAATCGTGTACTAGCATAAAACATTGCATTGGCCTTATCACTGTTATATAGGTAAGCATATTTTTCTTGTAGCTCCCTTGAGTAACGGAGAGATCTAATACTGGTCTAGTAATAAACGCCTACCTCACATTTGTTAAAGGATATCAGAATGTATTTATATGTACACTATGCTTACTCTTAAATTTGCAGATTGTTGATGACGTGTTCGCGCTGATGAGGTCAGAGAGAATGACCTTCGACCTCGGATTCCATGTCTTAGAATTCTTAAAAGACGAGACCAACTTCTTCGTCTGGTATCCGGCCATTACTGGATTCAGTTGGTTAAGGAACCGATTCCTGCATTTGCCTGATACGTTGGCGTCTTTCGAAGTAAGAAAGATTTATTTAATCCTAAGATATAAAAGTAACATGTATATAAAATAGAGATTATTCGCTGAATGTGGCTGAATGCAAAGCCATTACAAGGTCGGAATTTATTAGAAAGCTGACAAACCCAATTGCTACTCCAATGGTATTGTGTTCGATGGCAACAATGCCGTCTCAATTAACCTGTTTGCTAGTTCTACTCTGGTCCTTTAAAAAAAAACATTATTTGGGTTTCCGATATCGTTCCCTTGGTACGCGAAGAATAAGGTCAAAGGTCGGTACTTTACATATAGAAGAATTTAATGAAGACACCCTCGTTCCATGGTTAAGCCAAATCGTTATCAAGAAATTGTTATTTTCATCCAAGTGTCCTTTATACATCTACAGGCGCTTCTTTTGGATTACCTTAACGCTGTGATCAGTGAACTAGGATATGACGTCAGAACGGGCGAGTCACACACAACTACATTAAATAGATTCTTCGTGCTAACTTACGCTTGCAACATCGGTCACGAGGGTTGCCAGAATAACGCAGTTGAGAAATTTAGAGCTTTGAGAGCGAATGGAGTGAGGTGATTATATAATTTTATTCTTGCCACTCTTTGTTATTAATTAACATTTTATCTGCTATAAAAAGATTTAAATAACAAGTGATAATTCTTCTTCTACTAACTCCACTGGACATCTGGACATGTTTATTGCCATCTTCTAGCCAAATTTGTACTAAATTTTTACTATTAAATTAAAAGTAAGTTTACCATTGAGGTTAAAAAGGTTATTTTATAAAAAAAAATAGTCTTCGGGATTATCTTTTGTAAAATCGTATCGGACTGCTTACGCGTAACATAGTAACCGTCCAAGCCGACGTTACCCCTCACCGGGAGGACCTTTGTGTCGAGTTACTAGCGATAGAGGTTCAGGCTAAGCGACCTAAGAGCTATGCCACCTCTCAATCCGGTGAAGCAGTCAAAGCCAGCTTCTCTGGCCAATCTATGTAGTTCGTCATTAAAAAAATGCATATCGGCCATTATAAAATGCCTCAACATCTATCTCAAGTAATTCTGCACGTACTTAAGAATTCGGATGCACATTCTATTTGTACTAGGAATAGTAAATTTCCTATAATAGTCGTTATAGGTTTGGTCAATTTCCTTTAATGTCCATTTATTAGATTGTTACTTCGACAGATTACCCTTCCACATTACATCATGTGGAAATTGAAGTCCGTCACGCGATTGTATCTCGGTGAATTAGTACACGGGCATTATATAAATTGAGAGAAAGGGAAAAACATTTATTGACTAACACACGGAAGCTTGACAAAGTATAAGTTTTAGAGGTTTCTAGAATGATGCTGCACTTTATACAGAAATAAATAATTTAAATAGTGCTGGCACTGTGGATCTTAGTCGAGTTAGTAACGACTAAATTAGCGAGGGTATTGACCCTAACCTACTTACTTATAACTTAGAGTCAATGCCCTAGCTCCATTTATTATATATTTATATACAAAATATAAATCAACAACAACAAATATATGCTTACATATTATGTGTGTTAAATCAGTGTTACTTATTTTTTAAACCTACTATTATCTTTAATTTTGAAGATAATAGTTTAAAAAAAATCTTGTCCTACCAACCCTAACATGGGGGACAGTGTTAGTAGTTCCAGTATTTATTAGCATTAACATAGTGTAATAACTTTTATAAATATATATATATTTGTAGCGTAAATCCTAATTTGAGAAGACATGTATTCTGCGAGGGTCTACGCGCCGGCGGCTACGAGGATTGGCGGTTCCTCTATCAGCGACGACTTAACTCTAACAATATGGGAGATTCGGTTGCAATGCTTAGATCCTTGGGTTGCACAACCAATGAGAGAGCTATACAGGAGTAAGTCTTTCCATGATTTATTTCAAATTTCACATTCATGAAGTGATAGGCTAGCACACAGTAGCAGCTAGCTAGGCTAGCTAGCGTCTAAGTATCTGACTTAAGATCTAACAGTTGAGGTTCATATCCCAGTTATATTACAAACGAAAACATCACTTCTGGGACATATTCGGAGTATACGTTCAATAATAGTCTGTTATCGACTTTTGATCGATGTTGCCCTTTACATAATTGATTTTTTTATGGGGTAAAACTAGTTCTTGACTACGAGTACGGAATTCCTGCACAAATAAGACATACATAAATACAAACCAATGTACCTTATATTGTTTTTATTAATTTAGCAAATAATAATTACAAAAAATGGTGGCTGGATGAGCACACTTTAGCTTCGTCTATAATTTAAAAAATTTAAAGATATAAGTTAGCATAAAAATTTAGTTACCATAAATCATTCATGATTTTTTTTGATTTTTGCTTTGAAACTGGTTGACTTGTTATCTACGACGTTGAACTTAACGATCTTATGACTGTGGTTTGGAATCGCAGCTGTCCAATGAGTTTCCGTTTTCCGGCAAAAATAATCACTAAATAAAATTCGTTCCCAGTATATAGCGATAGGTTATCTGTCTATCACACACAGTGATTGCTATCTCTGTCTTTCCTTAAAACAAAACTAAAAACAAATTGAAGGATGTGATTGTTTATTTTTTTTATTTCACAGATTCCTAGAAATGGTACTCAGCGATGATGTAAAAGCTCAGGACAGAGTGAACGCTCTCACCTTCCTCTACATGGGAGATCAAAATAACGCAAAGGCCGCTCTTCCGTTTATAAAACAAAGGATTGCCGACATTAGGAGAGCGTAAGTGCATGCCCGAATTGGTTAACAGATGTGATTGGATGTGAAACTATACGTAATACAAGAGTCAATAAAGTATCAGACTTAATTACCACCGTATAAACATATCATTAAGAGAATAGTCCGTACTCATTACTATAATATAAATACATATAAACGCAAACATCGTATACTACTGTTCATGTTTACTTATGTGTTACTTTTTTCATGCATTTATTTACCTAGGTTTTAATATATATGTTAGGTATTCATCTATTAATATGTGTATATATGTGTGTAGTTTAATATTATTATGATGTATCTAATAATATTAAACTACACTATTAATACTACTACTACTATTAATGCCCTTCTGTATTAAACCGTGCGATATACTCATAGAAGGAAAATCATCTATTACCCTAAGCTAATATGCATTGACTTTCTTTCATCAATTACCTAGATCGAAATCGATTCCTCAAGTCAACCAGGATATCAGACAACCTTAGAATAAAAACTACTACTAGGTACTACTACTTAGGCAGTGACAACTGTCTTCACTTACATAATATATAATTAGCGCCTGTTAGATTTTAATAGCAAATAGTGTGCAATATTCTTTTCAATATTTTGCTAGTGAATTTATGATCTAAGTAACATATACACATAGCGTTTTTTTGTCCTTTCGCAGTATTTGTATTCACTATTACATGCAATAATCGCATCAAACAGTGGAGGTGTATCGTTTTAAAAAAAAATAATTAGTGATCGGAGACGAAAAGAATGTACGACTCTTTAATAAAGCTTCTTTTCCCGCCCTAATAGACATCGTAATAAGAGATTAATATCAATATTCGACTGGTCACGTCACGTGTTATTAAATAATCACACACGTAAAGATAAAAAAGATTATTTAATCCTAATTTCTTTTTCTCTTTCAGTGTCGTTCTCCCGGCGTGGTTTGATAACGTTCTCATCAATTTGGCAAGTTATCTGGACGAGGAAGGTCTCCAAGACGTAAGTTAAAAATAAATTTTAAATTTCGATGTGTTAATGATGACATCTGTGAAAGTGAATGTAAGATATGGCAAAATATTAATTGTATCAAAAGACAGAACGATTGATGATGAGATATGAGGGATTCAAAATCGCTACCAGGGATAATAATACATATAGATTTATATCATAAAAAATTGCGTAACTCAACGCTCATAGGACGGGATCTAATAAGCTTCGTGAATAGTGGGTATTAATTTAGAGATTCAGGCTAAGTGACCTAAGATATTTATGTCACCTCTCAATCCGATGAAGCAGCCAGGCTTCTGGTCAATCAGTGTAATTCATCAAAAAATCGGTAGGGATTGATATCTTTATCTTTAACACTACTGTACTAAAACGAGTTAAGCATAAAAGTATAGTAATCAAATGAAAAATATGCTCTCACGTCCTTTTAGCCCGTGCGGAGTAGACAGAGAGAGCTTTAGCTGTCTCCTATTCGCAAAGTTTTTAAGTTTCCATAAGAAAACAAAAAAAAATTAGCAAGTGAATTTAGGCATCTAAAAGCCGAAAAAGCAATAAAAGAAAAGAAAGCAATTGAAGAGTCAATAGCCAAATGGTTTAAAGTATGGTCTACGAATCGTATAGTCGTAGGTTCGAATTCACGATTCGATTATTGACGTGAACCATCTTCTAGCACAAGCATAAGCTTAGTTGGAATGGTTAACACGAGTGTTAGAAATATTTCTGAAAAAAAAGAAGAAATGTTTCTAACTTACTCTTTAAAAAAAATCCGCCTGGGATGTGTACCGTCATTCGTTCCGTCAGATCGTAAGTCGATCCACTTATCGACTATATTTTTAAAGATGATTAATAAAAGTTATTGGCTTTTTTAGATGGAATCATGGCTTAGAGGTAACCAGGCGACCATTCCAGAATTCCAGACTGGATTGAACGCCATCACATCTGCTCGCGCCAGCATGCAATGGGGCACTGAGAGAGCAAACGCGATTTTAAGAGCAGCTAGAGGATCCTCATCTATAGTAATGCCTACTGTGATGGTGTTATTCACTACACTTATCGCGATGATGATAAGATAGGGCCAGATTGAAATAAAGCTAGAGTTAAAGAGATTATTATTTTAAGTTATGGCAACATATATAGCAATAATTTAAACTAGTTACTGTGAACTACATGGACTAATACCGATTTTTTAACTTACTGTAAATATAATGATCGTAGAATAAATCAATTTAAAACAATCACAATTGTTTGTTTTATATCTCTCTTAAGTGCTGAAAAGATTGCTTATAAGTCTTTAGAAATAAACGTACTATTGACACCGTGGTAGCTCAGTGTGTTATCACTTTTTTTTCAAAGCTTGTCAGAAATTTGACTGCGAAGATATGCTGGCGATTAGTTGTTATAGATACGTAGCACATATACAATATACATATACATAGAATTAGTTTATGTGTAACGACGTTATAATTACTGTTTTAAATTTAAAAAACTTAAATATTTTTCTAACAACTGTCCATTAACAAAATGAGCAATCATGAGATTGCTACAAAGCCTTGTCTGATAGCTATGGATATTTTACTATAACCGAGAGTTTTATCTGCATTCATGCTTCTCCATACATATTACAGGTATTTAAAAGTGTAAAGGAAAATAATAATTGTTATATAGTAACCACATAAGATGTTCAGTTTACAATCTTTACTAGGAGTGATGAGCTATGTAGAACAGGGCAATTGATTCAGGTCATCATCACCAGTTTCAGTCGCAATAATATGGCTGAATACAATAGTGAGCCCGAAGGCAAAGCCACAGCTGGAGTGTAGTATTTTAATGGCATCTGGCCGTAATGACTACTTAACAAATCATGTCACTCAGTCAAACATTAAAGGATTTCAAATAATTATCTACTAAGCATTGACACTAAGTACATAAGTATATCGGCTTTCACTAAAGCCTGTCTTTAAACATCATGACTAGGTGAAATATTTTATCGGCATATTGTGGTAAAAGTGAGAACGCATCATGAGTTGAATAAAAATTCTAATGATTTAAAAGTTAAAGCTGTAGCCTATGTACTCGTCTCTGTGGTTGTAGACTTTCTCTGCATAGACAGTATAAGGACGTAATCTACCACACGTGGTAGCGCCTTAGAAAAATTTCGAACAGATGTAGGTTTCCTCACGATATTTTCCTTCAAATCAACAATTAAAATTGCAACAATTCATTGGTGCCGGAAACGGGAATTGGACTCGGGTTTCTAGCGTACTGTGCTGATGATATCTAATGATTTATTCAGTAGCTAGAAACGCCAGATAACCTGCAGTTGTTTTACTTCGTATGCGGAATATCTATTTAAGACTTAACGCTAAATAATACAAGTATATTTACGTGCAAACGCTAACGCTATTACGCGTAGTCGCTCTCCTTGTATTTCCGAATTGTCGTAACAATAATACGAAATAGAATTAGTCAGAACCTAACCATACTCTCATCAAACTACTTTTGAAGTACATTCTTTCCAATAAAAAATTATTCATCCATATCTGTTGGCGTCATATTAAGTTATTTGTCCATTTGTCGCGCACATACTTAATGCAAATTTTAGACTTTTATAGTTTGTCATGGATGCCATTCACAGAAATGGACCAAAATGGTACCACACAGGAAGGACCAGTTTCAACTTAAATAAGAATCATCAAAATCAGAAAATCAAAAAAATCAAAGACGAATTGAGAACATCCTCCGTTCTCAATTCATCTGTATGTTTTTCTGAAGTCGGTTAAAAATAGAGACACATTTGTGTCTAAATTAATATAGCCTGAATCTCCTGACAAGACTACACTTGACACAGTACGCCATGCTTATCAACGAATCCGTTGATAAGGTAAATACTTGAGATGTGTCTTATCAATCTGTAATATGCTCTGGATGACACGAACGTAGTTTGCACAATAAGTTGTCGAAGACAACTCGTCAGGTATGTATTATTGTTTATTGTATATTTTTTAAAATAATATGTAAAAGGAAGTAATTAACAAAATGTACATAAAAAGTGAATAGTATTAAAATTTGAAATTTGATAATGTTTAAATTAAAATTATCAACATAAATGTGGTTATAATATTATATAATAATTATCAATCTGGTTATAATATATATAATAATTATCTTCTTTTTCATCTTTCTAGCCTAATCCCTTGGGCATCCTCTTCAGATAGATAGTCGAAGATGATATCCCTGCTTGTGATATCCAGCCAGATTATTTTAGGAAATTCATAATCGTTTTTATTAATCAAAAGAACAAATAGAATTTTTTCTTTTAAAAATTAAATAAAAAAAAACGATAACACAAAAAATGGTTCACGTTTGCATTATGCATATAAGGAATTACCAATCATTCACGGTTTTGTTATTCGCGCTTTCATCGCAAATGAAATGTTATCCATCTTATTGTTTTGTTTCAAAACAGTTTTCAACCGACTTCAAAAAAGGAGGTGGTTTTCAATTCGTCTATATGTTGTTTTTAGTGTTTGTTGATTTTTTTATATTTGAAAGCTTGTGCTTCTCGTGTGGTCCAATACTGATAATGTCATCTACGAGAAAATCATATGTATTAAATTTGAATTAAGAATGTGCGCTACAAATAGACTAATCACTCAATCACGCCGACCGATTTCGATCATTCTTTTTTTTTTTGTTATGGATGTACTTCAATGGCGGTGCCATGAGAGTTTAAGTTCTCCCTACGATATTCTACAACGTAGCGTTTAACGTTCGATTTCATCTGAAGTCGTATTTGGTTTTAAATAGTAAATATTATAACTATTTATTTCAGCAATGCTTCGATGTGTGCTAACTTTGGTGATTTTCACTTTGATGTTGGAAAATGTCATCTGCGATACCAACTACAGACTAAATACTACAATAATACCATCCGAGTATTCTATCTTAATCACGCCGTACTTCGACACCGGCGATAATAAAGCGTTCACTTTTGACGGACAAGTGAACATAAAATTTACAACTACCTCCAATATCAATCAAATCAAACTACACTCGGAGGATTTGATATTTTCCGCTGGAAATATAACACTGACTGGTGGCGCAGCAGTAAATCTAAATCCCGAAAGTGGACTTCAGTTTGACGAGAAATATAACTTTGCTTTGATAAATTTACAAAGTGAACTGCAAACTGAAATTGAATACAATCTGAGAATAGTATACGTGGGACCTATACGAAAGGATTTGAAAGGATTCTACAAAAATTATTATTACGAGAACGGAGTAAAGAAGTAAGTAGTTTTACTAACCAAATCAGTTTATCAATTAAGTTTACCCATCCCTTTAACCCTAGCGGGGTAGACACAGCTTTTGTTCTCCACTTTTCACCAAGCTTACTACGTCCCACATGGTGATGCCGTCAACCCATTTTTATACATTGTTCACGAATTTCAGTAATTATATCGAATACAGCCACATAATAGATTTAAGTAATTTTTTTTCTTATAGAGAATCGATAATATAATGATACATGAAACATGGTAAAAGAGAAACTTGGCGGCTAATAAAAGTTTTTTAACATAAAAATACGTATTTCTCTATAATGGACACAACAAATTTAAGTAAAAAAAAAGATTAAATCGATTTGAAATCAGTACTATTTGAGGTAACAACACCAAGCTCAATACACATTCAAATCGAAAAAGTCAAGACACATTTAACTTCATCATGGCAGATGTTTTTGACGAACTTTTAGTTATGTGTTATTTTTTTGTTTAAAAACTATTAGTGACTCCCAAGTTTCGCGTTGATCATATAGTTAGTATAATTATTCTCTTTCAAAATATTTTTTACTACATTTTGTCATATGTCATTCGCTAAAATTACCTGAATTTTTAGCAAGTGGGTTTTGTTCATAAAAAAATTGAAAAACGGCCGTTCATCGTCACAAACTGATGAGGATTCGACCACGACCGCCTGATCATAAGCTGACCCGCTCAGCCACTAGGCTGTCACTAAAGCATACAGAAAAATTGATCAAATATTTCAATTTCCTTAAAAAACTACTGAAAGACTGCTTTCTTTAAACAAGTTTTGTCATGATAAAACACTTATAACAATCAAAAAGATAAAATAGAGCAACACTTAAAATTACCAGCACACTTTCTTATCTGTCTGTTACAATGTGAAGAAGCATGTACAAACAAGGAGATAATACATTCGAGTCTTGCTAAATCAACAATTTATCTCGGGGATTTTCGTTTTGTTGCTGTATATACTTATATGCCATGATAAAAATAAATAGAAATGTCCTATTTAAAATTGGCAGTCATAGGGATTGCCGATAGAAGTGATAATTACATACATTTTTAATAGTTTATTTATTATTACGGGCAAATATGTTACGGGTTGTACAAGATCATGATGAAATAAATACATTAGTACCTCCGTGACATGAACCCATAAGATTTTCCTTATACCAAAACGTGGCTATTGACGTCTCCACTTCAAAAATTAAATTACCTTTTGTATTTTCTTAATAAATCAAGAAGATGTTTTCTAATTACTATAACTATGGCTTCAATACATATTTCCATTACTCAACATTTGGGAATATTAATTTTTATTTGGCTAAATGTCAATTGACTATCATTTTCCAAAACATATAAATGAAACGAGCCCAAACAAATTTTCTACTTTGTTTAAAAGTTTACATTAAAAATAACTAAAATTTAAATTAAAATTATGCTCAACTTCTATAGTACTTTTAATTTCCCGAGTTCGATCCCCGCTGCCGGCAAGAATGAATTTGTTTATTGTAATTTTTAGTGCTGTTTTATCACGCGCTGAGCGGTGAAGGAAAACATCGCGTGGAGACATGTCTACCAATCTGCATTAGGAACTACGCCTTTATACTCTCTGTAGAGACAACATTTGGACATAGTTAAAATTACAACCTATATCCATATATATAGGTTGTAATTTTAACTCATATTATATATCGTCAATTAATTAAAATTACAACCTATATCCATATATACAGGTTGTAATTTTAATTAAGCATTAAAAAACTATTTACAGATGGTTGGGCGCAACTCAGATGGAATCAACTCACGCAAGGAAAGTATTTCCGTGCTTTGACGAACCTGCGTTGAAAGCTGTTTTCACATTGACCATCGACCGCCCGGCCCACTACCAACAGACGCTGACGAATACCAAATTACAAACCGCTACCAATTTGTAAGCAATATAAACTTTAATAATTATGTTTGATATTTTCCATCTATGAATGGAAAAATTTTATTACGAAAAGGAAAAACAGACAAAGCATAATTGAACAACTGACGAGACGGTCGGTTAAATAATCCACATTAGTTATATACTTAGGAATAGTTAAATTTGTGGTTAGTGAAGAGTGGGTGTATTAGGATCGGGCAAATTTAATGTTAGCGCGGAGAATGCGTGTTCTCCAACACAACGTTTATAAAAAAATGCTAGTATTTTATTTATTAATATACATAAATAATAAATCCTTGCTCACGAAATTGCAGAAAAATCATCCATTTTTAACCAAAAGTGTGTATTATATTAATTAGAATTCGCTTTACTTGAAAATGCTTTTTCTAGGGGATGTTAACTCATACCACTGCTATAGAAAGCCTCACGATTTACGAAGATTCGATGAACCCAATTAAGATTGTTTACACATAACTTAAAATCAAGGTCATCATGAATTATGAAATTTAACACAGAGGGAAAAAAAATAATAACCGATTTTTTATAATGAAATACAACAACAGCCAGTGACATGCAATTTCATAGTTGAAGAAGTAATATTATTAAGGAACTATTGTACAAGTTTTTATTCATGATCATTTCACATTATCCGTTATTCATCCTCATCATTTTCGCCGTAGAATATATACTGCTGGACATAGGCCTCCCTTAACGTTCCGGCGGCCGGTTCGAAGCGCCTTGCATTTAGCAGCATCCTGCAGCCTTCATTCATTATTATTGTTCCCTTATCAAATAAAATTTTCAGAACAAATGGGTACGTCCGGGAACTGTTTTACCCATCGCCTAAAATGTCAACATACCTCGTGGCATTCCTTGTTTCCGAGTTTGAGGCTGGAGCTAGCATCACAAATGGTTCTAATGAGTTTGCTGTCTATACAAGACCAGATGCAAAGAATCAGACCGCATATGCCTTCGACTTTGGACATAGAGTCGTGAACGCCTTGGGAGAGTACTTTGGTATCGACTATTATTCTACCAATAGCAACCTAAGGTTGGATCATGTTGCTTTGCCAGATTTCAGTGCAGGCGCTATGGAAAATTGGGGCTTGATTAAGTACAGGTATTTGGTTACATTTTCAATTAATATTTTAGATTCTATAGGTTTAAAAGGTTTTTTGACTGAAAATCAGCGCTGTGCTATTATATGTAGCATAGCACATGCTGATCCTACCAATTTTCAGTACAAGATCATTTTTAAGTTATATTTATTTGATTTTTTTTGTTTATGTGGTTATTTGTTTTACATTTTGTTTGATTTACAACGAGTATGTAATGTTTCTTAAGCAATTACGACTATAGCAACAGTTGTTTTAAAACAATTATTGCTGTTACAATTTTTACAGGCACTTACGTTTACAAAACTTAAAAGCATATTGTAAAAACGAGCGTTGAATAAATTTTAATCGCTGTCGAAGAAATACAAGAGAAAATTTAAACGCTGCAGAGATCCAATTCAAATTCCAACTTACATTTACAAAAACATATAGAAAAACCATTTTTTTTCGATTGAGTGGTTACTGAACTCCTTAATCATTGAATGAACCTAGTTAGGTTCCGCGAGAGCCTCGAATTGTGACATTTCTAAAGGCTTTATGGTACTCTCACTCGTGGGAGTTCTTATTATATGTAAAGGTGCGGCTCGTGGAAAGGGTTGAATAGTTATGGTGTATGCTAACCCGACCCTATCATGACGAAGGCGATTTGTAGGCCAAGCTCGATGGGCACGTATATAAAATTATTTCCTTGCATGTAAAAAAAATATAATAGTTGCACTCTTGACTGGTAGATATAGTTGTTGACTGTTATTATTAGATCGTAATAAATTTTAAAATGTTAATAAATTAATTATAGAGAAGCATTATTGCTATACGTGCCTGAAGTATCAACACCATATTACAAGTACAGAGTAGCACAAATAGTTGCTCACGAGACAACGCACATGTGGTTCGGAAATCTTGTCACCTGTCACTGGTGGAGCAACACGTGGCTGAATGAGGGTTTTGCTAACTATTTCCAGGATTACATTACAGCTTTGGTGAGTAGGAAAAATATAAGATTTGTAATGAGAAAACGAAACAAAAGTTTGCCCGTTCATTAGCATAACTTTTGACCTAATGTAAGCATTGAAAGCTTATTGTCTAAGCATTCGCTTTTATCATTTTATGATTAGGGGTTTAAATCTCTACCGAAATATAATCGAAATTAATTTATTATATAAAAAATAAATTTATCAAATTATATTTAATATATATGTTTATATTATTATTAGATTTATATTATAAACAAAATTCTAGCGCGGGATGCAATGGATTTATCTCCTATTTCGTAGAAATAGAGATCATATAATATATTGTTAACTCATATGGAAACCTTTAATTTATTGTAGTTTAAATATATTTTTTAAACACAAATTCGTGTCGTACGTTTGATATTCTGTTAATAATCCAATATGATATTTATTAAATCAATTATAAGCTACAATAAGGCAACGTTACGAGGACGGATCTCTAGTAAATAATATATAGTTTCGATGTTCATATCGCAACAGTTTACTTAGTAAGGAAATTTCATCCAACAGATTGAACCGGATGTAGGATCCGGGGACATCCTAGTGACCGGATCAGTGTACTCCGCTTACGACGCCGACGATTCGCCCGATTCAGCTCCCATCACTAATGACAACGTTAACTCTCCGGCTGAAATCAGCGGTCATTTCGGCACAATAACATATCAGAAGGCTGGATCTGTTATCAGAATGATGCATCATTTATTAGGAGATGAATCCTTCAAATTTGGTTTGAATTCGTACCTTAGAGCTAAGTAAGTGATCGATTAAGTTAAAAAATGAGCGTTAGACCTCATGAATAAAGTAAAACTTTTACCTTCATCTATATACATGTTTATGTAAGTATAATATATACACGAAATATAATATTTACGCGATTGTTCAAGAGAGAAAAAAATGCACACTGCTCTCTCTTCCTTCTACAATATGATACAGACAATAAACCTGCACTGTGTCTTAGATATACGACGTATACGATCGTAGCTGGTTGAAAGAAAGAAAAGAAGAAAACGTATGCTTGCACCTATCTCATTTGCCATTTACAGTGATATACGAAATGTAACTCTCTTTATTATTATCTTTACTAACTTAACTTTCCTTTCAAATTCCCTTAGCCTCGCCTAATCACACTATTCGTAACGCTCTCAGCAGCTCAGTCTCAGAGTCGCTTGGTGTTGTGTGAAGTTTTTTATTTATGCCCTTCGTACAATTGTTTTAGCAATTTCGATAAGTCTAATAGAATAGAGGGTATCTTTTAAAATTTCCTTTGCAGTGAATTTAACGTGGGGTATCCTGACAAATTGTACACGAAACTTCATGATGCAGCGGTTACTTACAACGCATTCGCCGCTTATCCGGAGACAGATATTACAAGTGTAATGAGCTCTTGGATTTCAAAAGCAGGACATCCAGTGCTGCAAGTTGATGTCAACTACAATGACAATAAAATTACACTAACCCAAGTCAGTATATAAATAGTTATCGTTACTGTATAGTTTACCACGCGTTTGGCGGTGAGGAAAAATGCCGTGAGGAAACCTACATCTCTTAGGATGGATAATCTTAGAATTTTTTTCTAAGGCTGCCAATCAGCACTAGGGCCGCATGACGGTCCATGCTCTTGACTTATTTAAAGAGGAGGCCTGTGCCCAACAGTGGGTCTTTTAAAGGCTGTAACTTTAATAGTTATTATTTGAAGCGTCAATAGCCTATTGGTTTTGGCTACGGTTTACAAAACGTACAGTCGTTCAAACCTACCGTTCGGCTTTTGACGTGAACCATCTCCTAGCACAATCTTCTGCTTAAGCTTAAGCTTATTTGGAATGACTTATAAGAATGATAGTAATTTTTAAAGCAAAATATGTATTATTAAATGTGTTATAAATATTATTTATTTAAAATATATATAGTTTTCCTTATGTCGAAAGATGCTGATTTATACATATATGTTAGTTATGTTTATGTACATTTTTAGTCTTTTTTTTAAATTTAGTTTCTATAATTGAATACTATAATTATTAATATAAATGGAAAATAAAGTTAAGAACTAGTTAATTAAATAAATTAAATATAAATGTCATTGTCCAGTTTTAAAATAACTAGTCAAATAACCCGCCCCTGATCGTTCCCGGCGCAAAAGTGCCCATCACACTCGACGCGTTCCTACGCTGAATGGCAACGGACATCCTCTGCACCAGGAACGAACCAGAGCGGGAGTCACCTATCCTAACCCTAAGCCTGTGACCTATTTCGCGGATAAACCTCTTAGCCTCAGTCCCCAACAACCCAGGGTCTCCACTGCGATAGGCACGAAGAAGTAATGCGGCTCCAGAGTCATGTACTTTAGCCTCTTTTTAGACGCAGTTTTGTAGTCTTATTTATTAAAAAAAATATATTTAAGTTGAGTTGTCCAATAGTCTTAAGAAAGTAATTCTAAGCATTGATATATAAGTTTTTGTTTTTCTAAAATAATTTAGTTAATATTGTTTATTCTTTTTTGAGAATAAGATTTCTTTAAACCGACATTTATAAGGAATATTTGAATACTGTATTACGAAGAATTAAAGTGTTAATTATTTATGTCGTTTATAATGTTTTTTCATCAAAAGCTATCATTATTTTAGAAATTGTAGATAATGTCATACTTGTATTTGATAGACAAATTCCATTACAGAAACGTTTCTACGTGAATTTCACGAATGAATCAGATGAACTGTACAAAATACCTATAACATTGACAACGGGACTGGCTCCAAACTTCAATAATACGAAGCCGTTGTTTATAATGCACAACAAAACGGAAACAATTGAAATGCAGGTGAAGAATACGGAGAGTCATTGGGTCATTGTCAACTTGCAAGAGACCGGTATGTACCTTACGTTCCTCTAAAACATTCACACTTAAAACTCCTATTTAATCGTCAAACTTTTACGGGCAGGCATTCATTCAACAATCCAGTTTATTATCTACGAAGTCGTGTTTACTATAATCTATCATTTCTCATCTATTATCATTCGGGAAATCTTTCAGTACCTGTACATAAACAAGCGTCATTGTCTAAATGGTTTAAGGTAAAGCCTGTAAAATGTAAGATCGTAGGTTCGAATCCACCATTCGACTTGATATGTTAATGGATTGACAAGAATGGTAGTAATATTTATGAAAGAAAATATTGTTTTTTTTTTCTTAAAAAAGAGAAAGTGAGAAACTTTTGTAGAATGGTAACAATTTATTATAGAGGAAATTTAATTTATTTTAATTTTTCAGGCTTCTATAGAGTAAACTATGACATGGAATCTTGGCGAATTATCGCGGACGCTCTTAAAGGCAATGATCGTGAAAAAATTCATCATCTAAATAGAGCCAAGGTAAGTATATTGAAAATTTAATAGTAATTTAATATGTTACCTAAAAATGGGGAAAAGAAAGGGGAATTTTCCTAACAAATTATATTTACGATTAAAAACAAAAACCAACTATAAATTGAATACGAATATTACGAAATTTAATTAATCAGAACCTAACCAAACTCTCATCAAACTACCCTTGAAGTACATCCTATCACATAAAAAATGATTCATCGAAAATGGTTGGTGTGACATTGATCGAATGACAAACAAATTCTAATGGAAAGCACCAGTTTTTAAATAAAAAGAAACATCAAAATCGGTTCACCCAGCCGGAAGTTACGAAACATAAAAACCGAGACGAATTGAGAACGTCCTCCTTTTTTAAGTCTGTTGAAAAGGAATGATAACATTTTCAAATTTACTTGCAGATTGTAAATGATTTGTTCGCCTTTGTATACGCTGATGTAGTGAAATTTGAGCTTCTACACGACGTACTGGACTTTATGACAGATGAAACCCATTACTCAGTCTGGAACGCCGCAATTCGAGGTTTAAATAAATTGAGGACATTCTATTTAGGATCGGACGCCTTAGATATTATTGAGGTAAGTTAATATTTTTAGTTAAAGAATAAACTTGCTACTTTTTCAATAGAAAAAACTGCACTAATGTGCTTCTTATATGCTTATGCTTCATATAAGAGACTTAATTACTTAAAACATGTTTTTAATATCTCAGTGTGTCATGGTTTCAGGACTATGCACTTCAACTTATCGATAGTATCATCAACAAGCTAGGCTACGAAGTCAAACCGTCAGATGATTTCGTGACTTTACGAAACCGAATGCAAGTAATGGAGTTCGCATGTAAGTTAGGCCACCAAGGCTGCGTGGACTACACTTATGGACTTTTCAAGAGATTCAGGGAAAATGGAACAGAGTATGTATTTTGCTTTTCCAACTATTTAAAAAAGTTATTTTTTTGTAATCAGTTTACGGTATCAAATTAAAAAAACAACAATGTTAAATGATACAGCCCCAACAAGACATAGTTCATTATGGATCACATTAAAAAATGAACCCCAACAAGATGTCATTTTCTGATTTAAAACCTTTGGGCTAACAATAACAGCAAACTATAATGCAATGTGATAAGGTGTCCCTAGCTGACCAGAGAAGCGAACACTACACAAGCTATTGGGAGTAATTGTGAGGAAACCTACATGTGATAGAAAATTTTCTAAGACGCTTAAAGTCTGCCAATCCGCACTTGGGTCAGCAGTCTATGCCCTTATACTCTCTTTAAAGAGAAGGCCATAAATCGGCTGTTATATCTTCTTCATTACAGAGTACCGGCTAGCCTAAGGACCGCGGCTTACTGCACCGGATTGCGTTATGGTGATGGTGACGACTATGAATTTTATGGAATCGCATGTCCACAAATAACGTGGCCAGTGAAGCTAGAACTATCGGAGAGATTCTAGGTTGCACAAACGAGAAATCAAAGCTAAACAGGTATACTTATTTTAGAGGTTTAACAAGTATACTAAGTTTTGTTTAAGATAAGGTATTTTTACCAAGTCTGCTATCGAAGGTAATTTGATGAGCATTTGGTTAGGGTCTGATTATTCTATTACGTAATATTCCTATTCAATTTGTTGTCGGTTTTTGTATTTACTCGTAAAAATACTTTTAACCATTCAAATAAGTGTCAAGATACCTTTTAATAACAAAGTATTTTTAAAGATTAAAAAATTTAGAGATAAGAGTTAGATTTATATAATATTTACGTTGTTCATAGCTACCTGGTCTCTATGCTGGTGGAGGATAGTCCAATAAGAACTCAAGACTTGTCAATGCCCCTGTCGAGCGTACTGTCTAACTACGGGAATGTGGGCCTCGTTCTTGAAGCATTACAACAAAATTTCACTCTCTGGAATGAAATGTGAGTGATTTGTGTTTTAGTTACTATTTCGCCACCATCATTATTATAGACTTTATTAGCCGGGACATAAAACAAATATACATCTTAATATAAAAACTAATCAACCGACTTCAAAAAAGGAGGAGGTTCTCAATTCATCTGTATGTTTTTTTTATGTTTGTTACTTCATAACTTTTGACTGAGTGAACCGATTTTGATGATTCTTTTTTTATTCGAAAGCTGGTGCTTCCAGTGTGATATATATTATTTGGTCCAATTCCGACAATGGATTCTTAAGCACAAATTATCACTCGCCAAAATTTGTGCCTGGTGCGATTTATTAAAAAACCGACTGTCCGAAAATTTTCTCATTCCTGGCATACTATTTACTTGTTATCCCAGAAGCAATTAAAAAGAAAGCCTTTAAATAAAATAATAACATTTCACAATATTTAAGTAGATATCATAAATAAATTAAAATATTTTAATAATACTTACAGATACACAACATCAATAGACACGATCCTGACAACCATAGCTACGTCTTTGCATACTGCTGAAGAATTTAAAAAGGTACTTACGTAGCTGATTATTATGCTTGCACAACTTAGAATAACTTAGAATTAAATTGTTAAAACATGGCCTTTAGATTTTTATAGGTTTATTAACAATATGTTGAAATTTTATAATAAAAAATAAAGCGACAGAATAGGGACCTATTAGAACATTTATCGACATAGACTTGGAGATAATTTTTCGGTTTTGAAAACTAGTTCGCCTAGCAATGTCCAAAAAACTGCGGTTTCAATTATGACGTACTCGTATATAACTATACGTATATCGTCGTATCATCATCATCATCAGCGTGTGTCTATCCGCTGCTGGAAATAGGTCTTCCCCAATGCCTTCCACCATATATGAACCTCCGCTTTCCGCATCCAGCAACTTCCGGCTATCTTTACACGGTCGTCGGGCAATCAGGGAGGAGGGCGCCTTACGCGCCTTGCCCTTCGGCAGATGTGGCCGGCCCACTGCCACTTGCTGACATCAAGGGACATGTCGACTACCTTTGTTTTTCGTCGAGTTTCTTCTGATGATGATTCTATCCCTTAGAGAAATGCCGAGCATATCTCTTTCTGTCGCTCGTTGTGCGACTTTAAGTTTATGGTCCAGCCCAACGGCCAGAGGTGTAATTATTGAAGTGAAACTTCTTTAGCCACGTTGAAAACTTTTTGGTATGGGAATCCTTTGGATTCGCGTCACCGACATGTTAAATGTATTTATATTTTGTCATGATCTTGTACAGGATGTTATCATTATAACCATAAATACATGTTCATATTATGTAAATCGTACCTCGGTGCTCCACAAAAATTCTAAGTTCATTCCTTTATCGATTGCTTTCGTCTCTTTGTCCAAAAAAGAATCCCATTTTCCGTTGGGTCTATTGTGTGCTCGTTCGTTGCCTCGTATATCAAAAAGAAAGCGATTCCCGATAGCGGATTCCATGTTTGTCAAACAATAGCAGAGTATCCCTCTTAATGAATGTATGCGTAACGCTGAGTGATGTTTGAGGGCCGGTCATTTGGGGCGCAGTGACGAAGCAATTAGTTGAGAGAAGGTCAATAAAGGCACATCAATTCGTGCTAAATTTGCGTGCCGTTTCCCTAACGCTGGCAAAATAATTATATGATATGAATAACTAGTTATCAGATTTCATCTCATCGACCTATAGATATTTCCTTCTCTCAACGTTTCTAACTGTTAAAAGCTCTAGACAGTCAATTAGCAACGAATTTTAAATAAAATTCAGGACCTAGCTGTCCACTTTTGCTCGCTATAATTTTATAAATCAAGTTTTTTGGTAATTTTATTTAGATACGAATTACATAATGATGAAATATTAATAACACGAAACTACAAAAAAGAAAAAGACTCATTTTAGTCAATGTTTAGCTGGATTAACTAGACCTGATAAATGACCAGAAAAATTAAGAATTTAGCTGTACGTACGGTGAGCTTGTACCTTATATAATAATAATAAGATATTTTCGAGTTATGCAATGTTTTAAAATATCTTCAGCAAACTTATTACATGTGTTTTATTTAGATGCAATAACCACAGAAAGACATTAACGTAATTTTATTCGCTAGTTTAATTATCAGAGGGAAGCCTGCAAACAACTATAATGCTGGAACTTTAATCACCTCAGTTGCTTTCCCAGGGGAGATATTGTTCAGTGACGTAGTTCGGCCCTATTTGTCGCCCCCGATTCCGTATTCTATCACACTTGGTGTAAAAGCCAACGCCAAGGTTACTTCTCGCCAACGTCTCGACGACCATCGCTCTAAGAGCTCTATATGCACATTATAAACCGCCGGAAACATCAGGAATTTAATATCAAAACGAAACTGCAAGTGTCGATTTATCCCGCACTCGGTGGTGAATGAAAACATCGCGAGGAAACCCACATGTGTTAGAAAATTTTCTTTTCAGAGAAGGCCTGTGTTGCTAAGGGTTGTAACTTTAACTTAAATTCTTAAATCTTACTACTTCAAGTAGATAGGAAAGATAATGGGATGAGAATACAAGAAATTTTGCCTCACCATAAAATGTCCATATAGTACGAGGCGCTTATCATCAAATGTTACCACCGATTATACCATATGAGAAACAGTATATAATGCATTCTGGCAGGACGCCATTGTCGTTTTGTAATTTTGTTCATGACCTTGCAGAGACGCATTTGTTTTTAGCATCGCGTTCTCACTGACTCGTTTGACCTATTTACGCTATTTTTAGAGATAGATGTTAGAATAGTTTGCAAAATTACATAGCACAGTATGACGGCTCAGATTTTTCATAGAACGCGTAGAATTTTGTGTTGAATTCCAGGTATGCGCTGGTGTAATTGTTGATTTTTTCCCGTACCACCAAAGTGGAATGAAAACGTAGCTTCCGTTGTTTATTTAACTCTATATTTATCTGATAACTCTTGTATTTATTATACGCTCGTGAGCAAAAATAAAGTGTCGGAACAAAGGGTCGGTGAAGAAAATTTGAATATTTCGAAAGATAAAGATGCTAGCTAACTGAAATAAATTATATCTTTGATTTCAGTTTGATGACTGGTTGAATTCTTGCACTCAATGCACTGAACAGAATTTAAATTCTGCTCGAGGAGGCTTGACGAAAGCGCGCGCAGTCACTACATGGGCAGAAAACCACAAAACGGACATAGTAAAGAGCCTGAAGAGTCTTGGAACCACCGCCTCAGCATCTCTGATTACAATCATGGCCGGCGTAATGTTCTCCATCTATGCCAAAACTGATATATACTGATCCATACGTATCACTTCAGCTTATTTTACTTAACTGATTTACCAAGTGTAAATTAAATTACGTGTCAATTGAAAGAATTTTGAATATAAAATTATTATTTTTTAAAACACAAAAATAGAGATTCCTGACGAGAAATCAATAATATATTGTAAGAAACCTTCTCCGACCAATGTATAAGTTCGGACTATGGGTATGTTCGGATATTTCCTTTTTCAAGTCTTTGTCAATGTCGTGTCATTATGACATCGATCTATTACAGCCATGTTAATTATCATTGCACCATTACCAAATACCTCAAATACCAACACACACACATACGATTGGCGTGCTAGTGATGCGCCATTGGTAAATTACAGTAGCATCAATGAACTAGAACACGAAAATTAGCAAATATCAATCACAATGACTCTAATGAACCTTCATTTTGTACACAATTTGCTGTTAATGATAAGATCGCCCAATATACAACAAATTGTAATATATACCTTCTTTCTGTAATTTGCTTCTTGTTTGATTTACAATAGAGCTATATCTATTTGTCACTATTTGAGATACTCCTGGTCACAGGCAAAGTACAGGAGAGACAAACAATAGGCCTATGTGCTAGACAGACCAGATTCGAACACCAATAATTTGTTGTTGTTATGTGGACTTTCGTCCACGAGGCACACACAGCCGAGGACCGCATCAGATACAAAGCAATTGTCCACTCGTGGAGGTCACGAAAATACGACGATACGAGGAATACGAAATAAGGTGGAGTCACTATCTAGGTCACATATGTTATATGTTTAATGGAAGATTATTTTACTACATATAGTTGTTGCCTACAGTAACATAGATGTATTGCATAGAAATTACTTTTAAATGAATGTAAGATTTATTATGATGTAGTTAGGTTAAACACGTAAGGATTAATAAGTATAGACAGCTAGTTTTATACATTAAGGTATATCTTAAGTTTAATATAAAGATTTTTTTACGAATTTTATGGCTGTTAAGTATTATTCTTAAAATTTCCGACGTTTCGAATCGTGGCACGTAACTGTGGACATAAAATTCGGAAAAAAGTCGTTATGTCCAATGAGTATTATTCACGTAAATATAATATTCTTAGTACGTATTAAGTTTTCGAATGCAAGAGACCCCACTCCACTAAACGAGTAGATTAGTAATAAATGTTTTTAGGTAAATGAAATGTTTTTTTTTTATAATTTAATTATTCGCTATATACAATGTACCTACACTGTATAAATTGTATTAGTAAGCTTCCAAATATAGATGTAAATCGATTTGGTATTTAATACCCCTTTTAAACAAAAGAGTTGCAAACCAAAAAAAATTACTTACTAATTCTGCTTAAGATAGTTTTTCTTTTAACTAGCCCATAACATAATAAAAAATGTTTATTAAACATATTTTACATGTATGTAAACCTTAACGAACAGTTTCATGCAGATCAATTTGTTAAACTTCACAAAACGAGTTTTCTCAAAACCGTCAACGCAGCTGTAGCTCCGACTGTAAATGTTCATGGGCGACGGAGATCGCTTAAGATCGGGTAACAGTAAGCTTGTTTGCTCCTTTTCCTATAAAAATATGTCCACTACTAAAGCCTATGTTTTGTTTGACCTTCACGCTATTGCTTAAGCTAGTGCGTCTTACCACACGGACTGCATTTTCACTTAACATCAGTTGTGATCGTGGCACTTGTTTAGAAAGTATAAAAATAATTGCTGATCATTTTTCACAAGTCGGCTTGGATTTGAACCCTCGATATAATCGTAAAGTCGAACTCTTACGCTATCACTTTGTGATCACTAGGATGAAACTGCTCTCGGGGCATTAAGATAAAGCCATCTGCTACTTTGCGGTAAATACAGTGTCTATAAATACAGCCATTACAAGGCGCCTTCCGCTATCATTTGGTATGATCATAGACATCGTGATGAAATTGGAAACAGGCTGGACCACTTTAGAAATTTGAAAAATGTTTGGGAAAAATTTATAACTTCGCAGTTCATTATTACAACAGTTTTGCATTTGAATTATATAGTTTCTATTACTTTACGTAAAGTGACTGGTCCAATTAATATTAGTCGTATTTATCCGAATCTTAAATTTGATGTATTCTTAAATTGATTATCTAGGACGAGTTACGTAATATGCGAGACACTTGAAAATTACAGGTTATATTTGTGCCACTGTTGAGCCCATTTCCGGTATGGCGGACTTCTATTTATGTTTAGGTTTAATTAAAGTTCAGGAAAAACAAACGAAAAACTTGAAAGATGTAGTTTGACAAAATATCAGCATATACAGCAAAGGACTGGAATAATTTCTCCTATCTCTCTTTCCGTCCGATTACAATATAGTTGTTTTCAGGACAAGAGTAAATAGACATTTAATTAGCTAGTGCGTATTACCATCCAGTAGTTATACTTAACATCAGGTCGGATCGTAGTCTCGCAACTTGCTTTGAAGGAAAAAACAAAGGTCCAGCGAAGGTAATTATAACTTAGAGTATACTATACTAGACTTATTCATGAATGGATTAAAAACAGTCAACCAGTCAGAAAAAAACAACAACAACATATATGCTCGTTGTAGATAAAACGTTCAGAAATATATCCAAGTTATAAAGAGCTCTCCTAATGTATAATGTAACCCGATATTTCTCGTTTAATGTTCGAGATGGGAGAGGCAGGGGAGCTCTTAAAATGTTTGACAACTTTGCCGCCAAGGCGATGGCTTGTGCAAAACACAAAACGCAGTATTACGCGCGACGCGCGAGGACGTGCCTGTTGCTTTGAAACTTCGAATTAAAAAAAAAAAACAGGCAAAATGTTCTTCCGCGTTTTTTACTTTTTAATCATTTGTACAGCGATCAAAGCCAGCGTCGTAGAGGAGGAATGTCTTAATTACACAGTGTACCCGGTGCAGTACGAATTGACTTTAATACCATATATATATAAATCGGGCGATTCGTATTATGACTGTAATATGGTGATAACAATCATAGTAAATGCTCCTAATGTGAAAGTGATTGAGTTAGATGCTAGGGATTTGGATATTAGACATGATTCTGTCAGAGTGTTGGACGGAGATTTGGATCTAGTGAACAAACACAGACCATACGAGCTTGATAAAAGCAAAGGCAAACTGTATATATATTTGACAGAGTCTCTTAAACAGTATAATATACATAAAACTCAATACTTATTAAAATTATCATTCAACAAACGTTTGAAAAAAGAAGGCAACGGAATATTTATAGTGGATTATAATGAAGACGGTACAACCAAGTAAGTGATAATGTTTTTAATTAAATTTGCATATCGACGCTGGAAAACAAAAACGTAGTAACCCACAAAAATTAAACTGTTCCCTAGAGCCGAAAAACGTTCCAATATTTAAAAAAAAATTATAACTTTCGTGTTTGTGGACACAATATTAATTTTTTATGATTATTTTTTGCTGAATAAGTATTGTATTAAGGCATTAACCAAGAGTCTTCCTAAAAGAAAATTATTTTACGATACAAAAAATTAAAGAGAAGTGTCAATCTTGAAAATCCTATTCACGCTATTTTTCATCTAATTGTTATAAGTCATGCATCATTCGACGCGTCTTTTTTTCTGATTCCAACGTTGTAAAAAAGTGAAAATGGCCATATGTGTCTCTTGCTTTCCAGCGCCGATATAGAAAACTAGTTAGTTAGTAATTAGACACAAAAACATACACAATAGCTCATTTTCTGTAATAATAATGCGGTTTACACAAAACATCGCGAGCTTAATAAAATATGGAGAGATGTGGAAGACTAGGCGTTTTAGTCTAAATAAATTCAAGTTAATTGTGGGTTAATTAAGTTTATAGTTACACTGCCTTTTCCCTTATTATAATTACGCTTTAGTTAAACATTGTTGGTCGTTTAATTGTAAGAAATACCAAGTACGATGAGAAAGGAAATATTCACAGTTGTGAGATAAATTTAGCCAGTGCTTGACCACAAACTTACCTTGTGAATCCTAGAGGACTTAGTAATTTAAGCTAAGTATTGTGAATAATTAAATACAGCTATATTGTTTTAATGAGTTTTCAGTTTCTCGATTCTTAAGTGAAAGTAAGCATTTGCTAAAATTTGTATCCCGTGTATGGCGCTGCGCTCAATCTTTGTCACCTATGAGTCCTTACAAAATCGGTCAAATGCGAATAATTACTACTATTTTTATATACATTTAGTGTTTTGGATTAAAAGGGACGCATGAGCTGTTTATTATATATATATATATTTATATAATTGATTTATATTACAGAAACAAAGTGTCTACTAAATAGGGATGTCGTATAGACAAATATATTTTATTATTTAACTATATAATTTTAGATTATGAATGAACAGCCGCAACAACAGTTGTGAATAACGAAATACTCATGAATTAAGCATGCCTCATCATGTTATGACATCAATTTTAAATTAACACTGTATTTATGTCACTATTTGTTATTGACATTGACCTATTATTGGCTTTATAATATACGTATGATTTTAAACTATCACCATATTATATTATTATATCTTCTATTAAATAAATTTATTTTTGAAGTTTTTTTTACTTGTAATTATTTAGTTGCACAACACATATGAATATATTTTGGAATTCTTCCGGTATTCCGAAATGATGACCGTCTTTTGTAAAAATTGCTATCAAGCAAATAGTATTCGTTTTGTCATCTTTTCCTGGCGGTACGGTGAATTCAAATCGTAACTTTTCCATTTTCTAAATTTAATTAAATGTTGTTTTATAATAAAGTCTATATTTTTATTTGAAATAAAAGACAAAACTGCGTATTTGTATAATATTTAGAGAAACAACATTCCATATTTCTTTTACAAAACTCATATGACATTGGAATAATTATTATTAAAATATAAAAAGGAATAAACTTAAGTAAGGAGATTATATATATATATATATAAATACAATGCATTTACGGTTACAGTTTTATATATACATAACCCGGCAAACGTTGTTTTGCCATAAAAATTAGTTTTAACGATTCCTGTGGTAGTGGAAATATAAAAATAATATTTTCCATCGGCCATGCAAGGTGACAAACTATTCAGGTTACAGCATAGGCCATGGATCATATTTATTGTAGCAATTGAATTATCGTGCAGGATGAAAATTGATTAAACTACTATAATGACTATAAAAAATTGCGATTGGTGATAGGAGGGTAAAAATTTAGGGTTGTATGTATTTTTATATTATATATGCCAGAATATAAAACAATAAAATTATGTCCAAAAAAATAAAAAATACATATCAGGGGTGGAAAACCCTTATCACATAGGTATATGACAAATAGATAGTAGCCGATTCTCAGACCTACTGAAAATGCATACAAAATTTCATAAAAATCCGTTATGCCGTTTCGTAGGAGTGGGGTAAATAACATTGGGGCACGAGAGTATTATATATAAGATATAATACTGCATGATATGTCTAGAAACCTAGGTAAATAATAAATACATGCAAAGAGTGTACGACACATAATCCTTAAAGTATTTTTTTAGGCTTTACGTAATGACGACGGACTAATGTCTTAAAATTTTTCTAACTGTTTATGCAGTAACTATGTCTAATAATAACAATACGATTTAAACTAAAGAATAATATGTTAATATTTAACCTTCACTCCCACACTAGGTTTTATTACTATTTTATAGTTCTATAGCGTTTATTGCATATTTGAGGTTAAAGTCGTTATAGTACTTCCCGTACATATGCCGCCCGACACTGGCATGACCACAAAAGTCAGCGAGGTGGGTGGACAAGGAATGATCTATCCGAAGACCTCGAACTTGTCAATAAAGTTGCATAAGTAAAGATACTTTGTTTGTTTTATTATCCTTAGTACATGCTAATTGGTAATTTTACCTCCCCTGACCTACAGAGTTGCCAGGAAGAGATCGTAAATAGCGATAAGGCCTACATTTAAGTTTAGGTTTTATTTAAATTGATTGTACCTATTGTAAATTTGTGAAATGTCAGTAGTAAAGAGTACATCTATTTTTCTAGCTGCACAAAAGTTATTACTTCAATTCTTAGCCAACGAAACAATCATATCTGTTACCTGGGGTTATGTTATGTCTGATTACTGTAACGATCACGCCAAACATTCTAAAAATCTATAGGTAGATAGAGATACTAACTGCGTCCTGCTTTCACCCCCAAGTCTGCTAAGCCAATTGTATACGAAATGAACGTTTATCATCATTATAATGGATGATATTTGCTAGTCCTTTAGTTCATTGCTGCCACTGTGATTTACCGATGGCGCGCAAATCGTGTGTATTAGTATTTAGCAATGATAGAATTATAATTAGTATGATTGTATAGATCGGTTTCAGAATGGAACGTCACTGGTAAATAGCAGACTTGAGGCTCTGAGGATGCGTTTTCTGAGCTGGTATTTTATTGCTTAAAGGTTCATTACGACATGGGGTGTCGTAATAAAATAAACAGTCATTTAGTTGTTAACAAAGTTAACCTTCAAGAAGTTATTTGCTTTTAAGTACTTCAATATGGAAGTTAGTTTATAGCCCTAATGTTACGGCTCGTTAGCGTCATTCAATAGGGACCTCTCCCATCATTAATTCTAAATGTGGAAAGCTATTAAAACCACCGTTTGTCTCATATGAAATTGTTCTTGAAATAAAACTAATTGTACGGTTTTTCCTTCACCCCCAAGCGCATGGTATATCAGCACTTGACACATAGTCAGCACAGGTGCAGGCAACAATGAATTTGTTTGGCGGTGAAGGAAAACATCGTGAGGAATCTTAGAATTTTTTAAGATAAGTAAAGTCTCCCAATCCGCACTAGGGCCGCGTGATGAACTATGCCCTGGTACTTTCTAGAAGTAGAAGGTCTGTGCCCAACAGTTGGACATAAATATTTAGGCTATAATATTTTTTTTTACGTTAAATTTGCCAATCTGCACTAGGGCCGCGTGGCGGAATTTGACATAAGTAGACTTCTTTAATGCTACAACTGTAGCAATAAGACGGGAATTCTATCGAAAGTTCTTAAATTAAAAATTGTTACTAGGCTTTTTGTTATTAATGTTTTTGCCAACATAATCAAATAATTGTCTTTTTCCTAAACGCGAAGGTCTGTTACTGGCAGTCTGTTTCTGAATGATTATTATATCTTTTTTGGAAATTTTATTGTTGTTGATGTCCCTATAAAAATACATCAGTTTCGGTTACCTAGGTAACGAAGTGGTAATGGGTGAGGTAATGATCGTTAAATAGATTGAATGATCCACATAACATATTGGTACTAATGAAACACGCAGAAATATGTCTGCATTTTTGCACTAGATGTATCGTTCGTGCTGACGAATAGAACCAAGAAAGTAATTAAAGTACGCTTAAATAATTTATAATAATATGATATTAATAAAATATTTTTTTATAAATGATGCCTTTAAGTCGTTCGTAGCGAAGAATAGAGATCGAAGTGATTTTGAAAATATATTTTTACCACTCCTTATAATAACAAGCAAGATCTACCAGTATTTTAATTTTTTTTTGTATCTTTCTTATCTAGTAAAAAACAAGTATATTAACGAGTAAAGATAAAAAACGATCAATTCAAATGTTAAACGCTACACACGGTCGCCCTATTTGTATTTCCGAAATATCGTAGGAATATTACGAGATCGAGCTTCATCAGAACGTAACCAAACTTTTATCAAACGTCTCTTAAAGTACATCGTTTCCAATAAAAAATGGATCATCGGAATCTGTTGACGTGATATTCAATTATTCGTCCATTTGTGTCGCACATACTTGATGCAAATTTAAGACTTGAATGGTTTTCTCTCATGAGAAAATTCATATGCCGTTGTCAGGATTGTAACAATTTAAATGGAACTACACGGTAAGCACCAGCTTACATATAAATCATCAAAATCCGTTCACCCAGTTGAAAGTTATCAGGAAAAAAAACTCACGAATTGAGAAGCTCCTCTTTTTTTGAAGTCGGTTGAAAAAACATGTTGTCCATTATTCCTCAGTTACGTTACATTACGTGTCTTCAATTCCTACTAACTGTCCTAATAGTCTTTCAGATTTTATTGTTAATTAGGACTTATTCTTCGGAAAATACGAAGTCATTGTTTATTTGAAATAAGTACTTATACTTAGTTATACTATATAGAAGTGGCAGAAGGCCGATCTAACGACAGATGGAAGAGGAAAGTCTTGGGATGAGGCTGCGCATTTGTTAGAGAAGTAGGACGCCTTTCCACCAGATGGACAGATAATAGAGGACCTTACAAAGATAACCGGAAGTCGCCGTGGATCGTAAATAGTGGAAGGCTTATATCGAATAATCGTTGGTGATTGTAAAAAAACCATTATCAGTGTCTTAAATTCAACGCGAACGGTGTTGCTAGCTGATATTCTTTGTGCAGTACAAATGATAAACAGATTAGTCTCGCACCGTTGCTTCAATTCTAAGACGGCCTTGTCCCATCCGCGTGGGCAGTGGACCAGTTTGGTCTCGGTGCCGTATTTGTAGACGGTTTACATACGCATTGTACAGACACTTAAACTTGTCCGATATGGTTACAAGTAAACCAATGCACATTTATCTTTTGAAAGTGAGTAATAAATATGATAAGAGATTTTTAAAGTTTCCCACCTTCTATATAACGTATACGATTGTTATTATTAATTATATAATTTATGGATCTTTTTTCTTTTTTTTATGCAAACACTAGAAAATATTGATAAATATTAGTTACGTTTACGTAAGTTAATTAAAAATGTTGTGTACACCTATAATTGACATACACAATAGAACATAGACTTTAGCGTACACATACTCTAGCATACACATGCTATTAAATAAAATGTATTATGTATTTTATGTATATTTCATTATATACTTTCAAGACCTTGTAAAACTAGTATAAATCTTCAATTACTTTCTGTTTATACTTATTTCTTCTCTTTTTTTAATTATTATCTATTAATGTTTAAATATTTAAATATTTAAAAAGTGTATATCAAGAAGAAAACTGATGCTTGAAATTGTTCTTTTCTCCCCAATAGGATATTTAAGCTCGGGTATTAGAATCTTTAAGGCAGGTAGTAACCGATGGCGATAGTTTCTCTACCTCGAAATGGTTAAAATGACGCTAGATTATTTTTTATGATGATTTAACCTATGACAATTGGCGATACATATAGTAATGTATTTCCTTTCAGATACCTGTACACAACTCGTTTATCACCAAACAAGGCAAAATACTTCTTCCCCTGTTTCGATAATCCGCGTTTCGAAGCCGTATTCAAATTCAAAGTCTACCTCCCGCCATCGCGCGTCGACATTCAGACCTCAAATACCAGTTTGGTTATAGCCCAGGAGCAACGACGTTATACGTAAGTACTGAGCTTTATTACTCTACGACCCTTTATGACTGTGGACCTTTTACCGTTTCCACGTGCCACTGGAGGAAGTGTTACCTGAGTGCTTTGTTTAACATCCGGTGACGAGGACTACGATGATTTCTATGTACGTCTATAATAACGTTCTTCTTTTCTTTGTCTATGATATGTTATTTTTGTATTATATAATTTGTGTCAATTGCTCAAACCGCCATACTGAATCAAGAATCGAATCAGTTAAAACCGACTTCAAAGATAAGGTGGGGTTTTCTCATTATCTCGTATTCTGTTGTTCTGTTGTCCCATAGCCATACCAGGCAAAATTTTTAAGTGATTTTTTTTTTACTTAAAAACCGATAAATTTATTAGTAATTAAGTCATTATTGCCTAATGATTTAGAGTACGAGCGAATCGTAAGGTTGAAGATTCGAATACGCCATTCGTTTATAGACGTGTAACATCTCCTAGCACAAGCTTAAGCTTTGATAGAATGGTTAAGTAGAATGTTACTAACAATTGTATGAAAACATATTACAAGCATTATTTTTCTAAAAAAGCACTTAAGTTATAAAGCTGATCAACTCCATTCTAAGTATAACAATTAAGGCAATCAATTTCGTATTGTGGAAATTGCTTCTATATCAGTCTTTCTTGACCGGTTTACAAATTGGTCTATATGTTTTTTTTGTATCATGTACGTAGTTGGTCTAGTGATTGGAGAGACGTCTTGCCGACCGGTCGTGAAGAAACCACAATAATTGACACCATTCCCAGTATCACTCGATCACTTGCCTAATACGGTCTAATGGAGTGTTTAGGGTTCGGCAAACTGTAAGCGGAGTTTATGGCGTTTTTATCTCATTTTAAAAGTAGAACATTTTAAATTGGAAAATTTATAATATTTATTAAAATCAAATTTAAAAAGGTTGCTAGGAAATTGCTTCACGTACAACTTCTTTATCCTTATATAGAAAAAAGATTGTGTAACATTTTTTTCTATATAATTGTATGTCATCCTCTACACGAAGTCTTCAGTAAAAAATTAAAAATATTAATACAAAAATTTAATTCTTCTTGAGACGTCGTCTCCTATTCTCGGAGATCAGCTATAAGTAAATATCGGCTATTTTTGGAATTTAATTTTTTTTAAAAGAACCCTTTAATTGCTTAAAAATATTTTTTTCTATAGAATTAACGTAATTCACTTACTGGGAGACATATATTTATAATAAGAAATCTATTTGTGTCCCATTTCAAAGAAGGAAGAGGTTTTCAATTCTTTACTTCAACAGTGTAGGCATACCCTTATGATAGCGTTCAATCCAATTATAATCGGGGAAAGCCGACAACTTTTTCTTGTTCTCGGAACTGGCTGGCGTCTGGAGTTACTCTCAGAGAAAATGTGGAAATGTGTTACTTGAAGTATTATAAGGTAAAGAAGCTTTTAAAAAAGCGTAGAGCCTCCTCATGAATGGGCCGATGGGGAAGTACTACGACATTTCGTAAAACCATGAGGAGAATTTTCACAAGTTCGCGTTTCGATAACTAGCTGTGATGTTTTAGGATATTAGAGATGATTTTGAATGAGCTTCAAATTCTTAAAATTTGCTATTTAACACTAATATTAATTAATAATTAATAATATTATTTAATATAAATAATATTACATCACGCTAATTGTTGTAATAAATGTGTAATATTTTGAAAAATACCAGACATAGAGTACACATATTTTAACTAGAAAATTACTTTACAAAATAAGATTTTTAAAAAAAAGAATACTTACAATATTTTTCTTCACAAATATTACTAACATTGTTATGAATCATTCCCACTAATCAAAGCCATGTGATAGGAGATGGTTCACGTCAATACTCAAATGGTGAATTGGAACCCTACGATTCGGAGACCTTACCCTAAAACATTAGGCTAATGACGCTCCACCCCTCATTCATTTTGCTAGCGCCTTTTAAGTACGGTCCCCTAGCCGTTCAGCATTGCACCCTTAGTACTTAAATATCATATTGAACATAGTATATGATGTTCTTCGACGTATTTAATTACTTTCAGGGCAAGCAACGATTACCTGATAATTGAATATATCCCATCACCGCAAGTGGCATTACACCAAGTTGGATTCCACCACTCGGACTTTGGGAGTCGCCACGTGGTGGCCAAAAATACCAACGACACATTAATCGTGTGGGCCCCGAAATCGACGCTGCAGAATTATAATTACATACTACAGTTCGGAGAGGCAATCATGAATTTTATACACGAGTACGCATCCATCAATCGACCGCTTGTATATGGACCGATAAATTTAGTGGCGGTGCCATCAGTTCTAAATGGATACGAGAGCGGCAGTTGGAACCTCTTGACTATTGGGTAAGTGGTGTTATTATACATTTTAGTAATTGCTTTTAGATGAATTGCAGAGTGTTCTTTTTCAGCAACAATTTGTACTACGCTAACAACTTGAATTACGTGTATGATAATTTTAAAACTAACGCAAAAAATATAGAAAATAAACGAAAAATAAATATGGGAAATTTTCATAAATATTTAGACTTATTTAGTTTAAATTGCTCAGCCCTGTAGTTCTGGGCTCGTAGAATAAGGCTACGGTATCCCCTGCCTGTCGTAGAAGGCGACAAAAAGGGGCCTCGGGTTCACTGAGCTGAAGTGGACCCGGGAAGAAACCGGCAAGGTTCCCCCCGACTTGTGCTGTTTTTTTATAGTATAAGAAAGGCAAACGAACATACAGCTCACTTAATCTTAAGTGATCACCGTGGCAAATGGACATCCATAACATCGGCGAAGCTGCAGGTGCAATGCCGGCGTCTTCGTAGAACTATTCAGACATCATTTCGAGGGCTATCTCACACAGTTTTTTTTATTCTTTCAAAGCAACCCATCTAATTTTACGTGGAGTCTTTGATGGTAAGTCACAGTAGCTTAGTCACTCTGCTCTTTAAACCACCACATTATAATCGGAGGGAGAAACAGACGAGCATACAAATAGTGAAGGTTGAAGCAAAGCGCTGTCCACAACAAGAGGATGGAATCCAGCTGTGCGTCTTGAAGAACATAATATTAAAATGTAAATCTGCTTTCACTGTTAATTTTTAGGCATCGTGGAGGTCAAGTAACGAGGCCAGTTGTAACGTAAACTTTGCAGTTTTGTTTAAAATGTCTATTTCCAGTGTTTATTATGAAAGAGCAAATTTTTAAATAGCGCTCAAGATTAATAGCAAACGATAACATTGTTCGAAGGATCTAGGAAATATATCTTGTCCATCTCCCGTTTTTTGTTTTTATATATTTAAAATAGTTAATGTTTTATAGTTATTTCTTTAATATCATCATTTCCTTATATTAATCATTATAAAAGTCTCATACGAGTACCTGAAATTCTGGAACAACGTTTTATATGGGGCTGGGTCTTGTAGGGATTTATAATGGTGATTGTTTTATTGTGTCATTATATTGCGAATATTACTTAATATATCAATAGAGCCATGGCAGCCAATAGAGCCATGGTAGCCAATAGAGCCGTGGTAGCTCAATGTTCGGGAGGTTGCCGCAAGCTGAATAGTACGCTAGCAACCCGAGTTTGATCCCGCTGCCGGCACCAAAAAATTTGTTGTTGCATTGTTATGTTCTGATTTACCACGCGCTCGGCGGTGAAGGAAAACATCGTGAGGAAAACTACTTGAGTTTCTAAGACATGGGAAGTCTGCCAATACGCACTAGCGCCGCGTGGCAGACTATGCCCTTTACTCTCTTTACAGAGAAGGCCTGTGCCCACAGAGTGGGACATATAAATAAAGGCTGTAACTTTACTTTTTATTGCGATAAATGTTTGTGTAAAGAGGATATGTCATTTAATGTGAACAGTTATTAATAATCAAGAAATATTTCAGCGACAACCGACTGGGATACTTCCCGCAAATTACCAGTATCAAACAGATGGAACGGATGACCTTTGAACTAGCTCAGCAGCTGTGTAGGATATGGCTGGGCAATTCTGGTGAACCGGAGAATACGAGGTGGAAAGAAGAATGGTTTAAAGAAGGCGTGGCAACATACTTGGCATATTATTTCTTAGCTCAGGTAACATTAAAACAAGAGAAGATAACATTAAAATAAGACAAATAGAACGGATGCTAGACAAATGAGGTTCCGAAGGCCTTTTTTAAAGTTCTTTGGAAAGTTCCTTCAACGCACCTACAGTTCCTCGGGTGTATATGGGTAAATGATCATCATTTAACATAAGTCAAATCACATGCTCGATTGTCCTTTCTGCTTTCTTGCTCAGGGAAAGTGCCTCAAAATATATCGAGAAGATTAGTGACGATTAAACTCACTGAGATAAATAGACATGGAAGTAGCGAAATAAGGGTGAAAAATGCAAATTCATAATCTCTACCTACTTTTATGAGTCGTGGGCGTGAGTTATATAAAATATTTAATTACAGAAAAGTGAAACAAAGCTATAAAAACTTTGGATTATTTATTTATTACAGTATAATCATGGGGATCTAACTCCGGGTCAGATTTCGCCTATCGGTAAATACGGTCTCGAGATGAAGCACAAGTCGATGTTCATAGACTGGCATCACAGTACTCCAGCGCTGGCAACATTTAACAGAACACTGGGCATCGAAATACCCTCGAGGTATAAGGACTTGTTGACTATGAAGACAGCTTCGATTTTATGGATGGTTGAGAATTGGCTGGGTTCGGAGAAGTTCCAGAAGGCTCTTGTGAAATACATCAATTCTAGGTACTAACTAATACTACAACTAAACTATACTTCTTGTTTTGAAGCCTTAGATTAAGATTTTATAACATGCCGGTAGCAGAGCGGCCCGCAGCCTCTCAAGAATAAGACTACGGTGTCCCCTGTCTGTCGTAGTTAAGTTTTAAGTATTTATAAAAAAAGTAAAATACACAAAAATATCATTAAAAAAATTCAAATAAAAGACTATTGAGACAATGATCGTTGAATCCACATCCCACATGGCGGTCACCTCGGGAGCTAATTCGTATTATTATTAATATAGCAAAAAATCTGTAGACAATATAAAATGGCGACAGGTAATACAGCCTGTACTATTTGATATAGCTTTACACAGGTTTTCAGCCTACCGAATATCCAAGAAATATTTTATTCTTTCTTTAGAGTATTGCTTACATTAGAGATTAGTTGGAAATATCACGTCCAACGTTAATTTTCGAGATAAAATTCGTAAAAGAAGATTTATTCAATTAAACATAAGAAGTCAGTAAGTTACAATATGATTAATCTAGGAAATATAAACAATGTCAAGGTAGTTTGATAACCCTTTGATAACCATATGCGTCGTGTAACAGTCGTTTAAAAAAACGTAAAAATAATTGATAATTAAAGCTGTGCTATGATTTTTAAGACATGTGAAGTCCGCTACACTACAACCACTATGCCCTTATACTCTCTTTAGAGAAGGCCAATGCCAGTGGTAAAATATATGTCACTTTACCTATTTTAAACACATGTACACAGACATATTTTTTGTGTAATAATATTCAGGAGGGGGAAGTACATTTCCCTAGAGGACTTCATGATAAGCTTGGACCACGACACTGTTGAATGCTTCCATCAATTCCTCAACGGCTCCACAGCGTCCAGGGTTATGAATTCTTGGTTCCATCAGGCTGGATATCCAGTCATTAACGTGCAAGTACTGAGAGATCGCACACCTAATGCGATACTGCTTAAGCAGGTAATTGTGGAATGTTAACACAATTTCTTTAATGCCATATTACGTAATTATCTGTAATGTCCTTTTAATAAGAGTTTAACAGACCCTATACGTGGTATGTGGTGAGCCTATCACCATAGATTGGACGCCATTTTTTTGTAATTGAACTGGCAGTGATATCATAGAAGATCAATTTACGATGTAATGGTTTCTAATGCCAGTCCATTTGTACCAATGTATTACCACTTTTACGGTTGTCTATGTACACAAAATCCTAGTAATTTTGTGTACATAGACAATATATTTTATCTAACAATTGATTTACTTAGTGTTAAATTGGACACGAAATGTCAATAGTCGTTCTATTGACCTGTGTCTCAATTCTATTGTTTTTTTATTTTTCAACCGATTTAAAAAAGGAGGAGGCTCCCAATTCGTCTGTATGTTTTTTTTTTATGTTTGTCAACTTATAACTTTCGACTGGGTGAACCGGTTTTAATGATTCTTTTTTGTTTGAAAGCTGGTACTTCCCGTGTGGTCCCATTAATATTTGGTACAGCCCTGATAAAGCCACATAAGTCTTAAATTTGCATTAAATACGTGCGCGACAAATGAATCGATAAGTCAATATCACGCCTAACGATTTCGATGATTCATTTTTTATTGGAAAGGATGTACTTCAAGAGTAGTTTGATGAGCATCTGGTTAGGTTCTGATTAATTCTATTTCGTAATATTCCTATTCTATTTGAAGTCAGCTTTTGTTTTACCTCGTAAATATACTTGTTTACATAAAAAAAAAGGTTTAGACAAAGAGTAAATATATAATGTACTAAAACTCAATCCGAAACACGCTGCATTATACGAGTATATATAGAATAAGTATTGTGTCTATTATTTATAAAGTTTCTGCTGTAAAAGGCAACTGACTCCACATTTCTTAGTCTGGATATTGATAAGATGTACTATCGTATGTATTAATATGATATTTTAATCATGAAAAATTTGAATCCTCCGCAGACACAACATATAACACAGTAGTTACTACAATGTGATAAATGAAATACCTTCTCATCTCTACTTGAATTTGTTGACAGGAGTCTTTTGCTTCAACAGTTTTTTTTGTGTTTTTAATCAACAATATTCATGTTTTGTTATTTCAGAGACAATTCAGCTACACAAGCCACAATCGCGTAGACTCAAATTATTTGATTCCTGTCTCATACATCGTGCAGGATAACCAAAACTGCTTCAATTGTTACCAGCCAAGGTTCACCATCGGCATGCAGACGTATTCATTTGGGGAGAACCTTAACGGTGGCTGGATAATACTTAACAGAAACGCTTCGGGTAATGCTTATTCAATTTTTGGATATATGAACCGTCCTTTTACGTAATAAGGCGCTGAAATGCGCCGCCACCAAATATACGAGCAGCTGGAAGTTAGGCTACATACAAACGGTTACTTTGAAATTTATATTTAAACAAGTAATCGTTTTACCATTTTTTCCTTATCCATATATATATATATATATATATAGATATTTATATAGTTAAATATTAGTCTTACTTTTTTTTTATTTGTGTGTACCCGGTTCTTTACACAACGCCAAAGTTAACTGGCAGAAAATGCGTTTTAGCAATACGTACTGTTTTGTACAATTTCATTTTATGTAAATAAAGATTAAATGAATGTAAAGTAAATATTATAATATAAAAATTATTAACTTTTTGCCGTCAAAGCCATTTGATATACGACAGTGTCAGTTAGTGGACATTGTCACGTAACTGTTATCTTAAATTAGAGTCGATATAAGTGGAAATACAAACTTTAATTGTCGTTTCTACTACTCGAGAAGAACATTACATTTAATTTATTTACAACTAATAAAAACATTATAACACGATTTTTTTGTTAAAAAGACACTAAGTTTGAAGCACTTATAAATACCCTTCAGAAGAAGCGGGTTAACAATCTTACCATCTAATTTCGGTTAAGAAATAAAGTCATCAAACATAATCTGGTTTAAACTTATCAATATTTACTTTGTATTCCTTATTTTTATGAATATAACCTAGAACCTAAGTCTCCAGCGACTTAGGTTCTAGTTTATTACATAAATTGTTGCTATGATTAAATAAAATTGTATAAAAATCATCTTGAGAAAGAACATTGCAAAATATAATAAATATGGAGCAATTCTTGTTTGTTTACACACAACAATATTCCGAGAACGATTGATCTTGCATCTGACCTCATAACGCGCCGAGTGTGTCACTATCCTTGGCCGCGGTGGAAATATTAATATGCCGTCTATTTCTGGAACCAGAATGTGCGTCAAGTCCCGAGTTAAATCGGAAGCTGCAACGGGAAACGTATAGTTTCCATTTTCGCTAATAAAATAACTAGCTTATTAAGTTTATAGCATATATAAGTTTTTTTTTACAAGATACAAAACTTATAGTATATTGCAACAGTAAGTACAACTTAATGTGTTGTGGCGCCCGCGAACGTCTTATCTCCGCTAGGGCCATCGCCCCGCCCCCTGCGCGTCTGTCATCGATCAGCTGAGCGCCGCCATATAGCGATGCAACAGTCCCACATTGGCCACAGGCTTTCTCTATTAAAAAAGTGTACGGCATATTCCGCCATGTGACCCTAGTGCAGAATGGCAGGCTTCACATCTCTTAGAAACTTTTCTACACATGCAGGTTTCCTCACGATGTTTACTTCACGGCTGATCGCGTATTAAATCAGACTTAAAATTGCAACAATTAAATTCATGGTGCCGGCACCGTGGATTGAACTCTGGTTGCTAGCGTACTATGCAACTGAAGGCAACTGCTTGGACACTGAGCTACTCCGGCTCTATATAAATATACTAGCTTATATAAATACTAAAAATAATATTTTTAAGGATTTTTGTGATAGTATTATTTGAAATTCATGCAAGTATTTACGTACCTCCGACTGTTATATACCGTAAATCGTATGCCAAGCTAATAGGCTTCTATGTAATAATTTAACCGTGAGCAAAAGTTTGAATATCTCGGAAGATAAAGACGCTAGCTAACTGAAATAAGTTATAGTACTTAGTATTGCCTATATATGGCGGCAAAATAAAATTTAATTAAAAATACTGTATTATACAAGTTTACGTAAGATATCCTTATTCAATTTATGTTTTTTAATAAAAATAAATAAATTAATAAAAATATTTAATTTTAAGGATATTTAATTCTCTATTATTCAAACTATCTTAACCGACCCTTTATTTTTGCTTACGAGACCTTTATCGACCAGACTGGCGATGCTTCTATAAAAAGTGCTAGTATGGTGTATGTGTAGTATAATGGTACTCATTAACCGACGCGTATGTCGCAGACAGACTTTGATTGTTTAGATGTGAAGCAAAAGACGAGTGCGTGCCGGGATCGTAATAAGTAGAAATCTAGAGTGCTCGTATTTGTTGATATTTCACAGTTTTTTTTAAATTAATTTCAGGCTACTATCGTGTGAACTACGACACTCACACTTGGAGACTCATAGCGAAAACTTTGAAGGAAGACCGGCTCGCCATTGACGAATTAAATAGAGCTCAAGTATGTATATAATTATAAAACAATAGTTTAAAATAAAACCCATACCGGTACGTCTATTGGATGTTAGAGTTAAAGTTTCAGCCTTTATATATATAATATATGTCCCACTGCAGGCCACAGGCCTTCTCTGTAAAGAGAGTATAAGGGCATAGTGCCCATACACACCTAGTGCGGAATGGCAGACTTCACATGCCTTAGAAAAATTTTCTAAAGCGAATTTAATATCCTCACGATGCTTTCCTCCGCCGCTGAGCGTGATTCACCGCACATAAAATTGCAACAGCAAATTTATTGGTGCCGCCAACCGGGGATCGAACTCAAGTTACTAGCGTACCATGCAACTTGAGCCAACCGATCGGGCACTGAGCTACCACGGCTCTATTGCATCTAAGGATCACGAATTGCAGTATTTTTAGCATATGTTTAACTTCAGCTAAAACATCCGCATTGTTCAAGGGTATCCTCTGGCCAGAAATAGGATCTATTTTTTTTTACAAATTTGCATTTATTTTTTCTGATCCTCCACAGATAGTTAATGATGTTTTCGCTCTATTCGCGGCGGGAGACCTTGACAGCGACATCGCTATGACAGTGCTAGATTTTCTTAACGAAGAACTAAGTGAAGTAGTGTGGGATGCCGCCGTTGCCGGTTTCGTCTTATTAAGGATAGATGGCGCCGATTGTCACATGACAAAAACTTTGTATCAAGAATGGCAGGTGAATATTTTAGTTTAATTACTTAGAAAGAAATACGAGTAAAAACAAAAACCGACTTCAAATCGAATCGAACGTAATTAGGATGTAACTAAACTTTCATCAAACTACTTCGACGTGATATTCAGTTTTTCGCCATTTGTGGCGCACATACTTGATGCAAATTTAAGACCTAAATGGTTTTCTCATGGTTCCGATTGTCAATGTTGTTGTTAGTCAATGTCAAATAGAATCGGGAAGCTTCTGGATGCACCTGCTTTCAAATAAAAAAAGTATCATCAAAATTGGTTCACCCAGTCCAAAGTTATGAGGTAACAAACATAAAAAAAAATACAGACGATAAATACAAAATTGACAACCTCTTTCTTTTGAAGTCTGTTGAAAAGAAAAAAAATGTTAGGATGTTGGTGTAGAAATTGCGTGAAGTTAAATTGCATTTTAGCCTAATAATTTTACCAGAATACCAGGATGTAAAATGTATGAATTAATTAATAAATATATTTTATTGTACATCACAGTATTAATGCAATATAAACGCACAATAGTCGGTCTTATCGCTAAGAGCGATCTCTTCAAAACAACCTTTGGACGGACAGAAGTTCGTTTTTAATAAGGTTAAATCAGTCTATGATTACATCAATTTTAGTTGAATACAGAAAACAGTGTAGTGCTCCTATGTATCCAAGTTGTGGAGAAGCTTGATTATTCAACCTACTTTACACCGTACACGTATCTAGGGGGATCCAAAGTTATTTTAATATTAAACTTTTCAGGAATTTATGCGTACAAAAGTAGCTGCATTATACAAACGACTAATAGACAATCGTGAACAACGCCCCAATATACGACTCTTCAGAAGCGTTCTTGTCGGTTTCGCTTGCCGCGTCAGATATCAGCCATGTTTGAGTTTTATGCAAGCTATCCATTCACAGCCAATTGAGAGAGAAAGGTAACCCAATTGACTAGATTTGTATTTGAGGATGACACAAAATTCATTGATGAATTCATGTGCTTCATACACCTTTATTTAAATTTACTCACAAATTAAAGTATCAAGATTTCATTATGTTAACTTCTATCACTAGTACTAAGCTATGCACGACGCATGCAACGATCTGAACTGCGTGAATCGCATCATTGAATCATATAAAATCGATGCAACATTAAGATATATCATTATATATTTCAAACACAAAATGTTTATGCATTTCACACATCATTTTATGATTTCAGAATAAATCCAGATTTTCGAGAAACATATTACTACGTACTTCAAACCGAGTCTAATATAAATTTCGGCAGTGAAGGGTTGAATCGTTGTGAGCTGGAAGACAAAGTTCAAGCCGAACATAAGCTGTAAGTGTATACAGAAATATAAGTATGAAAGGTGCAACTAAAGGAATCAATTGTATTTAAGTTAATAGAAACTTTTTCTTCTTCTTAATCGTTCCCTCATCTCTGAGGATCGTGGTCACGAGAGCCCCTCTAGTGGACAATTTGCCTCCATCGACTTCGGTCCGAGGCAGATCTCACCAGCTGGTAGAGATAAGGACAGGAGATGGCACCTTTTACTTGATCAGACCATCGCTTGACCATCATTGGCAACCGGTCTTGTTCTCTTGCCTTCTGTATTGCCAACGATGACCAGCTCTTCAAGGTTGCCAAATAAGAAAGTATGCGCTGTAGATACGCAGTGCACAGTCCGGTCTTTATGGCGAGTTTGGAGAGAACAGATGCATTTGTGCACTTGGTAGCAATCTACTTGAATTGTCCATGTCTCGATACAGAAAGATTCGGAATATTAATGCTCTAACTAACCGAGCATAGGTTCTATAGCTGGAGGAAACAAGATACAAATTGAGATATGTTAAACATGACATAAGAAGTAATAAAATATTTTCTTCAACAGTCATGCTTATCTTTCTTACAGGCGTGAAGAAAAACGATTCCTGTATAGATTACCGGTAGGAACGCCTAGACCGCTAGAACTTATCAGATCAACAACAACTTTGGAAAAGGTAATGCTATTGAATAAGAACTAGATATATGAATTTTATTTATTACTAGCTGTACCTGCGCGCGTTGCTGCTCCCCTAACTAAAATAAATTTGAAGGAACATTTCACAAATATTTGGGGAAATTCGCAGTTCGTTTACTGTTTGCGTCTCAATTCAACCGTCACGGCAAAATATAAAAATGGAATGATAGCGGCGGTCTCTGTTAGTACCAACTCAGAAACCACCGTAGACTCATGTACAACTTTACTCAAAGATCTGAAGATCATTATATGAATAAATGCATAGTACTATTTTATGAAGAACATAGAGACACAAATTCATTTTTAATTATATAGATTGCTGCTTGGGTACAAATACAATGCAATTATCTTAAACGATACACTTTATAAAATAATTAACTTTTGGATTTGTTCTAATGACCAAATTTAGATTAACTGTTCTAGCACTTCTTAATGTAGTAAATGAAGTTATAGTAACAGCCTTTATATATGTCCCACTGCTGGGCGCAGGCCTTCTCTGTAAAGAGAGTATAAGGGCATAGTCCGCCACGCGGCCCTAGTGCGGATTGGCAGACTTCACATGTCTTATAAATTTTTAGGACATGTAGGTTTCCTCACGATGTTTTCCTTCACCGCCGAGCTCGTGGTAAATCGGAGCATAAAATTGCAACAGCAAAGTTATTGGTGCCGGCACCGGGGATCGAACTCGGGTTGCTAGCGTATCATGTAAGTTAAGGCGACCGCACAGACACTGAACCAATACCACGGCTCTATGTTGTACATGCGATGGACAAAACGCTTTCAATATCTATAAATCAAACACGTAATATACCACTGTTAAAAATAAAGGTTAATAAAAGCACAGTGCGATTTGCACATACTAATACATAATTGTGCTAATTTGTGTGTAAAGTGAGTACTCCATCCGTCACAAGACATTAATCTGTATATATTCTTATAATTGCGATGTTAAAGCCACTCCATATGTTGATAGTAAATATACTACTCGATTCGTTTCTCTATGTTTTGGACAATATATTCATATGTCGATGTCAGAATCAATGATAACAGATTACTTAAAGAATTGCCTCTATGTTATTCTATTTTATTTGGAATAACAAACGAAAATATATGATAAACATACGATGAGAACTTGAGATAAAATACTCATACATAAAGTAAAAAGATAAAAGTAATAAATATGTAAACATAACCGTTATGCACATAATAATAATGTCCACAATATGTCTATTGGACTACACACATTTATTACTTGTAGTTAAAGCACATCACATATTTAAAATATCCAGTGTATTTTTTTTATAAGAGCAAAAGGAAATAAATGACACATCAATGTTCTAGTTATAAATAAAATCTAAAACAAATCCAATCGAGTATACTGGATTCTTTTCATGCTTATCGAATGGGTCACATATCACGGTTCTCCGACTCCCGGTGTACAATCACGACAAGATGGAAGGGGCCAGAGGGGATAAGAAATGTTGGCAGACCGATTAAACGGTGGACTAATGATATTATCGAGTCAGCACGCAAGGAGTGGATCAACATAGGCAGAAAGGGGTTCATATCTGCACCAGTATAATTAATACTACTAATATATAATATAAGTTAAATACTAACAATAGTAAAAAAAAATTGTAGATGTTTTTAAATTATCACTTGAATTGTAGATATGGAAAAAAGTGAAAGGCTTAATTTTTTTTTTGAAGCCTTAGGTTAAGTTTTTATAATATTTATAAAAAAGTAAAATACACAAAAATATCATACAAAATACAGAAACAAAATCCTAACCTAGTGTGTGCCACCGGCAACGAAGCAGGGCCCAAGCAACCGGTGGTTAGGGCGACATAGAGAGAAACCTCCTGACGATGCTGATCCTTGACCCAGCCTTCTAGCGAAAGTCTCTTAAGATGTTGATCGAGACTTTTCGCTATAAGACCGTTTGCAGAATCGACTATCGGGACAATGATCGTCGAATCCACATCCCACATGGCGGTCACCTCGTGAGCCAAGTCGAGGTACTTAGTGATTTTATCCCTCTCGGCCTTTCCAAGGTTCTCGTCATGTGGGATGGTAATGTCGACGAGCACCGCCTATCGCGTTGACCGATCTGTCAGCGTAATATCAGGCTTATTGGCAAGAATAGTCCTGTCTGTGATGACAGATCGATCCCAATAGAGCGTTATTGTTATTATTATTATACTGGGTTCACAATTTACACGTTGTTTTACAGTTCGTGGTGTCTACAGAATCATACAGCACAACTGCGCAACCTTTAACAGCGGCACCGGGAGCAACTGCATCGACTATATCTTCCTTATTTATAACTACTTTCCTTGTAATAATACATGTTATTATTCGGTAGATTTATTAAATTAGATTATCAATAATAAATAATTCTCAAATTTAAAAAATAGGAAAGTTTTTATTACTTATTTTTAATAAATTAATATTATATTGAGAACTGATAAATTATTAAAGAACATTTGGAGGTAAATTCATATCGGGGAGATATTGAGAAAGTAATCGACTACATTTTTAAATATGACTGACATACACTTATTATAATATAATTATTAAATTAAATATTAATTAGAAATGATAAACAATAGGTAATTGTAGATTTGAATTTGAAAAATATATAACTTTTAATAATATTAAAAATAACTTTTAAGTAACACTGCCAAACCAGAACTAAAATTCTAAACTCTATTGTGTAATAGAGTCTTTTTCAATTATGTAACACATTCCTTTTTCTAGGTCACTGTATTATGAGCTTGTTATTTATTTATTTATAATTAATAAATAGGTAACTATAAAAAAGTTTGATACATTTTCTAGCTTGGGTAAGCTTTGCTAAAGTCTAAATTGATATGTATGTATGTTTTTAGAAGTCTAGTCAATTTTCATTTATAGCTTGTAGTATATTATTTAAAAAACCACAAGAATATTTGACATGAAATTAATTTTTAAATCACTTTATTAACAACACAATGTAATAAAGTAGAAAAACAATTGCCTTTGTTTAATTTGTAACCTAAATACATGTTTTTCAAAACAATTGCCCATTAGATAACACTAAAGTTTGAGTCAGGAAAAAAAAGAGAGACGAAGAAGACGAGATTTAAATGGTAGTAAACATATATTACGATTTCTACAACCACGTATCTAATATACATATTTTACGCTGGCAATTGAAGTAAAATTTGAACTTATTCGCATAGTTACACAATCCTAAATCCGGAATCAATATCTGGACTGAAATTCCTTCCTCTTCTACCTTCTATAAATTTAAACGTGAACATAGGAATGTCGTACCATCGATCTCCTTTTGCCTTTCGAATGTAATGTTAGTCTATCTTCCTTACCACCTTTGAACGCCCACGTACGAAGAGTGTTCGCAAGGAAAATCATTTGCGTTCATCGTGAGATACCTCTAAATTTCATCTACATTATCTATATGTTTATTAATACTATGTACAACTATTACCGGCGCTTTCCTACCATACGACTTAGAGATCTTTAAGAACCTTAGTTTTATTCTCAAACGTTGATAACAGCACAGGCCATCTAAGACGTGTCGCATATAATAAAAGGATGACTTACCACCTCGATGTCCTTGTCTCCACTTGTAGGCTCCTGGTCCACTCCGTAAAGTCTCATTTGAGTCACTAAGTCAATATGGTATTGCACTACACCCCGTTAGCGGCTTTATAATTTAAGAACGTAAGTAACGATCAGTTAACGCGCCGCGAACCATTACTTACCATCGAATTCATAAGCTAAGTTAATGTACCGAACAGCACACGCCCTGCGCTACGTCCGACAGCAAGGGTTTTCCAAATACCCACGCGCACGAAGAAAACAAAAAATAAAAATTATCAACTTACCGTCATCCGTCTAACAAATATGTCACCGCGAAATATCAAAGAGCGTCATTTCACTATACCCAACACTAGTTGACGATATAGTTCTGTTAATGACAAGATTAATAAAATCACGGATTTTCTATTCTAATAATTTATTTATGTTATATACACATATATTGAAATACGTACACATTACACTTAAGTATATAAAATCTTATTGTTTCTTATAAAAATCCTAAATTTGAAGCAAGAGGACGCGTTTGCTACAAATTTAGAAAATAAATTAGAAATTTAATTAAAAATTCAAATTAATTTTAATCTTAAATATTTCTACGTTTTGTAAGTTTAGCCGTGAGTGATAATGCAATAAAAAATTAAACTTATTTCTTAACCAAATAACAAACGATATTTAAATTATTTTTTTAAATTTTATTAATAATAAATTGAATTATATCTAAATAAATTGTAAAAAAAAAAAAAATTATTATTCAATTACAGCTAACACTTTGTGCAATTCTGGCATTTCCCCTAATCTAATGTTTAATTAACCTCAATTACTTCCATAAAAATTAATAATTCTAATACTGAATATTTAAATAATAATATAATTTATTATAAACACACTTAATTTCACATCAATCAATCTAGTTACAATATAAGATGTAACAAGAAGTGAATACTCACATCTTTGTACCGTTCATAAATATTCGCATTTTAGAATGACTTGTAATCGAGAAATTTTAAATTCAGAATAATAAACATAAACATTTCTATTAAAAAATTCACATTTCTCACGATCGAATGAGCATTTGTTTACGGTATTTTGAAACTTAAGGCTTTAGGCAATCGAAAATTTGGTCGAAATTGGATTCATTCTAAACTGCGATATAATTTACTTAATAGATACACGAGTCTAATGAAACTACATATAATATCAAAACAGATAATACCGAGTTTCGCCTCACAATTACACAAACAATTTAATCTAGGTTAATTTATATGTCCTTAAATAGTAATAATTTAATTAATAATTTACTAAACATTAAATTATTTTCAATTAAATTTAAATATTAAATCAAAATATTTATATAAATTTAAAAGTTGTAAAAATAGAAGATACTTAAGCGCTAACAAAAATGAACAACCTTTCCTAATATTAATAATATATTATAATCTATTAATGAATTCCTAATGAAAATAAATCAACATTAACTATTAAATATTGCAATTATAAGTGATAGCGTAATTAAAAACGTAGATACAAAGTAAGTAGGAGCATCATTTTCGTCTATCCATTCGTATACATAGTCCATGAAGGCTGAATCCCAATCAACGTTCTCGTTCACATGTAGAGCCAATCTTTCAGCGAAATCTTCGGAATCGCCCAAATTGTTATTTCTCGACTCTACCCAATTCACAAACTGGAAATATAATAAATGAAATTGAAATGAATAGTGTTCAAAGTTATGCTTATTTGTATTAAAAACTGTTAAAAGAAACGATTGTGAAATATATTGAAATACTTCAAAATATCCAATAACATATGTGATATGATAAGAAAAAGAAGGTATATTATTATATTCTTCAAAGCTCGTAGATCTTTGAATGAATGAATATACTTTATTGAGCAACATTAAATAAAAAAAATACATCACAGAAATAATAAATATACAATTTTAACATTAGTCAATGGAATCGCATGCGCAACGGGCAAATGGCTTTAGTATTGTTTACAATCAAATAGTTATGTTAGATACTCGTAATATGAACAGGAATTTATTTCATACTAGAGACCCAGCACCTTTCCTTGATTTCACCTGATGTGAAGTACTTACATCAATAGCCAAATCCTCATTTGCCATATTTTCCGATAGTGTCAATATAACTTCTTCCAGTTTTTCAGGACCTCCGTACCTAAGTAAATAAAACAAAGTCATGTTAATACGTGAAGTCACTAGAAGACGTGTAGTTCCATTTTTAAATGTAAAATTAACAACAGCATAAATGTTATCCTTCTTAGAAGTTCGAAGAAGTTAGTACAACTTGATCATAAATATCTCTTCTTGTTAATAGTAATAATAATAAACGTTTATTTGCGGGAAATATGGTAACTGACATGTTGAATAATTTTTGGTTACGCACTACCATATTTCGCATAACCGTCATGCAAATATGTTCGAATTAATGATTTTAGATATTAAGTATTGGCAACACCTACCGTTCTCTAATTTCATTTGCTCTCAATGCTATGAAATTAAGAGCAACTCTTGCGTTCTCATAACTACTTTCTGCCACTGCTTTGAAAATTCTTACGTTCTCTTCCGCGCTGTAGGGTCCATTATTGGCGATAGTTTCTTCTAAAAGCCTATATGAACAAAGTAAATATTATTAAATAGTTGATTTCGTAAATTAAAGAAAACGTTTCACTAATATTCCTCGGTTGTAGTAATTTGCTGTGGCGTCTTTTAAGACAAGAAATTGTGCGTTTACATTATTAGTAGCAGTCGGGCAGAAACACTAGTACTAGTGTAACTAACAGTCTAACGATATTTTGACTTGTTTCACAGAGCAATCGCGTGGTTTTCTATGTCAAAATGTTCAAACACGGATTATTTGCTATAAAGATAAGGTAGACAGATTTTTGAGTGTCCGTGTTTAAAACATAATAAATCATAATGATCTTTGTACTTTTCGCTTAGCCAAAACAATATCGCTGTCCACTTTTCATCAAGTAAATAAAAGCGTTACACCTTGAATTTTAACAAGTGACTTTACAGATAAGAAACCGAAAAACTCTTTAACTTATTTAATTTGCTATTTTGCAGTCTAGTCAACATAAGATTCTAGACTGCATTTATAACAAGTACTGTCTCATTTGATTTTATAGCCTATATGTTCTTTACACATGCCCTTTTTCATTGTTAACACCGGTTAATACTATCATTCTTCAAGCTACTTTTCCCATATTATGCAGTTTATACACCTGATACTTATTTTTTTAATTAGTTTTTGATATACATAAAAGTTTTAAAAAATCAAATGAAAAATAATGACAATACATACGTTCTGATGTAACCCGCATCAGCGGAACAAGCCAGCGATTCCAGAATCACTATACGTTCGTAATACGACGGTTCGATTTCCAATCGATCATATAATGCCGCTCTGACATCCTCATCCCCTTCTCTCACCATGGTGCAGTAAACAGCCGGTCTTAAATCTCGAGGAATATTTGGATTTCTGAAAATTTAATCCAAATATATAAATGGGAAACAGATTCGTTCGTCACCATTTGCTGCAAAATCTATGGAATGGTTGGTACTGATGCTTGTAAAGGAAACAAAATACGAGTACAACCGAACTTTTGTCAGTTCGGGTTGCAGTTTGTTTTTCTGCAGCAATTGGCTTTAAAACGTGAAAATTAATTTATGAGGAGAAGGGAGGATTCTCCGCATTCAATAATCGATAATGTAGTTTTTTTAATTTATAATTGTCATTTTTATGTGTTAAATAATATAGATTTCTCCATTCATCAGTTTTTTTTTTTATGATTGAGATAATTATAATTGAAGCATAATGGAATTGAGATTTCTACACCCTAGAAAGATTTCGCTATTCATCAGTTTTATCGGTGAAAAATTAATTATAATTGCGGAATAATGGTATAGCAGCGTCTTGTACCGTTTCTGCTCCACCATTCATCAGATTCATTGTGAGAAATTAATTATTTTTATATATGTACACATTTACTTACACGACATCATTGTCATTGGGGTCATAAAACATGTCAACGGCAGCAGCGATGCAGGGGTCGTAGTTGGATCTACAGGCGTGGTCCATTACTAAACCTCTCGTGAGGGACACCATCGAAGGTTCAATAACACCATCAGGTTCGAAGCCGATCTCTTCCTCGAAAGCGACGATTCCTTTTCTTACCATTCGCTGTTTGAAATAAACTTAGCTTTTATTTATGGAATGTTAGTCTTACATATTACACACAATTAGTAGTACATAAAGGCTTATAAAGTCCTAGGCTACAAGGACCTTTTCTTTTTTTTTACGCGGAGTTTTTTTTTAAAGGATTCCCCTTTTTACGGACCATCCTCCGGAACCGTGGGTAGGCCCGGAGGCATGTGTGGGAATCGGTCTGGGCGACCCCTACCCACTAAACCTTCCGCGAATGCCATCAGCCGTTATAATTGCAGTGCCCCGGATCTGTCAGCAACAGGGCACCCCATCGACCGGTAAAGACCGGAGGGGACTTCTCCGGCAATTAGAGGAGTCCTGACGACACCGAAGGCTACAAGGACCTAGTAGCTTATATTTAGCCACAAATTGGCAAGTATATACGTACATACATATATATTTATGCGAAACCCTAACAGTACTGCACAAAAAAATTTATTGATCGTAGAGCCTCTATTCACTTCTTCTATGTGGTCAAAGTATATATGTGTAAGTTACAGCCATTATTTTTAGCGTTGATAGATATAAATTAATTGATTTACTTACCAAATAAATATCTTGATCTAAATCTTCATCTTCTTCAACTAGAGCCGTAAGACGTTTCCTCAAAAAGTTCATATTCCTCACAAAGCTTTCCAAACCGCATACTCGGTTTCGTGCTCCATGGTAAGTGCGATTCTTAACGCAATTTCGTAGTCAATTTTGCCGGCTCTTGCCAAATTCAAAGAATCGTCTAGCAACTATAAAATTTATTAATTTTTAAATCATGTTAGATTCCTATTAGTAAAGTTATTTTACTATCGATGAATATTATCTACGTTTCAAAGGATAAGATCTGTCTGAAGATGTAGTATAATATGAAGCAGATATAGTGGTATAGTAGTGACCATCTGCTCTTTGAAGAAGTAAATATCATGTTTTATCGAAGAAGGTTTTAGTAGAGATGGATGTGTGGTAAAACCAAAGTTGATTGGTCAATGAGTATGTGCAGGAAAGCTTGGGTGTACGTGGTATTACAGAGAAGATGCATGATGCTTGCATCGATGGTATGGTACGTAAAGAGGAGACATCTCGACTAAGTGAGGATCTTGGCAATACAACTTCCTCTCACCAGTTAACATCCAGAAGAAGATCCAAAACAAGGTGATAATAGTTGTATAAATCTATATGATACTAAATATCGAAAAGTCCCCTTTGGAAAGGTTTTGATAAATCCGTTTTTATTGAACGTAATAAACTGTAAAATGTAAGTTTAATTTTAAGTTACTAAATTGCATGTTTTTATAAATATTTGTGTTGAACAATTGGTATTTACGGTACGTATAACTTAAGCAAATAATCCGTTTTCGCTGATTGGATGTACTTACGGTAGCACGGTTCAATGGATGTATTTCTTCTCTGCGATCTGGATCTTCAAGAGCTTCTATCAATCTCTCCCATAAATCGGGGTCGTAGTTGACGCGATAATAACCTTTAAAGCGGAGTAAAAATATGCGTTAAGGTGATAATAATAAAATTATACAAAATCACATAAATCAGCGGTCTCAAATTTAAGTCTAAAATATTTCCCGTATTAAACATTATTTGATCCTAAGAACATGTTTCTGGTGATGTCAGATTAATCAGACTTCAAATAAAAGTGACATAGGCCGAAGGAAGAAGATTATATAGGTGTTTGAATCAATCTTACCTTGACCTTGAATGTTAAAGATAACCCAATCTTCTTCATCCAATCGGAAATTTAATGTAGTTGTTCCATCGACTACCATTGTGGGATATATTTGATCATCACCAAAATTTGGATTGATACTGGTCGTGAAAGTTATAGGCACCATGTAGTTTGTTTGAGCAATAGGTGAAAATGAGAAACGCTCCTGAAATTAAGAAGATATTTTTTTAAATTCTAATTGAAGTAAAATATTATGTTATTACATGATAAATAATAAAAATATTTCATCAATGTCTTACCAGCTTGCTATAGTAAACAAACAGCCATCTAGTTTTGTGATGTTTGAATAATGAAAAGATTTACCTGTGTTATAAGAACTCCTCCTTGCCTCAAACCAATATGGACTGTGGGATATCCTGGAGTCTCCACCCATGGTTCTAAGAAATCTGCTATATTATCTATTAATTGAGTACCACCAAATAACCACTCACTGTTGATTGCATCGTAGAAGTTCAAAGAGTTCACCGTTTGCAAAGATCTATAAAAACGTAAAAGATTTTTTTGTTTTCTTGCTTATACACAATCCCACATAATGTTAAGTGAAAATGTAATCCTCGATGGTTATGCGTACTAGCTTAAAAAATGCTTATTTACTCTATTCTTGAAACAGTAAGTAGAACAACACACACAAAAATGTAATCTAATTTGGTGATCGGAAGTTATGCTCGTACATACATTTCGACGATCTATTTTTATTTATATATTATTGTGTCGATAGGTGACCAAGACCTACATTTAGATTGAGCACCGTCGCAAGGTGGCTAGCCTTTCGGTGTTTCACAGATTACATTTAGGAGAGTGTGTACAGGAATTACACGAGTTAAATTCCCATTTTACTTTCTGACGTTTACACATTCGGCGAGTCTCCACCCTTCCACAGTAGATGTTCCGCGCGTTCGAAGGATTTTTTTTTAAAAGGATTTGAGTCATCGTTCATCGTGCGTATAGCAAAGGAGTGAAAGTTTAAATGTAACAAGTTGCCGGCGTCGGTTTTTCCGTCCAAGTACGACGTGACACCTTTCAAGAGTAGAGCGAATAGGTACTAAACTAGCGCGTACGATCTTTCGACTATATCATCACTTAACATCAGGTGTTAAGAGCTAGTTTATACCCCATAAAAAATGTTTATATGTAATTATAAGTGCTGCTTACTAAACCTACTAAAGATGTTACAGGTGCGTTAATACTGCTACTAATTTACCTGCTATTCAGAAGTGCTACAGCAGCTAACTGAATGAAGTCGTCGTCAGGACCACCCAGTATCAATCTAAGCATCCTCATTATTGCTGGAGCTTTGTACTTCAATAACCCATTGATATTACGCCTTATATCCTCTTCTTCGAAAATATCTTCACCGGGTTCCAATCGTTCGCTATTAATATATGCATCTCGGAGAAGGCTCTCTTGAATAATTTCCGTCACAAATAGTGTATTCACATCCAGCAATGCGTTATCTGTATCGAGTGGACCGTCTTGGAACTGATAATTGATTTCGAATTAGAATTCAACGATTACAAGATTAAAAAAAGAATTGGGAATTACGAAAAGGTTTTATTATTTGTTATGTCACCCGGGTAGGCAGAGACTAGGGAATTCTAGTTATTACGAAATGTTGCTTCATTTACAACCATACATGCTATTTTTATGATAAAATAAAATTAATGTAAAACAATTGTTTATATTTTATTGTTTTTTTCTTTATTCAATTAAAAATAGATATAATCACAGGCCCACTTAAATCCTTTCTAAAATAAATTTCTGTCCATCCAAAGGTTGTGTAGAAGAGATCTCTTAACAATAAGACCGCCCCGTTGTATTGATATACGCCAAAACGTAAAATTTATTATTTGAATAATTGTATTTCTTAATTGTACAAAATTATTCATTGTAACTTACATCTTTGAATACTTCATAGCCGGCATAGGTCGCAAGACCGCTGGTAACCCATTGGTAGCGCCAATTCTCGGGATGTACCACGTAGCCAAACCATTGCCTCGCCATCGCCTCGGCTATCTTAATCAAACCAAGTTGTCTTTGTCTCACAGAGTGACCTATTTCCATAAAGATATACGGTTCCCTAAAAAGCAATAATTAATATCGGTAAATGCTGTTATTTCCTGCAATTAATAAAATGATTACAATGGACTAATCCACCTTTTAACCGACTTCAAAAAGTCGGTTATCAATTCTGTTGACTTTTGGCTAATATTATGATTAATGACGGCGCTTTTAGTTTGAAAATATTTATTTATTTGTAAATATGAATACACATATAAAAAAACATACAGACGAATTGAGACCCCCTTCATTTTGGTCAGTAGAAAATTACGTGCATTCAAATAAGTAAAGGTGATTTTACATGACTTTATATGACAATTGTCTTTTGTCTATTCGTTTGCTATCAAATTATCTGCTCAAGAATTTTTGGGCAACATGATATTGGATGTGACGGACTACATCTCAATGACAGATAACGATAACGTACACGGTTGCACGAAATGGAAATCATCATTAACATCAAGGTCACGTCTCTTAGATATTTCTCGTGCGTGATATATTTTCAACTGACTTCAAAATAATCGGAGGTGTTTCAATTGTTCAGTATTTTTTAGAATGAACCAATTTTGAAATTCTTTTTCCCCTATAATTTCAATAAGAATCTGCTTTAATTTTACAGGCATTAGATTTAGAATTACAAAGACATACCATGAAATTCCTATCTTTTCTTTAAAAATCGAATATAAAATGTTCTTTATTGCAATATTAACAGGTATGATCAAGTTCGAAAGTTCAAGACTAAGTTATTCTTACTGAACTCCTTTTAGACAACAAGTACGAATGTTGAAGATGAATCTTGGTCTTTAAAATAAAATGGCATCCACGTATACTAGCGTTTAATTCGTCATGACGACAAGACGTTTAAAGTTTTTGTAATTTACGTATTTTTCTTAATTTATACTTTATTTTTAATGTAGATTTGATTTGAAGTTTCCTGCTCGTAACAGAAATTCAGATCATTTCTTTATAAATAAAGAAAATGGATGCTGCCATTATTTTTTGCTACTAGCATTATAGAATTGAAATTTCATTATAATTTTATTTTATCTACATTTTAGAGGGACGGTAAAGATACTTTTCCAAGAGTAATTTTGTCGGAAATTAAATTTATAATGAATGAAAAATTGTTTGAAACCCATTGAGTCCGAATCTCATAATTTGATAACAATGAGTTTTAGGCCGAATTATTCCCCAACGACAGTTTTCAAGGAGGAGTGAGAGGGTTTGGAAAGAGGAAATGAAAATTGCTTTATTATTTTAAAAAAAGAAGATTACTTACCAAATACACACGGTTGATAGAGCATACCATTCTCTGTCAGAATCTGGTAATGCTATGACGTTCATCCTTCCATTTTGATTGAGAACTATTTCCAGGTAGGGTTTGTTGGTCCATTCATTAAGAGCATGGAAATAATGGTTTATTGCAACGGACGCTTGAGCTTCTTGACTTGACACTCCTGGTCGCCCATTCAGCACCACGTTAGGTGTTGGGAAGAAAACATTGTTCAGGTTATGCGCCACCATCCCCCACAAATGAGGAGGACCTTGTAAGGGCCTAAATTGTGTTCTGTTTGAAATAAAAAATAGATTCTTAGTAAAGACTTGATTTATATAAAGACTTTTTATCGAATATAGGCACTTGACAAATTTTAGAAAAAAATAATTGTTTATGATAGAGAATTAAAAAATTAACTTGGGGGTTTTTAGTGTAGTGAGATTTTGTCTTTAATCGTCATTAATTTATAATTTAATCTTACAGGTTCTAAATTAGGTCCTACTGCTTAGGGTATGCGTATTTACTTACTGGCTATTTTCTTCTAACATTGAATTCACTACAATGTTGTCGTATCCGATATTGTTAAAAGTAAACGTAATCATCGAGGCTTCACTAGGTTCATCTATACAGGGAAAAACACGTCTTGCAAATGTAGGGTGTAGGTTCATCGCAATGTAGGAACTGAAAAATATAATAGTAATTACATTTTTTTAAGTAAAGTGACCAGCGAGGTCATAAAAGAATACTATAGAAAAAAGCCGATAGAGGTTTGTTATATCTATAGTCAGATATAGAAATGGTTAAGGTATTCGATCGATTAAAAATACTGCTATTAATTTGGAATCAATGTATAATAAACGTATAAAGGAAATTAATAGAGCTATAATATCAGTAGAACGAAATTCGTCCAGAATCAAATAAATGAACATCGTTACCGTAGATACGAGAGTCCGTATAAGTTATAGAAATAGACGAGCAACAAGATGGACGAACTTTGAATTGACGGTAAGCAATATTGTAATAACTTAGAGACTTAAGGTACGTCCATGACAACATTTTGTAGACAAATGCGATTGGTAGTGTAACGTCTTACCCTACATTAGATATAATAATGTGGTGGAGGGTATCTGGTTCTCAACTTGAATAAATCAGTCAGTTGCTAACGCATGCCTTTTATTGACGTATCAGGTAGAGTGGTCTGTTTTCTAGTAATATTTCAACAATTCACAATTCGATGTACAATAAAACATTCTTAGCTTGGTATTAAATTAAAGACAGGCTACAACGACATTTATCTGAGTTATCTCTCACTAAATCTTTTCGAATCCCACTAGGCTATCAAATTTTATTAAAGAAATTGAAGTTAGCTCTGGTGACGATTTATGATATTCGTATAATACAGTAGTGACAATTTTTTTGATTTATTATTTTTGTTTTACGTGTACCTACATTAATTACATATTAATCTAAGTTATTATTTATTGTTTGCGTATATTACTTGTCGTCGTATGATGCTGCATATAATCCTGACCCGAGATTACTTAGACGGCCTGTGTATTCCACAACTACTATATACGATAAAGCATTTAGTGGTGGAGAAATTTCTAGTATTGATCCATCATGCGTGAAATCAGCCTCTATAAGATTAGCCTCTGTAAATATTGCGCTCATCACTGTAAGTATTTCCAAATCTTCGGAATGTAAGATAATTGGATCATCTCTTGTATCTTGATCAATACGAATATCCATTAAACATCTGCCGTTAAAATTTTCTCCATTCAATGTTATCTCTATCGAATATCGTCTTACTTCTTGTCCAGGCCTTAGCTGACGTGACAGTGAATTTGTAAGATTTTTAATAATTTCATCAGAGGAATCAACAAACTCTAAATCTTTTGTAATATCTTCATTTGTATTTCTTTGAGTCGTAATATCGTTCATTGGATTTTCATAATTTGAGTCTGTGAGGAATGTTGTTGCTTCATATGACAATTCAGAGAAAGTTGTTTCTGTAAGGTCAGTATTACCAATTTTTTTCATTATAGGTAACGATGTCACAAACACTTTTAGAATAAGTAAAGTAAGAAAAAAAACGAATTTCCACTGTCTTATGTTACGCGCCATTACCAATAAAATAGCCGATTAATTTTCAAAGCGTCTCATACGTTCACTACACAATGGCGCACGTAAGTAAATAGGTTGTAAATAAAATGCTAAAGAATCATTTATAAGATAAGTAAGCAGAGAGAGATAAGATATGTACACATCTTTGAAAGGAAATTGTTTGTCTTTGACTTTAATCCTAGTTAGTGATATCTTAAAATAGATCTTTTAAATAATTTAACGGAAAATGGTAAATATATGATCCTTTTTTACGTTTAGAAGCAAATATCTTAAAGACATTTACCGCTGTTTATTAATTTTACTTAGAAATGTGTAGTTTTATTAACGTGATTAAGAGATAACTTTAAGGCTTCTGCAAAAAAATCACCTACGTTCAGATGGTGGAATTGTGATAAACGTCATATTTTTTGCTTATTCTCAATTTAATTTCTTAAATAACATCTTTACTATATATATGAAAAGATATGTATTCTTTAGTCCAATATTTTGAGCATTTTTATCTGTATCTCATTTATCGTGGCATTTATCCTTTTCAAAGACACAAGCTTTATCAGCCTCATCAGTCTGTGTCAATTGATTGAATACGATTCTTCGCTACTCTCATTTGGTATTTGGCAGCTTCCTTCCAAAGATCCTTGCTTAACTTAGATTGAACCTTTACTCGAGATTTTTCAAGGTCGAGATTGACGGATTCATTTGCCTTTTCGTTTCGTGCGATATATATCCCACTTGGATTACTTTTTAGATATTGACGGTATGTTTGATTACTAGTTATTTTTTTATAATTGATAACCAAATGTTTAGTTACAATCGCATCTATTGTTAAGTGCAAAGCAGTTTACGATGGGAAAGTACTTGGTAGTAATTAAGCAGAAATATTTGGACATTTCTGTCACACAAATAGACGCCCTAGAATCCAGCTTTCTAGAATCAAGATTCTAAAAAAGTATTTTAAATCTGATATTTAGCTTACACTACTCGAGAATATTTATCGCAAACTTACTTATTTCTCAAGCTTCTTGACGTTATCTTGAAAATTTTATAAGTACTTATCGATAAGTTTTGGGAGAGCAATTCGTCACACAGTCTCTTACCTATTCTATCGTATAGCTCTGCTCAACAGCTCTTATCAAATAAAAGTATAAAATACTATCATACAAGATTGGCCAATCATAGTTATATTGTCTCAAGTGTGTCGATATACAGTGTTCAAATTCAACTATCGTTATTTCATAAGCAAAATATTAAAACACATTAAATGAAAAACATATTTAACATATAATCTGAAAAAGATTATATGTTAAATATGTTTGTATTCTAATTAAGTAAAATACTTTAGTATATTGCATAATATAAAGACACCTTACATAATTATAATCAATATTAAGTCTCATTTTATAAGCTCAACAAAATTCTTAATCTTAAACCCAGCTAAACGAGAAAACCTGGAAAAACATACAAAAATATGTGATTGGTTATAAAATACCCTTATTAAAAATATCCTTGAATTGTAATGAAATGGAAAACGTAATGCAATTGAATACGTTAATATATTCAAATACTTGAATATTTGTAGGTACATTTTGTTATATTTAACGAACTTGTATACACACACATATACTCGTATATATACAATTTTTTATTCAAACGGAATAAAGTTGTTTTTATTATACGGAAACAAAAACAAGAGTATATATTTTAATTTATTAATACTTTTTCCTCTCTCCAATGCTTCTACAATAGTTTTAAAAGTTTTTGTGGATATCCGTGGGGTGTAGGCCTGATGGTCACCATTTCTCCGGTCATGATTATTATTTATTTTGTTGCTAATGAAATTGTGGGATAATAAAATTAGTTACGTATCTACAAAAGTTCTTGGGTAAATACCATTCGCTTATTGACGTCAAACATCTCGTAGCATATGCTTAAAAGCTTATTTGGAATGACTGTGTAGAATGTTCGAAATAAAAAAAATGCATTATTTTATAAAAACAAAAAAAAGGAATCTTAAACAATGCTATTGTACATTTGTAATGTCTCACTGTTACTATTTGAAGCCACTCCTTGAAGCTATCTATGGAAACCAATTTCACAAGACGTAGGATACCAATCTTAGTGCACAAGCCAATTCTATTATAATAAAAATTAAATAATTGACAGACAAGTTAATCTTTTTTGATGATCAGAATAAAAAATAATGCTGAAGACTGTGCTTTGACCATTAAACAAAACAGTATTGGTAGTACTTAAACTGACTATAAAAATGTATAGGCATACACATGCTGTCGTTAAGTACTCACTTGTCATTCTGATATCTTCCAATATAAAGACCATCGCCAACCGTTTGTAGGGAGCCTCGATATGTAATTATAAAGCTGTAAAGAGTTGCTTCAATGCCAGTGCTTATTTCGAGTACCCCATCGTCGTCGTTCATATTAAAATTGGCGTTTTGGAAATTACTGCCACCGGCCATGGAGAACATAACAGAATCAACCGTGATGTCATTAGCGTTGAAAACAATATCATCTTCTCTCGTATCATGATCCTCTATTATCACTTGAGCCACCAAGCGTCCCGAAAACGTATCAGAATTGCCATTTATTGAAATTTCCACACTGTAACTCGTTACCGACATTCCAGGCCTCACTTGATTCCTCAAACCTATTGCGGCATTTTCTGTAAAATTATCACCTTCTATAACGATAGGTGTTGTATCAATGCTAGACTCCGTTGAAATTTCCTGGTCACTGAAATCAGTTACTCTAACAGCAGCTTCAGTAACTACATCCGGAGCTTCTATAATTTGATTTTTTATCGGTAAGGCGGATATTATTGATAATATTGAAATATAACATATTATTGTCCGTAAAACACTCATTGTCACAACTTAGCAATGCCACTCTGTGTAAAGAATTTCATCAGGAAATAATACACGGCGACATCGATAACGCTGACCAGATTATTTGATTCTTGACGTCCACTACATGATGATTGATAAACAACTAAGAGCCGAAAAGTTGCGTATTAAACTTATATTGTTGGGATGATGGTTTTCCCTTTAGATAGTGTAAGATTAAGTACACTTGGAGCCAAAAAACGAACCACACAAATTTGTTTTACTGAAGTTAAATGTTGGTATTATATTAATATTATATTGTTTTACCTATTATTTTTAGTTTTTAAATATTAAAATTATTTTTTTAGTTTTTGATTTAATATTATTTTTTAAGTTAGTATTATCAGTAAGTTTGTATAATTGTAGTTAGATTCATAATTTAACGTTATTGAATGTATTACAATAGTGTAAACTTATTTATGTTTTATATCTTTAATTGTTGCATTTTCGTGTTTTATTCTCAGTGATGGTAAAAATATAAAAAGTGGTAGTTTCATTGATTTCGTGTTTTTGTTGATTCTTTAGGTCAAGTCTGTCCTTAGTTTGATAAAGGCTAGGCTTACGAAGATACGCGAAAGTGGGCTACACCACTACAGTGCAAATGACGGCGCTACACATATTTTTAAACCTCGTTAGTACAAAACCTTTCAGATCATGAAACAAAGAGAAATATTTTGACCGTTTCAAAACATTCCCAGTGTGATTTTATTACGGCTTTTATTATTAATTTATCCGTACTCGGCTACTTTTTGAAATTACATGTGAATTACAATGATTACATGAATAGGAATTTAGACAACACAGACAATGACAGTCCACTGTTGTTTATAAAAGGATTTAAATGTAACTAACATTGGCACTTGCAACTTTGTCACATACGTAAAACACTTTGGTCCCAAAACGTCTCAAAAACACTGCTTCAACAATGACAGTTTTATTGACATAACCCTGACTAAAATGACAATTCTCAGTTTTATAGTTGCTTTGCAAACAAAAGCTAGGAAATATATAATATAAGGAAATCATGATAAAATCACCAAAATAAATTCCAGTAAATATTCAAAACTAAATTTTTGGTATACATAAAATTTTACCTTAATATCTACTATTTTTTATGCAAGCAAGTGTATAATTTCGCTCATTTGACCCATTTCAGCGTGACAGTGCAAGATATCAAATAATCAGTTATCAAATCGGTCAGCTTTAGATTTGTATTTGGCATAGTGCGTTTTAAAACCCCATTGTCATTGTATATACTCTATAACTTGAAACAGGTACGTGTGTTTTTCACAAATATATTATCTACATAAATATTAAACAACGGTCATTGGTTGTCAAAAATAAAAACATAAAATTTTGCAAAGAGAAAAAAATCAAATAAACGTACATAATTTATTTTTAATAATAGTTATATATAAAAATAAATACTATACTAGATCTTTTTGTCATGCATATATCATGTATTTTTTGCAAGTCTTTAAATAATTTGATCTATGAAATTTTATATAGGCAACGAGCGTCAAGGTTCTCGTTTCTTCTGCGTCAATTCTTTGATGTTATTTCTTCAATGATCCAACACAAAAAATAAAGAAAATATGTAATAAAATTACAATTACTCTTATAGAAAATATATCTTCAAAGGTATTGGTAATGATTCTTCAACCTTAAGTCTTTGACACATCATGAAACAACTTCAAATACTCCGTATGAGTGTACAATACAACCGTAAATTCTGATCTGTTTGACATTTGTTATGTATATGAAACAAGTAAAATTGCAAATAAATTTGCAATATGTATTAATGCTGTGTACAAAATGACATTCTTCGTCACCTTTTAATTTTAAATTAGTAATCAATAAATGAGCTTCTTACATCATTCACTTATATATTTAAAATCATCTAACAATCTTAATTTTAAAATTATATATTACATAGGTTTCATAACGGAGTTATTATAATTTTAACTGAATAATTGGTCTTTTGATTGGAATTATTAGAATTAAACATTTTTTACATGTTGTAAATGGCAATGAATATAGAAACAATAAGGAGTACGCCTGACGTCAAAGCGTTGCCACTGCTTCGGAAGTTATCGTTAAGCCAGGAGCTGACAGTCTCGTAATTCTGGTCACTCCAAGCAATAGAAGCCTGTATGTTCTCCCTTATAGCGGCGATCGAGGCGCGCTCGCCCGCAGAGAAGATGGATTGATACCGATTGAAGAATGCGTCAATCTAAAATAATATGTCAATATTATCTGGATGGTTTTAATGTAATATTTATTATTTATCTAATAGTTAGATATATTTAAACCTAAAACAAAATTACACTAACAGCAGCCATCATTTCAGCCGTAGGACATAATAGGCCTACTCGTATAAACTCGGAAAGCCAGTAATAAGAATCTTCAATTAATCACAGCTTAATTAAGGAAATACATGATAATTAAAAATTTGGTATACCTTCGCGGAGTGTTCGCGAGTTGTCAGTCTTCTGGCGAAAGCGTTCAAGATATTAGTTGTACCGGTTAGACCTTGAACTCTGTAAGAAGAGAATATAGTAAGTACATTGCTCCGTCCTCTCGTTTTTAAATTAGTTTTCGTTTAATTGTTACAGAATTTACTTATTTTGTTTTGTTGAATTATTTTTTAAATTATTCTATCATATTTTTATGCTGTGAATGTTACTAGAATATTTATTAACCAAATAAGCTTAAACTTGTGCTAGGAGATAGTTCAAGTCAATAGTCGAATAAGACCAGTGACCCTAATCTTTAAGCATGCAATGCTTCATCATGTACTGAATGACAAGAAGTGACAGTTCAGTGTGTGAGTGTAAGCCTTATTTAATCATAATAAAGTTTCTTTACATCGTTTGGTACGGAAGATACAATAGTAAAGCACAAAAATAAAACAATAAAATTAAGAAACGAAAAACAAAAAATTGTAGTAACTTAAAAGGTTCAGACGGTACAATGTCATACAGTGATAGTTTTACCTACGTACCCTTTCTTGTACTCACACGCCGCACCGGTAACTTAACGTTTGTATGCCGAATATACTTGTTTATTTAAGTCCTTTATTGCCCTATTCCTACAATCGTAACATTTGAGGAAATAATAAATATGATAACGCGTTTCATTTTCTTTTTATAGTAAGCATGGAGTTACTTGAACAGTGCCAACGTAATAATATTCTGACAACATTGAATGTACCCCTAACGCACAATACAATTTTCATATAAATGTGTCCCGCATAATACCCGATTGTGCTTACCGCGCACGTGATAGTCCTGAATTCAAATTTTGCTCTGTGTGCGAAACGTCTACGTCGAAAATACTCTTTACTTAAACCTTCTTTATTTAGATATATGATTATATTGCATACATGAACACGTTTTATTGCTTTGATATCCTTAAATAAAATCAACGTTATTTAGACTGTATATAAAATTACACCAATTGTTTAGAGCAGTGATTCTCAACCTTTTTTTGTTACGGCACATTTTTAACGATTTCAAAATTTGGCAGCACACAAAGAAAAAGGTAAAAATTATTTACTTACTACAACACACTGCATAAATAGTTTATGGCAAAAATTTTAAAGATTCTAAATAATAATATTCATGTTAAAAATATTTTTCTTTTTAAATTATATAATTTAATAATATTACATTATTCTATATTTGCAAAATTTGGCGGCACACAAATGTGCCGCGGCACAAAGGTTGAGAATCACTGGTTTCGAGTATATGAAAGTGTTAGCTCATATAGGGACTGTTGAGCACAGGCCTTCTCTATAAAGAGAAGGGCATAGTCCGCCACGCGACCTTGGTTTTGGCCGGATTGGCAGACTTCACATGTCTTAAAAGATTTTTCTAAGGCCTGTAGGTTTCCTCAAGATGTCCTTTACCGAGGAGCGCGTGGTAAATCAGCACTTAAAAAACCTACAACAAATTTATTGGTGCCGGCGCGACGCCTCTTGAGGCAACCGACACTGAGGTACCACGGCTCTATTATTTTCTGATGCTGAATTTGAATTATTTTAATTATTGCATATTATTTGCGTTGTAGAATAGAAAACATATATAAATTAATATTATTACATTTGAGAGGACCAAAATATTTCGAAATAAATTTGTGCATACTTAAAAAAAACTTTACCTTGGTTGAATATCAGCAAAGTGTTCGATAACAAAGTCCAGTGCGACCTCCATGTTGTCGGGACTCGAATTGATAACGGAGACAACGATTGTGTGTCTGTCCTGTTCCCTCACAGCAGAGGTATCATTGATGACTTGGCTAAGGTAGCTGAAAAATAATGTATAATGTAAATACATTGAGACGATTACCCGATCGAATCACCGTCAATAATTGTTGCTAGTTGGATCTACATAAGGTCAATTAAACTTTTGTGGACAAACTTATTCCCTATATTTGACAACGTTAATTATTTAATTAGAAAGTGATTTTTCAATTTAGGACACCGAAAATTGTAAACTTTACAAACTGTAAAAACCAGCGCTTATTCGAATTTGTGTATTCTATCGTTAAGCGCTTAACATTAACATAAAGTTCACTGCTTCTATCGGAAAACACCCTTTTAAATTAGACCACACCCATTCAATCTTTCTAAACCTTTATGCGATAGTAAAACGACTCGAATAGAATTTATAGCGAAGCCATAACTCACAAGTCACGTCGCTCGGCGTTCGATGTGCATCCAAGGGCGTTCAGTAGAATGGATTGTTCGCTGGAGTCGGTGCTCGCTAAGTATTGATTCCAGAGGAAGTTGAAGTTGGTGATATCACCACCCCGTAGGCCGGAGCAGAATACAGTGGTCTGAATGTCGGGATGGAGACGCTGAGCTGAAAGGGATTCAATAGCTTTTGTTATTCAAATCTTTGTGCAGCAGAGAATATATATTTTTTTTCTTTTGATCCAACCAATCGCAAGCAATCATAATGGCCGGCCTCATACCGATGCCGACTGGCGAAGTGTGTATTCAGTTAAGTATACCGTCCTATTTGCAGATTGGACTACTATTGACGTTGGCTCGAACTGTTTTGTTGGCTCCCATATCTGCTATTGACAATAATATCAACAACCGACCGTCCTTCTCCAAGATCTCGTGAGATACCCACAATATGTATAAAATATCGAAAAAAATTAATGCAAATTCGTTATGTTAGTTTAGCTAAGAATGTCCCTTAGCCTATCGGTGGTAAAGCAACCGACCGAGACGTGGTTCAGTTCTTTCAAGCACGGCTCGGTCGGCTGCTGAATCCTTACGCGTTGAAAAGTAACTGTAACCTAAAAGCTATACCACCTCTAGATCTGGTAGAAGCAATAGAAGTCAGCGTCTCTGGTTAATATGTGTAGGTACATCATAAACATGCCAATTATGGTATCCGAAATTGGCATAAATACATAATACGTACTGTTTGGTTAGAAATAGAAGTACGAATAAATAATTGATCTGTATTGTCACATAAACACACGAATTGTAAAGTACATTCCTGATTGACACACACCAAAAGAGAGAGAAGCAAGGGTATAATGGAATGTGGTGAAAGGAAATGTCATGTACCTGACATTGACATTTGCTTTTCACGCTATCTGACACATTTAAGTCCCAGATGTCACTGAACTTAACGGCGTAGACACATACGAAATCAATTTGTTAGGTCGGTAAAACTTACATGGGTTATTCCTGAACTGTTCCAGAAGCTCCTGAGCTCTATTCACGCAGTGATCGTTACCCAGTCGACAGTTAATGTCCAAAATGATGTTCCTGTGATACGCTGTGACGTGTTCCTCTGAAGCTTGTGCAGTAAAGCCCAACCGATTGTACAGTGGTGCCGACAGTTGTAGCATGTAGGTCTAATAAAAAAGTTTTTCTTTGAGTGAAAAATAAATTGCTTGTTAGTGAAAACCGTCTTTGTATTTATTAACTGCCAATAGCAATACAAAAATTTAAATAAAAAATATTATTTTATATAGGATTGATAGGTATGTATGCCAATTATAGGCGTGAACAACATTTATCATTTCTGGTGTATACTAAATTTTTCTAACTTAACTTTTTTAAACAAAATGTGACATGAAACAATATCAACAATACCACATTTAATTAAACTTGGATAGGCTTGAGGTGGGTACTAGGTTAGCGTTATTTTTTAACCTAGCCTTATGTTATTCTAAGCATCAGAAATAGTTTTACGTTGGCTGTAAACCTATATCGTTAACAAAAGTTGAATAACTTTTATAGCGGATAAAACAATAATTGTTTCAGTAATACGTTGCTTAATTTTTTTCACAATTCTTATAATTTTCCAGCAATTTTTATAATATTAGTAGTTAAATTTTAATAATATATCACTGATATGCACATGTAGAAATTGAATTAAAAATCTACAATTATTTTAATTGTTGTACAACTTTTAAATTATCGTTACTATCATAAATCTTCTTTATTATTTAAGCCCTATAATTTTTAATTTCAACCTGTAAAAAATTCATTTCAAATCGATATGATAACAAATAATAAGAAGTATTTACTGACCCGGAATAAATCGTAGACTTCCGATCTGCTCAGGACGATGTCGAGGTAGCTCAAAGCCGTGTTTGCAGAGCCCCAAGGGATGTAATCAGTCTCTACGACCAAATAGCGGGAGATCTCGAAAGGGTGAATGTAGTTCTGCGAAAATAAAATAAATCTAAAGAAAATATTGAAGGTTAGAAAAACGTTTATGTTATTCCATCCTTGCAGCGTTACTTAATAACGATTTAAGCATTCCTATACTTACTGTATTTATAGACCTATAATGTAGGCCTACAATCTATAATCTATACGTAATAGATGCTGAGAGCCGTGCTAGGTCAGTTCTACGGGCGATCGCCTCAACTTGCATACTTTTGCTTGCAGCCCGAGTTCAATCCTCGGTGCCGGCACCAATAAAATTGTATGTTGCAATTGTAAAACCTGTTTTTGATATGCCCTTGCAGGGCGTCACATGTATATATCAATTAATTTCCATGCATTGTCAAGGTGATAAGCAATAAAGAAAGAATAAAGAACTGATTTACCACGTCATCGTTGGTGATGAAATGATCGCGAACAAACCTGTCTGTCTTGACGCATGACGGACCATTCTCTTATACTCTCTTTACACAGAGGGCTTATACCCAACAGTGGGACATATATTGCCTGTTAATTTACTTTATTTTTGAAGTATAAGTTCTTACACAATAACCAGGAATCAAGAATATATAACGCTAAAAAAATGTAAGGCTGAATTATTTTAAACATTGTTTTACATGTAATGGATTTTAAAATGGTAATTTGAAAATTATTCTTAATTCAAAATAGAATCATGTATTAGCAGATAGAAAAGCAGATAGAAGAAGAATGGACTTTAAGAAACATTAGAAAACCGGCATTGCCGGCGTGAACAAGGTAGAGATAACTTCGCTGAGCTCATGAAAAGGAATGGTCATTTGAAGAAATGTAACAAAATAATTTACAATCTAATTTTTTTATTTAGAATAAGGAAATTAAGAGCATTATGACTCAAAAAGAACGTACAAGCGGATAAATCCCACAATGGATTTTAGCGCCAAAGAAGTAAGACTCAGAAAAGGTGTTACTTAAAATCATCATAAAACGTAATATCTACCATTTGAATTGAATTTAAGGTATTACATGTTGACGTGATCGAAATCTTATTCTTATCTGGATTAACCGGACTTGATAACAACTAGACGTAGCCAATGATAGTGTTGTAAAAAAATGTGCGATCTTATCGACGTATAGTCCTAAATATCTAATACCTAAAAGAGAGATGCTAGAAACTTTCTCATTCAAACTCTAAATTTATATCCATCATTCCAGTCGGAGAACATCCATTGTGGACATAGGCCTTTTTTTTTGTTCTTTCTGGGGGAAGGCGGCGGTTATGTGGGGTTTTTACCCACTAAAACCTCCCCGGTGGCCCTTTCCTCGGTGCATGACGAGGGTCTCCGGGATCTCCAGAGGAACGCACCGGAGCCCCACTGTGCTCAAGTAGAGCACGTCCCGGGGGGGGAGGGAGGTTATTTCCGCCCCCTGTGCCCTCGCAGTGCAAGGCGACACGGGCCAGCCGATGTCGCCTTCTTCCCGGGTCCACCATAGCGGATGACAAAGGGGGGCCTTTGTCATCCGCTATGGTGGTACCCTTGTACCCCAGTGAACCCGAGGCCCCTTTTGGTCGCCTTCTACGACAGGCAGGGGATACCGTAGTCTTATTCTTGAGAGCCCAGAACTGCGGGGCTGTGTGGATATAGGCGTTCGTCAGCGTCTTTCAAAAGAACCGGTTGTAACTTGCATCCAACTGCGTTTTGTGACCTTACTGAGATCGTTAGACCACCTTGCGGATGGACGTTCTACGCTGCGCTTGCCGGTCCGTGGACTCCAATCGACAACTTTTTGGCTCCATCGGCCATCTATTCGGCACGCTATGTGCCTTGCCCATTGCCACTTCAATTTGGTTACACTAGTATAAATACGATATACTTTTTATATATATATATATATATATATATATATATATATATATATATATATATATATATATATACATATATATATATATATATATATATATATATATATATATATATTTGTTTTAAAGTGATACGAGTACTATTTACTTAAAGTAGGTTGCTCTATTTCTCGACTTTTAGTCGGTGTCATGTGTGCATTCCGTCTTGACACTTCAAGAAAAGAATGACCCTTTTCAATTGATTTTATTTAAATAAATAAAGTAATAATTTCTATCATAAATGATGTATTTATATTATACTATGTAATATTTACTATTTTATACCCTTTAACTGATTTGTTGGTCTGCTGTGTCTAATTTTTGCTATCGTATGTGTCATCTTCTAGTACTTTGTTTATTATTGCTGATGTGTGGATGGCCGCCTGTTTCTGTAGAATGCTGATGCCGTCGCACCTATATCAATAGGTATTATATCTGTTTATAAATATTATATAATGAAATAAAATTGATTTTATGATCCCATTAGAAATAATTGTTGTTTCAGGATAATATTAAGTGTAAATTTACCAAAATAATCGCGTTGTTAAGTATTAAAATGGTAGCCATCTAAAACACATTTCACGAAGGCGGCAAACCATTTAACGGAATCGGGATGCTTTGGCACGTATTGGGTATAGCAAGCACTGTTTGCTTAGAGGGTAGATTAACATTTATATTAGTATTATGTTAGTATTATAAGTCACTAGGACCGAATGCTTGAGAGTGTTCCTTCAAAATCAAGTAGCATATTACTAGAAAGAAAATCACATAAATTTTGTTTTAGAAGAAACTCCAAAATTAATAAAAAAAGACAAAATTTGCATTATTATGTTTGTCAAAATATATTATAAGGTACCAACAGGATTAAACAGACAGAAATTTAAAACAAAATTATACAATTGGTTTAATTCTCTAGAAAACTAAAGTGTCTCAAAATATTTTGAATAATGTTAGATTTTTGTATCACTTTTATTATTATCTTCACAATGACTCAAAAATTCTAATATAGATGACTGAAGTGATGATATTATTATTGAAATTAATTTAAAATTTGCATTAATTATATATAAACATGTCGGCCTGTTTGTATTTTGTTGTGTAACATCAATTAATAGCATGTTTTTACAAATAAATCTAATCTAATCTCTTTTAAAATTAACTCTGACTATTCTATAAAAATCATGGTTAATTTCTTCAATTACAAAACCAACCTAACCTAATTTAAACATAAAAAAAATTTGAAATCTGAACACTCCAAAATGGTATGGATATATGGCCCAGATAGAAGTAGCTTATAATGTCAAACAACAACGTATCTATACGCAATTTTTAAGTAACAATCAACGATCGAAATTCTTTTATGCATGGGAACATTGGTTCCCAGCCGGCAAACAACACGATGATAAATATCATTCGATCACGCAAGATTCAGACGCAGATAACAGCATCTTTATACCGATATGAGTAATAGTGAATTTGACATACTTGAAATGGTGATAATAAGTACATTTGATAACGGGTGGCGCGGTACTGGATCTACCAAATATACTGTTAGTCATCTTTGATAATAATTGAATTCTAAATTATTCTATTTTGTATAAACAGTTTTAAATTTGAAATCTTATTTTCCTCATATTTAAGGACAATTAATTTCACGTTTAATCGGTTCGCAAATATTTTTGAATACTAAAGTAAACACTCTCGCACTTATACTCATTCATAGACACACAAAATAAGGATAATATAATTAAAAAAACTGACCGCTAATTTAAGTCGGGATAGGGTACAGTATTTCCTTAATACAGGCTATTGGTCTGCACCGAGTCTGTATACAACAAATAAGTAAAATTTGTAGAACAAATATGAAAAAAATTGATTTTTTTCTGTTCATAAATTATACTAGTTATATATACGACGAAGTATCAATTGCTAACTAAGACAGATATGAGCTTAATATGCGTAACCTTCATTTAAAATCTGGTTCGGTTCAGGTAACCTAAATTTGACTTTATTTCTTTGCGGTATTTATTATTGTTGTAAGATTGTGTGTTCATAACAAAACCGAAAAAATAAACCGTCAAAACCAAAGTTTGTAAAGTTGCTTCTTTTTAAAAAAAAAATCCACATACCGTAACGGGGTAGACATATAAACAAATCGTGTTTAATTAATTATGTTGCTTGTCGGCTTAAAATTTGTGAGTCGGACACTTGGCCACTAGACTTTCGTCTCTACAATATATGAAGTGATATTTTAGTCAAATATAATAATAAATAGCAATATGTGGCGCGTCCTCAAAATATCCCACAAAATTTTCGAGGTGTTGATAAATTTAATATCCCACCGCTCACGATAGTATTGGCGGTACGTTCCTCACGTAACGTATACTGTTGACATAGGCTACTTAAATGATTCAGAGACAGCGAATATTATATATATTTAATTTCACATCCTTCCTATAATACATACTTACAGATTATGTTTAATTATTTTAATAGAGATGACTAAAATAAATGCAATTAGTATAAATTCCGTTTTATGTGATAATACGATTGTGATATAAGTAATTGTGATTATGATTTATGGTGAAACGCAATGCCTGCATTTTAGTTTAAGCCTGTTTTACTGGATGTTATCCACCACTAGTTATTTTATATAATGTTTTTTTTATAAGGAATTAAATAATGTCTTCGGAGCGTCCTTCTCATCTAATTAAGGAATTGCTTGATCACCGAACAGGTTGTTTACAATAGGTTGTTATCATTTGGTATAATTTATGCCCAATGTAGGGCGATGGTGTACGCCTATATAAGTCATTACATATGGGCGTTCCACAAACGCTTTATAAAAAGCAGGCAGTGAGTGTGTTTCATGTCAATAATTTAGCATCGTGTCTGTGCATCACGTACTCTGTGCAACAGAATCGACTGTCGCTTTGAAAGGAAAACATGCTGGAGATAGATAACGCTTTAGAAATTTTAGATTTATTACGACACATACGTCACTTACCTTCACTCGTTTCGTTATTAGGTTTACTTCTTGTCAATATTTCTGAATGAATAATGAAATATAAGCTAAGCCTGAACCCCTATTTGGGAGTAACTCTACACTAGGGTTCCTCCGGTGAGTTATAACCTCTGCCTGGACGGTAACTCTAGGCGCATTCCAGTTCGAGAGCGCCAGAGAGGGCCGAACCACGACTCAAAAGTTAGTTTAACCAAGAATTTCCAAATGTTATACACTTGGACTAGATTTGGTTGAAAGTTATCTTCCAATTAAATTGAAGAGTCAAAGTATATACTCACGAGTCTACCATTCCTCGCCAGGTTGAAGGAGTCGTCTACGATCTGCGCGCGGTTTAGAACATGGATTGTCTGGTGGCTCGTGTTCATGACTTTGGTCAGGGCTATCCAGTTCTCCACGTCGTAGTTCACGCGATAGTAACCTAAATGGAAACGGTTTCCAAATATATATTCTCTTGGCACTAAAATACCAATAAAACCAGTATATTGCCATACGTCCATAGTCGGGATTGGCAGAGTTCACATGTCTTAGAAATATTTTTATGACATATGTAAGTTTCCTTACGATGTTTTCTTTCTTCGGCGAGCTCGTGGATAATTTGCATTTAAAATTTCAATATACAATTTCATTGGTGCTATAACCGGTCATCATCTCAGATTCTGAGCTTCCACGGTTCGTATTATTTTTTTAATTAAGAAACTCCTTGCAAAAAATAGTGCGTGTACTTTTGTACGCACGAAGGAAGTTCTTTGGCGTAATTAAGAGTTTGTATCCTAACGAATATAGATTGAGAAAACTACTAATAGACGTATTTTATAAATATAAAACATTAGCTTTCATGTCCTTTTAACCCTAACGGGGTGGACAGGGACGTACGACATAGGGACGTCTTTTACCAAGTTTGATGGTAAGCCCATTGCTATACATATTACACAAACCAGCGATATTTTTGTATGTAAGAAACAGAATAAATGTAGGAATTCAACCCCTTAAATAAGATCGTAAAATTGAACGCTTAGCCTTTAGGCTGAGACTTTCTAGCTCTGTGTAAAAATAATAAAATTTATGACATTTAGTGGATATAAATAAATTAAATATGTATTATGCATTTATTATGATTTAATTATGTTACTAGATTTATGGTCTAGAAAGCATACCTTATACATATGTAATGCAAACCTGTTTGTTTTTTGTTGACAATGTACCATTCGGCGTCTGAAAGTCCCGGTATATCAACGGAGATCGCAGGGAAGGTAGGTGGTACCCAAGCTTGGGGGCTGGTATCCGAGAAGTCGACGTTGGTGGAAAGGACCCAGTTAATGGGCACATGCCAACGATCCGCTGAAGTTAACTGTCTGTCGGTTAGGAAGCGTTCCTAAAAGAAACAAGGCTTTCCGTATTTTTTACAATTATTTTCCAATGATATACAAGTTAATGCTGTGTGATAGTGACAGTCATTTTAATTTGATTTATGAGTTGTTTTTCGTTCATGGAAAATGGCGACCGTTTTCGGTTAACTCAATAAAAATATATATTGAACATGCACTCTACTGGAGGAATGTAATACATGTTTCTGAAAGAACATGAATTTGAATCTTGGAAATAGCTCCAATGATTTTCATGAAATTTAGTATGCAGAGGGTTTCGGGGGCGATAAATCGATCCACCTAGGATTCATATTTAGAAATAAATAATTTTACCCGCCACGCGGCCGATTGGCGGACTTCACATGTCTTAACAGCCTAATGGTTTAGGATACTATCTGCGAATGGTAAAGTCGTAGGTTCGTATCCACCATTTCACTATTGACGTGAACCATCTCATAGCACACGCTTAGTCGTAGTTGGAAAGGTTAACACGAATTTTACTTTTTAAATTATTACATTAAAAATAACAAAAAAATGATTTTTTTTAAGAGATTTTTCTGACACACAGGGAGACACAGAGCATGTCCTTCACGATATTTCCTTCCACTTCTCTAACGTCATACAATTTTACAACTAGTACGGAGGGTAACTATCTTAAATCAATTTTGGAAAACTAGTCAAATAATAAAAATACCTGCAAATTATTTTTTGTTATTTTTTATGTTAGATATAAATTGTTTGTACATTTAAGCTAATTTTAAAATTAAATACATATATTAATATATAGAAAAAGTCCAATTTCGACTAGAAGTCACATAGAGTTGTGTTTTACAAAACTAAATAAATATAGATCAAAATAAATTACCTGTGAAACGGAAATAGATTGGGCGCTCGGTGCTGATCTTCTTATAGTCAGAACAGGGAAACCTCCTTGGTTTACCCAGCGATCCATTATCGTAGCCAGTGGGAATGGAATGCTGTGAGTAGATTGATCCAGACCCTGTTGGAGAGCTGTGTAAAGATCTGGAGGGGTGACCGCGCGACGTGAGCTGCAATAGACGACGTCAGAGTTATTAGAAAGCTGTTTAGTAAAAAGAAAAATCATATATACCAAAAGAATATCTGATGTTTTTGCCTAATAATAGTATTATTATTTGCCAATAGATGTCAGGAAGTGTCATATTTTTCATTTTATGTTTAAGTTGTTTATCGATGAAGAGTTATTGAATTGACTTTTATCTTTATACCAAAACATCGCCAATAGGATAATATTTGCACAATGTCGGTCCCCCGCAACACGCACGTCCTCCGGACGTGCCCCGTAGGTTCAAATTCCCCTATTCTAGGGAGCTTTTGTACATATAGGCCCCCCTCTCGACCTCCGTCTCAATCGAGACCGAGAGGTTGGGAGGGCGTAGTAATGGATAGATTCGTCGCGGCTGACGCTTGAGGGATTAGCCACGACGCAAAAATAGTTATACCTAAAAAATCCGTGTTAAAACGGTACCCAAGACCAGGGGAGCAGTCGCCCCCTGCGCTGATAACCCGGGTAATGGGGTAACACCCCGAGGCCCGTACCTGCGAGGTTCACGGGAACCAAGCAGATGACCACACACACACAATGTCGGTTTCTTTACTAATAAAAACACTACCGTATTCTTTTTTAAATAAACTTAATATGCGTTGATTAAGGGCTCCCGATAATAGTTTTTCTCATAAAAGAAAGAATTTGAAAAAAAAGTGGAAGATATACGGATTAAACAGACTATAAGGGATAAGGACTTTTTCATTGCGTGAAAACACGGATAAAATGACATTTTCTATATATGAATCCTAGCTAGATCGATTTATCGCTCCCTCTGCGTACTAAATTTCATGGAAATCGTTGTGGCCGTTTTCGAAATTCGTATATATATAATTGCTTGTCTATAATTGTAGAATAGACAGTATTTGTATAATTCTTAGCATTGTAAATGTGTAACATTACTAACTGGCTACGCAAGTAGATGATTAGGCCCCTCCGGTACACTTCAGGCGTCAGGAAGTGCTGCATCATATTGATTACGGAGCCAGCTGGAAAGGTCATTTGTATTAAATGAATTACATAAATATATTATTAATATATATACTTATAATATCATTTATGTAAAGTTTTATGTTACAAATATATAACACAAATTAAAATAAGCTTACGCCGACATAGTTACATATATATATATTTCATTTATTAGGTAGGCACTTAAGTCACACTGAAAGTTTTGGATTTTAAGATATTGTATGAATATTATAAATAAATCAATGTTTTTCAAAATATATGTCCGAGTTACATATTTTTTCATTTGTAGTAACTATTGTATTTTGTGAAGCCGTAGAACGGTACATACATATACACAGAATGCAATAGTGACTTATTCAATGGATTTGTGGAAAGCATTCACCGCATTCGGGCTTGTAATTCGTAAACCTTTATCTACGCTTTCTTTTTCTTTTGAAGCTTAGGACTATCCTATTTAATGGGTACATCGTAGCTCCTCGGTTAGATCTATGAAAACGCATTATCTTAGCGAATCGTGGGATGCATTAACCTGGTGAAGGCCGACATTGCTAGGAGTGCTATGTTATATTTCACGATAGAATTATAAATTGTCCAAACATTTATATGCATAGTCAGTAGGTCTGACAAAATCATATCGCTAAGTGATATGGATGTTCCTCCCAAATTCTTGTGTTTTAATTTTTGGCCAATTTTTTATTTTATATTTTTCTAATGTGGCATTAAAAATACATACAATCCTAATTTTCATCCATCTATCACCAACCCCATTGCTTATTAAAAAGTCATTTTTCACCCCGCTATCGAGCGGTTTCTGGTCAATGACTGCTTGATACTGCTACAATATACATGATCCATGGCCTATGCTGTAATCTGAATCGTTTGTCACCTTGCATGGCCGACGGAAAATGTTACTTTTTATATTTTGTCTACCAAAATATTCACAGGAAATAACACGTACAATACATACAAAACAACGTTACTATAAAGTATGTTGAATAGCAAGTACCGTTGATGTTTGCTTACCCCCACCCGAATTTAAAAGAACTGAGAACTTGTAATTATTGCTTACATTTTTGATAGGCAACTGCGTTGAAAGTTCCGAGGATTTGGGAAGGAGTGAAGACTGGGTGTGTCATGGGATTTACGCTGAGTACTGCGTCGTTTTGCATTACATTTTGCAATTGGAGCACGAATTGGTCCATCATGCGCCACTCTGGTAACACCTGTGGAATATAAAGGAGACTTTAGTATAACTATTTATAATACTATTGAGGTCATTTACTCCCAATATGTTAAGGTTAGGCAGTTTTGCGGCCCCAAAATACCTCTATCGTAACACTTATATTCGTATGAGTATATGACAATACAATACAAATACTTTATTCAAAAATTTCCTTACAAATACACGAACTCCCTGACTCCTGCTAGGAGTCAGGGAGTAGGAGTAGTAGGAGTAACTAGGAGTTAAACCTGTATCTCAGGAATCAGTGCCCTCTCCCACTGCCTTACATCAATTTCATTTCAAATTTAAATTAACAAACAAAGAAAAATATATTTAATGTAACAGGGATATAAAAGATTTAAAAGAAAAATTAAATAAATATTCGTATATAAATAAATAAATGTGGAGTGTGTGTGTGTCTAAGATGTGTGGTATTTATATTTTAAGCATAATTATATATGAAAAAATACTGTAATTAAACCTTTATGTTTTAAAAAAAATTGTGCTGGTACTTAAAAAGAACGGTTTGAATTTCTTTTACATGGACGTTCTGTGCGCTAACGGACACAAATACAAAAATAATTTTGTATTATGGTTTCACGTGACGGAAAGGAAAATAAAAATATTTTGGTTTTCAACGATTTTAACATTTAAATAACTCTTATTATTTATAAAGTTTAGAGTACAATGGGGATGTCGAGAATAATCAATAATCTTCTCATTATTAAAATAAAAGAAATAAAGTAGAACATTCATTGTTTACCGTTACTTGTAGTTACAGTATATATATATATATATATATACTGTAACTATATATACCCCATTGTTGGACACAGGCCTTCTATGTAAAGAAAGTAAAGGGCATAGGTTGCCACGCGGTCTAGTGAGGATTGGCAGACTTCATATGTCTTACATTTTTTTTGACATGTAGGGTACCTTACGATGTTTTCTTTCACCGCCGAGCGCATGGTAAAATTGCAACAGCAAATTGATTGGTGCCGGCACCGGGGATCGAACTCGGGTTGTGAAATTTCTGTACAACTGGAAGCGACGGACACAGCTACTACGGCTCTCGTTACCGTTACTTGTATGGTTATTAAACAAACGAGCTGTTACAAATCAGTCGATCCCAAAATCCACACGAAACTAATGTCCATTAAGTTTATAAAATCTTACATCTGTTGAATACCACTTACCAAGTCCGTGGCAAAGTTTTCGAAGAAATTAGCGAATCCTTCATTCAACCAAGTATAAGTCCAAGTCACGGGGCTGACTTCATTCCCGAACCACATGTGGACATTCTCGTGACAAATTATCCTGCCAATGTTCTGTTTTGTGTTCGTCGTTGTAATGCCGTCACGCACGAGGAGTGCGACTTCTCTGTTAATCAAGTTTTTTTAGGCAAATAAAAAAAAAATACCACATTTTTTCGCTAGCTTACTTTATCTCACTACCGTGTTTTTCCTTCCATACCCTAAAACTTATTGCCTAACATAAGTGGTGGCATCAATCCATGATTGTGCCTAATTTGTCAAGTTTTCTTTCCGCATAATTCAGTAAACAACTCTTTTTATACTATTTTCAGGAATTACTTTGTTTCCTTAAAGTTAATTAACCCATGAATGTATTTAATATTCTACTTGAAAATGTTTTATTTTTAATACGAGATATATGTGCTAGCGGTTTATTGAATTTTATGTTATGAAGCCTGAAACCTCTTTTTTTTGTTTGCGGAACCGACTTTTTGTTAACTGGAGGGATGGCGGGATTATGGTGAGGGGCACCGGGACCCGTACTGTGCTCTCGGAGAGCACGTCCCGGGGGTGGTTCATCTCTCCCTATTTGTGCCCTCGCAGTTCAAGGCGACACGGATCAGCCTATGTCGCTTCTTCCCTGGTCAACTTTAGCGGATGACAAAGGCCCCCATCCTTGTTGCCCAGTGAACTCGAAGCCCCTTTTAGCCGCCTTCTACGACAGGCAGGAGATACCGTAGCCTTATTCTACAAGATCAGGACTACAGGCATATAGCCTGGAGCCTCTACAATACTCGAACCACAGTTGATTCACTCGGATTATAGTAAATAGTAAAATTTTATTTGGACAAAAGAAAAAGAAATATTACAATACAGAACTTAAGTAAACTGCTACAGTAGTTGGTAACTGTGTCGCAGCAGTTTACGCCCACCTCGAGACACAAACAATATAAATACAAAGTAAACTTATAATTATGTACATAATATTGGAAGAAAAAAGATATAGATACATTATTGTGCATATGTGTGTTTGTGTGCGTGTGTATATATATGTGTGTGTGTGAGTAGAACTCGGATTATGCTACGTCAATTAATGTCAAAAGTGTAATTTAACAGCTACAATTTTACATAACAACTTTCCCTCCCCGGCGGAAGATCCAGAAGTATAGTGCTCGTATAGTGTTCTCTGTGTACTTAGTAAATTATTTCTACATTCATCCAATAAAAACTGTGTTCATATATTTTGTAATTCTTGAAGAAGACTTTCATTACAAGAACCGTTTCTCAAGGAGCTAATTTAGTCAGTGCGTTAGATTGAATTTCTCCTCAGTAATGAGGTTTCAGGCGTTGTTACCGGCGTGAACGATCCTTTGAGAATGCCAGACATTTTCAGATGAGCTAGCTTTGTGCGTGGTGGTTTTAAATTAAATACTTTAAATAATTTAAGCTAAATAAATTAAATACATTTTTGATTTAAGTTCATTGCTTCGTATAAAAATATAAACCTGGGCTATAAAATTACTTTGCAGAGAAATTCAATAATTCCGGACACCCAATTAGTACTAGTCTTTTCATCCGTTATTTTTGAATTAGGGAAGTCGCAGTGAATTCAAGCACTATCATCTATATTATATATCAAATTTCAAGGGGTTTGAAATTTTAGGCACTTTTAGTTCATATCGAGAAGGAATGCGGAATCCTAAACTTTTTTAAAAAAAATATGCAAACAAAATGCATAAAAAAAAAATACCACGTACTACCATACGTTTGATACACATATACATGGATTATACAGTTGCTGGGCAACGGTTAAGTAACTCTATTAAAAAAAAACTGACAAATCAGCTCAGGTTGATCAGAGAAGCAGACCTTGACTGCTTCACCGGGTGGAGAGCTCATAGCTCTCAGGTCGCTTAGCCTGGACCTCTAATAAACAATTTCTCGTACCGGGAATCAAACCCGAGCCTCCTGGGTGAGAACCAGGTATCCTAGCTGACTAGAACATACGGCTGTTGAATTGACGAGCTGCGAATTATTTGTGATTTTAAAGCTCCAATTCCTGGGTTAAAATCAAATTTCGACTTTTTTCTTACATGGGAGGAAATGCGTTGCCTTGCCTTGATATTCGTTGTCGTGTTCGACCTGTAAGAGGCTCTTACTGATTAAAACCTCCCATGGTGAGCCATCCTCCACCGAGTGCACGTTAACATTCTACTATCTCGCCCCAGCGACAAATTTTGACTAAGGAATAGCTGCAGCTGTTGCGTGTCATTTCATCAGTATCATTTAACAAAAATAAGTAAAAACAGAAGCTTACCTGTAAATAACTAGGCCCCAATTCTCCATGGCTCCAGCAGCGAAATCAGGGACGGCGGCCTTGTCCATCTTGGGGAAAGCGTAATCGAATTCCGTATATCGCTCAAGAGCGAGCATGTTCCTCTGTCCAAAGTCCAATGCGAAAGCCGCCGTGTCCTGCGTGCCCGGCCTTGAGTATATCCTGAATGGGACATTGTACAGCGGGCTCTGTTCGTTGGTCACGTACTCAAACTTGGACACCAAGTAGGCTAGGAGGTACGTGGACATTACAAGAGTGTCCTGGAATTCGAACTTGCGATATCCTAGCGCCTCGGGCCTATAACAATTAAACATTCATATAAATGTTATATATATTCTATACATTAGATATATTTCTGTTTGTTGTATGTATTGCATATTATAATTATGTATTTTTGTTACTAATAGTATGTATCCATAACAGTACTTATCCATGTTTATATATTTGTTATTGTGTTTTCTTCTTCTATTATCAACTAAAAATAGTATTATAATCAATCACACACCCATTAAAGACCTTTCTAGAAATAAATTAGTAGTAACATATGAATTTGTTAGGAATAACTTCAGTCAGTAGTTTAACAAAAAATAATAAACAAGTACATTTACGAGTAAAAACAACAACCGACTTCAAATCAAATCAGACGTTAAACGCTATTACGCGCTGAGACTCTCCTTGTATTTCCGAATTATCGGTCGAAAGTTATGAGGTTACAAACGTAAAGAGACACATACAGGCGAATTGAGAACCTCCTTTTTTGAAGTCGGTTGAAAAAGGGAAACAAAACTTACTTCAAAAGATCAGTTCTCTCAGGCATATTACTCCTCACCACAGGATAGTCGGGCGGGGCGTAGATGGTTGTTCTGAAAACAGCTTTGTAAGAAGGCTCGTCGTAGCACGGGAACGCACGACGCCCGAAAGTGGGTTGTAGCTGGGATGTGATGAGACGGCTGTAAAGTAGAACACATGTCGCTTAATAGAAGATATGATAAAATAGGCAAGAAAAGATTCAAACATTGAATAGAAGATTTTAAAGAATGCTAACAATTTTAAAATAAGGTAACCACTAAGCCTTATCTTGTGTTAGGAGAGGGTATTTTTATACTTTCCAAGGAAGTGCTTCACCACAATGCCACCTGGTGTTAAGTGGAAACGCAGTCCTGGATGATAAGGCGCTCGAGCTCAGTAAATGCAAATTCATTCTGCTCTCGAAAACAGACACATTCCAATCGGAGGGAAGAACGCAGGCAAACTAATCCACTCCTTTCCTGTACGAATAAGTTATGACAATAATTGAATGGCGGGTTGGAATCTACGAACTTACGTTTCGTAGACCACACCAAGTCGGTAGGCTATTGATATTTTTCTTTTTCTGAATAAATAGTAGATCAAAAACCGGGTATTGTTAAACAACATTAAATATGATGAGAAAAAACTATGTTGGTAGAGGAGGAATTCTTCCTTAGTGACATTCTTCCATTCCCGAAATCCCATCTTATGCACTATGTTAGGCCTTTCCCTTAGAAGGTGGAGTATCTTTTGAAGATTTTCCTCTCAAGAAAAAAGTTTTTTTTTAGTAAGAAAGCTATCAAATTTTTTCTTTTTTTTTTCACAAATATCATTAAAATTCTTGTCGACCATTCCATCTAAGCTTCTGCTAGAATGGTTCACGTCAATAGTCAAATGGTGGATTCGAATCTGCGACTCGAACGATTCGCAGACCGTACCCTAAACCATTAGGCTATTGACGCTTCAATGATGAAACTATGTACTATGTATGTACTTGCCTAGTGCCCACACCGGGTTCTTCGTAAGTAGACAGATATACACCGAACATGTTCTCAGCGAACCTACTGACATAACTGATGTCCACAATATAAGCTTGCCCAACAAGGAGCGGTGTCGTAGATCTGATCGTTAGGAAATGAGTGTCGTCAGTGGCTTGGGTGAAATTCAAGAACAGGTTTAGCTGTAAATTATTCTCAGCGGAGAGACGAACGCTATTGATCTGCATTTCCATGGCTTGAATGACGATCTGATTTGTATTTCTAATAGGCACCACCCTCATGGAGACGTCGCCGTGGAAAGTTTCCGCCACATCGGGGTTCAGGAAGAGTCTTACGTCGTAGAACGTCGGGTAGGACTCGCCTGGTAGTAGGTAGTAGTCAAAATTAACGTTTCTAGTTTCTTCATTGTCACTGCTTAGTGGGATGCTTAACGCCGATCCCAATAGAGAGATGATTAGTAGTAAATACATTTCTGAAAAATACAACAATTCATTTTAATATCTATTCCATCAGAATTTAAATTCAGGATCTGACGACAGTCGGTTGTACCAATGAATAAATATTTCTAAATACAAAAATTAACTTGCTAAAAAATTGTGACTGCTGTACGGCGATGAGCTCAATCCTTGGTACTTATGAGATCTATTTATTTATTTATATTTGGTCAACCAAGACGAATAAATATTTATTATTAAGGGTGGGAGAGCGAAAGTAGTATTTAAGTATCGGATAAATGTGAGGTAAAAGCGGAAAGCTAAAGCTATCACTGTCTACCCCGCTTGGGTTAAAAGAACGTGAGCGCTTATACAGAATAAAAAAAGAATACTGTCTATCCTAATAAAGATAAAATATGTAAATAAAGATTATTTGTTACAAAATTAATAGCTTTTCAATATAAGTATGAGTGATGTGTTGTAAAAATGATAATCGGAATTTAATTAGCAACGATAACTGGAACTAAGATTATATTTCGAAACGTTCTTCTTCTAACTTAGATACTTGGCGATAGAAATGGATACTTAGATCAAAAGAGGTCATTTAAACTCTACTAAAATTTTAAAAACAAAAGAAATAAAGGATGTACTTCAAGACTAGTTTGATGAAGTATTGCGCGCGCACGTCTTTAGGTAGTCCCGGGCACCGCTGAAAATCAGCGCTGTCGTATCCTTGCGACAGCATTTGCTGAGATGGTGTCCGATTTTGGCATCATATGTTTTGTATTATTTGTCCGTGTAACTTTAACTGTGTTTTGTCTATTTTTCATTCTTTTTTAATGTGTGTTATTTTCTGTCTGTGATGTGTTTTTGTATTGTGATGTGTGATAAATCTATGTCTATGTCTAGTAGATGATTTAGTTAGGTTATGACAATACTATTGCGTAATAGTTCTACGATAATTTGGAAATTCATCCGCGCGTATATTTTTACTCGGACATATAACTAATTGTGATACTGAAAAGAGATTGATTGTGCGTTGTAGCGTTTTTGTTTGATCTATCACATAATTTGATTTAAGTAGGTTTATCCTTTCAGTCCTAAATATACAAGTTTTATTTGTCTATATACATGTATATAAGTGCATGTATATACATAACTCTCAACTCAGTGGTCGACAATGTGCGGCTCTGGCAAAGTACTCAAACTTTCCAAGCAGTTGCAAGTACATTGTTCGCATTAATAATATTTATTACGTATGAAATTTAGTTTTATTCAGTGTAGTGAGCAGATTGGCTCCAAAGTTTTTTTTTTAATTATTGTAATATTCATATTTGGCTCTTATGTAATAAGCCGATCACTGGACCATTTATTATTTGTTCGCGCTGTTGAGGAGTACCGTAAGTTGCTTGGATGTAACTATTGAATTGGATCACGATGTATGATTGTATTTTTGCAGATGACGAAACACTCCGCCGTTCCGTTGATACGTGTATAACTAGATAAGATTAAGATAACACTAATAAAATATAAATCCAATTTGAACGTAAAGGCTTACTCAGGAAATTGTAAAATTTCGGTTTCTTTATGTCCGATGGACGGTGTTATCTTGAGCTATTTTATTCCTTGCCGAACAACATCGGGTTTTATAGTGGCTGTATTAAAATACCGAGTGTTGTTCGGGTGCTATTGATTGGAAAATACTCGTATATCACAAATACGCGTGTATCAACTGTTGCATGTATCTTGTTGATGTATGTTGTTAAACTTCCGTCAGCTTTTAAATAGACCTTGAAATAACTGGACAGACAGACATTAAGATGTTCTAATAGGCGTATATATATTTATGGTTTATATAAATATTTATCTTTTTCTATTTTGGTGTGTCATGGGAATCATTTTGTAATTTTGTTAATGCAGAAGCTATGTATATATATATATATTATATAAGTACACGCAACATAAAATCGTTAAAAGGTTTAGCTGTGGACCTTCTCCTAGCAAGTATATTTAAGAATAAAACCCAACTTCAAATCAAATCTCCCCAAAAAAGTAAAATCATAAATAAGAGATAAAACGCTATTACCCATAGAACGTTTTTGTTCCCAAAGTATTATTATTATAATACAAAGTTCTAGCGTCTACATTCTGATCTTATTTCTTCAATATTTGTGATAGTTTCCGTTAAGTAGCTCTTACTTAGTCTTGGATTTCCGTTGCTTACTTTACCTTACAATATTTCAATCAACATTCTCACTGTGCCTACTTATTATGCTAGATCATTGGTTGTGTTATTGAAATAATTAAAACTTGAAAATTATTAATTAAAAAAATATATATATATATACAAGATCTGTTATTATAAACTACGATTTTTGATTAGATTTGCATTCATTTGTTATTTATTTTTGTCAAAATTGTATCAATTTATATAGTGTGATACATCATCACTATCTGAATGTAATCCGACTTAATTTGGTCAACGTCAAACATGGTAGCTAATTCTACGTGTTATACGATATTTATTTTAAATCTCTCACGGTTTTTAATCAAGTATAGATTTAACCAGGCAGTAAAAATAATATTATTTTTAGTGCACTTGTTATAGTATGTATGCCGAATGTAATCTAGGACATTATTTTAAAACTTTAGGCAGAGATTACGGATTTTGACTATGAAGAAACGTGACACAAATCACTCCACAGATAGAATCACATACTTATACTATACCTATACCCATACTATCTATGCCGGTGCATATGGACTTCTATTTATGTTTGCACTCCTACGTTTTTTCTACTGCGAAAAGCTAGCGAGTTTGGTTCGGCCCTCTCGAGCGCCATCGGTTAGGCGCTGTACTATAATACTGACATGACGGGGATCTTGCACCGTGTTAATTATTCATAATAGATTCCAGCTAAGTGACCTAAGACCTCTGTCAAATGCTTTCGGCGTAGGTTCGTTACAAAAAAAATCTTCGATATACTACAACAATCATACGGTAATAATGTGATTACATCGTTCAATTCCAGTCCATTGAATATGTCTTAAAATACGAACAAAACTTCCAAAAATGTTATGGATTTGTCGGTAACAAGATCTAAATTCTTCAACGTCAGTGACTACTTCGCTATCGTATTTATCAAATAAATATGACGTCGATTTACGAAATTGTTACACGTGAGGTGATACGGGAGATTCGAACGGCCGCTAACACATTCCAGCGTGAACATTGCATAACCACAATAATTTTTTTTTGTAACCGATTGCAAAATATTTTGTAAATAATATCAGGGTTACAAAATTTGTCAATCAATATTTAAATTAATGAGTTAGACACCTAAGGGACTTTGATACACAGTGGTTGGAATGTATGCAAGCAACTCAAATTCGATGTTTAGTGCCGGCGCCGGTGTAGGTTTTAGACTATTGAATAACGCAATCATATATATTGTGTGTTACTTTCAAGCATAATATAAGTGACAATGATCTTTTTAATTGTTACGATCGACTACTTAAAATATTTAAAGTTAACCAGGTATTGATTGATGATTATTATTAAAATAATCTAAAATTATTCCATACCATCACCACGTTATTTTACATCTCATATCACACAAATAAATATTCAGTATAACGTAATTAAAATTCTAGAACTGTTTTTAAATATGAATAAATGTTAATATTTTAATAGGAAAGGTACTTACTGCAATGTATTTACTAGTATACTGACATTGAGAGAATGTATTTAGTAGATAATGATTTAAATACTGAAATTAGGACGTTATTAGGGATCCTTTAGATAATGTCTGTGTCAATTATTGTTATTTAATGTTTTAAAATATAGACAGGGAACCCACTTCTGCTATATTTTATTATATTCATAATTTCAGCCGTAAAACATCCACTGCTGGGCATAGGCCTCTCCCAACGATTTCCAAAGGGACCGGTTGTAAGCGGCCCGCATCCAGCTGCGTCCTGATATTTATGAGGTGGTCAGACCACCTTGCGGGTGGACGTCCCACACTGCGCTTGCTGGTCCGTGGTCTCCAATCGAGAACTTTTCGGCCCCATCGGCCATCTGTTCTACGCGCTATGTGCCCTGCCCATTGCCACTTCAACTTGCTTATCCGGCGAGCTATGTCGGTTACTTTCGTTCGTCTACGGATCTCCTCATTCCTGATTTGATCTCGTAGAGATACTCCGAGCATAGCCCTCTCCATAGCTCGTTGTGCGACTTTGAGCTTGCTTATGAGGCCCATAGTGAGAGACCACGTTTCTGATCCGTATGTCATCACTGGTAACACACACTGGTCGAAGACTTTCGACTTCAAGCACTGAGGTATTTTGGACGAGAATACATTTTTAAGCTTCCCGAACGCTGCCCAGCCGAGTTGGATTCGACGATTGACCTCTTTCTCAAAGTTGGACTTGCCTAATTGGATTGTTTGTCCTAAGTAGACATATGAGTCAACAACTTCAAGGGCTGAGTTCCCAAGTGATATGGGGGTGGGCTCCACATGGGCATTGTACATGACTTTCGTCTTCTCCATGTTCATATTAAGGCCTACCCGCTGGGAAACTCTGTTGAGGCTTTCGAGCATTGTGCTGAGATCCTCCAGCGTCTCTGCCATGACCACAATATCGTCGGCAAATCGAAGGTGTGTGATGTATTCGCCGTTAATATTGATGCCAAGTCCTTTCCAGTCCAGGAGCTTAAAGGCGTCTTCCAATGCGGCAGTAAACAGTTTCGGAGATATGACATCTCCCTGTCTTACACCTCTCTTCAATGGAATTGCCTTTGAGTCCTGTTCCTGTACTCGGACTGACATGACGGCGTTGTTATACAAACACTTTAACACCTCGATATACCGATAGTCAATACGGCATCGCTGGAGAGCCTCGAACACCGCCCATGTCTCAATCGAATCAAAGGCTTTTTCATAGTCCACAAACGCTAGGCAAAGTGGCGAGTTGTACTCTTCGGTCTTCTGTACAACTTGCCGCAGCGTGTGTATGTGGTCTATTGTACTATAGCCTTTTCGGAAGCCGGCTTGTTCGGGAGGCTGAAAGTCATCAAGCCTGCGTTGGAGACGGTTCGCGATGACTCTCGAAAACAGCTTATAAACATGGCTCAGAAGCGAGATGGGTCTGTAGTTCCTCAACAAGGATTTATCTCCTTTTTTGAAGAATAAGACCACCACGCTTCTGTTCCATGATTCGGGCGTTGTGCCTTCGAGCAAGACGGAGTTGAAGAGCTTCTGAAGGACTTTAAGTACCGGTTTTCCACCCGCTTTCAGAAGCTCTGATGTGATTCCATCCTCGCCCGGTGCCTTGTTGTTTTTCAGCTGTTTCAGAGCCATCCTAATCTCAAACAGGCTGATGTCCGGGATATCCTCGGTATAATGTCGGGTCAGCTTGGCTCTTGGGTGCTAACAGGCTTAGCGACCGAAGTGTATAACTGTCCGTAAAACCTCTCTATCTCACCTACTACCTCTGCTTTGGACGTCACTATGCTGCCGTCTTCTCTCTTCAGCTTTGTCAACTGGCTCTGCCCAATAGTTGTGTCTCTTGCGAACACTTTGGTACCTTTATTCTGTTCTATTATACCTTTAATACTGTTAGTATTAAAGGTACGTATGTCGTGCCGCAAGGACTTCCATATTCGTCTATTGAGCTGCCTATATGACGCAGCATCATCCGAAGACTGCAACCGTAGCGAGCGTCGTTCAGCCATGAGGGTTAGGGTGTGGTCCGATAGTTTTTGAGGTTTGTCCCTGCGGCGGGGTCTACAAAATTTGCAGCCCACCGCGCGGACAGTTTCCACTAGCCTGTTGTTGATCTCATCCACCGAAGCAGAGTTTTCCAGGCAATCAAAGCGGTTAGCGAGTTCAAGTTGAAAGCTCTCGGAGTTTTGGATATGGGCCCTAGTTGGGCGGAGCGTAGACTTCATCAGACGAGCTCTCTCTAGGTTGACATCAATATTCAACGTGCCTCTTACCATTCGGTGATCACTGCCGGTTTTCACCCTATTGATCACGGAGACATCGTTGAAGATTTGTCTTTTGTTGGTCATGATGAAGTCTATCTCATTTTTCGTGGAGCCATTGGGGCTGATCCAGGTCCATTTCCTTTGAGGCGGCTTCTTAAAGAAAGAGTTCATCATAAAGAGTCCCTCCTTCTCTAGAAATTCGGCCAGCCTCTGTCCCCTTGGGTTTCGATGTCCATATCAAATTGCCCCACTCTCGACTCCTCATCACTTTTCTTGCCTAACTTTGCGTTAAAATCCCCCATAACAACAGTGAAGTATGTCTCGGAGGTATGTATGGCCCTACTGATGTCCTCATACATAGCCTCTACTTCGTCCTCTGGATGTGACGAGGTCGGTGCATATACCTGAATGACCTTCAGCGAATATCTTTCAGATATTCTGAGTATTAAGTATATGACCCTGCTCGACACACTGTCGATGGCAACAATGTTGTTTACGAGGGATCTGTGGACGAGAAACCCGACACCACCTTGAGACTGTTGGTCGCCCTCCCGGTAGAAAAGTAAGTTACCGGATTTTAGGGTCACCGTGTCCTCACCCTCTCTACGGACTTCGGACAACCCCAGTATATCCCAGTGTAACTTACTCAATTCTTCTTCCAGCTCAATGATCTTCTCGTCTGTCCTCAAAGTGCGCACATTGTGAGTTACCAGGGCCAGTCGTCGTCGGGTGTGGTAGCCGGGAATCTGCCGGAGATTCTTAGCACCCCCTGCTCCGTCGTTACCGTAGCGGCTACCATCGCCAGGAATAACGGAGCTGCCGGGGACTGGGGGCCTGGTCACATTTGTACTTTTCATTTGGGGGGATGTTGCCAATACTCGCCACGCTTGGCAGGCGGGTTGGCGAGCGCAGTAGTAGTTATTATACACGGAAGATGCTGCTGCCCATCTTCCGGATTTTGTCCCTTAGCCGACTTTTACGACAACCATGGGAAGAGATGGTGGTGTACTATTCTACAGCCGGCACACCACGGCCCAATTTATTATATTATTCCTGTTTAATTATTTTGTGGATAAGCGTCAGCTTATTTTAAAAAAATGTTTGGGAAGTGAAATTAAATAAATAAAGAAGAATCAATGGGATAGTAAAATACTGTATAATTGGTTTCGTTCTAAATAATCTCGTAGGTTCAAACCCACAATTCAAGTATTGAAAAATCATCTCCTAATAGGCCTTGAGCAGCACCACTTTTTGAACTTAACCCTGAACCACATCATCTCCAAGTCCCACCTCTGATGACGTATTAGTATTATTCTACATGAGAAAGTTTAAACATGCAACAAGAAGTTACTGTAACGATCGTTTTAACGTTAAGGTTATATCGTGCTTCATCATCATCAACCAACACAGAAGCAACAGTCCACTGCTGGACACTCCAAAGCATGTCACTGAGCGCAATCCCCGTCTAGATGAGAATCGATAACGCCTTCATTTTGCTAATTCGGTGGGCTATGTCGATCACTCTCTAATGTCTGTCTGTCGAATCACCTTGTTCCGGATTCAATTCTTCAGAGTGACTCCGAGCAAATCGTATTTTTTTAAATAAAAAATATACGGACCTCAAAGTTGTCAGCTATTTTTTTCTCTTATTATGCGCATATATCAGTGATAAGCGAAAAAATATTGACATGCCTAATGCTTTATCGTTATCGCGAGTGATTAATACAAATCTAATCACTCCGAATATTTGACCGTTTAATTTTTTTTATTGCGAGTGATATTAAAGGACAAAGATAAACTAAATGTACTAAAGATGCAAATAATTTGTACAGAAGAAGAAGGAAAAAGTGGAAAGAAAATTAATGATGGGGATATGAGTGTAGAGATCGTTCTAGAAGGAAGTTAAATAGTTAAAGTTACAGCCTAGTCTCACTTTTGGTCACAGGCAACAAGAGTATAAGGGCATAGTCCGCCACGTGGCCCCAGTGCGGATTGGCCGACATCATATGTCTTAAAAAGTTAAAATGTCGGTTTTCTCAAGATGTTTTCCGTCACCGTGGAGTGCGTCATCAGCACTTAAAATAACCTATTGATTTGTGCCGGCACCGGGGATCGAACTCGGGTTGCTCTGCCACATATTTTGCCGGAAAGGTGGTTGGAATTAGAACTCTGATTATCATATTCACTATTGCATAGCTCTTGCTCGTTTGAAAACTATAAATGATATAATATACATCCAATGATATACGATATATGATAGAGATACGGTTCTAGTTCACTACGCAACATGCGGCCTACATGTAACTGAGCGTGAAATGGGTTTTTGAATATAGCGATGTATGCAAGATTTTTCTCTAGAATAAACTGTCGATATGCGCACCGATTTTACTCATGTCATTTAGAGTAAATATACGAAAATAATGCATTTTTTAATACTTTTAAGCAAGTCACTCTATACTTGACATATCAGACACATTATTCTAGCCTTTTGCTTTTTTTTTTTTTGGACGAACTATCACAGTTGGCACAGAGAAGCTGGCCTTTACTGCTTCACCGGATTTGAGAGGTGGCATAGCTCTTAGATCGCTTAGCCTGAACCTCTATTAGGTGAGGGGTAACCTCGGCTTGGACGGTTACCATTATTACGCGTTAGCAGTCCGATCCGAGGGCGCCCGAGAGGGCCGAACCACGACTCGGTCGGTAGCTATTTTATTAACGAAATCTACTGGGACAATCTAAGCTAAACTAACTTATATGCCACTTCGGGAAGCGTTAGCGCTGGGAGAAGAAGTGGCCGAAGAAACTCCAGCAACGCTCCTAATCCTATCAAGGGGGTGAGGTTTTCCCATAAAATACTTATATCGCGCAAGGATTATTCGCAACCTCCGACGGTCGCGGATGGACGCTTTGTAGATTTGTAAAGATCTAGCCTGTGCAACGGTGATCACGTCGTCCGGATCGTCGAGAACGTGTCTCGGCCTCCGGACGGCGTGTCTGAATTTACAAGTGGGGGTAGTCTTGTAAGTGGCGGCACTCACAAGAAGTTTATTTGAATGTTTGGTGGCAGTCTCGAAAACCGTCGAGATGCCTGCTTAAAGAATTGGGCTATCGTAGGTAGCCCTGTATCGACGATGTAATTCGCGATTGCGTACGAACCACGGCGCACCCGTGGCTCGTCGCAGAAAACGATTTTGAATTACCTGAAGACGGTGGATATGAAGGGGGGAGGCATGCGCGAAGACCGGGCTCGCGTACGTCATAACGGGACGTATTACTGCTTTATAGAGTGTCACCTTATTACGAAGGGACATTTTGCTCTTTTTATTGATAAGGTGATATAGGCGGCCCATTACGTGGGCAGCCCGGTTCCTAACACGAGTTACGTGAGGTCCGAAGTCGAGTCTCGGATCGAGAAGTACACCGAGGTATTTAGTTTCGGTAACCCAGGGAATGGGACTACCGAGAAGTTGGATATTGGGGAGAGACGGAGGGCTACGCCTGGCTAGTCTCGAAAAGTACATGGCTGCGCTCTTAGCCGGGTTGATTTCAATCCTCCATTTCCGGAACCAATCCCCTAAGGCGTGGCTGCGGTCTGGAGTTTCTTGAGAATGATTTCGGGGTACGCCCCGAAGCATATATGCCAGTATCATCGGCGAAAGGGCTAGCTCCGCTCTACGTGAGCGCGGGATGTCGTTGGTGTAGAGCGTATATAGGACTGGACCTAGCACGGAGCCTTGCGGTACTCCGGCGCGAACGGGACGGGGGGTGGAGCGTACTCCCTCGACGCGGTACGTGAAGGTTCGACCCGTAAGGAAGTCTCGTACTGTGCGTACGAGATAGTCCGGCACCTCGAGCTCGTACAGCTTGTAAACGAGCCCGGCGTGCCAGACTTTGTCGAATGCCTTCGCCACGTCCAGGAAGATGGCTCCCGTGTGCATGCCTATGATGGACTTGGCATGTATGTGCTCCGTGATGCGGAGCACCTGTTGGAATGCACGAGTGTTTGGCACGGAAGCCAAATTGCTCGGGGATAGGAAGCTCTCGCGAAACCATGAAGGCGCGTAATCGAGCTAAGATGAGCCGTTCGTACACCTTCCCAGAACGGAGAGGAGACTAATTGGCCTATATGAAGAGGATCGGTGCGCACTTTGCCGGGCTTGAAGAACCCTATCACTACGGCTTCCTTCCACTCGTTGGGAAAGATGCCCTGTGAAATGGCGGCGTTGAATATTATAACTAAAAGGCGTATAATATTCTCTGGAAATCGTCTGGCAACCAGATTAGGTATGCCGTCTAGACCGGGGGCTTTGCGGGGACGCAAATTTTTTAACACATCCTCAACCTCGGTACACGTAATCGGTGGAACGGGATCGCGGATTAGTTCATTCGCCCTCCGCTCGACCAAGCCCTCCACCCTAAGGAGGTGAGCGGGTCGACCGGAAGGGCGCTGGGGAGCACTGAGACTCGAGACTGTCAGCCAGACACTCGGCCTTCTCCTCGTCCAGTGAAGCTGGCGGGAGATTGGGACGGTGAGAGGAGGCATCCCATGGTCGGGATCACGTTTGAGTGATTTTGGTAAATTCCAAAATGCCAAATGGGAAGGACGAATTTCGCTTAACGTACTGTTCCACCGCTCGTTCCTATAGGCAGCTATGCGTGTTTTCACCTCACGCTGTAATTTATGTAGCTGCCAACGGTGACGCACGGTAGGGTACAGATCGTAAGCCCTAGTGGCTGCGTTCTTGCGTCTCATGAGATCACGGATTTCAGAAGGCAGGACCCATCGCTGATCGTCAACGACGGGTACCTCCTGGGAGCAGTCAGTAATGACTGTCTGAATGTGTCTCGTGAGCGCGTGCGCTGCGAGATTAGTCTTGAGTGGAGAATCTACGTTCTCTGGAAACGCTTCTAAGTGGGGAGCTGGCATCTTTCAATTGGGACTCAAGTTTGTGCCAGTCGATGACGGTTTTTGTTTGAGGGGCGGTTTGGGCAGAGGGCCCTAGCCGCAGAATTACAGGGCGGTGATCCGAGTGAAGCTCGTGTATCACGTACGGGTTGGTCACTGTGAGAGTGATATGACGGAGAATAGCAATGTCTAAGACATCCGGTGTGTGATCCACATTATGTGGGAAGTGAGTGGGCTCATATGGTCCCACGATCTCGAAGTCGAGTATCGACCAGAGATTCGAGGCCAGCCCGCGCGGATTGGTCATACGGGAGAACCACCGAGGATGCTTGCTATTGAAATCGCCGGCTAGGATCGTAGCATCTCCGAGAGAGAGGAGAGCTTCGAAGTCCGACCTAAGAATTTCTTTGCTGCGGTGACAAGGAAGATACACCGAAGCAATAGTGATAGGGGCGTGGCCTGTCATGGCTAACTGGCAGACCGAGGCCTCGAGGTGCGCTAAACGCGGCGTGGCGATCGGAACGCAATGCAAGGACCTCCTATAGTAAATGAGAGTGCCACCACCTTGGGCGCCGGCTCTATCATTCCTAACGATGTTATAATTCGCAATCTTCGGATCGCGAACGGAGGGTTTGAGAAACGTCTCCTGCACTAACATTACGTCGACTTGATGTTCGCGGACGAAGTTCGCTACTTCGTCTTTTTGTTCCCTAAGCCCGTTCGCATTGAAAAACGCGACGGTCAACGAACGGGGTTTGCATCTGGCCAGGAGTCATCGGATCGCCATAAGGACATCCTGGTACATAAGGATAAGGGCCGCTTTCGAGCCCAAATCCTTAGCATTAACGTAAGCGTTGGCGAACCCAATTAGGTCCTCGATGTTCACTGAACGCAAAACTTCGTTCAGTGCCTCGAAACCGGAGGGATAACAGGCGTCACTGTGGACGCCAGAGGAGACACTGGCGCGGACGGACGTACCGGCACCGGGCGCGTGGGTGACGCGGGAGAGCTGGTTACAGCGGCGGCGGCGGCACCACTCGCTGTAAATTGGAGAGGAGTTTGCCACGCGGGGCGTAACGGCGGAAATGCGGACGGTGGCGGCACCGTCTGACGTCTAGCGACGGTCGCGGTTTTGACGGCCGGCCGTTTACGTTGGGGAGCATTAGGGCACCCTTCCAATTGGCCGTGTGGCCCATCTGCTTACACAATACGCAAGATGGTTCCTCTGTCTGGAGGCTCTGTCCTTCGGACGAGGACAATCGCGTGTGCCATGATCGCCGAGGCACTTAACGCAGCGCGGGCGCGAAACAGTTGCGTGCGGAGTGACCGTACAACTGGCATTTGTGGCATTGCCGGGCAAGCCTGTCTTACGCGGGGTCTCCACTGAGATGCGCGCGAACCGACATAAGGTTTTAAGATCGAATATGCGCTTCCCTCGGGGTGCGCTCTAACGTAACCTGGACCATGTCCAGGGAGATTTATTCCGCTGCCTACGCATGCGGTGGACGCTTAGGACAGGGAGACCCTGGTCCTTAAGGTCGGCGGTGATGTCTTCAACGGTAACCTCTGCGGGAATCCTTTGATTACTGCACGCAGGGTGCGCTCTTCCGGGAGCGCGTATGTGAAGAAATGAATATCATGCTGTTGCATGAATGATGTTAGTTGGCGGAAGGAATTCGCATCTTCCGCCTGTACTCTAATTTTGTCGCCTGCTAGTGTCGGCACTAGCTTGGCGTGCGGCATCGCCGATTGGACGCAGGCCACTGCGGTCTATCCGTCAGATAGACCGGAGGTGGCCTCGCGTTGGCGGTAGGTCCGGTACGGGGTGCGGCGGTAGCACGAGGCACTGCGGCAGTACGGGGGGCGCGGGGCGCAGGGGGTGCGCGAGAGGGACCGGCTGCTGCCGTCTCGCTTGAGGGTTGGGGCAGAGGCCGCGACGCCGCGGAGTCTGCAGGTCCCTTGTGCGCTTTGGTGGGCGGGGTGGGACTGGCCGATGGAGAGGAAGTGGCCGATCGGCGCTTCTTCCTCTTCTTTTAGTAACCTCTACAAAGAGGCCGTCGCCTTCGATCGAGGCGTCACTATCTGAATTATTGACGACCTCCATTTCGGAGGCCGGGCCGGAGCACGGAGAGCACGTGCTCTCGGCGGCGATGGACGCCCTTGAGGAGGGCCGCGAAGTGGCTTCAATAGCCCGCTCGTAAAGAGCGCGGTAAATCTCCGGGTGTTGCTCCCGGAGACTCTCCGCTACGTGGTCGTTAACACGACCCATAATAATTAATCCACGCGATGGGGTGGGTTGGGGGCACAAAAGAAACAGGGGTCCCGGTGGGATGCCGGGGTGTGTGGCCCTGCCTCCCTCCCTGCCGGGTATAGGCAGGGAGGATGTGTGCCTACTGTGCGTCCGAGGCGCCTTCTTATGAGGCACCTCTGGGTGTGTCCTTAGTCTAAATAAAACTACCCGGGCACTAAATGGCTTAACGAGAGTTGACTGTTGACTATGGCAGTATACCAAAGGCCAACCTTGTCAACCCTTCCGGCTTTCGCGTTTCCTGAAGGGCACCGCTAGGTACCGGGGACCTACAGTCGGCTTCGTTCACACCGTCAGGTATCAACCGACCGCAAGTGACTCTAAAAGTTCTCCTATATACTATAATCGTAAGTCGTAGAGCGACAAATACGATGCAGCAGGAAGAAGAACCGACGCTCGCAGACAGCGCACGGACACAGCGCCTGAAAAGGACGGCGCTATTAGAACTCACTCAAGCAGGGACAGCACGACTGCATGCAGGGGCGACTCAAGCTCGAATGTGCCCGATGCCGCGAGCCTTTTGCTGTACAAATAATCAAAGACAAAGCAATGCGCTTCTTTCGGGTTTGAGGGATGTACACAGCAAACAGATGAAGTCCACCAGTGCGTCTTGAAGTTCGATGGGGAAAATGGGATGGGGGTATTAAATATTTATTACTATAAAGGTTTTCATGTATTGCATATATGCATTACAAACTTTGTTTATGGATTAAATTTTCTGTCCTAGTTATACGAGTAGATTAAGTATGTTTTAAATGGTGGAATTCCAAAACATATCGGGTAAAATATCGCTAGCCTCTTTGCGTTCGTAACAATCTGCTCGAGATTAAGGAGCTCAGTTCCAGCAGGTTCACTCTTGTTAGATATGGAATTCATCTTGACCAGAGTGTCCATGTAATTTACACTAACGAGGTCTTCAAAACCATAATGATGATGAAACATTTCCCATCTAGAATCTGGATAAAACTAGTGTTTATCGTTCAAGTTTAGAATTGAATCTATATACTTTTTAGGTCAGTATTCGAAGATCGTAATCAATAAAGATGATGTTTATAAATCAGGAAATATTATTATTGTACATACCAATCGTCAATATCATTTCGTTGGGACACCAACAAACCTGTATTTATGCCAGCAGACTTTAGAGGAAGAAAATGAAAAAAAAAACGGCCGTCGTCATCTTATTCACTGGGGGTGTAAATGTAGATACCGTTGCTCTTTGTCCTTCGTGCCATAATATTCCTTATTAGTGGGTGGATACAGATCAATTTGAGAGTCCCAGTCAAGTTGTTTCCTTGCACCTTAGTTACCTCTGAATATCAAACATAAAGTGAAGATGCCTTAATGTTTTTTAAGTCCATTATATCCAAAAATTACATTAATTAACACATTGTTAAATAAACTCGTAATAAATAATAATTAGTATGGAATGAAACTGAATCATGTGTTAGCTAGCAACACATGGCACCCAGCGAATGTTATGCATAATAACTATTTCCAAAGATATTTTAGTGATTTACTTGAATCTTATTGTATCTTTAATTCATAATTAGTTGTTCATAACATTAACTTGGCATTGTAATATTACTTCTAATTAATTTTTGTAAAAGGAAGATGGCGATGACGCGCAGTTGTCACAGCATTCGTTAAAATAATTCCTTGCCCAACGATACGCTGTCTCAATAAAGAGAGTGTACTAGTTATTGGACTATTTAATCCCACAAAACCTACAATTATAACACATGATATAAAGTGTGTACACCAATGTATATTGGTGTACACACTTTCATTCGACTATTATGTTGCATACAATGCTCTTAGCGATACCATTATATCTGACATACTATGGATCTGTATCGCATTATAGCAGAGTGTATCTGTGTTTGCTCAGCGAGGTTGTTACATTAAGATCATGTCTATAATCCTCTATAATAATATTAGACTACCCTTATATACTTATATTCGGTTAGTTTTCGATGTACATAACACTATAATGCTTTGCTGCCTTCAAAGCTTAAGCAGCTTCCAATGTATCATTGCAAAACCTTCAGAACACTTTTTTATGTTTGTTATCTGATAACTTTCGATTGAGTGAACCAAGTTTTTATTTGAAAGCTATTCGATCTGGATCTGGTCTAATTTTGACAATATCATTCATGAGAAAAAACCATATCAGTCTTAAATTTGTATTAAGTATTTGCGCGACACGTGGACAAATAACTCAATATCACGCCAACCGATTTCGATAATTATTTTTTTTTGAAAATTATGTACTTCAAGGGTATGATGTATTGATGGGTTTTTGGTTGGATTCTGCTTAATTCTATTTAGTAATTTTCTTACCATAATTCGGAAAAACAAAATAGGGCATCCGCGCGTGGTAAAAATGGTTATACATTTGTCTCTGAATACTTTAAATGTGTATTTCAGTATCAGGGTGTATCCCATGATCGTTGTCTTCACCTCACTGTAAGTAATATAATAATACACTTCATATTCCTCCCATTCATACTGATATCTTTACACAATACTTTTATCTTTAACGCAATACGGGTCTGGAATGAACTGCCACCATATATAGCGTTAATCGTAGTTTAGAGTTAAAATTGTCGGATAAAATTGTTTATTTCAGTTACTACCTGAAAACAAAATTAATGAATATTAACGTAATTTTCAAGCCGCCTGCTTTTATTTTTCGGCGAAACTCGTTTGACCGCTTAACCGTAACGATTTAATTACTGCCACTTACTGGTTCGTACCGACATGTGCCGTAAATGCCTCCGTCCCAGAAGTATACATTATCAATTATAATATTGACAATCGATTTAAAACACTGTAATTTCGTATGAATTATTATGTATTCATTTCAACTTTGGAACTACAACCAAATCTGAACATACTCGTAAGTTTATTTTAAAATAATTCTTAATACACAGTGCGGTACAATGGCCGCTACTGCATTTTTTCTTTTTTTACCATTCCTAAACATGGTCAGAATTAGTTCATATCAATAGTCGAATGGTAAGTTTGATTCTGACGTCTAAAATCAGTTTTATAAGGTACATCAGTACATACGTATTTTTAAAAATATATTATTATAGAAATAAGGTAGGCTTTAAGAGTAATTTAACAGCACAACTAATTCATAAAAAAAATGTCCTCTAATTTAGCTCGATCGTCATAAAAGCTCATTGTATAAATGAGGCACTCGTTGCTGACTATCCCAACGCTAACAACGAAATAAGTTAACTAAGCTTCAGCATTAGAATCTCTGCTCAGTTAAGCTTAATAGAACACGGTCGGTGAGCAAACTCTCTTAGAATATATCTATAGTATGATGGGACGTAGCTCGAGACGGTAAACATTGTTCCAAGAGAATTGTCCTCGTGTCTCTACACATATTGTCGTCTGTTACGTGCCAGCGTTGGCTATCTTAACAGACATGTCGTTTCGTTTGTGCTTTAAGTTATAGAGTAAATTTTGTAATAAGTATTTTTAAAGGAAGTTAAATCTTATTACAGATTCAATCGGTCAATTAATTTACATTACTCGATTTCTTAACGTTCAAATGTAGTTTTCAAAATATGGGCATGTGGCATTTGACCTTTTTATTTTTTTTTAACGAGGAGGAAATCTTCAAAAAGATACCCCGCCTACTGGGGGGAAGGCGGCGGTTATGTGGGGTTTTTACCCACTAAAACCTCCTCGGTGGTCCTTCCTCGGTGCATGACGAGGGGCTCCGGGATCTCACGCGGAACGCACCGGAGCCCCTCTGCACTGTGCTCAAGGAGAGCACGTCCCGGGGAGGTTACTCCCTCCTCCCTGTGCCCTCGCAGCGAAAGACGACACGGGCCAGCCGATGTCGCCTTCTTCCCGGGTCCACTTTGGTGGACGACGCAGGCCCCCACCCTTGTCGCCCAGTGAATCCGAGGCCCCTTTTAGTCGCCTTGTACGACAGGCAGGGGATACCGTAGTCTTATTCTTGAGAGCCCAGAACTACAGGGCTGAACGTGGGTCCTAGTGCAGATTGGCACACTTCACATGTCTTAGGACATGTAAGTTTCCTCACGTTGTTTTCGTTCGCCACCGAGCGCGTGGTAAATCAGCACATAAAATAGCAATAACAAATTTATTGTTGCCGGCACTGGGGATCGAACTCGAGTTGTTACGTACTACGCAACTTGAGCAGACACTCAGCTAGTACCACATACCTTACCCCACCCTACCTACCTATTTTTAATACGTTGCTCTACGTTACTCTAGTCGTCATACCTTCTTGAACGTCCCACCCGCTCACTTCCGCGATATAAATTTTCTTTATCACCACCAAAGCAAGCCACATCTTTACCTAATCACAGAATTCTTTACAACTTATTTACCGTACCTATGTAAGCAATGTGATGTCTTTCCAAAATCCAAACACTAATGTAATAACAATATCCTAAGCAATCGATCTCAGTACTCAGGTACAATCTCGTTTATCTTGATTTATTACCGAGCCTCCTAGAATTAGTTGAAGTGTATTAATGATTACCTACATCGACATAAGATAACATATGGCCATACAACATAACCCAGTTAGAATTGCTGGTAGTTTTTGGGAGTAAAGCGTGATTTATTGCAATTTCTGAGTAAGTAGTAAATGTAAAACACTGTTAAATTAATTAAAATGTGCAGTATGATATAGGTAGTACATGAGATGTAAAGATTGTATCTTTCCAGTGCACCAAAATGCAGGCATGCTAGTGCCTGAAAAGTGAATCAGAAGATTGCTTAAATATGTAACGTAACGCGAGTCCATAGCGAACTTACACCACGGATTTCTATAGTTAAACTATGTTTATTTTATAATAAATAGATAAATAGATAGACTAAGCGTTCAAATTAAGTATATGACAGTTGAATTCAATATCAGCTGGTGTATACCAATTCCTTCTGTTTGGATTCTTAAGTGGCTTGATTTAAAATTATAATGCTGTATCCTCTAGTTTGAAGGTTTGATTCGATGAAAAGTGGCTAGCAATTAATGTATTGATACGTGTTCATGTAGGTTGGTTTGTTTGGTTGTGATATATAATAGTATAGTAGTAGTAGTAAAAAAGATATAGTATGAATACCACTAAAATACAAGAAAAAAATAAGTAAGTAAAATAATTTTGAAATAGTTTTAGAATGGGAATGGAATGGTTTGACGCGGGCGAATTGATCAGTTTTCGATGCGGGGTATCAACGCCTTGGTTATATTATTTTCAAATATGTATAAAGAAAAATTTCGTTATTAAATCAAATTACAAGAAACCATAAAGAGACTACTTTCTTTAAAATCAACAAATATTCTTGTTACATTTAACTCGAGTTTACTTAGTATTTGGTTATCTTAATTGTATTTGCTTTTTCTTTAGCGGTATAACTTGGAATGATTGTGCTTCTGAAAATTTGATTTTTATATATATTTTACTTTTCATTTCAGTTAAGTTTCTTTCTACATTTTTATAGCTTTTGTAATAAACGTTTTTTTAAATAAACTACAATCGCCATAATACAGCATGCTACAAAATTCCCATGCAAGTCTTTTTCGGTTGAAGCGGTTCCCATGTGGAATGCTCTGCTAAAGAGGACTCGTATAAGCACAAAATCCTTGTCTGCCTATAAGACTTAAGCAGTATCGTTCTTTTTGAATATTTTATTATATTATATACATTTATGTTCTTTGTTACTAATAGTACATATATGTGTATATATGTACAGATATCATATTTTTTTATTTCATTTAAAATTAGATATAATCACAGAACGATTTAAACATTTCTGGTAATAAATTGCGGTCCATCAAAAGACCACTCATTGCGCATATAAAAAAATTACAGATGTATAACGATTTATCAATTTCCGATTGAAGTATACATCAATTCATTTTTATTACAACTGAGAGCTTTTATTTCAATTTATATTAAGTATTCAATTCTAATTAAGTACTCAACATACATTTCAATGGATTGAATAAATCAATAATTTTACCTCGATCATATTAATACAGATTACAAATGCATATATGCTATTATATGCAATCTGTAATATCGTTGCAATTTAAAATACGAGGCCTCGATGACGCCAAGCGAACAACGCAGCCTGTTGCGTCGTAGACCGTAGCGCCGTAGCAGACCAGCGCCGTTACGCTTCGTAGCCAGTTATAGGGCGCGAGCCGACGTTTCCGCCCGTGACTCTGTACTCTTCGTTCCTTCACAACCTATTTTCTCACGTTCAGGGTACAAACCCCGCGAATGAATTCCTGAAATGTTGTTATTTAAAATTAAAACGGGTTTTTAGTAACAAAAATATTTTTATTGTTTTAAAAAGTGTTAAGTTTATTTTATAATAATGTTGTGTTTGCTTTGAATATGTCATTTTAATGGGTAAGCACTTTTTTAATAATTAAGAAAACACAAAACCACTATATTTAAGCCAAAAAATTTTAATATAATTCAAATAACCAACAAATGAGACGCAGAAATTATTAACAAAACATAAAATATAATTATAATTTTCTTTGAATTTGTGTCACACAAAATAATTTTTTAAAGCGATTCAACAATTCATAAAAGGTAACGCTTTCTTAAATAGTACAAATTTATATGAATCAGATCTTTGTGCGGGTATGATTGTTAAAAAAAATATTAAAATTTAATGTTCTTTAAGTATAATGAAATCCATGTAAATCTACTATCATAATTGTAAAATAAAAAATATTACCTAAAAATATTAATGGCTTGGAGTGCGAAACAGATTGTCGTAGGTTCAAACCCCGCAATACACGATTGATGTAAATCATCTCTTAACTTATTTTAAAATATACCAACTAGACAATTTATTATTTAATAAATATTATGTTTATTTCTGCCTTCTCTTTCGACTGCAATTGGTGAAACATGTTGATATTTTAAAAATGCTAGAGATTTTTAATTAGACCATTGTTACGTCAGCGCTTTTAAAAGTTTATAGACGTGGTCATTTTTCATTCTAGTTGCAATGATATTGCAATGCTCTTCGTGCTTCAACCTTTTCTCTCTTATTGCTTTCTCTAGGTATTTACGAGAAATTTTCAGTTTTCCTCCATATTTCCTCCGTCGTAATCTGAAATGAAGTATTTTTTTGTTACCTCGGTGGTCTTTGTTATTAATAAAAGGAAATAAAAATAGTATATTTTTTAACAATTATATTTACGAGCAGAAACAAAAGCTGACTTCGATGCCGTGTTTGCTAATTATCTTAATAAATTATATTAGATTTCGTAGATTTAGGATTTCAATTTAGCATTGAACACTGTGAAGAAAGAAACACCAAAAGATGTGATGTAATATTGTTAACAACACGCAAATAAGTTTGAAATTAAACTTGTTTACGTGTTGTTAAACATGTTACATTTGTAGCGCACGCGGAAATTGGAGTAGGTTTAATTAAAAAATAATACAAAAAATGTACGATACCGCCGCGCTATTCACAGAGGACAAAGCTGCGGTACCCTTAAAATTCAGTCTTTTGTAAACTTACCCCGCGCTCTACGCCATTCTACATTCCGCTTTGATGTATATTCTTTAATATATTCATAATCTGCAAAAAAAATTGTGATATATTGTATTATTCATTTCCATGATAAATAAACGTGATAAAAAACATAAATTTGAATAAGCCGATGTTAAGGACATCGTTTCTTAATAATCATTAGCAATCTTCTTCCCATCTTCATCCTACTCGATTTTATTTCTCGATCTTGAGACAGCAATTAACTTGGCACAGTAGAATTGGCCTGAAATATAATAGCACATGTAAGTCATACTAAAAGTTTAAGCATAGGACCAGATGTTATGTTTATAACTCATTTCCGCACATAAGCATACGTTAAATAAAACCGCACCTTTTAAATGGCTTCGTAGATAGCAGGGCAGCAGGCAGCAGGGGTTTCGGGCTAGTAATTAATACCTTGGCTCGTATGATTATAAATCTGCAGTCACTGTCCTTTATCTTGCAAGCAATAGTATTCTTGCTCGCAAAATAACCATATTCTTACAGGTGCAAAGAAATGATTTACGTACTATAATTTAAATAAATAATTATTTTTACATTACTAAATACCCTAATTTCTATTAAAACGAATTACTAAAGCCTCTATAGTGAAATCCATTAATACTTGACCAATATTGCCTTCTTAATTGACGTATAAATCAGTAATAATTCAGAGCGATTGCTGTGAACTTTCATAATTTGGTCTCCGTCATATTTATCGCAGTTAATCGCTTAAAATGTAATAAAGCACTTCTGGTTACAATATAATTATGAAATCACACATAATAATATAAGAACTAGGTGAAAAGAACAAGTGGCTCACCTTATGTCAAATGAGTGCCATTCATCGATATTGATATTTATAATTAACAAACAAACAAAATAATATTTAAATAGTAATATCGTCGTGACGTTTCCCAAATCCAAGCTGTACGCATGACTGATGAAGCAAAGCTTCTTCGCAATTCACAGCATGTCCGCGATTAATGGATGTAGCCACGGGTCTTGCTATCATTCCGAGAAATTGGAATGGAAAATGTTGTATAAACACGTTAGGCATAAAAAACCCGATTACATGTGATGTAATACGATTGGCTCGGATTGGTTTTTTATAGTTAATGCCATTGTTAGCCCGAAGTCTTTTACAGCGTCACCGAGTTGATGGGCCTTCTGTGTTATAGCTGTATGTAAGAGGGTTTATAAAGAATCGAGTCAACTTTTATCGAAATCTTGATTTTGTTATAGACAGTGGAGTGCTAAAACGGTCGTTTCGAAGTTACCTCGTTCCAGTGTTCTATTTAAGTTCTATATAACTTTTGTTCAGTAGAGATTTGAACCTAATAATATAATTCGGAGTCTTATTATCCTATTTTTGTTTACTTTTAACAAAGTATCACTTTTTTTGGTTAAAGCTTAAATTGAGTTATCATGTTGATTTTGATTTCCTGTTTATAATATAAAATTTATTTACATTTACATAAAACGAAAAAAATGTATACAATAATTCAAAAACTTTGAAATGTTATCTTCCGTTTTCGAATTGTTTCTCTTTCGTCCACGTCGTTCGTTTTATGTCTCGTATCTTTTTTCCGTAACTTTTTAAATTAGATAATTATATGTATATGAACCACCATTGAGCACAAACCTTTTCTGTAAAGAGACAACAAGCGAATATTCTGCCATGCGGATGTAGAATACTTCATATGCCTTAGAAAATTTTTCCTCATAAAGTTGTCCACCGTCACCGCCGAACGCGTGGCAAAAATGGCGGAATTTAAAAATGCAACAATCAAATTTATCAATACAACAACTTGTGGCAACATGCCAGGACTCTTCACATAAGTTTTCCCTTTTCCTATCAATACTTACATTTTCCATCGGTCCTTTCTCCGTCTGTTGTCATACATCCCATCGTATCTAATGCATATCCACGTTTTAATAGAATAGCTATATATAATGATGTCGCAAAGAGGTCTCACGGTCAGACACAAGTCGATAAAACCTGCAGGAGTTAACAAAATATAAGATATCCATAAAACATAAAAGAACATAGAATTTCATATTTATAAATTATAAAGTTTTTTTTTCACAAATATTTTACATTATATTATAATCATAGCGGCCAACGAACTCGACCCATTCTTGAAGCGGATGGTGACTGGCGACGAAAAATGGATCACATACGACAATATCAAGCGAAAACGGTCGTGGTCGAAGGCCGGTGAATCGTCCCAAACAGTGGCCAAGCCGGGATTTCGGCGTTAGTGAACTCCATGTTTACACGTCTATAACTGTTGAACGCAATATCCAAACTAATTATGCATAGCGTCGTTTTGTAGGTTATGTCAAGACCTTTCAAATTATGTATAGTATTGCTAGATACGAGCTCTGTAGCGCTTTGTACATAGCCGCGAAATTCAAAAGACAAAAAGGCGGAAGGGAGATATTTGACAACCTATTATTTGAACACTGCAAATTCAATTCACCTTTTAATTCCGCCATTCCTCTTCCATCCCTCATTCATAAATATCATATTAAGTTGCACTGTAAGCTTCTATTTAAATAGACAGGACCGTAGTGTTTATTGGAACTAGGTTCCGTACGTACAGAAAAAAATTAAACAAAGTTTACAAAAGAAAATGTTAAAATGTTACACTTGGCCTTTCACAAACGATTGCCAGAGAAAGTGACTTCTGCATTTTCACTGGAATTGAAAGTTGGCACAGCTCTTATGTAGCTTGGCCTGAAGTCCCCAGTATATGCCCACACTACCTCTGTCATACATAGGTTCTAATAAACTTGGTGAAAAGCAGACGAGACAGTTATAAAACGTGTCTGACCTATTAACAAGAATATTTACTAGCAAAAACAAAAACCTACTTCAAATCAAATCAAACGTAATATTTCATAATAAATAGATAAAGAAATAAAATTAGTCAGAAACTACCCTTAAAGTACAACCTTTCTAAAAAAATAAATCATTGAAAATGGCGTGATATTGAGTTATTCGTCCATTTGTGGCCCACATACTTGATGCAAATTTAACACTTTTCTCAGGGAGCGATTGTTAGAATTGGCCAAATGCTGTGCTTCCCGCACACTAGCTTTCAAACAAAAAAAAAAGAATCATCAAATTTCACGTTCAATTTCATTCACAAGTTATGAGGTGACAAAATTAAAAAAATATATACAGATCATTTGAGAACCTCCTCCATTTTTATGTCGGTTGAAAAAGGTTAAAAAGAAATGGTATTACGAAAATTTGCTTTGAATGAAACAAATTTCAACGCGTTTAATTTTAACACATCGAAATTCCGGCTTTACTGCACTCATCGGTGTACCCATGGCCACGAGTACTATAAACGATTCGAAATTCAGGGAATTTTAATTATAAAATACTGTAAATATGTACCCATTTTAAGCTTTTAAGCTTGGTGAATGTAAACAGCGATTACAGTCTATACTCGTATCTACCTCCGTAAAATAAGAGTTAAAATGACGTAAAAGCTAAGGAAACGAATCAGAATTTTTTCTGTGGGAGTGTTTATTTTCTTCGGTTTTCGAAATCGACTCCGTTGCGGGTGAATTATAACTATACACGTGGTCAAACTCGCAAGCAACAGCTAGACGATATTTAAGCGAATGTCGTATGTAAATTAATAGTAGGTTCAAATTCCCCTATTCTAGGGAGCTTTTGAACAAGTAGGCCCCCCTCTCGACCTCCGTCTCAATCGAGACCGAGAGGTCGGGAGGGCGTAGAAGATAGATTCGTCGCGGCTGACGCTTGAGGGATTAGCCCCGACGTAAAAATAGTTATTCCTAAAAAATCCGTTTCTAAACCCAAGACCAGGGGAGCAGTCGCCCCCTGCGCTGATAACCCGGGTAATGGGGTAACACGCCGAGGCCCGTACCTGCGAGGTTCCCGTGAACCTTGTAGATGACTCGACTGACTGACTGACTGACTAAATTAATAGTTTGTGTGTTAATAAAATCTATTTGTCTCGCGTGGCAAATATTAATTACACTACTAAGCATTCACGCTTTGAGACGAATATTAAATTGCTAATATTGTTCTCAATTATAGCAACAGAGAGTTTGTAGCAGACACACGTTGAGTTTAGGCATATTATTATTTACTAATTATAATGACTAACAGACGAAGACAATAAATAACCTTATTGGATTCTAAAAATATTTACCTATGGATGTATAGAAATCTGTGATTTAGGGGTTATATAATTTAAATATAATATAAGCTCATCTTTATAATTATTATGGCGTAAATAAAAATACTGATCAAATTTTCAAGTGATTGACTGAAGCGTCAATAGCCTAATAATTTAGGACATGGTCTGCGAAACAAGGTCGTAGGCTCGAATCCACCATTCCACCATCGAACTATATACTAGCAAAAACTTAAGCTTAGTTGGAAAAGTTAACAAGAATGTTAATAATGGCTAAAAAAATAATTGAGTGTATGATATTGATAGAAAAAATATAATTTATCAATAATTGAAATCAATCCCTTTGAATGTACATCAGAGACATTTTTGTAAAATTTTTATACTCAAAATGGTAAATCAACTACCGTAATATCAATTAGATTACAGTGAAATATAAAGCACCTTGTACACTATCAAACATTGAATTAAATTTGTCAATAAGTAGGTAATACGATGTATAATACGAATGTTCATTAGAAACAATTTTGTAAAGCTTAAATACTCCCAATGGTAAATCAACTACCGTAATATCAATTAGTTTACTGGGTGATATATTATGCACCGTGTACACTATCAGACATGGAAATAAATTTGTCAATAAGGTTGTCACTAGTTTTAACTGTATATTTCAGGCACTTTTATAGTAATAATTAGGAAATTTACAAAGCAAGTAAATATCAACCCTGAATATGTTTTTTTACGTATCAATTGTCGAAAAAAGGATCTTCATATCTTAATAATATTTCATAAAGCGAAAAAACATTAGGATAAATGAATGAGAGTGGCATTTTAAAAAGACGAACAATATAAGTGAAGAAATTAAAAATTTTTATATGTCGTTAGATTGTAAAAAATATTTACGATCAAAAACAAAAATCGAATCAAACGCTAAAGCTATTACATGCGGACGCCCTCTTTGTATTTCCGAATTATTGTAAGAGTATTACTAAAAAGAATTAATCAGAACCTAACCAAACTTTCACCAAACTACTCTTAAAGTACACCCTTTCCGAAATAAAAAGAATCACTGAACACGGTTGGCGTAATATTGAGTTATTCGCCCATTTGTGGTGCACATACTTGATGCAAATTTAACACACTTATATGTTTTTCTCATGAATACCATTGTCGAAATTGGACCAAATTGAAATAGGACCAATTGAAAGCACCAGAATTCAAATAAAAAAGAATCATCGAAATCGGTTCACCCCGTCGAAAGTAAAAAAAAAACATAAAAAAAATTGAGAACCTCCTACTTTTTAAAAGTCGTTTGAAAAACCAAGACTACTTTCGACTTCTATTACAAATTTTGTATAATAATCGTCATGTTGTTCTAGTTGTCAATTTCATTGTGTGACAGGGTCTTTACTGTCACCCGAACATATGGTGAATCCGTGTTATTTCTCTGTCCCCGTTGAGATTGAAAGCTTAAAAGCTTATATCGTATACATTAAACATTCACAGAAGTTGAGAATAATTAAGTAAAGCTCCCCCTTGGAAAATTATACAATAGGTCATTGTTTGGCGATCACAGTGCCACGATCAAGAGATTCTAAAGAGTTATAAAGTAGCTACTGATGAATTCCATTGTTCTAATATTCCTTCAATCTCTATCCGCTTTTGCAGTAATAATTCAAACTAATGAGTCGCTCTGAGTAAGACTTGATTAATAAGCGTTTGTCACTTTCAGACTCGTTCAAAGGATATATTTCCGCTGAATAACCTGCAGTCACGAGAGAGTAAGACTTGATGTTTGCACTTTAATTGACGTGTGAGGCGCTTCGCTTACAATTTATACGCGTGACTCTTGTCTTTTGTGTTAACGATTCTTTTTATTGATGAGCTGTCTCGTGCTACGCCATATTCACATCGTATGACGTCATTAATATTCCATTAACATTGTATCTCTTTGTTGAATAACGTCGTCCACTAATTATGTATGAACGTAAGCTCATTGAATATGTTATGATATATATATAAATCTTAGATAATATTTATCTAATCAAATTACCTATTGTTCTTATTCTCTGCTAGGTCCAACTTTTGATTAGTGTCTGACTAGGGTCACTTTAGTATTCACCAACTTTACCAGATCTTCTGCGCCTGTTGAGGGCGACCCTACTCATAAGTCCACTCCTCAGGCGTGGTTGGGCCTATGCAAGCAAGTAAAGAAAGCTACGGGAGTTTCCTGTGTGAACAGGGAAAAAGATCATTCAACCGAAGCCATTTCTTGAAAGCTCATCATAGTAGTTCTTTCATATTGTTGTTAAGGCCAAATTGATTGAATTTTTCGTATAGGATAGAAGCTTAAAATTCGTATGTGCTTGTACTTGTAATGATTCTTTTGTACATTGAATGCCAAGAATAATAAGATTAGTAGAAAAAAACGCATTTTATTTTATTATATACGCAGAAGTGTTTCTAAAAATACCCTCGTGACAATCGACCCTACGTGAGAGGTCCGTAGGTACCAACCCGAGCGCGTCGTCTCAAAATAAAAGGGTACGAAGGTTACATTTAACGGTCGATGCGATTCTAACAAGGACAAGCTTTGTTAACGTGAATTTAAATCATAACAAGTGATAATATCTCACATTCTTTTACCATAGACAGAGGCCAGCGAAGAAGGTACCATGTGTTTTCCTATTTCTGCCCATACGAATGTGTCATAGTCTTGAATGCAGAAATATGTAGTACATAGCATGATGTTATCCTGTACAGATAACAACTTTTTTTGTAATGACGACATGTAAAACTATAATAAAATCTCCTATCGGCTACAAGTGGAAGAGAATAACACTAGTATATTTACGAAAAAAACAAAAAACTGCCATCAAATCGATTCAAACGTTAAACGCTCTTAGGCGCATATAGTACTTTCTTAGATCATACACGTATCAATTTTACAGTCAAAAAACATCTTCCTTACGATTATAAGGAATTTCATGTTATACATATGATAACTTAATTTATATAAGAGTCATAATTAAAACCAAATCCTTTCAAATAACAAAAAAATTCGAAATCGGTTTAGAAATGACGGCATTATAAGTGCACAAAAAACAAAAATAAATCAGACGAATTGAGCCTCCTTTACCTGCTCCCTTTTTGAAGTTGGTTAAAAACTGTAAGGTTCACTATCGTTGTATATAAACACTATAATTTAAGACTACGAACGATGGGTTGATCATCTTTGATCGATGTTTTAATTAGCTCTTGTGAAACATATAGTACAGTTTTGTTAAATTGTAACCACTCTTGACTATCCTTTGAACTAGAGTAATATGGCCGAGAAATATAAATAATTTGTCATATAAAACGCGTCGGTGGTACGTAAGATGTCGTCTCTTAATCCAATACGAAATATAATTTGTGTAAGCGGTGCTAGAATAATTTGCCCGCGGCATCCTATCTCGTCTCGCATATCTATCTTCCCTCCGCCAAGACATTCCTAAAATGCTTTACATGTAAGATGAGTGGTTTGGTTTCTACCAGATTCTCTGCTACTACATTAGTATTTTAATACTTAAATCCTTCCGTCAATCCATTGTATTTGTCGTATGTATATGTTTAACTTATTTCTCATAAGTAGCGGTTGCCCTGCAGTTGAAATTCAATTTTAACCGGAAACAGAGCATTGAAATCACACATAATTTGCAGCTCGTAACTTATTCGGTAAATGTGGCAGTCATTATTTATCATAGTTACTGCGATGCCAAGCAACCTTATTTTATACGAGTCTATGTGTCATGTGTGAACACGTGGTACGGCACTATGGTACGGAAAGTATGCATACTTTAAAAAAATTTAACAGTCTGCATTCACCTTCTCTGTTTAAACTATAATTGTGGAAAATTTCACATTCCTCCGTACGCACAATTTTCTTAGGAAGGGGTACAAAGTTTCAATCTTCACGTATTAATATAATGATACTTATTATCATATATAAAAAAGCAAAGTAAATAGGGTAATAAGTACGTACATAAGTAAATGACTATGATACAACTAAATTTTTACATATTATTAAATGCAAAAATGCTGGCAACTTTTATATATGTGTATCTTTCAAGAGATTAGGTTTAAAATGTCCCGCCTGTCTATTTCCGCTTCCACGATCAAACATGGCCACCCAACCGTCACTTCCTTTGCAGATGTACTAAAGCCGTGATCGCATGGACGACACAGATATACCCGACTGGCGCTGGCTCCGGACAGCTGGGCCATACAGTCTGGCCGCTGCCTTATCTATGCGTCATGTAGGTGTCACGTAGCAAATTTAAATTACTTACTTTTCTTTATATTTTTATTTTTCATTATCATGTCGTCTAAATAAAAGGTATAAGAAACAATTGAAGTTGTAGTAATTGAAAAAGAGTAAATTATCTTTTAGTGACGCTTTTATCAATCTTTAGACAGCAACGGTATGGTTTTTCTTCAAATTCATATATTAATTAAATATAGAAGATACTCCAGTAGACGTTATCACGTCTTTAGCAAAATTTTTTTAATACAGGTGCAAGTACTAGATTTATCTAGTATTGAAGAACAATAAACCACCGTACAACCATACATTACCAATTAGAACAACGGACAATAAAGACAGCCTTGCATAATGAACGGCACGGAAGCAACCCTCGAAGTCAATCGCTCCACGCCAATTTATACTATCGGCACGAGCTTCATCACGCAATGGTGGGTTCTTTACTTTACAATACATTTAGTTTAGTTTATATATTATTATACTATTATACGTTGTAGATACAGCGGAAAATATTAAAAAAAAATCTAAGATTTTCCTTGATGGATTTGACCATTTAACCAATTTATTGACGATGCTTACAAGTATATACCACTTCGCGCCATTCAACGACTGCCAGGTTTTACAGATTGTCCAAAAGGGATCCGTATCTATTCTAGTCAATCCTTAACACCAGTTATTCTGCAGAGGTTCTTTACACAATCTATAAATTATTTCATGGATTCATTAGCCGTATTTGGCATTCTTCATGTATCTCACCTTTTTAGAGGAAGATGCCTGGCGATGGGTTTCTGATTTACCTTCTCCTTCTTCATCGGTATTACTCTTGACAGTTTGGAAGTAGTCATCACTTGAGGTATTAAAGGCAACACCACCCCTATGTAATGACCGTCTTCGTCGTGCATTGTTGTAGTAGCTAGCTAGGCAAGAGCTATTTACTACTGGTTTTATATGATCAGTCCACTCTCATTGACCTTTCGCTGGACAAGTCGTTAAATAGCCATGTTTTCTCTTTAAATAAAAAAAATAAAAAACCGATTACCTTCTAAACTTACCCTCTAGGAGGTTTAGAATATATGTAATTATTTTGGTGTAGAAGGCTTTCGATAATAATCTCCTCAAAAAATTATTGCCAGTCTGCAGTTGGCATTTAATTTTTATTCTGTCACTTGCTTGATTTTGTTTATACTCGTAATCGCATCGTAATATAATTGTGTTTTCTCTGTTTAGGAAACTACAAAAGTTCAAACAACGCACCTGCATACCGACTTCAACGTACCCCGAATGTCAGGGTTACCTGATCACCAACGGCACCAATGTGACTGACGTTTATTATTACAACACCACCATGGACGCCGGTCTCAGTGGAGATGGACTTCTGGTGAGTAGCAGGAACAGTCAGTAAGGTAAAACTGAAAAACAAAACCAGTTATCGTGTAGAATTACAAGGGCACCATATATAGTAAAACACTGGAAAATTAGTAATGTATACTATACAAACAATACAGGAATACAGATGTTTACACCTACGTTGGCTTTGCCTGGGATGCCCTAATACTCCAGGTCCAGGGTAACCTCACGTTGCGCAGTCCGCTAGCAACCCATGTTTGACCCCGGTGTCGGCACCAATAAATTTGTTGTTGCAATTTTATATGCTGATTTACCAGTTATAAGTATTAGAAAATTTTCTGTAGTTATGTGTTAGAAAAAAAAGCTTGTGCTCCAACAGTGGGTCGTATATTATATGTATTAGCTGTAAACTTAACTAGAACAATACATCAATAGGTTAATAATAAGTAGTGCAATCTACGAAACAAAGTCATAGGTTTGGCCCATTTGACTATTGAAGTGAACCATTTCACCCAAAGGCGTAGGCAGAGATAACTGACTTCCGCTCTAAGCATCTCTTTCGCTTTATTTATTTATTTGTACAAAAAATTGTCAAACTACTATTCAGATATTAATAACGAGATAAAAAACGACAATTTCGAAAAACGTTAGGTAAATTAATAACAGAACACAAATTAAAGAGATTACAAGCCTAAAATAGCATTACTTAAGATTTCTTTAATGGCCTAATATGTGAAAGCGGACGTCCTTTGATAATAATTTAAACCTATCAAAATAAATAGGGTTTGTACCGGTCGGAGTTAGCCGCGATGTGCCAAATTAATTGGTGGTCCTGAATTACTGTAGGTAATTGACCTAAGTTGAAATTGCCCGGAACCTTTACGCACAGTTAGTTAAAACTAGACATGAATTTTATACATACATTTATCCACAACAACGTTAACTATTATCTAAAATACATTACTTTTTATAAGAAAAAAAAACAAAATTAGCAACATAATTTTAGAACAAGTTTTTTCGGTAAAAATAAAAATATTTAAACGGGAATGAACTCTTCATTTTTAAAATTGTACATTTAACTATAGCATAATATTTTAAAAGCAATACTCAAAAATCTAATCAAATCATTCGAACGTAGAATTGGAAATATTTCATTACTTTAACGAAACAATTTCAACACGTCCCCATAGAATATTGTTCAGCGAGTTCGGACAGTTAATCGATTCGAGACCATTATCATGTGTTTATGTCACGGCCACGGTGAGGAGGGAATGTCGCCGCCTGAGCGCTGTTATTATTAGCGGAACAATGCCTGGGATAGGTTTTATTTAAATAGAAAACTAACTACGCCTGTCATAACTCTGAAAAGGGTCAGGTTGGAAGGCTTGCCTGACTTCTTATGTAAACAGAAGTTCATTTATTTTTAGGGCATGACTAGAAGTGAAACTGTTTTATCGCTGTTCAATTTTGATTATAAATTCCCATTTTGAAAGCTATTTATTTACATTCCTACGATCATTTATTCTTTATTCAAATTGATTAACTTTTCATTATTCGTTTAGGAGCCAGTGCTGCCGCCATTCCCCCTATGGATGGCAGCGATCTTCGCAACGTGTTTGGTCTTAGTCATTCTTTTGACCGTCAGTGGAAATGTACTGGTATTATTAGCGTTCCTAGTAGACCGAACAATACGTCAACCTAGTAACTACTTCATAGCTTCCCTTGCCGCTACAGATTTGTTAATAGGTATGTATTCATCAATATTCAAAAAGCAATTAAGTAGTTGTAAACTTTTAATTATAACGTTTATTGATAAAATGTATATTCAATTGCAGGTACTTTATCTCTCCCATTCTACACTGATTACGTATTGAAAGGCTACTGGCATTTAGGGCCTTTACTATGCGATTTGTGGCTTTCGGTGGATTATACAGTATGTCTTGTATCACAGTACACTGTTTTACTTATAACAGTAGATAGATTCTGTAGCGTCAAAATAGCTGCGAGATATAGAGCATGGCGTACAAAAAATCGTGTAATATGGATGGTTACCGTTACCTGGATAATTCCAGCCTTACTATTTTTTACGACTATATTTGGTTGGGAACACTTTGTAGGCTATAGGGACTTACAAGAAGGTGAATGTGCCGTACAGTTTTTAAAGGATCCTATATTTAACACAGCTTTAATAATAGGTTATTATTGGACTACTCTTTTGTGCTGATAGTTTTGTATGCGGGTATTTTTAAAACTGCGTACGATATGCAAAAGAAAAGTGAAGCAAAACAAAGGAAGATGCAATCGATGGTTGCGTTAAGCGCAGGGGTTATGTCTGGCATGGCGGGACGAGCTGCTGGCATGGCAGGTTTACCAAAACCAACAATATCAAGCGAAGATCAAGTGAAATTATCTGAATCAGATCAAAAAGTTTCTACAACAAAAGGATCTTTAGCTGCTCCATTACTTAACTTAGGTGGATCGTCAGATTCTAATTCAAGTCAAAAATCATCAGCTCATAAAAGTAGCGCTACTGCTACTGGAACATCTACCACGGCTGAATCTGATGCAGACAAGAAAGAAGATCAAGTGGAAGCAGAACGTTCAAGTAGTCCAGCCTTCGATTCCGACGATGAGAGTACTACACCGTCAAATATAAAAAAGCGACCATCAGTTGCGAATTTAGTGATGCAAACGGGTGCCATGCAATTACTGAGCAACATGCGATTAAATGGTGGAATGCTTATAAAAACTGATGTAAAACCATCACCAGTGCTTAAGCACGACCACGAAAAACCGAAGTCATCGTTGTCACAAATTTCAGAAAAAAGCCTTTTAGATACGGAAAATTTAGAAACTCTTCACAGTAACCGATATGCACCAGCAACAATGAATGTTTCTTTGGCTAGTGCTGTATCGCCAGATTCTTCGGGAGTTGCAACACCATCTGAAAGAGAGGTATCAACAACAATTGCTCAAAGAATCATTCCTCCTCCATCAGAGTTCAGATGCAGTCCAACAGTATCTGAAAGTCCTCCATCTCATTCTGAATCATCGCGAACTAGAATTATTAAATTAATTAAAGGAGATGGTAGTAGTTATGATATGCTTGTAGGAATGGATGGTGCAGATTTGAGATATATGGATGAGAGTTCAGTTAACGTACCTTCACCAACCTACGAAAGTCCACCTTCGTCAATCACCTTCCCTACTGCCACCGAACCATCATCTCCTCCAAATATTTCGGGTAATGTAACAAACAATTCGTTATTACAGGCTGCTCTTATACGAGCAACAAGCAAAGCTGAAGCTCAAGTAACACAACCCAAAACAAATGTTTCTCCTCCACCACCTGTAAAAGTTAATACGGAGGTAAGTTTAACTGCAGGAGAAAGACCCAAGCCCGTGATTACCCTTGTATCATCATCTTCCAACAATAATGATCCCTTACCTTCTAAAGAAGTGGACATTAAAATAGCTCCCATGAGATCAACTACGGCTGTAAGTATGGCAATTGAAAATAGTGAAGTTTCAAGTCCAGTTGTGAGTGGGACCGCCCGTTCTGACTCCAAGAAAGAATTTGTGAAAAACATAGGCAAGAAATTAAAAGTCAAACGCTCAAAGCGTGACGGTATATTTCCAAGCATTGGACGACAGAAGTCGAAATCGGAAAACAGGGCCCGTAAGGCTTTTAGAACCATATCGTTCATTTTAGGAGCATTTGTTGTGTGTTGGACGCCATATCATATATTAGCTTTAGTGGAAGGATTTTGTACGGACCCGCCTTGTATTAACAAACATATTTACATGTTCTCTTACTTTCTATGCTACGCTAATAGTCCGATTAATCCTTTTTGCTATGCCTTAGCAAATCAACAATTCAAGAAAACCTTCACAAGACTCTTACGAGGCGATTTTCATATCACCTAGTACATGTTGGCTACAAAAATGTTTTATTTTTGTACGCTGTCATACAGTGTTCACTTTGAATTATTACGCACATAAAAATCTCGATGCAGATGTTGTTATGATGTGACAATACCTTATACTTTTTAAAGCTTTGGATGTAACGATTAAATTTGATCGGGATGTTTATAAAAATGGAAAAACTTTTCAGCTTTATTAAAGGTAGATTTAAAAATGGTATTATTCAATATTTAGAATAATAGCAATAACTTGAATATCACGAGTTGTAAATTATTAAAGTAGCAATTAAATTGTATAATTTTAAGGAATTTACGCCATTTATGAAGTTCAGAACTGACAATAAAAGCTTAACAATTATAAATAAAGCTTAGGTTATAGTGTAAAAGTCTCTTTATATTTCTAGTAATATAATGTTATTGACGTGCTAATGTGAAATGTTCAATAATATTAATTTTAATGTTTATGTCAGAAAAATTAATACCACGTGTGCGTAGAATTATATAAATGTCGTATAGCTTCGTATTGAGATGTTATAGCGGGATGTCATTAACTGTTACTAGTTTGAAATGTTAAAAGCGAAGAAACTTTTAGTATTCATAAATAGATTGTAAAAATGCAACTATGTTATTTGCATTATTAAAATGGTTTTCAAATTTTTTTTCGCATATATTATTTGTAAATAATGGGTTAATTAAATGTATAATAATAATAATGTACCTATGAAAAATATTTTTTGTTTGTTAAAAATATATTAGATAATGATTTTTGTAAAACATTAAATTATCATGATGGAAGAATTTTAAATATTATCTCGTTATATTATAAATCTAAAAAAACGCTTAAAAGCTTTCAGCCAAGAGCCCAGCTAAAGTTTTTTAGCGTTAAGAGTATGTCAATTAATTGTTAGTTGTATCTTCGTAGCGCAGTCACGTGTTTCCTGTAGTAAACGATAATTTGCCGATAATTGACGTCAATTACGAAGTTAAGAAGCAAATTCTCCTAATAGCGTTATGTATCAAACTTGAATTTCTCCGAACTTGTACCAAGTCGGTAGAAGTAGTGTGCTAAATTAACTAATTCAATTTTCACACTTAATTCGTTGTTAGCGTCGTAGGGCTGAGAAATTTTATATTCTTATTTGATGTTCATTGCAAGATTTGATTTTATCAATCATCATCATCGATTAGGATCAAGTTTTTCCTTAACAGATCTCTTAGAATAAATGTTTCTTATTACCTCTAATATCATAACCTAGCTGGCTAGGTGATAGCTATGCAAATACTTGAATACTCATTGCAATATTCTTCTCATTCGACAATGAATAATGTAAATAATTGGTAGAATTTATTTCTACTACTATTAACTGTATTTTATCCATTTTTTGTCTTGAGGCCTAATGTAATTATTCTACGACAAAGTCTAGAGTAGTTTGTTTCTCAAATTTATATCTGGTATAATATATATATATAAATATCTATAAATAACTAAAATATTTTTTAAATTGTCAAGAGTATTAAAATTTTATTTTATTTCTACTACACGAGTTCCTTCTTCCACATTCACGTTCAATTTGAAAATATATTGAATTCTTAAATAAATATGTATTCCCTTGAAATTTTAATTTATTTAGTTATTTATTTAAATAAATCCTAAATACAGTACATAAGATTGACATTAAAATGGATATTTAATTTTATATTTACCTTTTTAGATATAAAAATCTTTAAAATCAGTATTATACTAATGTATTATAAAAATAGGTTGTTACAAGAAATGAAAGACAAAAGTGAAATATATTTAGATATAGTTATTGATCATTGCAAAATAATGGTCTTAAAATAGCAATCATTACCATGTGACAATTATTAATAATCAATAAATATTACATCATCATGTCTGCAACACAAATAGTTTTGTGATGCGTTGTCCCCGTGACCGTAAGCTGTATAAAGTGCTTGAAGTAATTAAAATCAAAATTAAGCCATTAGCCACTTAGTTTAAATTCACATAAAAGTGAAGAAATTATTAATTTTAAAAATAATACTGAGTTGAGTAGTACAGGACATTTATGAGTGAAAACAAAAATTGATTTTAAATAAAATCAAACATGACGGATCAAGCTGACACTCTCTTTTACTTCTGATGAATAAGTTATATTGACAAGTTCTATTATTTCTTGCTTCTGCTATATTTCCGTTTGTTGTCAATAAGAAGTATTTAAATAGTCTTGGATTGTTACAAACCAATAAATAACCAATTTCATATCAACAAGCATTCTTCCGTAAGATTTGTAGGAGTTCCCCTGCAAATATTAAACAATATAACTATCAATTTGCTTATTGTTTCGTCCTTTTTTTTGAGGTCGGTTAAAAACAGTGAAAAATGTAATTTGTGTCAAATCAATTTACTGTATCGATGTTAATGGTAAAAATTAAATACCGTATTGGAACACCAATTGGTTAGATGCGAAAAAGGCGTCTTCGTTTAAGTAAAGTGACGGTTGATGGAAACTTTCCGTTATACGTGGTTTTATAAGTTACCAATGATTGCGTGTTACCATTTAAAAGCAAAAGTTGTCATACCTCCTTCAGAATATTACATTCCTATTGACGTCTAAATTAATCCGTGTTTCACGAAACTGCATTCTTCATTTCTTTTTATGTAAATATTTTATCAAATACCCATTAATGTACTTCCAATTATCATTTATTTCTGTAGTAACTCTACTTATAGAAGATGCCATTGTAGAAATAATAATCGACTATCAAAATCTATTTTGTTTCTGTGATATAGTAATTGTTCATATTGCAAAATTGTTTTCATTGTAAATGTTTAAAGATGTTTCTATTTATAACTCTAATGATTTTCTTTAGCTGTACTTGTAACATAAATCATATCATTTATTTCATTTATGATTTTGATATCTGTTTATAAAAACGAATTATTGGTTAAATTGTAAATAGGCTTTTTAAAGATAATTTACCGCTTTATCAAGTCAGTGTAAAATTTCTAAATTATCGTTTGAAGAATTGCATGGTAAGGTGGAGTGGCTTGAAAGAGGATGTGAATAAAATCAAGAACGCTTAGGAGATTACGACATATAGAAAGGATGAATGACGCAGAAGACACCATAGGCAGGAACATCGACCAGATTGGCGATATATTTAGTAGCCTTAACTGACGATTATGTATATAATGGCGGTTATTATAAATATGATATTATATATTTATTAATTATTAGATTATGTATATATGATAATGAAGGGAGTGAGTATTTGTATTTGTTATAGCTGTGTTTATTTGTAAAAAATAGAAAAAAAGTTACCGCTGACCGAAATAAAATAGATGAAACACGCGAATGTGGGACGGGACGGCCCTTATATTGTTACACGTTTAAATGCTTTAACATAATCGATGTTCGATGGAAGAAAATAATGTTTAAGGAATTAAATGAAAATCTAGTATCATAATAATGTTGTTTTTATTTATAACACCGCTGCTCTGGTACCCGATATTATATAGTAATATGTGTATTTTAGATTAAGTTCATAGAGCTTTTATTTATTTTTTTAACAGTGACCACTACTGTTAAGATCGGAATGCTCTCACTAAATTTGTTATTTCAACATAGCTACAGTATTTATTGCTAGCAGTGATAGTCTAGTGGCTAAGATATTTGATTTACGATATGTTGCGAGTTCGAATATCAGTCGCCTTGTACCAATTAATTTATGTTTTAAGCACAAAAAAGTAACTTGCTAAGAAATTTGTGATGTATGGCGATGTGTTCACCCCCTGTTTCGTATGGGACCTAATAGGCTTTGTGAAAAGAGGCAGAAAAAGTCTCTTTTTTCCCGCTAATGTAAAAAGGACGTAAGAGCTTATTACATTTTTCCGTAATAGAAAATATTAAAAATGCCAAAAAAATAATAATAAATACAATGAAAATACAAAATAATAAAATATCCTACTTTAGCAATACAAATTTAATAGTATGATAAACATTTTGTAATATAATAAATCTAAATAGTATTTAGAAAATGCATATTCGTCAGAGCATTTGTTTTATTAATATTTAATTTTGCGCATTTTAGAATGAATGCCAACAACAATTAATAGCAAATAATTAATTTGTAATGCAATTGAGCAAAGACCTAAGAATTACCGCAATTGTGGCTTCTTTACGAAAATAAATAAAGGAGGCGACTTGCATATTTTGTCATTTCACTTTAAAACTTCACTAACCGGGATAGATTTTAGGCTTAATAATTACTGTTGAAAAGGGTATTCTGTGAACTAGTTTCTGGTCTTTACTTTATTCTTATATGGTGTCGAGACCTGGACTATGAGAAGTCGGAATACCCCTACGATAGAGATGTATATGCTATACCGTGGACTGCGGTTACCACCCAAAATTAATGATTTTTTAAATAAAAATGATTGACCACTAAAACCACTAAATGTTCATTTTGTCAAATTCAAAGGAGTTATAGAAATTGTCGATACTAAAGCCCGAGTATGCTAGATCGTACAAAATGAAGCTCCACTCACTCAATCCACATCTCTCAGTGTGACGGGCGCAGGTATTTATTTCAATTAATTATTTTATCTCTGTCGCATTCTTTAGCAATTGAGCTGCGAATCAAATGCGGTGTAATTTTATGTTCCATTGCGTCAAAAATAAATGTACACAAAGTTCACACGACTAAGTTGTCATATTTAAAAATAGAAATGAATGGAAATTTCAACATAAGATAATGAAAATGGTAGTGACATTGTTCTCTCATTTTTACTTCGAAACGACCGAAGAACTTTTTGCTGCGAGCTTTCGAAACAAAAACGCTCGTGTGCCGAGCGTTCTAAGTGAGGTACCTTTTTGTTGACTAAATTTCTCTTATTTTAATGATTAATTATTTTTCATAGATTGCTGATATTTATTGCTTAAAAATATGAATCTATAGTAACTAGAATTTCTGATGTTTTTATTTGGTAATTTTTTATCTATATTGATTATCCTATCTCAAAACATCCACAACACTGAATTGGTGGCGTTCCAAGTCTTTGGTTCATAGGCTCGTTTTTTGTCGATCGGCTTATAGAATTATAGATATTTTTTAAACACTTTTACCTAGTTTGTATTATTAACTTTATCATATCCAAAGCATAATAATAAACTGTGTGAGAAATAAAATATAATTTATAAGTTGTAATGTTATGTACCACAGACATTTTTCTACAGACTCTTTTATACGTGTTCTCCGAAACGGCTCTTACAAAGTACGGACTATTGTTCAACGGAGACTCGACTCTTTTGCGTTTTTTTATTTTTTTTTAATGTTTAGCCCCTTTGAAGAGTACGTTTTGTATATTGTTTGCAGTCCATTCTTTGTTTTCACCTTTATTAAATTAATAGGCGTGAATAAAATTACGGGATAAATATAATTAGTAAATGAATCATTGTGAAAATTTATTTGTTTTAACATCAATATAAAAAACCTTGGTTCTCTGTACACACAACTAGCAAAAATGTTTGTTTTATCTGCATGTTTAAAAGAGCGTTCTGGGTATATTTCTTTAAAAATTTCTAACCGTCTGCCTATAAAATGTATTGGAATAGATATAAATAAAAAGCTCTTAAATCTTTTCAACCGACTTCAAAAGGAGGAGGTTCTCAATTCGTCTATATTTTTTATGTTTGTGACTGCATAACTTTCAAAGAGTGGATCGATTTTGATTACTTTTTTTATTTAAGAGGTGGTGCTTCCCGTGTGGTCCAATTCTAAAATGGGGATCTATGAAAAAATCATAAAAGTCTTAAATTTGCATCAAGTATGTGCGCCACAAATAGACAATTACCTCAACATCACGCGAACCGATTACCGTGATTCATTTTTATTGGAAGGGATGTACTTCAAGAGAACTTAGATGAAAATTTTGTTAGGTTCTGATATATTGCTTGTTGATTTCGTAATATTTCTACAATAATTCGCAATTACATAAAGGTTGTCCATAATATCTTCAACGTTTGATTCGATTTGAAATCGGTTTTTGTTTTTAGTGGTAAATATACTTGTTTCAGACAAAACACAATTACAAGTCTTACATGGATATTATAATTTAATAATAAGTCCTTATTAAAAACTCAGAATGCGGCACTGCAAAAAATACATAACAGGTTGCTACCGATTTGCTTTGAGACAAAGAGAAATGCATCGCACACAGTACAGATATGAAAGGCAACGTTTAAAAGCTTTTCATACCATTCATTTGCTGGGATGAAATAGCTGTGGGCAAAAAAGCTTTCTTTAAAAAATCTTTTCATGCTCGGCCTGAAAAGCTGCAGGATATGCAGGTAGGCTTGAGAAGGACGCTTGAGAAGCTGAGGACAAACCGTGTACACCTTAAAAACGAATACACCTTGAAGACGAAATGAATAGCGTGAGATAGCAGTAGAAATCGGTTGTTCGGCAAAGTTATTGACATTATCGCCACAGGGCACACATTTTAAAGCGTGGTCTTTTGTACGTAGTACAGGAATAGGTGTGTAAAATAGGCAGGCGCATATAATTCAACCGCTTGTGATTTGCGATTTTTCGGAAACCAGTTGAGACTGGTACTTCCGACTGTCATTTCATAAATCGAAAACCTAGTTTGTCCCTGCTTTGTTTTAAGACTTAACATAAATCACAATACCTGGAGAGATCTTCTTAATTAGAGTTAAAAGTCCTTAATTACAGTAAACAAAACCTTTCAAAAGGTTCGTTAAGGGTTCAAAGTAAACAAGGAATATTTCAAAACATTTGTAACTCGTTAAGCGATATTTGAAGAGCTAAAAGACAATGGTTCTTATTAAATGAACTAATGGAATGAACCGATACAATTAATTTGAATAAAAAATGATAAAAAACTTAATATCTTTTATTTTACGTATACATAAATTTACTTGCTGCTTTTTATTACTCAGAGCTTTTTAAATATGATGAGACCAGATGAGCTTATTTTTTTAATTAACTTTACCAACAGTGCTATGATCCCACCTGATGTTAAGTAGAAATAAATTAGCTTTTATATAGTTTTTGTTCAAATGTATTCTTTGCATAAACAACAAATCGCCTAAGGATAATATGTTAGGTTAAAGATCAAAGTAAAAAATTACTTTGGTGATTTGAACCTTTAGTAAACTGACATATGTCCGACTTGAAACACAGATTTATTCCAATTATATGATAGTTATTTACGTAATCAATTTTCGGTGCTATTTAAAGCCGCCATGTAGTAGCATATCGAGTAGTACATATCGAAAGCCAGTGTCGTTTGCACACTACATATTTGATCAACAAAACCGGTCTATACACTCTCTACGCACTTGCTACGTGAATTCATAAACACAGTTTGGAAAGTATATTTTGTTATTTTGTATAAAAAAGTATTTTTGCTACACTTGTCACCACTTGTGACGTGCACATGCTACGTTGTAGCATGTAGAGCTACGACAAAATTAATTGTATTTTTAAAGATTATACATTTTTTTTCTACCATTAATCTCATAAAAATATTTAAACAGCATAGTAAAAAATATTGTGGACTTCAGTATACAGTGATATCTGTTTGCCCCAAGCAAAGTTTAACTATTCAAACTTAATCTCGGCACGTGCGCTGCGATATACTGTGGAAAAAATATGATCCTAAAATATTCTGCAAAAAATGAACGAACATTTTTTTAACAAATAAATAAAGTTATCTTGAAATAATCAAAAAATAATGCTAAAATAGCATAGTAAGTGGCTATGCGTTTGACTTGTCCTTTTGATTATTTATTTATCGTATTAAATTATACTACAAAAATATCAACCATCACTTCAGGGACTTAATCCTTGAAGAGCATACTAGTATATCGATATATTCACAACATATAGAGTTAAAAGAACGTTTAGGTTTATCAATTTATTTTTGAAATTATCATGAGGGTAACCATTAATATCTATGAATGGTTTCAAATTGACGAAATTATTCGTGAACACGAACCTAAATTGTTGTAGAAGGCAATTACTCGTAATTGCTTTTTGTTTACCGATCTGTGCTCCTTCAACTCAAGTGCTTCTTTATTGTCTGTCGACTTATAAAAGTGTTCATAAACAAATTCAATTTTATTTCATTGAAATTTTCATTTCGGTAGTTGTTTTTTGTGTTTGTGCCTTCATAACTCCGTATTTATTAAAAATGATTTTGAAAATTCTTTTTTTATTGGGAAAGGCGCTACTTTCTATTTGATCCTATTATAAATATTATTATTATCCTATAATAGTAAAGGTGAAGTATTGATTAATCCAGTTTTAATAATTTATACAAAGCGGCCTTCAGTTACAAACATCAATAAACCGTGTCAACCATGACACGTTTTGCCAAACAGGAGCCTTCTATGTATTGTCTTGTCATCCATTAATTCCCCTACCGCCATCACAACGTGACACTATAAGTAATGATATTGTTAGCAAGTTGGTCAAGTGACAAAGAAAAATCTACTTACTTGATGGATGATTGGAAATATATTGTAAAGTGTTACTTTGTAAGAGATTGCTTCAAGTGAAAAATCTCTTGATTGATTAAAAAAATATTTGACCTGTAGTTTAATCTTTGTAAAAATTTGTCTTGCGTTTTCTACTCACACTTCTATTCACTTTACATTTTTCATATATGAAAGATATATAATTTTATTAGTTTTATTTAATTAAATTTAATTAATTTTATTAGCATTAACATCTTTCATCAGCAAAAAAAAAATATTTAAATTATTTTTTCAAAGGTGTACCCCCTATAACCAATCCCTTCAATACACACTCTTTGGTCCCTGAATACCTTTATTGTCCTCTCATTAGTTTCTTATAGCTCTACTACTAATTTTATTAGTAATAAATTAATAGACTAAGGCGCTCGAGACGTCGAGATCTTAAAAATATCTATATTTCAATTTGTAATATTTGAGTAAATATAAGAAACAGCTATATCACTAACACTTTAACAAGCTATATAGTTGACTGCATTTACTTTCTTCCTAGTGTTTTTCGTAGAACTAAACTAGCAGAGCAAAATAGGCGTATAGTCTCTAGAGTGGGCAACCATTGCTGCCACTGCACTAATTATCACAACTTCAAAGAATGTGTATTAGAGCCATTTATGTTTCCTTTAATCTGCACTCCATACGTGGCCTACGTACATCTACGCGCCTACGAACACATCCTCATCTACGACGACGTAGATGTACGTAGAAGATGGTAATAATTTTATTTTATTCAATATAAAAATAACTACTGACAGCGGTCTATATAAATCGATACAAAAACACATGATTGTAGTTTATTTTAATCAATCTCAATCTAATGCCACAATAACCAATTTGAGGTTATTTAACCTTGAAATTTGTGTTGGAGCGTGCACTGTAGGTTTACCTCCATTACCTAAAGCCAGCTATCGATCACAATTTTCCGCACGCAAAGTCACTCAAGGTAAACACAGTCAATTGCTATTGCTTCTAGCCCAATAACCTTTCTTAATAAGAATAAATGTAGACAACCGTGTGGCTTAGTAATCTAAGTATTATATTATTTAAGCTAATTCTTTTTAAAATGCCTAACCAAAATCTTGACCTCTTTATTAATCCCCCTCAGTATTTTGTTATTATTCCACTTTACATCTTTCTTCACTTTTTCTAATCTTAATATGTGTGACAATGAGTAAGCTCACACATGTCCAGTCCCAGTACACATGTCTCGCTTCTTGCAAAACCATTCATGTTCTACATATGTTGATGATGATACATGTTCTACATGTTTTGATGATATAATTATCCTGCCAATTTTGGCGTCAATATTACGCTTACTCTTATTTAAAGAATAAGTCTTTATTGCAAGCCTTTTAGAACTACCTTTTGCCTTAGGTATTGGTTTCCGTGTTTTTGCTTGCCATACAGGAGTTCTGAAAAGGAAATAAGCCTGACCAATCGTTCCTCCGCCATGCGCAATACGTGACTGCACCACTGACGCTGTCATCACATAGCATAGGCTTCAATTCCTCCCAAATTAGCTGGACAGACTTACTATTGCATCTCACTTAGCTATCACTATGACCAGTTACTACAATACTTAAAAGACATGAACGACGATCCAAAATACCTATACGAATTTGGATCCAAAACAGTGAGGCGGCATTTTAAGATAAGAATAAACATTCGGTAGTTGTGAGTAGACAACACAGGGTTATTCCTCTCTTTGTCTGCGCTAAAGGACTGCAGCTCGCCGGAGGCGATTACGTCTCCGCTGCAAAGTGTGAATAGGTTCTCTAAAGGCGTCCTGTCTACACACCGTATCTATATTTACACTCTAGTTGTTCTCTTATTAAGTTCATTGTAGTTTCATTTTATGCAGGAGAATGCAATATTGTATAAATTTAATTATTTTTTATTACAGTCCAGGCGCTTGTAATCCGGGTTCGATCTACGACTCCGGTACCAATGGAAATTCATTATTGTAATTTAAGGTCGTAATTAAGGCCGATTCACCACGTGCTCGATGAAGGAAAACATCGTGTGAAAAACAATGCACGCATTTGAAAAAAAGACAAGGGTTCCCTCTTATCTGCACTCGGGCTTCATGGTGGATTATAATATACACTGGTACTCCATTTTAATCTGAGTACACGCAGAGATGAGCATATATCTGTTTTATGCTTATAACAATATTGAACCAAATTACTGGTAAGAATACACAAAACACAGCAGCAGCGAAAACTGAACTTCAATGCGGTTTAAATTATCTCCTCCTCCACGCGTCTACTACCCATTCGGGTATCACAGGATACGATAAGCGTCTGTCTTGCTTAAGGGTCGCTACAAAGTAGGGGAGGGTGTGCAAGCTGTGTAAACTAGTGTTGAGAAGTTGTCTTAATGACGATCATTTTCTATTTGTATGAATTTTTATTTTAAAACTTAAGAAATAGAATAGATTTACTTTGACATTTACTATCTTAGTTCAAATTTAATTGTGAGATTCAACGGTGCCATAAAATTAGATAAAAGCTTGTTAATTAAAGTTTTACGCTTGATTTATATTCTATAGAATCAGAAATAGCGCACGGATCGAAAGTATAATTGGACATGACTACTTCAAGTCTACGAATAATCTTAAAGAGGGATGAGAATGATTTACTCCTTATCATTTAACAACTCGCGACAAGAAAATCGAAACTTGTTTTGCTACTTAATGGGAATTGTTTTAAAAGTATTCTCTACTGAAAATCTAATCTAAAATAATGTAAAAATACAACGTTTTTTACACAAACTTATAGTCAACTGCTTCCCTCGTATGTTAATATTTTATATATAGCCGTGAAAAAAATAAAGGGTCGGTTAAGAAAGATGGATATAGTTATGTTGAGTTGACAATTTTTACTTACTAAGTAAACACACTACACACTAAGTAAAAAAATTAAATATAAATTAATTATTAAAATATTTTATTTTATTTTAAGGATATTTAATTTCCTATCATTAACCGACCATTTATTCCGACCCTTTATTTTTGCTCATGAGTGTATATATGAATATAGACATTAGTGTACTTTTATATGCATATAGTCGTGCAATGGTATAGTATTTATTAATTTATTAATATTGTAGGGTGATCGAAATCAATACCCACAATTTTTTACACATTCCATAATCCTTAAATTAGTATTTTATCTAGTAATTACAGCCAAAAGAAATTTGACGCAAAACTTCTAGCTACCCGCTCAAATTTTATTCTTCTAAATTAATTCAAATTTAATTCAATTAAACGGTTAAGATGAGTCAAATATTTTTTTTTATTTGTGACAACCAAAAAATTGAATAGTCTGACTCTTCTAGTTATTAAATCCAAATAACTGTTATATTAAAAGAAAAGCAAATTATATGATAACCAAAGGGAAAAAGAGGCAAAAGCAAACACAATTATGGTAAGCTGATTCTGCCCGAATCAAATATCACATCAATCAAACGAAATTCAAGACATCGACGAAAATCTTCAACATCAAAATCAGTTTATTTGGAGTTCTGGCGGATCTAATGGTTTTTGTCATTACGCTTACAAATTGTTTGCTTGATTCTGAAGCGTCTACTTTATACCGTAAATTATATAAAAAAAAATTCGACAGCCATTTCAGAGGCTGGGTTACGGTGTATATATATCGGTTACAATGACTCTAGCAGCCTTTTCTATGTAAATCAATATTATTCGGTACTATTCATGCTTTTGTTAAGGATTGTGTAACAATCATAATTTTTACTAGATTTCAAAAAAACGAGTAAGTCACAGTCTTTAATGAACGGAAAAAGAGTTTGGCTTCAATCAGGCCCCTTAATAATTTTTTTACATAAGACTATTTACTCCACATAAATAATGTAATGTATTTCTGCAAATATGTTACTAGCCTAAACTGTAAAATTTAACTTTTTTTTAATTTTACTTTTTATTTTAAATTTTCATTATTATGCTATTTGATTTTTAGAGTTACAATATAAATTAGTTAACTATAGTTATGTATTTGTGATACTTATGTGAATGTGTTTTCGACGTGAATATCAACTACTTTATTGAATCATCACTAAGTAACCAAATGACACACGTTTCGAAACCATATTTTATAAATAATTTTGAATTAAATTGATTTTCTAGGTCAAACTCTGTATACCCGGATTAAATAACATTTTCTAAAAATAAAACGTAGCTAGATCGATTTATCGCTCCCTAAACCGGAGATTCAGATTATATATTAATAAATGTAAAGAAAAATATAATTTTCTTTTTATAAAATTCTTTCAAATGTCATCATGTCGACGAGACATTTGAACTTATGATATAATTTATGTAGAATAGGGTTAAATATTGTGAATAAATAACATTAATTGTCGTTTCTTTTATAAAAGAGAAACTCAGCAGTGTTTGTTTATTAATATAAATCCTATCTTATTATCTTATGGATAAAGATAATGATGAAATTCAAATTCATATATTGTTTCTATTTTTAAAATAAAAAACCATAACTATTTATTTCTTTTGTTAGTTAATTTTTCATTTTAGAAACTAGTTAACTAGTGTTATTTACGTTGTATGTATTTGTGAATGCTGTGTTTTCCTATAATTAGTAAAGCAATTACAAGGTATTTGTGGATATATTAAATTAGCAAAATATAATTGTACTTACTGTTGGAAAACCTTACTAAATTAATAAATAAAAAAAATATACTCACCGTTAGAAAATTTTATATAATTAAATAAAAGTAAAAAATTATAAAATTTATTAAAGACAATCTCCTGAAAATCGTATGGAAGTATACTTCTTGATTGAAATATTGGTAGGTTTATGACAATCTAAAACTAGATACGTGCTTTGAACAACACCAAGTACGGACAATATATATCAAGACCAAACGCTAGTTCATTAGCTTTACCCTATAAATAAAAATGCGTTTACAAATTACTGTGCTTTGTACATTTATTAGTATTATTAGTACACGCGTATTTTGTGAAACTTCGTTTCGTGTAAATTATTACCGCTTCAGAACATCATACGTTGAAAATCGTTTCGGCCTTAACAGCATTGTTAATAGCTTGGCTTTGGATTATTTGCGTGCCACGTGATTACCTAAGTTATTACCTAGTCCTTGCGTGTACTACCCAGGAATTACTATGTTTTCCTCATTATAAAGAACAGTCACGAAATACTCAGGAATTGTATATTGTATACACATATATTAGTTTTGATCTATTCAAATAAATAAAATTAAAGTATCTATTTAATATTAAAATAACCGTTTTTTACTACATACAATAAATATATATACGGTACAAATATCAAATAATAATAAATCAAAATATAAAATATTTTTTCCATAAATCAAAATATTTCTATTACAATTTTTGTCTATCTGTGTGTTCCGATTAATATCTGGAACGGCTCGACCGATTTTGATGGGACTTTCACTATTACACAAGCAGATAGCTGATGTGATAAGGGGTAAGGAGGAGAGAACTGAGGCTACTTTTCTTTCAAATTAGTTGTATAGATAAATAAAATCATAAGTTTTTTAAACAAGGGGTACAGAAATGAACATACGTTTTAATCGCGGTTGAAACCGCGGGGCGCAGCTAGTATTATATAAATGTCTCTTGTAGTACAGTAAGCAGTGAAAATGTCAAGGCTCTGTCTAATCGTTCGCTTTTACAAGCCTGCCGCCTGTGTATTGAAAATCAATTGTATTGTACCAATGAGTTTCCGTATTTCGATTTCTTACGAGCAGAAGCCAACGCAAAAGGCTCATCAACTGTCACATGAAAAGCCTAATAAGTTGGCTTCAGCTGTTTCTGTATACCCTGCTAAAAAAATAAGGAGAAATGGTGAGCGCCTATTATTTCATTCTAGTCCTTCTATCGTGTAATTTTTTTCCCTTCTTTTAGCCTTTTTACAAGAATAATTTTAATAAATTTACCAATCTGCTTTTAAGTGATCACCGCTGAACAAGAATATCCATAGCAATAGAGGATCAGGTGGCTGACCTTTGAGGGGATGAGTAGCTTACATTTATTAACAATGAACAGTCCGAAAAGAACTACTTTATTAGAAATCAGCAATGATCGGCTGCATTTTTAGTAGAAAAAAGAAGCATACGGCTAAATTGACTTTTTTTGAAATATTAAGCGGTTGGTATCTCACTCTCCAGGCGAAAGGTAAAAAAGTAACATAGAATCGTAGATATACACCTAACCTTTAGCCGGTAATCTCCGAGGTCGTGCTACTTTTGCGATCTACCCGAATGCTAACAAATTTAATCAAATGAGTTTATACTATTTCATAACAATGTTCTACATTGACCCTAACTTGATTGACGATGTTTTGACCCTAAGCCATTAGGCTTTTTTAAAGTATGAAAAACGATTTAATAATAGATTACTTGAAATTAATAATGTTAAATCATCGATATGTGCATCCAATTACCATAAGATTGAACAATAGTTAATTTTATTTGATAAAATTCAGTTTGATTGAACCCACAACGAGATAGCGTCTGTCGCTCTAAAGTGTCAATCGCAGTTTTCTGCATTGTACTCTGGAGCCATTAAGCGATTTTAATTTAATATGTTATCGTTTATATTGCAAGCTGGAAACAAACCAACTATATGTCTGGATTTTGTTTAAAAGACATTTTAATAAGGTACACGAACAGCATTACACAAACATACCTTCATAATAAAAAGCTTAGTTACAACTATTTCCTATTGTGTATGCCTTTATTTTTTATTTATGTATATTACAGGTGTACACAGCGTTCGCTATTAAGTGGATGAAATGTTTTTAATAATTAACAAAACTTAAATTTTTATAATTAAAAATATAGTAACAAATTATTTCGTACGTCTACGTCTATCGATACGTTTACAACTACGTTTACATAAATATCCACTCAACGCCTGCGTTAACGTCTACGTCCATGTCCGTGCCTCTATCTATATCTTTTGTAAATTAATGCAACGAAAATATGTGTCTAATGCACTTTACATACGGTCTAGTCACATACGACAACTGTCAACAGGTAATTATTAGCATAATAAATAAATAACGTAACAAGCGATTCTATATTGAATATATAAAACTAAAATGAAAGAGAAATCGTAAGAAGTCGGATACGAAAAGCGCCGTGCTTCCAGCAATATTTTACCGACGGTGCTTAAGTCTGAGTTGAGGGGTGATTACGCTACCACGATATATTACGCCGCCGACGTCTTGTTTCGTGTCAATTCTTGAAGGTTACGAAGCTTAGGTAAATAGTCATATGAAAAGTTACATTGGTGCCTACATTTATATTGATTTTTTGTTAAAATTGTCGATCACCAAACGATTCTTTACTTAAAAAGTGATGCCTCTTTTTATATTTTCTATGCAAGTGCTTAACCACGATCCGACCTGATGGTAAATGAAAATGCAGTCCTGGATGATAAGGCAGTACTTTAAAAAAGCCTAATCACTCTACAATTGAAAACATCATCATTGTAATGACAAGGAAAGACAGACGTGGGCAACCTATTCCAGCCCCTTGCTGCACAAATAACGATATACAAAGCAAACTCCTTCGTTCGTGTTTGAGGGACGCCTAAAACAAAAAGATCAAACCAGCAGTGCGTCTTGAAGTCCGATGGCGGAACGGTGATGAAGGAATTAGAGTAATTTCTCTCTATCACACCATCTGTTATTTTCCATACCGTGATTTCCAAAAGAACGTTATTGGATTGGCAAGTTCTAGAAAACCTATTCTTAATAGGCAACGTACTAAAAGGGGCCAAACAGGGCAGAGATAAGAAGTACCCTTAATTGACAGTTATTCACGCATAGATGTATGGATATGAATGAACTGAGAGAGGTGTGCCAATCACGGACTTGTACGATACTAAGTGACTTCTGCTTACCCCTCTTGGTGAGCGATGTCAGTGTTTGTATTTGTTGCATAAACTTTTATTGTCAATTTAATTGGTTACCTAGATTTTAAATTGAATATTTTATTAGGCGAAGGCGACTCGTACCGTTCCTAATGAGGTTTTAAAGCAACGAGTAGCTTAATTGAAGCTCGCTCTAATCCAATAACTGCATCTGCTGCTTGAGATTTAACTCGTGAATAAAATGTAAATACATTTATTTGCAGCTTCAAGCGCTTTTAATTAAAAATAAATAGATGTATTTTAATGACGTATTTAACAGCCGTAATCACCTATAGCTCACAACAAATTTATTCTGCATATGATATATTTGTTTATTACAGACAACTCTTTTAAAAATATAATACAATTCCCATAAGCACCCAAAGTGATGGATGGAGTAACTCAATTGCTATCAACGAGCTTCTTTAGCGCCATATGTAGTGAGCCTATCATCATAATGTGGGCACAAATTTTAGTCAGTGATTTTTGTGAAACCCAACGAAATCTGTAATCTCATTGGTATAAACTACCGGAATTAGAACCACCGATAGCCGGATCTTACTAATATAATTAATATAACTAATATATTTAAAAGATGGCCTTAAATACCCACTGCAACCAAGTACCAGTATCAGTATTTATATGTTTCATAAGTTAAGTACTAATTTGCCACACGCTCTGCGATGAAGCATAATCTCGTGAAGAAATTTACACGTGTTAGAAAATTTTCTAAAACATATCAAATCAAACATGTAAATTCGCACTACTTCCACACCACGCATTGCTATGACCATATACTCTCTTTGCATAGAAGTCGTGTGCCCAACATCCATTTACTCGTCTTTTGGCCTAAAAAGGATATACCTACTATCCTAAAGGGGACTTATTATTATTATTAATATGAAATCAAATTAAATTTTGACTAGTCACAATAATGAAAGTTCAAATAATAAAATATTAAATAGTTGTGTTACATAAAGTTTTTGCCCTGGATTTGATGCAAAGCTTTCTCGAGTCGAAACCGCATTGAGCTAAGAGCTTTTGATTTATATTGTTGCCCGCCGTCTTCGTTCTATTCAAGATGGAATTATTTTCTTACGCAATATAGTTTTGCTTAAAACAGTTTCCGAATGCGAAACAATAGGTCGTTTTATTATAAAAATCGTATTCATAGTTTGGTAACCTTATCCTCACAGTCACATTTAAGAATAAATATATTAAATAAAAACATCCTCTATGACCAGTATATTTAAAAACGACTTGAAATTCGACTTTCTTCTTTGTATTTCCGAACTATCGTAGCAACGTTACGAAATTGATTTAATCAGGACCTAACCAAACTTTCATCAAACTACCTTTGAAGTAAAAACTACATACTTTTCCATAAAAAATGAATCATCGATATCGTTGGCTATTAAGTTATTAGGGTATTAAGTTATTCGTCTGAGATATTCCAGTGTTTGTCGCGCACATACTTAATGAAAATTTAAGACTTAGATGGTTTTCTCATGGATGCCAATGTCAGAATTTCAAAACTGGACTAAACTGGAATGGAATGGAACTACATGGAAAGCACCAAGCTTTCAAATAAAAAACAAAAAAATAGGTTGACCCAGTCCAAAGTTATAAGGTAACAAACATAAAAAAAACATACAGACGAAAGTTTGAAGTTGATTGAAAAAGAGTTAGCGATTGTTATTGCCGCCCTATCGGCATCGATTTAATTTTTTTGAGTTAAAATATTATTAGAGCACTTCAGCTCCGTAGTCCTGCGCACACAGAATTAGATTACGGTGTCCCCTGCCTATCATAAAAGGGGCCTCCGGTCCGCGGGCGACAAGAACGGAGGTATTTGTCATTCGCTACTGTGGATCCGGGAAGAAGGCGACACGGTCCGATGTCGACTTAGCACTGCGATGATGCAACTGATGTAACTTCCCCAGATATGCTTAACAGCCCTGGAGCTCCTCACCAAGCACAAAAGTGGGCACCGGTAGTTAAGTGAGTAAGCATAAAACCTGCTGTGAAGAAAGCGGGGTATCTTGTTGAATTTACCCCCCTTCAACAAAAATATTAGAGCACTTATTGTAAACATTGTAAACCTTAGTTTAAGGTATTAGAATAATTGTAAACAGGTAAATAATTTTATTTCCTTATCAATAATCTGGCTACTGACGTGAAATTAAATAACAAATTACCAAAATATTTAAGAGAATCTAAATCAACACAAATTTTAAAAAATTACTAAAAAAATATCTAATAAGCTACTGACGTTTTGCCATTTCCAAATCAAAATGTAACTATTCCTTAAACAATAGAGAATCCTACCGGCGCTTTAAATGACTTTTTTTCTTCTTTTTTTATCTTTTTTTATTTCTGTTTCCTTCATTATGTAATATAATGTTATATTACCTTGTCCTCGTCGTTCGAATTAGTGTTATGTTGTCTGTAGATGTCCGAAATATGTATAATAGTTTTTTTTGGTATTTAACTATCACATGTAAGTGAATTGTATATTCTTATGAGATATTACTTATATATTCTATAGAGATTCTAAAACCCGAAATTGCTATATATTGACTACAAGAAACACCTTTTGTTACAAAACTAAATATGATTGTAAATCTCAATCTAATTAACACAGAATCACAACCCGAAATTAGTTGTTAGCCAGTTAAATTTGTTAAATCCGAGCAAAACTAATTATGAAACAGAATCGTGGACATTATTTTATACTACAATAATGACATAGTCTACATAATAAGATTTTGAAAGTAGAAATAGTTATTATGAACGAGTCCCATATTGTCTAGATTTATTGTTACATATTATTGTTATATTTTTAATTTATTGATATGCGTATATGTATGAATATTTATTTATGTAAGTAGGCCTTGTTCTACACTTTAAGTTTGTGCAAATAAAGGTTAAATAAATAAATAATTAGATTGTGGATTTTTTTGTTTATTTTATAAACACTTATGGATATATTTTATGGAGCGCAAATAAGAGGCTATTTTGTATGAAATAACATACAATAAAAGATTTTATTGTTTGTTAATAAAATGAACTTAAGATTACGAAAGAAATGAGCCCTATTTGATAGGGTTGCGTCGTTTAATTACGGAGTTCCTATGGCCACCTTCCAGACCAGTTTTATACATCATAATAACTGTCGTCCTATTTATACATGAATGATAAATTTCAGCTTAATCGGAAACCGGGAAGTGGATCAAATTTAACTTGCAAGATTTCATTACAGACCGACATACAACGGGACAGGTGAAAGTAATTAAAAGCTTGTAAATACATTAATTTATGAAGTAAAAGCTTTTAAAAGTTACATAGAATAAATGATATTTAATGAATAATGAAAGTAACATTATTACGCTTAAAAATTCGTATTTATAAATAGATACAGTTTATTAGAGCTTACTTAGACATACAATACGACTGTCTCTGTTGTAGCGATTCGTCAATTATTAATTTTTGTTCATCGTACATAATTCTAAAAGCAAACCAATAACAACAACAACCAGGATATGTCCGAGTTTGGCCAAAATGATTACATTATTTTACATGGACTAGTGTTGTAATATACGTCACATTGTGGACTCGTTATAAATCACTCATCACATTATTAATGTCACCGCGTCAACTAATATTAATGATACCCAGCCAATTGTTATGTGACATGTCTGGTAGCGAGATAGCGCTCAGTTATGATTTATTTAAAACAAGTTGTAATTAGGGCTTTGTTAGCGTGGCCTATAGAAAATCAGTAGCTTTTAGTTATAAACAGTGGGCCGGTACTGGGATTATTATGATGATAATATTATATATAATATGAGCAGATACTCCCGGCGTTGGGACGAATTATGATTTTTTGTAGAATTTAACATAGTCTGCATTTTTCGCGTCGTTTTTTTGTATTAAATAAAATATTGTAAAAAATAATGTATAATATCCATTGACTAAAGATTTACTGGATTTTCACTGGATTTTTACAACACAAAGCTCTTAAGTCGCTAAATCTAAACCACTATTTGGGAGTAACTCGACCTGAGGGTCCCTACTGTGAGGGTTATTTTCGGCTTAAACGGTTACTCTAGACGCGTTGGCATACCAATTTGAGGCCACACGAAAGGGCCGAATCACGACTTGAGTAGTAGCTTTAATAGGGATTGCATTTCAACATAAGTTACATTAAAATAATCGATTTTGACCAAGTCAAAATTAGCATTTATATAGTTATATATATTTGGTAGTATAAAAAACAATTTAAATTATAAGATCACGATGTTATGATTATGTATTTCGTGTCGTAGGTTCAAATCCCAGGCGAAAACAATTTGTGCCTGCTGTATAGTAATGACCTCACCTCTTACACATGCGGCGTAATAAGCTTGTAAAAAGTGGACAGCAATTATTGTCTCTGTTTACCCCATTAGCCTTAAAGGACTCTAGAGTTTATTTTAAAAAAAAACATCTAGTGAAGGAATTTCCTGGCTGTAAAATGATAATTTTTTTTAGATAATGTTTCATTTGAAGCATGTTAATATTGCTGTAATAAAAAAGATATGCAGCTAGTATATATCCAAAGCCAATTTCTTATTTGCCCGAAGAAGTAATAAAACAACAAAATTCATAATGTAAAACTTTGAAAGTTCAATGTAAAGTTTCAAACTCGGATAACAAGAGTCAAGTGCAATTTCAACATTAGCATAAGAGATATGGTGAAGGAGATTGTGTTGAAACTCTATCAATAAAAGTTGCTTGTATGTATAACCTTAATTATTCATTGTTGAAGTTTAAGCTTGTTTATCGGAAACGGATGGATTCAAAACCTTCTATAGCATTTGCTTTTTTAGATCTGTTTTCCTACTATTTGGCAGGGTTCTAGAAAGTTGAATCAAAGTCCTTGATTTACTCAACTTACTAGAAAAATGTATGCTATTTTTTTCTTTATTGAGACTTAATAGCAAGTATATATCTAAAAGCTTTCAGATACTGTAACAAAATTCAATTTGCAATCTCTAATATTGTACACAATTTTAATAATAAAGAAAATTTAATGAGGTACCCACCCCGCATTGCCCTAAATTCTTTGTTTACATTCAACCACATTTTCACGGAGCGTAATATCCCATTTGCACCACATAACATAAAGCTTTTTGTGTTTATAAATGAACGTATTTGTAATTTCATTTGTGTACTAATATACAAAGATTTAATGAAAAAAATGGATATTCTTTTACATATTACAAAGCACAAAACAAAGCTATTTTGGCTCCTTTATCGTTATTTACTATTTTCGGCTTACTAAAAAAAAATTACAGATGCTCGAGCAAACATTTAAATAAACTGTACAGCGCACGTCTCACACGAGCATCGTGGTACGGTCTTTAAATTGCCTTTGCACATTATCGCGTTACATTCATATGATACGTAAATTCACCATCTACGTCGGTGTTTAATCGTGATGGTCTGGGAGTAAGGAAGTCGATTCTTTTTGGTTTGGGAGAAGAAAATCCTTATGGATACTGCCTGGATTGTACGAGACGGTAAGTCCCAGTCCCGTCCCAGTGACATACAAACTAAAACCTCATCACGCGCCGGCAGTCCTGGAACCGCTTTCGCATTTCTTCAGGGCGGGATCTGTTTATGTAAAGACATTTCGAAGTCGATTCTAGAAAGGCAATCATTTTATAAAGTTTTTGTGGAGCGAAAAATAAGGGAAAGCCGCAGTTTATGTCCCATGTATGGATAAGAGTTAAGCTATCGAAAACATGAAGACATGAATAGTACACGTATTATGTAGCGTACTTAATACGGCACTGTGGCGATAAGTTGCTAACAAACATATTTAATTCAGGTTTAAGGTTGCCGTACTTAATTGCCTTACAATAATATGTTTTAATTCTGTATATTATTTTGAAATATTTCCAAATAAATAGTTGTACGGAAATATAATACGTCACGTAACGTTACGTTATTTTGTTACTGAACAAAGTTTTTTTAATCAATACCTGAGATCTACGCCTTATTAAAATAATTAGGCGTATTTAATAGAAATATACAATCACGCAAGGTTATATTTTTTACAGAAATATTTAAACAACCCAACTACTTTAATTTGATATGATTTATGCAAGCTTTTCTTGCAGTGTAGTGTTAGGGCGCACGTCTTAACTACATGTTCAACCTAAGTTTTATTCCTAATGCCGCCATCAAAGAAATGATGTCGCTCTAACTAAATAACCATTTATTTTTTGTTGACAGGAGGAAAGAAAGATACCCCGCCTTCTGAGGGAAGGCGGTGGTTATGTGGGGTTCTTACCCACTAAAACCTCCCCGGTGGCCCTTTCCTCGGTGCATGACGAGGGGCTCCGGGATCTCAACGTGGAACGCACCGGAGCCCCTCTGCACTGTGCTCAAGGAGAGCACATCCCGGGGGGTGAGGTTACTCCCTCCCCCCTTGTGCCCTCGCAGCGCAAGGCGACACGGGCCAGCCGATGTCGCCTTCTTCCCGGGTCCACCTTGGTGGACGACTCAGGCCCCCACCCTTGTCGCCCAGTGAACCCGAGGCCCTTTTAGTCGCTTTCTACGACAGGCAGGGGATACCGTAGTCTTATTCTTGAGAGCTCAGAACTACAGGGCTGTAACTAAATAACCATTAACCAACTTCTTAGCCAGAAAAAATAAGGTGAGCTTACCTTGTCGCTTTAATTATAACGGTCTATCCAGGTACTTAACTACTCTCTATTCTATTGAATGCCTTAACCGGACAGAAATAATGAAGTAGTTGTTATATAACTTAAATCCTTTGCTAAACGCATTAAGTACAAACAAACATGTAATGAAACTGAATATTAGACTTGGAAAATATTCTAAATATCGCCCAATCTATTTTGAAATATTTCAATGTAGACTTTCCATGTCAATACGATTTTTCTGTTAAAAAAGTCGGAAAAGATTATTTTTTCCGTTACGTACACATTATATTTTCCGAGGGTTAATGTTTCAAACATGAATTCTCACTCAATACGCCGCTGTTCGAAATGATTCGGCCTGTAACTCTATGTACATATGAAATGTTATAAACTGTGTTTGTTTATATGCCCTATATTGTCTGTATTTCAAATTTAATTTTATGAAATGAGAAATGGTTATATGTGTTTAACACTCTGTTTACGAAGGAGTAATCAACAACCTCCATAACCATACATCCCTCAATATTTCCAAATCCTTGCTTCAGTACTTTCCATGTGTACATAGAAGCACAATTTACAGCATTCGAACAAAATAGTTTAGGAAATTTCCATTGAGTTTGACTTTGTACAAAGATTTGAATCCTTTGTAAGAAACTTTCAAAGGGTTTCCAAGAAATATTGAAGTTATGGTAGAGTTATTTCGCATTGTTTGATTGAATATCAAGACTTCCGTTTATAATGTACCAACTATATTTTTATAATAAAATAATAAGATTAAATTAAAATAAGATTTTGTTTTGGATTTATAAAACTTTTAATATACAGATGTATCTCTATAAGTTATATACTTCTGTGTTTCTCTTTCGTTCGTATTTGCAGCTTCTTAACACAATGCAATAACACCTGTATGTCTCAAGCTAACTCGCCATAAAGACCAGACTGTCCAATACGTATCTACAGCGCGTACTGTCATATTTCGGGTATTTAATGCGTAGAGGAGGATGGCAACCTAAGAATATTATGAAAAGCTGGTCACTGTTGGCAATACAGAAGGCAAGAGAACAAGAGGCCGGTCGCCTAGCTAGAATGCTCTTTTGCCTTCGTTCTAAGAACTAGTCGAATACGTCGTCATTTTATTTCATACAAGAAAGTTATAAACAAATTAAATCTGCGGTTTTTTTAAACTAAAATAATGAGTTTTAGTCAATGGCTAAGCGGTTCATCTTACATGCTGAAGGTCGTGGGTTCGAATCTTAAAAAGCATGTACCAATAAATAGCAGTTTGTCGGTCAAGTACAAAAATAAAAATATAACTTGCTAAAAAAAAATTCCCTACCACCTCCTGTCACATATGGGACTTAATAAGCCTGTTGGAAAGCGGACAGTAAAGGCTGTTATTTTCTACCCCGATATTGTCAAAAGGATGTGAGAGCTCATTGTCAATTTTCAACCGACTTCAAAAGAGGAGGAGGTTCTCAATTTTGTCTGTATTTTATGTTCTTTATTACCTTATAAGTTTGGATTGGGTTAATCGATTTTCATGATTCCTTTTTATTTAATAGCTGGTGGGTATAGTGTGTTCTCATTTTAATTTGGTCCAGCTCTGACAATAATATTCGTGAGAACACCATATGAATCATAAATTTACAATTAGTAAGTGCGCGACAAATGGACGAAAAACTGAATATCATGCCAACTGATTTCGATGATTATTTTTTTATTGGAAAGGATGTACTTCGACGGTAGGTTGATGAGAGTTTGGTTAGGTTCTGATTAATTTTATTTCGTAATTTTCTTACGATTTACGAGCTTTTTGTTTTTACTCGAAATTATACTTGTAAAATAATCAAGTAACTTTCATTAGTTCAAATTTTAGTAATATCCAAACCATAGATTTTAAAAGATTAATTTCCAAGATCTGGGAGATCATCAATCTTAACTCGCCAAAGCAAGTGCGTTAAGCTTTTGAATAAACTTTCTTAAAATTAGAATAACTGTAGGTTGTATTTAAACGTCGACTTTCTCAATTTATAACAGTCGAAGTTAAATAAAGTTTTAATTGCTTCTCAATTAATACATTGCCATGCCGCAATGAAGGGTGATCCGATGACGAAAATTAATACAGAATATACTACAGACGTTAGATTTCCTTATCTTAGACGTATAACTTATCTGCCACATAAAGACTACATATCATTAAACCTTTCGCGCCGTATACAAACTATTCACTAATTTGCATGTGACCCCCGTGTAAATGTGGTCTGACAACCTAAACGAAACGAAAGCCATTAGAATGCAGCTGGATACAAGCTGATTACAACTGGTTCTTCTGGAAATCGTTCGGGCGTCTGGCGTCGTATGTCCAGAAGTGAATGTTCTACAGTTGAAACGATGAGTTTTAAAAATTACTTAACTTTATTTAATAGTTTAAATCAATGAAAAATAAAAAACACACGCACGAAAATATACACAACTACACATACTCGTACACTCAAGAACACAATACATATATATATATATATATATATATATATCTACTGGTCGCGCCAAACTTTCATCAAGCTTCAATAACCTAATGATTCAGGGTACGGTCTGCGAATCATAAGGTCGTAGGACGTAATCCACCAATCGACTATTGACGTGAACCATCTCCTAGCACAAGCCTAAGCTTAGTTGGAATGGTTAACAAGAATTTTAATTATTTTCTAAAATAAAAATGAAATATTGCTAGCTTTCTTGTATAGCTAGCTTTCATTGGAAGACAAGACCACGCAAAAAATATGTTATTCGCAAATTCCACAATGCAACTCTCCCAGATATAAGCGTCTGCTTAGTTTGTGAGTCACTGATTACTAATAATGTGTGCTGCAATGGTTACACGGTGTTTATACTCCGGTTTAATTTGTGAAATGTACACGTATTAAATATTCTATTCTATTTAACTTATCTTCTGATCTATGACTTAACTGTGCCTTTTGTATTCACTTTGTTCCTCTAGTGATGTAAATTATATATAAAATGTGAACATCACGAATTTTACTATACATATAACCAAGATGAGTTTGGTATACGAAGTTGATTTTCAAAGATCGTACGGAATATCACGGGTAGATGTATATTAATTAAAAGTTTCTATCCTAATACCAAAAGTTACAAGACAAACATGATCTGTTGAAACATGCCGCTCATTACCATGAAATTAAAAGAGATTGTATTCATCTTTTCACTCATAACATATCTACTGTTCTTATCCTTTTGCTGCGTATCAACATTTGGCGGAGTGAAGTTGCCAGGTCGAGTCTCTGCTACAGAGTCAGACATTTATCTAAGTGAATTAAATCTCCTAGCAGAGATAGATTTATTTTGTTATTTGTTAAGCAATAATACAAGGAGCTAAGATACAAAAAAGAATTAGTACTACTTCTAGTACTAAATATCTTACTACACAACACATCGAAATCGGTTGACGCGATATTAAGTTATTCGTCCGTTTACCGCGCATATACTTAATGCAAATTTAGGACTTGTGTGTTGGTTTTGTGGTTTTGTCATGGTTGCCAGTATCAGAACTAGACCAAATTAAATGGAACGACACACGGGAAGCACCAGCTTTCAAATAAAAATTTATAACCAAAATTGGTTCACCCAATCGAACGTTTTAAGGTTACAAACATAAAAAAAATACAATCGAAATAAGAACCTACTTTTTTGACTTCGGTTGAAAATAATTATTAAATATCATATATGTTTATAATACATATAAAGTATAAAAAAACAACATCACACATCTGTCGAGTCACATCTGACGGCAGATGGGGGAGGAAAGTCTTGGAATGGAGGCCGCGCATGGGTCGGAGAAGCGTAGGGCGCTCTCCCTCCAGATGGACCGACGACCTTGCAAGGATAGCTGGAAGTAGATGCGGAAAGCTGAGGATCGTATATGGTGGAAGGCATTGGGGAAGGCCTATTTCCAGCAGTGGATAGACATACGCTGATGACGATGATGATGATGATAAAAAAAAAACAATTAATATTAATTGCGAAATGACTGGGATTCGATCTTAGCCCCGTCAACCGTCGATCGAACGGTTTATCCACGAGGTTACTTTATACACTGTGTTAATTATTCAAAAATGGAACTGTACCAATGACCTTCACCTTTTTTTAACTCCCACATCTAGAGCTTACGTGCTACGATGTTAAATAATTCGTATAAATGTATTTACAGACGGGTTCCGTAACATCTATTTGTAAACAATTTTAACTTAAACAATAAAATATGTAGGGTTCGTTCGTGTTGTGAATTTAACATACGGGAACATAGTTTGTTTATTAATGGCTGGACAAAAAACATTATCACCAACCCTTCAATACAAACTGTGTAGCGAGTTTGATTCTGTTCATGATAGTAAGTCTCAGATAAAATGTTCATTATATCAATATACAATACTTGTGACATTTTTTATAGGGTACCCTACTATAAAAAAAATAATAGAAAAAGGCAACAGATGCATAAGCATTAATAGCCTAATTGTTAGGACACGGTCTATGAAACGTAGGGTCGTAGGTTCGAATCCACCATTTTACTATTGATTTGAACCATTTCCTAGTAAGTACAAGCTTAAGCTTAATTGGAATGGTTAACAAGAATGTTAGTAATGTTTGTGAAAAAAATTAATTGCTAGCAATCTTTAAAAAATCTGGTAGCATAGCACCGTTGTTTTTATTTTTGTTTTGTTATAAATAGTAACATGTCATGTTATTAATTAAGTAATGGTTATAATTCATTTTTAAACTTTTTTTTTATTCACGGGAAGGAAATCTTCAACGAGATACCCCGCCTTCTTGGGGAAAGGTTTTTACCCACTAAAACCTCCCCGGTAGCCCTTCCTCGGTGCATGGTGAGGGCCTACGGGATCTCCAGTGTAACGCACCAGAGCCCCTCTGGGAGGTGCAAGGCGATACGGGCCAGCCAATGTCACCTTCATCCCGGGTCCACCAAAGGTCCCCACCCTTGTCGCCCAGTGAACCCGAGACCCTTATAGTCGCCTTCTACGACAGGCAGGGGATACCGTAGTCTTATTCTACGAGCCCAGAACTACAGGGCTGAAACATTCATTGCCTAAACAAGTTAGCAGATGGTTCACGTTGATAAATAGTATAATAGCTTTACTCTTCTAGCTTTGAGCAATAACTGTTACTATATACCTTTTGAAGCAAGCTACTAAAAACAAATGATGCACCAAACACAGGTAAATTTTTATCTCGGCAAACGGCGTCACGATAAAGCTGCGGTAAATATTTTTCCAATACTTTCCATGGCGGAAGCTTCACATTTTGTTGCGGTTGAAGCGGTAAACTCAACGTAGTTCGGCTAGCGTCATTGAAAGCACGTACTAAACTTGCAAATACATCTTTATTCACAATTTAGTACGTATTGTCAATTGAATAAGATAAATAGAACAAATTTTTAATAAAAACCTCTTTTAAAACATACGATAATTAATACGATAATAAAATAAAAAGAAAAAAGTTCTAATCAAATGAGCCCTGATTGGACGGCTTGCGTCGTTTAATTACGGAGTTCCTGCGGCCACGTTCCGGCTCCATCATCAGATCAGCTTTATGTCACAATAATATTACATTACGCAACATTACGTATCAAAGTCATTGTTATAAAAATTACATTTTTGTTATGTCAAAGATTTGCCTTAAAATTTTAGCTAAATAAATCTTTATATTTTTTAATAAATTTTAGCAATTTTTTTCCACAAATAATATTAACATTCTTGTTAATCATTCCTAATAAGCTTAAGTTTGTATTAGGTGGATTCGAACCCACGACCTTACGATACCAGACCGTACCCTAAACCACTAGGCTATTGACGCTTCAAATAATATAAGGAAAGAGACTAGAGCTAAAGCGTAGGTATGCGAAAAAAAAAAAGCAAGTTAATTTGCAGTGTTTGTCAAAAGTAACGGTCTGAGCGTTAAATATTTGTAGCAAATAAGCACAATGTGTAAGCTCCAACTACGCTACAAAAGTCCGTATTCCTCCGCCCGTGTGTTTACTCTTGCAACCATTACATGCTATGCATGCTGGAACGTTGAATAGCTTTTTATTTTACTCGAAGGTAAGGCCTTTTGGATTTTATCTCCATTCAGCGCCGAGCACTTATCTTAATTAGTATTTTTAGGTCAGGTTAGTAAACGTATAACAATCTTTGTTTTTCCTTACGTATTAACAAATAAATGTAAGCCTAAGAATATGAACATGTCTAAAAGGGTTAGGTAGATATAATTTATTTGGCTTTCAAATAATACTGACATTTATACTTTATGTCCACATTATTGTCAATTACTGGCATTTAAAATACAAAATCATTAATCAAATTAGTAATGTAACACTTTGATAAATGCTTGCTGGGACTCTCTATACTCATTTAATTGTTTTTCAAATATTACAGTATACCAGAATGAAAAAAAAATACGAGTTAAACCGAAAAAACCGACTTCAAATCTGACTTTCTTGTTTGTATTTCCGAATTATCGCAGGATATGACAAAATAGAATTAATCAGGACCTAACCAAATTCTCATCAAACTACCCTTTAAGTATATCCTTTCTAATTAAAAATGATTCATTAAAACCAGGTGGCGATATTTGATGCAAATTTAAGATTTATATGATTTTCTCATCGATACCATTGTCAGAATTGTACCAAATTAAAATGATGAAAAGCACCAGCTTTCTAATGAAAAAAAATCATCAAAATGGGTTCGTGTAGTCCAAAGTAAGGAGGTAACAAACATAAAAAAATGTACAGACGAATTGAGAACGTCTTCTTTTTTGAAGTCGCTTGAAAATGGTATTAATATCTCCTTTCATTACCATTAACCTTTTATTTAAAGTGCACACGGTCGCCTTCATTTGTTTGTGGTAGGGACTATTTAACATATACGATTTAAGTAAAAGTACAGCCTTTATATATGTCCCACTGTTGGGCGCAGGCCTTCTCTGTAAAGAGAGTATAAGGGCATAGTCCGCCACGCGGCCCTAATGCGGATTGGCAGACTTCACATGCCGTAGAAAAATTTTCTAAAACATGTAGGTTTCCTCACGATGTTTTCCTTCATCGCCGAGCACGTGGTAAATCAGCACATAAAATTGTAACAACAAATTTATTGGTACCGGCACCGGGGATCTTGCTCGGGGTGCCAACCGCACGGACACTGAGCTACAACGGCTCTATATACGATATAAAATATCTCAATTACTTTCAACCCTAGCGTAGAAGACAGAGCAGCTCTCGCTGCAGCTGTCCACTTTTCATGAAACTTATTAGGTCCCATATACCGGGCAAGTCTCAGCAAGTGTCTTTCTATCTATCTTCACTCATTTATACCCCTTTTAACTTTCTTTCGTCTCGTCCGATTATACTTTTAACACATTCATTAGCTTACTCCCCAAGTGAAGCGTACAAAAGTTTTACTTTAAAAAACGGCAATTCTTTAGATTGCGATTCGAATCCAAGACCATCCTATTGTAAAGCAAACCACTTAGCCAATAGACTGTCACTGTTATAATTTAATATGTTAATGGAAAATATTATAACAAAGCAATGACTACAATGTTCCCCACAGCGTGCGTTGTGTGAACACAAACATGTCCTGGCAACAAGGGAATCGCTTTCAAACGACACCGTTAGCAGCTGAATGTAAAGTGTGCATTGTCCTTATGTCCCCAAGATAATTACCATACGTACCATATTCTACGTTTAGCATCACCGTTCACAATCGTTAATGTATTCTTATATTTGTTTGAACATTATTTAAAATAGATAGTTCGTAAACGCAATGACAGTAAATCACAGTGTTTTATTTAGAAAGAGTGAAATTATTTTGGGCCTAACTGTATGTTAAATAAGATTGCGTGGTTCCTAATAATAATGATAAAATATTTATTTTCAGATAACTTAATCCATATAATTTGTAAATAACAAAATAACTTAATAGCTATGTTAGTATTTACAATTAAAATTAAAACCAAGACATTTCCAAGCTCATTTCCTCACCTCAATCTTTATGAGCCGTGAGTCATACCGCTCTGCAACTGTTCTCAATTCTCAGTCCTAATTTAAGCATTTTTGAACTAAGCATTTACGGAAAAGCATATTTTATTAATTCACACCAGCAAGATACAAAACAAGCTTGAGTACAAGTATTTTTTCTCAAACCTATTGTTAATATATCTATTAAAATGTCACATCCCTTTGTGTATTCACGTAAATCCAGTGTCTTGTTCTGTTTGCAGTATAAATGAGAAAGCCGTATTGACAACGCTTTATGGAGCAAACTCATAAAATATGGATTCTTATTAAGCAAACAACGAAGGCCACTGTGATAGAACCAAAGATTTAAATTTATAGATGCGTCCTTACTAATTTTTTTTTTATTTTACTGAAGTAACTTGTAATTCTAACATTCCCTCTCATTCACTATTATTTACTATATATGCCAGAATATAAGCGATGTATATAGCCGTGAGCAAAATAAATGGTCGGTTAAGAAAGTTTCAAAATCTCGGAAGATAAAGACTAAAGAGCTAACTGAAATGTTTTTTTTTAAAAAAGAAAGCTAGCAACATTTTTTTTTCAGAAATATTACTAACAATCTTGTTAACCATTCAAACTAAGCTTAAGCTTGTGCTAGGACATGGTTCACGGCAATAGTCCAATAGTGGATTCGAACCCACGACTTTACGATTCGCAGACCGTACCCTAAACCATTAGGCTATTGACGCTTAATATTATACATAATAGACAATTAAATATCCTTAAAATAAAATAAAATATTTTCATTAATTCATTTATACTTTATTAAAAAACATAAACTTAAACGAAAAAGGATGTCTTACGTAAATGTCGGAATAGACGTATTAATGTGCGCGGTGAAAGAAGGTAGATTGATAATTATTAAAATTACCTTGTTGTAGTTCAGTATTACGGTTCCAACAAGTAAATCCAGAAGAGCGTTGAGACGTTGTTGGGTTTTGACAACTCAGAGGTACATATACTTTAACTACCCAAACACAAATATCACAAGTTCTGTCGGGCATGCCTATTTATTATCACTATCGTTCGCTGAAGCGTGAAATCACTACTCCCGATCCTACATAGATTATGTTGGATCGGGTCATTAACAGAGACGTAAGTGAAGCCATAGACAAAGCCACAGATAAAGTCAGTTATTAATTACTCTATAGTAAGATGTTACTGATATTATTTTATGTACTTTTAGGGACCTTCAAGAAACGAGCCTATTCCTATCTCAAAGGTCGGCAACGCACCTACAGCTCCTCTGGTGCTGTGGATGTTCATGGGCGACGGTGATCACTTAAGATCAGGTGCGCCTGCCATGCTCGCTTGCCACTTTTCATTAAAAAAATAAAAAACAAAAGTAGGGTACTTTGCTGTATATATTAATTATTCGAGGTCGAATAAACAATAATTTTATTTAACCTTTTTCTGACAATAATATATAATTGAAAACATGAATCGATGACGTACGAAAAACCCATTGTAAATATGAAATTACTTTATTATTATATCTTCTATCAAATGTGGGACCTATTATTTCTTTTTTTATAAAGAACGTTAGCTTTTGTTCAAGTTAGGATTTGACGTTTTGATTTTATAATGTAACACTAGTTTAAATAAATAAATAATAAATCTTTGGATTATACAAATATCGGCTCTCTCACGCATAGTCTATAAAATGGTGTACAAAAGAGTTGCAATTTTACATGAGAATATAGTATTTTTATTTACAATAAAAAAACATAAAATAAACTTGCCTTTTAAAATTTGTGGAGTAGACAGACACTCTAACAGGTGGTGAAACCCATCGCTATTTAAATTTTAGCAAGTGATTTTTATTCGTACTTAAAAAATCGAAAAAGGGCAATTTATTGATTACATTTTAACGCGTTGACGCGTTTGTTTGACATTCGAAACCACGATCATCAAATAAGTATATTGTAAGTAAATTTAATAAATAGAATCGATAAGCCATTACGCTATCACTGAATTTAAAAGTAAATTAAATTATAAAAATCAAAAACCGACTTCAAATCGAATAAAACGATATTTCTGAATTATTTTAGAAATATTACGAAATAGAATTTATCAGAACCTAACGAAGCTTTTATCAAACTAGATTTGACATGGTTTCATGAATGAAATGACATGTCATAATTGAACCAAATTGAAATGGTACTGCATGGGAAGCACCAACTTTCAAATAAAAATCATCTATTTTTTTATTACCACAAAATAAGCCGTCCACTTGGACCACATTCGTACATGCTACGGTGAAACGGATGCTACGACTTGTTTGCACAATTACCAACTCGTAACGGTAAATGTGATAAAAGTCCCTAACTTTACGAAAACTCGTTTAGTTTGCGTAATTGCTGGGCTTCCAAATTAGTTAATATTATTTATCGGTCATATTATCAAATTAACTGGTTTGTTTGCATAATTCTTCGTAATCCTATTTACGAAATTTTGTGGTGATTATGCATAATTACTCGCTATTATACATAATTACCTTTACATTACCGTAACAAATACATTGAATAAATTATACTCAGTTATTGAAAACAGAGAATTCATCAAGCGGTAACATTGGACAGTTCATCAGATGAAGGCAACCACAAAGAAACTTTCTCTCTCTCTCTTCCATTGCTAATGGTCCCACATGTGGTGGGGTCAGCTTTCCGGATTTTCGCTTTGCACTTCACTCTGCCCTCGATATCGTCTTGTAAATCTTGCACTCCCTATTGTCTTTCGACACTATACTCTCCCACTTACTCTTGGGTTTTCCTCTGGACCATCGACCGAGGAGAGAAAGTTGTATTTCCAGATTACCTACGTAGTGCAACGGCTTCCTGTAATGTGCCCATACCACAAAGGTAGTGGGAATAGAAAATCGAACCAAATTTAGTCCATTAAACTTGACCAAATCCATTATCAGTATCATATTCATCGGCAATGTCAAACGCCATCAATCAAAGTAACCCCTTGCGCACTTTATAATGATTTTAAAATCAGATACAATAAAATGAAACATTATTCAAAACTGACAATCCGTCACACTGCCTCCATTATTAGAGATTCCTCATTTCACTTCGGTTTAATTTACTTTATAACCGATTTACCATATTTCAAATGAGATATTAAGCAACAAGATTAATAATTCGTATTCTATTTCAATTCGTACGAGTATTTTATTTCGGAATAGTAATCAACTCTATTTCATTGAATAAACCCTTCTCCGACACTTGCTAACATATATGAATATATCATTCTTCCATTGCTTTTGAAGTTAAAGGTGACGAAAATTTTTTTTTTACATGTAAGAAAATGTTTTTATTACGCTTAGCTTTGCAAGAAGCCCCTACCGACTAAAACATCCCATAGCCGTCCTCCGCTATCATGAGGCGAGATGGGGTCGCATTAGATTTCACCGTTTTGCTCTAGCGGGCCCAGTGATAAAAACCGATCCTCCAGCGCCTGTCCTCTCTATCCGCTGGTCTCCTGCGTCATAACCGCTTCACGGAACAAGATTATAGCCTGTCACGATCTCTCCCCGTCAAGCATTGCTTTCACAACTCCCACTTTCATTATTTACTTCAGAAACGCACATTACACTAAAAGAATACAGTAATTTAATTTTTTATTAAAACAGAATTCTCTTTTTTTGCCACGGATTTCGTTTAATTTTTGTGGCAATTTATTTGAAACAAATCTGTCAGAAAAAGCAGTAAGCATTATATATATAGCTATATCTATATCGCCTCTTAAAAGTTTATCTTCGTGCTGAGCGCACGTTTTACAGCGGCCGCACATGTCGCAAGAACGGTGGATCAGAACGACATCTTAAAATATTTTATGCATTCAAATTTTACTACTATCAAACTTATTGGGAAAATAATACAAAAATGTCCTTACCGTATATATATTTTTTTAAAAAAGCTAACTATATTTTTGAAATGATATTTGTTTAGGCGCCTTTGAAAAAATACTAACACTCAATGTGTAGTTGTAGTGAAAAAATTTGCTTAATTACTTTAAGTGTTTTAAGTGCCCCAATTTAATTGACGTTAACTATCTCTTATTACTATTGTATGTTTCGTATTATTTATTGATATAATATTTATTTATTAAATTTTTCAAATTTAACTTAACTGGACTGTCCTTTTCCACTCCTTTTATTATTTTATTGTGATCAGTTATTTGATTTTAATTAATTATTTAAATAATTCTAGTAAGACGTTTGTATGTCTAATTTATTATAAAAATAATTGGTTCAAACCGCCCGGGATTGAGATCTTTGCTCGCAAAACCACAAGAAGCCTTTAATTGGCACTGTATGAATTACATACTGGTCTGAAAAAAAACCCGAAGTTCTGTATGTATTTTTAAAATTAATTAATATAGCAACGGCGTTTTAATTCTAACATATGAGTTTGAATGAATGAACAATTGTAATATATGAGCTGTGGTAGCTCAGTGTCCGGGCGGCCACCTCAAGTACGCTAGATACCCGAGTCCGATCCCCGGTGCCGGCACCAATTTGTTGTTGCAATTTTATGTGCTGATTCACCACGCACTCTGCGGTGAAGAAAAATACAGTGAAGAAACCTACATTTCTTAGAAAATTTTTCTAACATTCCGCACTAGGCCCGCGTGGCGGTCTATGCCCATATAGTCTCTTTACAGAGAAGATCTATGCCTAACAGTGGGACATAGTATACACAAAGGCAGTAACTTTTATTTTTATATGAATTTATTTTAAAACGTATAATATAGATATTATTATTTACACTTTGCTATTATTATAAAACAATGCATTATTACGTAACATCTTTACAAACAAAATAAGCATCTAGTGGATATCGCTAGCAAGAAATTTTCTCCTGGAGTGCGCTCAATTGTTAAACCGGGCGCTGTTTCCTGCGCGGAAAATTGTACCTCAATGTAACTTTTTAAGTCGGTCTTTATTTTATTTTTTGTTTTGTGAGTAAAGCCCAGATTTTTAATACAGCATTCAGAGTTTCCGACAACACCAAAAATATACCATTCTTTAACTCGATTTTTGCCGCTGTATTTAATAATACGAAAATTAAATATTAAATTACACTTCAAGTGTTACCAGTTCAAGAACTTGTAAAGAATTGGCCATAGATATTTTTTGAAATAAATTACATAATTTTAAAATATACGTATAAAGGCATATATTATATATAACTTTAGATATAGTTGTCTGTTATTTTGTTCTTTTCACTATATTTATGTGTTTTTTCTTGACTTGATATGTTAATGCATTGTAGTTCACATCTGTTACTGAAATAATACTTGTCTTTTTTTCTATTATATATGTTTTTTTTATAGTTATGATGTTTACTTTGTTCGTAACTTTTAAATAAATTATTGATATGAATGTTAAAAAACAATTTTTGTCAATTTAGTACATTTTTTTAGTCAAAAAAAATAACAATCCTATTTTTTTTAACACTCTTATCTTGTAAGCTCCTCCTTTTTTGAAATCGGTTGTTAAAAATAGGATTATCTCGTAAGTCTACGCAACATTTAGTCAAAACATTTAGAACTGTTAACTATAAAACTTACGAAAAGTTGTTTGTCATTACGATATACTCGTATTCAAAGATGTGATTTTTATGTTATTATTACCAATTACAGTATAATTTCAAGTTATAACACGTGTCAGTGAGCAGTTATATGTAAAGCTGAATTACTGCTTTATTTTAAAGTATCTTTTATACTATAACGGGCAACTCAAGTGGGCTAGTAGTTAATTAAAATTGTTCGTTATAATTGTATGAATACTTCTGCGTGCACAGTTCGCTTCGTAATACGAGAATTGCTGTTCCATCTACGATATTTTCCTCTCTGACTTATATAATAATATGGTTTTAAATGTGTGTTCATATTAACCATTTCTTTTGAATTCGAAATCCAATTGTAAAATTGTATAAAGGTTATGCACGAATATATTCTTACATATTATATCGACCCTGATACAAGTATACGATAAAATAAGAAAAACCGACTTCAAATCAAATCAACGTTAAATGCTATTACGCGCAGACGCCATCTTACGAATTATCGTAGGATGGCATACAACATAGAATTAATCAGAACCTAACCCAACTTTTATCGAATCATATATGTGAAAGTGAATTGAATGATATTAAGTTAGTCGTCCATTTGTTTCGCATATACTTAATGCATGTGGTGATGATAAAATTTATTTTCTAATATTATTATTTTTTTTAAAGAAAGCTAGCAATATTTCTTTTTTTTTTTCAGAAATATTACTAACAATCTTGTTAACCATTCCAACTAAGCTTAAGCTTGTGCTAGGACATGGTTCACGGCAATAGTCGAATGGTGGATTCGAACCCACGACCTTACGATTCGCAGTCCGTACCCTAAACCATTAGGCTATTGACGCTTAAATTGAAACGTGATTAAGTGAAACGGAATGTCAATGTTTCCAATCAACTATAAACGTGTTCCAAACATAATCATCCTCTAGTTTAATTTGGAATAGTTAAAACGAATGTTAATAATATTTGTAAAAATTAGTAGATAGTGCTACTGCAGAGACTTGTGGTATAATTAAAAAGTACTGTCATCTAACAAAATACCAGCTTTAAGAGATGGTGACGGTATTTCGTTTTCTTTTGTTCGTGTTTGCAGCAGTAATCAATTCACATCAGGTGAGCCGTATGCACGATTTCCATTTGTCCTATAAATAAATTTTTGGTTTAATCTCAATTGTTTGGTAACTAACAGATACACCAACACCTATAGCTAAAAATATAATTATAAATTGCAATAAGCAAAAAGATCTACAAAGCACAAGATAGTTTAGAGTTTTCATACAAACTTACCGCAGATTCTGCAAAATTTCGATTAACAAAGCACTTTTACAACTACCGTTTTGCATAAAGCAGAGTGAAACAATATTAAAGAACGAAGCAAAAGCGAGCGACCACAAAGTATTCTCAACTGCGATGAAAGCTTAATATCTTAGTATCTTCAATATAAGTTACAGTGAAGGTATTTAATTATATCGTACCTACTTATTTTAGCTAGACTATGCTTTGATACCCGCTTTACGTGTCCAAAACCTTTTTTTCCGCGAGGAAGGGAAAGAAGAGTGCTGCCAAGGAATGTCTGATTCTTACGGACTAAAAACCCACCTACACCACCACATCACATCAATGTTACTTGCGGCCTACCATTGATGTTTTTCCTGCGTAACCCTTATTTTATTCCCTGTTTTTTCTCTCTCGTTACGTTTCCAAAACCAGAAAGCTCTTTGACGACAGATTTCAAGAAGCGGTTTGGTGAGATTAAGATTTTTCAGTGTAGACAAATCACTTCTCAAGGCAGTCTGGGGGAATCATGCTAAGGAAAACCATCTTTAAAAAGTTCTCACACGGTCGAGTAGTCGGTAAGTGGAAGAAAGAAGAATCTTCGTTTGTTCTTACTTAAACTTAGTTAACTGTGTATTTACAATAACGACATCGACGACCTTCATTCAACCAAATTCATTAAATCAAATTAGTATCGTATGTCCACATTAGTAAAAAATGCAAAAATTATAAGCCTTTTCTGTACTATACTGTGTAAAAACGCACGTTAGACTAGTATTAGAATATTATACACAAATTAATGAGTTAATTTATATCTAATCATAAAATTAGTTATTTATAAAGTGACATATTATAATATACATAAAAAATCTATGAAATTAAATATTTAAATTAGATTTTTCGATTATGTAGTTTCTTTTTTAAAGAAAACTCTCAAATTTTCGCATATATTACTACCATTCCTGTTAACCATTGCAACTAAGCTTAACTTTATGCTAGGAGAAGGTTCACGTCAATGGTTAATCCGAACTTACGACATTACGTATCACAGACCGTAACCAATAGGCTATCGATTGTTAAAGTTTATTTAATCATAATTGTAGTCAAATATAAATCGTCTTTTAACTTTGTACGTCACCGGTTATCGGTTTTACAATCTGAAGATTCATCTCGATTCACTCGATACCGACTCCCGATGCCACTGCATTAAAAATAACCGCATGCTGTTACTTTTAACTTAATAAGACACGATATAAGCTTGACAACACCATCGAGAGATCACGGCGTTGCAATATGTCACAGATGCTGTTACAATTTATGTTTCTAAGTAATATCAAGTTGAATACGTGTCTAGGGAATTCAATTTACTTAAACGAAACTTGTAAACTTACGCCACTAAGCTGACGTTGTGGTTGTGAAGCGTCGCTTGTCTTAAACGCGATCCCACTCTACGCATAAAAGGTTCAAAATATAATCTAATTAATATTTATTATAACCTATTATTAATGTTGCTAATATCGTACTCTTAAATTGTACTATTTGAAACTTTGTTATGGTTTTAAATAAAGATTTTATTATTAAAAAAAATAGTTTAGAAATTATAGACAAAGTATATTTACATTTACTGTAATATTTAATACAATATTTATATAATAATTCATATTTGAAACTTTGTTATGGTTTTAAATAAAGATTTTTATTATTATTAAAAAAAATAGTTTAAAAATTATAGACAAAGTACATTTACATTTACTGTAATATTTATATAATAATGAATTATGAATTATTATAATCAGAAATTTATTTTATATATTTATATAATTATAATTTATAATCTAATCTAATCTAATATATATAATTATAAATAAATATATATATTTAATTTATAATCAGAAATGAATTATTATATAAATATTGTATTAATTATACAATATTTAATACAATATTTATATAATTATAATTTATAATAAAATATATAAATATATATATATATTTGTTTGTTAATTATATTTGTTTTTGTGAATTACATTTGTTTACTTTTACTGTTACATAATATACATTAAAAATAAAATACATTTGTTTACTTTTACTGTTACATAATATACATTAAAAATAAAATACATTTATTTACCTTTTCCGGCATACACAAAAATTATTGTCATACACTACACACATAACCTTTAATATATTTGTTTATTAATTTAATAAATGTAAAATATTATTAATATTAATTAATTAGTTACGAGTTCCACCGACCGTCGTAATATCAAACCGTCCATTCGACAATACGAATTTAACTAATTATTAGTGTGTTTTGTATCTGTTAAGCTTATTTCTTTACTATTTTTACGAGTATGTGTTAGCTCATAACTTTCGACTGGGTGAATCTATTTAATTTTTTTTTTCAAAAGTAAGTGCTTCCCATGTGGTCCATTTTAAGCATCCATGAGAAAACCGTAGAAGTCTTAATTTTACATCAAGGATGTGCCAACAAATGTACGAGTAACTCAATATTACGTCAATCGATTTCGATGATCCATTTTTTATTGAAAAAGAGTCAAGATCAAAGATTTATCGAAATATATCAAAGTAAATACAGAAACGTATACATACATAACATAAACATGAGATATATTGGAGCTATCTGGATATTTTTGTTATGAAAAACATTTTTTAGAATGGCAATGTAAATTATACAAGAGGTCAATTAATCTGAAAGTCCAAGTAGCTGTCACTTCGTTAGATTTGCAACTTAGGCACGTGATATTAACATAATCGATACGCTCGGCATTAGAGAACGGTTCTCTTAAGCCCCAGTAGCATGCCGATTAGTGTATTAAATAAATTATTCATTTTGATTCAACGTCATGACAGTCGAGTGGTAGGACCGTTCCCAAGATTTATCTTATCAGTGATTACTTTGAGAGGTTTGTAACATTGATTATTGTTACAAGAATATTTGCTACTTTGCTACTGCTATTGCTGCGTCTAACACTCTCTCCAAATATGAGTAGAGAATATACGAGAATATGTATTCTCTATCGCATTTACCATGGGGAGTGTTCTGAGGAATTGTTTGGAATCATCCTAGCTACCGATTTCCATTACCGTCGCCGCAATTTCAAATAATTCCATCGACACATCTCAATGGTTTGTTTTCTACCACCTTACGTGTGTCTCGTGTAACTTTCTTCCATGCATTGTCAACCTGTATAGCCACCATCACCAGCAATGTTCCCGAACCTACACGATTTGGGGACCTTCAAGAAACGAGCCTTCTCCTTTCTGAAAGGTCGACTACGCACCTGCAGCTCCACGGCAGATGGGGGAGGAAAGTTTTGGAATGGAGGCCGCGCGTGGGCCGGAGAAGCGTAGGGCGCCCTTCCTCCAGATAGACCGACAACCGAAAACCTCCGCTTTTCGATCGTATGTGGTGGAAGACATTGGGGAAGGCCTATTTCCAGCAACGGATAGACACACGCTGATGATGATGATGAAGACCCACTGCTGGGTGCAGATCTAGGGCATAATACTCATGACCCGGATTTCTTTCGTTCGAATAGTAAAACTCCAAATATTTAACATAATCGATACGCTCGGCATTAGAGAACGGTTCTCTTAAGCCCCAGTAGCATGCCGATTAGTGTATTAAATAAATTATTCATTTTGATTCAACGTCATGACAGTCGAGTGGTAGGACCGTTCCCAAGATTTATCTTATCAGTGATTACTTTGAGAGATTTGTAACATTGATTATTGTTACGAGAATATTTGCTACTTTGCTACTACTATTGCTGCGTCCAAGACTCTCTCGAAATATGAGTTATAGAATATACGAGGATATGTATTCTCTATCGCATTTACCATGGGGAGTGTTCTGAGGAATTGTTTGGAATCATCCTAGCTATCGATTTCCATTACCGTCGCCGCAATTTCAAATAATTCCATCGACACATCTCGATTGTTTGTGTTCTACCACCGTACGTGTCTCGTGTAACTTTCTTCCATGCATTGTCAACCTGTATAGCCTATATGTTCCCGAACCTACACGATTTGGGGACCTTCAAGAAACGAGCCTTCTCCTTTTTGAAAGGTCGGCTACGCACCTGCAGCTCCACGGCAGATGGGGGAGGAAAGTCTTGGAATGGAGGCCGCGCGTGGGCCGGAGAAGCGTAGGGCACCCTCCCTCCAGATGGACCGACGACCGAAAAGCGGAGGATCGTATGTGGTGGAAGACATTGGGGAAGGCCTATTTCCAGCAACGGATAGACACACGCTGATGATGATGATGAAGACCCACTGCTGGGTGCAGATCTAGGGCATAATACTCATGACCCGGATTTCTTTCGTTCGAATAGTAAAAACTCCAAATATTTAACATAATGTCTTTTTTAATACAAGCCCAGTTGTAAAAGAAGACGTAGCATGAAAACAACATGTCTAAAAATAAAACTCGTTGAAATAAAACCCCGCAGTGAATCTGAGTTCGTTAATTACCCTCTCTAGAGTGCAAGCTTCTGGTACAGGGCATTACGTAAATAGGACGTTTTAGCTACTTTTTTAATTTATAATATTTACATTCGTATTTACTCATTCGTGCAACTTTGGTACACAGGTGCAGATAACTTTAGAACCCAGTTGCTATTAAATCTTCATCAATGGATGAACTCAATAAAGGTTGAAGTTGTCTATGTAATAATAATCATGCTATTGAGGGGTTGAAATCGTATCCAATATGGCAATAATTTACCACCTGTCACATTTGGGATAAACCTGGTGATAAGAGGACAGCAGTTCTAATCTACGTCTACGCGGATTAGAAAAAAACATTGAATGGCCGTGAAAGCCTATTTTTATTATTATTATTCATTTATTCAAATAAGTATCTAAGACTCATCATTATTTTAAATAACTATTAAATAACAAACTTAGACTAAATTATAAGATTATATTATAAAATTATTATTATAATTATTTGATTATAAAAATAATATAAAAAATATAATATAATATTTTACTAACGGCTTGCCTTTGCTTATGAATACCTAGCCCCATGTGAGACGGCGTAGCATCTGTTTACATAAACACAGTCAAGCCTTTGAGCGATCATGCTCAGGATGCTGTTGGAGCTGGTCAGCAACCTGCGTACCAGAGATGCACTCCTCTTGCGCATTGTCGCAAAAAAGCATGCCATCTGTGCATCCGCGAACATTTAACACTTTCTTAACATTAACATTTAAAGTTATTGAAGATCTTAAATTTACAATTTAAATATGCGGCTGTTTAGAACAATTAATTTCCAATCGATGCAAGGTGATAACGAAACTAGTTTCGTAGACGCTCGCTTCGTTAACGCTTAGCGTAGACACTCGTAGCAAATAAGATTTGCGTCGGAACGCAGCACTCGGCGAGCAATCAACAGGTTTATTGGCAGCATCTCAAGCCCCCCATTGCTTTAATCTCGGAAACGAGAAGAACCCTTTAGGAACAAAACGGTAACTTGTGTATTTACCCATTAATATCTATTCTTTGGAAAGATTTAATATACAAATTGACTTTATTATAGGAAAGGATTAAACGAGCTTAAAGCTCACCTGATCTTAAATGCATAATTTTGCCAATGCATACTACAAGTAGATATATTAGTTCTTTGATATCTTGTTTGCAATCTCTTGTAAATTGAAATATAATATAAATAACTGATATACTAACTATATTGTGTCTATATCCTGTACTTTAAATAAAATCGATAAGGATGTCGATAACTGAATATCGATGAAATTGCGGGATCAGCGGCACGTCATTACTGAGACATACATAAGTCATAGAAAATATCCGTGTCAAAAACTTGGAAACGATAACTTAACGATCACCAACCAATGAGTAATAGAAATAAACTCCTGGTTTCATCACAATAGATGTTCAGATTCTTCATCATCGACCTTGTGCCCTAGCAAAGATGTTATCTTTCCGTTTTCATATATTTATTTATTTATTTGTAATTAAGAACATGGTATATATTGTGTATAAATATATTTTACCTTCAGTTACCTTATTATAAACAAAAAGACGAGAATAAGAATTCAGGTAATATTCCACCACTAAATCTAAGTTCTAGTGGTTGAATTTTAAAAATTAATATGAGACAGAAAGCTAATCTCCTTTTGTCTCATATTAATTTATGAATTTAATACCGAGTTTTTTTTATTGCAATAAATTGCAAATTAGAAAAAGGACAATAATTGGTTAGTTGACCAAAAAAAATGTCATAATTTCAATATATTAGTTCGTCTTCAACTCTAAATCATCTTACGGTTTATTAAAATTTAGCTCTTGTACAAAATCCGGTTTCGTACGGTGGGGTAATAATGTAGACGTGAAATATAACCAAACTTTATCTTCCTTATAGTCGACTGTGTTTCCCGTTTATAATATCCATTCTTTTCACATAGCTAAATATTCTGCGCTTTTCAATAACAGTTTCTATTCATGAACTGAATTCGGAAATTTTACTCATCATCAAAAATCACAGAGATTTAATTTTAATTCAAATTAATTTCGCTTGTGCTAGATGTTACATAACGTTGAAATGCTCAAAGGGTTAAAAACCGTAAGTATGCGGCTCAATTAGGTCGCCTTTGTCCGGAAATTGTGATTTATCAACAGATAATTCGGTCACCATAAATACATACACCTTTAACATATTTTAAAAGTTTGTCTCTCACGAACATTTTATGAAGAAAAAATAAAAATGAAGTGTATTAACCCAGGAATTCAAGGCTTATCAAGGCCAAGAAAATTGTGGGTATTGTACAGAAATTCTGCTGCTTTTTTTCTCCTGCCTCACTGACATTAACATTATTCTATTCAAGTATTCTGCCAGGTAGCTGCAGAAGTTCGTCCCTAATTGAATAATCGACCGCTTAACGAACCAATGTGCTCCCAGCAGCACAAGATAACTTCCAAGTTTAAAGGCACTAAAAGCAATTTCCTCCCAATTTGTACACATTGTATTACACGAACATTGCACTGAGGAATTAAACATTTGAGATTGAGTACTCAAGAAACGTTTATATAAAGACAATCGCTATTTTTCCAGTATTCATCTCGATTTTCTCGCATTTAATCAGAACCGGTACACTAAACATTTTGTGTCTCTTCACACTGCCTAAGTTCCCGATTGTTTTGGCCCTATTTGACCTACACAATTTTAGACCGTAATTTTGATTCGGCCATTGTAACAAAAATAAAATCACGTAACCGAAGTGGGATACCTCCGACTTAGTTATATACTATACTGATAAAAAGCATTCATCAATACTAAGAAGTCAACCCCCAAGTGTACTCAGTCTAATATCATGACGGAAATTAAAACCACTTTTGTTCAAAAGATTTGCTTTTTTGCTTAGCGTAACTTCTGGTATATGTTACACTCTTGAGCAATAAATATATCATCGAATGAAATATGTTATGACCCATTTTACTTAGCTTTTTGAAGCTTGACAAGCAGTAAATCAGAACATAAATAGAAGACGCAATATATTTTTAGCCGGTTCGATGAATATGAATGGGATCAAATCAACAGATGTCTCTGGGTAGTAGCCAAAAGAATATTATACAATATATAATACCATGTAGCAGCTTTTGGTGAAAAGAACCACTAGACGACGCTAAACAAGTAGCAAAAACAAAAACCGATTTCAAATCGGAATATTACGAAATTGAATTAATCAGAACCTTACCAAACTCTACTACTCCTATCAAACTACTCTTATTGTTTACACATTTTCCAATACTTATTTATACATATTTTCCAATAAAAAAATAATCATCTAAATTGGTTGTCGTGATATTGAATTATTCGTCCATTTGCCACGCACATGCACTTTAATGCGAATTTAATGGTTTATATGGTTTTCTCATGGATGCCATTGTCAGGATTGGACCAAAATAGAACCACATAGGAAGCACCAGCTACCAATTAAAAAAAAGAATTATCAAATTTATGTGGTAATAAACATAAAAAAACGTACAGACAAGTTGAGAACCAACTTCTTTTTTAGAGTCGTTTTTCGTTCAAACCCATTTGACTATTGATGTAAATCTTTTTTTTTTGTTGATGAGGGGGAATCTTCAACGAGATTGGGAAACCTTCTGGAGGGAAGGCGGGGTTATTTAGGGTTCTGACCTACTTAAACCCCCTGGTGGTCCTTCCTTGGTGCATGGTGAGGGCCTCCGGGATCTCCAGTAGAACGCACCGCAGCCCCTCTGCACTGTGCTCTCAGAGAGCACGTTCCAGGGGGGGGAGAGTTTAATCGCCTGTGCCCTCGCAGTGCAAGGCGACACGGGCCTATGCCCCCTTCTCTCCGGGTTCACTTTAGTGGACGACAAAAGCCCTCTTGTCACCTAGTGAACCCGAGGCGCCTTTTTGTCGCCTTCTACGACAGGCATGGATACCGTAGACTTATTTTACGAGCTCAAAACTACAAGGATGATTGATGTAAACCTCCTGCAACAAGCTTAACCTGATTTGGATACTTAAGAAGAATGTGAGGAACATTTATAGCTTAACCATCAGCATTATTTAAAAAAAAAATCTTGCAACATGAAAACACCTGTAATGATGTTTGTTCAGAAGTAAAAAAAATACATTAAGCCAGCCGCCTTCGCAGCGACGGAACGAGGGTCTTCCGTCCTTTAAAGTATTGGAAAAATATTTACCGGAGTTTTTATCGCGTTGAGGCAACGAAGTTTGTCGACGCGACGGAATCGACTCGTTTATGTTTAGTAGGCAAATGCTTCTTGTCATTTGCTTTCTCAAAGTTAAGTTTAATTGACAGTACTTCTTATTTACAGAAGATTAATTCATCAACAAAATCGGTTCACCCAGTCGAAAGTTATGTGGTAAGAAAGAAGTTTTATTCTTAATTATTTTCTTCATTACTAAAGGTCTGGGAAGTATTGATCGTTTTATTCACTATCCGCTTCCACGTTCAAATTATCAACAATTTAATCAAGTTAAATAGGTGATGTAGCGTAACAAAACACAAACGTTGGCGTACAAATTATTGTATTTAGAAACGAATTGTAAACCGGAGAGCCATCATGGTGTCATTGATTACATTTAAAAGCTCTTGGCCTACTTCCTGCAAACCCGATAATTGCTACGTAAACACTACGTTTCCACGTAGACACCTTTCTTACTAAATCTGCATGGTAGCAGAATTCATACTATCTATTTAAAAAATTACAAAGAAAGCGCAATGAAAATAATTCGTAAAAAAAGTTCTATTCAATGTTAAAAAATTCAAACACAAAAATCGTTCTGTATAACCGTTAAAGTTTTATTCCGTTGAAATAATTGCATTTAAAAGTTTATTTCCGTTTTATCTCCGCACCGCACTGCCTGAATGGGAATCGTTTGCCTACGATTTGCATATTTGCTGCTTAAAACTCATTTCTAACAAAGAAATCACAAAATTTTTTTTCCCCTTTTTTTGACTTTCAAATTTATAATAATACTTCATATAGTTGAGAAAACCATATAAGTCTTTAATTTTCATCAAGTATGTGCGCTACAAACGGACGAATAACTCAATATCACCAAGCGATTTCTATACTTCAATTTTTACTGGAAAGGATGATATTTCGTAATATTCCTACAATAATTCTGAAATACAAAGGCGTCCACGCGTAATAGCGTTTTAAATTTGATTCGACGTGAAGCCGGTTTTTATTTTTGTTCGTAAATTTACTTGTACTAGTGAATAATTACCCCGTACAATATACACGCCTGGGATATACATATGATATATGAAAAGCGGACAACGAAACCTGTCTCTTTCTACCCCATTAGGGTTAAAGGAAAAAAATTTATTTCTTTTATTTAATGGCATCGATGTCTCGAAGTGCAATACTATATATGATAGTTGATATCTAATGGAAAAATGATTCAGAAGCGAATTATTTACATGTTTCTATATCACAGATGATGTATCACTAAAATTCTCTCACTTCGCATGTTTTTACGTCAAAAATAATGGAAATACAACAATCATTGTGGTTACAGAATGTCGAGAATGTAGACAAAGTGCGATAATAATTCATTGTACTCGTAAGTGGGTCACCATTTAGTTTTCATGTTGATTCATTTCTCTCTTTTGGTAAGGTTACGGAACGAGCGCATTTTTTTAGTACATGTCAATTTTTAAAAAAAAGTATAAGAAGTGATTGAATAACCCGTTAAAGACGTCGTGGGAATATCTAACTGGAACTCAGTCCTCATTCTTTAGATAGATATTCTCTGTGCTTGTGGAAACAGCTCGTCTTGGGTCATTTATTGCTTATTTTTCTGTATCCAACAGAGTGTAAAACAACTCCAACCGTTGTATTGAGTGTGGTAAAGATCTGGTCAATCCTGACAATCAACTTTTGCAAATTTTCACAATTTCTTCTCGCAATATGACCAACATATTCTGGGATCCTGTCCAGGTATAAAGTGCACACCTTGGTACGATAATATCAACGGCACGGAAAGGAAATGTCGAAAATCTAAATATCCAATCTTACACATAGCCTAGAAACTAGAAAAAAATAAATCCTAAAAAGTTTTTCTTGTTCGAAGTATGCAGACGAGATCATGAGAGAGTCATTTAGGATAAATTTTGAAATAGGATATTTCCGCTTTCTACCGTCGATATATAATTAATGAGTGATTGTATTAATACAAAAATATTAAAGTTTTCTATCTAAACTTATCTTTTGTTGTTCAAAACAATGACAATTTACAATAATATTGGCATTCTATAAAAAATAAATATCGGTTGTACTCGTTTATGTACACAAAATCCTCTAGCACAAGTTTCATAATCCTGTATCGAAGAGATTACTCTCTGTCAGTAAACAAAGTTGGTAACAGTTTCATTACTAAAGTAGTCTCCACGTGATGGCGACGTGAGTGAATTAATGGAGCCAAGACATGAACAGACAAGCTGTTGAAACATTTTAGGTCAGACTTAATTCTTTCTAAACTTAGAAATTTTGGCGTTGGGCAAAGAAGTGTAATTTCCAGCCAAAAATATATATTTATTTTCACAAAATTCACAGCTCTTATGTAATTTCATATAATATCAACTTTTACCATACAGACTATCACAACCGGCTAACGATGGAATTTATATGAATGTATATGAACAATTTTGGTTTGTTTTAATATATAAATTATTGTTTGGTTTAATTTATAAATGCGTGTGTATATATGTGTGCAATGGCCTCTACAACACATGTTTTAAATGTCAGTTTTATGCTCTTGATAAAGTAAACCGCAATCTAAATAAAATAACATTGATTATGTACCAATTGATTCGAGCACTAGCAAAATGAGCACATGCTTTGGTGATTTCTTTAATAAAAACTTCACGTACTATTAAAACTTCTTATAGTGGGGTAGACAGAGAGAACAATCGCTGTGTGCTGTGCGTTACTCCCATCGCCGTACACTTTGACATTTTTTTGTACATAAAACACTGGAAAACAGAAATTCCAATAACAGCATTGTAACAAAAACAGCACTTAACTTATTGTAACACATTTAATTTAACTAACTTCACAGAGAGTTTGACTTAAGAATGTAATATAGAAAATTCAACTACACGTAAAACGGCCTCTGAGGTAGTTCTATCAAAATGTCAAGAACTCGAGACACCTTGAATTTCGGTCAAAACTTCGTTGATTAACATTCCTCTACGAGCATTGTTACGCACGGACTTAAACACTTTCATAAGTTTACTGAGGGTTGAAATATTTTATATACACTATATATAATATAAACTAATGCTAAGGTTCAAAACATGGTGTAGGAAAATGTATCAAAGAAATATATGAATAAAGAAAAAGCTTTTAAAACCGTATTAACTTTATCTTATTTAAACTTTTTATACAATTTCTTTTTTATTAGTCTATTTACACATCATACGTATTTTTGTACTCCCTTTCCCTGTTTCTAGGTCCCTATTTTTTATTTAAACGTGTGAAAAGTGACACTCGACATATAATAATATTATAATAAACTCTCAATTAATTAAAAACTTAGCCTAAATAAACAAATCTCTTATACCTAACAAAATCATGCACCATTTTGTCATAGAAAAAGAAACAATATTTTGCAGAATTTTTTTAATGTTTGGCAAGTTATTCAATATGAAAATAATTAACTACCCTCCGTACTTGTTACAAGAACTGCACGACGGCAGAGTAGTGCGGCCAATTTATTGTTTGTGTTTAAATACGTCGCAGTATCGGCTAAAAGAGCACATTAATATTCAAAGATGTAATACAACAAAAATGTATTAAAATATAAATAAGGATCTTAAAACATCTATAGTAAAAATAGATGTACTGAGTATATTTACGATACACATACTAATAAATCCTATAGTATAAGAGAAGCTGTCCCTTTTAGTCGTATAACTTTCCAGTCGTTCCTATCCCATTGCTTTATCGGGCTCCTTTAGCAAGTCTACATTTATAATTGTATTGCTTACTGAAAACTATGTTCTAGATAAAATTCCCCGCAGCAATATCGGTTGTAAGGGCGGGCCGGTTTGATTGACCATTACCTTCGATCATTTCAGTATGCGATAGCTGAAATTTCAGAGAGAATTGTTGCCTTTGAAGCGGGCGTTCTTTGTGATTTAGAGCGGAAAAGCAATTAGTATCTTGTCTGCCAATAATGGACGGGAAACTGGTAAATAAAAGTTCTCACGACCTCTTAACTCCAGCAGGTAGACAAAGACATCTTTCTCTGTCTGCTCTTTTACCAGGCTTTAGGTCCCATATATGACATTGAAAAAACCGATGATTCATTGGTACCAGCCGAATGGTTCAAATCTGAGACCATCAGATCGTAAGTCTAAATGTTGTACCACCAGGTTATCACTTCTTTTATAAGCTGGTATAGGTTTGTAAGTTTCAAATAAAAGCGTTGAACAATGAAATAAATAAATAACAGAAATAACTTTTTCATGAAAAAATGTATAAAATATACATAACAATTAAAACATCACAGTGTCGGCGGAAAACCGTTCGATTTACACATTAACCGCCGGGAATTGACCGGTATAATATATAACTAGGACATAAAACCTTATAAGTTTATTGAAAATTGCATAACGCCATCTTAAAAATCTTAAAGGTATTTTTATTTTTAGTGTTAGATCCTAGCATAGTGGACCTGGTACCTCAAGAGTCACGTTGGCGTTAGGACAAGGCGTAAATTATTGAATGGCATGATAATTTATATTAATGTATGGTTTTCTATAATTTTTATTTTTTTTCTCTTTATTCAGGAAAACAAACATTTGTACAATTAAAATATATCACAGAAAAGTATGACCAATAAAGTAAAATAAAGTCTAAAGAAAAATTATCAAGTTTATCTAAATAAATTTCTTCTTCGAAATACTTTTACAGAAACAAAACGCAACCGATACTAATAATGTCGGTAACGGTTGTGGTTGGTGGTACAGTCGCCTCAAAAATAGAAGAAGAACTGACATTCCAACAGAGAAGTAAACAATAGTTCATTGAAACATCACCAAGGCACTGTACAATCGGATACATTGTACCTTGCGGTTGTTATATGCTGCCCTGTATATTCAATACCTTAGTTAAATTCGAGACCAATTTTAAATAATAAAAAAACAGACATGGTTTCCGCAAATCCGCATTTCACCGAGCTAATTAGGTCGTATATGTTGTGTGGTGTGAGCCATCATCATACACCGATAAAAAAAAAATAGCATGTGATAAAACTAAGAAATAGAAAAAAATATGGTATATATAATTAAACATTATATTCACTAACATCTGACAAAAACGTTACAAACAAAATTTGAAGCGCATACAAAATATTACAGTTGAACAATGAAAGTTACAAAAAACGGACAAATACGACGTGATGCTAATCTTGGACTTGTAACAAAAGGAGCTCGCTATGTGCCTGGCACAAATTGAGAGTGAGTAATTTTTAGTACAAGTCTATTCGTTTTCAATTCGCTGATGATATTACAATACAGCTGAGGTCTAGGTAGAATGTATTGTATTCTAGATAAATGTGTGAAAAAATTGCACTCGCTGTGTAAATATTTAATAGGGTTTTGGGGAATTCAAATTTAAATACGCTTGTATCAATAATGTACTAGATATAGAGTATGTGCAATTTATATTTAATTCATATTCTGAAGTATTGTAACTAAATTGACATTTTAAAATCAGGATAGATTATCCATAATTCTATCTTATGAGTGTGACACAAATAATAGGTTTTCCAGCACCGTATACAAATCCGTATTTTTTTAAAACAAAGCTAACAATTTTTTTTTCGAGAATATTACTAACATTCTTGTTACCCATTACAACTGAGCCTAAGCTTGTGCTTGGAGATGGTTCACTTCAATAGTTGAATAGTCGATTCTCTATTTGGTATATAGGTAGATATCACTATCTGGTTATTATAAATCACAATATAAATTTAAAAAGTAAATGAACATACAGTGCTGGCCGTAAAAAGACTAAAACAAATAGTAAGAGAAAAATGGTTTGGTTTACTTAATGATGACTTCGTCTTTTGTTTAGAATTATTACATCAATTTTATAAAGAGACATTTTAGACGCAGTTTCGCAAGTTTTATCTCGCGGCTGTTGTAACGACAATGGCTGTCGTTAAAAGTCCTCGATTACAGTCTCCGCACGCAATTAGGTGCTTAAGCAATTGTGTAAGATTTATTTATGTCAATTGCCAAAAATTGTAGGTTTAATTTCTGAATAATAAGCTATGGCAAGCTATCGAATGGATATCTCATTAGAATATATTAAAATACACATTTGTTTGTCGAAAATAAAGTAAAGGTTTATAGAAAACAAATAAGACAAAAAAATACGAGTAAAACAAAAGAATAAATAAAAATAAACATACAATGGAGTGCCGCAAATAAATTCAATCATTATTCGTACAATGCAAAAGCAAGGAACTGGAAAATAGTTTACCCGCTCTGACTTTCCCTACGATTACAATGTGGTAATTTTATGACAGTAGAGGGAATAGGATAACTTAGTGCGTTTTACAATCCAGGACTGTATTTCTTGTTAACATCAGGTTGAAAATCAATCAAGCACTTGCTTTGACAGTATAAAAAAACGTATACTAGGCTAAATATTATGGGATCCCACAAACATTTTGAAGCGTCAATAGCCTGATGACTTAAGGGCACGGTCTGCGAATCGTAAGGACGTAGGTTCGAATCCACTATTCGACTATTGACGTGAACCATCTCCTAGCACAAGCTTAAGCTTAGTTGGAACCCAATATCATTGTTAGAAATATTTCTGAAAAAAAAGCAAGAAATACGGTTAGCATTCATATTAAAAACAAACTGATTATCAGTGTAATCCGGGAGGGGCTAACTTATCCCTTTAAATTCGCTAGTGAATTCAAATTTAAACATGATTGCAACAATAATGTTAGTTAATACTTTTATAAAATTTGTATCTTTAAGCTAAAAGTGATCGTACTAAAAGAAGATTTATAATTACGGATACATCACACGAGGTTTCGCTTAAATCTGGATCGCTGTTTGAGATGCAAATTCTTGCCTAAATTTGCATCCAATCTGCATCTAGTGGTGCATCGTTACACACGACAACAACATTTGGAGCAAGCATTGGATTAAGACAATCTCAAATTAGAACTTGTTGAGGATGCAACAATGTAGTTATGCTACGATTATAAAGGGACTTGTACACTTTTATGATGTAGTTTAGTTTTTAGTTTTTTCTGTGTAATCGATCCAGCTTTGCAATCGAATAGATTTAGCTATCGCATTAGTTTTATTTACTTTTTTTTATTTTACTATTTTTTATATACTGGATAGTTATTATTATTTTACCTCATTGTTGGCACGGGCCTTCTTCATAATAGTATAGGGGCATAGTCCGCCAATCGAACCCTGTTCAAATTAGCAGACTTCACATGTCTTAAAAATGTGTCATGAAACAGAAATCTGTGATAACTGTTCTCCCGCCATTTGATCTCTGCTTACCCCTCTTGATTAGGTGCGTGACTCCTTTTTTTCTAATATAATAACACGACGGTAATAAAAAAAAACCGACTTTTAAAGGTAACTAGCTTAAGTTAATTTATTTTACATAAGCAAACAAATCGCAAAGAAATTGCTTCGCTGTAAAATTTTACTTACGTAGACTCGTAAAGTTGCGCTCAAAGCTTAGTCTTATGACGTCGACACATGTGCAGACCGCGGTGGCACGTGGATGCATCTTTAAATATTTTATGTTTTGCTATGATCGTGAACGATACGTAACACTGAGTTATGGAAGGCTCGCTACCTTCACAAAGGGCTCCCAGCTTATCCTATCGGGGAAGCTACGTTGGCGAGGCGTGCACTATGCAAACTTATATCGGCCCCAATGGGCTAAGTGGCGGCGGTCATCTGAACATGTCTGACTGGAACGTCGTAACATAACTACGATTCAATTTATTTATTAGACTCTGTGTAAATGCTATTTAAAGTATGTATTGCGCATGCACTACATTAAGTAGTCATGGGCACCGCTGAAAATCAGCGCTGTGGCCTTCGGACAGCTCATGCTGAAACGGTGTCCACTGTTGGCTTCATGTCCTATTTGTCCTATCTTCTTCTATCTTTCTTTAACCGTATTTTTTTTCTTATCATGTATCTTATATTGTTTATAATTGTAAATGCTAATAAATAAAATGACTATGTTTTAGTCTAGTTAGGAAATAAAAGAGAGCATCCATACGTACTAGCATTTAATCCGACAAAAATAATAAAAAATCCATATTCATTTTTTTTAGACGGCGTGACGAAAGAAATGAGTTCGCGGTGCTGAAGTTCATCCGACGGTAGGGGAGAGGTGGTAGTAGTTTGAGTCACTGCTATTGTTCATACGTATTTACTAGGTACTGGGGCTGGAATCCTAACAAATTGACGCCGGCTGCTAACAGGGCGGGACACACGTGTGCCGTGCGCGTTTGATATGCAGATGCCGCCACACGCAGCCTTTGAATCACATACTAAATTACCTACGTAATTAAATTCCACTTGAACATCGTGTTACCTAGCCTGTTAGCAATTGATTAATTTTGACATATTTTCAACTTTTTTATAACCAATGCGGTGTTGCCCGCGTTTAAAAACTAAAAGTTGCCCAAGTTACTTCGAGTACTTACTATATCAGTAAAAGCCTCTTTTATATCGGCACAGCCGTTCTACAGACAGTCGAACAAGTATATTTACGAGCAAAAAAAAACCTATTTCAAATTGCCCTCTTTGTATTTTCAAAAAATCGTTGCAATATAACAAAATTAAACTAAATCAGAACGTAACCAAACTTTCATCAAACTCCTCTTAAAGTACGTCCATTCCAATAAAAATGAATCATCGAAATCCGTTAAATTGAATTATGTGTCCATTTGTGGCGCACATACTTGATGTAAATTTAAGATTTATATGAATCCACATTCAGAACCGACGGGGACAGATGGGACAATACTGGAAGTACCAGCTTTCAAATAAAAAAATAATCATCAAAATCAGATCACCCAGTCCAAAGTTATGCATGCGGTAACAAACGTTTTAGTTTTTTATTCTTTCTATTGTTTTTGGGGTCGGTTGAAATTTGTAAAAAATGTCATTTTATTATATATACCGCATATTCATTCACAACAAACACATCAGTTTTATTTATTTGTGTAGATTACAGTTTTGGCGACGAGTCCGAACCGTAGAGCCATCGTAGCCGTTGCTGTAGGGCCGTAGCAGCTCAGGGTCCGTGACATGTTGCAAAGTATCACCAATGAAATTGTTGCAATTTTAAGTGCTGATTTACTACGCGTGAAGAAGGAAATTATAGCGAGGAAACATGTTTTAGAAAATTTTCTATTGCATGTGAAGTCCACCAACCCGTACTAACGCCTCGTTGCGTAGTACATACACCCTTATGCGCCCTATAAAGAAGGCTAGTGTCCGACTGTGGGACATACATATATAGCCTGTTAAACTAATAGGCTACATACATATTCTTTGTCAATGTACTACTTTTTTTAGAACTTTCTTTTCCTCATCAATTTTTCGTATGATTTTTCCGTTTTCGTCAAAAAGGAGTCGCATAGCAAGGAAACTATCATTTAATTTAACTAGTTTTACTGATTAAAATTATTTTTGTGGATATGGTCACGTTTAAAATTTAGTTTAAACTAATAAAAAAATATAATAAGAAAAAAAAACACGAAAAATCTATATATATTTTTATTTAATAATAAATCTAGTCAATATGAGAATATTTGACTCATTGAATGAAAATAAATGAAAAATGTAAATGAGAATATGAAAGGAAACTTGTGTTAGAATACGGTTCTGGATGGTAAAGCCCTTGATTGGATTTCAAGTTTTAATCGACCGTGGAGCCCGTTCATTGTGATCAACTCTACGGCACTGTTGAGGCTTGCTCGCTTTCCAATTAGCGAGTGCCTCCACTCTTTGACTTGTAAAACAATATTTTAATTTTTCCTCGATTTTTAATCCGTCCCAATTATGGACTTTTATCGGCTGTTCCATTGGAAATACAAAGTTTTGGAGTAGCGCATTCACAAAACTTTGAAGTTTATAATATTATTGAATGTAAAATTTTCGGGATCAATTTTTTTGCACAATCGAAGTAGTTGTTACAAAATTGTAGATATCCAATAATTTTCATACTGAAGCTGTTTATTATTCAGTAATAGCAGTACTTTTGTATAGCATGGGCAGTGACACGGAAGAATGTGTATACTATCCAAGCTAATGAATGTAAAATGCTGAGATGAATATATGGCGTAAACAGGGTTACAAAAATACGCAACGAGTATGTACGCTAAAGCCTGGGTATACGCGACACTGCAAGACAAGATAAGGGATAAGGTATCGTAAAAAGAAGACCTCTCGACTACGTAGGCAATTTGGCTATACAACTCAGGCAGAGTTGTATAGCCAAGTTGCCCCCGGTCGAAGATCCAGACGAAGACCCAAGACAAAGTGGGAGAGTATAGTGCCGAGAGACATGAGGGAATACAAGATTTCCCAAGTTGATGTCGGAGACAAAGCGAGGTGGGAAGCGAAAATCCGGAAATTTGACCCTAACCACAACATTTACATATCTAATATACACGTTATACACCTTTATATATGTATATACATATCAATATATTGTATGATATATTTTAAATAGTTACATTTACGATAAACTGTTAATATTTCCAATAATTTCAACATTTTAATCATAACTTACGAAGTCAATCAGAAAAGTTTTCAACACTGATTTTCAATTTCCGCTCGCGTCTAACATCAAGTCGCGAGGGTGGCATCTTTAAACGGGTGCATCTCAGACACGACAAAGGTATTTCGGAGAGACTGTTTTCTTATAACTTACGAGTAACCACTAAAGAAATATAAGGAGTCTATACAAATATTATAGTTCTTGAATTGGGCTTTGAAACGGCCATTTCATTTTTACAGTCTTTCAGTACACGTAACCGTAACACAAGCGAGTAGCGTAGCACATTCAAAGAAGTTATTAGGAACATTCCTGCTTCCATTGTTCAATGGAACTATTCTTACTTCCAATGCAGACAATAAGCGACTGTGTGCTAATTTCTTTGTACATTGCAAAGGTGAGAGTATATTATTCTTAGTACTTTAAACAAGTTTAAAGACCTGTATTCACTGTAATTTTGTTATATAACTATATATTCTTAGGTGTAAATGTATTTACTTCATATCCGTTCTTGTTTCACTACGACGTATTTTATCTTACAACTAATTTAATAAGTATTATATGGGATTATCAAAAATAGAACTCATACATAACATATAAAAATAAATGATTGTCTCTATGTCCTTTATAGAATCGTAAACTATGCATTTGAAAGTGTTGTTCATGAGTCTACGAAGGTTTCTGAGTTGGTACTGACAGATGGCGCCACTATAATTCCAATGAATTCCATATATTTCCGTCTCAGTTGAATTGAAACGCAAACAGCTAACAAATAGTGAATGTCGCCCAATATTCGTGTAATGTCTTTCCTTCTAATGTATTTTAATTAGCGAATAGGTGCACGTTGTATATAAATAAAACGAATCGCCGAAATGTGTGTATGTACGCGTATAAATTCAGTCGCGAGGGGAAACAGTTCTCATATTGTAGGAAAAGTTTCAAGAACTATTCGTGCAAGAATTTTTAGAAAGGTAAAATATTCAATAATCCCGACGTGCAATGCGCCAGTCATTGAATTGCTGATTTTAATACACCACAGCGGCCATTTAGTATTAAGTGGCGTTGAATAATGGAACTCGTTCTCCTTTCTCTAATATCCATTTAGGATAGTAATTGAAATGGAATAAATAAAAAAAATTGCAATTCACTTTTTACACCTGTTCAGACTTAGGGATAACATGAAAATAAATTTAATAGACCGTAATGGCTACGGTCTCTTAAATTTATTTAGCAAATTCGATTTGATGTTTGCCAAACTTAACAATTCACTTTGTTGTCAAAGTTTGGACAAAATGCTTACGCTACTAAAACTTATGCTACCAGGCATATTGTTTTGATAGAGGATGCTGCAAAGGAGCAATCAACGCAGCCCATAATCACTTTTATCGAAGGATATCTTCAAGAGTTCCCCGCCTTCTGGGGAAGGCGACAGTCATATGAGATTTCAGCACCCTAAAACCTCTGGTGGCCGTCCTGGGTTCTTTGAGAAGGTTTCCGGGATGCTGGTCCCTTTGCACCTGGTTAAAGCACGTTCTAAGGTTCCTCCCCAAGCATACTTACTGGGCTAAGGCAACGGGACCACTCTAAATTGCCTTTCCGAATCCACTTTTGCGGGGACAAGAGCCCTCACCCGTGTCACGCACGAACCCAACGGCAATTTTAGTCGTCTATTATAACAAAAGGCAATAAACTTGTATAGATATTTATTACCAACTAGTTTCTATAAATGAACGCTAGTTTCAAGTGATGCCAGTAGAAATAAAAATCTACATTTATCATAACTCATATCTGTGTTTGTAGTATACAACAAGGGATGCGAACCCTAAAACATGTCTCCAAAAAATCCCACCGTAAGCAACAGCCTAAATAGTTTTCTAAATCCTTAACCTACATGTGTATCTGAGCCTTTCAGTAAATCCTACGTTTTATGTTCTTATTGAATTTACTGATACAGTTATAAAAGATTAGATTGAACGGTGGAATAAGAAAGCAATTCCCTTATTTTATGGCCCAGTTTATGGTCTATTTCCTACTGATTGATTGGCAGTTAATGTTATTTTATAGGGATGAGCTTTACGTAGCGATAGCGAAAAGAGAGCGTCATAGGTTAGTGAATTGGCGTTCACCTTCATTTTCACAGTTCACGCCCATTCCAATTTTTGTTTCAAAACACTGCCATCGCCATACCAGATTACCCTGATGGCAGCGACAGTGAAATATTAGATATACATAAAATAACATCCTGGCGTTTTGTCTCCTTTCACCGGCTTCGACGTTTATTGTTATTGCCTTGTGGATAATAAAAAATAAAAAAAAATTGTAATCATTAGACTTGATAACGCCTTTAAAAGATTTAGATGTCAGACCGGTATCTTAAAAACATCTTGGTTGCGCTTTGTCTCCTTTCATCGCTTTTAATATAATTATTTATTTTAATATATATTATCCTTAAAAGTTAACAAAATTGTCCCACTATTCGGAACCGGCCCTCTTTATAAAGATAAAATAAGGACCTAGTACGGATTGGCAGACTACACATGTCTTAGTAAATTTTCTAAGATAAGTCAGTTTCCCCATGAAGTTTTTATTCACCGCCGAGCGCGTGGTTAATTATCACTTAAACTTTTTTTTTTGTTGACGGGGAGGTAATCTTCAGAAAGATACCCCGCCTTCTGGGGGGAAGGCGGCGGTTATGTGGGGTTCTTACCCACTAAAACCTCCCCGGTGGCCCTTTCCTCGGTGCATGACGAGGGGCTCCGGGATCTCTAGTGGAACGCACCGGAGCCCCTCTGCACTGTGCTCAAGGAGAGCACGTCCCGGGGGGGAGGTTACTCCCTCCCCACCTGTGCCCTCGCAGCGCAAAGCGACACGGGCCAGCCGATGTCTTCTTCCCGGGTCCACTTTGGTGGACGACTCAGGCCCCCCACCCTTGTCGCCCAGTGAACCCGAGGCCCCTTTTAGTCGCCTTGTACGACAGGCAGGGGATACCGTAGTCTTATTCTTAAGAGCCCAGAACTACAGGGCTGATCACTTAAACTTATGTTAGCTTACAACACGGCACCTTGCTATTACTAGCTAGCAGATATCTTACTAGTTTCCCTGAACCTTATTGTATCTTTAATTCATAATCAATAATCTAGTTGACCATCACGTTAACTTGGCACTGTAAACAATAATGTAACTTTATTAGTTTGTAATCTGACTTCTATTTAATTGTGTATAAAGATTGTGATGACGCGCCGTTGCACGGTATTCGCTAAAATAATTCCTTGTACAACATTACGCCGTCTGAATAAAGCGAGTGTATTAGTTATGGGACTATTTCATTCCACAAGACCTACAAATTATTACGCGTGTTTTAGAAAATTTTGTAGTCAGTTTCCCCACAATGTTTTTCTTTACCGCCGAGCGCGTTGATAATCACCGCTTAAACATAGTATGCAACTTGAGGCAACTGGCCGGAGACTGACACGGCTATAAATTTAAATTTTACTTTTTATTATGCGTGTAAACTAGCGCTTGACCATGATCCCACCTGGTGTTAGGTGGTGATATAGTCGAAAGATGGTACGCGCTAGTTTAGTAAGTGCCTATTCACTCTACTCTTGAAGGCTCCCATGTCGTACTTGGACGGAAAGACTGAGATATATAGATGTTATTGTAGATTAGTCTAATATTATTTTTACACTTTATAACGCCTTAATAAGATGTAAATTTTATAAATTTTAGGAAAATTTGTTTTCGTACTTAATTTTTAACACATATATATTTATGACCGTACAATCTCAAATGAAGCAAAATATATTGGAAGATAGAAGATATATACCAACTATTTCGCTTAAAGTAAATAGTACCGCTACAGGAAGTTGTTATTGCAACATGGCTCGAACAGCCTATCTTTTATCAGCTGTTGATTTGGACAAGCAAATTGTAGTAATTAATTTACAAGTATCATTAATGTATTTATTTATTCTTTATGAAATCTCGCTTATGAATTTAAAATCTATTTACCAAACAAGAATAGAAACGCAAAAAATATAAATGGGTGCAAAATTATACCCTTAAAGACGAGCCCTTGTAAAATTAATGGACCCGACTCCGTTAGAGTGGTTTTAATGAAACGAAGCAATTTTATTTTTTCTTTATTATTAATTTTAGCCTTTATTTAAAAAAAACAATAGGCCATTAATAGATAAGAGGAAAGAAAAGTTAATTAAGGGTTTTGTTTTATAAGAAGTTTGTGCTGACCCATCGGAGGACAAAGCCGATACTTTCAGCTTTCAAAAGTTTAATTAGATTTAACGACTTAGTTTAATTAAAGTAAAATGGTATCGATTAATATTTTTTTAATGTCACGGGCAACATGACACGATTGTATTTTCTTTTCAATCTCTATTAATCTCGTGAAAAACACAACTTTGACAAAAGACGGTTACAGAAAATAAACTCAGGATAGACTCGACTTTTTGATGATACCCGTAGCAAGTAAATATATCTCTATAGCTATTAGATGGAACTAATTCAATCAATCATTAATTCACGCCTAGGATACTTATTACTTATTTTTCTCTCATGCTTATTCTCCCTTGCCCGACTATGACATCTTTAATTCTCAAAAATCTAGCTCTTCTGTCTTCAACACACGAGCATATAACTAGAACATAAGCGATGTTAAACTTTAAAATGAATATCAAATGAGCTCCCGCCGTATGAGAGATAATAAAGTTATCCTCTCCGAGGTTCATCGGATCCGGAAAGATGGAATATTGGATACGGTAATGAGACCTATTTAAAGATCATCTAAATGCAGTAGATAACGTATTAAAACCTAAATCTATCATCATATTCATTGGCCTTACAAATCTATATAAAACTGGGATAACCAAATATTGTTTGTTATCTATACAAAAAAGTTTTTTACAATTTTTCTCCGTCTATTTGTTCCGGCTAATTTTTGCGGCTAACCGATTTGAACGGGACTTCTACTGGCAGATGTAATAAGTAGTGATTTAGGCTACTTTTGTTTTAAAAAATTAAAATAAATAGTTTTTAATCACTGGTAACACAGCGAGGCGCACTTAGTAAAAAGTGTTTTATTCAAAGATAAACAAAACAATAACTTGTTACATTTGTTTTAGTCCACATGTGAAAAAGTTATTTCAGTTTATGGGACAAACTCGTAAAATATAACCTAATCTCGCACTACTTCCGAAAATGAAGAAATTATTACGTGTCTAGTGTCTATTTCCTTTTATCTTTGACACACACCTTGACACTTCTAGATTACTTTCTATGAATTAAGTACTAGAATTTGGATATAATTTTTTTTTATTATTATATTACCCTAGCCATAGATCTGATCAATATACATTCGAATATAACGTAATATAAACCTCTGCATACATTTTTGCACCTGTATCCCAATCCCATCACCCTGGCACCCAAAATCAAAACCGCAATTGCAAGAGTTTTCTTGACCATTGCTGTTCTGTATGGTCTCCGCAGTATAATGTATACATCGATAATATTGAACATGTTCAAAAGAAATTTGTGAAAATTCTCAATTTTAAATGTCACAGAGAACGTACTTCTTACCAGGAGAATTGCAAGTACGTTAAATTACTAATACTGTTCAATAAAAGGCTTCTATTACATATGAGTCTGCTTTATGATATTTTATACAATATAGACCACCGTATACTAGTAGGCCGTATAACATTTTCTGCTCCTAAGAGCCGTACTAGAAATACAGGATTATTTTATGTTCCATATCACCGTACAAATTATAACAAAAGTTCCATTTCAACAAGATTACCCCACCTATACAATAAAAACTTCAGTGATGTAGATATCTTTCACCTATCAAAAAGCAACTTTAAAAATAAAATCACCTATTTACTTAGCCAATTTAATTTAAATAAACACTAAAACGTATAAGAAGGTAATTATGTTTGACGCTTCATAATTTAAGTACTTACCTAACTTAGTAAACTTAACTTTCATAAATTGTCTCTGATAATGTAGTTATGCACCTGTTGGCTAATTTATAGGTTTTGTGTCTACTTGTTTTATATTTTCCTGTGCAACTGTGTGATTAAATTAGCTGTTGTGTATCAGCCCTGTAGTTCTGGGCTCTCAAGAATAAGACTACGGTATCCCCTGCCTGTCGTAGAAGGCGACTAAAAGGGGTCTCAGGTTCACTGGGCGACAAGGAGGGGGCCTGAGTCGTCCACCAAAGCGGACCCGGAAAGGAGGCGACATCGGCTGGCCCGTGTCGCTTTGCGCTGCGAGGGCACAGGGGGAGGGAGTAAAGTGCAGAGGGGCTCTAGTGCGTTCCACTGGAGATCCCGGAGCCGCTCTTCATGCACCGAGGAAAGGGCCCACCCCACATAACCGCCGCTTTCCTCTCAGAAGGCGGGGTATCTTTTTGAAGATTTCCTCCCCATTAACAAAAAAAAAGCTGATAATATATCAAGATACTATCTTTCCACTTTTTTAAATCTCCTGTAACTATTAAAGTAGATTATAGAGCAACACATTAAGCTTTCATCGCAGTTGTGAATACTTTGCGGTCGCTTGCTGGCTGGCTTAGCAATCTTCTTTCATTTGCGTTGCTGTACTTAGCGAACGCGTTGTTTGTGTAGTAAAAAGTCGCCATGCTGCATAGAAATATTGTTATTAAGTTTAAATTAAACGTAAACACGCTCACGTTTCTTTCACAAAAGAGGTAGATAGGGCTTTCCATTGAGATTATTAAGTTTTTGTCTTGGTTTTAATATGGAATATACTAGAATCGGCTTTCCTATTTTCTATGCAATTGAGGTACGACGAGAACGGCCACTGAGCGTATCGATTATGTTAATCTCTCGCTTAAGTTGCAAATCTGACGACGTAGCCATCAAGCTACTTGGACCTTAAAATTTATAGAGAATATTATCCCGAGTATGAAATAAAAACGTTATTCAATTTGTATAATTTGAGCATATAGACTCACCTTAAGATCTCATAGTTATAGGTTTGAATCCAATAAAAAAATGAAATATTGAAATCAGTTGAAATTGCGCACATTCTTCTTCTTCGTCACGTCACTCTTGTCAGGGTGGTTATGGCCATCATGATCCGAGAAACAGACAGCACCCGCCGCACGACGTCTCGCCACCTCCCTTGCTGTCAATCGAGCACGTTCGAGTAACGGAGCACCCACCATACCCACACCTGATTCGCCCATCGCATTGGCGATCTGCCTCGGGGTCTAGTCCCTTCCACTCTGTCTTGCACGACAGGACGCTTTAAAGAGTCGTTTCCAAGTCGGTGAACATTATTGCGCGCATACTTAATGTAAATTTAAGACTTATATGGTTTTCTCCTAGATGTCTTTGTCAGAAATGGACCAAATGAAATGAAATTGAGCTGGGGAAACACTAACTTTCAAATGAAAAAAGAATCAAAGTTCAAACCCAGTTGAAAGTACTAAGGTAACTAACATAAACGAAATGCGGATGAATTGAGAATCTCCTACTTGTTTGTAGTCAAACATACACAAAATGGGAGTGTGTAGTGTGTTTTCTGTAAGTTAGTGCGTGTCTGTATGAGGGTGAAGGCGGGTTTATGCAAATATGAAGCACATAAGTAAGTATCATTATTCATAGCAAATTTCTCATCTTTCTTTATCAGATTAACCTATACGATGAAAGTTCATTATCTCCCGTACGCGGAACACAGCTCGTTTTATACTCGTTTTAAACTTGATATCCTATATAAGTATCATGAACCTTAGTTGTGAAGTATAAAATATAGGCGTTACATCAGGGTATATTTATTGTTTTTAATAAGCTGAGATAGGTCAGTGTCCGGGCGATTGCAAAGTACACTAGGAACCAAGTTGTTTGCTACAATTTTAAGTGTTTATTTACCACGCGCTTCACACGTCTTAGAAAATTTTTAGTCAGCCAATCCGCACTAGGGCTGAGTGGTGGACTATGTCCTAATACTCTATTTACAGAGAACGCCTGTGCCTAGCAGCGGAGCATATATATAGGCTGTAGCTATTAACTTTTATTGTTTTTAGCAGAGGTAAGGAGGTTTTTCTGAAGTACACCAAATTTGATTTAATTTTTAGTGGACAGGGTTTACGACGGTAAAAGTAACTCTAGAATACACAGTCATCCTCCAAGTTACAGCTCACCAATTAAATAAATAAACTTTTTATTGTTCACATTTCAAACATTAAAATGAACAATAAATTTAAGTAAAAACTAAATTTAACCTTAATGTGGCCAAGAGCGGCCTTATCGCTATCAGCAATCTCCAAGCAACCCTGTTGTAGACCCTGTCTATATATAAGGAATAAATAAATCACAACTTTACCTATATATTAGAAATAAACATAAGCAATACTAATATTTTACTTAAAATACATATTAGTACATACAATTAAGTGTGAAGTAAAATACTTATTATATTTCTATTTTTAATTTATTATGTATTGTTTTATATGTATAGTTAAATTATTAATGTAAATTTAAAGTGTGAAGTTAATTCCAAAATTCCAAGCGATCAATATACGAAAGCCAGTTATTAGAAAAGTGGTAAAAAAAACTCATTCGCTTTTATTTGCGGATTTAATGCGAGTTCAATTACTAAATATCCTCGTACCAATACAAATCAGTCTGCTTCACAGAACAACTCACTAGATGCCCTGAAGTGGTCGAAGTTTCAACATTACACTCGGTTTGGATACGATATATCCCCTATTCAGTTCTATTTGGATTGTACATTGCATATACTCAACGCTGCACTCGAGACACTGTATTTAGGTCATGTCCGGGTTTGTATTCAGTAACACTACGCTTCTGTTACTTAGGCATAACATGAATTTCGATTCTGCAGAATAGAATTATCAAAATAAGACAGTTATGATTAAATGATAAAATAAAATGATTTAAAAAAACAAATTCCTTAGACACCATCTTAATTTTTGTCGTTCGACGAGTTTACGATTTGTGCCTAACTTTCAAATTGTGGAATCAAGCAAATGTTTCCGAACCTATACGAATTGGTTAGGTCAAAAAATACAGCCTACTTCTTTCTCGAAAGCTGATGCACCTGCAGATCTTACAGTGGAGTGGATGTTCATGGGGTAACAGTGATCACTTAAGATCAGGTGAGTCTTAGACTCGTTTGTCCCTCTTCTTTTTAAAAATTACAATAAAAATATTTACGTTTAAACTTCAAAGATAACACATATTTTGGTGATCCTGGTATTAATAATAATAATATTTATTTATTGGTCTTTCACAAATTTACATACAGCACATATAACTTATAGTACAGTTTTACGTAGATTCTTAAATTTTTGAACGACTGGTGTCTATACTAGGGTACCCTGTCAGACAGATCACAAGCCCCCCAACATAGTTATAATATCACTGTAATTTTATAATTGTATTTAATATGTAATATTAAATTAATAATTAACACGGTATTGGCACTGGCATTATATAAAATAAAGGTAGATAGATAGATAGATAAATTATCTATTGTACAAAGACACATGTATAAAGGCAAATTTATTGCTATTTTGCATTTTCTTTCAAGCTAACCTTATCTGGATAAGAGTAGGGTACGGTTGTGCCGCCAGGTAAAAAAATTTCAAACTATTACGACGTCTGAAAGAAGATATAATGAATTTTTTAATTTATCAATTTTTTTATAAACAAAGGCTTTTTATGGGGTATTAAGTAGTGCTTAACAACGATCCCACCGTATGTTAAGTGGTGATATAGTCGAAAGATGGTACGGGCTAGTTTAGTAAGTGCCTTTTCACTCTACTCTTGAAGGCTCCCACGTCGCACTAAGAGGGAAAGACTGACGCCAGCAACTTGTTCCACTCCTTTACTGTACGCTCGATGAACGATGACTCAAATCACTTCGTTCTGACGCGCGGAACATCCACTATGCAAGGGTGGAGAGCTAAGCCTAACTTATTTAAAAAAATAGATTATAATTATTCATTTTAATCGAATATAGTAAGATACTGCAGAAACACTAGCAGTAGGGTCACCAGAGACCATTAGGGATTAAAAAAAGACTATAGACATCCATAGAGAAGCATCTAGCAAAAAAATATTGTACATAATAAATCTGTTCTATATACTGAAAATTTGAAATATTATTGAAGCTATCGATAGTCCACACGATAAATTGAAAACACAAAAACGTATATTCCATTCACATCAAGTTAAATTGGTTTTCCGGTAGCAAGCAACAGTCGATAAAACTTTTAACGAGTTCGGCACGTGATAATGATGTATGTACATTTTTTACGTAGTCATCTATGATAGGGTGATACACAGAAACGTACAACGCCCGATGTAGGTTTCCTGTCGGAAATACAGCGCTGTAGCAAAGCACACGCTGAGCCAACCTTTGTGTTGTATTACGTACATGATAATTTTTGTACACGTACATGATATTTTATTTAAATTTACACTTGTTTTTTAAATAAAATTAGAAGAAATATAACTTCTTTACCTACCCTTGACATGGAAAGTAAGGTGGTTACAAAAGCGTTACAAAAATTGTGAAGGCATAAAGAGAGAGATTTACATTTCGTATATTTCTGAAGGGGCAATAGAAAGTAGAATTCATATTTTCTTTCTCTCCTTCTCTCATAGCCAGTTATTCTCATCAATTACGTTTCGTATATCTAAGACACATTGCAGTACTATCGTCTGTATCAAAATGTAGCAGTACGAGAGTGTGGTCAGTGTGATCTTACTAACATACTTGTTTTGTTTTCCTCCTTACTTTTTCCAAATAAATGTCTATTCTGTTGTAATGTACCTTACTTATGTAATGCCTTTTGTTTGATTTTGGTGTACAATAAAGTTATATCTATCTATCTATCTGTCGGGTTAATAAATAATGTTTGGTACATAAGAAGTGACTTAAAACTTGGAAATGTATACACATTTAATTACCACAGTATCTAACAGTAACCAAGAGAAGACGTATGCATTGATTAGTGCCGCCTCGAGATACTCAAAGCAGCACCAACCTACTCAAATAAGTCACGTCTTATAAATTGATGATTTTGGATTTCATTCGCGCAAAATGTCCCGTTACGTTCGAGCCGAGAATTCACGACAATTGCCGATAGTACACGATTCGTTTCGATCATTCAAAATGTGTAAGCCAGACCGCGGTATGAAAGAGATAGAGAACGCAAATTTGTGTTCAGTGAAGTAGAAAAATACTTCAATTTTGTTGGAATAACGTGTGTACCTAGGATAGGTTGTCACGAATTTGACGTCCGAGCGCCTTGCACCCAGACACCTGGGATTTTTTTTTAATAGTCGAATAGTGGATTTGAATCTACGACCCGCAATATCGCAGACCGTATCCATTGATAGTTGGGCAGACAGAAGCCTCGAATCACTATCAGATTTAAGAAGTAATGTATTATTGAATTGTAAATTTATTAAAGGTTTATTACATTATGAAACAATCTACGGCTGTTATAAATTGCCTCCGCCGACATTAAACATAACCAATAGTAATTTGAGATAACGAGAGAAGTTTAATGAATGTCAAAACGCGCAAATTCATGGCGACCGATTATGAAACTTTAGGTCGATATTACTACAAAATACATTTCGTCGGGCAGATAAAATTTGATGATTCCAAGTAACCAGTTTGTATATAATTCTCTTTGACACTTTTGTACTGTTTGCTGAACCAAACAAAATTAATTTTCGGGTACATGGTTTTCCCGGACTTGCAAAGATTTTCAAGTTCTATTTGATGTGTTATTTCAAGAAAAACATTTGTTGAGGGTTTACTTGTAATTTGATCGAATATGAATATAAGTCCGACTGTCTCGGTCGAAGACCAAATTTCTTAAATCAATATCGGGCACAGAGCGAATTAGAAACCGAAAAACAGGAAACCTTACCACCACCATATGGAACCAGTAGCGAGTAAGAGAAAGAGAGATAAAGGCGAAAGGAAGAAAATAACCAATACTTTCACAGATTGTCAGGTGACCGCCAAATGGGATGTGGATTCGACGATCATTGTCCCGATAGTTGGTTGTTACTACCGACAGCCTGTCTACTCCAGATAACAGAACGTAACAATTTTTTTACGACGTACATTAAATACTTGGATAAATTTAATATGCAGATTAGAATTTCATAGTTTATCGTCCGTATCAGAATTCCGAATGGCAAAGCACTTGATTGCATTTTAAGTTTTAATTGACCGCCGAGGTCAGCACAACGGGATCAACATTGCGGTGTTGTCCAACTCGCTTGCTCTTCAATTAGTGGTTGAATGCCTCTCCACCATTTCAGTTACCAAATAATTTAAATGCTCTCACTTATTCAACGAATTTTATGTATCAGTTAAGTGCCCTTATCGACTTTTATCTATTAATTTCGGACCATAATGACCAATTTAATATTTTGTATCTATGATGATGATGATGTCCAGGCCGATGTCATGTCAGGAAATGTCACTGGAAAGGCATTTTAATTACGACACTTCATTCAGGTAGTAGGGCTTAGGTTTTCTACACTCTCGTGTGCTCTTTGGTGGCGGGTGTACCCGAGCTTGTTGCTAAATGCACGAGAGCACTTCGCACAGGTCAAGATTACACCAACATAATTATAGAGGATATGATATTTGCATCTATAACCATCACCATGAATAAGTTAATCATAAGCTCTCACGTTTCAACCATTTTAGTGGGGTAGACAGTCACAACAATCGCTGTCCACTTTTCACTAAGCCCAAACCAATCTCCCGCATCTGGCGGTGGTGCCATACACAAGACTAAAATTAATGAAAGATTTTTGATATAAAACCGAAAAAGGAATGTCATTGGTATAAAGAATTCAAACCCTTACCATAAAATCATAACGTCGAATAATTCTAGATTTTAAATCTAATTTTAGACTTCAAATCTAATTTATACAAATAAATGAAATTGGATTGTCTGTTTGTAATATTAAAATAAGCGCTTGTAATGTTTGCATTATAATAATTATTATAAGCGTAAATTTGTAATAACACTAAATGCATATTTGTATATACGGTACATATATGGACGTCAATAGCCTAACAGTTTAGGGTACGGTCTGCGAATCATAATTTCGGTTCGAATCCACCGTTCGGACGAAAACCTAGCACGTAACCTAGCACAAGCTTAAGCTTAGTTGGCCTTGCGAGTAGACGTCCTACATTGCGCTCGCCGGAGGAATCTAGAACCTCCTTTTTTGAAGTGGGTATAAAAATTTTACATAGAAAAGACATCGTTGAGTTACACGGAATACTCATGGAATTTAATTAGGCAAGTAGTTCTACGTGTAAATCAAAGAGAAGCTGAGCAGACATCTGCATATCAAGGACGTTTGCTGCGTGTGGTGTCCCCACACTGTCCACGCCAGATCAATCCAAATAAGATCAATCTTGTACTTAGAAATAAGGTTTGCTAAGTGAGGATGCTAGGAAATGATTCAATAGTCTAACGGATAATGTGGATTCAAATCTTAGACCTTATGTTTAGATATGAGGCTATTTAGTATACATAGTCATCGTCTATAAAACCAATGTCCACATCGCATAAATGAAATGAACTTCGAAAATCTCTTTCATCTATCCCATGTTCTCATTTGTCATGCCCCATTTCATATATATACAAATAGAATAACATTTTTTTAATACACGCAAAAGTCGAAATGATCATTCTTATAAAAACAATAGGAAGAGAAAAAAAGTTTCCATTTGGAATGTTTCTCTGCTATAATTATTGTTGTATATAAACGTGAACGACGAAATACAATACGCCCGCGTTTTGATGAACCGGTTTTGTGTTATTAACATATTTCATATTGTGCTGTAATTTATCCGGAATATATCGATAATAATTTATCCAATGCGAACAAAAAAAAATGTAACACATTCTAACCGACTTTACTTTTTTATCTGTACCTCCGTTGCACTGTCATTTCTTAAAGTTTTAATGTAAGTATATGTAGATACCAGACATAAATCAAAATACTTACACAGAGATATAACAAAGTAAACATTTCCTAGACAGAAAACTGTTTTTTATCAAAAAACCCGTCCCATTATGAGTTCAAAAATATATACTAAAATACCAAGCGAAATGAGAGAATTACCGTTGCAGCGATTTCAGAAGAAATTCAAACAGTGGCTAATTCATAACAGTTTTTAAGCAGTTAACAAAATTCACATTCAACCTAAAGCTTTCAGGGGGGAGGTTACTCCCTCCCTCCCTGTGCCCTCGCAGTGCAAGGCGACACGGGCCAGCCGATGTCGCCTTCTTCCCGGGTCCACTTTGGTGGACGACTCAGGCCCCCACCCTTGTCGCCCAGTGAACCCGAGGCCCCTTTTAGTCGCCTTGTACGACAGGCAGGGGATACCGTAGTCTTATTCTTGAGAGCCCAGAACTACAGGGCTGAAGCTTTCAGACCTAACTTAAACAGTCTCAACGGAAGTGCATTTTATCCGGTATAAACCGGTAATAGTTTATCAAGCGGCCCACTAGTTCCATTATCCACAAAGGTCAGCGGTAATTGATTGATTGGATGTCTAACAAGCCAATATAGCTTCAATGGAGTTCTGGAACCGCATGAAAATTGCATTATCCACCGGCTTTTACGCCTTCTGTGGATCTATCTTCTCTATTACTGTACTGTGTATTACTGTGCACTTGGAATTAATAACAACAAATAAATGAAATATCTATATGTACATATGTGTCGAACATTAGAATTAATTAAAAGATAATAAATAAATAGGGTAGATTATTATTAACAGGTTGAATAGAATGTGAGCACATCGACAACTAATGCTATACAGAATAATTCACAATTAGCTAATTCTTATTTCACGTGTTATTTCCGGGCTTGGGACTGGCAGGTCAATAAGTCAATAGGTTAATATACAATAGGAATAGGAATTCCAAATCGGTGACGTTAGCATGTGACACGCTTTGTTACTAAGATCCTGCTAAGATAAGATACGCAACTAAGATTTGTTAAATTATTAGTCAAAAAAATGTTAAAAAGAAATGTAAACAGAAAGGTTATTACAATTTTTTATTTAAATACAGCGGTATTCTGCCAGTTAACCAAAAAATCAAATATTTAGTAGCAACTGAGAACAACACAAATGATTTAAATGATTTTCTTGTTCAAAAATATGTTTATGGCAATTTAAGAAAAACAGCACGTAATATGTACGAAGAACCAAGCGCGCTAAACTACTTTGGGGAACGGACGCGTAGGTACTTAGTACCGTGAATTTACAATTCGTATGAACTTGCAGAAGACTACCTGCAAAAAACAACAATAAGAAAAAATTTAAAACGCAGCTACTAAGTACTAAGTACCTACGCTGCCGAATATTGTAAATAAATTAGATAATATATGTATAGCATTAATTATTATGTAGTAGTAATATGTATTATTGTAAATGCTTTTTTATTGTATTTTATGGGTAAATAGTGGATAGATTTATGGGTGAAGTTTTCGCCAATAAGCTGCCCTGGCAGTTTGGCGAAATAATTTATGTTAATGTTATCTAATATATGTACTAAATAAATTAAAAAGACATTTGAAACATAAACAGCAAAATAAGACAGCAACATGTATAAGTCATACCTCTTCTGTAGTTCAGCATTACAGCTCCAACAACCAAACTTTGTAGTTTTCAACCGCACAGCTATCGACACAAAGGAAGTCCGCGCACTTTTACTGCTCAAACACAAATCTCACAAATTATGTCCATCAATCATCATCAATAAAGCCCTACTCCCGATCAAATATAGATTAATCAGGGACATAAGTGAAGCTATTAACAAAGCCACAGAGTCACTGACAGTCTCCGTCTCTATTCTATACTTACACGTCACTTTATTTTTTTATTTTTAAACTGCCTGCATTTGCGGTATTCATTTATTGTTCGAAATTCAAATATCGTCTTCGTGCCAAAATATATACTATCTTTAAATTTAAATTCACGAATAGCTTATTAAAAAAATAAACACTTACATATGCTTACACATGGCACGAAGACGATATTTGAATTTCGAACAATAAATGAATACCGTAAATGCAGGCAGTTTAAAAATAAAAAATAAAGTGACCTCTAAGTATACATATCATATATCGTATAATCATTTATTCCTCAACATAATCCACAGTAGTGACTTAAGATAATTTATAAATTTTAATACACATACATATGAAATAATAACAAATAGATTATGGTGGATTGACACTTGAACTAGGATGAACCCTGTGTCTCAAGTAATCAAACCTCCACCCCAATACATATTCAAAAGGAGTGTACATAACAACTTAAAAAACATTATTAAGCTGATTCGTCGTGGTATTGATTTAGAGAATTATATAGACATGGAGGAATATTTGTAGCCATTAGATAGATTAGTGTATCTGATCGTGTGTGTATAAGTATGTAGATGTGGGGTTGTGAGATTGTATGATATTATGTGTTTGTGGGCGTAAAGGTGCTTGTAAAATATTGCTTTTGTAATATTTTAAAAAATACACGTAAATACTACAGACTGTTTATAATTCATACGTTATTGAATATAAAAGCTGCGTTACCAACTTTCCAGTTGTAAGAAACAATTTTTTATGTTTAAAAATTGAAGAATTTATTTATTAATGAATAAAAACTTCATTGTTAAAAGCAAAAGAAAATAAGTTACATCCCATTCGGGGTAGGCAGACATAAGTACTATCGCTATCCGTCCTTTCAATTATTTTTAAATAAAGCTTACACATGTCTTATTTTAAATTACCTTATTTATTTTTGACTTGAAATTTGCACAACAAAAATTTAACAAACAAATAAATTGGAATAGCAGCATCGCAAATACTCACTAAACAGCTCTGCGAGCTAGTTGAGTAAAACAAGTTCTTGGGTGGAGATCGCGCAGTAGGACGTCCTGAGAGAAGTGACCGAGGAGCGTTGTCAGTAGAATGTTTTAGGATAGGTCTAAGTCCAGCAGTGGACCGTTGCAGGGTGATAATGATGAACCTGAATTTAAGTGGTGATCATGCTAGTCCAAACACAAGTTTGCGAACATATGTGATCATATTTTTACGTATTATGGCTCATAATTCATCATTCGAAAAAATAAATAAATGTAACACACATTTCTGATATTTTATCGAAATACTCGAGCAATTTATTACCAACTTAACATTGCTCCCGGATCTTGATAAATAAAAAGGCATGAATTTCTGTACAAACGCCTCGTTCAATGAAAGCTTCTATACAAATAAATAAAATATGTTACCCACTTCGGTATCGGGCAATATATCGTCAACGAGCAATATCTTTTACTCCGAAATACCTTTATGAGAGAGCGTACAGGAAACCTCGCCAACTGGTCCGGTCGGTCCGGTAAATAAATAATTCTAGAAGTATTTTCGCTTTAATAGTAAACGATACTGTTTCACAGATACTATGACACGAATTATTTTCTGCACAATGAATGATGCTGGCATCTAATGAATCCATATTTGAAAAAAAGAAAATGAACGAAATTTAGTTTTTGAATTTTTGTCTACTAGTACTAACTTCTGTTTATTATTACTTATTGAATAAAACTTCTTTACAGATTGTGCTGCAGTTTAATCTTATTTTTAAATAAGAAAAAAGATTTTTATAATACCTGGCCTACAATTACAACCTAGCCAAGATTGTATCGAGCTGTGACGACCGATTAAGATATACCATGTTCCTGTACAAGCTTGTCAATGGCTATATTGACGACTCATATCCGACTTCTCAATTTTGTATGTCTTTACCTAGTAAATTGCTTTATAATTGTTACAATACTGTAATTGTTACATAATTGTAAAACTTCCATACAACAGGCATTTTATAATATTTAGTTTAGGATTTAGTTTTTTGTTATTTAAATTTTTTCTGTTTTTATGATATTATAAAGGAGTACAAATAAGTTTCCGCCGTTTTGTTGTAGATGGTGCGGCACGGAGTTTCGGTTAGCTTTCGCAGATGATAACCGGCTCAAAAATAGTTTGGACATTCAAGAACAACATAACCTATTAATATTATTGATTTTATATTGGTAAAATATAATTTTTATAAGTTGAAAATGTTAAAATTTGAACCAAGTAAGCGTCATTTGGGGAAATATTAGTTTACTTCTTTAATTTAAAGAAATCTGCTGCTGAGGCGCATCAATTGCTCGCAGAAGCATATGGTGAGGGTGCTTTGAGTGAGAGAACGTGTCGAGAGTGGTTTCAAAAGTTTAAAACGGTGATCTCGGCGTAGAAGACAAAGATCGCAGTGGAAGGCCAAAAATTTACGAGGATGCAGAATTGGAGGAATTATTGAATCTCAAACACAAAAAGAACTTGCTCTAACATTAGAAGTCACTCAGCAAGCAGTCTCACATCGTTTAAAATCATTAGGAATGATTCATAAACAAGGAAATTGGGTTCCGTACGAATTAAAGCCGAGAGATATTGAACGCCGATTATGCTTAAGTGAAATGCTGCTAGCTAGACATAAAAAAAGGGTTTTTTACATCGTATCGTAACTGGTGATGAGAAGTGGATACATTATGACAATCCAAAAAGAAGAAAATCATGGGGATTTCCTGGCCACGCGTCAACATCAACAGCAAAACCGAATATTCACGGAAAAAAACTTATGCTGTGTATTTGGTGGGATCAGCTAGGTGTAGTGTATTATGAGTTGCTTAATCCGAGCGAAACAATTACTGGAGCCCTCTATCGAACACAATTGATGAGATTGAGCCGAGCTCTGAAGGAAAAACGCTCTCAATAATAATCTAGACACAAAAATTATTCTTCTGCATGACAATGCTCGTCCACATGTTGCGGCTCCCGTGAAAAGTACTTGGAAACACTTGATTGGGAAGTGTTACCCCACCCGCCATATTCACCAGACATTGCACCGTCCGATTATCACCTGTTCCGGTCCATGGCTCATGCTCTGACGTCGCAGCGGTTCACATCTTATGAGGATACCAAAATTGGGTTGATTCGTGGATAGCCTCAAAAGACAAGGAGTTCTTCAGACGTGGGATTAGAATGCTGCCTGAGATATGGGAAAAGTGGTCGCAAGTGATGGGCAATATTTTAAATAAATTTATATTACCGTTCTTCTATAATAAATATTTAATTTGTGTTAAAAACGGCGGAAACTTATTTGTACTCCTAATACTAATTGTTTTTCTTTGTAATAATTTTTAAGGCTTTAGTTTACACCTGTATCTGAGGTAACTGTCATGGCGTTTACTTTTACTGGGTTGGTGTGACTTATAAATTCTTAAATTACCGACGTTTCGAGCACTTTACAGCAATCATGATCACGGGGGAACATTTACACTGTCACATAGTTGGTACTATATGATAGTATAAAGGTAAGAATATGTTTTGTAAAATAATTTTGGTTACAACATTTAAGAGACTAAGTTTCATTGGTTTAGGAATCGTCATATGTTTAATGACTTAATGAGGTAATAAAATGGGAATACAACATCATTGCCTAGTAATTGAATTGAAATGGAAATATTACCATGCATAGTTAAAATAATAATATTGCTCCTAAATCGAGGAATGAGGTTCATCTAAATTTAAAATTAATTAACAATTGGCCTTTTTGGATGACAGACATACTTTATTTTATTTTATTTTATATGGACCATTTGTGTAGACCTGTTAGTAATTATTCTCTGAAATGGTCACGTAGCGAGACGTTAGTTTTCTTTTAATTATTAATATATAATAGCTTTTTATTTATAATGAGCTACGAATGACACACATACTTATAGCTTTAATAAAAGCTTTCGTAAGCATTTTTTACAGAACTAGTGAATAAGAAAATGGCAATTTACCTGCAATGACTGTTATATAGTAGTTTTTGTTTTTAAGTGTTGCACGTTAAAATAATAATGATAATAATTTGCGGATAATGTTGTTGGTAGTGCAGTTACATATCTTATTTCTATTATGTCTTTTATAATATCAATTGTGCTATTGTTTATTGTCCCAAATAAAGAGAAAAAAAAATATGTAACCTGCCATAGGTTTGGACATTTTATACTGGGAGAAAGAGTATTAGTATCTCCTTGGCTTTGGAACTCCTCAAATAACAAAATCCTCGTCTTGATATTTTGTTTCACCACCCAGTTTAGATTAATCTACCAATAGGAGATAGTTTAATCCTAGTAGATATGCAAATGTCTAATGAAGCTAGAGGTTGTACTTCTGTAAACTATTGCCATTTAACTAGTTGTCTATCATTAAACATAATCAAATAGTACCTAGCACAACTGTGTAAGCGCCTAATTGCGTGTAGAATTGAGTATAACGCTCTATAACGACGACCATTGTCGTCACTACGGAGTCGAGATAAAAGTTTTTATTTGTGTCTGGGTCTTCAATTCCGTCCAAATTGTCCTTTTTCAAATATCGTGGCGTAATTTTAAACAATATTTATAATAACAAAGGTACATTTGTTTTCACAAAATTCACTAACATAAAATAAGGTTCCAATAGAATTAAAAGTATTAAATAGATAAATATTTAAACCAAGATATATAATACAAGTGGCTTAATTCTTTAAATATTGATAGCGTTTCCAATTTTTTTTGGTTGGAAATGTCTGTTTTTATTGTTAGTCATTTATGACTGAAGCGATGACTTAAATATTGACTTATATAATTCACAATTTATTGACATTATAGTAAAATATTGTAATAAATTTTAATTTGCATGCGTAATTATTATAAGCGAAACATGTCGGCCTGTCTGTAATGATATGTATAACATCAAGTGATACCATGTTTTCAGCAAATAAATAAATGTTATCTTATTTTATCTTAACATTCATAACAATAGTCAAAAAGGACACCCTCGCTTATCTTTTACCGTTTGATTCGATTTGAAGTTGGTTTTTATTCTAACCTATTATACGTACGTATTACATTTCACGTAGCCGATACGCGAGTAACTTTGAACAATGGAGCGGCAGTGCACAATAAGACCGTTACGATGAATTTCCATTGTTTCTTTCTCTATTTACTTTTTGATTCTTTATTTTTTTCAAAGCTATAAGAGTAGTACTCGTTTTCGTTAGAATTAACATTTATATTTACGATTAGAAACAAAAACCAAAATCAAATCAAGTCGACCCTAAAAATGAACGTTAATAGAGATATCTCAGAATGTTCTATTTTCATTTGCACTTATCTTCCCTTAAGACTAATATATCAAATTTCGAATGTTATAATTTTAATAAACTATAGAACTACGTGTCAATCGAACAATTTATTCAATCAAGAATCTATATCTACACTACAGAAAGGTTTTTCGTTGTTTCTCTTTAATTGGGACTGAATAAACTATATTACAGATAAAACAATACAATAAGACTTAATATAATATGTAGCATCGAAAAAAAATCCATGATAATTTATTTTTATATGAGCATTTTTAACGATATTTGTAAGTCTTAAAATTGAAATAAATAATTTTAATTTGCGGGTAACACTACGGCACGCAATTAAGAATAATTTTACAGTGTATAACTCTTGTAGGAAGATGAGGCACGAGCAGAAACAGTTCTGCGTGACTCCGTAAGAAGGCAGTATTAGGTGTGTAAGCACGGGTGGTCTAATTCATAATAAATCTTGAGGGAGAATTTTATTATAAGTCAGTGAAGTTTCAAGGCACGTATTAGCGTAAATCAAATTCTAATTAAGCAACGCCCGCGTCTTGAAATTCGAACGCAAGACACAAGACGCTGCCGTTTTGTGTGCGCGGAGGTAATTACAGAGCGGAATAGAGATTAGTACATTGCTTATCTTAATAGCAAAGCAATGTTGGGTATTTGACAACCGCTTTGTATACTCTTGTGTCGTTCCGTTGCCGTAGTACATCTCGGGCCAGCCCTGTAGTTCTGGGCTCGTATAATAAGGCCTTCTGTACCCCCTACCTGTAGTATAAGGCGACTAAAAGGGGCTTCGGGTTCGACGAGACAAGGAAGCCCTTGTCATCCGCTGCAGTGGGCCCTTTTTTTTGTTTACGGAGAGGAAATCTTCAAAAAGATACCCCGCCTTCTGGGGGGAAGGCGGCGGTTATGTGGGGTTAACCCTCTAAAACCTCCCCGGTGGCCCTTTCCTCGGTGCATGACGAGGGGATCCGGGAACGCACCGGAGCCCCTCTGCCGCTGACGCCTTCTTCGCGGGTCCACCATAGCGGACAACAAAGACCTCGCCCTTGTCGCCCAGTGAACCCGAGGCCCCTTTTAGTCGCCTTCTACGACAGGCAGGGGACCGTAGTCTTACTCTTGAAAGCCCAGAACTACAGGGATGGCGACATTGGCTGGCCCGTGTCATATAGGTCATAAGGATGTACTTCAAGGGTAGTTTGATAAGATTTTGGTTAGGTTCTGATTACTTCTATTTCGTAATACCTATTCATTTGAAGTCGGTTTTTGTTTTTACTCGTAAATATAAATTTTAACCGTTTTACTTGACGTTAAAATGATTTAGTCAATATCATCAATCTCTCCTTTGATTGATAAAACATTTTGACTGGAGTAGAATCGGCTTACCATAATTGTGTTTGCGTTGCTTCTTGCGTCTCTTCCCCTTCGACAAATGTTGATTTACTTCACATCCGAACGGATAAAAACGTAAAGTACTACAAACTTCCAATTTCATGGAGGACGTTGACCAACTTCTATTATTTTGAAGCTCTTTAGAGTAAAGTAACAAATATGTTCCACTATTGAGCACAAGTCTTCTCTGTGAAGAGAGTATAAAGGCATACACTCACATAGAGAAGGATTAGGGGCCTAATGTCTTAGAAAATGTTATATTTAATTCATAACGTATCCTTACAATATTTTTCATCATCGCTTAGGTACATATATATTTAAAATTTCAACAAACTATTTTGCTGAAATTTTGCTAACATTTGGGAAGTCTGTCAAAGAAAGAGAAAATTCAGAGAAAAAATGTGTTTCCATATCACAGAGTACAGTTCATTCGATTTTACACTAAAAAAGGGCGGAAGGCACGAGATAATAACAATATACCCAGACGAGACAACGAACATTGCTTAGACAAATATATATAATTGTTTGGAATCGAACCCAGAACACTGATCGCTGAACCAAGTAATAAATAATATAGGCTAACGAGCGAATGTTCAATTCGTGCGAATTGATTCATCAAATCAAAGAAACCTCTCCGTCTCGCAGTACTCCCGAAGCGAGAAATGAATCCACGTGGAAAGAGAAAGTTAACCGCCCCGCTGTGAATTATTACACCACTTTGTCTATTTCATCGTCAATCTGCGCAGCACCCCTTAGGGCTGTTATATAGCAGTCATTTCTCTTTGTTTTGTGTTTTATAAACCCCAGCTCTTAAAAGGGTTGAAGTATTTCGGGCATACAACTTTCACTATTATTCCGAACTTATTTTAAAAGTTTACCCACATGCGCTGTCTTATAGCAAAATAAAATATAACTAATAAATAGACATCGCACAATAAAAACCAAAAATACAACTAATTGACTTCTCTTCTACATTCTCAAACTTCCGAAGTATGCTTTTCTCTTTTCCCTTTCAAGCCACACGTTTCAGTAATCACACAATCAGAGTAGTGTCAACTGTGCTTAATCTTAATATAGAATTATTTGAAAAGATTAAGGCGTAGTACCCTCAATCTCTCCCTGGTCCACAACTCACTCAATAACCAACTCCACTCTGCAGCTGACCAAAAAAGGTGAGAATACAAGGAAGTATGAAAACGCAAAGACGATAAACGCTGCTCGATACTGAGTTCTAGAAGTATAAACTCATTGGTACAGAATTCAGTCGACGATAATCATTCTCCTTCAGCGCCATATCCCCAGAATATAAGTTAGGTACCTGAAAATATCTAATTTAGACTGGAAAATCCAGTCTAGATTGGACTTCAACTTAACAATCCGGTAATCCACCGACTAGGCAACCAGATTGTAAACTAATAAAATACAAGACGGGAACGCTACAGACTTGTAAACAAGATTTGTACATCGGAACGTTGTATTTACGGAGCAATCAACAGGTTTATTGGAAGCAAGCCAAGCGCCTTACAATTTAATCAGTGCAATGAAGCGTTGATTAACTTCACGTTAACACTTTCAACGTCTATGTTGTCCCGTTTTAGCACTGCGAGGATGATGGGGAGGAATTAACTGCCCCGAGACGTGTATTACAGCATAATGCAGAGGGACTCCGGTGCATTCCACTGAAGATCCCAGAGCTCTTGTCCATGTACCGAAGAGGGGGGTTTCAGTAAGTCAAACCTCACTAAATAAGATATAGATAAAATAATATAAGCACTCTAAAACTCGCAGTGAAAATACTACCCACCTTTACATTGAATTGTTTTGTGCGAAGGAAACCTACCAATAATTACTAATAATTTCATTCAATGTCAAGAAATCTACGCGCACCTACAAAATCGTCATTACAACGTAGACAGAAGTGGGCGTAGTAAGCGTAGAATAAAAACCGTTCGCTGTAGACTGCTACGAAGAATACCCCAATACAATTTCATCCGGCAGACAAGACAGGTTCACTTAAAAACCATACTTTCTTAAAAAAATATAACAATCAGTATTCCTTTTAGAAAAGTTTCACCAAAGTTTCACGCCATCTGTTCCCTTCATAGATTATTCCGTGCCGTACGTATCTTTAATAAAATCTTGAAAATGACGGTATACCTTTAGAAAAAGTTTAGAATAATACACCAACTTTGTTTCATGTTTTAAAAACTTCGCTTTATTATACCATTAAAATTGATGTGCTAGTATTATGTGGCTTATTAAAAAATGACAGTATGCAGTCATAAGTACAAAACAAATATATAAAAATGTATTACGCAAATTTGTAAGGCTATGTATACATATTGGTTTTAAGTAATACGGAAAATTACAAAAAGGACGTGGCGCACCAAAAAACTCCTATTAAAGACAAGGCTGTATAGACTAAAGTCTTTTTGCCTTTCCATTAGGGATAAATTAATACCAATCTATACTTAGATGTATGTATTTACATATGTATCCACACATGTAGTTATATTTTGTTATGCTCTAACTTAGTTTGCAATCGTTACTTAGTCACTACACAACCCCAACATAAAGTAGCAGAGAATGCCTGTTGGCATTAAGTCTGCCTATTTGAACTCTTTTCACTATGTGTGAATAAATAAATAAATTATATACTATATAAAAATGCTTAATATAAATTTGTGGCTCAATGTTTAGATGAAAGTAGTCTCGGAAGGAAATTGATTTGTTTGATCCCGCATCAAAGTGTATTGTAGCTCGGCATGTAGAGGCCTGTCAGTGTAATTGTGAAGACAGGCACAAGAACGTGAGCTATTTGCCGTTTGATCAATCTCCGTATCTAATCAGCCTTGCCTCCTGCTCATATATTGATCGACGAACACGATTCAATCGCATTCCTTGTAAATGACTGACTAATTTTGAAATTACAATCATCGAAGATGGAAATAAGTCTTCCGTTAGCAATCGAAGCGTACGTTAGAATCGGATGCTGTGTAAAGTTCAGTTATCGTATTTTATTTTTAAACTAACTGACAAAGTCTGTTTTTTTAATGTTAACACATTTACGAAAGATTTTTAAATACGCTTCATATGAATTTTGTTAACAAAGGACCTTGTGTTCCGAACATATACCAGGAACTCCCAAAAAATCTTATGGAAGAATGCATGATGATTGTGATTTTGGTAGGTTTATGACAATCCGAGATTATGTAAGTACTCCATTAAGACAACGCCAGACCGTACTTAAACTTATTGTATAGAAAGGAAACAAAAGATGTTTGATCGGTCAATTTTTGTTTTTACTCGTAAATATAACGGTTTTATATATATAGAGATGTTACCACGCGTCACCACATAATACTTGAACTAATCGAGTAAAATTGTTAGTTCAAATCATGCATTAATGTATTCTTGGTACCGCTATCAATGCCGACGGTTATTTCATTAGACATGTTTCAAATAATCAATGTTCGCTCCACGCTCGGCTCGAGAGACATGAACGTGATCTAGTTTCACTACGTAACTGTGGACTCCGAGAAATAATCACTATAAAGTGGCTCACGACAAGGTTACCTGATAACCTTAAATTCGAATAACTGATAGTTAATAATACATATATTTATCTCTTGTATATTATTGGTTGTTGAGTCTATGTAAGTTTGACGAAGTAAGGATAAGGTAAATCTTGTTTATTGGAAATTATATTAAGAATTATAATAAACATAATGATGAAATATGAATCATATTATTCTATATAATAAATATTAAAATTGAAAATAATAAACTTTGACTATTGTTCTCGAGCCATATCCAGTTGCGCTTACAGTATTTATACGATTTTGTTCATTATTGCCGGCATTTATTGCTAATTTTGTTTACTTTTTACGATTACCCCAAATTTGTAAGTAGTTGTAAATATTTTAGACTCGTAAGTGAATTGTAAAGTTCTTAAGTTTTTTAATAAAGTTTCCTTAACCTCTTTTATTTATTTGTTTTCAGCCGTTTCAGTACTGCGGCCTTTATGTCTAAGGTAAATATGCACACCAAAAATAATTTGACGTATTTTCACAAAGCGTATAAAACACATTGAATTTTGTCTGAATGCTTAGCATAACTTTTATTAAGCACATGAAATATTACGATTTGTATGTGTGTCGACTGTCATAATGTAATGGCACGGGACGAATTCTCAGATTGTATTACAATTTCATGCAGATCCCTCCCGCTCTGGGATCGCCGTCATCTCGGAGTTATCTGCGTGACATTAACATGTAATACACACGGTTACGTTGTTTGGCATACATAAAAATAATTATTATATTGAGTGGTGCATCTTTTTTAAAAAATATATTGTTTGTTTGCAAAGCATGGTACGCTAGCAACCCGAGTTCTATCCCCGGTCCCGGTACCACTAAATTTGTTGTTACAATTTTATGTGCTGATGAAACGTGTAGTAAATGCTCGACGGTGAAGGAGAACATCGTGAGGAAACCCATACTCTTGAAACATTTTCTTAGACATGTTAAGTCTGCCAATTCGCAATAGGGCCGCGTGGCGGACTATCCCCTTTTACTCTCCTTATAGAGAAGACCTGTGCCCAGCAGTGGGATATATATAATTTTTTTTTACTTGTAATTTTTTTGGTAAATCCGAGGAAGTTGTGTAGAGCAAGTTAAATACAACATTTTTTAATGTCCTTAACTTATTAACTATATCGATAAAAAGTATACACTTAAATCCTTTCAACCTATTTAACCTTTTTATATTTGTTTAAGGAAGACAACAGTTAATGTCTTCTTTTCAAGTTATTAAATTCCACATGTCATAATTGGTGATAGGGACATATGAAAGTTTTTTTGTTTATTTGATTTAGAGTAACAAAATTGTGGAAATAATTCATGTGTTATCAGATAAAACATATGTGAATTAATGATCAATTAATTAACATATGTATTTAATTGAATGAATATGTAAATATTATGTACACCAAGCGTAACGTCCGTGTGTAGTGGAATATTTGTGTCAAGACGCTCATTATTGTCGCAGCGCCGGAATCAAAGAGCGGGCGAGTGAGCTCCACGCGGTCCCCGAGGGAGAGATGCTGAGCTACATTTTACTTGCTGGTGAGTTAACGGCATCGCACTCACTAAATTGATACGGAACTAGATCATTAGAGCTATATCGAGCCGCTTAAGAAACGGAATGTACACGACTTTTAAATCGACTCCATTAGTATTTATAATTGAAAAATTTGTTTTTGTGGTAAAATCGTCTTCAAGCTTTTAGTTCCAGCAACAGGATTGACATATTTACAGCACTTAGATTTCTCTTCTTACAAATTATAACATAGATAATTCCGTTATCGCTTGTAAATAAAAGTACAAAGGTGAATATTATAACACTGTAATTTTGAAATTGCGTTTTAAAAATTATATCTAATTAAATATAAATTCAAGAGTCGTGGTAGCTCAGTGTTAGGGCGGTTGGCTCAAGTTGCATAGTACGCTAGCAACCCGAGTTCGATCCCCTGTGCCGGCACTAATAAATTCGGTGTTGCAATTTTATGTGCTGATTTACTACGCACTCGGCGGTGAAGGAAAACATCGTGAGAAAACCTACATGTCTTAGAAATTCTTTCTAAGGTATGTAAAGTCTGCCAATCCGCATTAGGGCCGCGTGGCAGATTATGCCTTACTCTCTTTACAGGGAAGGCCTGCGCCAAACAGTGAGACATATTATATATATAAAGGCTGTAACTTTAACTTAACTTTATATATATATTTTTGTATTCATACGCACATACGTCAATGTAAGTATAATACATAGTATAAATAAATTAAATCCTAGAATGTCATTTTCACTGTATGCGTAAGTAGTATTTAGATGCACACGATTTAATGATAGTATTTTTACGAAGCCTCTCCAATCGGCAAACTATTTCATATGTAATAGCTGCACAGATAAAAACATTGCCATGTATTAGTGTAATATTCAAGGAAAGTTAAAGATTTATTCTAGAAAGTTCGGCAGATAATGAAGTAATTGATATAATAATTAGTAGACACGCGATAGTTACAAAGTATGCTAAGTATACTCCGAATGATGGATTATAGTAGGAAGAGTGTCTATTTCACGGTGTAGTTAAAAAGAGATTGTTGTGACTAGAATAGAGAAAAGCAGGTGGTGTAGACCATGAATAGGGAAATAGAGATGAAAAATCTATGGCGCAAAAGTGAGTGGTAATGTCCAAATTGGTGATTTCAGATACTAAGGACGTACGTACTATAGGATGAGATCTTGACTATCCTCTGTCTATCATAATATCACTTCCAGCAGTTGCAGCGGTGGTGGTGAGCGACGTCCCGGGTTCGTGCCCTCCAACGCTGTCGGTGGACATCTGCGAATCTACCTGCAGTTCCAGCGAGTCTTGCAACGGCACCAAGATATGCTGCCCCACCGCTTGCGGTGGTGCCATGTGCGTGGATCCTATGACGCAAAGACACTTCCTCACTTTAGGTCAGTTCTTTAATTATCCAGCAAGCATCTACATTATCATCAGTCTACTGCTGGAAATAGACCTTCCTCCACACATGATCCTACATAGATTAGATTGAGAAGCTGATTTTGACTGTTTCAATGGATTGCGAGTTTACATAGCTCTAGGGTCGCTTAGCCTAAACCTCCAGAGTAACCAGCCTTTCTTATTACTCCATCTATATATTTTACCTCTTCTCTCCTACAAATTTGCCTGCAAGAGGTCATAGGGGTGCTCATAGGGGTGCCCTTGCCAAATATTAAGTTAAAAATAGTTATTACTTTAATTGTTTCTAATTAATGTAAAATTGAACATTAATAATTTATTTTAAATTTCATTTTTTCATTCATTTATAAACTCTTTATTGATAATCAGTTATAGTAAAAAACTTAAAAAACAACAAACAAAAATAAATAGACAATTGTAAACAATGATGAAGTAGAAGTATTCATTCCTTTTTCCGTTCTAGTGAAAAAAGGCAAGTGTACAGAATACCCCCGAGGACCCTGGGTGTGCAGCCACACCTGCACCAGTGACTCCGACTGTCCGCGGGCGCTCAAATGTTGCGCCAACCGATGCGGAGCTCTCACCTGCCAAAAACCAGATCCTGATGAACCACCACACGTAGCTGATAATAACATATAGTTAAATGACATATAGAATAGATATTTTAATGGTAACACTAGTCAAACTGGAAACTGCTTCAATAAAGTCTGGTAAATTATATCTGTTGTAAACATGTCATTGTATACGCGTCTCATCGATATCACAGTCGTATTTACGAGTAAACACAAAAATAGAATGAAATATTAATAGCGGGCGCCTTCTTTGTATTTCCGAATTATCGTAGGAATATTACGAAATATTTTTAATCAGAACCTAACCGAAATCTCATTAAAGTACCCTTGAAGTCCTCCTCCTTGCGTCGTTTTCCTCATTGCTGAGGGTCGTGATCTCCACGAATTACGTGGCGGACGATCGGTTTCCATCTTTGGCGGTGTGAAATGCCTCGTGGACTCTCCTGCTGGTGTTGGTGACTTTTTAGTGCGAAAGTGATATAAGCGTCTAAAAATATAGGCACTTAACGAACTTTCTATTTACGTGTGTACAATTCCTAACTTATTACCAGGTAATAATTAACTATTATAGATCCTTTTGGCCGACTAAACATTAACACGTAGTTGGAGTCACGAATCCTGGCTTGGTTGTTAGAAATTTACATTCATATCATTTACATTTTAACTTCAAAATAAAATTGTTTGCTACACATAGTCTCGTTAAGCGATCCATTATTCAATTACGGTCGAACGCTGCACTAATGGATCGCAGCTACCTGACAAACTACTTGAGTGAAATAATGTTTAGAATTACAGAAATAGCGAGGTTATATATAATAATTGAGGACGTCCGCGCGTAATAGCGCTTGACGTTTGATTCAATTTGAAGTCGGTTTTTGTTTTTATTCGTGAATGTACTTGTTCTTTATAATGTTTAGGAGTTCCGTATATTTTCGGAATCCTAGTTCTAATGCGAGCAAAATTAACACGGGTTTTAATTTACATTTCAACTGAAGCCAATTTTTAATTGCAGTTGAGTTATTTTATCAAATAACTAGCAATTTTTTTTTCTTTATGTATATTAAAAAACTTTATCATCTAAGCCGCTTAATACTAATAAGAGTTTTTCGATTTGTTATGTCCATAAATGTAACTTCATGGCGATGGGCTCACCACATATGGATTGTAATAAGCTTGGTGAAAAGCATACAGCTATGTATTTTCTCTGTTTGTACTTTTAGGGTTAAAAGAAGGTGAGAGCTTATGTAATGTTCCACACTAATAAGCAACATTCCAGACGAATATGACAGTTCGGTGACCGAATTTTCCGCTGACGTGTCACATTTTTAAACAAAGGCAAACCCCGGTTAGGGCACATACTTCCTGCTTTCGGCCTTTTAAACGCTTCAACGCTTTGCAGCGGGCAGCTTGGGGAAAATTAAATTTTAACTTTCATCGTTGACCTGGTTTTAATAATGCAATTATTTCTCATGTACCAACTTTCCACGTTATTATGTTACCTATGGCTATCTTATCTTGTATATGAACTAACACAAGACATAAGAATCTACGTAAGTCATTAATATAAAATCTATTTTACATCGACCTTTCCATCCGTATTTTCAGCTGCCGCTATTCTAATGTCTCATGGAATTTAATCATACAGTAAACAAAAAGCTTAGAAATCAGTTTCTTAGGTCTCTTTTCATAACAAAACGATTGGAGAATTGGCCCGAAACGTTGTAATTAATTTGTAATTGCAGTACACAGCGGAATGTTGCGAAGACAAAGTTGTGTGATATTTCTTGCCAACATTACCTCGCAGTGCCAACGGATTTATTACGGGATAAGATCTAGAGCTTAATAAAGCGCACACGATTAGATAAGAGCTTTATATTACGAAACTTTAACTATAAAAAACATGCTAATTAAAGAAAAAGCAGTAATATTTATTTACAGTTTTCATAAAACCGTGTTAAATTTCTTCAGGAGAATTCGATAAACATGGTCCTGTGCTCACAAAAGACTTTTAACAAAAAAAAATTATAATAAGCTTTAAAGTCCCGGAATAAAAATATAGTACCTGAATGACCCAGCTTTTCTAGGTATTTTTTTTGGTAAATCGTTGTATAGCTCGTCTAACTTTAAATTCAACTCGCTCTTCGAACCCGTCAGTGAATCCTAGCCTGAACCTCTATAAAAAAAAATATTTTTAAGTTAGTAAAAAAAGTTAGTTTTACTCGTCCGGGATCACTCCGATGTTAGACTTAACTAAGACAAGAGAAATGTGACGCATGAGTAAGGAATACGACGTGAAAGCAAAATGTACATTTAAGTAAAATTTTACACAGCTCTACCTTTTCAAAACTATGAAGGCGGTTATTTATTAAGGTGCGAATTTCTAGGGCCAAATAGCAGTACACTACCTACTTTTAGAGTTCTGATTTAGAAGACGATGTAATTAGTAAAATTATTTTTCCAGAAGTGCACCAACGTAATGCATGTTGGATTATAGATGTGGGAAACGGAACGTAAATAAGGAGTGAAAGGGATAGCATGAGGAGAGTGAGTGGGATGGCAGAACAAGATGGTGGATAGTCTATTGAATGTGCCAGTACTGCCGTCGTTGTTTAAATAAATAATTTTAAAGCAAAAGAAATCTTTGACTCTGAGACTAATCCCCACATAGATGAACATATAGACGAAGTGATGGTGAGTTCAAATTTATTTTTGTACGATTTTGAAGTTTTACAGGAGCAAATATGATGACAATCCCATCTATTTTTCAACCACGATATTTTCCGTTTAAAGACTTCAAAAAATGATCTATGAATTAATTATTAAATGAATATTGTGTTACATCCCTCCTTACACCGTTCTGAAATCAAAATCAGTGCACAGTGTCGTGACAGTATCGTAATCCTTACGTCTGCCTTTCCCAATTAAATCATATAAAACCTTACATGGTATCGAAAAACTTCTCTCCATTTTCCTGAAACAAGTGTTGTATATCCCAAATCCCATCTTCCATTTCATTCGAGACTCTCCCAAACAAAACCTTAGCGTAAAATAATTTATTATTTACAACAGAAAATTAAGCCACCGAATTGTATCTGCCGTAGCCATTTTACATTAGTGATGAATAATGGAGGCTTTTCTCAGCTGTCATAAATATTAATTGGATATTCTAAAGCGGAGCGACTTTTATAAACTAATCGACGAACATCTTTTGTAAATCAATTAAATTTATTTGAATATTTAAAGATACGATGTACAATGAACAATTTTGTTATATATGACATGGTAAAAAACTCGTAACGCCTGTTCCCATGTTATATTTGAAACGTTATACAGTGGTCGCTCTTTCGGAGTCTGAGAACTTTGATTCTTATATTTCAGTTGGCATTTGTTCATTCTGGAGTTTCAAAGACAAAATATGTGCAGTTTTGTGTTGCGGTCGTCACCTCGAGATATAACTTGTACCGTCGTAAGTCATTTCACCAGCTACGGGTTCTTCAAGTTTAAACACAGTTTGTCGACAGAAATCCGCGTCGCAGTGATAACGGACACGGAGTACGGAGGGTTCTACGAAGACAAGTAAGAACCCATTTTTATTAATTAATATTAATTTTTACTATAGATATAATCATAGCATGTTAGCTGAGTATTCTGCTATACAATATGCTCGTGTGATTTCGGATCGAAGTTGGCTCGTATGTACTCGTATATCGATGATTTTCGCTCGCTTGTCCCTTAGGAAATTTAATAAACATTCAGAAAAGCGAATAACGATTGTTGTCCTCTCTAGTTATTACTTATTCTTACTTACATTATATATTTATACTTTTATTAAACTAATTCCACTTGCTATATTTACCATTTTTCTCACAGTAATAAACATAAGGCACGTAGAACCAAATGGCGTCACATGAAGCCTAACTACTAAGCTACGCTTCTTTCAGCTAAGGCCTCGTTCTATTCTCTAAAGATAGCTATAATAGAAGGTAAAATAAATTGCAACCAATATAGGAAAACAGTATATTTTTATAGTCTGACCGCAAACACTGTACCGCGCCTTAGGTTCGCTCACGGCGGTAACTAGTCTTATTTGTTACAGCTTTTGTCAGACTCCCCACTTCCCAGTACATACCTAAGTCGCGGTACAACGCTTGCAGTCAGACTAAAATTGAGATTTAAAAACATATCGTTGTTAATCATTCACACGTGGTAATATCTTAAGAATCACTCATTTAAATCTAACACAATAGCTAACACCAATTCTAATTCCCTTATATAAAATCACATGGATCTACGTGAAATTCTCTTTCATGTCATTTTTGTCACATCCTGTATTCTTGGCCGCTGGCAAGTGAGGACCCCGCATCTGTTGGTACAGCACTTGAGCGTTCGTGCACAATCCGAGTCTGTGGTACAGGTGTGGCTGCACATCCAGGGACCTTTGGGATACTCCGGGCAACTACCTTTTTTTACTGTAAAACAATATGGCAGTTATCAAGATGATCACAGTTTCAAATGCCGGACGACTTGAACTAATTCTTTGTTCTGAAGATATATAATCTATTCCAGACAAATTTTTGATAGACAGAAGTTTGTGTCAGGAGTTTTCGGAGTACATTTGCTAATGCATTTCCGCTTAACATAAGGAGGGCTCGTTTAAGTACTTGCCTAGAAATTGTAGAAAAAATCATTGGTCACTTATGAACAGAATTAATGTCATTTTTTCAAAAGGAAAAGGGGCAAAGGAGCTTATGGATCACCTGTGCTTAAATGATTGTGATCACCGATCGCCCATGACTTTTTACACCACTAGAGGAATGTGGGCAAATGCTGACCTTTGAGACAGGACAGGCTTCATAAAGGCCCCAAGTCAGTAACACCGCAGGTAACAGCTGATTCCTTAAGTTGATAGTGCATGGAAGAAATTAAGTAATGAGTGATAATAACATAAATGTATTACTGTAGTCAACGAAGTGACGTTTCGTCATGGGGTCCACACAAATGGCCCCGCCGCAACTAGTGGGACAGCAGAGCTGGGCGTTGTCGCACGGCTGCTGGGGACCACATTTTGCATCACATACGTTAACTGACAACGTGGGTGGGCAGGAGCCATCGCTGCAATGCACGCTCGTTATTGACACTGGAAATTATAAAAAAATTGGCTTATTGGAACGAAGTTCCTTACGTCAGGACTTGCTGCGTTACCGAACTGATAAAAATGTGAGACTAAAACCAAAAAAGAAATATATAACGGAAGTGTTACATTATACTACATTTCCTGAATAATTTTATGTACTTAAACAGAAATCAATCAGCAAAATTTAAAAAAAATGTGTTGGTTCTATATTACCTGAAGGAACTTCGTTCCTATCTGGTGTCCCATGGCTCTTTTTTATTCAATGGTAATAAACTAGTGATGACGTTATAAATAAAATACATACTTCGTACTCATCGCCAGAAATGTATGTTGGTACAGAGGCGTGTCAGAAAAGAGAAAAGAAATCCGTAATCTCTACCTATAACTCTGGTTAAAAGGTGTGATTGAAAACGATATTAATTTATTTTATTTTAACCGTTGAATCATCGTCCGAAATGCGTATATTTATTTTTAACGGTAACATTGTGGTTCAAAACAAATGTAACAAAGAGCTATATTTGGTATATAAAACTATCCAATATTTTATACATCTTTTTAAAGTAAGCAGTTTTAATTAAGTGGCGTTTGTTTGACGTTGTTTTCCTAAAACAATGTGATTACTGTTACAATAATTAGCGAGACAATTACAATGTATTCATGTTTATCTATTCATAGATATCTAAGCATGTTTGTACTCATTGTTGAAAAAACATTAATAATCAATTAATTTATATAATTAGAAAAGAATAAACATTTATTCGACACAAGAACACATAAAAAACAGGTAAAAAAAAACAAAAACCAACATAAACAAAAGTAATTAAAATTGTGAAAAATTTTAAAAAAAGAACAAAATAGAACCCGTGCCGAAAAATGTGACTCAGCATGTGCTGTGCTCACACATGTAGCACAGCGCTGATTTTCAGCCAAAAAACTAAAACGGACACGATTCGGTTGTGTATAAATACGGTGTAACGTACACTTTTATTTATATAATACATAAACATAATTAAAAAAACGCGAATGTATATATATATATATATATATATATAAATATATATTCAAACTTTGTTTACATATATATAAACAATCACATTCTACAACTCCCCCTGGTATTATCTAACCGTCCAAGCCGAGGTTACCCCTCACCGATAGAACCCTTGTGTCGAGTTACTAGCGATAGAGGTTTAGGCTAAGCGACCTAAGAGCTATGCCACCTCTCAATCCGGTAAAGCATTCAAGGCTTCTATGGCCAATCCGTGTAGTTCGTAAAAAAAATATTATTTCCATGCATGTAAAGAAAATACATAGATGTCAGTAAAATTAGTATAATTTTATTAGTTGTAAAAATAAATCTCAGTGTGTTGCTTCTAGAGTAAGAGATACGAAATTCAAAGCTTTTACTTACACCTATGTACATTTATCGATTCTAATAATATTATAAAATTATTAATAGTGACAGTATCCGTATTGACTGTCACTGTCATTATGCAAATGATTTTTCTAGTAAAGGGTATTAATATACTGAGAAATATATTTTCTTTACATGCAGCATAGTATAATTATTAAAAACAACAGAAGTCAGTAAATTAAAATCTTATAGATAGTAGCATTTATTAAATAATGAAATTAACTTACAAACCACAAGACAGAATCGCAGCATCTCGGCCCACAACACTGACACTAAACAGCTGTCTCTGAACTAGATAAGGGACACTCAGGGTATATACATACGGAACTATACACTTTAATCACCGCTAAGGTCAAACTGTTTTGATTAAACGTTTAATGTATTAGCATTCCTCGTATAAACAACATTTATATAATGTGAAGGAAAATACGTTCTATTAAATATGTTTTTATACAATTCATATGAAATAAGATAAACTTTAATGTGTATTTGTATAACTTGTATCGGCAAATCATCAGATCAATAAGAAAAATGAGTCTTAAATAAAATAAATCGTTACTAAACACTTACTTACATCAAAGTAAACTATTACAAAACGCAAGCAAAAAAGCAATAAAAATTACTCAATTTTTTTTAACCATTCCAACTAAGCTTAAGCTTGTGCTAGGAGATGGTTATCGTAATTTAACTTAACGTTACCTTAACGTTAACTTTGCGCAGAGGCAATATCGTAACAATGAGGTTTATACGAGGTACGATTATTGCTAGTGAAAACTTTACCAAAATTGGTTATAATATTATCGCGTATTAATTCCGAATGACGTAGTAAAAGTAGTAATTAGTACACGAGCAGTTTCAATACGGGATTTATATGTAATAACGGATTCATATGTGATTTGAAGCGGTAAGCTGATTAATATAAAAAAAAACTGTATTCATTTGCTATTACGAGCGGACGCCCTCTCTGTGCTCGGTTGAATTATCGTAGGAATATAACGAAATAGAATTATTCAGAACCTAACCAAATATACTATGTTGAATACCTTTTTTTTGTTAACGGGAAGGAAATCTTCAAAAAGATACTCTTCGCCTGGGGGGAAGGCGGCGGTTATGTGGGGTTTTTACCCACTAAAACCGCCCCGGTGGCCCTTCCATGGTGAGGGACTCTGGGATCTCCAGAGGAACGCACCCGTGCCTCTCTGCACTGTGCTCAAGCAGAGCAGTCATTTTACAAAAATCAGTTCAATATACTGGTCCCGCGGTGTGGGAACTTTCAGATATTAAGCTGAAAAGAACAAATACTACACTTTGATCATAGCCGATAGGCCAATAAGCGACATCGTTGAATACCTAGGCTGTGGGTTAAAACCCAAAGAATTATGTTTGTACCCACAAACATAATTCTTTGGGTTTTACCCACCTTAACTCTCGTGACTCGCAAATATCGGCAACGTTGAGGGTTGACGACACGTTCGAAAACTCGTAGTATTTTACCTACGTTTCAGAAAATCCATTTTATTTATTCATTCGTCCACGTTCAACGTTACTGCAGTGTACATTTTACAGCAAGTCCTGAGATGAAGTCACGTCTCGCGAAAACAAGAAACATCGCAATGTTTTGCAAATTTTCATCTAAAAAAATAGACTATAGCAGCAGCAGTCTCTTCAAAATATAAATTTTAAGATATCAAATATATCTTACCTTGCGGTTGTTTTAGAAATCTAAACACTCTCTCCTTACATGTTAACTTTTGCCACCTTAAGTCCCTGGTGCAAAATCGGAGGTGACTTAAGAGCTATGTCGACTACTTTAAGAGCTTCTTAAAGTTTGTTCTTCAGCAACCTTTGTTCTCCTTTGAATTGAATGCCGAAGTTCTTTCCATCACTCGTTGTGCGACTTTCAAAGTGATATATCATGCATCAAACTTATATTTGTAGTCTATTTATACAAATTTGTCCATTTTGCTATCTCAAGAAGTGGTATTACTAGGAGTTAAAAAACCCAATTATTTTCTACCGACGAAACCATTTTTTCCTTTTTTGATTAAGTGAATAGTGACTTTTGAAATTGAACGATGCATAGAGTTTAAAATTGCGTTCCACAAAGTGAATACTAACAGCCGGTCTGCATTTAAATGGCGTTTAAAAGAATTTTCATGTTTTACGATCGGAAGCGAACTTTTTTTAACGAATTTCAAATTGGTTTTGGAGCATAATCTTTAGTGAAAAGAAAAAGTCGTTAACTAGAGTAGAAATACCGCAGGCTGTCAACCTGTCTCTATTTTTGTCTTATCTACTCCTTGTTAAGATGGTAACTAGAGGAATTGTTGATACAATATCAGTCCTTTTATTACGAGTGGTTCACCACTCCTAAGGTCGAATCCCGTGAAACACTGAGGTACTATATACCTATTCATTACGCTCTCGTCATCATTTTAAAAGCCAAATGGTTTAAGGAACGGTCTGTGAATCGTAAGGTCGTAGCATCGAATTCACATTCGACTATTGATCTTCTAGCACAAGCTTAAGCCTCGTTCGAATGGTTAACAAGAATGTTAGTGATATTTGTGAAAGAAATCGTTTGCATTCTTTATTTAAAAAAAACGTAAATATTGGGTTTTGTGTTATATGCTAGCACTACATAAAGAACATTATGCGGTAAAAAATGATTTTATTTAAAGGAGTTTAAAGGAATGTTTTATTCGATCAAAATATACTAATAATATACATCTATAATGGATAGACACACAGAAAGATTGGCTTGTCTGGGTGTATTATTTGTATTTATATTTTTTTATTATTATAATTGTTCTCGTGTAAGCGACTTACAATTAGTAAATAAATTATATTAATATGGCATAAAATTCTTAAAGCATATTTTTATACAAAAATTACTTATAATATGTAATATTAGAGTTTCTCATTTGCTTCCACATTTATTCCATTCATATGGAGGTACGAGTCGAGCCATCGTTCCATTACTGGCAAGTTTTGGGACGACCAAAGCGACTCCTCTTTGATGTTCTTGATGGACTTCTCGATTATATGCTCTGCTGGTCCAAATTCTCCACGGTGAGCTGCGTGTAACTTAGTGACCAGTTCCAAACCAGATTCCGTGGTGAAGTGCGACGTCGCAGTCGATATCAAATGGGACCAAAGATTCGATTTAGTATTATATCTGAAAGAACAAACTTCAGAGATAACCACGTAGCAAAGCATTTGACTTTCAATCTGGTGGTCGGGGGAGAATATTATGTTAGAATTCCAGCCGGCTTCTTAATGATGGCAATTTCTATCTTTAAATGCTTAATTGCATATTTCAAACTAACAAGGTGGACGGGAGCACAACCCCTGCCACTATAGTTGTCAAAGCTTATAGCGTTTATATATTTTTGCTGATTACAAACACCAGGCGCTAATTTACCAAAAACAATATGCGCTGTTACTTACTTTTGTTTTATGGCGTTCCAATTGTCTCGAATGAAATATAACAATGTGGTATATGCTTGTGGAGAGTTCGCAAACATATTGTTTATTAAGAAAAGGTCCATCTCAGTGAAATTGGCATTCCCTTCTAGGAGCGTTATATTTAGCAACTTCATGATCCTGGTCTTGTCTCTCATACATCCCGCCAATGTCTTTAATAGATATGTTCTCTCGCTCTGTTTTCTAGAGTGAGGGAAATTAATAACTCTCTGAAGTCCGAACTCCCATTCTTCTTTCGTTCCCCATTGGAACACCGGACAGAAATACTTATCGGAAACCCTGTCAACAAATGAATACAAATAAGATTAATATTAAGCTTCACTGAAAACTGGCACATCGTTTTAAGCGTTGAAAGTGTTTCTTTTCATATGCATGTTCGTTCACCTCGTTCTGTCATGAAAAATATAAAGTTAAATAATTAAAAAAAAACACGAGATTGAATGATAAATAACCCTTCCTAAGAGGTAGGTTGGCTTGCTCTTCCGAATTATGAGATTTAAAGACAGGAACTAGTAATAATAAACGAGGAATTATTCTTGAATAATTATAAAATTTAATAATAATAACTCGAATATGGAATATATCCCATATAAATATGGGAAATAATCATTTAATAACTAATTTATAAATTCTGTAAATTCGCTTAATTTTATGAAATTTCTGAAAGTATACTTACGGATTTCCTTCATCGGGATTCTGCGCTTTCATCCACTTACTATATTGTTCCTGTGCTTCTTTTACACAAGGTCTATAACCAGCCTGACAGAGGAAGGTCTTGAAGTGACCTCGCAAATTTTTCTGATATTTATTTTCAAATCGATTACTCTCTTTATTCCTTACCAGTTCCTCGTACAGTGGACTCAAAAGACTTATGGTGTAAGCCTAGAAGAAGTAACCCCAATTTAACACAACTAAAAAGCACGTTAAACACTAAAAGTATTTTAGTAGACAATATTTGACAATTGTCATAAGTTTAAATTATATTCAGGCTGAGATATTCTTTTACATTTGCCCAATGAACACTTCTTTGCTTATAGCGCTGTCAATATAAAATAATTATTTACGAAGTATATTCAAATATGTAGTTATTTAATAAAGAAAATATATGTCGGTCCAAAGACGGTATTTGAACCTCGAACAATTATAAAAAGGGTACAAAAATATAAGTGATATCTTAGTACTGAGTAATCAATAACTGAGTTTATCTGTGTATATTTACGGACCGGAAGTTGAGATTCACGCTTCAGCGAACGATAATGAGAAAAAATTGTCGTGCCCGACAGAACTTGTGATAGTTTTGTTTAAACAGTTAAATGTGTGAACCACTTCTGCCGTTACAAGAAAACAACGACACTCAAAGCTCTTCTGATATTGCTTATTGGAGTCTAAACTACAGCCGATCTACGTAAGCTTTTTTATTATTGTCACTCTTATAACATTTTTTTTTGTTGATGGGAGGAAATCTTTATCAAGATACCCTGCCTTCTGAGGGGAAGGCAGGGTTATGTGGGGCCCTTCCATGGTGTGGGGCCCCAGGATCTCCAGAGAAACGCGCCGGAGCCACTCTGCACTGTGCTCTTCGGAGAACAAGTCTCGGGGGGGGGAGGTTAATCCCTCCCCCCTGTGCCCTCTCAGTGCAAAGGCCAGCCGATGACGCCTTCTTCCCAGGTCCACTTTGGTGAACAACAAAGGCCCCCACCCTTGTGAACCCGAGGCACCTTTTAGTCGCGTTCTACGACAGGCAGGAGATACCGTAGTCTTATACTACGAGTCCAGAATTAAAAGCATAACCGACTAACTAAAGTGGGTTTCGTTTAACTAGAGGTACAGGGAAACATATTGCGCTGGTAAGCCTGGATAAAAGAGAAGAGACTCGAATTCTCTGCTTTTCATTATCCATTAGAAGTGAGATCGCCCTATAGTTTTTCAATAAGGTCCCAATTTATTTGCACTTACGTTAAACTTATCACGAATGTCCCAAACGTGTCGTCCGATGTGATCAATCATTGTGAACACTGGATCCCAAACTATATGATGCTTCTCCCTTTTCAAAAACAATGTCATATTAAGTGCGGTGGCAAAAGACAACTCTCCTGCGAACGCCAAGTTCCAAGCGTCGTGAAGCAATTTAGCCCGGGTCAGTTCCAGTATGGAAGTGCGACTGTCGGTTTGAAGGTAGTTTGCTATTTGATTCCAATTTTGTTCATCGTAGTTAACCGGACACGGCGCTAAAATGGTCAGAAATAAAATTAATCGAAGTAGCTGAACATAACAACACAACGAGCAAGAAATGTTTTCTCCTGGATGTAACCAAATTGAAATAACACTGGGATTTTTTTTAATAAGTCGAAAGTTACGAGGTAACAAACATAAATAAAAAATACAGATGATACTCCTTTTTTGAAGTCGGTTGAAAACAGGAACTGCCCCAATGCCATAATATTTGAGTCTATATGTTTAGTACTGTTAGAGTATCGTTTAGCGAGGCGTGCGTTTTAATGTTTGTGCACTCGCAGCGCTATCATCTATGAACCGATTTTGATAAATTTCTTTCAAACAGCTCCCTTGCTATTTGCGCCCTGTATACATCCACCACACAAAGAACCAAAAGTGATAATACGCAAGATGAGATAAGATAAAAGAATTATTCATTTTTAATTGCCAGTTATTACAGTAACTCTTACCGATTTCTTCAGGATTGATAATCAAATGTGATTCATCAGACGGCACATTGTTTAGAGTTAGTTCCGGTCTATGCATCCAAGCCACTAGATTAGGCTCGATAGATTCATCTTCAGGACGAGATATCACTATCGGAATCCACCACAACATTTGGTCGGCGTCGGGTACATCGTGAGGTCTCTCGCGTAAATAAAGCTTCTGCAAAAGATATTTGTGAACTAATAAGTAGCTGTGATCCATAAAAATATAAAACAACCAGTCCATAAGTGTGGCAGCGTAACATTGCATACTATCTAAGTTGCTCTGTCTATAGATGTGCGGCGTAATCAGGCGTGATAAAATACGAATTTTGTACGAGGAAGCCTGGGTGGGAGAAAACAAGTTGGGGGCGTATTATGTCAAGAGATAAAAGGGAATAAAAGATTTCCCAAGAGCGAAGTGAAAAGAGAACAGAAACTGGCAAACAATTACAGGAAACACTAACTGAAGTTTCGCTTATATAATATTTAACTTTGAAGAATCTTGGATGAGACTAGAAGCATGGCGTGATTCAACAGACATATTTAAAAAAAAAAACTAAGAAATATTTTTTTCCATAAATATTACTAACATTCCAACTAAGCTCAAACTTGTACTAGGAAATGGCTCATGTCAATACTCGAGTAGTGAATTCTTATCTTATGCTTGACAGACCGTACCCTAAACCAGTAGGCTATTGACGCTTCCTTTTGTGATTGGAATATGTTACCTGAGTTATTTTTGCCGTATGATCTTCGTAATTTCTCACGACTGTGAGTAATGGAAGCCTGTCCTTTTCGATCCAGCTCTGGGCAACAGTCTTGATGTCCACCTTCAGGTGATGATTGGCATCAGCAGCTGCTCCGTTTAATGACTGCCAGAGGAAGTCACTATCGAATGTTTTGTACTCCCTAGAAATAACATCAAGTTAGTAACCCTTCTGTCATTCTCGTTTGATTCCGTTACTCAGTAGTCTGCTATTTTCCAGTGATATTTCGTTATGAAACAAATCTATACAGTCGTCTATTATTATTCCATCATTACCAAATACGTCAAATAATAATACACACACCACTTAGGTATCAGTGATACGCCAACAGGAGACCATAGTGCCACCAATGAACTAACAGACTACTAAAACTAGCAAATATCGATCACTATGATGCCAATGAATATTCATTTTGTATACAAATGGTTTAGCAGACTCGGGGATCTAGTTATACAAGATTGGTGGCGGTTCACTTAAGCAATGCCATTGCAAGAACCCTTATATAGGAAACAAAGCGCAAAGATCTATTGAGATCCTATTTAGACCCCTGAAGGAAGACTCTCTGAGTCTTTTTGATTTGGTTCTTAATCGCATCGCGATACCGCCTTGTTCATGGGTAGGCATTAGAAAATAGGAGGGTGGCTGGAGTTTCTTCGGCCACTTCTTCTCCGAGCCGCTACCTGAAGTGTTTTGAAGATAGCTATTGAATGTCTTAATAGTTTTCTAATAAATGCCACCGAATAAGTCGTGGTTTGACCCTTCTGGTCGCCCTCGGTTAGAAATAACTACCCAGTTAACGTGATTAGAGCAACCTTCCAAGCTGAGGAGCCCTCGTGACCATTGCGTCGTGTTGCTTCCTTCAGGCTAAGCGACCTGAGAGCTCCGCATCTCTCAAATCCGATGAAACTGTTACGGTCTTCTCTAGAAACTGCAGAGGTCTCCGGCCGCGGCGAAGAGTCGATAATTATTATTCATCAGTCCCAAAGTATGGCTACTATTCCTACCTGTTCAGCCGCTTTGTATTATTATAGAACATCTAAACATAAAGCACAGATATTGTGAAAGTTCTCTAAATATTCCATCATACAAATGGAAAAGGTATTACAAACATTGAAAAGGGTGAAAGTAATAAAAATTCACAAACAATCATATCCCCACAGAAACTAACAAAGTTTCTTATCCTCACACAACGTAGTTTGCAAGTATTCCGACGGAAACTAACTCACTTTTGAAAGTTTACAACTTGAATTACTACTTACCCTTTTCTTTTACCTCGACTTTCCTTTTACATTTACACAGTTCGTGTGAGGGATATACTGAACATAAGATTTTACACACTCAATTGCATAAATTTGGCTTTCTATTCGTTTAGGATAGGATCGATCCCGTTCGGAGATGGCGCAGGCCTGTAGTTCTGGGCTCTCAAGAATAAGACTACGGTATCGCCTGCCTGTCGTAGAAGGCGACTAAAAGGGGCCTCGGGTTCACTGGGCGAGAAGGGTGGGGGTTTGTCGTCCGCTAAGGTGGACCCGGGAAGAAGGCATCATCGGCTGGCCCGTATCGCCTTGCACTGCGAGGGCACGGGGAGGGAGGGAGTAACCTCCCCCCGGGAAGTGCTCTCCATGAGCACAGTGCAGAGGGGCTCCGATGAGTCCACTGGAGATCCCGGAGCCCCTCACCATGCACCGAGGAAGAGCTACCCTACATAACCGCCGCCTTCCTCCCAGAAGGAGGGGTATCTCTTTGAAGATTTACGATGATTTGGTCTACGCCGGGTTAAAAGAAGGTATGAATTCTTATTTTTATTTCAATAAGACGGCTGCACTCACCGCTCCTTCAAAAACCTTCTGACGCCAGTCTTAAACACCTCGTCGCCCAGGGTTAGGTTGACCATTCTGAACAGCAGTTCAATCTTGGTGCTCATTGTCTCTTGCTTCATGCCTGTGATCCTGGAATGCGGGTACCTCTTGCTGTACTCGTAGTATAATGAATACAGCACTGTCATTGGCCATTTACCATCCATCTCACATCCATTATTGATCTGCAACAAGTATATTTACGAGTAAAAACAAAAACTGACTACAAATCGAATCAAATCTATTTATTGTACTACCAGTAACACGTCAATGCCCAATATTGAAACAGTATGAAAAAAACACGTACTGATTGATCACGTTCCGCGGCGTACGGACGTTTCCCTCGTAACTACACTGCGATGGAAGGAAGATGAAACTTTCAGAAAAACAAAACCCCCAATGTGTTATCGTTGTTCAAACGAAAATTTATTGCTCTCTCGTTTACCGACGTATTTTGTTCATGTGTGATTCTTCACGCCATACTGCATTTGTTTTGTGAATTCGATCCCAATGGATGTAATATTTTGTGTAGCAAATTAATCGTTACATATGTACAGATGTATGGAGAAATTATTTTCCTTCGGGAAAAGTCGGATCTTTATCGGGATACGATGACACCCGTACTGTTAATAAATGATCGTTTCAAATAAATGACATTTTCATATCGTAATATGGAGCTATTTGAGAGAGCACGATAAATACGAACTTTTCCGGAAAATTACGGAGGAAAATCTTGTCTCACTATATCTGTAACATGGCTGTTTTATTATCGGCGAACCTGACTCAGCATTTTTCAACACGGGTTTTTTCGAAGAATTCGGATAAATTTGAAAGGCAAAACGATAACTAATGATAATAGGAAAACCCAATCAAATTTTTTACTTTATACAAAACAAAATAAATGTTAGAAATTCGAAGATTCCATTCAAGGAATCACTATTTCATCTTGTAGGTTATTGTGATTTAGAGTAATGCAGCTTTTAGAGTCATACAGTTTCTTTTTAAAGAGGTTCTACTGTATATACGCTGTAACGTTGTGCTTACGCTTACGTACTGGCAAGACATACATAAGACAATAAAAAATATTTAAAGCATCTACATTATACATTTATTGAAGTAGATTTGATTTAAGAAAAGATGCATTTATGCATTTACAAATGAACCAACCATCTAAGATTGTATTACCACTATCTCAGGTAGATTTTTTTTTCAAAGTAATTATAAATACCATAAAGGCAGCTTCAACAGCAAGATATCCGACAAGCGCCTTGTTGATGTGGACATCCGACCACCACGCTGGAGTGACCAGCCCGCCAAGCCACTGGTGCAGTATTTCTTGGGTCAGCTGAATGTATCCCTCGTTGTTCAAGTCGCTCTCCCTGATGCATTAATCATAATAATCATCAATACTATTTTATTCCTAAACTCATAAGCGTTCACATTAATTAAAGATCATTCTTATTAATTAAGAAAACACGTTAGTACAGCCTATAAAGGTATACAGGCCACAGTCCGCAAGTGTGGATTGGCATATTTCACATGTAAAAACATTTTCATTAGACACGAAGTAGTCGTCACTACGTTAACCATTACTTTACCGCCGACCACGTGGTAATTTCCAGTTTAAATTTTTACAAACAATTTCATTGGTCACTGGCAATCGAACTCGTCTCACACACTCATACGCATACACGTGGACATTATGCCAATAGCCTGATGATTTAGGGTACGGTCTGCGAATCGTAAGGTCGTAGGTACGAATCCACCATTCGGCTTATACGGGAACCATCTCCTAACACAAGCCTAAGCGTATTTGGAATGATTAACAATATTAATCATATTTGTGAAAAAAAAATTGTTAGCATTATTTTAAAAAATTATACGTTCCCGTTGCCAAGCAACTGTGTAATTTTTAATTTTGATAAATATTGACTGACAGAATCGCTGAATAAGTTACGAGCTCCGAATTACGTATGCTTCAATCCCAATTGGTTAAAGTCGAAAATCGACTTTATGGCGACCCCTAGTCTTATTAATAAATAACATTACATTGTACATTAGTACAAGCTTTGATTTTGAGCCTCCGACCGCAATCACTTGATTAAAAACTGGTATTACGTGTTTAAAATTGAGCGTGACGTTTGTCACCTAATCAATACAGATAAACTATCTATAGATTCGGAGTAAGCACGCAAAGGTCAAAGCGGTTCTATTTGGCCTACGCTTATCGTCTTGGTCTTGAACTTTAAAATGTCCAATTTAGATGCTTAATAGTATTCACATTCTCTGTTCCTGTACTCGGACTGACATGGTGGCGTTATTATACAAACACTTCAACACCTCGATATACCGATAGTCGGTACGGCATCGCTGGAGAGCCTCGAACATCGCCCATGTTTCGATCGAATCTAAGGTTTTCACATAGTCCACAAACGCTAGGCACAGTGGCCTATGTCCAACAGTGGATGTTTTACGCTGAAATGATGTTGATGATTATGATGATGAATAGTATTCAATTGATACTTACTTGAATACAATAAGGCCCCAGTTATCAGCTGGTTTCACGCCTTGATAGTTGGGCAGTGCGACGATGTCCAATTTGGTTATTGGCAAGGCCGGCCATTGATACTCCTCAATCACGGTCCCGATGTACGTTAATCTGTTTAAAACTTCGCTCAACACTTCCATATATCCATCACGACCCCATAACCGTATGGCTGCAATTAAAATAATTGTTACGCACCTCTACATACACCTTGTATGCCGCGGTGTGAACGCAGCGGTATAAGTCGCGTCCTGACTGATATTCGGGCGGCACTTTTTAAAAATAAGAAGACACGAATTACGATTCTCTTTTGTTTATTCTAGTCATTGTTAATTTCATTGTGAACTGAATTTAACTATTTATCTGTACAATAAAAGTATAACTGTGTTTGTGATTGACGTTTTAACATAATATATAATCTATTATATATTTATCGTATATCTATGTATACATAAAAGAGAAAGTCTGTGGGTATGTTTCATATAGGGTCCGGCAGGTAGGGAACGGCTGGACCGATTTCAATGAAACTTTTAGGGAATCTTCAGATTGACCTGGCGAGTGATCCTGTAAAGTTTGGTGACGATTGGAGCATTCCTCCTTTTGAACTGTCAAACAGGCCATTCGTCTACTTTTATACCTGACATTAACTTGAGCCCGATATGTTACCGTATAAATGATAAGATTGATATTGTATTTACTGAAATGTACATGGGTGTAGGTGTGATCTTCGCCCGTTCGAGAAGAGAATGTATATGGAGAGAAATAAATAATTTAATATTTAAAAGTGAGAGTTAAATTAAATTTTAAATGATGTAAGTTTATAGTTTAACTAAATCTAGCCCGGCGAAGCGGGCTGGGTACTCTAGTTTATTAAATATTTATCGCAAAATCTTATTCGCATTCTCGATATTATCGTTTCGGATATCTCGTTGGAGGTTCGAAAGGCTATGTAGACACCACACTATGACCATGCGTAGCTTAATCTATCGCTGATTTTAATCGTATTTATACTTTTGGCTGCCAAGGTCAATTTAACTATTTTTAATTATTTGAATAACATTATCATTCTGTCAAACTATTTAATTGCTGAACTTACTAAAATTGGATGTGTCGTCATCATAAGTGGTTGTATTGGATAGCATGGTGATGTCTGCAATGACCAGACCTAGAGTGAACGTCGACATGGGAGGTGATCTCTTGAAGTACACGCGCACAGCATCCGGCTCGTCAGTTCTGTACATATAAAAAATCTCGCCAAAAAGTGATTTAGTTATAGCTTCGCGTTAGTTGATCTTTAATGATGTTTTACTTTTATAAAAAAATAAAAATCCAAATAATTCTATAGCATAGTATAGTAGAGTCGTGGTAGCTCCGTGTCCTGGCCCTTGCCTCGAGTTGCGTAGTATGCTAGCAACCCAAGTTCGATCCCGATGCCCATCACCAATGAATTTTTTGATGAAATTTTAAGTACTGATTTACCATGCGCCCAGCGGTGAAAAAAATCTATATGTGTTAAAACTATTTCCAATTCTTGTGAAGTCTTCCAATCCGCACTAAGGCTGCGTGATGGACTTCCCATATTCCCATATACTCTTTTTACAGAGGTCTGTGGTCTATATAGGCTGAAAGATTAACTTTATACTATGAGTACATAATTTATTCTACTTACATATTTTCGACTCTATCAATCTCCATATTGCTCAGTGCCACCATGTTTATTGGCCGGACAACGTTCACATCAAACGGGACTTTAAATTCCGGCTCATCGAAGCAGGGGAACACACGCCTCGCGTTGTTCGGACGCAGCTGTGTAGCGACTACAATCCTAAGAAGCATAATTATTTAATAGATACAGAGGTAGACATTTTATTTATTGGCATAATATACAAACCCTTTACAAACAAAATACGACACGTATTGAAATATAAAAAAATACAATTGAAAAAAGAAAGAACAGACACATTGGGCATTGTACCAACATTGGACACCGTCTCAGTAGAACTGGACAATAATCAATACGGTTATGGAAAGAATTATCGAACAGAAGGAAAAGACGAAATAAAGAAAATAGGGAAAGAGACAAGACACTGAATAAAATAGGGGTTACGTAAGACAAAACAAAACATCAACGATAGGCCGCAAGCTGGGAACATTGATGTGGTGGTATAGGGTTTTTAGTCCGTGAGAGGCGGACACTCCTTGGCAGCACAGGCTACCCAGGGTTCATAACGGATTTCCCCTCCTCCCGGAAAAAAAAGACACCTTTTTTTTCGCTGCCGCAAGGCTGCCAAACCGCTGATTCAGGGGTCAACATACAATACATTTATTTGAATGTATAAATACAATATACATAAAAGCTCAGATTATACAATTTACAGGTTTCCGCAAGGCATATTCTTGAACCACTTGTTTTCCTTGATTTCCAAAAACCAGCACATGTAGCTCCCTTGGTGTTGTGTATGTTCATGACAGCCAGTAACCTCAAGTTCCATTTCCATCCTTTCTTGTTAAAATAATGACGATGGAATGTTCTCAATAAACTTTAAAAACGTCAATAGCCGAATGGTTGGGGTACGGTCTGCGAATAGTAAGGTCGTAGGTGTGAATTCAAAGAAGAATGTTAGTAATATTCCTGAAAAAAAAATTAAGAAGAAAAACAACAATACAAATTACATTGTCTACCTCTCTCGATCTTGCTCCGTCTTGTAGGTAGATTTAAAGAAACCCTCGCTTGTTGTTGTCTCCATTGTTCCCTTGAATCTTATTTCAATGGTTCCGCGACTGTTGGCCGGAACTAATTTAGCAATAATGAATGTTACCGTGGATTTCTTGGGCTCTGCGTCTATTTCTTTAACTACAATATCTTTGGATTCCTTACTAAAATTAATGATTTTGTATTAAAAATTACCATCATAGCCATAACATAGCTTCAAGTTCACAAATCAAATCTCAATGTGTTTCAACGGAATTTCCGGAAGTTTATGGGAAGAAGTGTTGTGAGTTTAACTACTTAAGCCGTGGTGATACAAATAAGATTTGAAAATTATTAAAACGATTTAAAATGTTTTTAATAAGAGAATTGATAGACAAATAAGATTTGAGATCCTCTCACATAAACCCGCCTTCTTGGGAATATATGTAGTTAAAGATATCGCCACAATCACCAAAAAATGGTTGAGGGTCAAAGTTATTATAATTTATATATTAAAGTATTATATGGATCTAATTTAATATATTTAAGAATATTAAAATAGAATTCCTATATCTGTCGTCAGTCAGTCAAGTAATTGTGTGCTATTACGCAAGGTAAATTAAAATAAGATTCTTTACAGGGCTTAGACTTACGAATTCTCCATGACAACTTTAAGGGTCGTATTTACAATTTCTATTTCAGGAGCGCAATGGACGGTGATCTCATCTGTTTCATCAGTCCACGTCAGGTTTATAGCCACCCGACCTTCGTACACCCCATCCTCAAGGTATGGATCCAGGCCGAGGGTATATCCAGTTGGGATTACAGTTTTGCTTAATCGGCTCTCCATGGCCAGAGCGTGAGCATTGTTCAGGTCGATGCTTCTTGTCTTTATAATGTGAGTGAATTCCTGTAATAATACCACGACTAGTATTTTTACAAGGCTAAAAACTAAAATCCACATAAATCATTAAACGACATCAAAAGGTCTTTCTATCAGTGACGTTAAAAAATATGCACGGATGCTTTCCTTTCAACAGACTTCAAAGGAGGTTCTCATTCGGTCTTTATGTTTTTTTTTTATGTTTATTACCGCATAACTTTAGACTGAGTGAACCGATTTTGATGATTCTTTTTTTGTTTGAAAACTATTACTTCCTGAGTGGTTCTATTTAAATTCGAATTATAATCCCAATTACGACACTGGCGTCCATAAGAAAAACATAAAAGTATGTGCGCGACAAATGGACGGATAACCCAATATCTCGCCATCCGTTTTTGATGATTCATGTTTTGTTGGTTTGATAGGAGTTTGGTTACTTTTAATTCTGTTTCTTAATGTTCTTACCATAATTTGGAAATACAAAGAGGTCGTCGGCGCGTTTAACATTTGAATCGATTTGAAGTCTGTTCTTTTTATTCGTAAATATACTTGTACCTTTCCATTATATTCTTGGATATTACCGCTAAAGGATACTTAGATAAATTTTAAAGAAAACATTAGCTTTCTACACTATATAAACTATAACTGTGGGAAATTTCATACTTCTCTGTCCGCACAATTTTCGGGTACAAAGTTTTCGCCTCACGTTTTAATTTAATGATGACGACTGCCTTGATTGTTACATTAAACAATATCGATGATCGGATGTATTCACTCACGTTCGCAGTGTTGTGAAGGCGGTAAATTGTCGGGTGTATGAATTGTAGACGCGGTAGTTTATTTAGATAACTAACCTCATCCGGCTCCAAGGTGCAAGCTGTACAGACGCACAACGTGAGCGCGTACAGTCGCACAAACATGTTCAGAGTCTGTCCTCTGCGATCCTGTAAAACGGATATCGTATCAAAACATAAATTAACAATAATTCAGTAATAACTCAAAAATAAAATTGCTTCCAATTAGGTCCCATGTTAATTTTCTGGGCTTACGATCTTGCGTTAAATGGGGTGTGAACATGGCTAAAATATATCTTTTTTATGTATAATGGTATATAGTATAGTGGTTCATTGTTTCTTCATATATACAGTGGTATGTATAATGGTATATCTTCAGAACCTGGTATGAACGATGGACGCATGCTAGGGGATTAAGATATTGGTGGGTTATGACTTAATAATAATAAAATTAATTAATAATAAAATAACTTTGTAATTTAATTATGATACTTTGGAATTAAAAGACAGTGTACGCACAAAGTGGCTGTAGTGTAATGTTTAATCCGTCACTGATTTGTTTTGTAGACTTTTATTTTTTTTATTTACTTTCTAAGTCCTTCACCACCATCCTACCGTTACTTTGTTAAGTGGAAATGCAGTCCAGGGTGGCATTGCGCACTACCTTCGAAAATGCCTATTCACTCTATTTTCAACCGACTTCAAAGGAGTAGGTTCTCAATTGGTCTGTATGTTCTTTAAGGTTGTAATCATAACTTTCGACTGGACGAATCGATTTTGATGATTCTTTTTTTATTCGAAAGCTTCCAGCGCGGTGCTCCCATTTCGTGCATTCATGAGAAAGCGATATACGAGTAAGTCTTAAATTTGGTTGTAGTATGTGCGCAACAAATGGACGAATAACTCAACATCACGACCGATTTCGATGAATTATTTTCTATCGTTTCCGATGTAGTTCAAGGGTAGTTTGATGAGAGTTTGGTTAGGTTATGGTTATTTTATATAACATAATATTCCTGCGATAATAGCGTTGAACGTTGATTCGATTTGCGATCGGTTTTCGTTTTTATTTGTTACTTTTAAATAAGGTATTAATGAAATGTGATGTACTCACGGGTTGAAGACAGCGCGGCATGGGCTGCTGGCGGCGATTGAATGCGCCCATCTCAATTCAGCCCAATTGGCTCCAGGATATAGCTCGTTTGAACTGACGACATACTGTGATTGTCACAGAGATCCAGTCGTTGTGTAGTATCTAATCGAGTTTATATCCTTGCCGTCTTGATTAATAACATGCAAGATTTTTGAACTTAAGCAAGTATATTTGAGAAGAAAAACAAAAAACTGACTTCAAATCAAAATTACAGCAAACAAAACCCGTATTACCATCAGTCACGTACTAGCCGCACTGACACTGTCTTTTATTTCTGAAATATCATAATTATCTATGTATATAAAATGAATGTTTGTCTGTATGTCCTTTATATAATCGTAAACTATACATTTGATATGTGATGAACTTCAGCAAAGTGTTGTGTCTACGAATGTTTCTGACTTGGCGCTAACAGAAGTTTTTATGTAAAATAAAACAAAAGATTTTTTTAAATCAGATTTTATAAAACCTCGGTTGAACGAAATGACGCTCACTTATTCAGACAACGAATAACGATTTCAAAAAGACCATACATCATATCATAAATATCAAACATATTCAAATACTGCTTCTTTCGCAACAGAAAAACGGTTTTTCAAATAGTTAGTGTTAAGAGGTTTCTCGTCGTATTGTTGTGATCATATTTGTGTGGGTCAGCTAGTATGTAATAAGAAATATGTGAAATGTGTGACCATTTCAAACAAAACCATTTCAAAATCGATTTATAATTGATGGAGTTATGAGTGTACGAACAAAAAATAAAGACGAATTTAAAATTTCCTCCTTTTTTGAAGTCGGTTACAATAGGTCCTTTTGAAAGACGAACTTCGGATGAAAGATGTTAAAGAGCGTATATCATTTCCGATTATTCTTCCATACGATTTTTAGAAGGAATATCTGCAGTCCTATTTCAACAAAATTTATATGGGACCTAATTGAAATTGAACCTTTTAAAAATAATTTACAAAATCGGTCCCAAACCGACAGCGGTGCCCAAACATATAGACGAATAGAGAACCTCCTTTTCTGAAGTAGGTTTAAAAGGTCCAGCCTATACGCGCCTTTGTAACGCTTAAGGAGTAAAATGGTACAATCATAATCACGTAATTGGGTCTCCATATCCTGTCACGCACAGTGCGAAACGCACCAGCGACAGTATACAATAGGATTTTATTTTTATTTTAGGATCTCTAAATATTCTTATTGGTCCATCTTATATTATATAATAGCTAGATTGTTTATTGTTCCAATTTTACAATAATTACAATTAAATAAGGTACCAACTTAGCTTAACCTAAGAGTGGACAAGGGCAGCCTTCTAAACGATCTCTTCCAGGCAGCCCTATAGAACAGGAGAAGTAAACCAAATAACAGCAAGAATTATTTATAATAAGAATATTTTACTATTTGATTTTTATATAAAGATAAAGAAAAGTTTCTTTATAGTCTAAAACTACTCGATTTTTCCGTTTTGCAAAACTTTGTCACACGATAATACACGCTGTCATTTTTACACGCTCCCTCACACTCATGCACATAAGCAAATAGCCTCACACGCACCCACTCACACACACACGCACACTATTCTTTCCACATGCACACTCAATAACTTAAAAGTTAATAATTTAGTCACTAAGATAAATTCGGAATTAAGTACACTATCTCCCTAGTACTATGGATTAGTCTAGCAGAGATCTGTACCAAAAATGTTCAAAAAATGTATATGTAAAAATTAATATGTATGTAATAAATATGCGTTTGTACATATATGTGTGTAAAAAAACATTTCATTTCATATTAATTTATTAACCGACTTCAAATAAGGAGATTGTGGTCGTCTGTTTCTTTTAATGCCCCGTTGTTTATGAACCGAATTTTATTTTTATGTTTCAAATGGTTTGAGTTGAAAATTGAAGACCTCAGGTTCCCAAGGTATAGTAGATTGACAGACATCGATTGTTATCTCTGTCAAACCAGCTAAGGTGAAAAGGAAGTGATAGCTTATATGTGATTACGTGTGATATGATGTGATGAAGTGATAGCTAATATTAGAAATGATTGTTTACATCTAAAAGCTTATCTTGGTATTTGCTAATCTCGTGCGCCTTACCATCCAAGACCTAATTTCTACTTTACACTGGGTGGAATCGTGGTGGAGCATTTGCTTTGAAAGTATAAAAAAATTGGCAGTCATAGACACTGCCGATAGAAGTGAAGTAAGGCAAATAACTTGATGTATGATGCAAACATAACTTAACAACTGGCAGAAAAAGTTTAACGAATTAGCTTACTTATTCCTAAACCATATTCATCGCTTTTAAGACTTCAAACGATCGTCTATGAAGCAGAAAAAATACTTTGTAACAAAAATTGTGGTCAGTAAATTTTTGTAACAACACATAATTCTTTGCAAACGTGATGATGTACTAAATAAAGACTCGGCGAAAATTATGATAACAAACTAGGAAATGAGGTAATAAATTTCAATAATCCTAAACAGCAGCTGAAATAACTTAGAAGTCTAGCCCGCATAGTCCGCCGGTTGGTCACCGTGTTTATCCCGCTTACCGAATGATTTACACCAGGGGTGAGCAACCCGCATGCGTCCCGAATGGAGATTTTTCTGCGAGCCGCAAGAGGTTTTCAATTTTTCGAAAGTAGTAATTTTATTATAGTAAATTACACCAAATTTCAATATTTGTACCATCAAGTTATATGACTAAAAATATATCTGTAACTAAATATATATTTATGAGGCTGTCATGAATATATATTTAGATAATAACTACCAAATCGGATTTCATCTTTTTTATTTTACAGCAGTTCACAAGTTTCGCAACAAACGCAAACAGCCTTGGTAAAGTCGAAATCCATATTATCTGTAGTCAGACTTAACTTAAACGTTATTTAATATTTTTTTATTTTTCATCATTTTGTGCTTTTGGCCCGAATATCAATTTTGCGGCCCTCTAGTAAAAAAAGGTTGTTCACCCCTGATTTACACTATTCGCTCTATTACGAACGTTATTGTCTCGTTAGAACCTGAACACGTGCAAGTGTTTGCTATGACCTCAGCTAGTGATTACAAATTGCCGATCATACTAAACGTTCTACATAGAACCGTGCTGTGTTCACCTTAAGTTAGCAATTCTAGTTCGATCCCCAATACTGGCATCAATCAAATTGTTTGTTAAAATTCCCAGCTCTGTTTCACCACTTGCGTGAATCATACCATCGTGAGGAAGACTTCACGTCTCTGAAAATGTTCTTAAGCAAGTTAAGCCCAACAATCCGATTTTTTGTACCTATACACTTGTATACATATATTATTGCTCAAATTTTAAAATACGTACAAAAAATTATAGCATAAACTAATGTAAAAGTGAGAAAGAGCGTTTTCACTGTGAACGATCTGTTCCAGGCAATCCTGTTAAACAGGAGAGGTGAAATAAATAAATAAATAGGAAAAAAAATCAACAATTGATTAATAACAACAAGAATTCTTTATAGCAAGGACAGCCTCTTTTAAATATACTGAGTATGTATATTTTTACGTATGCATGTATTTATGTTATATACTTAACATATATATTGCTCTGTAAGCTGGCACCCGTTACTTGACACAACCCCAAGGAAGACTGGCAGAGCTTTTGGCGTTAAGTCTACTGGTCTGGTTTTGTACACTTTTATTCTGTGCAAGTAGGGATGAAATAAATAAATATATCGATAATTATTAATCAGGAAACTATAATTATTGTCTAGTTTGATTAGTTCAATTCGATTGACATTTAATTATGTTGCTTATTATTGAAGTAAAGTAAATAAATTATAAGTTTTAAAAAGTGCGAAGTCGAAAAAGGATCGTATCTTTAGGTCCAAATAAATGTCAAAATGTGGTGAAAAAAATTAAATGAAACGATAAAATTGGATTTAAAATAGTAAGTGTTTTGCTACAGGGCATTCACGTTAGTATTTTTTACCTTGTATTATATTGTTTCCTTAGAGCAGTGATTCTCAACCTGTTTTTGTTGCATCACAATTTTTAAGATTTCAAACATTGGCTGCACACAAAATTCACTTACCACTACGTAAACGTACAAAACGTGCATACACTAAAAATGTAACGATAATTTTTTTAATCCACTATAATGTTATATCATGAATCTAACTACAATTATACAAACTTACAAAAAACTTCACTTTAAAAACTAAAAATTATCCACTTCACTATCGATAACTAAAAAAATAATTTTAATATTTAAAAACTAAAAATAATAGGTAAAACTATAAACCAAACTAAAAATAAAACTAAATTATGTAAAAAATCGACCCCAAATCACTGCGCTCGTAGGGCAGGGTGCCCAAGAGGCTAGCGGCATTTCCCCGTTGAATGGCCAGGCTCAACCTTTGCCCGAAATGCGCGCCAGCCCTTGGACCCCCTGAGGCGTCGATGACGCGTCGGAAATCTCCTTGAATAGTACTTAAAATAGTTTATAGTAATAATTTTAAATGTGCGAAATAAAAAAATCTGTACTACTGAAATAACGTTACTTTTATTACGGAATTAGAAGTTATTATGATTATGATATATATTAACAAAAAACAACGAAAAAATATAATAGTAAATATTAACTTTAAATTAACTATTTAATTAAATTATAATCTCTAATTGTTTCATATTACTGTAGAGAAATTTTGTAAAGGAAAGCAAGATGAGCATTAGCAACAAAATTGTCAGAACCCTTTACGGGTTACTTATTAAAACACAGAAGGCACAGGCACAATACTTGAGAATCACTGCCATGGAGACAGAAAGATAAATCAACGAATGATTTAAGTTTACCGTACACCCTTACACCTGGCACCAATCATTAAAAATACGGTCTCGGGACTTTACGCTTTTTACCAGATTCAAAGAATTCAAAGAATTACCTCTCAACAAAACATTAAGAAATACTTATTTGTAGAACGTTGATGTTGTGACGTCAATGGAAGTATATCAAATTCCAATCTTAAACGAGTTCAGCGTCTACTGAATCATTTGAGGAAACGAGGCCATGGGTATTTCAGTTCCGCTTCGAGACGTTCTTTTTATAATTATAATTAACCATTCACCGTCAGTTCCGACGCAATCAATCAAAGAAACAATTAAGAAGCTTAAGAGAAATTCGTTTTAAGTGTATATATAAGACTGTTCGGTGCTTTTTAAAATATTTTCCTAATTAAGACAACGCTCAGTAATAGACACGCAATAAAACAAGCATCAATAGACAATTTATTTTTTTAAAGATAGTTGAAAAAGTATTCGTGACACTTTTAAGCTTCTGAAAGCTTTACTTTAATTATTAGTTGCTTAATAATAAAATCTTTTACAGTAGAAAGAAATACCAATAACCTAATCTAACCTTTTTTTCTTATCGAAGTGGAAATCTTAAAAAATAAAAATGATTTTTTTTTTAATTTCACATTTGTGCTCGGCGTCGGTAAGGAACCCAAGTTTAAAATGCCATTAAATTGGGACTCCTTTGAAAGTATCTAATTTCCAGTAAAAAAAGGATTCTTAAAATCAGATTATTTATAGAATTGACATGATCACAGTAAAAAAAAATACATATTGATGATTTGTTCCGTTTTGATAATGTAAAGATTTTGATTTGATTCAAAGATTAAAACCTAGGCATTATTGGTTGTTCATTTGGATTACAAATGGAGCTAGCAGTAATAAAAACTGATATACCATAACTACGCAGTTAAGGAAGTGACAACCGCAAATTGTTATGTTTAATGAAATCACTTAAAAGGTCACTAGATAAGTATTGTACAAATAATAACATACCTCCACTTCATACCGACTTAAATATCACGTTCTATTGTTTTAATAACAGCCGCATGACTGACAAAATATATTTATCAACTTCTCCTCGATTCTTCTTTAAGGCAAATCCTACCACATTCATGACGTTCTACGATATAACTTCTGTGCTAGTTAGTAGTAGATTATATAGGGGTTCTAATTAGACTAGCCTGTTCATTATTGAGATTAATACCTTAGGTTGAATAGAATGGTGTCTCTCACTCAATGTGTTGAGGCATTTACTAAGTTAGTGCGGCTTACCATCCATTACTGTCTGTATTTTCATTTAACTTCAGTTAGATCCATCGTCAAGCTTAAAATATCAATGGTCAATGCTTAGAATTACTTTCAAAAAAAAAGTTCTAAAAAGCCGTGTAGACTTTTATTTAAAAGTAAAGAAATGACTACATGGCATCGTTGTAGCATGTTGTTATCAGTTTCCTTACTATAATTATAAGCTCATACGACAGCTCCTATGCCATCGTATACTCGTATATATAATGTATTTTAAATTACAAAAACTTTAAACTGTACAACGTTAATTTTTTATAGAAAAGATAATAATGTGTTTATTTTTATACCACCAGATACATATAACAATAAAATTGAAGACATTTATGCAAATGTAACGAAGATATATTACGTGATGATAATACTAAAAGTTTCTGGAACTGGCCACTTGTAATAAAAAGCAATTACGGCATTTGTAAATGGAACAATTTGTGAACGTGTTCGTCTTTATTAATTTGTCAGACAGTCATTTGTTATGTAATTGTGGCGTGCTTTTTAAATATGATTTTTTGCAATAACAGTGAATTAAACTCGCAAAAAATGTTCTCCCAATAATATTTAATTATTTTTGTTGCGGCGTGAATCGGCAATAGATTTTCCAGAGACTCATTCTATATTTGGTGATGAAACCTCACGTCACAGCCGGAGATTTGAATCGAAACGAAAAGCCAAGCCAGTAGACAGAAGAGCTTTCCTTTTGAAGATTAGCCGACGTAAGTAAAGGAAATTAAAGTACCGAGAGAACAATAATTGTTCCTTTTTCTTCAAATTAAGACTCTGCCTGGTATAGTATTGGTAAGTAAAACAAATGCTAGTACTACAAGCGTCCTTATCAAATCCTTTACTACGATAACAAGTCCACATATTCCGCGAAGAACGCGGATGTGAAATGATGCGTATTTGAAAGCCTCAAAAGTGGGTCTGATGAGGCGTCCATCATACAGCTGGGACTGCGCACAATCCGATAGCATTCTATTTCTTAAATTTAAAAATAAAAGGTTTATAATTTACAAGTCTGAAAGCAATAGTAGATATCCCCAGTAGCACACCTATCTACGTTAAGAACTGGAAACGTAATCTCGATTAAAAATATCACGAATCAACGTCATAAATTGGGCATGCATATTTTTTAAATAAATTAAATAATTCTAAAAAATACATACAACAGGTATTTTATAATATATAGTTCTGTTATTTTTAATTCTGTTTTTCATTATATTTCTGGATCTGGTCTAATTTTTTATTTGAAAGCTGATGCCTCCCATTTGGACAAATTTTGACAATGGCGTCCATGGGAGATATAAGTGTTAAATTTGCATTACGTATGTGCGCCACAAACGAATAACTTAACGCCAAGTTCCATCGTCACGTCACGCCAACGGATTTTGATGATTCATTTTTTATTGGAAAAAATGTACTTTGACGAGTAGTTTAATGAAAGTTTGGTTACGTTCTGAATAAGTTTGATTTCTTAATATTCCTACGATTATTCGGAAATACAATAAAGGCGTCTGCGTGTAATACAAGTCGGTTTTCGTTTTTAATCGTAAATATATATAGTGTACAGATAAATCTTTAAATCCAGTTTACAGCAAATAATGTTGCGTAGAAATATATTATTAATTTCGGCCAGCAATGCGACTTGTACCTGCGTCCAAACAGTTTAGATTTATGGAGCGGTGCATAACATTACGTTTACACTTCTAGACTGTCACCAATGCGTTTCAGACAAATTCCTATGTGTAATACATTGAGATTAATGACATATAGATGTAAAGATATTAATTCATCTCTGCTGTATAGGAAGTAATGAGGAGACGACAGCTTCGTAATGAGTGGGCGAGAATGAGTCATCAGTTTAGTTTCGCTCTGACATCATTTGGTTGATGTGACGTCAGTAATTGCAGAAGAGTCATCAGGGTACATCCGTCATACACTACAAAATAAACGTAGTCTTCAAGACTACGCTTTATTTTAACATTACAATATTTTCTTACAGCACTCACTGGCATTCTTGTTAACCATTCCAGTCATTTCTTTGAGTTATAAAGTTTGTTCTAAAGAAGGGTCACGTCGATAGTCGAATGGCCTATTACATACATGGCCTTAAATTTCTTTGTACGAATTCTAAGCCATTAAGTTATTATCGCTCTAAATCACAAATCGTTGTGACATGGAGTTAATGTGAGCATTTAAATTACTTTTTAATTTATTGAAAACATTACGAGAAAATGTATTGATAATTTTAGCCGTACATCCACTACTGGACGTAGGCCTCCCCCGAGCATTTCCAAAAGAACCGCTTGCATCCTGCAGCCTTAATGACGTCATCAGACCACCTCGCTGGTGGTCCCGTCCGCCATCTATATTATAATATAGTTTTAGATATATTTTTCTGTTATTATTTTTCTCTTTCTTATTATATTTCTGGTTGTTTTTTCATTTATGATGATTTATAAGGCTGTAGTTTACACCTATAACTGAAGTAATACTTATTTAACTATTTCTTGTATGATGTATCTTTTAATTGTTACGATGTTTACTTTGTTTGTGTAACTTGATAATAAATAAATAAATCTGTTCTACGCGCTAGCTTTTGCAACTTGTTAATGCGGTGGGCTATGTCAGAAATCTCAAAGCGTTTTAATACAAACAATGATAATGCGATAATTTAGATAAAATGTAGCGTTCAATTTGAATACCCCCCATTATTATTTATCGCTTACTCATGTGCCGTGACAAATCGCTAATCACAGAGACAAGTAATTCTAACGTCTATTTCCAAGGCATCGTTTAATGATCAAAGAACTGATGCCGACTGGTTAAACATACCAAACGCTTAGTACACTCAGCAGAGCGTGACAGTATTTTAAACTGACTTCAAAAAATGATGTGGTTCTCATTTAGTCCCTATTTTTTACGGCAGTCATAGCGCCGTCATTTGGAAACCACGCCACGTTCGACTTTACGATCAAGAACAATGAAGACGTGTCTTCGGTTTTTACAACTACCAAAATTATTTTGATAAACCAATAAACTAACTAAACTTTTATTCAAGTCCTCATTTCAATTATATTACTATTTTTGAGTGATTCTAAATTCGGAATCACTATTGTTAATATTTAAATAATCAAGCCAATTGTATAATTTTGTTTTAAATTACACAATTGGTTAATTAACATGTTTCATTCTGTTTGAACCTTATTATGTTTTTCTGCACACATAATTTTGCAACTTTTGTGGTATTTTATCAATTTCGGAGTTTCTTATAGAACAAGCTTCATAAAGTAACGAACCATAACAACTACGGCTGGGAAACCTGATTATTACATTGCAACGTTAACTTCGTATTTAAAAAATTGGCAAGGCTGATGTAAGACTGGTGTATAATGACATACACTCGGAACGTTTCATCCAGTAGCCACTCATTTGTTGACGGAATCACAAGAGCTAATTATCAATTCCTCGAGGTACACTACAATTCCACAGGATCAAAACGTTTGCATATTAAATTAATAACTGCAATTACAGCAATATGTGAATCATAAAGCGGAATTGATCTACAATTTCCTGTTCCCTTTGTCAGTTTTATTAATTATTAGTGCCCCTATACTATTTATCTTTTTTTTTTAAATAAGAATGCCAGCTTGTTTGTCATAAATATTTCTAATATTCATGTTTTGCAACTACGCTTCCGCTTGGAGATGCTTAACGTAAATAGTCAAATGTTTGATTCGAACCAACGACCTTACGTTTTTAACACCGTAACCTAAACCATTAAGCGATTAAATTCTTAATGGAGAAGACAAAATAAACTACACATTGAAAAACTTTTACACGATAATCAGCGATCTTTTTATCTTATTAAGTACAGCCCTTGAAATCCCACTAGTTTAGTAAATGTCTACACACTACAGTAGTGTTTAACACCTGATTCCAACCAAAGTAATTCGTGGCGCTAGAGAAATTAAATTTATTTAATTTCTGAAGAGCCGTGGCAACTCAATGTCCGGGCGGCCGCCTCAAGTTGCGTAGTACGTTATCAACCCGAAGTCGATACCCGGCGCGGGCTCCAATTAATTTGTATATGCTAATTTTAAGTGCTCGTGGAGCTCGGTAGTGAAAAAAAGAAATTGTCTAAGAAAATTTTCATACGTGTAGTCTGTTTCCGCCAAAGGTGTGCGGTGCTCTATGCTCCTATACTCTTAAATCGTAAGCGTCTATAGCCTTATGGTTTAGGGTACGGACTGCGAATCATAAGATATGTTCGAATCCACCATTCGAGTACTGACGTGAACATACGAGATGTAACACAAGCTTAAATTTAGTTGGAATGGTTAACAAGAATGTTAGTAATATTTATGAAAAAGAAAAGTAAATTGGCTTTGTTTTTGAGTCCATTACTCGTTTTTGAGTCCATTACTCGTCGTTTTTTGGTTTTCCTCACAAATATACTTGAACCTTGAACACTTTATAGTCAAATGGTGGATAACATGAACAACAATAGATAATAATAATGGTAATTAACATAAGTTCGTAGGTTGAACCGTCGATAGTATGTTTCACACAACGTACCCGAAACTTAATATACATATATATAATTGTAATGTTGGTTATTGTAAGCTTCCAAACTCAAAAAATTCTGCATTGTTTTTTACTACTACATTCTTTTCTTACGTCAGTAACATACCTACAACCACAAAAAAAAGTTTTTGCAACCAATAGATGGCGTTATTTACCATAATGACCTTTTTTTAACAAAAAAACGAAGGTCGGTGACGCGTCGCATTCAAATGATTACTCATTCACACTTTAAAAAATCGGGCACATAACTGAAGTAGAACTTATTTAACTGCATTTATAGATATGTTTATATATTTACGTATATAATGCCTACACTGTCTTAGATATACGATACGTAACGATTTCTATCTTCACTAACTTACATCTCCCTTCCCTCAATTTCCCTTCGTCTTTCCCGATCACTCTTTTCGTTACGCATTCCCCAAGCATTTGACTTGCGTAATGAAGTTTTACTTTAATAAATCTATAGTGTTCGCAACTATATCGACCTCTTGCTAAAAATATGTGATGACGTCATGGCAGAACCAAATATCCAAACGCGGGTAAATTTAGGTGTTTCAATATCGATATAATTTAGCATACAGGAATTTATCGCGCACGGTAACGCACAAAAGAAATGTAGAGAGCTAAGAAAAATAATAAAATGCAGGTAGCACGGCGCACATTATCAACAAGGTCATACGAAACGCAACAACCCACAACACCATGTGGTGACCATTTTAAAAGGTCTACCTTCCTCCTCGATACCGTTGAAATATTAAAAGTTATAAGGTACGTGATAGTTCTACACGAGTGGCCGTTAAATACGTAAAACAACTCCCACAGCGAAGTGAATTTACCGCCATTAACCGGCATCGCGCGCTACGTTCATGACATACTATTGGCGATAGCTACGTTTTCTGTTTTTATTGTGTAAAAACGTTTAATATCTGTGAATGTGTCTCTTTCCACCATTACTTGGATTTAAAGGAAGCATCTAATAAACGGTAATAATGTTTTATTATTATTTTAAATTGAGAATGTAAAAAACATTGTTTATTGAGGGTGGACCAAATTTTCAGAGCGATATGATAAACTGCATTTTATTTTACAAAATACTGAAATATATTAATTAATAATAACCACTTAATTCTATATAACCAAAAAAAATAAAAACAAATGAAACATTCATTTGTTTCTCGTGAAGAAATAATTGTCAATATTGTCAATAGAAGTCGTCAAATTAGTCAATATAAAAACAAATTAAAATAACAGCATGCTTTTAAATAAATAAGAACAATCCAGTTATATCTTACGAAATTATCATTTCGTACATTGTTTGTTAATTATTAACATTTTAATATTATTTATTTTTATCATTACGTTACGTTAGTCAATTTTCTTTGTAATTTACTTTTATGGTTTTGAAACGTTATCCGAACGAATAATTCATATGGTAATATTATATATTGAATTTATAAAACTAATTAAAACAGTCGAACAATATTGTGTGTGAAGTGAAACGCAAACAACGTCAATATTCAAATACACACCTATGTCAACACAAATGTCCGGTGTTTTTTCTTCTTTATTGGTTATCGAGTAGTACAGCAAAATGACGAATCCAGTTCGATGCTTAAAATCAATTATCTCCATGTGCATTTTATTATTCTCGATGACGATTTCAATTGAGTTTAATTGATTGGAGCAATTTTAAAACTACCTACATACAATTGATTTAGAATTTTGTTAAATTATCTAACTATCATTAATGAATCAGACATGATAAATGAAAATGTTTCACAGTCGAATTTACTTATTGGTTAAGATCTTTATGGAGACCTCTCTAACTAAGTTTATCTATATGTATCTGTGGAACGGAATCTCATATAGTTGAAATTTTGTACATGTAGGTATCAGAAACGACTTGGAATTAAAGAAATTTTATTCTCACTTCACATACACACTTATAACTTTCTTACATTAGTTCACTTTCAATGAGATTTCATAGACAAATATTTTACACTGAACACAGCACGACATAGAAATCTCGGCTTTATGATTTAGACTATATTCTGCATTTATACGTCGCTTCAATAGCATCTATCCAATATATTTATTTCATTTTTTTTCACACCCTGATCTTATCGATCTTTTATCTTAGACACAAGTTGACAAAAGACAATGTTTTAAACATCGTTTTATTTCATTCTTACGGATTCATGGAATAACGCAAACAAAACCTATCTATCTAACCGAACTATCGATTCTTATATGAATATTAAAATAATGAACGTTTTTGTTGTGTTACAAAAATGTGAAAAATAGTCCCCATTATTTGTAGTAAATTATTATTTTTGGGTATTGTAATATTTTCCTCCGTTTGGTTGGAGCTGTTATAATACAAACACATAGTTAATTCAGTAAAGTGGGTTCGTTTGAAACTAATATAAGAAACCTGAAATATTGGTGTCAACAGCTGAAAAGAGATAAGTATTGTTACATCTAAATTTAAACGCGCAGCGCGTCTTGATCGAAGGCAATTGAAAATCGAACTCGGAATACAGATAGAATATCAATAGATTATGAACAGTTATTTCGAACGCTCAGAATCTGGAATTATCAGCCTCCTAGTCGGCCTCCCTTGCGTCTATTTCCACCGCCGAAAAGATGTGTACTTCACATTACTGAGTACGGTATTTGCGAGTGGAATTATTGGGCTTTGTCAGCATTCAAAGTACAATACTTCCCGCTATTTTTATAAAGATATACGGAAGTTAGTCCATCCGTATAAAAGGCGCCCTACGCTTCTCTGACCCACATGTGGCCTCCATGATTTTCCTCCTGCGACCAAGTGATTGGAATAATCAGGTTTATCCTCCTTCCATGGCCGGAAAGGTTTCGCGGGGAAGAGGAATGTTGGTGTTACGTTGCCTCTCTCCGTATCCTCCGCGACTAAGGATCACGGTTGTGTGGGCGAGCGATCCTGCAGCCCCATCAATAAGCTACAATGATGGATCATCTTGTGGGGTTTAGTTGGTGAAGGCCCGACATATGTCGTCCTTCCCGAGTCGTTCCCGGATCGAGTATGCGGTTAGGTACGTTCCCCACAAATAAAAAAATACTAAAAGATTTACCACGCACTCGGCGATGAGGGAAAACTTTGTTAGGAAACGCCTTGGAATAAATTCTATGATCCTGGACTAAATAAACTCAGTGACAAGGAGATTGCGATTCGTGATAACCTCCTTGTGTCTACCTCGTATCAATATTTATTTATATTATTATTAATATAATTCGTAATAATATTATATTAAGAATACTTGAATATAACTTAGGACAGATATTCATCGAGTTGACATGATCGTGCAAAAACCTAATTAAGCGCCAATTCCACCAATTTTTCATTTATTTACTGTGGAAATTTAAAGCTCGACTTATTACGAATGAGTTTAATTTGTTAATTTGTGTAAATTAAAATAAAGAATCCTAACAAATCTGTTTATAAATGTTGCTATAATATTTATTAACTATTCCGAATAAGCTTCTGCTTATCCCAGTACGACCCAATAGAAGAATGGTGGATTTGAACCTATGACCTTAAGTTTCATAAAACGTATTAGCAACCATTCGGCTATTGTAGCCATTTTAACCCAAAGACAATGACGCGTTCCGTACTGTGACCTCCACTTCTCAGTAACGCTTAAAAAAGCGTAGAAAAAATAAACAATATCTATTATTTGAACACAGACATTCTTTCAACACGAATGTTTTATGTAGAACTTTATGTAACGTTCAATTTAAATGATTGCTTGATCGGAGATCGAACTTTCTCGGACCAAGTAAAACAAAAACCTGGAGTCATAAGTACATTACAAGACAGTTAGTAGCAGAAATACATTATTAGAACTACCACAGGTATATGAGTAAAAACAAAAACCGACTTCAAATCGAATGTAACGTTAAACTTTTTTACGCGCGGACCCCCGAAAAAATATCCGAATTACCGTGGGAAAATTACGATATAGAATAAATCAGAACTTAACCAAAACGCTCATAAAAGTACCTCTGAAGAACATCCTTTCCAATAAAAGTGAATCATTGAAATCGGTTGAAGTGATATACTGTGCTATTCACACATTTGTCGCGCACATGCTTAATGCAAATTTAAGACTTGTATGGTTTTCTCATAGATGCCATTGTCAGTCTTGGACCATATCATGAATATCCACGCTGGAAGCTCTCGAATAACGAAAGAATTGTCCAAATCGCTTCACCAGTCGAAAGTTATGAAGTAACAAACATAAAAAAACATACAGACGAATTGAGAACCTCCTCCCTTTTTTGAAGTCGGTAATTCTAGTAATGTTTTCTACTCACTGATATTTTCTCTCATAGGACAAGTATTTACTAGTGAAAACAAATGTCGACTTTAAATCAAATCTACGCTAAAAACTAAAATAAAACGCTACTACGCACAGACGTTATTTTTATACCAAAGTTTCATAGTTGTATTAAGAAATTCTAGCGCTCTTTCTCATTCTTCTTCCGCATATCACACGTATATCTTCGAAAACCAAGGTGATGACAGCGTTTTGGAGGCACAAACAAATGCATCTACAAACTTTCCCTTTAATGAAGTCAGTTAAAAATGAGCTAATAAACACATGGCTCATGTGATATCGATATCATATCAATAGAAATATCATATCATCTCCGTCCATAACAACACTAGAGCGATTGTATTGTAGATGCGTTCCAGACTTCATGAACATATACCTCAAACTCCAGGCGAAATTTAGAAGTTTTACATACACCACAATATCACGCCTGTATTCAAACACGTAACAATAAAGTCGCGGCAAACAAATCGTAAATTTTCCAATCTAATAATATTAAATGAAATTATTAGATTACGGTTTCTACCTTAGTGACAATCGAATTGGGCGGTTGGCGTAGTACATTGCAGCGTCAATAGCCTAATCGTCTAGGGTACGGTCTGCGAAATGTAAGGTTATCATCCACCATTCGACTATTGACGTCAACCATCTCTAGCATAAGCTTAAGCTTAGTCGGAATGGATAACAAGAATGTTAATAATATGTATGAACAAAAAAAATATTCTTACCACGAACAACACACCGTGAGTTACAAATGAGAGAAATAAATAAACAGACAAGGCATGTAGCGATACTAAACGTGTTAATGATTCATTGTACCGATCGGGAAACTCATAAATCATGGGTTAGATAAGAGAGGTAAATAGTTTAGCAATGCATTTTGTATGTTCATTGACTTTTATTGTTCAGAAAACTCCCTACACAATTATAAACTTTCAGATTCCTAGTATATGAATGCTAATATATTGTTTGCACGACTTATAATGCGTTAGGCAGTGCCAAAAGGACACCATTTTTTACCAGTTATGTCATCTTTTTTGAAAAAGTGGCAAACGAGCATACGGCTCACCTGATCTTAAGTGATCACCGTCGCCCATAAACATCCACAGCACCAGAGGAGCTGTAGGTGCGTTGCCGACGCGAAAAACGTACAGTCGTTGAACGCCAACCATCAAGATGGTGACGGTGGAATTTGGAATTCTGCCGAGATGTGCGGTAACGGAAATCGGTAGCTGGGATGATTCCGAACAGTTCCTCAGAACACTTCCCATGGTAAATGCGATACAGGATGCAAAGAGAACCGACATCTCTTCGCAGACTCAGACGGTCGAGTCGATCGGAAAACCCTGATCGTCGATTATTCGAGCAGCTCTACGTTGTACACGGTCAAACGGAAGATTTTCTGTTCTCTCACAGTCACAACACAACAGAAGTCTATTTTCAAACCCGTGGTGTCCAGTGTCCGTTGCATAGTGCCTCAAGGTGCCGGCACCACATAGACATCTCCTTTATTGACATCATACAAACACATTACAATGAAAATATGAAACACATTGAAAAGGAAAAATAGTTGAACATAAAAAGATCGGACAAATAAGACATAATGTCAACATTGGACACCGTTTAAACATGTGCCGTCACAAGGTCCCAATACTGCTTAAATAAATATAATAATAATTTTATTATATATTGATATTTTAAGCGTGTGCATGGCAGTGAAGAAAAACGTGAGGAAACCAGCACATCTTACAATTTTTTTAAGATATGTGAAGTAGATTCGGGGAATCTACACTAAGACCTATTTGCATCAATACTCTCTTTATGGATAACGCCTTTAAAATCGTGATATATAGTATAAGCTATAACTTTAAACATAGTCGTTCACAGGGTCATAATAATTTACAACAACAACAAATAGATGATTGTCCGTAAAAAATAGTTATTTTGATTAAATGTTAAGTACTATATATATAGCATTACGATGTATAATATTTTTATGTTAAAATATGAGATCAAACTAGACGATAATCACAACGTTAATGGCGTATAATCTATGCTATTTGTTATATTAAAATACTCGCTTTTTACTATATGCATATGAATTTGTGTAAATAAAATTATTTGTTTTGCTACTTTTATCTGTCGTTCTGTCTCTTTGTTTGTTCCGGCTATTATCTAGAACGGCTAGACCGATTTTGACGGGACATTCACCGGCAGATGGCTGATGTAATAAGGAGTAACTTAGGCTACTTTTATTTTAGAAAACACTTAAATAGTGTTTAGCAGCTAGTAACATATAGTTTAACATGTAGGTTTAAAAATAATATTAAACATTGACACTTACACGATACTTGTTACTGTAAATAACAGTTGCGTGACTTATATAAGGTATATAAATTAACGGGCTAATGAAGTGTACCGTCTTTCATCTCAAGGTAACGCATCGCTGCGCTAAATTTGTACTGTTTAAGTACTTTTAATTATCACGTTGCTATAGGCATCAAGTCGGCTTCTCCCTTCCTATATTTACGCGAATATTACATACTAGAGATCTCGATATCACTTCATTATATTTTACCCTAATGACTTACCAAGTATTGCATTTTTTATTTAGAATTACTTTCAAATAGAACTGATTTCTAATAAAAAATCATTTATAAAACCAAAAAATGTAGATGACTAATTATACTCCAAAACCTTCACCAAAATAAGCTGCATCCTTCAGAGGCCCGAGTCTGCTAAACCAATTGTGTTCAAAATGAACATTCGATATTAACTAAGCTTAATAGACTCTTAGTTCGTTGGTGGCACCGATGGTGTACCACTGGCACGCTTACATTACTCTTATTCATTCAACAGTGTGATTATAAGATAAAATAAAATTGACACTATTTTTAGATTTTCTAACGTCTAAACTAGGCGGAGCCTGTATCTTAGACGTTAGCCTTTTCCAAAAATGATCCATACAGTTGCACGTGTGCTCAAATTTTTGAAGGTATATTAGAAAAATTATAAGTATTCACCGTCACTCGCTCGCACATCGGCTATAATATAACAATTTTGTGTTTGTGTCTCGTTACAGAATATGAATTTATAAAATATATATGTAAATATATAAATAAATAAAATACATAATTTTAATTTTTAATTTATACGAGGGCGGCACTGAAAATTTCGGGAATCAAGGAAGTGACACATTACTATTTAAAAATGTATTTATTGCTTTTCGAAGTAATCTCCGCGAAATTTGACACATTTTTTTATACGATGAAAGCAACATACAACGACACAACAAGGGGTTTGAAATTAAAAAGATTTTAATATGACAGGAATAGTGGAAATATTCCATTCCCGATGCTTTTAGTGCAGCCTATGTATAAATTTTGATGTTACTAATTTTAATATATATATATATAATACTTACCATATATATATATATATATATATATATATATATATATATATATATATATATATATATATATATCGCTTTCGTAATATGACGTCAATGCCCAATAGCAGACTCAGGGCGCTGTAGTAATGCAGTAAAAGGTTACAAAAAAAACTCATTAATGATAGATTTTCTCTCGCTCGGCCGCAACAAAACTTAAGTATATCCGACTTCCCCTTAGGTGATGGAGGACGTGCACTAAATGTTTTAAAAAGCAACAATTTTCCCTTGTTATACAATTTTACCTTAATTAAAATTAACCAAACCGGTTTCTCCGTTATAAGGAAGGACAAATTAAATTGGATCATTTCATTAAAATATACGTCGATGACGACGCAAGGCGAATGTTGTCATATGCTAATAACTGTTATTTTTTGACAGTGTTTAATTTAGTTTTTTTAATTTTTTTTAAATGTGAGGATAAGCCAGAGGTTTGGGTCGGATTACTTTCGGTAGAAAACTCGAACTGGCTTCCGGTGTCACAAACCACTAAATTCACTCACCAGCGCCCAGAGTCTGCTATTTGCCTTTCTTTCATAATGAAACCGATCTATTACAATCATATAACGCTCTTTTTTTACTCTCCGAAAGATTTATAAATCAAAAACACTGCTAACACTTTTGACGTGAGAATTTGTATTTGAAACGCAGCCAATAGTAATTGGGTTCCATCACCAAATTATCAGTACATTTACTGTTCCATTACATGGTATACATTAACCACATTCCGCCTCTCGGACTACAAAAACGGCTCAAGAACAAACAAACCATAAATTAAGAATCCACTCTACAAAATCCGGTTTGCGATATAGATACTAGGAGTATGTAAGATTATGTGCTTTGATTCAAATGTGTTATGTGTTACGATGTTACGCTATGTTATTTTGGTTTTACATAAGACGAAGACATGTATCTCGAGTTATATATGTTTAAATAAAATAAAATAAAATTCAAAATCACATTTATTAAAAATAACACGACCGAGGAACTCCTTTTGTGACATCGGTTAATTAACAAAATCTAGTCACGTCAACAACGAGGGTACCACAAATACCACCAAAACACCGTAATTATATAAAAGGTATTATGCACATTAATCTCTCATACAATTCTGCTCCTTAACTGTATTATTACTGGGATTAATTTCACGTATTAAATTGCTAACAACTACGGATTAAGCTGGGGAAAAATAAATGGGCGTGTAAACCGCAAATTATACGTATTCAGACGTCACTGAGGGGACTGTAAGTGACATATGGGACCAACTACTTCGTAATAGGAAAGTGCAAATATTCAACCGAAACATTATCATCTATACAGCTTAATAATATTATTTTATACCAAGTATTCTCTAGCTTACCTGCTAGAAAGCATTGATAGCTTTGAGCCTTAGCAGTTCGACTTACGACCTGATCCAAAGGTCCTATGCAGCCAATCAATATGGGACCTATTTGCAACGAGTGCACAAAAATTTAAAAAATACAGACGAAAAGACAATTACCTCTTTCGATGTTGGTGGAAAGTACGCTTTAAACTACTATTAAAATAACAAACAGATATTATAGAGATCGTGACATTGGCGAACCCTTTACATACTGAGTAACGACCGTCTCTATTTTTTATGATAGTGTACTCAAAGCTCTTTTTTTGAAAAGGTCTCACACTGGTTTATTTGAAAAGGTTTGCTTTCAATTAAGTCCCATATTAGTTTTGTTTAAGGTTGTCATTCTGGCAATGTGACCAAAATGTATCGTATACAACAAGATAAGTATCAAATTACAATTCTTGAAGATGCCAAAACATTGGTGAGGAAAAGGCGATTCGTTCATGAATCATTCACGTTTTAAAACACACGATTCAATTGTACAAGCAAGTAGAGTTGTAATGGTTCAGCATTAGGTTGTAAGACCGGCGTTATCGCAGATCGCCCGTATACGATTCGTTACACACCGCCGCACACAATTAGTTCAGGTTTCAATCATCTGTAGCTGTACGCTCAAGTTTCTGCCTCACAAATCAACAATAAAAAACAAAATACAAACGTTTATCCAAATCACAAATGTGTGATTTTGAATTGAATTTCGCAATAAATCGAAATTTCCCAACGCGAAGTCTTGCGTATTAAACGAATATTTTCATAGTAAATGCTTTTTTATCATTTCATAAAACTATTGCAAAAGTATATTTTACCCTTGCTAAACAAAATCTATGGATTTAATACATCTACAATCTACTACTTTTACAGATATCAAAAAATAACAAAATATAAGAATATAGGAAGTGTAAATTTAAGAATGTTTAGTGGTCACCTTCCTCATACTAATATGCCTTAAGTAATTTCCCAGGCTGTGTCGGCCACTCGGACCCTTCGCTAAGTTTTTCGTAATAATGGCATAGACGAAGCGCTCGTAGGAACTTGTACCCGGAGACAGGATTGAGATTTTTCATGTATGATTTTTGTTTCAGAATGAATAAACAAAATGGCCTTGTCCACAAGTCGCCAGCAATTTCTGGCATACGAAACACATGGCACTGACGATATTCGATATGGTAGAAAAGGAGGCATTTTTATTTCGTCTTGTATATGCATCTCTTTTGTTATATTTGCTGTCATTCTTGCTGTATTAGTGGGCGTTATTGTATATTTTGTAACATATTTTAAGGTAGGTTTTGGTAATTGTTATTTCTATTTATATTTATTAATTTATTTATTTTGCAATTTTTTTATCAAAGTTCACAACTACGTGTTTTAATTTTCGTAACTTACTTATATCCCAATCAGCTGCCAGACCAATGAATTGCCGAAAATATTGCGAAGGGTTCACTGCCTGTCATCTATGGACCTAAAAAGTTTGATTAAAATCGGACAGTGAAAGCTTTCTGTCCCCGTTAAGGTCAAAAGGACGTGAAGCTTATAGCTATTATGTATTTTAAGTCACATGTATTATTAAATTTAAAACAATTCAATATGCTTAGACTCTTCAGTTTATTGTTGCAAACAAGCTAATATTATAATTTAACTTTCATCAATTACTTATTGTCACAAATTATCTTTTAAACTGAAACCATATTGCAAAAATTAATCTAAAAATATTTGACCCTTGACAGATTAGAACAACCTGACGTCAAATTGACAGTAGTTTATAGTTTTATGATTTAGTTGAATTATGTTAGACTTGTCAGTCGGATAATTTGTTGTTGTTAAAAGTCCGAATTAATTTAATTATATTATGGGTTTATCCAAGTTTAAAAGACAATTGACATAAGTTTAATTTATTGAATCCAATTTAATATACCTCATTCCTGTGATTATTAGTTATTAGATACAATGAATCACATATTTTTGTTTATTTTTCTACTCAATATTATTTATATATATGGTGATGATATCGTGAGTATTTTGATTGAATTATATAATTGTCTTATTTTATATTTTCATTACAATCGACAGTTTTTTTCAGTTCTATATGTAAAAATAACATGATTTACATCATTGTATGTCGGTATTTTTGTTACCTTTATTCCTTAATATTTTTACTTTACTGTATGTTTTTAATTTATGTAACTATAAGTTAGCAAGAATGTATATAATATAAATAAAATGTAAATGTATATAATATAATAATATGGGATTTGCTACATTTTCCTACAATTGTTAAATGAGGGTATTTTCCTTGTAGTGAGACATATGAGCTGTTGCTAAACTCGTATATGTTAAAATTTACATTATTTTTGTTTTGGTGACAAAGCACTTAAAATTATATTGTTTTAGGTTTCACAGATCTCACAAATGCCACATGAATTCTGGGACGAAACCCAACCATTTGGATACAACAGCGCACCATCGCCTGATCTACGGTTACCATCTTATGTGTATCCAAGCTTTTACAGATTAAAAATTAAAACTGACATTGAAAAGTCAATTTTCAGTGGAGAAGTTTATATAACAATAAGAGCTAATAAACAAGTCAGAGAGATTATTTTGCATTCAAAAGGCCTTAGCATTAATAGAAATGCCAAACTAACAGAACAAATTTATGAGCAAGAAACAATTCACACTGGTACAAGGAAGCGACGTGACATAAGTAACATAACAGATTCAAGTAATTTAGGCAATGTAACAGCACCGCACAATATCTCAGAACATATGTATACAACCACTAATTATTCTGAAAGTGGTTCTGAACAAACAACAACTAACCCGTTGGATGATGTTGCTACAGCAACAAAAGATACTCAAGTGACACACAGCAGTGTTAGTAATATACAGATATTAACAGTTAAGGAGAGTACTGGGGATAGATTGGTACTTACATTAGCTACAGCACTTAAGACAGGCATTGATTACACATTAGAGCTGTCATTTGAAGGGAACATTTCCAATTCATTGACTGGCTTCTATAAAAGTACATATACCACAAATAACAATGAGATCAAGTAAGTTTTTTATTTAATTTTGCAACTTTTTTATTAATAATGTCAATCTGTCTACTATAAAGACTATGTTTTTGTATATATCCATTTATTAAAGTCAGAGAAGAAATTGAGTGGACCATGTGCCTGATAGTGATACATTGTACCATTCAAAATGTTGACGGATGTTATGGAAAATAGTTATTTTTCCTCTAATGAAGTAATGAAGCCTGTACCTTCTATAACTTGCTCAGTAACATACCAAATTGTTTAAATATATGAATAGTGTTATCTCATTTCCTTATTTATAAATATAAACTTTTTCAAGAATAATACTAGATGCTATTGTTACAGGAACATTGCAGTTAAATTGTATTAGCATAAATGATCAACACAATCTTACATTTAGTCTTAGCTTTTTTTAGCTAAAACTTGTTTTTTTAATGTTATTTTAAAAATTTAATTAGAAAAATATTAAAAAATAGATTTATCTATCTTTATAATATAACTAAAACTTATAATTCTATCTTCTTATATATATTATTCTTCCAGACAACTTGGTGTCACGCAATTCGAACCTACGTCAGCCCGCGCGGCGTTCCCCTGTTTCGACGAGCCCGCCTTTAAAGCAAAGTTTGAGATCAGTATATCTCACCCTCAGAACTTGACGGTGTTATCTAACATGAAAGTATCTTCACAGGAGCCTATGTAAGTATGATATGCATTTAAAATTATAGCTAGGTTACTTAAAATCAAAATGAAATTACTTACATAAGATTCATTCTTTATTCTTATTTTCAACCATGCCATAAGCAGGAATGAACTTAAAAATTTTTGTTTCATACACCACACCCCAAACCATATCTAATGGGATCTTATTTAGATATATTACTGCTTGTATTGTACTGTGGTTTAGCTAACTAGTCTAACATTGTGTAACTTTACTTTTCTAATTGACAAAATTTATTTTGCAGCAAAGAAGAGCCTGGATGGCAATGGACACACTTTGATAGATCGGTTAATATGTCCACATACCTCGTCGCCTATATAATATGTGACTTCCAGTACCTAGAGACCAGCTATGTCAGTAAGGATAATATGACAAAGACTATCAAGGTTTGGACGAGACCAGAGCTCATACACAAAGCTAAATATGCTTTAAGCATAACACCAAAACTATTACAGTACTATGAGCATGTATTCGGACTGCCTTATGCAATGGAAAAGCTTGACTTGATAGCCATCCCGGACTTCTCCAGTGGTGCTATGGAAAATTGGGGCTTAATTACATTCAGGTACATGACATTCTATTATTATGAAATTTCGTAATCATTTTCCGCAGTGCAGGTCTTTATATTATAAGAATAGAATACTATTAACTACTTTGAAAGAAACAAATACTTAGATTTTATAATGATAGTAGGATTACACCACCAGTAACTGGAATGACGATACATGTAAATTATATCTCAATATATCAGCAAATTCTTTCTTTTCACCTTTCATTTTCTGGTCTGACTGGTCAAGAGCTTAAATACTAAGCAAGCTTAATACATATTAAAGAAATATTTAGCAAAAACAGTGCACCATATGTTAAAATTCTAAATTTTTAGAGAAACAACACTTCTATTTGATAAAGACGAAAATGTGCCAAGGGACAAGCAAAGTGTTGCCATTGACATAGCCCATGAGCTGGCCCACCAATGGTTCGGAAACCTGGTAACAATGAAGTGGTGGACAGACTTGTGGCTCAATGAGGGATTCGCAACATATATAGAGTATGTTGGTGTGGATCATGTGAGTTTTTTTTTAATTTTATTAAGAAATTAGGAGCAAGCGATAAGTGATCACTGTAGCTTAACCAACACCGAAGATATGCAGGTGGTGGTTATCCACCAAATAGAAGAAAGGATTGGTGGTTACAAGCAACTGTCTTAGTGATTGCAACCTTTAAGGGTTTGAGTTAACACTTCTCCTATATATAAATAAATTCTATGCCTAAATGAATACATTTATTTGCAGATTGAACCTAATTGGAATATATTCGAGTCGTTCACTCAGGACCAGATGAATCTCCTACGATCAGACGCACTCAAGAACACGTCTCCTGTGTCGCGCAAAGTGGTCGACGCATCGGAGATATCGCAGAAGTTTGACGAAATATCCTACACTAAAGGTGCAGACCTGATTAGAATGCTAAACCACACCATAACGGAGGAGTTGTTTCATAAAGGATTGGCAATCTATCTAAATAACTGGTAAGCCTAGTACTCTTTAGTGACAAGTTTACTTTGATTTGATAACCGTTAGCATCATCTCATCACCTCAAATTGCATAGTAAGCTAGCAACCCGAGTTCGATTCCCAGTGCCGTCACCAATGAATTTGTTGTTGCAATATTATATGCTGATTTACCACACGCTCGGCGGTGAAGGAAAACATCGTAAGGAAACCTATATTTCTTAGAAAGTTTTTCTAAGACTTGTGAATTCTGCCAATTCGCCCTAGGTATCTATGTATGTGTAAAACGTGGAGAAAACTCTACAATTTATACAGATTTTATCCATACTAAATATTTCTTACTGCATCAATTTCAGGAAATACTCCAATGCAGAAGAGAATGACTTGTGGCAAGCGATGTCGGAAGCTGTGGAGAACCACTCCGCATACCAGCATCTCTCCGTTGTGGAGTTCATGAACACTTGGACCAGACAAGCAGGCTACCCAGTTGTGACAGTGGAAAGAAACTATGAGAGTGGACAAGTAAATTTCACTCAGGTAAGTGAGATATTTTGATAACAATGATAATCCTTTTAATCCTTTTGAAAAAACCACTTGATAATAACATTGTGCTCAGTGTATGGCGGTGTCACATCTGAGACCTTAAAAACTTAGTGAAAAGTGGGCAGCAAACGCTATCTCTGTCCACCCCCTAGGGTTAAAAGGATGTGAGAACCTATTAAGTTAAAATGTTTTAATTGTTCATTTTAGTCCAATAAGCTAAGTGTGATATGCTTGCTTTGTTTACTTAATATACGTCTTATTTTTTAAAGTTTATTTTGTTAGCCTGTCAACTAACAAACTGGATTTATTAATGACCAAGCTAAGACCGCACTGATTAATTCCTTTAGAGTAACTTAGAGCCAGAATATAGCGGAAAATTTAAAGAGTATATTTACGAATATATACACGATTTTAATCGAATAGAAATATTACGAAATAGAATTAATCAGAACCTAATCAAATTTTCCTCAAACCACCTTTGATGTACATTCTTTCCAATAAAAAATGAATCATCAAAATCGATTGCCGTGGTATTAAGTTAGTAGTCCATTTGTCGCGCACATACTTTATGCAAATTTAAGTCTTGTATGGTTTTTTCATGGGAATGAAAAGGGACCACATGAGAAGCAACAGCCTTCAACAGCGTAATGGGTTAACGAATATAAAAAAGATGCAGAAGAATTGAGAACATCTTCCTTTTTTGAAGTCGGTTGAAAATAAATCTTAACATAAGAATAAAATGACCTATATAGAGTAACTCAGAACCAGGATCACAAATGGTTACAGATTAGGCAAATTTTTGATGGTCAAAAAACATAAACAAACAAACAAACATTTTTATCGTCCCACAATAATTTAAATAACAACTTACTTAAATTACACTTATGGGCGGGGGACTGGTGTTCAAACTAGGAACAAACCTGTGTAATGGATCACCAGGCCTAAACCCCACGGATGTGCAGAAAACTTAAAAAACTATGGGAGAGAGAAGGAGAAGGTACATAAATATTTATAAATAAATAAATGTATATATATATATATATATATATATAAAAGAAGATATATATAATTGTGTCATATGTGTGTGTGAATGTGTTTGTTGTTTAAACAGTCACATTAAACATAGTAGTGGACCTATAAGTCGTTGGATCAAGGTTGAAAGTTTCACTTATTTTTAGAAACTGTTCACCAGTGGTAACGAACCATACAAGGATATGGCAGAGCAGGTCTGGCAGATCCCTCTAAGCTACACTACCATGGACGTCCCATTACAGAACAGGACCACGAAGCCACGGCTCTGGTTGAACAGTAGAAATATCAGTGCCAACCTGCAGGTCAACAACACTCAAGCTTTATATGTTAATATTGACGCTATTGGTAAGTATTCTCAAGTTTGAAATATTCCCAAATAAATACTCTGTTGTCTCTCTTTTCCTCAGGACTGAGGGTCGCGACCATAAAGATTCTCTGCTCTCAACTAACACTCCCCTGTCTCTTCTATTCTGGGCCAGGTGGATAGTTGCTTGGAGTTTCAGCAACTACTCCAATGCAGTCTGCCCATTTAAGGGGTACCCTGTGAAATAAAAAAAATTCTAAACTCTATCGGAAGTACATGCCATCCAATTTGTTTTTATAGGAGAAGGGACAAATGAGCTTAAAGCTGGCCTGATTAAGTGATCACCGTCGCCCATGAGCATCCTCATCACCGGAGGTGCTGCAGGTGCGCTGCCTGCCTATGAGATAGGAGTTGACTTGTTTCTTGAAGGTCCCCAAATAATACAGTTTCAGAAACACACTTCATTCCAAAGGTTCGCAGTACGAGGAAGAAAGTTAAGCGAGAAACGTACAGCCGTGGAACACCAACCAAGGTGTTGTAGATGGAATTTGCAATTCTTTAAAATTTACTCCTTAATCCTTGAATGAAGGCCTTTTTGACAACGAAAATGTTTATTATGCAGGCTACTACCGAGTGAACTACGATAAGAAGAACTGGGAACTTCTGAATCACGCCCTGAAAGCCAACGTGTACGACAGCCCGATAACCAAGGCTCAGTTGATGGACGACGCCTTCAACTTTGCCAAGGCCGGCCAGCTGGAGTACGGGTACGCGCTGGATCTCACCACGTGTGTCATCAACGGCGAAGACTCCAAGATCGTGTGGGACATGCTACTGAACAATATGGCGTTTTTGAAACATAACTTGAGAGCTACATCTGGCTATGTTTATTTCGAGGTAAGAATAGGTTTATTTTATCTTTTATTAGCGTACCCAGCCCGCTTCGCCGGACTAGTATTTGCTTTATTTTATTTAAACAATAAACTTACATCATTAAATTTTTAATTTAACTCCCACATTATATTTAATTATTCTATTCTCTCCATTTTCATTCTCTTCTACCCATGCACATATCAGTAAATGCAATATCATTATTATCATTTATTTTATTCATGGCTGGTTTGACAGTTCAAAAAGAGGAGTGCTCCGACCGTCACCAAACTTTTTACTCGATTACACACAGGATTACTCGCCATGTCAATCTGAAGATTCCCTGAAAGTTTCATCAAAATCGGTCCAACCGTTTCGGAGCCTATATGGAACATACCCACACACTTTCTCTTTCATATATTTCGATTTATCATCGCGCATCTGATATTAAATGTAGCTCACAAGCAATAAACGGATTGAAGGTATGCTTCCATTATGAAAAGGTAGTCTAATACCTTCTCTAATTTTTGACACCAAAGAGCAGTCAGATTCTTTGGACACATTATGCGGTCTTCAAAGTACTGTCTGGAGAAGCAGATTATTTTAGACAAAGAGGACAATGAGCAATAACATAGCGGCTGGAGGCAGCATGCATCGTGGTTGAGGCTCATCACTAATTATTTTCCTTTTAAACTTTATACATGTAACTAAAATTAAAATGTATGTTTTTAATATGAAAATATCCTCTTTTACTACATGCCTATGACTGTATGTATGTACGATACATACCCCAAAATTAAATTTTTACAATTTTTGTCTGTCTGTTTGTTCCGACTATGGACCGGCTGCTGTACCAATTTTAACAATTTTTCACGGGCCGATAGCTGATGTAATAAGAAATAAATATTTAAACAAATTAATAAAAAGTTTTTAATTGCGGTAACACCACGGGGCGCATCTAGTATTTTATTTAAATAAATTAAATGATTGTCCTTTCTATTTTCTAAACTTTTTTTCTTCATATGTTGCTAGTTAGTATACATACAAAATTTCTCAACAGGATTATATGAAGATAATACTGAAAAATCAGCTCCAACAACTAAACTACGGGCAGAAAACCCCGAAGGATGACAATGAGGCATTCCTCATAGAGAATCTGTTGCTATGGGAGTGCCTTGTGGAGTCACCACGATGCCTCGACTGGGCCAAAGAGCAATTCCAGCTGTGGGCAAAGCAGGAGGACTTAACAAATAATCCGTATGTATACATATTACTTATAAATTATTATATAAAGTACATAACAGTTTAACATTTCATTGTATTTAATATAATATACAATAGTATACATATGTGTAAGAACTATTTGTTCACGTATTATATTTATTGTATTATATATTTTTTTATTAGACTTTATAAATGCCATGTGAAAGATAAATTGCGCACAAATTTAAGTAGTCCTGGGCACCGCTGAAAATAAGCACTGTCGCATTCTTGCGACAGGACATACTGAGTATGATGTGCAATGTTGGCATTTTATCCTATTTATATTGTTCCTTCCTTTAATTGTGTTTATTTTTCTTTTTTGCTATATTTTATGTAATATGTTTGTATTTTGTGATGCCAATAAATAAAATGTCTATTGTATCCAAACTTACGGAATCAAATTTACGTATGGGCTTATGGGCTGACCGTATCAATTGGAAGCGTTCATAAGAAAGCTCCTAGTTACAGAGTCCATTACTGAAGTCGAGTTGAGAGTTGATAGTTCTTGTCACAGTTAAGTGTTTATTCCTTTATTTTCTATTATTATATTTTCTAATGAGTAAACTAGCGCTTGACCATGATCCCACCTGGTGTTAAGTGGTGATATAGTCGAAAGATAGTACGCGCTAGTTTAGTAAGTGCCTATTCACTCTACTCTTAAAGGCTTTAAGTGTAATATGGACTAAGTAAAATTTCCGTTAGTAGTTTCAAATATATTGATAGGTACCAATATTTGTTGGCTTCCTATAAAATAAATATGTATAAAATGATTCCAGAATACCAAACTACCTACGTTCCTTGGTGTACAATATGGCGGTAAAACACGGCGGACGTCGCGAGTTCGATTTCTTCTGGAATCTGTTTCAGAACTCGAGCGACCCCGGCATCAAGAGCATGGCTATCATGACTCTACCCAGCACCCGGCAAGAGTCGCTCATCTCCCTGTAAGTATATCATTAAGTCCTCAAATTTAGTTTTCCATACCAGAACAATAAATTTAAAACATTTGTTGTTGAGGCCAATGGCAGTGCGTAATATACATACAGACGCATACACACGACGACGTATTGTGGAGCGATTTTTAATATTTCGATATATCGATATAAAATTCCAAGTATCGCGAAGGTTATTAATCGATATTTTCATACCCATAAACATTTATATGTTAATTTTTTTTTTATGCTTGTTCTTGACTTTTTAAAAATGACGGTATAGTGATTTTTATTTATTTTGTAATGTAAGATGACAACAAAATATTTTTAGAGCACGAATATAATTTGTCGTTGTTTAATTTTAATAAAAATATCGATATGATATTATATATATCGAAACTTGATTGCATTCCTGCCATTCTTACTTGCGATGGCCGCCCATTGTTTTACAAATGACAATTGTTTTGTGTGGGTTTTTTCTTTTCTTTCTAATATATGTAGACAATAAAGAGTTAATAAATAAATATATTGATGAGTCCAATTCCAATGCGTTCAGGTTGCTAGAGAAGAGCTTGACGGACATCCCGAAGCAGTACGCCGTGGCGGTGTGGAGCGTGGAGCCGCCGCTCGGCACGCGCCTGGCGCAGGACTTCCTCGTGGACAACTTCGACAGGGTGTACAACAAGTTCACGGAAATGGACGCCTTCATGTTCCCCGCAGTGCTCGGCGGTGCATTCGGATTCATCACCACCAACGATGAACTTGATAAGGTGAGTCTCCCAGAAACAAACTGGACAGCCTCAGTTAAAGAGACTCGCCTTTGGAATGCTAAAAAATACAAAGTATACGGTGCACAAAATCCTTCTCTGCTTATACGAACCTAGTTATATTAAAGTTACAGCCTATTTATTATATACAGGTGTCCCGTAATTCAACGTCCAAAGGTTCATGTCATTTTTATGATATGAGTATTTAACTATTAACTAAAACTGTGAAAAAATCAGACCTTTTACGATATTTTTAAGCACCATAACCACAAATAGGCTAGTTTTGGCAACGAATATATTTAATTGGTAGCGCAAATAACTGTGTAGCTAGTAGTATAACAAGTACAATTATAACCAGATATGTTGCGATGACATTTATCATAAACGTCTTCGTTTTTCACAAATACAATATTTTGTATCACAAGGTTGCGATAAAATGCTGGCCAACTGTGTAGTTCGTCCATAAATATATATATAAGCTGTCTCATACAGTCACCTATCACTCACTTGCTGTTGGACAATGAATTACGTGACATGCTGTATACACTGATTAGGATAAATATATGAATACCATTATCTTTTCTCCAGCTTAAATCGTTTGCGAAGCAGCACAAAGAGAAACTGATGCCAATGTCGCAAACCCTGCAGAAGATTATGGACAGCGCAGCGCTTCGGATCAAGTGGGTGAAGAAGCACGCCAAAGATATCAACCACTGGTTCAAGGAGTATGTCACAGGTAAGGTGAATAATAATAGAACGAAGGAGATTGCGGAACGGGAAAAGAAGCTTTATTAAAGAGTCGTACATTCTTTTCGTCTCCTATCACTAATTATTTTTTGTTAAAACGATACACCTCCACTGTTTGATGCGATTATTGCATGTAATAGTGAATACAAATACTGCGAAAGGACGAAAAAACGCTATGTGTATATGTAACTTAGATCATAAATTCACTAGCAAAATGTTGAAAAGAATATTGCACACTAATTGCTATTAAAATCTAACAGGCGTTAAATATTTATTGTGTAAGTGACGGTTGTCACTGCCTAAGTAGTAGTACCTAGTAGTAGTTTTTATTTTAAGGAATCGATTTCGATCTAGGTAATTGATGAAAGAAAGTCAATGCATATTAGCTTAGGGTAATAGATGATTTTCCTTATATGAGTATAGTTTAATAAAGAAGGGCATTAATTTATGTATTTACCCTTATTGTAACACCTTAAACTAGCATGCACACATTTGTAATCTATATATATAAAAGAGAAAGTGTGTTCCGTATAGGCCCCGAAATGACTGGGCCGATTTCAATGAAATTTTCATGGAATCTTCAGATTGACCTGACGAGTAATCCTGTAAAGTTTAGTGACGATCAGAGCACTCTTTATGAACTGTCAAACAAGTCATACATGTCGTACTTTTATTTCTGACATTAACTTGAACCCAATATGTTTTTTTATAAATGATAAGAATGATAATGTATTTATTATGATATGTACATGGGTGTAGGTAATGATCTTCACTCGCTCGAGAAGAGAATGAATACGGAGAGAAATAGATAATTAAATATATTGTGAGAGTTAAATTAAATATTGAATGATGTAAGTTTATTGTTTAAATTAAATAAAGCAAAATCTATCCCGGTGAAGCAGGCTGGGTACGCTAGTGTAACTATATACAATTACGGCTTTTTTGCAACAGAGAAACAATTTTTCAAATGGTGTTTGTGTGGAGGTTCGTCGTCGTTTCATTTGTTTATTGTGATTATGTTGATAAGGAATTGCATCCAGTTGTTTTGCCATTTAAATTATTTCTATTGCAACACTAGACGGGATCAGCTAGTATAATAAATATATGTTAGTGCTAGTTGTTGAAATAAGCTCTTAGATCCATTTAACCAAAATGGGTAGACAGCAAGTACTTAACATTTTTTATCAATCTATTATGTTACAGATATTTTTATCATAATATTTTGCATTTTCTTTTCAGGCAACGGTGGCGTATACACAAATCCATTCAGAAATTCTACACAATCACTACTCACACAAAACATCACATTTAACATTCCAGCTATAACCACAGAGAATAATACCACACAGGCGCCAATTGAAAGAGCCGACAGCGGTGTTGCTACCAGTGAAGCTAGTCTATAGTAGATTTTAAGTGTTACCATGTTGATGTTCCTTCTTAGATTATGTTAACAATATTTAATTAATAGTTATATAATTTATGGGCAATTTCAAAAAGCTTACGACAATACCGATTAGAAGACCATTTTAAATGCTATTAAGCTTGATATTAAGATTATTATGTATTCATTTATATATTTAGACAGGTTTCAAAAATTGTAATAGCCCCTTAAGTACCAGACAGTATGAAAAAGATACATAGATATGGCTATTGTAAGTCTTAAAACGTTACAAGTTTTAAAAAATCTAGCTGACAAATTTAAAATATGGTAAACTTTAAATTTAAATTTGTATACATTCAAATATATTTTTTGGTTAGCCTATCTGGGAGCATCGCAGTGATTAGATCCCACCTTATGGTCTTTTTCAAAATCTTGACTTGAAGACCCATATCTATATATTTACTAAACAAGATAACTCCAGTGATAACCAAGTGGGTAAGTGGTTTGACTCACGTTCGAAGCCAAATCGGCTAGAAAAAATCACTTACTAATAAACCTGCCACATATGAGACCCAATAAGTTTGGTGAACGCGAGCAACCAAAGATATCTCTGTCTACACCGCACGTAAGGCTTATATATTTCCAGCGGTATCTGAATAACGATAGAATAATATGACAAAGAAACTAGTATTATACGGTCAGGTTCACATATTGTTTATTTATTGCATGTAATTGTAAGGGAGACGGTATGATTGGAGCCTGAAAGATATTTTATACAGAAAAATAATTATTATAATGGAATATAATTAAATTATATTCCACCTGTAATAACTTTTTTTGCAATGGCAACATTTCGTTTAATACACTAATACACGATGGTTTAATTTTATAATTTACTAATAGGCTTTGATAAATAAACGTGTGGCCAAAATTTAAGTCAATAAGTAGAAATCATTTCGTATTGTACTTAATGAACTAATTAAGAGAAATCTGAAAATATATAAGCTCTATTTTAATAATGTTTAGAAATTTGTTGTTTTTTTTTTATAACGTTATGCACTTGTGTTGTTTGATTTATTGGTGCATAACCTAGAAACCTATAATTGGATAAATTTGTATATAGCACAATTATTTTGAAAGTTGATCTTATTTGGCATTGTTGGACTAGAGCCATAGTAAAATCTAAGCCCTGGAAATAGGTTAAACTTTAGGCTAACAAATGTGCAATTTTCGCGCGCTGTCACATTATGTATAGATAAAAAATACATTTTTTGTCTTTTACGTGCCAGTGTTGTAATTTCAGTGTATTATTATTTATATTTAATTATTTCATAGCTGTGTATGAATTCATTGTATATAGAATGCATTATTACATTTTGTGCTTCCTACTTCAAAATTGATTTGATTATTAAAAAAATATTTTAAAAAGAAAACTGCTAATACAAGGAATGTTTCGATGAATAAATATAATTAATACGTGTGCCAATGAAAATGTGTTCAAATAAAAATGGTTTGTGAAGAAAAAGTTATATTTTTAACCTACTACAAAAGAGGAGGTTCTCAATTCGTTTGTTTTTCGGCTCACCGGGTATTAAGCTAATGGAAAGAACGGTCCTTCGAGTCATCTCATCACGTGAAATGGACTTGTAAATGCCTTTACTTCGTTGTCGTTGCCGCTCCAAGAACCGACGGCACCGTATGGCAAGGTATTCAATGTTTAAAGATAAATTGCCAAGGTCATGTAAATAACAATAAAAAGCTATTCTAAAGAAATATTTCTTTGTGTTAGTGTTACCTTCTACATGCATTACACGATTGAGAACCTCCGGACCTTATCTACCTATTGTTTTATAACACCCCAACGTACAATAAGTGTAAAAAACAATACAACGGCTCTGTTTGAACGACTCTCGATATGTATAAATTATAATTATACATACCAATAGCTTAGTAAATACCACATGTTAAAATTTATAGATTATATAGCGATAGCCTTACGTACTGTCAAATTGGGACCTAATAAACTAATTGATAGTGATATCTCCCTCTCCGCTCTTAGGTTACGAAAGAGAGAGGTTATTTAGAAAAAAATATACTCGTTTATTTAATCCGCAAGTTTCAGACAGAGACGGCTATAGCTTATCGCGTCCGCAGTTACAAGCTTATCAGGTGATTTTATCGCATCGAAACTGATAATGATTTGAAGCCTCCACCATAAGATCCAATCCTAACGAGGCTACCACTGCAACCGAATTTAACATAAGGTTAAAAAAAATCTGTCAAGACCTTTCATACGAAAATGTATTTCTTTGCATCCTGTATCGCATTTACCATGGGGAGTGTTCTGAGGAATTGTTCGGAATCATCCCAGCTACCGATTTCCACTACCGCACATCTCGGCAGAATTCCAAATTCCACCGCCACCATCTTAATGGTTGGCGTTCAACGACTGTACGTTTTTCGCGTAACTTTCTCCCACGCACTGCCAACTTGTGGAATCAACTGTCGCCAGCGGTGTTTCCGAACGTTTACGACTTAGGGACCTTCAAGAAAGAAGCCTATTCCTATCTCAAAGGTCGGCAACGCACCTACAGCTCCTCTGGTGCTGTGGATGTTCATGGGCGACGGTGATCACTTAAGATCAGGTGAGCCGTATGCTCGTTTGCCACTTTTAATATAAAAAAAAAAATTATAAAGTTAGCTAGCAATATTTCTTTTCTTTTCAGAAATATTACTAACAATCTTGTTAACCATTCTAACTAAACTTAACTTGACGCTTTTCAAATTTCAAACAAGAAATTTTGAGAAGATTGTTTAGTATTTATTACCTTTTACTTATTAACAAAAAACGTGACGCGTTAACTAATGTATTAGCATAAATGAGCTCTCCCTTTTCATTTTCTAAACGGAAATGTGCTGTTTGATTACAAATTAATAGAACACGAGACCAAAACGATAAAAGTTCGTGCCCTATATCCACTCAAAGCTAATTCAAATGTTCGCGGGAGCATAAAATCAATACTTGCGTCAAAAGAGCTTCAGTGAAAATTTGGAACTAGTCTATGATATAAAATACATTTTTTTTCTAGTAATAGGAACATATACAATACACATTATATACAAATTATATAGTATATAATGTGTATTTATAAAAATAGATTTATACGTGAAAATACGATATAACAGTACTTCATTCCAACCCTTAAATTGGTTATGGCAATCCCAGTAAAATCAATAATGCTTGTAAACAAGCAACGCATGTAGGGGAAATAATATTAACTCATTTCGTAACGTTTTGTACAAATTCCTTGGTGTTGTTATTTTTTATTTCGCGCTAGTGTAATATGTTTTGAGTTTTCGTCGCTTATTCAAGCAAAGGTGACAATGGATACCGCCAATGTTGGATATTCGTACCACCTACCCAGTGGAGGATGGAATTATAAAATACGGAACACTTTGTCCCAGTTCAGCGATTTGTTCAGTGAATTTAACAAATATATCGCACCCGCTTATCATCACGATCGATGTGAGAGGTACGATTGATTGATAATTATTACGATACGTCAACAAAAGCCATTTCATTATATTTTACATTTAAGATACGGACATGTATTTTTACAATGACTATTAGAAAAATATGTAATTTGAAAATTTTGTGTACCGTAAGGAATTAAATGTATAAATAAGTCAAAAGCTTTTAGTGTTGAGGCTTTTAAATATCAATATAAGCCTTAAATTGTATAACATATAGCTTACATTATTATATAATAACATAATTGTAGAAAAAACAGGAAAAGTATTGAATATCTCTATAATATAATTAGACTGTCAAATAAAGCTTCCCTTGATGGGAGAATAATTCTTAATGTATGTTAAAATTTTATAAACAAATCTCTTCTATTGTTATCAGTAAAAATTGTTTTCTTTGTATAAGTTTGATAATTTTGTTTGTGTTTATTTTATTGTTAATTTAATACATATAAAGCGTAGCGCCTGAAGCTTTAGAATCGCAAATATTTTAACGTCACTGGTACCCTCTAATACTAATGGTGCAGTGCAAACACTGCATCATAAAGCTCGGACGATTTAACAAATTGCTATTTATTTACAATCCAAGTATACTCGTTTTATTTGTATGTTAAAATTATTATTTACGTAACGTTGCGATCTTAATTGTGGAATACCCAATCTGTTCCCCTCGTCATTTTAAGCGACCTCATTTTGATATGTACTCATAGCACCGTCATTTATAAACCGATTTCAATTGTTTATTTTGTGTTAAAGGATTTGGTTATATTTTAATTAGGTCCCATTTGAGTTGTGCTAGTATTTGACCTTGGGTTCCGAAAGTAAAGCAGAGCACTCGAAAAATTGTATGGAAGAATGCTAATAGAATGTGATACTGTTAGGTTTATGATAACTTGAGACTAATTTTCTAATTAACGAGCTTCAAAAAAAGGAGGAGGTACTCGATTCGTCTGTTTTTTTTTATAACAAGTACTCATAGCGTCGTAACTTCTGAACCCATTTCAATTATGTTTTTTTTTTTGCTTAGGAAAAATTTGGTTTAAATCAAGTTCCAATTGCTTTACACATGTTATGACAAATAGCCGCCACGGGGGTCATCCTCAAAGTTTTTGACGCTTCAAGTTTACGAAAACGAATACATTCTTTGAACATAATGTTATAAAAATCAGTCGCCTAGGTATTTTGTGTTGTATGCTATTTTAATAATATATGTGTTGTTGTTACAGGTCCGTTCAAATGAGGATCTATACGATGCACAAAGGGGAATTTGTGATGGTTTTTATAGCATTTTTTGCTTGCTTCGGTTTAGGAGTCTTCATTGGACTTGCAGGTTTTTACAAAAAAATATATTATTTATTTTAATTACACTTATCGTAACAACTTAAACTAAGGCTCAAAGGTGGCGTAATCAAGGCTTAATGCCGTAGTGGCATTCTGTAACTGTCAACCCTGTCATCATCAGGGAAAGATAACAGATAGGTATAACGAATAAATTTAAATAAATACATATACCTATATATTTTTTTTATTATTTAAACTGCTTTTCCACGGACTGATCGTCGCATCGCAAGGCGACACGGGCCAGCCGATGTCGCCTTCTTCCCGGGTCCACTGTGGTGGACGACGCAGGCTCCCACCCTTGTCGCCCAGTGAACCCGAGGCCCCTTTCAACGTCTTTTCCAATTTTTTTATCACTTACCATCCAAACAACAAATTATAAGACTTTATCTCAAAACTGGCGATTGCAGAATTCCCAATGTATTTACAATAGCAGTCTGGCGATATTTTTAGTCGTAACAATAACTTTCAGGTCCTTCTCCCACTTCTACGACGTCCATAGCCGGCAGCAGCGCGCTGGCGAACACTAGCGACATGTACCGGGGGCCGTTCCATCTGCGCAGTCCAGCACTAGGCAGTAGAGCGCAGCAATTGTGGCTCCTGGCTGAGATATTGACCAATAATAATGACGGTAAGTCTGTATCTTTATTCCACGACATATTTACTCCTACCCTACACAGCTTACCTTCACACAGTTCGTACACTATCAATACGATATTATATATACGATTATTCCAAAATCAATAAGAATCATCATTTAATAAGAGCATCATACAATAACAATCATATAATAAGAGCTCAGTGTCTGGGCGGTAGCCTCAAGTTGCATACTGCGCTAGCAACCGGAGTTTATGTGCTGATTTAGCACGCGCTCGGCGGTGAAGGAAACATCGTGAGGAAACATCTCCTAGAAAAATTTCCTAAGACATGTGAAGTCTGCCAATCCGCACTAGGGCCGCGTGGCGGACTATGACCTTATGTTCTCTGTAACCAGCAGTGGTATATATATAAAAGCTATAACTTTAACTTTTGTTAACTATAACGCCATCTCGTACATCTTAGAAGCCTAATTAAAAAAGAAGAATACGAATACGCGTTCTACCGCGAATAGAGTAACCGCTCGAGGCGAGGCCTTAGCGACCCAAATAAGAGATATGCCACTTCTCAAAAACAAGGTAAAACTGTCGAAAAAATGATAAGATGAAATTCATTTTTAATGATCTTCCCGCTTTCTTTGTTTCCAGAGGAAATTTTTGACAAAAGTTTCCAAATAAGTATATCAATTGATGCAGTTTTAAGTGATCACTCCACTACCACCCTTCTACATGAGTCCGGATCCACAAATAGGTAAGGAACTATATCTATATATTCTGCCTTTCTAGAAGTAGGTGGTGAATCTCCCTCGTGGTCGATTCCATCGCGGCGTCTGTTTCTTCTGCCGGAAGTTATAAGATGCAGATGCAACTCGAATAATGAAAAATGACTCTATTCTATTTTCGATTTTTTTAACCATTTTTTTTTTGTTTTTCAGAACACAGCATCTGAAATGTAAGAAGCAGATTTGCGACGAAGTTATGGTTTTACATTTAGGCTCATTGGAGTACACACACTACGTCTTTAATATACGATTCCACGGACTAAAAGAGTTCCATAAGCGTTATTTTATAAGGGAAATTATATTTCACGTAAGTAAAAAAAATATCTTTATAGTCTCGTACTCATGTTTATAATCTGTCAAGTCTGTCTATGATCTACAGTTCAAAAGAGTGCCATTTCTGTTATCAGTGTTGCAAGTTCAAAGAATATACTATCCGCAGCCGGTTTTTTTGTCTGTATTAAAAATTGTCTTTTTTTGTCATTTTTGAAATCTTTGTACAGCTTGTTTAATTATCAGATACATTAGCAATTGATTTAAACCCAAGTATGTGTATTCGGAAAAAGTTACGAAATTTTAAAGCACCAAAATTATGTACGAGATGGTGTAATAAAAAAACATTTGTTTGTGAGAAGATGTTTAAGACAAATAACGAAAAATTAAAAAAAGATAAAAAAAAGAAAAATTTACAAACATCCGAGATACCTATGAAATATATTCCATAGTATAAAAATAGCTCGATCAAAGTTATAAGATAAGACGAGATTGACGCTAGGAATATGTTTAATATTAATTGACTTGTTTGAGTCGACTTGAATATTAATATATTTTTATAAAACTATTAATAGTCGCTCAGCGGTCGACTTACCATGTAACAATCCAGGGCTGAAATCCGAAAAAGTTTCTATCAATTAATTTTTCGTATTTCAATTTCTGAGTGCAAACAAACTACTACCCAAAATTTGAAGCATTGAGTTTCCTGAAGTGGCACTCAAAGTTAGTTTAGCTTTTGAATGTCTCCGGTGCGTTCCACGTGAGATCCCGGAGCCCCTCGTCATGCACCGAGGAAAGGGCCACCGGGGAGGTTTTATTGGGTAAGATCCCCACATAACCGCCGCCTTCCCCCCAGAAGGCGGGGTATCTTTGTGAAGATTTCCTCCCCGTCAACAAAAAAAAAAGCTTTTGAATGTCCCTTAGATTATTCGTGTAATAGCAACCGACCTAGTCGTGGTTCGGCCCTCTCGGGCGCCCTCGGATCGCAATGCTTACGCGTAATATAGTAACCGTCCAAGCCGAGGGTACCCCTAACCGGGACCCTTGAGTTAACTAGCGATAGAGGTTCAGGCTAAGTTAAGTACAGCCGTGCCACCTCTAAATCCAGTGAAGCAGTCAAGGCCAATCTGTGTAGGTCATCATAAAAAAAGCATTAGGTTTACTTCCTTTCCCCCTTCCGTTAAAAACACAACGTGACAGCTTATTTTTAAGCTCTTACGTAACTTACCTTGCAAGATCCTATACCAGCTTTTATTGTTATTTTTCATTCATAATAGTTTTTGTTCATTTTTATTTTATTTACAGTTCAAAACCTACAATCCAGCCTTTACTCAAATGGAGACGTGGTTTCGATTTATTTTTTTACTGACAACATTTGCAGTGGCCGTGAGTATGATATTGAAGTATAATAAGTACTGGCAGTATATTTACATTTCGAATGTGAGAAACCAGAAAAATACAATTTATGAATTTGTAGCGACAAAAACTTACTAAAAGTCACAGTTACCTGTTTTATGCTGGGTAAAACAAACGTGTGATGTTTAATGAAATCCGAAATTTAGGATTTTTTTATTTACGTGTGTAATAAAATGCTAACACACACCCCGTAGCCACGGGGCCGGTAACGGTGTTCCATCGTACGACCATATGTGGGGGTCACGGAATAACACGAACAGTTCTTCCGCAGTTCCGTTCTCCCAAGAACATCCCTACACTGCGACGCGTCGAATACAAACACGCTGCCATGCCCCGTGGGAACTCTCTCCGAGGGGGGCGCCGTAGCGACGGTCGGTTGTCGGTCTCGACGCCAGGTTCCCCGAAAATTTACAATGTTGCCGGATCTTTCTTTTCTACACTATGTCTCCATAATCACCACTTGCATGGGCCTTGCCGGTGCCGAACTCATCATGAGTTAGGTTTTACAATGTTATAATATTTTGTATGGTATGTATTTTATTTGGAGCGTTGATGTTAAACCAGCCGCTCACAAACATTTATTAAGGAGAGTGTAGATTTGTCACCAACCTGTATAGTATAGTACACTCGGCCATAAGACTAATATTATACTTCGAGATAAGAAATTAATTGAACGTTCTTTCAGTGCTGGTTTGCACATTCATTAAGGAAGTACTCCTCTCAAGACTGGGCGATAGAACAGAAGTGGTTGTCCATCTTGTTGCCGCTGCTTCTACTGTACAATGGTAAAAATTACACAATATTTATATATATATCTTTTATTATAATCATAGGTAAATAATAAGTGGTATTTGTTAATGCAGACCCGATATTCCCGCTGCGACTCGTGTCTGGTGGATGCTTCGCTCCCTTCATCGATACCATTTTCCAAACAATGTTTCTAATCTGCGTCCTACTGTCATGGCTTGCCTTATACCACGGACTGAGACAAGCAAGTATCTATAATTAATATTTAATCATTACGTATCTAGGCTCCGATTCTGTTAAACCAATTGTGTCAAAATGTTCAGTGACATCAAAATTGTCGGCCTTTGCTAGTTTAGTTCTGCCACTATGGTTTAATGGCATGTAACTGAGAATGCAAAATGTTTATATAGTTCATCTTCCATTATCTATCCATATTAAATTAGTATATTGTGAATTTTCACAAAGTTTGTACAATTACAATTAAATTGTAATTCGTTAGGGTCATAGTGATTGTCTTTTTTTATTTTTTTTTTTTTTAAAGAAAGCTAGCAATATTTCTTTTTTTTCCAGAAATATTACTAACAATCTTGTTAACCATTCCAACTAAGCTTAAGCTTGTGCTAGGACATGGTTCACGGCAATAGTCGAATGGTGGATTCGAACCCACGACCTTACGATTTGCAGGCCGTACCCTACACCATTAGGCTATTGGCGCATTGACAAATAGAGTCTGTCCCAGCTCGAAGGACCATGATGTTATAAAATCTCTTTTTAATTAAATAAACAATCTTAGTTATTCATACTTATTGTATTCCATCTACTAGCATAATACTAAGAAACATGTTTGAAAATATTTTAATAAACATTAACCGGTGAACTTCATTTTCAGAATGAAAGGAGTTTCTTGTCATTTTACTTATTCAAATCCATAGTAGTAGGGCTGGTGTGGTTACCTGCCATGGTGGTCACGGTCTGGCAAAAGTACTATGCCTTCTATGACCCAACATTTAACTATACTGTCAACCCCAATTACCCAGTAAGTAAACCATGTTTTATTTTAATAATAATTTCTTATATTATAGAACTCGAATACTAAACATTGAAAGATATACGTTATAATTTACGGAGTTTATCGCGCTTTACTTAACAGAAGTATTTGACAGGTACCTTAAGAGAATATAAAAAGATAAGATATTGAAAGCCTGTGCCATTTGCCACAACTGTTAAACTGTTAAAACATTGGAAATTTAAAATTTAATATAGTAAAACGCAATAAAATCCGTAAAATTAGTTTTCTCAAGAATTTAGGTTTAATATGACTTCGAATGTGTTTCGTATGCATTTATGAAGCAGCAACATAGATCAAGTAGTAATCATTTAGTTATAATCTAAGCCGTTAGTGCTCCACGTGAATCGCCAGAAGTCTACGAGAGACACGACTGGTCGTGATTGGCGTGACAAATAATGGGGATCACAATTCGTAAGCCGGGGTCCACGAAAATGTATCTGATTTCGATAGTAAAGAGCTAAATTGTTGGACCCCCGATGGCTCTTCCTTGGTGCATGGTGAGGGGCTCCGGGATCTCCAGTGGAAAGCACCGGAGCCCCTCTGCATTGTGCTGTGGAGTACGTCCTGGGCAGGATACTCCCATCCCTAAGCATACTCGCAGTTCTAAGGCGACACAGGACCACCAGTATCGCACTCTTCCCGATCCACTGTAGTGGACAATCTTGTTGCCCGTGAACCCCAGGCCCCAGGTCTACGACAGGCAGGGGATACCGTAGTAAGAACTAGAGGGCTGTACAATCTCCTAGTATAAGCTTTGTTGGAATGACTAACAAGAATGTAATATTTGCTAAAAAAAATATTCCTAGCTATCTTTAAAAAAAAAAAGATTTTTCAGTAATTATTGACTTGTGACTCTGTGTGTGAATTTATTTTTTCTGTTCGTGGGAGCTGAGTAGGAGTACGTGGTGCACTACATCTTCTCTTATTGCAGATCGTCAAGATAATGTTCCTCAGCGGTATGATTCTTTATTTCTTATATTTAATCGTACTGATTATCAAAGCGTACAGCGACTTACGCAACATGCCTTTCTTCGGTAAGTTTAATCGTTCTCGTTTATTTGCATAAATAGAACATTGTATTTGAATATTTAATTTATGGATATTCACTAATACGTATTTAATATAATGGCAAATAGTTTATAACTCTATATTTAAAGAGTTAGCTAATCAGTTTGACTTAAAATCTGGTGGCCGAGGATTCGAATCTTAATTGGCTTGTATCAATAAATTTCCGCTTTTTCGGTTTTTTTTAGTAAAAAAACCTTCGAAAAGTTTATGCCCAATGTATGGCGATGGTCTGTATCCAACACTCACACATATTGATTCGTCTTCGTCTACTACATGTGTGTGTTCGTTTCCAAAAAACACTCACAACAACTCGTGACAACGTGTTACGGATTGTTCTCTGGTTGGGTTCAACCGGTAATATTGTGGAGTAATTTTATTTTCAGAAGTGATTGTAGAGCATATAGACAAACCTGAAATATACTTTTAACATGCTCCTTAATGTGTATTGTAATTATCTTATATGTAAAATGTATTCATTTAATAAATAACCTAATAAATTTGCTGAAAAGGACAGCGACGAAAACCTTTCTTTTTACCCTGTTAGGGTTAAAAGGTCGTGTGAGTTATATATATATATATATATGTATGTATGTAAGTCAGGTCTAGAGTGCCCCAAGGCTCGCCGTCTTGCACCGCCCTTTTATAACTCTAAGCAACTACAAAATTCTCTAAACTAGTACGGTAAGGTGTAATAGAGGTGTCTTAATAGCTCGCCAAATTCCAATGCCGTGCAGGAAATCCGTCTTACCTAAACAAAGGCTATCTAAAAGCTAATTGATGAAAACAAACGGTGTGATAACTTGTTTATTTATTTATGTTCACTTATTGTAACACCTTAAAATAAAGTTCACAAAGGATTAAATGCATTAGTGGCATTATCTACCTGACTGGTAGTGATGGGTGGGAGAGAAAACCATACTAGCGGGGGGGTAATCATCAAGGAAAAGATAAGACTTTACGAAATATTAAAATAAATATAAATAAACATAGGAATATACTTATAATGTGTAATATAGATTATTACAATACCACACATTGGTATTATAATACTTTATTTAATTAGATGTCACGATCTGATTAAGTAATAATTAAATAGTTGCCATTTGAGAAATATAAATAGAATACCACTTAACATAATTTATTATCTTTTGAAATCGTTTTCTATAACATATATAAATATATTATTATAATGTTACTTATTATCATATACGACGCATAACTTTTAGGATTTTTTATATCGGAGATGTAAGTGCTAAAATTTTACAATTCAATTTGTCACCCTCAGTTATGGGTTTTAATCCAGAAAAGATGAATAATGTGTCCGGACGGTTGTCTTAAGTTGCATAGTACGCTTGCAACCCTAGTTCATTCCCGGTGCCGGAAACACTGTGTTTGTAGCAATTTTATGTTCTGATTCACCACGCGCTCCACGGTTAAGTAATACATCGCAAGGACACCTACATATGTTAGAAAATTTTCTAAGAATGGGGAAGTCTGCTAATCCGCACCAGGGCGTGGCGCACTATGTCCGACTCTCACTTTTAAAACATTTTAAAAGAGACATTGCACGATTTTACTACAATAAATTACAATAAGGACTTAGATAATGAACAAAAACCTGCTTATCATATTGCCAATGAATCACGTTGCAATGCTGTTTCGAATTCCGAAGTACGCGTCACCATGGCGCCCACAGATATGCATAATATTTTAGC